>CM065595.1:73599622-74917499 GCA_033119425.1 Bufotes viridis
GTTGGTCAGGGTTGACGGTCAGTTCGAGTAGGATTCAAGGATTAATTATTCCACACGCCTTTCCAGTTCTCGCCCCTAGTCGTTCATAATCCAGTACAGTCGGTGGAACCTGCAAGGTAGTTGGTGCAAGGGTTCTTTGCTTGGCTCTTCCGGCAGTAAGCTCCACGACGGGGTTCAAGGTGTTCAGCGCCGCATGCCACCTGCTGGGTGACTGGGACGCAGTTACTTTGCGCTCTACCATCCTCAGCTGTACCCTTCTTATAACATGGTCAAGTGTTTCTAACCGGAATCCATCATCACCGTGCGCTCACGCACAGGTCGTGTCAGTCAATGCAAACTGTTCCGGAACTGTCCCTGACCCTAGATGCTGCCCCCTTTTTGGTGCCCAACCAGCGGTACCACCAGGCTGCCATGTGTCTAGGATTCAACGGTTCCTCAGGTCCAGGGATTTCACCTGTAGCACACGATCACGCGCTTTCCTTCCCAAGCAGCTTCCAGCTTGGCACGGCATTCACCTTTCCCTGCTCGTGTCATCTTCAGGACCGCCGGGTAGGTTCCCCGTGGAGGTAAAGTGCTTTCGTCATTAACATGGGTGCCTAGTTAAGGTGCCCAGGGATCTCTCCGAGGTACTTCATCATATGGTCCAGCTGACCATTTCGATTCTGCTCCATCGCCTCATGAATTTAACGAGTTGTACTATTAAGTTCCTTTCACCTAACAGGTGGTGAAGCACATTTTTGCCCACTCTTCCAGGCCTACCCCGCTCCTGGCTTCGGGCACACTTCAGCCAGATAGGTCTCGGGGGTTACTTAGGCTAGCCTTCTCCCTCTCCCCTCGTCTCTTACCTCAGACCCTACCACAAATATTAGTTTTTTAGAATATTCGTCATTTTTTTCCCATCTGAAGTCATGATTGCTCCCTGCTTAACCAGTCCCGGACCGCCGTACGCAGGATTGCGTCCTGCGGGCGGCCGGGATCTTCTGAGTGGACGCATCGGCGCGTCCTACCGCGAGACCCGTGAGTTCCTGTGAGTTCACAGGGGCGCGCGTTTTGAGAGTTAAACTACAGCCTGCCAGCGATGATCAATCGCTGGCAGGCTGTAGATGCGATATAAATCGCATCAAACATGTATACCAGACGCTGTTTTGTGAACAGCGTCTGGTATACCTGCTACCTGGTCCTCTGGTGGTCCCATTTGCTGGGATCGACCACCAGAGGACCAGGTAACACAGTAAAGTTGCACCAAACACTACACAAACCCACCCCCTCACCTATTAACCCCTTGATCACCCCATCTAGACCCCTGATCACCCCCTGTCATTGATCACACCCTTGTAAGGCTCCATTCAGACGTCCATATAGTGTTTTGCGGATCCGTGGATTCACGGATCCGTGGATCCGATCCGCGGATCCGATTCGCAGATCCTCAAAACACGGACACCGGCAATGTGCTTTCCGCATTTTGCAGATCCGCACATTGCCAGAACTATATAGAAAATGCTTTTCTTGTCCGCAATTGCGGACAAGAATAGGACATGTTCTATATTTTTGCAGAACGGAAGTGCAGACTCGAAGCGCGGATCCGTAATTCCGGATCCGAGCGGGACAAAGTCTGTCCCCATAGAAATGAATGGGTCCGCAATTCCGTTCCGCAAACAGAATTGCGGACGTGTGAATGGGGCATAAGGGTCCCTTATCACCGCCAGTTAGTTAGCTACTTGTTAGGTAGCTAGCGCCCAGCCCACCGCACCGCAGTCACTGATTTTGGCAGAGATTTTTTCATCCACATTGACCGATGCGAATGAAAAATCTGTGCCGTTCATTTTATTATTTTTTCAGCGCAGAGGCTGAACGGAAAAAAATCTCATTACCCGTATGCTCAATATACGGAGAATCGCAGAAACTCCTAATGCTGGCCATACGTGTAATGATTGCGGAGACCCTCAAATGCCAGGGCAGTACAAAAACCCCACATGTGACCCCATTTTAGAAAGAAGACACCCCAAGGTATTCCGTGAGGGTATGGTGAGTTCATGCAAAATTTAATTTTTGTCACAAGTTAGTGGAATATGAGACTGTAAAAAAAAAAAAAAATCAATTTCCGCTAACTTGTGCCAAATTTTTTTTCTGTGAACTCGCCATGCCCCTCACAGAATACCTTGGGGTGTCTTCTTTCCACAATGGGGTCACATGTGGGTATTTATACTGCCCTGGCATTTTAGGGTCCTAAAGCGTGAGAATCCAAATGCGTAAAAATGGCCTGTGAAATCCTAAAGGTACTCATTGGTTTTAGGGCCCTTTGGCATCTTGGCTGCAAAAAGTGTCACTCATGTGGTATCGCCGAACTCAGGAGAAGTAGGGCAATGTGTTTTGGGGTGTATTTTTACATATACCCATGCTGGGTGTGAGAAATATCGCTGTAAACGACGACTTTTTAAATTTTTTTATTCAAAGTTGTCAATTTACAGAGATATTTCTCTCACCCAGCATGGGTATATGTAAAAATACACCCAAACACATCGCCCTACTTCTCCTGAGTACGGCGATGCCACATGTGTGACACTTTTGCAGCCAAGATGCATAAGGGCCCAAATTCAACGAGTACCTTTTAGGAGGGCATTTTACGCATTTTCTTCTCACGCTTTAGGGCCTAAAATGCCAGGGCAGTATAAATACCCCACATGTGACCCCATTTTGGAAAGAAGACACCCCAAGGTATTCGCTGAGGGGCATAATGAGTCCATGAAAAATTAAACTTTTGTCAAAAGTTAGCGGAAAGGGAGACTTTGTGAGAAAAAACAATAAAAATCAATTTCCACTAACTTGTGCCAAAAAAAATCTTCTATGAACTCGCCATGCCCCTCATGGAATACCTTGGGGTGTCTTCTTTCCAAAATGGGGTCACATGTGGGTATTTCTACTGCCCTGGCATTTTAGGGGCCCTAAAGCGTGAGAAGAAAAATGCCCTCCTAAAAGGTACCCATTGGAATTTGGGCCCTTTGCGCATCTTGGCTGCAAAAGTGTCACACATGTGGTATCGCCGTACTCAGGAGAAGTAGGGCAATGTGTTTTGGGGTGTATTTTTACATATACCCATACTGGGTGAGAGAAATATCTCTGTAAATTGACAACTTTGAATAAAAAATGTAAAAAGTTGTCGTTTACAGCGATATTTCTCACACGCAGCATGGGTATATGTAAAAATACACCCAAAACACATTGCCCTACTTCTCCTGAGTACGGCGATACCACATGAGTGACACTTTTTGCAGCCTGGGTGCGCAAAGGGCCCTAAAACCAATGAGTACCTTTAGGATTTCATGAGCCATTTTTATGCATTTGGATTCTCACACTTTAGGGGCCCCTAAAATGCCAGGTGAGTATAAATACCCCACATGTGACCCCATTTTGGAAAGAAGACACCCAAGGTATTCCGTGAGGGGCATGGTGAGTCCACAGAATTTTTATTTTTGGCACAAGTCAGCGGAAATTGTTTTTTTATTTTTTTTAAGTCTCATATTCCACTAACTTGTGACAAAAATAAAATTTTACATGAACTCACCATACCCCTCACAGAATACCTTGGGGTGTCTTCTTTCCAAAATGGGGTCACATGTGGGGTATTTATACTGTCCTGGCATTTTAGGGGCCCCTAAAGCGTGAGAAGAAGTCTGGAATCCAAATGCGTAAAAATGCCCTGTGAAATCCTAAAGGTACTCATTGGTTTAGGGCCCTTTGCGCACCCAGGCTGCAAAAAGTGGCACACATGGGTATCGCCGTACTCAGGAGAAGTAGGGCAATGTGTTTTGGGGTGTTTTTATATATACCCATACTTTGTGTGAAAAATATCTCTGTAAACGACAACTTTTAAAAAAATTTATAGAAAGTTGACAATTTACAGAGATATTTCTCTCACCCAACATGGGTATATGTAAAAATACACCCCAAAACACATTGCCCTTCTTCTCCTGAGTACGGCGATACCACATGAGTGACACTTTTTTGCAGCCTGGATGCACAAAGGGGCCCAAATTCCAATGAGTACCTTTAGGTTTTACATGGCGGCTCACAATTTAGCCCCGCCCAAAATGCCAGAACAGTAAACACACCCCACAAATGACCCCATTTCGGAAAGTAGACACCCCAAGGTATTCACTGAGGGGCATAGTGAGTCCGTCTGAGATTTTTATTTTTTTTGCCAGAAGTTATCAGAAATTGAAACTTTATTATTTTTTTTTTCTCAGAAAGTGTCATTTTCCGCTAACTTGTGAAAAAAAATGAAATGATACATGAACTCACCATGCCCCTCCGCGAATACTTTGGGGTGTCTTCTTTCTAAAATGGTGTGATTTGGGGGGTATTTATACTATCCTGACATTCTAGCACCTGAAGAAACATGACAGGCGCTCAGAAAGTCAGAGCTGCGTCAAAATGCGGAAATTCACTTTTTTGCACCATAGTTTGTAAACGCTATAACTTTTACCCAAACCAATAAATATACACTTATTGGACTTTTTTTTATCAAAGACATGTAGAACAATAAATTTAGAGAAAAATTTATATAGAAATGTAGTTTTTTTAAAAAAAAATTACAACAGAAAGTGAAAAATGTCATTTTTTTGCAAAAATTTCGGTAATTTTTGATTAATAGCAAAAAAAGTTAAAATGTCAGCAGCAATGAAATACCACCAAATGAAAGCTCTATTAGTGAGAAGAAAAGGAGGTAAAATTCATTTGGGTGGTAAGTTGTATGACCGAGCAATAAACGGTGAAAGTAGTGTAGTGCGGAATTGTAAAAAGTGGCCTGGTCATTAAGGGTGTTTAAGCTAGGGGGGCTGAAGCGGTTAAGTTGCTTTTGGGCCAATGACTGTTCACATTAAATTGGAAAAAATAACGAATATTCTAAAAAACTAATATATAGCACTATCTTCTATAGTGCTATATATTCGTGTTTCAGAATATTCGCAGTATGCGAATATTACATTGCCGATTTTCGCATAAGAGAAAATATTTTTTTTTTATGCGAAAAATCGACAATGTAATGTTCGCGTAATGCTAATATTCTAAAACAGGAATATATAGCACTATAGAATATAGTGCTATATATATTCGTTGTTTAGAATATTTGTCATTTTTTCCAATTTAATGTGAACAGTCATTGGCCCAAAAGCTACTTACGTAGGGGGAATGATTACTTCAGATGGGAAAAAATGACGAATATTCTAAAAAAAGATTGTATAGCACTATATTCCATAGTGCTATATATTCGGGTTTTAGAATACTTGCATTACGTGAATATTTCATTGCCAATTTTTCGCAATAATTGAATAGATTGAGATATTGTCGTAGCTCTTCACAGAATGCAGCGCCTAAAGATATACGGTATGTGGACAGTCATATATTATGGTCACTGTGTGAGGTACATGACAATCATACAAAGTGTAGTTAAGGTTAGATTCAGTCTTAGGGTTAGGATTATTATTAGAGTTAGTATATTTGGGCCAGTATTAGGGTTAGGGTCATTTCTATGGTTAGGAATAGTGTTAGGGTGAATATTAGGGTTAGAATCTTTATTAGGGTTAGAATTAGGGTTAGAATTAGTATTACCGTTAGGAATAGCAATACAGTAGTATTAGAGTCGGCGTTAGGATTAGTAGTAGGGTTAGGGACAATATTAGGGTTAGGGCCAGTATTAGCATTAGGTTTAGTATGAGGATTAGCATTAGGGTCAGTATTAGCGTTTGGATTAGTGTTAGTATTAGGATTAGCATTAGGATCATTATTAAGTATTATCATTAGGGGCCAGTATTAGGATTAGGGATAGTATTAGGGTTAGGGGTCAGTATTAGAATTAGGGACTAGTGATGGGGTTAGGGTCAGTATTACATTTAGCGCTAGTACATATTAGAGTTAGGGGTCAGTATTAGGGTCACTATTATGGCTAAAGGTCAATATTATGGTTAGGGTCAGTATTAGGATTAGGGTCAGTGTTACGGATCAGTACTAGTGTTAAAAAGTAACTAAACTTGTATCTAAACTTTTAATATGTTCTCCCTAATGACCTATTAAAACTATTTATGTTATGCTTTATTAATGCATTTTCAATTTTTACTACACTTTTTCTACCTAATGTGCACCATTCCCTTGTGTGCTTAACACTATGTTCTCTGTACACCTCTGAGCTGTCAGCAGTGTACGGAGTAAATATTATGAATGGGCAGCAGCAGCGCTCTGAGTACGGCCAGGAGCGCACATTGCTGCTCCTGCCCGTGCTCTCTGAAGGATTACTAACTCTTGGCATAGCACATGAGTACCCTGTACCCATGTACTATGCCAGGATTAGCTGAGCAGAGTGGGCTCCTGCTTCTGCCTGCCCTGCTAAGTTAAGAGAGCTGACATGCAGTTCTTTTAACTTAGCGAAGCAGGCTGAAGCAGGAGCCCGCTCCACTCAGCTAATCCTGGCATAGTACATGGTTTCAAGTTACCCATTTGCTAAGCCAAGATTTAGTAATAGTCCAGGGATCATGGGCAGGAGCAGCAGTATGCGCTCCTGACTGTACTCACAGCGCTGCTGCTGCCCTTTCATAAAATGTATTCAGTACGCCATACACCACTGATAGAACAGCGGTGTACAAAGAACAGAGTTTTAAGTGCACCAGATAATGGTGCGCTTTCGGTAGCAAAAAGTGTAGTAAAAATAGAAAATGTATTAATAAAGTATATTAGACATCGTTTTTGAAAAGGACATTAGGGAGAACATATTAAAAGTTTAGATAAAGGTTTAGTTACTCTTTATGGGTCACTATTAGAGTTAGTGGTCATTACTGCAGTTAAGGTTCAGTATTAATCACCACGATTCCGAATTTTCTCGTACTTCGTGGTAATGAATCATTTTCTTTTCTAAAATGGCTGCTGCATGGGTTACAAAATGAAAGTAAGAAGCCTGGGAACACGATATGACCCATAATGCCGTGTAGCTAGCCAATCAACAGATAGCCATCCCCTGTGATGTTACAGCCCTATAAATGCCTCACCCTGCGTAGTCTCTGCCATTTCAGTGTGAGCTAAGCTTAGGGAAAGACATGACAAGTGCTTATATGATGGGGACAGTGTTTCAGAAATCTACTGATAGGAGAATATTTGATAGGAAGAATGCAGGGACAGTGTAGGTAGATCATAGGGAGAGTTTTTAGAGACTGTAGGGAGAGCATAGGGAGACTGTAGGGACAGTGCAGGTTGAGTGTAATTGCCGCGTTCATCTTGCTGCCACAATACCAGTTAATCTGTTAGTTTATACATAGTATTACTGTGCCTCAGTATTAATGGGTGGCCTAATGTATTACCATGTGGATCTTGTTTAACTGCTGCCACAATCCCTGTTAATCTGTTAGTTTATACATAGAATGAATATGCTCAGTATTAAAGGACGGTCTAATACATCAAGGCGTGCATCTTGTTCAACTGCTATGTAATAGAGGAGGACATCAGGCACCACTAAAATATTTTAATGGGTGCAATCTGCATGCATATATAATACCATTGTATTAAAGATCAGAAAGAGCATGCCCAGACAGATGCACACCAAAACATTACAATTTAATATGTGTAAATTTTTATTGAGAACCAACAAGTTAAAACCAATTAAAAAGCCAGGAACAGGAGATCTTCATTAAATGTATGGAAAAGAAGAATCTCCTCATGCAGCACAGTCCTTGTTAAGAAAATCACCAAGAATCCTTGATGTACATGATTAAGTATAAATATATGATCAATAGTATAATATGCCACAGGTCATGATTGTGTCAAATAAAAGAGAGAAACGAGCAAAAAATATATAAGATGATTCATAAGAGATAACAAGCAATAGTGTCACTAAACTTCATAATAAAATAAGTTACTCACTAGCATGATTGCAAACAGGTCATAATCTATTCATAATTGCATGTGCAAATAACAAAGGTAAAGTGAAAAAAGAAAATATAAAGTGCAGATGCTGTGTTTGTACATGCAGCAGTTTCATGAGACCCAGGGTGAATATTTACTACACAGGTCACCGTATACTTTCTTTATACCTCACTATAGCATCTGCACTTTATACTTTCTTTTTGCAGTAGCACTTTACCTTTGTTATTGTCTTATGGACTGTGCTGCATGTGGAGATTCTTCTTTTCCATACATCTAACGAAGATCTTCTGTTTCTGACTTTTTACTTAGTTTTAATTTGCTGGTTCTCAGTAAAGATGTACATACATTAAATTGTGATATTTTGGTGTGCATCTGTCTGGCCATGCACATTCTGGTCATTAATACAATTGTCTTGTTAAACCTGTTGCCAAAATCCCAGTTAATCTGTTCGTTTCTACTTAGAATGAATGTGCCTTAGTATTGAAAGGTGGTCTAATACTACAGTCCCTGTTAATCTTGTTGAACTGCTGCCACGTTCTTAGTTAATCTGTTACATTACTGGTACAGTTACTGTACACTATGGCCAACAAACAGTTGCCTTGGCCCTCCAAAGGAACGGGCAGTGGCAAAAATGTTGCGGTAGCCAGCATAAGTAGCAGCAGAAGAAGGGGTGGTGGTAGCAGCAGCCGCAGCAACAGGCCAGAGGTGCCACTGTCATCCAGCAGTCGTTTTTTGACCAACAATCCAGCTGTACTGGAATGGTTTACTCGCTCTTCAACATCATCTCAGGTGACAACAGATACACACAGCCATTATTCGGTGGGATCCTCTGACACCATGCCTTTGTGCCATCTCTTGTCCTGAACCTGTCTCTTGCTTTTGCTGCTCCTTCTGCTAGCCAAGTAATGTAGTCACCCGCTCTGCTCCTTTTTCAGCGAGGATGAGTTATGTGAGGACAGTCAGCAGTTACAGGCCAGCACAGACTTGGACAAGAAGTCTGCTGCGGACTCCTCTAGGTGTGCAGCTGCTTTTTGTAAATAATTTATTATATCTTTTCATGTGACAACACTGAAGATATGACATTTTGATACAATGTAAAGTTGTCAGTGTATAGCTTGTATAACTGTAAATTTGGTGTGTCCTCAAAATAACTCAACACACAGCCATTAATGTCTAAACCGCTCGCAACAAAAGTGAGTACACCCCTAAGTGAAAATGGCCAAATTGTGCCCAAAGTGTCTATATTTTGTTTGGCAACCATTATTTTCCAGCACTGCCTTAACTCTCTTGTGCATGGAGTTCACGTTCCTGGTGGATGTTAGAGACCTTGTGCTCCTCCACCTTCCATTTGAGGATGCCCCACAGATGCTCAATAGGGCCCTTTCACACGAGCGAGTTTTCCGCGCGGGTGCAATGCGTGAGGTGAACGCATTGAACCCACACTGAATCCGGACCCATTCATTTCTATGGGGCTATGCACATGAGCGGTGATTTTCACACATCACTTCTGCGTTGCGTGAAAATTGCAGCATGCTCTATATTGTGCGTTTTTCACGCAACGCAGGCCCCATAGAAGTGAATGGGGCTGCGTGAAAATCGCATTGCATCCGCAAGGTTGCTAAGAGATGGGACCCTGGAAAATAATAGCATTCTCACTACAGAATGCTTAGTAAAATGTGGATTAAGGGGTTAAAAATTAAAAAATTTAACTCATCTTATCTACTTGATTGCGTAGTTGCCGATCTCTTCTCGCTTCTTCAAGCATTAGCTGCCAGCTAAAGGACCTGTGGTAACGTCACATCACAGGTGGTGTTGGACCATGTGATGAGCTTAGTGACGTCATCACAGGTCCTTTAGCTGGCAGCTAATGATTGAAGAAGAGATCGCAACTACGCGATCAAGTGGATAGGGTGAGTTAATTTTTTTATTTTTAACCCCTCCATCCACATTTTACTAAGCATTCTGTATTGAGAATGCTATTATTTTCCCTTATAACCATGTTATAAGGGAAAATAATAAAATCTACAGAATACTCAACCCAAACCCGAACTTCAGTGATGAAGTCCGAGTTCGGGTCTGGGTACCAAACATGCCGATTTTTCCCACGCGGGTGCAAAACGCATTAAAATGCTTTGCACTGATGCGGAAAAATTGCACATTTTCCCGCAATGCACCCGTCTTTTATCAGGGCGTCAAACATGACACCCGTGTGAAAGAGGCCTTAGATCTGGAGACATTCTTGGCTAGTCCAGCACCTTTACCCCCCTTTTCTTTTGTAAGGCAGTGGTTGTCTTGGAGGTATGTTTGGGGTCGTTATCATGTTGGAATAATGCCCTGCGGCCCAGTTTCCAGAGGGAGGGGATCATGCTCTGCTTCAGTTTGTCACAGTACATGTTGGCATTCATGGTTCCCTCAATGAACTGTAGCTCCCCACACCCGGCAGAACTCATGCAGCCCCAAACCATGACACTCCCACCACCATGCTTGACTGTAGTCAAGACTCACTGGTCTTTGTACTCCTCACCTGGTTGCCACAACACACGTTTGACACCATATGAACCAAATAAGTTTATCTTGTTCTCATCAAACCACAGGACAGGGTTCCAGTAATCCATGTCCTTAGTCTGCTTGTCTTCAGCAAACTGTTTGAGGGCTTTCTTGTGCATCATCTTTAGAAGAGATTCCTTATGGGACAACAGCCATGTAGACCAATTTGATGCAGTGTGCGGCATATGGTCTGAGCCCTGACAGGCTGAACCCCACCCCTTTAACCTCTGCAGCAATGCTGGCGACACAAATATGTCTATTTTGAAAAAACCTTTGGATATGATGCTGAGCATGGGCAATTAACTTCCTTGGTCGACCATGGTGAAGCCTGTTCTGAGTGGAAACTGTCTTGTTAAACTGCTGTACCACTGTGTTGGCCACTGTGTTGCAGCTCAGTTTTAGGGTGATGGCAATTTTCTTATAGCCTAGGCCATCTTTATTTAGAGCAACAATTCTTTTTTTCAGATCCTCAGAGAGTTCTTTGCCATGAGCTGCCATGTTGAACTTCCGGTGACTAGGATGAGAGAGTGTGAGAGTTATAACACCAAATTTAACACACCTGCTCCCCATTCACACCTGAGACCTTGTAACACTAACGTGTCACATGACACCGGGGAAGGAAAATGGCTAATTGGGCACAATTTGGCCATTTTCATTTAGGGGTCTACTCACTTTTGTTGCCAGGGGTTTAGACATTAATGGCTGCGTGCTGAGTTATTTTGAGGGCACACCAAATTATACAAGCTGTACACTGACCACTTTACAGTGGATTTAAAAAGTCTACACACCCCTGTTGAAATGTCAGGTTTCTGTGCTGTAAAAAAATGAGACAAAGATAGATCATTTGAGAACTTTTTCCACCTTTAATGTGACCAATAAACTGTACCACGCAATTGAAAAACAATAATGTGGTTGCATAAGTGTGCACACCCTCTTATAACTGGGGATGTAGCTGTGTTCAGAATTAAGCAATCACATTCAAAAACATGTTAAATAGGAGTCAGCGTACACCTGCCATCATTTACAGTGCCTCTGATTAACCCCAAATAAAGTTCAGCTTCTCTAGTAGGTCTTTCCTGAAATTTTCTTAGTCGCATCCCACAGCAAAAGCCATGGTCCACAGAGAGCTTCCAAAGCATCAGAGGGATCTGATTGTTAAAAGGTATCAGTCAGGAGAAGGGTACAAAATAATTTCCAAGGCATTAGATATACCATGGAACACAGTAAACACAGTCATCATTAAGTGGAGAAAATATGGCATAACAGTAACATTACCAAGAACTGGATGTCCGTCTATAATTAATGAAAAGACAAGAAGAAAACTGGTCTGGGAGGCTACCAAGAGACCTACAGAGACATTAAAGGAGCTGCAGGAATATCTGCCAAGTACTGGCTGTGTGGTACATGTGACAACACTCTCCCTTATTCTTCATATACAGTATCTGGGCTATGGTGTAGATTGGCAAGACGAAAGCCTTTTCTTACGAAGAAAAAGATCCAAGCCAGGCTACATTTTGCAAAAACACATCTAAAGTCTCCCAAAAGCATGTGGGAAAAGGTGTTATGGTCTGATGAAACCAAGGTTGAACTTTTTGCCCATAATTCCAAAAGATATGTTTGGCACAAAAACAACACTGCACATCACCAAAAGAACACCATACCCACAGTGAAGCATGGTGGTGGCGGCATCATGCTTTGGGGTTGTTTTTCTTCAGCTGGAACTGGGGCCTTAGTTTAGATAGAGGAATTTATGAACAGTTCCAAATACCAGTCAATATTGGCACAAAACCTTCAGGCTTCTGCTGGAAACCTGAACACGAAGAGGAACTTCATCTTTCAGCATGACAACGACCCAAAGCATACATCCAAATCAACAAAGGAATGGCTTCACCAGAAGAAGATTAAAGTTTTGGAATGGCCCAGCCCGAGCCCAGACCTGAATCTGATTGAAAATCTGTGGGTAGATCTGAAGAAGGCTGTGCACAGGAGATGCCCTTGCAATCTGACAGATTTGGAGTGTTTTTGCAAAGAAGAGTTGCTAAATCTTGCCAAGTCAAAATGTGCCATGCTGATAGACTCATACCAAAAAAGACTGAGTGCTGTAATAAAATCAAAAGGTGCTTCAACAAAGTATTAGTTTAAGGGTGTGCACACTTATGCAACCATATTATTTTATTTTTATATTTTTTCTTCCCTCTACCTAAAAGATTTCAGTTTGTTTTTCAATTGAATTGTACAGTTTATAGGTCACATTAAAGGTGGAAAAAGTTCTGAAATGATTCATCTTTGTCTCATTTTTTTACAGCACAGAAACCTGACATTTTGACAGGGATATGTAGACTTTTTATATCCACTGTACATTGTATCAAAGTGTCATATCTTCAGTGTTGTCCCATGAAAAGATATAATAAAAATATTTACAAAAATTAGCTCATCTCTAGTTACAGCCTGATGCAGCAACTGCTGCATCTCCCACTTGCCCACACCCCCTCTCCAGTAGTCAGGGATAGACAACGTCAGCAGAAGGTAGCTGTTATTCCTTACTATCTACATCAATGTCGTCTATTGCTCCTGATGCTCCTACTCCTTGTCACTTGTTTCAACAGCAATCGTTCACTGAGGCGATTGCAAAAAGATAACACTATGCGTGCACTTATCTAACGGTGCAGAAGCTGAATGTGTTTTTGGCCAAATTGCTTGTACCACAGTCCCTTCCTTTCCTTGTAGTTGACTCTGCACATTTCAGAGAACTGATGGTTTGTGCCCAGCCAAGCTAGAGAGTCCCAAGCCGACATTACTTTTCCAAAAAAGCTGTACTAGCCCTGCAATCTCGTTGTCACCCATTTGCTCAAAGTTTCCATTGAACTGCAGGAGCTGTTAAAAATGCCCATGAAACTGTGCATGCACTTCAGCCACTCTTATCTTGCAAAATATGCCCTCCTTGAGCTGCAAAGGTAAAATACTCATCCCCAACATCGCCTAATATGTGACATTTCTACACGTTGGAACTCCACACTCCATATGTTAGACCACCTGTATGAGCAGAGGAAGGCGTTCAATGATTTCTTAATGCTGCAGATGGACAGGCCTACTTCCTGATGTAACTTCCACGTTAGCTAGTGGCAGCTCATGCGACACATTTGCCATTTGCTCAGGCCCTTTGAGGAGGTCACTTTATCATTCGCTAGAACTATGGGATGAATGATGTCATTAATCCTGTAGTTCACATCCTGGAGGGGATGCTGACAAATCTGATTGGCGAGGGGACAGAAGAAGTGGCACCTGCATTACACGGCCACATGAGCCCTGAGGAGAATGAACTAGCAGAGGAGAAGGACATAAATGCCCAGGAATTTTATGCACAACTAAACTAGAGACCAAGAGATTAATTGCCAAAGAGAGTAAAAACTAACCCTAAAATGTTCTTCTATTATATAAATGGTAAAAAATATAAATCTGAAGGAGTCGGCCCTCTACATAGCAATGAGGGGGGTGTTGCAGAGAGCGACAAGGATAAAGCAAAACTATTAAATATTTTTTCTCCACTATATTCACTGAGGAAAATAAACTGTTAGATAAAATGCAGAATGTAAAAGTAAATTCCCAATTAAAAGTGCCCTGTCTGACCCGGGAATAAGACATCAACGACTTAAAAAGATTAAAATAGACAAATCGCCAGGACCGGATGGCATACACCCCCGTATCCTGAGGAAATTAAGTGATGTCATAGCCAGACCTTTATTTCTGATATTTACGGACTCTATACTGACAGGGAATGTTCCACAGGATTGGCGCATAGCAAATGTGGTGCCAATATTCAAAAAGGGTCCAAAAACAGAGCCTGGAAATTATAGGTCAGTAAGTTTAACATCTGTTGTTGGTAAACTGTTTGAAGGGTTTCTAAGAGATGATATCTTGGAGTATCTCAATGAAAAAAAGCAAATAACGCCATATCAGCATGGCTTAATGAGGGATCGGTCATGCCAAACTAATTTAATCAGTTTCTAAGAGGAGGTAAGTTCTAGACTTGACAGAGGCGAATCAATGGATGTCATATATCTGGACTTCTCCAAATCATTTGACACTGTACCTCATAAAAGGTTGGTATATAAAATGAGGATGCTCGGACTGGGAGAAAATGTCTGTAAGTGCAGTGACGTAACTACCGGGGAAGCAGGGGAAGCGGCTGCTTCGGGGCCCGGGCTGACAAGGGGCCCCGGAGCAGTGTTTCACACACACTTACTGTGTGTACATAATTTTACATTTTTAGACCAGGCCGGGCCCCCCTTCACATTAGGTGCGGTCACATAAGGGACCGCTCACCATGCCCACCCTCCCTGCATCACATTAATTAAAACAGGGCTCGCTCCGCCGCCCCCATGAAGGATAATGAGCTGAGTTGCCTCTTCTACCGGCCTGAATAGCATGCCTGCCAGAGAACAAATCAGCAGCGCGCTATTCAAATTCATCTCTTTAGTCTTCAGGCAGCGCACACCCACCAAGTGAAGTCCTCCTCAAGGGGCACAGTGAGCGGGATAAGCAGGCGAGAGAAGCAGCAGCAACACAGCAGATGGCAGAGGGATCCACAGCAGGCACGCACCGCACTAGTTTTTTCAGGTATGTGACTTGCCCTCCACCCTTGCCTTGCCTGCTGCCGCAGTAGTGCACAGTGGTTCTGCGGCCTGAACATGAGGAAGGATGAGGGCAGGGCAGAGTCCAAGTGGTTAACCCTTTCCTCCTCTCCCAGTCTGTGACAGGAGGAAAGGTCAGGTACAGCAGCAGGCCAAGTTCTGAGTGTGCAGCCAGGGCAGGATGTAGGCTGCAGCATGTAGCTTCCACAGGCTGCCATCCCAGTTCCACTAGCCTCCTACATAATAAAAGGCATGCATATGTTATAGTACTGGAGGCTGGCAGAGGTTGGGATGGCCACCTGGCAGCTGCATGCCGAAGCCTTCATCATGCAGCTGCCAGGTAGCCAGATCGCAACCTATGGCCACTCCTTCCTCTGCCAGCCTCCTGAACTATAACATGCAGTACACGGCAGCCTCCCCTCTCCGCTGTTATGCCATCTACTAGTGCATACTATGGCACTCCTAATATACTCTTTATAAATACACACATATGATGACAGGATGGTCCTGGGCTGGCATCAGATGCATGTATAATAATGTATAAATTTCCATAATAAGCACTAGTACATGGCGGAGCAGCGGAGGTAGAGAGGGGAGGCTGCCATGTACTGCAAGGTACAAACAGGAGCCTGGCAGAAATTGGGATAAAAGTTCAAATCCCCCCCCCTTCCTAATGTTTTATATAGTAACATAGTAACATAGTATATAAGGCTGAAAAAAGACATTTGTCTATCCAGTTCGACCTGTTTCCTGCAAGTTGATCCAGAGGAAGGCAAAAAACCCCTGTGAGGTAGAGCCAATTTTCCCCACTTAAGGGGAAAAAGTTCCTTCCTGACTCCAATCAGGCAGTCAGAACAACTCCCTGGATCAACGACCTATCTCTAGTAGCTATAGCCTGAAATATTATTACGCTCCAGAAATACATCCAGGCCCCTCTTGAATTCCTTTATTGTACTCACCATCACCACCTCCTCAGGCAGAGAGTTCCATAGTCTCACTGCTCTTACCGTGAAGAACCGTGATGAATATAAAGATAAATAAACATAATAAAAAAATCTTCACTTGGTGACCAACTAACACCCCCCTTCCCAACACACATACACCAATAAGGGCCCATGAACACGACTGTATACCCTCTAAGCCATTTGGTCTGTAAACGGGCCTGGGGGAGGGGGGGGGGCAAAAATTTGCTGTGGGGCCCAGTCACTTCTAGTTACGCCCCTGTGTAAGTGGGTAAGTAACTGGCTGAGTGACAGAAAACAGAGGGTGGTTATTAATGGTACACACTCAGATTGGGTCACTGTCAATAGTAGGGTACCTCATGGGTCAGTATTGGGCCCTATTCACTTCAATATATCTATTAATGATCTTGTAGAAGGCTTGCACAGTAAAATATCAATTTTTGCAGATGACACTAAACTGTGTAAAGAAATTAACACTGAAGAGGACAGTTTTCTTCTACAGAGGGATCTGGATAGATTGGAGGCTTGGGCAGAGAAATGGCAGATGAGGTTTAACACTGACAAATGTAAAGTTATGCACATGGGAAGGAATAATGCAAGTCACCCGTACATACTAAATGGTAAAACACTCTGTAACACTGACATGGAAAAGGATCTAGTAATTTTAATAAACAGCAAACTAAGCTGTAAAAACCAGTGTCAGGCAGCTACTGCCAAGGCCAATAAGATATTGGGTTGCATCAAAAGGGGCATAGATGCCCGTGATGAGAACATAATCCTACCACTTTACAAATCTCTAGTCAGACCACACATGGAGTACTGTGTACAGTTCTGGGCTCCTGTGAACAAGGCAGACATAGCAGAACTGGAGAGGGTTCAGAGGAGGGCAACTAAAGTAATAACTGGAATGGGGCAACTACAGTACCCTGAAAGGTTATCAAAATTAGGGTTATTCACTTTAGAAAAAAGACGACTGAGGGGAGATCTAATATCTATGTATAAATATATCAGGGGTCAGTACAGAGATCTCTTCCATCATTTTTTTATCCCCAGGACTGTGACTGTGACGAGGGGACATCCTCTGCGTCTGGAGGAAAGAAGGATTGTACACAAACATAGAAAAGGATTCTGTACGGTAAGAGCAGTGAGACTATGGAACTCTCTGCCTTAGGAGGTGGTGATGTTAAGTACAATAAAGGAACTCAAGAGGGGCCTGGATATAGCTACTAGAGATGGGTCGTTGATCCAGGGAGTTATTCTGATTGCCTGATTGGAGTCAAGAAGGAATTTTTTCCCCTTAAGTGGGGAAAATTGGCTTCTGCCTCACAGTTTTTTTTTTTGCCTTCCTCTGGATCAACTTGTAGGAAACAGGCCGACCTGGATGGACAAATGTCTTTTTTCGGTCTTATATACTATGTTACTATGTTAACTAGGTGGTTTATCTGCCTAAGTCACAGGAAAGGATCTTGAGGGCGATTACGACCAATATGACGCAGAAGACCCCGACAGACTGTGGCAGTATGCAGTGGAGATGGAGGTAGGGAGGCCCTCCAAGTCCCTTGTGCAAATGGGCAGATGCATGCTGCGTTTTTTGTGTTGTGACAGCCAAATTGTCAGGTTTCGGTAGAGGGATGAATACTGGCTATCCTCATTGTCAGACCATCGCTAACCTGAGAGGACTACTATACAGACATGCTGTGTAGTCAGTTGGTAGCTGCATACAAGCGCCATCACCCGTCATCAGGAATGTGTGACCAGGGAGACACTCTGTGCTCACATTCCATTGCCATGACTGTGGGGTGGGGGTGTGGGGCAGGATCAGCACCACCTTCATATTCAGCAACTTTAGTCTGGCGTCTAGGATAAGCAGTTTTATTAGGCCACCTACTGAAGAAACCACCCAGCAGCAGCAGTACATGCAGCAGAACCTCCACCAACAGGTGGTGGTGAAAGCGATGGACCCGAGGGAGTCCGTTGGGATACAGTTAACCACACAAGAATGAATGCACGGACAGTGAGCGGTGTGAACCAAAAGAATTTTACTGACTTTAGAAGAGAAAACTATATTCAGTATAATGTACACTGTGATCCAGCCGGATCACACGGAGTGAGGTTTGCTCTTGTGTGCCAAACTATATACGGTGTGGCATCCCACTGATTGTACAGTTTTCCACAAGGCCTCTTCTTCCTGACCAGCACACAATCTCCCGGGGAGAAAACTTCAGTCCATACTACGATTGAATCGTTCACATGCCCCATTCCCTTGCGGGTGATACGGTGTAGTCCGGGACTTCTCGATACCGTACAGGTGATATAGTTCATTCATCAGGGCCCCCTGAAAGGAGGCCCCCTGATCCGAATGTATCCGACTTGGACACCCAAACACCTGTATAAAACAAATGGCAGACGGCCTCCACTGCTGACTGGGACATCTGGTCTTGGGTGGGCACTGCCACCGCAAACTTTGTAAAATGATCGGTCATAACCAAACAAAAACCATGACCCGAATTGGAGTGCCCCACCTTCACATAATCTATCAATAGTTCTAATGGCTGGGACGTTTGGATGGTCTGAATTGGAGCCCTCTGCTCCACACTTTTGTTTAGGTCGCAAGCTCTGCACATCTGACAGGCGTTCTCCACCATTTGTTTGAGATCTGGGCAGTAAACCAGCCTCTGTAGCCACTTATAGGTTTTATAACTACCAAAGTGGGCACCCCTCTCATGAGCTTCTCGAGCAGCTGCAGGAGCCATGGCAACCGGGATAACGATTTGCCACCGATGCTCCAACTCTGTCCATGTGTAGACCTTCCGATACAACAGGTCATGGGCCACTGTCAGTTTGTCCCACTGCCGGAGCAGCTTGTGGCCCTCAGGCATCAAACTTTCTCGCTCCTCTGGCTTTGTCCACGTTTTATGCCAGACCCACTGTTTTACCCTCCAGATATCTTGACACTCATTCTGGGCCCGCACCCAATCTGCATGGGTCCTTCCTAACAGTACAGGTGGCCCTTGCGCCACCCCACTTGAGTGTGCCACCGCCACAAAGGAAGGTAGGCGACCCAGGTCAGGAGTCTGAGTCCTCCAGGTCATCGTCAACATCTCCATCCGGGGAGCCTACAGGTACTCTGGACAATGCATTAGCGTTAGCATTCTCTTTTCCAGTCCTGAACTTGATCCGGTAGTTGAACTTCACCAGTCGAGCTATCCACCGCTGTTCTAAAGCTCCCAACTTCGCATTATTCAGGTGTGCCAAAGGGTTATTATCTGTCAGCACCAACACCTCCATCCCAGTCAGATATTAGGCGAAGCATTCCGTCATTGCCCTATCCAAGGCCAACAGCTCTAATGAAAGCAATTCATTGAAGGGCCCCACAATATGTGCAAACTTGGGGATAAATCGACGGTAGTACCCTGCCAGCCCCAAAAATGCCTGGAGTTCTCATAGAGTCTTTGGTAGTGGCCACTTCTGAACCGCTTCCACTTTTCCGGGAGAGGGTTGCACCCCTTCTGGGGTCACCACATTATCAAGATATATTAACGCTGATTCAAAGTTAAGGTCTCCCAGACAGTGCTCCATTAACCGTTGGAATGTACCCGGAGCGTTGGTTAGTCCGAATGGCATCCGATTGAATTCATACAACCCCAATGGGAGGATGAACGCTGTTTTCACCCTATCTTTATTTGCCACAGGCACCTGCCAGTATCTGCTGGCCAAGTCGAGGGTGGAGAAGAACTGGGCTCTCCCCAGTGCAGACAATGTCTCTTCGATCCTCGGGAGGGGGTAAGCGTCCCATACTGTATGTGCGTTTAGCTTCCGGTAATCAAAGCAGAACCGGAGAGTCCCATCTTTTTTTCGGACCACTACCACTGGTGCTGCCCACGGACTTTGGCTTTCCTGAATAACCCCGTTATCGAGCATACTTGCCAACATAGTTTTCACCTCTTGATAGACCTTGGGAGGGATCTGCCGGTATCACTCTCGGAACAGCGGGGAGTCCGCAGTGGGGATTTCATGTTCTATCTCTGTCGCACACCCAAAATCCGCCTCATGGGGGGAAAAGGCAGCTTGGTACTCCCACAGTAAGGGAGTACCCACCTTCCCTCGCTGTGTGAGAGTCAGTCCATACCCATGAGCTCCATAATCTTCCGGCCATTCCAATCCGCAGTGTGAATTTCTTCTGGGGTCATCCACACAACGTAAGTCCATACTTTTTGCTGACTTGGCTCGAGAGTGAACTCTTTTCGGAGCACTTCCCCGTCCTGCACTCTGACTTCGGCTAGCAGGGTCCCGGGTGGCACAGTGACCTCCTGGTCCTGCAGGTTGATGCATCTGACGGGTACTCGACCATCTCTCATGGTTGTCAAGGCTCTAGCTACTAACGGTTTCGCTCTCCCTTCTCCACTGGGAACAGGTTCTACCATGACCTCCAAGCGTCTAGCCTCCGGTTGGTGCCCACGGCCATCATAACTACCCACTCCTGATGTGGGCCAAACACCATTGTGGCGCATGATGGAACCCTTACAATCGCCACAGACTGGCCTGGAGTCACAACTCCTCACCATCTGCCGAAGGACTCTGTTTGTCGGTCGATGAGTCGTGGCATGCTACCAATAGCGGGGGCCCTCCTTAGCAAAAAGCTGGTGGTCTAGCTCCCACAGGACATTCATTCCTAATGTCACGGTCAACCCTCGTCTGGGGGAATGTGTCACTAGGATCACTTCTTTGGTTCCCATATCTTGGCCAAAGATTTTTATCCTCATCCATTCCAACCCCTTTACTACCAAGCTTTCATTGTTGGCCACGACTCAGCGGATCAGGCTGCCAGCTTCTGGTCTCATTTTGCACCCGAAATGGGCCTTAAAATAGTCCTAGAGCATAATCGTACACGCTGACCCAGTATCCACCAGACAGCAAACCCTCTGCCCCTCGATGTCTGCTTCCAGCCATGGACTCTCGGAGTACCAATCTTGGTTCCCATGGATAGGGCGTCATCTTCCAGTCTCTGCCGCAGGCAGCCCTGTCACTGTGGCAGTGGGGAGTCTAAAGAAAGCCCCTCTTCTTCGTGTGCCAGGTCCGAGGAGCAGTTTCGGGCATAATGAACCAGCCGCTTGCACTTCCAGCAGCAGACCCGGATCCGTTCCCTTCTGTTCACGGGGTCATCCTATAGGAATCTACTCTCCTGCCTGCCGTGTGGCTGGTATGGCCATGGGGGCACTCCTCCTTGTCGAATCGGCAGTCCTCCATCGAGCCATCTCGGCACACAGCGCAGTTACTGCCTCATACAGCTTCTCCTGGACCACCTCTCCAGAGGATTCTTCCCGAACTTTGCCAGTCATTCGCACAGCCGACACAGCCTTGAAGGTTCCCTTGGTCATTCGGAGTTTCTGTGCGATTGCTTCTGTGTAGACTTCCACAAATGGTTTGTCCTGGTTCTGGATTATGTATTCGGACATTTCCTGCCTTAGCCGCTCGTCCCTGATCCCTACCACAAAATGGTCCCCTAAGGGATCGTCTCAATCTCCAGGATCACCCAGAGCCCTAGGGGTTCGATGAATAAGGTTATTCCCTAACTCCTGCAGGGCCGTCGCATAGTCCTGTAGGTCCTCATCCTCCCTCAGGGTCCGGCTAAAGAATTGGGCACGTAGAGTTGTGACCTCTGCCAACCCCCCATGTACCTTTTCGAGATAGGCCACGGTTTTATCAAACGTGTCACGCTCCTCTTGGGGCCTAACCATAATGGTCCGTCTAGCCCACTCCTCTAGTGCGTTAATGGCAACCTCCAAACATATCTCAGGCGCAAGGTTATACATCTTTATGGCTCCCCTAACCCGGTCTACCGAGTCGGATAGCAACATGTTTTTCCCATCATATTTCGCTAAGTGATTCAACAGAGCACCCGTCGGGAAGTGTCCCATCAGGGCCTGTGGGACTGCTGCCCTGTAGGTGGCGATGGGCGCCACTGCCTCGCCACCCACTGAACTCACTGCTACAGCCTGTAGGGCAGGCATGGGTGTCACTGTATCCTGCCGACTACGCCAATTTGTAAGAGGTGGACCCGAGGGAGTCCGTTGGGATACAGTGAACCACACAAGAATGAATGCATGGACAGTGAGCTGTGTGAACCAAAAGAATTTTACTGACTTTAGAAGAGAAAACAATATACAATATAATGTACACCGTGATCCAGCCGGATCACACGGAGTGAGGTGTGCTCTGGTGTACTGAAGTGGTCATACAATCTCTCTGGGTTGTTAGCAACCCAAGATTGTCTAATTTAGGTACTGTACCTTTAAATATTCATATTTTGCCTAAATACTACTAAATATGGCAGGATCTCCTAACCAAACACAGTGAACCGAAGCCATTAGGAGTCAACACTAAATTTGGGGTCTGTGTACCTGGGATCTCGGCTGAGGGGCACTGTGGCTCACAGAGGCCAAATACTGAAAAATCCCACACTATCCTCCACCGGTAATGCCCACTCCCCCACCTCAGCTAGACTCCCTTGAATTTCCACGTGGCTATTTGTACTCCAGAGCCGGGATGTGGATCCACTTGCTGTCGCAGTAAAGCTTTATTTGCTGCGGCGGCGCCAAAACTTGTCCTCACCCTGATTGCAGGGAGGGACCTGAGCTCAGGATTTAAGTCCCATTAAAAGTGCCCACTAACCGAGTAGAAAATGTTTCAGGCTGAGATCTCCAGTGCAGGCTTGAATGGCAGCTTGGCTTTCTTGATGATGATTTACCGCTGGCCTCAGGGCAGGCAGGCCTCTGGTCTCAGCTCCTGAATATAAATGAAGACTACAGATCCTCTTTAGCAGGCAGCAGATAATTACCAATCGTCTCTTGCTTGCTGTGGATAAAGCCTTCAATCTCTGGCTGATCACAGGACACCTCAGGTAAACAATTTAGCAGACACGTCTGAATCCGTTGCTCTCCAACTGCCGACTCTCTGTCCTCCTGCCACTTCCATTCTCCAGCCCCAGTAGCTTTTTCCAGGAAGTTAGGACATGGCAACAAAATAAACAACAAGCTACTTTTAACAGTCTATTTCAATAAGAAAGCCAATCAGGTGCAGCTATAAGATTACTTTTCTTTTTATATATTAATTGTCATATATTGCCAGTCACACAAACTGCATGTTATATCACTATAGCTTATTCAAAGTAGTCACAGATGTATCCAATTGGAGTATCATATGTTTTATCTTGGGGGCCCCAGACTGTGACCCCCTCACAGTGGCATACTTGGACTGCACGCTGTCACCCCAGATCCAAGATTCCCTGGCCTACTGGGCATGCAAACCTGAAGTGTGGCCGCAACTCGCCGAGTTTGCCATGGGCATGCTTCCCTGCCGTGCCAGTAGTTTGGCATCGGAACGGGTGTTCAGTTCGTTGGGGGGCATAGTAACTGCCTAAGAGAACCCTAAATGTAGATAGACTAACCTTCTTAAAGATGAATTAGGTGTGGATTATCCAGGATTTCCAGACACCAGTGCCTGATGCAACAGAGTAGATCATTCTGCCATTAATGATCATACCGTAGCATATCTTCCTAAAATCTTTCAATGGCTGTCCCAAGGTCTCGGAACGGAGGTATGTCCCGCTCTCAGGCAACTGTCTCTGCTTCCGTAGCAGAGGCAGTGCACAAAGCGCACTACACATAGTGTCCCTTTTTTTTTACTTTTCAAAAGTTGTGAGGTATTCCGTAGTGTGCTGCCACACCGGAATATTTTGCAAAGTGGGCTGTTACTTCTGGCCATGCCCTGCTGCTATCTTTCTGTTGCTGCCACCTGATGCCACCCGCCCACTGCCTCTACTGCCATTCCTACAATGGGGCTTCTTGGCTTACTAATATGTACATATAAAAATTTTCAAACAATATGCATACAGTACCATTGGGCCTTGCTACCACACTGCTGTTATTGGGTTCTGCTACTACTGTGATCTGCCACCATCTTGTGCTATATGCCCCCCCTCCCCTCTCTGTCATGGGGCCACTTTTGTCACTGTTACTGCGGCAGCCACCCTTCCCACTCTGTTATGGGGCCACTATTGTACTGTTACTGCCACTGCTACTGCTGCCACCTTCTCCACTCTGTCATGGGGCCACACACAGTAAATCTACAGCTAACAAAAGGGATAAAAACGCATGTGATTGGACTTCCCAAACATGAATTAAAACTGTATTTTTTTTCTCTCCACTGCTTTATTGGCACGGCTTTCATTTATTTATTTTCCACTAAGGAGCCATTGCACTGCAGAGGTGTGCATGTTTTCTTTTTTGCTTTACTGAACAGTGCTGTATGCTTTATTTTTTTGTTTACCAGAAGGGATTAGCTATGAATCTTGGTGCAGTGTACAGTGATGTAGACAGTGATCAATTACAACTATAATACTGATGGTACAGTACCTACAGAACAGATTAACTATGAGTTTGGGTGCACTAGAACGTAGGGCACATGGCGATACATTCTCCCTGCAATCTCCCTGAAGTTTAAGTTCCAAGCCTTCTCTTTGAGATTGGGTCACCAAGTGGGATGAATATGGTTAGGCAGATTGGCCTGGATATACCTGATTTATCACAATTCCTGACAAATTAACTTGTAATGAATCAAATTTCTTGGCGAAGTTCGGAGAATCAGCCGAATCGAATTTTTCAAAAGTTTGCTCATCTCAAATCATATCTATGTACTATTGTAGTGCCCCCATGTCTGGGGTACTACATTTGCAGTGAGCCATCAATGGGTTAATATGGCATTGGTTAAGGGTCTTTATAATTCTCCTGACCCTGGATCGTGTCTATGCTTCTTGAGACTAGAACAGACATGCCATCATTAGTGCCTGATTACCCCTTTAGGAACAAGCCATTTTTCACCTTAACCCCTTCAAGATTGGACAGTTTTCCTTTCTTTTTGTTAGGTTTTTTAGACCCACCATTCTCAAAGCCATAACTTTTTCATTTGTCCATCCACATAGCTATATGAGGATTTCTTTTTTGCTGTACAAGTTGTACTTTCTAATGGCTAACACAATTCTGTCACAGTTTTATGGGTTTTATTTTTACAGCATTTCCTATGCGGTAAAACTAATCTATTACTTTCATTCTCCTGATCAGTATCATTACTAGTATACCAAATATGTCTATTTTTCCTTTTTTTTTTTATACTGAAAGAAAAATAAAGGCTTTGGAAAAAACTATTTTTTCCCCCAAGTGGCACGTGACCAATCAATGAGGCACAGCTTGGGGACATGTCATTGATGTGTGGGGTAAATTACCGTAATTCAAGCATGTCATATATTAGGTTTGGTGATGATGGATTATGGAACCCACACACAAAGAATTTTTAGTTATATTATAGTAGAAAAATTATCATTTGAATTTACAAGCAAACGAAGGAATAACTGTTAAAATAACACTTGCTAAAAAAAAATCTTGAATGTGTCCAGTTCCAAAGATGGAGACTATGCCTGACATTATGTACACATAGAACAGTCACCCAATTCCACAAGTATTATCTGCACACAGTAGTCACATATACTTTAGGCACAGAGAATATTTATCCTGTAACTAAGCTAGTTTCACACTACATGACGGAGTTTTATACCGGCCACCTCTCGGCATGTTTGCCTACTGCCACCGGAACTCTGGCCCGCCCCCATTATAGTCAATCAAGCGTGCACTCGCAGCAGCACGGTCCGGAGCCTGATGGAGCTCCTTGCCGCTAGTGTGAAAGTAACAGATTCAGAGCGAAATCCACATGTAACCACAAATTTTGCTGTGGTTGGGCTGAGGATTTTAACGCCGATATGACCACTCAAATTGTGAGAAATATCCACATTAAAAAAACTAAAAATAAATTAACTTGGAAACATGAAATGTTTCTACAATGTGTAGAAGAGATTAGAGATCTCTTCTGCTAGTTAGTATTAGGCTGCAGATTTTCCTATGTTTAATCTGTAGCTAATATGGACATTCATCCTATCACTTAAGGTATGAGCAATGTTTTTTTCTTTCATTATAGTAGATTTTACACATGCAAACAGCAGTATTTTTTAGATTTTTGGACCTTTACAAACTTAAAGATATAAGTAATACAGAGTATTAATGATTTTTTTTTCTCCGTTTTAGGGAGAAGCTGTAAGATTAGCTCGACAACTGCCCTTAAACCTGTCAAAACTTGATGTCATTGATACCGTGCATCGTATGAAAAAACATCTCAGTGGTAACCAGAAAGAATGTATCCATGGTCGACCGTTTTTCCACCAACTTTCAGACATTCCTGAATCAGATGACTAACTATTTATGTAACTTTATTTTATTAATTCATTATTCTGATTATATAGCAATAAGGGGCAAATGGATATGAGCATGATGTAAAAGTTTTCATGTGTGTAGTTTGAGTAAATTATTTGTTTATTAAAGTTTTTTTCTTTAAAGGTACATTTCTTCATTTCAGAAAAGTATGAATGTGTATTACAATGTAGAATGTCAAAACAATAAACCAAAATTAAGGATAGTATACAGAGCATTCACTTTCATGCTAAGTATTACAATTCGAAGTTGGGGACATTTTATTTCCTGAGAAGTTGGTCATAAGACTATCAATATAATAGTTGTAATGTAAACATTCTTAACTATTCTATTATATAGGACCGAAGTCTTTATTAACAGTTCAATGGTCAACTTAAATAGTGGAAAAGGTTATGTCAAAAATCTAATAGTATGATTTATTAGAACTTGAACGTTAGCTTGTACTAGCTATGTATATTCCACTTATTTTATGTAAATAACACCATATGATTAACCTCAACCAAACTTAGTGGAATGATATAATCGCAACATTCCATGTGTAACATGTAAAATTAACACGAACTGGGAAGAGGGGAAGTAAGCACAAAAGGGGGGGGGGGTGGGGGGGAGAGATCATATCACTAATCAAGAGCTAGCTTCAAGGTCCTTTAGCATCTCAGATATTAGTAATTTCCAGAAACTCTGTAATAGCATCGCTTTTAATAAACTTAGTCCAAGGGTCCCAGGTTTTATTGTATTGGAGAGTTTTATCATTCCTTATAAGTCTCAATTTTTTGTAGTTATGAAGTGTGTATTTCTTTAAGCCAGTCAGAGATGGAAGGAGGGGTTTTATCCTTCCATAGTTTGGGGACTAATAGCTTAGCCCTATTCAATATATGTAAGGTTAGTGGGTGTTTGATTTTGGAGGATTGAACATCAAATATACTAAAAAAGAAGCTTAGGAGGGATCTCCACTCCAGTACCAAAAATCCCATTAATTATGGAGGTGATTTCCCTCCAAAGATACCTCATGCAGTGTATCCAAATGTGTGAGATCGTGCCCTGTTCTTCTTCGCGCCTCCAACAGAGGGGATACCTCAGGAAAGATGGGGTTAAGTAAAATAGGAGTTCTGTACCATCTGGACACTATTTTGAAGTGAGATTCTTGTATTCTAGAGTTAATTGATTTTGATTTGGCATTTGATATAATGTATTTTATTTCAGTATTATTGAAGCTGACTCCTAGTTCTGATGCTCATTTAGCCAAGTATGAAGGTGGTAAAGAAGGATTATTTATCAGATTATAAATGTTGGACTTAGCTTTCTTAATAGGGATATTTGTGTTTACACATTTTTGTACTACATTCATCTGTAAAGTGGTATCTTTGTGTGCTTAGGATAACAAAATGCAGTCTTTTAGTTATGTATATTCTGCAGCAGAATTTTTTAAATCTGGCAATTAAGAGTTAGGCCTCTTTCACACGGGCATCACAATTGACGCCCGGATAAGAGGCGGGTGCGTTGCGGGAAAATGCGCGATTTTTACGCGTGTGTGCAAACATTTGTGATGCGTTTTGCACGCGCGTGTGAAAAATCGGCATGTTTGGTACCCAGACCCGAACCCGGACTTCATCACTGAAGTCTGGTTTCGGGTTGAGTATTCTGTAGATTTTATTATTTTCATATCATTCTCAATACAAAATGCTTAGTAAAATGTGGATTGAGGGGTTAAAAAAAAACCAAACTTAACTCACCTTAGCCACTTGATCGCGTTGTTGCGATCTCTTCTTCATTCATTAGCTGCCGTCTAAAGGACCTGTGATGAGGTCACTGAGCTCATCACATGGTCCAATCACATGGTCCATCACCATGGTGATGGACCATGTGATTGGACCATGTGATGTGACGTCACCACAGGTCCTTTTGTTCTTTACCTTGTCTCTAAGTTTCCTGAATTTAGAAGGGATCAATGTACATACTGGCGTGTCTACCCGATATGTGGGTAGGAACTGAGTACCTTTGTTAACCCTGTGCCAAATTCTAAGTGAAAAGCTAGTTAAAGGGTCCCCAACCTTCTATAAAGTAAGAGAGGAAGAGTTTTCTCTTGTCTTCCACAAGAGTGTTCTGTAGTTTGGGGGTAATGATTCTCTCTTTAAGTCCAGCCATTGTTTTCCAGAGGGATGTACGAACCATTCTAGTAATTTAGTGATGTGGGCTGCCTGGTGATATTTTTGAAAATCTGGCACTCCCAATCCACTATTAGATCTGGACATAGTAATGGTGCTGTATTGAATTCGATTACAGTTAGATCTCCAAATAATACATTTAATAGTGAGATAGGCCTTAGTTAGAGCATAATGTAGTATCTTTGTCTTCTTTGGGAATAATTGTTGTGGGCTTTGAGGGATTCCGAATGAATTTAATCACTGGATGATATGTTGTTAAAATAGGCGCACATATGCGGTAATAAAGCTTTCTGGAATTTCTTAGACTAACTGGCGGTTAGGCCGTCAGTACCCGGGCTTTTACCGTTAGGTACGGATTTCAAACTGATTCTATTTCAGTTTGTGAGAGGGTAGTTAAGCCATTTTGTTGATCTACAGTTAGCTTAGGGAGGTAAATTGAGCTAAAAAAAAAAATGTTTTTTATGTCTACCTTTTCTGGCATATCCTTTTTAAGATTATAGAGTTTTTCATAATATGTCTTGAAGCAGTATTGTTCTCAGTTGTGTTACACATGTTATTCTTGTTGTCTCTAATCCTGGCTATGTATTTCTGATGTTTTTGATCTAGTAACATAGTACATAAGGCCGAAAAAAGACATTTGTCCATCCAGTTCGGCCTGTCATCCTGCAAGTTGATCCAGAGGAAGGCAAAAGAAACAATGTGAGGTGGAAGCCAATTTTCTCCACTTAAGGGGAATAAAAAATTCCTTCCCGACTCCAATCAGGCAATCAGAATAACTCCCTGGATCAACGACCCATCTCTAGTAGCTATAACCTGAAATATTATTATACTCCAGAAATACATCCAGGCCTCTCTTGAATTCCTTTATTGTACTCGCCATCACTACCTCCTCAGGCAGAGAGTTCCATAGTCTCACTGCTCTTACCGTAAAGAATCCTTTTCTATGTTTGTGTACAAACCTTCTTGCCTCCAGACGCAGAGGATGTCCCCTCGTCACAGTCACATTCCTGGGGATATATAGATGATGGTATAGATCCCTGTACTGCCCCCTGATATATTTATAAATAGTAATTAGATCTCCCTCAGTCTTTTTTTTTTCTAAAGTGAATAACTCTAATTTTGATAATCTTTCAGAGTACTGTAGTTGCCCCATTCCAGTTATTACTTTAGTTGCCCTCCTCTGAACCCTCTCCAGCTCTACAAATGTCTGCCTTGTTCACAGGAGCCCAGAACTGTACACAGTACTCCATGTGTGGTCTCGCTAGTGGTTTTTAAAATGGTAGGACTATGTTCTCATCATGCCTAGGGTCTATGCCCCTTTTGATGCAACCCATTATCTTATTGGCCTTGGCAGCAGCTGCCAGACACTGGTTTTTGCAGCTTAGCTTGCTGTTTATTAAAATTCCTAGATCCTTTTCCATGTCAGTGTTACCGAGTGTTTTGCCATTTAGTATGTACGGGTAACTTTCATTATTCCTTCCCATGTGCATAACTTTACATTTGTCAGTGTTAAACCTCATCTGCCACTTATACTGCTACAGAGGGATCTGGATAGATTGGAGGCTTGGGTAGATATTGTCCTCTTCAGTGTTAATTACTTTACACAGTTTAGTGTCATCTGCAAAAATTTATATTTTACTATGCAAACCTTCTACAAGATCATTCATAAATATATTGAAAGAAATAGGGCCCAATACTGACCCTTGAGGTACCCTACTAGTGACAGTTACCCAATCTGAGTATCTACCGTAAATAACTACCCTCTGTTTTCTGTCGATCAGCCAGTTACTTACCCACATACAGACATTTTCTCCCAGTCTAATAGCTCAGATAGCTTATACCTCAGCAAGTCTTTTCTCTTGGGATAGTTTATGTGCAGATTCTAAAACTTTTATTTGAGAATAAGTCTCGTCGATTTCTTTCTCCCTTAGCTTCTTTTTGTATGTTCCAAGCCTAATAAGTTTTCCTCTTATTACTGCTTTGTGTGTTTCCCATTCAAGAGAAGTGCAGTCTCTCCCCTGAAGATTCGCAGTGCAAAAGGATTCTATATCTGACATAAGTGCTGAGACATCTTTGAGGTCCGTCAACAAGCTTTCGTTGAGTGACCAATAAATATTTTATTTTTAGTATGCCCAGGTGAGAGCTGCACTATCAATGGGGCATCATCTGATAAGTGCAATGACTTATATGTGCATGACTGGGGCTAGTTGAGCTGATTGCACTGGGAACTAGGGTCTGAGGTAGAACACCAAGGTCTACAGGAATGGAGCTGTCCAGAATGATGGGTAGCTCAGTCAGCAGAGCTGCACTATCAATGGGGCATCATCTGATAAGTGCAATGACTTATATGTGGCTTTTTTTTGCATCTGCCCATCTCTATGATACATAAAAATATAGTCTAGTCTCTAATACATATTGTGAGTAGAGGAATAGAAAGAGAAGTTATTACAATTGGGATTCGTTGACCTCCAAACATCAATTAGGTTATGATGGTGTAATTGTTTCTTTAGGGCTCTAAGACTACAGTATGCTAATCTTGCATTACCAGTAGATGTGTCTATAGTTGGTTCCATGTAGTTGACCTTTAACAAATATATACCTTCCCTTATCATCTGATGGAATGCAGAGAGGGATCCAGAGTCCTGGACTGGGTCCCAGAGTGGGCTTTGAAGGCAGAAGCATGGTCAAGAGGAGGCGGTGGTCGGTACACAGGATCGTAGTTCAGGCAGTGAAGGATGAGACAAAGACGTGGTCGGTAAGCAGGCAACGGTCAGTTCACAGGATCGTAGTTCAGGCAGTTGGGAGGAGGCAGAGCTTGACTATGGCTGAGAGCACAATAATCAGGCAAGGAGGAAGTGATGTCGTTGGCTTTAAATAGGGAGTGCATGACTGGGGCTAGTTGAGCTGATTGCACTGGGAACTAGGGTCTGAGGTAGAACACCAAGGTCTACAGGAATGGAGCTGTCCAGAATGATGGGTAGCTCAGTCAGCAGAGCTCATGACTGGAACGCCAGAGGTTCCCGGTTCGAGTCCTGACAGTACTCCCCTTCTTCCAGGATGACCTCCGGGCATCCCCAGGACTGGTCTGTCAGGATGCTGCCAATAGAATTCTCTAATGAGTCTCGGAGCATGGAGATTTTCCTCTGGTTTCCAAGAATTCTCGTCCGAACCATAACCCTTCCATTTAATCAAATACTGTAATTTATTCCAGTGTACTCTGGAATCCATGATTCTCTCAACTATAAATTCCTCTGCACCAGACACACTCACAGGTGGTGGAGGAGGCAAGTGATGGCCCGGAAAAGGATTTTCAACAAATGGCTTCAAGAGAGAACAGTGGAAGACAGGATGTACCTTAATAGAGTCAGGAAGCTCCAGTCGAAAGGTGATTTCGTTAATTTGGGTAGAGATTTTAAATTGTCCAATATATTTCTGACCCAATTTTGGAGAAGGAATTTTCAGTTTTAGATTTCTAGTAGGCAGCTATACTTTGTCCCCAATACGAAAGGTAGGTGTTGGTTTTCGGTGTTTATCTGTGGCTAGCTTAAAATGTCTCTGAGCCTCGTGTGAATTCTCCGTAATTCTTCCTTGACATTTCTGAATCGTTCAGTTACAGCTGGAACAGAAGTTGTGATAGGTAGGAGTGGAATGAAAAGTGGATGAAGGCCTGTATTAGCAAAAGGGACTGTGAGCGGTTGAACCATGCTCAGAGTTATTGTATGCAAACTCGGCTGTGGAAAGATACTCCATCCAATCATCTTGTAGATAAGTTATGAAACACCGAAGGTATTGTTCTAGAGTTTGATTGGTTCTTTCGGTCTGTCCGTTGGATTGAGGGTGAAAAGCAGATGATAAATTTATCTTTATCCCCAAAGCAGAGCAGAAGTTTTTCCAGAACTTAGAAGTGAACTGTACACCTCGGTCTGATACCACGTCGTCAGGGATACCATGTAAACAAAACACTTCCTGAATCATGAGCTCGGCAGTTTGTTTTGCGGAGGGAATTCATCTAGTGGGAATAAAGTGAGCCATTTTTGTAAGATGGTCTACGGCAACCAAGATGGTGTTCATTCCCTTAGAAGGGGCAGATCAACCACGAAGTCTATTGAGACAGAACCCCAGGAAGGAACGGGAAGAGGCTGCAATGAACCTAAAGGGGAGGAGCGTGGAGTCTTATTGTGGGCACAAATCACATATGAGAAGACATATCTTTTGACATCCTTCTTAAAATTTCGCCACCAAAAAGATCTGGATAGAAGCTCTTGAGTCTTTTTAACTTCCAGATGTCCTGCCAGCTTTGAATCATGGTTTAGTCTTAGAACATCAAGTCGAGCTGCTTCTGGTACATATAACTGGTGATCTGATTGAATCAAATCCCCATCTTTAAAGCAGAGATTGACATTCCCTGTTGGGTGACTAAGGAAAGGATCATTCTCATAACCATTCTTGATTAAGCTTAACAGATACCTTGAATAAAAGGCCCCTAAGAAGTTTTTTTTTTTTTTTATAAGATCTTGGTTTGGCTCTTATTTTCCTGGGTAGGTTCAAAAAACATCCTAGATAAGGCATCTGCTTTGCCATTTTTAGAGCCTGGACAGTAGGTAATTACAAAATTGAACCTGGAAAAGAATAAGCTCCATCTAGCCTGTCGATGTTCTTATGATCCGTTAGAATGGTTACTGGGTTGTTGGCCCCTTCCAAAAGATGTCTCCATTCAGAGAAGGCTTCCTTGATTGCAAGCAATTCTTTGTTTCCGATATCATAGTTTCTTTCAGATGGAGACTTTTGACGAGAGAAGTAGGCACAAGGGTGTAACAACATTTTATCTCCTGAGCACCGCACCAACTACCAAATCACATGCATCTACCTCTACTGTAAATGGCAATTTGGGATCAGGGTGAATTAATAACGGTGCACGTGTGAACAGGAACTTCAATTGTGTAAAGGCGTCCTGAGCCTCAGAGGTCCAAACAAAATGCACTGCCATCTTAGTGAGTAGTATAATTGGTTTTATAATTTTGGAGAAATTGCGAATTAATTTTCTGTAGAAGTTAGCAAAGCCAATGAATCTCTGTATATCCTTTACATTTCTCGGTGTTGGCCACTCTATTACAGATTTAATTTTGTTAGGGTCCATTCTTAGACCTTCTGGGGAAAAGATGTAGCCCAGAAATTGAATAGTTGTTTTCTCAAATTTACATTTCTCAAGTTTGATGTAGAGTTGGTGTTCCCGTAATCTTTGTAAAACGTTGCAGACGTCTTTGCGATGTTGTTCTAAATTCCTGGAGAAGATTAGGATGTCATCTAGATACACAATTACAGTTTGGTCGAGCATATCCCTAAAAATGTCATTAATAAAGTGTTGGAAGGTAGCTGGTGCGTTACACAGGCCAAAAGGCATGACGAGGTATTCAAAGTGTCCATAGCGTGTTCTGTATGCGGTTTTCCATTCATCTACAGGACAAATACGGACTAGGTTATATGCCCCTCTAAGGTCTAATTTAGTAAAAATCTTAGCAGTGCGCAGTCTCTCAAGAAGTTCTAGAGAGAGAATAAATACAGTTAAAGGGAATTTCTGCTCCAGGCAGTAATTCAATTGGACAGTCGTATGGACGATGGGGCAGCTTGTCTGCATTTGCAGTCTTTTATCACAGACATCCTGAAAGTCCTGGTATTGTGAAGGTAGTAATTCTTCTGCAGATTTTTCTGGGTTTTAGGTGTTTATTGGTAGTGATGAAGTGGGTTAACGTGGGTAATTCAGCTGGCAGAATTCAGAAGGGAAGTGTATACGATGGTTTTCCCAGTCAATGGATGGGTTGTGAGTTGCTAGCCAAGGAATTGGAAATTTTGGAGATGAGCTTAATGAGAAATGGATATTTTCACTGTGATTAGGATTGATGAGGATTTCTAGTTCCACTGTCTCTTGTGTTACTGGTCCTGAAGAAAGAGGTGATCCATCAACTGTTTCCATATCCATAGGTGTCATGCTTTTTAACAGAGGAATACAATTCTTTTGTGCGAATGTTATGTCCATGAAATTTCCCCGGCCCCTGAATTAAGCATTATGGAACAGGAAATCTCCAGACTTGCAGTTCTGATCAGAATTGGCAGCACAAAGTGAGATTAGGGAATTCTTGCTTGGTACTCTTTCCACGCTAGAGGGGAAATAGAGTTTATTTCAGAATGGGAAGGATAGAAAATCTCTGGTTCCACCTGTTCTTCAATTTCCCTGATGGCACTTATTCTATGAACTTTATTTGGACAATCCTTCATTAGGAAGCGGGGTACCATAGAGGATAGTAGCGTGGTGTAGGGACCATTAGACACACCCGAGGTTCCAGAGGCTGTGGGTCGCCCTTTTGGGGCGGGTGCTCCAACTACAGCCATACAGGGACTTCCCGCATTATTTAGGGCCCTGAAGGGACAGGACTCAGTCAGCACCCGCTCCAGTTTGGTAGGGAACCCCCTACAGCCTGGTTCACCTCCGATCCGATATACCCTACACCAGCCTATTAGATTCCCATAGGTACAGGGAACAAGTTATTAGTGTAAGATTGACCACTCAAAAATTTATAATCGACCATTAATAAAAGTTATATTATAATTACAAGGCACACTCTTATTTTAGTGTACAAATTAGAGACCGTTGAGTGTACATTGGCAGACCACGTATCTGACTCGTGGACCTCCAATAAATGTGTTTAGACTAGTCTTTTATTTGTTCCGAAAGACCCTACACCAGCCTATTAGATTCCCATAGGTACAGGGAACAAGTTATTAGTGTAAGATTGACCACTCAAAAATTTATAATCGACAAATAATAAAAGTTATATTATAATTACAAGGCACACTCTTATTTTAGTGTACAAATAAATGTGTTTAGACTAGTCTTTTATTTGTTCCGAAAGACCTTGCCGGAACTGACTTCTTTGAGTAGCTTGGTTCCAGGTGGTGTCCGCTACCCAGCAGCAGAATTCAGCAGTGTACTCCACCACTGAACCTCTTCCTTGTCGTAAGTTATGGAATTTGGCTTTCGCAGTAGAACATTGGTTGGGGTCATCAAACACAAGACTCATAGCGGAGATAAAGTCATCTAGGTTCCTCAAAATATTACTGTTGGTTTCCACATATGGTGAAGCCCATGCAAGCACCTCATCGGATAAGAGATTGATAATAAATAACACTTTTTTTCCGCTAGAGAATGGAGCTGGGTTCATTTCAAAATATATGCGGCATTGGTTAAGGAACTCTCGGAAATGACGTCGATCCCCATGGAACTTGGATGGTAGTGGCATACGCGTATTCTCCGGCGGGGCCTTGAATGTTCAAGAGTTGCCTCTGTAACTCCATTATTTCTTTTGTTGACTTTGTACAACAACTTGTAGCTGAGGAAATTTATTTTGGCAAGTGGTACCAGACTCTTGCAGTTCTGAAACCTGTTTTTTCAAGAGAGTCAAAGCGGGCTCCATGTTGAAGGTCCTGATTATTCTGTTAGGGTATTACTATACTGTAGCCCCTTGTTGGCGAGGAGTAGTGTATAGCACAGGGAGAGGAAGGAGGCCAATGGCAGTGACACTGATAGAAACGAGGTGCAGGGATGGATGAAGTATATAACAGTAGATCCGGCGTACAGCTGAAAATGGAATGCAGAGAGGGATCCGGAGTGCTGGACTGGGAACAGAAGGGAGACCAGCAGCTCCCAGAGTGGGCTTTGAAGGCAGAAGCGTGGTCAAGCGGAGGCGGCGGTCGGTACACAGGATCGTAGTTCAAGCAATGAAGGATGAGACAAAAATGTGGTCGGTATGCAGGCAGCGGTCAGTTCAAAGGATCGTAGTTCAGGCAGTGAAGGATGAGACAAAAATGTGGTCGGTAAGCAGGCAGCAGTCAGTTCACAGGATTGTAGTTCAAGCAGTTGGAAGGAGGCTATGACTATGGCTGAGAGCACAATAATTAGGCAAGGAGGAAGTGATGTTGTTGGCTTTAAATAGGAGTGCACGGCTGTGGCTAGTTGAGCTGATTGCACTGGGAACTAGGGTCTGAGGTAGAACACCAAGGTCTACAGGAATGGAGCTGTCCATAATGATGGGTAGTTCAGTCAGCAGAGCTCCCACCTGGAACGCCAGAGGTTCCTGGTTCGAGTCTTGACACCAGTCTTCTATGAAAAACAATAGACACTCCTTTCCTTTTAGTTATTGGGGTAGTTGAGTTTTACCATTGATTGTACTGAAATTTTTTGGAGAAGGGGGTGAAGCTACTTTTAAAATGCGTCTCTTGGAATAGAATAATGTCTGCCTTCTGGGGCGTGGCCTGCACGTTGATGGTGCCGGCTGCTTGAGCGCTCGGCTCCGTGCACATCTGACCCTAGCGGCTCACACAGACATCCAGAGAGACCCGCCGATTACTCCACAGTGCTATTTCCAACCCCTGACATGGGCAAGATCAAGAAAAGGCAAGCCCCCAAGAAAATGACTGAGTTTTTCCCCAAAACTCCCCCGCCTAACTCCCGGCCTTCAGGCTCCCCTGCTCCCTTGGCGCAATCGCCCGCCTCGCCGACTGCCTCCGCAAGTATCAGCTTGGAAGCTGTCCCCTCTCACCTGCTAGCACAGGACTCTTTGCCTCTGACGGAGGGCTCCATGCGGTCCTTACTGGACACTTTACGATCCTCCCTGCGGGCAGATTTCACCTGCATGCTGAAGGAGCTGAGGCGCGACATTCAGGGGCTGGGGGACCGCGTAGCACACGTGGAGGGCAAGATGGCGGAATTTGCCGCCTCACACAACTCCCTGATAGATGCGCATGAGGCGACAGAGGAGGATATACAGGCGATTAAGGCCAAACTTCAGGACCTAGAAGATCGCCACAGGAGAAATAACATTCGCATGAGGGGGGTGCAAGAATCTGTTGGCCCTCAGGAGCTGGAATTTTTGCTGCAAACCCTTTTAAAGGCAGCCGTCCCTGATCTGCAAGAGCGGGACCTTATCATTGACCGGATTCACCGAATTCCGAAACCCAAGGGATTGGATCCCTCGGTCCCTCGGGATGTTATTGCCCGCATCCACTTTTACCACGTTGAAGAGCGTTTCCTGCAAGCACTAAGACAGGATCCGATACCGTCTGATGCCTTCAAGAACATTTCAGTGTTCCCAGACCTTTCCGCTGCTACCCTGGCGAAACGCAGGGAATATGCCCAGTATACTAAGATTCTGCGTGACCAGAAGATACGCTACCGGTGGGGATTCCCGGTGAAGTTGCTGATTTCTGTCAAGGGGGAGCTGGTTTCCTGTTCTTCTCCTAAAGCCGCTGAGGATTTGCTTCGCGACCTGGAACTGCTCCCACCTGGTACCCCGCCGAGTCGTCCTCGGAGGAACGCACCTGATAAGCTGGCACAGGATTGGGAACCGGCTTGACCTAGCTTGGTTCTCTTTCGGCGGCCTTTCACTTTAATTTTTCACCCGGTCAGATGTAGCCGGGCCACGTAAGGACTCTACTGTCTGTTTGTTGTTAACCCCATTTTAGTCTGCTAGTTCAGGTACCGGGCAACCTTTGCCCTTGGCAGACTCCCTCTACTGTGTGTTTAGGCCTCTGTTCTCTGATGCTCAGAGACCGGCTGAGTGTTTTTTCAGCTAACCGTTTTTGTTTTGCTGATGCTGTTTTTACTTTCTTTTTATTCTGTTTTAATTTCTGTACTAATGGTCTATGTGATTTACATGCTTCTTGTGGCAGGGCTACTGTTTGCAGGATGTGGGAGCAGCGGCAACATGTTACCAGACGTGACTGGCCTAGAGTGCAGGCTGATTGGACTCCTCCCTTTAGATAAACGATATGGCGGACCTTACGTTTTACTCTAATAATGTCAGGGGTCTAAACTCCCCATTCCGCAGGTCGCAATTGTGGCGTGATATCATTAACAATAGATGCGATGTTGCCCTAATACAGGAGTCCCATCTGCTGCAGTCTGACCAACACCGCTGTACTCACCGCCTCTATCCGCATATTTTTTACTCCCCGGCAGTGCGGAGAAAGAAAGCGGGGGTGTTCATATGTGTTAAAGCCACTGTGGCGTTTCAATTACATAAATGCATTAACGATGATTTTGGTAGATATGTAATTTTAGTGTGTTCCCTTGAAGGGCGACTCTACACGGTTGTCTCTGTGTATGCGCCTAACTCTGGGCAGGTGTCCTTCTTCAACAGGGTACATAAGAAAGTAATGAAAGTGGCGCAAGGTGCGATTGTTATGGGTGGAGATTTTAATATCCCGATTGATGCGGAGATGGACTGCAGATCCAGTGCTGGTACTCGGCAGATGGACTTACGTCAAGCATTGAAGATCTCGGGCCTGCATGACATCTGGCGGTATCAGCACGGATCTGAATGTGATTACACCCATATCTCCTCTGCGCATCACTCGCAATCCCGCATCAACTTCTTCCTGGTTTCTAGTGACTTATTGCTTAATGTCTCTGGCACTAGTATCTCTGTAGCATCCTGGTCGGACCACTCCCCCATCTCCATGAAAGTAGCCTCAGGACTGCCTAAGCAATCCCCCCCATTATGGAAACTGAACCCATATTTACTGAAATGTCCTCATAGACTGAAAGAATTTGATAGGCGTCTCTCTGAATTCTTTCAAATCAACGACACCTCGGATATATCTCCTTCTATTCTATGGCAGACGCAAAAAGCGTATATGCGGGGTGTCTTGTTGCAGGCTGCCTCCCGGTTGAATAGGGCTAGAGAGGCTCGTCTCCGAGAAGCCACTTCTCAGTTAGAAAAGGCCACCCAGCAGTATAAGGATTCCCCATCTGCTGCCCGTTTGTCTGATCTGAGGAACTGTCAGAACACCCTAAGGTCCTTGTTGCTGTTTAACTATGAAAAATCTCTGCGTAGGATCAAGACGCACTACTATCATATGGGGGATAGGGCTGGCTCCCTTCTAACTAATAGACTAAAGAAGAGGGCAGTCAATGCGAGAATAGATAAGTTTTACTTTGGTGGGAATACTATAACGCACCCTCTAGAAATAACAAATGCATTTGCTTCCTATTATACCCAACTATATAACCTGAAAAATGACCCATCCACGCCCCAGCCTAGTGAATCAGACATATCCTCCTTCTTGGGTGGTGTTGCGCTCCCTAAATTGTCGGCCCCCCAGTTGGCGTCACTTAACGAACCTATTACTGAATCTGAAATAGTGGCGGCACTCAAGTCAACCCCATCCAATAAGGCACCAGGCCCAGACGGCTTCATTGTATTGTATTATAAGGCGTTCCAATCGCGACTGGTCCCTTATCTGTGTTCGCTGTATAATCAGTTTTTCACCACTGGAGTCATCCCCGCCGACATGCTGTCAGCCACAGTGGTCACACTCCCTAAACCGGGCAAGTCCCCTGACGCTCCTGCTCACTTCCGGCCCATTTCGTTGCTCAACTCGGATTTAAAGCTCTATGCCAAATTGTTAGCGACCCGTATAAATAAATTCCTCCCCTCCCTCATAGACCCTGACCAGGTGGGTTTTGTCCCGGGCCGACAATGTAGAGACGGTACCAGGCGTATGATCAACTTGGTGCAGCTGGTGGCGCGATCCAGGGGCCCCACAATGCTTGTGTCCTTAGATGCTGAAAAAGCTTTTGACAGGGTACATTGGGGGTTCCTGGATCGGGTACTCCAAGCTTTTGGGTTCCAGGGGATGATCCTGGGCGCGGTATTAGGTCTCTATACCTGTCCATCTGCTCGGGTGCTGGCTTCCGGTTTCTTGTCTGAACCATTTTCCATATCAAATGGCACTCGCCAGGGGTGCCCTTTGTCACTGCTTATTTTTGCGCTGGTAATGTAACCCCTGGCGACTGCTGTGAGAAACTGTCCTCGGATCAGTGGAGTTACGGTGGGAGATTCGTCTCACATCGTCGGACTCTACGCGGACGACGTTATACTGTCCTTGACGGATCCGGAAGTTTCGTTGTCAGCCCTCACTGAGATTCTAGATGTTTTTTCCAGGTGCTCGTATTATAAGCTAAATGTTACCAAGACTAAGGTGTTGGACTTCTTTCTGCCTGACTCTGTAGTGGAGAGGTTGAAACAAAGTTATCCCTTTAAATGGGAGTCCGAGTCGATCGCGTATCTTGGGTTGGAGCTGTGCAGGAGCGTGGAGGATATGATCTCCATTAACTTTGCTAAACTTAAGAAAGAGTTGCAAGCGGACTATGCCCGGCTGTCGCAGGTACATTTGTCCTGGATAGCGCGCATTAATGTCACTAAAATGTTGATACTGCCCAAAGTCCTATATTTATTTAGATGTCTCCCGGTGCAAATACCCAAGGGGATAATAACTCAGCTTCAAGCTGATCTGTTGAGATTTGTCTGAGGCGGGCGCCGCCCGCGTGTACCGAAACTTACCCTCTATCCGTCGGTTCGATCTGGGGGGCTGGGGGTTCCCTGCCTATACAGGTACTACTTGGCGTGCTTAGCGGAACAGGCATTGGAATGGTGGGTTCCTTCTGCCCCTCAGAGATGGCTTTCTATTGAGGAAACATATGTACGGCATCGATCCCTACCTGCTCTTCTTGCTGCACTCAATTTGAAACCCTTCCATTCCTCTGTCCCACTGGCCACTATGCAAGCTACAGTATTTATCTGGACCTATATTTCTCATAATCTGAAATTAATCAGGATCCCTAGGGATAATATTCCCTTGATGTCCCTGCTATACCACTCCCCGGACATGGATCTTAGAGTATGGTCCAGCTGTGGAGTCAAGACTCTGGGCCGCTTGTTCTCTGGTGACCACATGTTGGACTTTCATTCACTCCACACCTTGCGTTCGATTCCGAACTCACAATTCTTTCAGTTCCTCAGGATCAGACACATGCTTAGTTCTTTTTTGAGGTTCACCCCTGCTCCCACTGATAATCCCTGTCAAATGTGGTTGACACGGCCCTCATCTAGGCGACCCAGGATCTCAACGTTCTATGCTGAGCTCTTTTCCAGTCAATTGAATAGCAAACAACCGTTTATGATCAGATGGGAGCAGGAGTTGGATGTTCAATTTACCCTGGCCAAGTGGCGTGCGGCATTGCGTTGGTCTGCCTGTACTTCCAAGTGTGTGAATCACATTGAACAAGCCAGAAGGATTCAGCATCGGTGGTATTTAACGCCGAATAGACTAGCGCACTGCTCTCCGGGGTACTCCCCCTTATGCTGGAGGAATTGCGGTGCGGTGGGTACGCCCCTGCACATGTGGTGGTCCTGTGTATGCACGCGGTCGCTTTGGGGCACGGTGGAGCAGGTACTGCGTAGGGTCACTGACACTAATCTCACGCTTTCTCCGGCCCTAGTAATTCTCGGTATTGGATTGGACGATCTTCCACCGATGTTAAGGTGGGTGGTCGCCCATGTTATTTCTGCCACACGGAATGTCATAGCGCGCCACTGGAAACAAGCTGTAACCCAACACATTGATGAGGTGATACAGTCAGTAAATCATCACATGCACTGTGAGTTGGTTTTCGGCCCTTCTGCATCTGCTCGCATCCGCTCCCACAATCAGTGGGTTCTCTGGCTCTCCAGTGAATACGCTACTGCACTCCCGGATAGTTTGTGGTAATATGGTACCTGGTTTCTTACGATTTTTTGCACGTGCTCTATACCATATCGCTGCATTATTTACCCTTCTCTGATGCCGCACGTGGACCCTGCCATACCATCTCTCTATTGTGGCTGTCGGTATCTGCCTGTAGACACTATATGGAGTACCCTTTTGTGAATGTAGTCACTTGCACTAATACTTATGCCTATACTTACTACTGTATACACCATTGTACTTTCTGTTATACGTTCTACAGTACCAGTTATATATCTTGAACACAGGCGAATAGGATGTGCAGAATAACTGCACTCCCAGTGTGGTACCGGATGGGGCGCACTCGAAAGACCTCAAGACAGGTGTATTGTTTTTAGGGATTTAATTGACAACGCGTTTCGGGGCATACACGCCCCTTTTTCAAGTCTGGAGTGCCGTGCTTTTGAAAAGGCGTACACCGAAGATGTCTCTCAGGAGTAGCTCCGTGACACGTGGGAACGCCAGCAGCAGAACGCCAGCAGCAGAAGTGTGAGTTCCTGACATCTGATCTTAGAATAGGTGGGGGTAGTTGTAGAAAAAATTAACTTAACAAAGTTGGGGTAGTACATATGCATAACTAAATAACGGTACTAGCGGGTTTAAGTTATACTGCCTGCTGTGCTGCTCTAACAAATTTGAGCACACAGGGGTAACCACAGTATAGACTTCTTCACCTGATGTCAAATAGGGTGGAAGGGTAGGAGATATGTGTCTTTCCTGTTGACATCTATGAAGCTCTCAATTAGGTGGGGGAATGTAAGTAAACTTAAAAGGTAATGAACATTAGAGACTGCTCCTCAGTCTCAATGTAAATGAATTATTAACTATTAACTCAAGCAATTTAGTAGGGGATTAGACTATCATTCATGCAGACAATATATATATTCTAAATTAGTGATATTGTTTGCATGAACAAATACGCAATCAACCTAGGTAGTCCTCAGGATGTGGACCTCCACGCTCGGCATAAAAGAACCCCATCTCGTGGACAATACTCTCCTAATTATCTTCTCAACTGAATATATGTGTACACTAGGCTGTCATTATCGTAAGTACAAACATGTGTGCAACCATAACAATTAAGAGTGTGACATAGGCCTCCACAACCTGTGCGTAGAGGATCAAACCACATCCATAACAACCATCAAACAAAGGACAACTGACATGATGCAGCCATCTACAATAAAAACATAGATAATCTTGTCAAATGGGAACAAGTGGGCCAGCATTTCAATCACCTGCTGGTGTTTGTTGCAGTTTTTGCGGAGCTCTTGGAACAGATGCTGCATCCATGGTCTTTGGCTTCTTTGCTTTGGGTGTCAAGGCCGTTATCCACTGCTGTTGTTTTGGCAGTTGAGGCTCTGTTTCTTCTTTTTCTCCTATGATCCAGTCTTTAATTTCACTTTTACTTTATACCCTTATCTCTCAGTGCTCTGGTGAGAGGTTGAGATTTCGTCTCAATTCAAGGGTATGTCTGGAGATGTCTTGATCTATTTGGTTTTCTATATCTTCGTATTCAATTTATTTTGCTAGTCTGACCTTGAACAGTATTTCTTCTTTAATTTTAAAATCAAAGAGACAACACAATACATCTCTGGGTAAATCTGTGTCTGAGTTTCTGGGCCTGTAGACTCGATGTACTCTCTGGAATCCCAAATCAAAAGATTCTTCCTTACCCAGGAGTTCGCTGAATATTTGAGTGAGAACTGATGTTATCTCATTGTCCTTAACATTTTCCTTGAGACCTTTGATTCTCAGGTTATTCCTTCTTGACCTGTTTTCTAGGTCATCCAGGTGAAGTTTAAGAGCATAGGTTTTTATTTACTATTAACTCTTGCTGGCATGGATGAACTTATGGACAGCTGATTAGTAATTTATGGACATTTGTCAAGCTGCTATTTTTTACCCATTGACTATCTTTTGGCAGTCATATACCTATTTTTTATAATTGTTTATAACACTAATACTATTATTTACTAGCTAATATTAACTCTTGGATGTTTTTATAGACTTTTTTAAGAATAAAGTTTTGAACTGGTTCCAAGTATCAGAGAGTGCCCAACCTTTTTTATTTTCTATTTCTACTATAGGTTTCTTTCTGTTGATCTTTCAACTTTCTGTATAAATAGCTGGCATGAGACGACAATGATTGCGTGGCATCTTCCACTTGTGTCATCCGGGCTGAGATCTTAGCTCGGAAATGTCTTCTTTGATGGAGTCTGAGAATTCTCTAAACAGATTTTTTATGCAGCTTGTTGTGGGCAGGGATCTGATAAGAGATTGAATATTTTCTGGTTCTGAGGTTGCATCTTCATCTTCCTCACTCTCAGACCACTCCCCAGTTGGAGGTTGGAGTTATTTTTTTGTTTGTTTGAAGGATTTGTCAGTTTTTGGTTGTCTCATAAGTTTCTGAGAGTCTGTAGACTTCTTAGGTGTTTTTGGAGCTTTAGCTCCTTTTTCCAACTGTTGGTCTTTTGGACCATTTCTGCTCGTCAGTCATCCCTAGTTATAAAAGTTTCTTCCGTAGGTCTTTGGTTGCACACTCTGCTATTGTCTCAAGTCAGAATATTAACTGAGGAGCAGTTTATATCATGCTTATTTCTTTTTTCCTTGCATTTTAATGTTTCTGATGTTATTAAAGATTATGGTTGTTGAGCTAGTGAAACACTTGGTTATCACCTAGAACATCAGCCCAAGTAGCACTTATAGTGTCTCACAAGTGGCATAAAGCGGATTTTCAGAGCTCAGTAGGTCATCTTAATGATCTGTGGCTCTACTTTAACTTGCGCTTTGAATTGTCGCAAACTCGATTATATCCAATGCGATAGTTCGTATGCGCGCTATGTGATTATTTTAGATTCGTTATTTTAGAATATTATTTCCACATAGGTCTCTGTACTCAGCTCTGCATATTTTAACTTTGTTTGCTTTTTTTTCTCAGTTCAGCGTTCAGTATCACCTATATCTGGTGTGACGTTCCAAGTGTAACACCGCTGCGCGTCCCCGGCCGGAGCCTCGGATCCCATGAGAAGCCGCGAGTAATTTAGCTATTCTAGGTCACTGGTTATATCGGAGATGATGAATGTAATTTCCCACTGTGTCGACTGTGTCCCCGGGGAGTGTTTAGGAGGCTTTTAGAAGGCTCAAAAGTGTTTATGCAGGACTCTTGCTTGTGTCGCGATAGGTGGCCAGAAATCGAGGCCTCAGCTTTAGATTTCCCTGTAGGTCGCGAGTATAAATGTCCTTATAAATCAATAAAAGTTATGTCTGTGTGCTCTTTATGGTCTCCCCTCTTGTTTTATGTGGGATTCGCTTTTCTCAGTGTAAATATAAGCTTGGAGAACTCACTTTGAAGGTTTTCTTTTGCAGAGCTCCTGGAGACACATCTGCTTCAGCTGTGCGACAAGCTCCACCCCCATGTGTGTAGTTTGTATGCAAACTATTATTCAGCACAACTAGTGTTGAGCGAACAGTTCGAGCATAGTTCGGGTTCGTACCGAATTTGGGGTGTTCGTGACATGGACCCCGACCCGAACATTTTCAAAAAAGTTCGGGTTCGGGTCCGTTGTTCGGCGATTTCTTCCCGCTTTCTGAAGGGCTGCACAGCAGCCAATCAGCTATTGTTTTACTTCTTGCCCTAAGAAGCCATCACAGCCATGCCTACTAATGGCATGGCTGTGATTGGCCAAGTGCAGCATGTGACCCAGCCTCTATTTAAGCTGGAGTCACTTAGCGCCGCACGTCACACTGCTCTGATTAGTGTAGGGAGAGGACGCAGCTTCTGTGAGGGCGAGATTAGGCAGGGAAAAGTCAGCAACAGCACCTAATGAACTGATCGATCTACAGCTGTGAATGATTCAACTTCTGCTAGTTAATTGCTCACTGGTTTTTAGGCTGCACAGAGCGTTTTTCTGTCACTTTTTTCTGGGGTGATTGGCGGCCATTTTGTGACTTGGGGTGCACCAGAACAAGCTGCCACCAAGTCCATCAATCCATCAATACTAGTTTTTGTTTTTTTTTGCTATATCCTACATCAGGGGCTTGGCTGTGCTTATTGTCACCCCTAGAAACTCAGGATAGCAATTTCTATATTTTATTAAGGGGTTAATATGCTGTTCTAAGGATGGTAAGGCCTGAGCAGGTACAGGCGCTAGTCAATTGGGTGGCCGACAGTGGATCCAGCACGTTCACAACATTATCTTCCACCCAGTCTTCTGCAAAAAGCGCACAGGTGGCGCCTGAAAACCAAGCCCATCAGTCTGTCACATCACCCCCATGCATATCAGGGAACCTGTATGAGCCTCAAGTTATGCAGCAGTCTCTTATGCTGTTTAAAGACTCCCAAGGGAATCCACCTAGCCCTTCCCCAGTGGTGGAAGACATAGAATGCACTGATGCACAACCACTGATGTTTCCTGATGATGAGGACATGGGAATACCACCTCATAGGAGTCTGCACGTCTCTGATGATGACGAAACACAGTTGCCAACTGCTGCGTCTTTCTGCAGTGTGCAGACCGAACAGGAGGTCAGGGAGGAAGACTGTGTGGAAGACGATGCAGGGGACGATGAGGTCCTAGACCCCACATGGAATGAAGGTCGTGCCACTGACTTTCATAGTTCAGAGGAAGAGGCAGTGGTGAGACCGAGCCAACAGCGTAGCAAAAGAGAGAGCAGGGGGCAAAAGCAGAACAGCCGCCGCCAAGAGAGTTTGCCTGCTACTGGCCACCGCTACCAGGGACCGAGCACCCCAAAGGCAGCTTTGAAGAGTTCCCTGGCATGGCACTTCTTTAAACAATGTGCTGACGACAAGACCCGAGTGGTTTGCACACTGTGCCATCAGAGCCTGAAGCGAGGCATTAGCGTTCTGCACCTTAGCACAACCTGCATGACCAGGCATCTACATGCAAAGCATGAACTGCAGTGGAGTAAACACCTTATAAACAAGGAACTCACTCTGGCTCCCCCTGCTCTCTCTTCTGCTGCTGCCTCGGCCTCTTCCTCCGCCTCGGGAGGAATGTTGGCACCTGCCGCCCACAAAACAGAGGATGTGCCACCGACAACACCACCTGCATCACCAAGCATCTCCACCATGTCACACGGGAGCGTTCAGCTCTCCATCTCACAAACCTTGGAAAGAAAGCGTAAATTCCCACCTAGCCACCCTCGAGCCCTGGGCCTGAATGCCAGCATTTCTAAACTACTGGCCTTTGAAATGCTGTCATTCCGGCTGGTGGACACAGACAGCTTCAAACAGCTGATGTCAATGGCTGTCCCACAGTATGTTGTTCCCAGACACCACTTCTTCTCCAAGACAGCCGTGCCTTCCCTGCACAACCAAGTGTCCGATAAAATCAAGTGTGTACTGCGCAACGCCATCTGTGGCAAGGTCCTCCTAACCACAGATACGTGGACCAGTAAGCACGGCCAGGGACGCTATATCTCCCTAACTGCACACTGGGTAAATGTAGTGGCAGCTGGGCCCCAGGCGTAGTGTTCCTTGGCGCACGTCCTTTCGCTGCCAAGGATCGCAGGGCATTATTCTTTGCCTCCTGTAGCCTCCTCCTCCACCTTGACTTCCTCCACCTCTGCTTCCACCAGCTCATTCAGTCAGCCACACACCTTCACCACCAACTTCAGCACAGCCCAGGGTAAATGTCAGCAGGCCATTCTGAAACTCATATGTTTGGAGGACAGGCCCCACACCGCGCAGGAGTTGTGGCGGGGTATTGAACAACAGACCGACGAGTGGTTTCTGCCGGTGTGCCTCAAGCCCGGCCTGGTGGTGTGCGATAATGGGCGAAATCTCGTCGCAACTCTGGGACTAGACGGTTTGACGCACATCCCTTGCCTGGCGCATGTGCTGAATTTGGTGGTGCAGAAGTTCATTCACAACTACCCTGACATGTCAGAGCTGCTGCATAAAGTGCGGGCCGTCTGTACGCGCTTCCAGCGTTCACTTCCTGCTGCTGCTCGCCTGTCTGTGCTACAACGTAACTTCGGCCTTCCCGCTCACCGCCTCATATGCAACGTGCCCACCAGGTGGAACTCCACCTTGTAACATGTGTGTGTTATTTGTATAGATGTTTCAGACAGGGCTCCAGTAATTGATTAGATTTCATGTTTTCTGCAAAGAACCAGTTCCAATTGTATGTGTCACTAGTTTAAAATGTGCATGCAGTGATTATCCCTATGGTGGCAATTGGAAGTGTCCAATCCTATTAAATTAGGGACTCTTAGTCCTTATTTAGAAGTGGATTACAATGACAGTAAAATGTGAGATTTCTAGCATCATTTTATGATGTATGAAATCTGCTGTACCCCTTATCCCCAAATAGTAATAACATCAATTTTACCAATGAGTAGAATTCCCAATTCAGAGGACTTACCTATGCTGGTTTGTAGTAAAAAACAAAAAAAAAACTAAAACAAATGGAGAGTTTTCTAATGTTGTTAATGGGTGGGGGAGGAAGAATTTAAGTGATTAGCCTGTTACACTGCCTCAATGTGCATCAGTGCAGGGAAGAGAGTGTGGAGAAAGTTTTCATTAGATTCCAGAAAAGTTGGGTGGATTTGGGCTTTGAAAATACCTTCGAGATGAATGAGAAAATCATAAGTGCTGCCTTTCTGGATGGTTTTGAGGTTCATCTGGAAAGGTCCAGTATTAGCTAGGCCTGAGTACAGTTCACTATATCTCTACATTTAGTCCCTCCATGTTGTCGAAGTTCAATTGAACAAAGGCCTAAGTCGGGCGTGGCTGCCTATAAATCCTCCCCACAAGACAGCGGGAGGAATACTTTGTACGTACTTGCCCACTTCCTCGCCCATGGGAGGAGCTACAAATGTTCAGCCCTTCAAGTGCAATGCCCATAGGGAATTAACAACCCAGAATCAAATACTGGATCCCTATTATCTAAACAATCCTTGGGGTCTGCTTCCATTGCCTCATAGCAAACATGTTGCATGATCTCCTATGGCTAAGGGTAGTATCACGTGTAGGAGTAGATAGTAATACAGTTCCTACTCCTCTTACCAACTGTTCACCGCCTTTATGGTGCACAAAATTAGATCCAACTACTCTGCTGCCTCTGGAAGGGGGGAGGGAGTAGTACTATAGTACACCTAAAAATAACAATTCAAATTCACATGACTATCTCCAATTAATAACCACATTTTTGAGTTTCTGGTAGATCATTTTAGGTTCTTGGAAGATGGATCATCTCGGACAGGATATGCTGTTCCTAATAATCTAATGTTGCCAAGAAATAACCACTCCCTCCAGCAATGTTCGTGCAGGAGACAGAGCTAAAGACACTCTCTGAAGTTTGTAAGATGACTGAGGGCAAGACTGCTAACATCAATATTAATCCAGGTATGCGTTAGGTATCACTCATTATTATGGTCTAATCTGGCGAAGCAGAGATTGTTTAATCCATTGGTAAGCCCATCAATAATGGATGCTGAATGTATGAGAGATGTTTGATGCCCTGATGCCTGAGAAGATAAAGGCTGAACTATTACCTGAAGTCTATGCTAAGTGGAAGTATGTGTGATACAGGGTGGCTTAGGGCCAGTAGACTTCCAAAAGTTTGTCTTTTTCAGATACAGGCTACAGGAAAGGAAACATCAAAGGATAAAGGTAGAAGTGATGATTGAGAATGGACTCTAGAGGGCACTCTACCTAAAGAGAATGGATTTAGAACATGGGCAAATCAAGAGAGAGAAGGTGTGATTGGGTTGTGGATGGCTCCTGGGTTCAACAATGCTACCACTAGGTTAGTTGAAGGTGAGTGATGTAATAATGATGGGAGAACTATAGGAGTTCCAGGAAGGCATAGGCCAAGGTAATCTTACTATTTCAGAGACTGCGGATTGACTACATTCAGAACAAAGGTGGAACAGTGTGAATATGTTTGTGTCTGTATTGATCTCTTTCTAGGATATTTAGAGATTTGGCCTGTAGCAAAGGCTACAGATAAAGGGTACTGCCTGAGGTGAAAGTACCTACCCCTGGGGCTTTTCTCCATCCGGTACACCCTACATCATTTGACTCACATGTATACATGGATGCCACAGGAGTCGGTATTAGAGTTTCTGACTAATTTAAAGCTAAAAGTCAGATAGCTGCAGGATTTGAGTCATTAATTCCCATGATGAGTAGTAATAAAAATGTGTAGATTGGATTAACATCTCTGTTGCCATCAACAGAGATTTGTGAATTACATCTGTGATGCTGCGAGGGGAAAGATAGAACAAGTAAACTCTTTTCCCGGGATAACTTTACAAAACCGACTGGTCCTTGACAGCAGAAAAAGGAGGGATCTACAAGATCGTTAGAAGTTCCTGCTGCATCTACATTCCAGACAACACTGCCCCTGATGGAAGGATCACCAAGGATCTGAAGAAACTGATAGACTTTATTAAATGAACTGATGGGAAAAATTCTGAAATTAATCACATCATGATCAGAATAATGTTTTGGGAACTAGTTCAGTGACTACAGTGTTTTTAGCCTTTGGCTTTAACCACTTTAGTCCCCCTAGCTTAAACACCCTTAATGACCAGGCCACTTTTTACAATTCTGCACTACACTACTTTCACCGTTTATTGCTCGGCCATACAACTTACCACCCAAATGAATTTTACCTCCTTTTCTTCACACTAATAGAGCTTTCATTTGGTGCTATTTCATTGTTGCTGACATTTTTACTTTTTTTGCTATTAATCAAAAATTACCGATATTTTTGCAAAAAATTGACATTTTTCACTTTCTGTTTGAAAATTTGTCAAATAAAACTACATTTCTCTACAAATTTTTCTCTAAATTTATTGTTCTACATGTCTTTGATAAAAAAAAATGCAATAAGTGTATATTTATTGGTTTGGGTAAAAGTTATAGCTTTTACAAACTATGGTGCAAAAAAGTGAATTTCCGCACTTTGACTTTCTGAATACCTGTCCTGTTTCCGTACTACAATGCCCAGACAGTAGAAACACCCCATAAATGACCCCATTTCGGAAAGTAGACACCCTAAGGTATTCACTGGGGGGCATAGTAAGTTCATGGAAGTTTTTATTTTTTGTCACAAGTTAGCGGAAATGGTTTTATTTATTTTTTTCAAAAAATTTCATTTTCCGCAAACTTGTGACAAAAAATAAAAACTTCCATGAACTCACTATGCCCATCAGCGAATACCTTAGGGTGTCTACTTTCCAAAATGGGGTCAGTTGTGGGGTATTTTTACTGCCCTGGCTAAAGCATGAGAATCCAAATGCGTAAAAATGCCCTGTGAAATCCTAAAGGTACTCATTGGAATTAGGGCCCTTTTGCACATCTTGGCTGCAAAAAAGTGTCTCACATGTGGTATCGCCGTACTCAGGAGAAGAAGGGCAATGTGTTTTGGGGTGTATTTTTACATATACCCATATTGGGTGAGAGAAATATCACTGTAAATTGACAACTTTGTATAAAAAGTTTTAAAAAGTTGTTGTTTACAGCGGTATTTCTCACACAAAGTATGGGTATATATAAAAATACACCCCAAAAGTCATTGCCCTACTTCTCCTGAGTACGTAAATTCCACATGTGTGACACTTTTTTGCAGCCAAGATGCGCAAAGGGGCCCTAAAACCAATGAGTACCTTTAGGATTTCACAGGGCAATTTTACGCATTTGGATTCCAAACTCCTTCTCACGTTTTAGGGGCCCCTAAAATGCCGGGACAATAAAAATACCCCACAAGTGACCCCATTCCGGAAAGTAGACACCCTAAGGTATTCGCTGATGGGCATAGTGAGTTCATGGAAGTTTTTATTTTTTGTCACAAGTTAGCGGAAATGGATTTATTATTTTTTTTTTCTTTTTTCTTACAAAGTCTCATATTCCACTAACTTGTGACAAAAAATAAAATTTTACATGAACTCACTATACCCCTCACAGAACACCTTGGGGTGTCTACTTTCTAAAATGGGGTCACTTGTGGGGTATTTTTACTGCCCTGGCATTTTAGGGGCCCCTAAAGCGTGAGAAGCGGTTTGGAATCCAAATGAGTAGAAATGTCCTGTGAAATCCTAAAGGTACTCATTGGATTTAGGGCCCCTTTGCGCATCTTGGCTGAAAAAAAGTGCCACACATTTGGTATTGCCGTACTCGGCAGAAGCGGGGCAATGTGTTTTGGCATGTATTTTTACATATACCCATACTGGGTGTGAAAAATATCTATGTAAATGACAACTTTTTCAATTTTTTTATACAAAGTTGTCAATTTACAGAGATATTTCTCTCACCCAGCATGGGTATATGTAAAAATACACCCCAAAACACATTGCCCTACTTCTCCTGAGTATGGCGATACCACATGTGTGGCACTTATTTGCAGCCAAGATGTGCAAAGGGGCCCTAAATCCAATGAGTACCTTTAGGATTTCACAGGGCATTTTTACGCATTTGGATTCCAAACTCCTTCTCACGCTTTAGGGGCCCCTAAAATGCCGGGACAGTAAAAATACCCCACAAGTGACCCCATTCTGGAAAGTAGACACCCTAAGGTATTCGCTGATGGGCATAGTGAGTTCATGGAAGTTTATATTTTTTGTCACAAGTTAGCGGAAATTGTTTTTTTTTTTTTTTTTCTTACAAAGTCTCATATTCCACTAACTTGTGACAAAAAATAAAATTTTACATGAACTTACCATACCCCTCACAGAATACGCTAGGGTGTCTACTTTCTAAAATGGGGTCACTTGTGTGGTATTTTTACTGCCTTGGCATTTTAGAGGCCCCTAAAGCGTGAGAAGAAGTCTGGAATCCAAATGAGTAAAAATGTCCTGTGAAATCCTAAAGGTACTCATTGAATTTAGGACCCCTTTGCGCATCTTGGCTGCAAAAAAGTGCCAAACATGTGGTATTGCCGTACACGGCAGAAGTAGGGCAATGTGTTTTGGGGTGTATTTTTACATATACCCATACTGGGTGTGAAAAATATCTCTGTAAATGACAACTTATTCAATTTTTTTATACAAAGTTGTGAATTTACAGAGATATTTCTCTCACCCAGCATGGGTATATGTAAAAATACACCCCAAAACACATTGCCCTACTTCTTCTGAGTACGGCGATACCACATGTGTGACACTTTTTTGCAGCCAAGATGCACAAAGGGGCCCAAATTCCAATGAGTACCTTTTAGGATGGCATTTTTACGCATTTTTCTTCTCACGCTTTAGGGCCCCTAAAATGCCAGGGCAGTAAAAATACCCCAAATTTGGCCCCATTTTAGAAAGAAGACACCCCAAGGTATTCTGTGAGGGGCATGGTGAGTTCATACAAGATTTTTTTTTTTGGCACAAGTTAGCGGAATTTGATTTTTTTTGTTTTTTCTCACAAAGTCTCCATTTCCGCTAACTTGTGACAAAAAATTCAATATTTCATGGACTCAATATGCCCCTCAGCGAATACCTTGGGGTGTCTTCTTTCCAAAATGGGGTCACATGTGAGGTTTTTGTACTGCTCTGGCATTTGAGGGTCTCCGCAATCATTACATGTATGGCCAGCATTAGGAGTTTCTGCTATTCTCCTTATATGGAGCATACAGGAAATGAGATTTTTTTTTTCCGTTCAGCCTCTGGGCTGAAAGAAAAAATGAACGGCACAGATTTCCTCATTCGCATCGATCGATGTGGATGAAAAAATCTGTGCCAAAAAATATGCAAAAAAAAAAAAGAGGGGCCTGGCGATTGCCAGGACATAGGGCCTCCCCCCAAACATCCATACCCACTTCAGCTCCTATGTCCTGGCAAACGTGATTTCTCCATTCACATCGATCAATCGATCGGTGTGGAGGAAGACATCTTTGCCAGATTTTTGATACAAAGTGTTTGCCAAAGCATATGAACTCCAACACCTCTCCTCAGCTCATATGCCTGGGCAAACGTACCTGTCCTGCAGAGGAGAAATCTCGTCTTGCAGCGCCGCATACACCGACTTCACGTGTCTTCTGACAGCAGCGCAATGCTTCTCTCAGAATTCACATCAGTGCTGCGGCGTTTTCATCGGTTGGTCCGTTGATCTACCTGGAAAATAAAGGGTGGTTAGGGGAAAAAAAAAAAAAAAAGAAGAAAAAACAGGCAGCAGGCACATAACTTGAACGTTACAAACTTTATAAAACATGAATAAAACCTGAACATGAAAAAAAAACTGAACTTTTAAAACCTGAACTAACTCAAGATTTTTTTTCTTGCTACCTGTTTAATTTTTTTTTCTTTTTTTAACCATTTCACTCTTTATTTTCCGAGCAGAAACCTTTCCTTTCCCATGGGACAATGTGTAAAGTGTCAATCACACAGAGATGGTGCGAAGTACACTATACACGTTATCCCAAGTGAAAGGAGAGGTTTCTACCGTTTCACACTTCTGCAGTAGCACAGCAGCACCGTCCCCTATGTGTAAGGGTCTCTCAAAACCTAGTATCCTGAGAGACCCTTGAGCCTGATTGTAAAAACTACCTGTGATGTGCTGTCCCTAGGTCCCTAAGTGTACCTGAGTGTGGTACTTCCGGAAACACTCCCCTAGGCATAGGGCAGGGTGGTCAGGACAGTCAGGACAGAAATAGCGGGTGTCACGTCTTATTCCACTCCTGCTACAGACACGACATCTTTTTCGGGGTGGCAGTTGGGTTGAGGTACCAGTAACGACACTGGGGAAGTGTCGCTCGTGTAGACGGCTCAATACACTGGTGGATGGGGCCACGGAACCTCCTGGATACAGGAGTTCCAAAATGATCTCTTCCTAAAATTTGAGGAAGGATCCTGTTCTCCCAGCCTTACTGTAGAGAACGTAACTATTATAGGCAGCCAATTGAAATAAATATACAGACAACTTTTTATACCAGCGTCTGGTGCGTTGGGAAATCAAATACGGGGCCAACATCTGGTCATTGAAGTCCACCCCTCCCATGTGGAGGTTATAGTCGTGGACTGAGAGGGGCTTTTCAATGACATTGGTTGCCCGTTCAATTTGTATTGTCGTGTCTGCGTGAATGGAGGAGAGCATGTAAACGTCACGCTTGTCTCTCCATTTCACCGCGAGCAGTTCTTCGTTACCCAATGCAGCAAGTCGGGTGGTAAGGAGCCGTTGGGGGAAGCCCCGCAACTATGTCGCGCGGTGCCACAACAGCCAATCTGTTCTAGGAACAAATGCTTGAAGAGGGCCACACTTGTGTAAAAGTTGTCCACATAAAGATGGTACCCCTTGCCGAATAAGGGTGACACCAAGTCCCAGACTATCTTCCCACTGCTCCCCAGGTAGTCAGGGCAACCAACCGGCTCCAGGGTCTGAACTTTTCCCTCATAGATCCGAAATTTGTGCGTATAGCCTGTGGCCCTTTCACAGAGCTTATACAATTTGACCCCATACCGGGTAAAATGTATTAGGGACTTGTCTACGCAGATGTTTTGTGCGGGGGTATACAAATCTGCAAATTTCTGGTTGAAATGGTCTATGAGGGGCCGGATTTTGTGGAGCCGGTCAAAAGCTGGGTGGCCTCTGGGACGGGAGGTGCTGTTGTCGCTAAAGTGCAGGAAACGCAGGATGGTCTCAAAACGTGTCCTGGACATGGCAGCAGAGTACATGGGCATGTGATGAATTGGGTTCGTGGACCAATATGACCGCAATTCATGCTTTTTTGTAATGCCCATGTTGAGGAGAAGGCCCAGAAAAGTTCTAAATTCGGAAACTTGGACTGGTTTCCACCGGAAAGGCTGGGCATAGAAGCCTGGTGCTATCAGGGACCTCAACCTCCTCGTCCGAACTTTAGGTCAGACTGCCACTGCTTTCTACAGGTTCGTATTCTGACCCGCTAGATTCGTCAGATGAGGGTTCCCATTCCTCATCCGACTGGGTCAGAATCCTGTAGGCCTCTTCATAGGAATACCCCTTGTTTGACATTTGGGCTACTAAATTTAGGGGGTATTCCCTGAGACTGCCCAAGAAAAAAAGCAAGCCTGTCTTACAAATGGGAGTGTAGCGAAGTACAGAAGCCGCTGCGATTGATAAAAAAGATCAAAACAGATTTTTTTATCGCCGCAGCGCTTGTGAAGTGATTGTGCAGGGATACAAAAAAAAAAAAATTTTTGTCACTGCGGCGGGGCGGGCGTGGGTGAACGCAGGTGTGGGCGACCGATCAGGTCTGATTGGGCAAACACTGCGTTTGGGGTGGAGGGCGAACTAAAGTGACAGTAATACTATTATAGATCTGACCGTGATCAGTTCTGATCACTTACAGATACTATAAAAGTACAAACGCTGATTAGCTCTACGCTAATCAGCGAATCAGTGACTGCGGTGCGGTGGGCTGGGCGCTAACGCTAACTACCTAACAAAGGGGCCTAAACTAAACTAAGCCTAACAGTCAATTATAGTGAAAAAAATAAAGTGACAGTTCACAAAAGTGACACGGATCACTTTTTTCCCTTTCACTATGTATTGACAGGGGGTGATCAAGGGGTTAATTAGGGTGATGGGGGGTGATCAGGGCCTGATATGTAGTGTTTTGTGCACTTACTTGGGATCTGTGCTCTGTGCTGGGTCCAACCGATGAAAAGGACCCAGCACATGGCACAGATCCCTTAAAAAACCACTGTATTTATAAATAAAACTTAAATCACCTATTTCCATAGGTGATTTTGAAAATCACCAGCCTGCCATCGCTGATCATTGGCTGGCAGGCTGGTGACTCACCTCTCCTGAGTCCGGCGGTGCGTTCCACTGCGTTCCACCGGACCCAGGAGAGCGTCAACGAGGAATAAACCGACCGCCCGCAGGACGCAATCCTGCGTTAGGCGGTCGGAAAGAGGTTAACAGGGTGCTGTATAGTTTTCTGTTAGGAGAATTGTTTTGTAAATGTTTAATTCATCCATACCCATACTATGTATATGTGCTATGGGCCTCTGTCAAAGACAAATATTATTCCATCCTGAAGTAAATAAAACTTGTTGATGGTTGCGGAGTAAATAGGACAAGATGAAGGCAAACCCGAAAGGGAGTTGAGGGGACCTGGTGAATCAATAAGGAAAGTCCAGCTCTTCGCTGTTTAGGGTGTTGGGAGAGTACCTAACTTTGCCTGTTCACCTTTGGTCTATTTCCAGCAAAAATGAGGGATTTGTGAAAGATACGTTTTTGTCAGGATTCGAACCCGTGACCGACCATTTCCCAGGCAGTAGCTCTAGCCACTAGACTACCAGCCCTCCTGGACTTTTCCTTCCACTGAACTCTGTGATCTACCTTGTTCCAGCCTTGCCTTGCTAATCTCTGTGATCCCTTGCACCTGCTACTTCCTCCTTATAAGCCCAGTGTCACGGCTGTATGTGAGCAACAAGAGCATACACAGTGAATTAGCTACTGACCGGACCCAAACTAGGGAACATAAAGGGTGACCCCTGTCAGACCCTAAAAGCTCTCCCTATGCTGCTAAGCCCATGTCCAGATCCAGATGGTGGATCGAGACATGCCTGCGTACCTAAGGCTGATGACCACTGTAACTCCTACAATAGTGGAAGGGGCACGGCCACCGGTGCCCTGCTCAGTATATGGACGGAACCGGGGTCGCCTCGGATCCAGTCAGCAAACAAACAGAAACACACAATGTCTGCACACTTAACTGAAGGAGCTGCAGCAGCAGTGAAAACAGATCCAAAGTCAGCAGACAATATCTATATGAAGATACTCAAGTGAGAGATACAGGTCAAATGAAAAGTATAATCCGCACGATTAAACAGGAAGAGGGGTATTTTATAGGAAGAGGAATCAATCACAGGAGGGACAGCTGGGAGGAGGGAAACTGAAAGTAAAGACCTCATCACAGGGGCGGAGAAACAGAGCAGAGAGAACTCCTCCAAGCTCTAGTAATGACATCATCACAGGGGTGGAGAAACAGAGCTGTGAGAACGTCTCAAAGCTCTGGTAGTGACACCCAGCCTCTTGCACCTGACCCCTGCTGGTTATTGTTCTTCTGAACTTGAGCCTGCTGCTACGACTTGATCCTCCTCCTGCTGCTGCTACTACTACTACCTACTCGACTGCTGCCAACCTCGGAATTGTCCTCGACTACTCTTTTGCTTGATCCTCTACTACCATCTATCTCGACTGCTGCCAACCTCGGAATTGTCTTCGACTACTCTTTTGCTTGATCCTCTACTACCGTCTACCTCTCTGTTGCCGACCCGGACGCCTCCACCCCGCCTCTTCTCCTTGCGGTCTCCCGCTACTGGACTCCTCCCGGTACACTGCCTGGTGCTCTCCAACGCAGGTGAGCTAGCACCTCATAACAGAATAACCAGCCTGTTAAAATGGAGTCCGCGATGGCCACCCTGCGCAAACAAGTCTCCGAACTTCAGGAGTTTGGCACCACTGCCCAAGAGGAAATTGCTCAACTTCGAGGCGCAATCCAGAGCCAACAGAGGGAAATTATCGACTTGCAGCGTCAACTACTGGACGTACGCGGCGCAGTCACAGACACCCGCATGCCTCTCCCGTCAAAGTTTAACGGTGATCGGCGCCAATTTCGGGGGTTCCTCAACCAGTGCCATATTTACTTTCAGATGCAGCCGGGCTCCTTTACCTCTGACAGAAAAATAATCCTGTTCATCATCAACCTTCTAACTGATGAGGCCCTGGCATGGGCATCCCCATATGTGGAATCCCAAAGTTCCTTGTTGAATAATGTAGACAACTTCACCACAGCCATGAGCCAAGTCTTCGACGACCCTAACCGCTGCGCGACTGCCGAGGCTAGGCTGCACAGTCTACGGCAGGGAAGACACTCTGTAGCCGAGTATACCTCTGAGTTCCGCCGCTGGGTCACGGACACCACCTGGAACCCAGCTGCCCAGAAAAGTCAATTTCGCCGCGGACTCTCCGAACCCATAAAGGATGAGCTCGCCAGGGTAGACGCCCCAGACGATCTGGATGATTTTATCCAACTGTGCATCCGGATTGACCGGAGACTCGCGGAAAGAAGGAGAGAAAGACTCTGGTCCGTAGATAACAGGCCCGCTTACCCCTTCACTCCAACGACTCAGCCGGCTCACCAACCCTCCACCGAGCCGATGCAGGTCGACGCACTGCGCAAGACTCTATCGGCTGCTGAAAAAGAGAGACGACTGGCCGCAGGCCTCTGTCTTTACTGTGGCGAGCCAGGACACTTCGCTATTAGGTGCCCCAATAAGACTCGCCGAACCATCGCTGTCACAGAATTACGAGAATTACAACAGGCCACAATCTCACCCTTGGCCTTTGAAACCATGGACACTACAGGTACCGGGTCCCACTTCATTGTATCCATCCTTATCACCATTGGGGAACGACAGCTTCCCTGCTCTGCAATGCTTGACTCGGGGGCCGGCGGGAATTTTCTGGACTTGACTTTCGCCCATGAGAACAACATACCACTGGTAACCAAGGCAGCCCCCATCGATCTGGAAACCGTCGATGGGACCCCGCTCACTTCTGGGCCGGTTACGCACCAGACCGCTGACCTTCAACTCCTCATCAAACCCGATCATCAGGAGACCATTCACTTCTCCCTGATCGCCTCCCCTAAGTTTCCAGTGATCTTAGTCATCCCTTGGTTGGCCACCCACAACCCCTCGGTGGACTGGGACGCCTGCTGCATACGATTCCACTCAGACTTTTGTTCTCAGAACTGTTTACGTGGATCCGTCCCTCCTCTGCCAGAAGGACCTACCATATTCGGACTAACCACCAAGGAACTTTTACCCCCTCAATATCGGGAGTTCCAGGATGTCTGTGACAAGAGAAATGCAGATAAACTGCCCCCGCATCGGCCTTATGACTGCCCGATTGAGCTGCTACCTGGAGCCGAAATACCCTTCGGCAGTATATACTCCCTCTCCGAACCGGAACTCAAAGCTCTGAAGGAGTACTTAGATGAAAATCTAAAAAAAGGTTTTATCCAACCTTCCACATCTCCTGCAGGGGCCCCCTTTTTCTTTGTGGAGAAAAAAGACTCTTCTCTATGCCCTTGCATAGATTATCGAAAGCTCAACAACGTTACTGTGAAGAACCGGTACCCTCTCCCCCTGATTTCTGAACTCCTCGAGAGACTTCGGGCGGCAAAAGTCTTCACTAAGCTCGATCTCCGAAGAGCCTACAACCTGGTCCGAATTCGCCCAGGAGACGAGTGGAAAACCGCCTTCCGAACCCGCTATGGTCACTTCGAGTATCTGGTCATGCCTTTCGGCCTCTGCAATGCCCCTGCTACCTTCCAACATTTTATCAACGACGTCCTTAGGGACATGCTTGACCAATTTGTGGTAGCATATCTGGACGATATTTTGATTTTTTCAGAAGACCTTGAACAACACCGTGGGCATGTCCGCAGGGTGCTGCAGAAACTCTGTGAACAGTCTCTCTATATTAAACTGGAAAAGTGTGAATTTGAACAGACTTCCACCCAATTCCTCGGTTACATTATTTCCCCGGAGGGCTTAGGTATGGATCCCCGGAAGATCCAGGCCGTGACTGAGTGGCCTGCCCCGAAAAACGAAAAGGAGGTCCAGAGGTTTGTAGGTTTCGCAAACTTTTATCGGAAGTTCATCAGGAACTTTTCGAAAATCATCGCCCCAATCACTCAACTAACAAAAAAGACTGTCCCCTTTGTGTGGACCCCGGAGGCACAGGAGGCCTTTGCTAAACTGAAGTCCCTCTTCACCTCTGCCCCGATCTTGGCCCACCCAAACCCTGAATTACCATTTACGGTTGAGGTGGACGCCTCCGACGCTGCTGTGGGCGCAATTCTGTCTCAACGTTCAGGAGAAAAGATGCTTCTACACCCTTGCACCTTTTTCTCCTGCCAGATGTCCCCCGCTGAACGGAATTACGACATCGGAAATAAGGAACTGCTGGCAATCAAGGATGCTTTCACTGAGTGGAGACACTTGCTGGAGGGGGCCCACAATCCTATCTCTGTATACACCGACCACCGGAACCTAGAGTTTATCCGTAGCGCCAAGAGACTCACCGCCAGACAGGCCAGGTGGAGTCTGTTTTTCTCCAGATTTAATTTTGTTATCTCCTATCGCCCTGGGTCGAAGAACAGCAAATCGGATGCTCTCTCAAGGATGTTCTCTGAACCCTCTCAGATCAATGAGGCTCCGGCCAGTATCCTTCCCGACAGAAGCATCCTAGGAGCCACCTACTCAAGGGAACTCCTGGGTTCACTTCAAATTTTAAAATAAGTGTGCCACAAGTCGTCAGCATACCAAACCTAATGTGCTCATGCCTCAAAAGGGTCAAGGCGGGCACACAGCCATCAACATAAGGCAATTAAGCCCCAACAAACCTAAGTGTGTAATATCGGAGAATGGTCCGGGGGTCGCCGTGACCGGGTATGGGGTAGGTCTAGTAGTTGGCCCTGGTAAGACCCTACTTGACCTAATGCTCCCTAGTCCTGATAATAGTGTCCTACCCCGCAAGGGATAGCACCATTACTGGAACCTGTCCCTGGGTACACTTCCCCTATTACGGAAAAAGACCATCCCAGATACACACATAGGGAATATTCATGAGCAAGTTTCATCGGAAATATATTACTGTATGCAATATCAAACTTTAGCCTACATAAAATGTCCCGACGCGTTTCATCTAATGTCGGCTACATCAGTGTCCCTTGGAATCTTCAGGGGACTTAGGGCCACTGATGGATATTGGAGTGCCCTGTTTGAACTGGGTACCTTTTCACTGCAATACATAAAAAGAAACAAACAGCCAATGTGTGAAATAATCCTTAACCTGATGAAAAGATAACAGGATAAGAGATAAATCCAATGCTGTGATTACTTACAAGTGACTTAAAATGGCGTATGGCCCAGATTAGTCGTGTGGAGCTCCCGGGGGACCGGTGTGTCCCATATGCCGGTTAGATGTGCTGCGCTCTAAATGACTAACTCCCTCGTGTAATTTAAAGCTCCCGCGGCGTCCTGCGCCGCGAGGGTGACGTCATCACGTCCATGACAGGACGGTGGCGTCACGCCGTACAGGAAGGGCATGCGCATGCGCACTAAAGCTCACGAGTGCCCGACTGCCAGGAGATACTCCTGCATTAACAGAGAGACGCCTGGATAGGGGCGGGGAAGGGCACGTCTACACCTACTTCGTCCCCTTAGTGGGCTGAGCTATATTATTACGGCACCATTTGCAGGGGGTGCACGTGACTCTATATGTGCAGCCCTGGCTGTACTTATACTTCCACACATGGCTTTTCAAAATACCCTATCGCTTTAAATGTTATGGTTTTTCTAAATGATCGGACCTATGGTATATGTCCTGTTTAAATATTCCTCTTTACCTGATCTAGGTTGAGGTGAACAGCTACCTGTCCTTGCATCGGTAGGTAGCTGACATTTCACCTCCCTGCAAATGGTGCTGTAATAATATAGCTCAGCCCACTAAGGGGACGAAGTAGGTGTGGACGTGCCCTTCCCCGCCCCTATCCAGGCGTCTCTCTGTTAATGCAGGAGTATCTCCTGGCAGTCGGGCACTCGTGAGCTTTAGTGCGCATGAGCATGCCCTTCCTGTACGGCGTGACGCCACCGTCCTGACGTGGACGTGATGACGTCACCCTCGCGGCGCAGGACACCGCAGGAGCTTTAAATGACACGAGGGAGTTAGTCATTTAGAGCGCAGCACATCTAACCGGCATATGGGACACACCGGTCCCCCGGGAGCTCCACACGACTAATCTGGGCCATACGCCATTTTAAGTCACTTGTAAGTAATCACAGCATTGGATTTATCTCTTATCCTGTTATCTTTTCATCAGGTTAAGGATTATTTCACACATTGGCTGTTTGTTTCTTTTTATGTATTGCAGTGAAAAGGTACCCAGTTCAAACTGGGCACTCCAATATCCATCAGTGGCCCTAAGTCCCCTGAAGATTCCAAGGGACACTGATGTAGCCGACATTAGATGAAACGCGTCGGGACATTTTATGTAGGCTAAAGTTTAATATTGCATACAGTAATATATTTCCGATGAAACTTGCTCATGAATATTCCCTATGTGTGTATCTGGGATGGTCTTTTTCCGTAATAGGGGAAGTGTACCCAGGGACAGGTTCCAGTAATGGTGCTATCCCTTGCGGGGTAGGACACTATTATCAGGACTAGGGAGCATTAGGTCAAGTAGGGTCTTACCAGGGCCAACTACTAGACCTACCCCATACCCGGTCACAGCGACCCCCGGACCATTCTCCGATATTACACACTTAGGTTTGTTGGGGCTTAATTGCCTTATGTTGATGGCTGTGTGCCCGCCTTGACCCTTTTGAGGCATGAGCACATTAGGTTTGGTATGCTGACGACTTGTGGCACACTTATTTTAAAATTTGAAGTAAACGTTAAGTTTTATTTTTGCCACCCCTCCTTTTTTTCATTTTTTGTTTTCTTGCTGGGTAGCAAGTGACTGGGTACCCCAACAGTACCCTTGTCCTACAGGTGCATTTTCATTCATGAACTCCTGGGTTCCCTCAAGGAAGGGTATGAGAACGATCACCTCCTCACCTACCCACCTGGAGATGTAAACCTTACTCTCAAGAGAGGCTACTGGGTGTACCGGAATCAGGAGTTGTACGTACCAGAATCTGCACGACTTGACGTACTTAAACTCAACCACGATTCCAAACCAGCCGGCCATCTGGGTATCAGAAGGACCCAGGAGCTCCTCTCCTGTTTCTTCTGGTGGCCAACTTACAGAGAAGATACCAAGAGGTTTGTCTCCTCATGCAATACGTGCACCAGCAACAAGACCCCCTGCTCCTTCCCCGTGGGCTTGCTATGCCCACTCCCGGTTCCCTCCCGCCCCTGGGGTTCAATCTCCATGGACTTTATTGTGGACCTTCCTCCCTCTAAGGGCATGAACACCGTCCTGGTCGTCGTCGACCGTCTCACCAAAATGGCCCACTTCATCCCCTGCAAGGGCCTACCCACCGCCAAACAGACGGCCGATCTCGTACTCCGAGAGGTTTTTAGACTACATGGGGCCCCGGACAATGTGGTTTCGGATCGGGGAGTACAGTTCACTTCCAGGTTCTGGAGAAACTTCTGTCAAGCCCTTGGGATCAAGGTGAACCTGTCTTCTGCGTTCCACCCCCAATCCAATGGGCAGACCGAGAGAACAAATCAAATCCTTGAGCAGTATTTGCGCTGTATCGTCACCCATCTGCAGGACGACTGGCTGGACCACCTTTCTATGGCCGAGTTCGCCTATAACAATGCGGAGCACAGTTCTACCCAATACAGCCAGTTCTACGCCAACACTGGCCTACACCCAACCTTCATCCCTCGCTTGCCCATTTCCACCACAGTTCCAGCCGTGGCCGAACGCCTTGCAAGTCTACAACAGGCACAGGAAAACATTCGGGACAATCTACATCAAGCCCAGAGCCGCTTCAAGCAAGCAGCGGATAAACGCTGCAAACCCGCTCCGGAATTCCAGGTAGGAGACAAGGTGTGGCTCTCCACCAGAAACTCTGTGATCCCTTGCACCTGCTACTTCCTCCTTATAAGCCCAGCCTCTTGCACCTGACCCCTGCTGGTTATTGTTCTTCTAAACTTGATCCTGCTGCTACGACTTGATCCTCCTCCTGCTGCTGCTACTACTACCTACTCGACTGCTGCCAACCTCGTAATTGTCCTCGACTACTCTTTTGCTTGATCCTCTACTACCGTCTACCTCGACTGCTGCCAACCTCGGAATTGTCTTCGACTACTCTTTTGCTTGATCCTCTACTACCGTCTACCTCTCTGTTGCCGACCCGGACGCCTCCACCCCGCCTCTTCTCCTTGCGGTCTCCCGCTACTGGACTCCTCCCGGTACACTGCCTGGTGCTCTCCAACGCAGGTGAGCTAGCACCTTATAACAGTTTTATTTCTCTCTCTATATATATATATTGTTAAAATTCTGTAGTACACATTTTTGTCCACAAGATGGCCACTATCCAGATGTGTGTGTAAGGTCACTGTGAAGGGGGAGAGGGGGATTAGGTTACAGGTTTCAAATCTACCTATGAACTCAAAGTTGAAGTTAGGAAACTTCTCCCATCTTGGCAAGGAGCCAATTACCTTTTCCTAAAGAACACCGCTTATGTGATGTCATGTCTGCTACTTAAGTGAATATAGGTTTGAATAAAGCTCTCTTGGCTTGGGGGATGAGAAGTGCCTTGAATGGAACCAACTTGTCTGGTCTCATTATGAAGGCAGTATGGTGTACACATACTTATAACTTCTATTTAATTTGGCACCACACAAAGAAGATAAGAAGCGCATGAATTGCGCTAACAAGCCTTTCTTAATATTGTTAATGTGTTCTGATATCCGTTTTTTTAGGGTTCTCTTGGTCCTGCCAATATACTGTTTTCCGCACGGGCATTCTATAATATATAACACATTCGTGCTGGTGCAGGTTAGGAATTCTCTGATTTCATGTGAGTATGTGATTGATGTCGACGAAACAGTTTGTTTTTTTGGAGGAATCTGGTGGTTTTACAGTTGATGCATTTATCGCATCTGTAAAACCCCTTCAATTTTAGCCAACTATTAAGAGAATATGTTTGTTTTTTCTGTTGTTTAATCGAGGGGGCTATTTTCAGGCCGAGGTTAGGGGCCTTTGTGTATACAATTTGTGGCTTATCTGTTAGATGCGGTCCTATTGTCTTGTCTTTTAGGACATGATGCCAGTGTTTGCTTATGATATGTTCAACTTTTTTAAATTGGGCGTTGATTGGCAAAATGATTCAAACGATACCGTTTTCATTTTTCCCTTCAGGGGTATCTATCGCATGTTAAAAAATGGTTCCCTATTTAAGTTGTTTACTTTGGAGAGAGAGGTTTCTATGTTTTAGATGGGATAGTGTTTGTCAATAAATTGTTGTTTCATCTTTTCCGCCTCATATCTAAATTGTTCTTCTCTAGTGCAGTTACGCTTCAGTCTCCGAAATTGGCCTGTCGGGATATTTAGTAGCCATCAGGGCAAATGACAACTGGAAAAAAGAATATAACTATTCCTCGCTGTCGGTTTTTGGTAAGTACTACATGTGAGTTTATTGTTGGAAACTTGGATGAGTATATCTAAAAATTCAATATGCATTTGGCTAATATTGGATGTAAACCACAAGTTGAACGTATTATTGTTGATTTCAGAGATGAAGTTGTGCAGTTCTGACTCACTTTTTTTCCAAATAAAAATAATGTCATTTATGTATCGATGCCATGGTACCAGGTCCGTCCCCAGTCTGGATGTGATGGCGTTGTCTTCCCATGCTGCCATAAATAGGTTGGCAATTTGCCAAAACTGGGGGCGAACCTGGTACCCATGACGGTGCCATTGATTTGAAGAAAATATTCTGATTCAAAATAGAAATAATTTTGTTTAAGTATATGGTCAACGGCTTTTATTATGTATTCAGTTTGTTCTGATTTACGTGAACTGCCTTTCGTGAGTTGGGATCTTAATGCTTTTTTTCCTTGTTCATGTTCAATCACAGTATATAATGAGTGAAAATCCAATGTACCTAAAAGCCAGTCAGGATTGTATTCCAAATCTTCTATGATTTTTATTATTTGTGTTATGTCTTTTAGATATGATCTTGTATTTCTTACTACCAGTTGCAGAAAGTTATCTATGTATTGTGAGTTGTGACAAGTTTCTAATAAGTTTCTAATTAATTTATTTTGTGAATGGAAAGTTCATGTTAGCGGGGCATCTACCAGGAGTGGCGTCCCATTCATAGGATAAGACGGCTTTTTTCTCTTTACAGAGCAATTGTGTGCATTTCATGTGTAGCAGCTCCTGGCAATATATTTATATTTGCAGCTACCCACCATGTGCACAGCGGATCCCACAGAGACCGATTGAGGAATCACCTTAACATTTGTTCCTTTAACTATTCTGTCCATTTATTCTACATTTGATTCATATCAAAAGGCGGTCTGGAGAAAAACAGTAGATCTGTGACAGAGAAATACTCTGCATAATCATCTCCCATAGGATTAATTGAGGAACAATTGCAGAGGAATAATTGAGGAACAGACTGCATATTGTTTTTTATAGGAATAATTGAGGAATTTCTCCATCTGGACGTATGGAAGGAAGCTATCCAGTGACTATCAATTTATTGTATATTTCAGTTCATCATACTGTCTATTTATATATTGTTATCCTCATTTATTGGTTTTATATTATCTTCTTTGTGTTTCAATTTGTGGGGAAAAAAATATATTTCTATACCTTACATATTACCCAGGGAAATTTGCTATAATATACTCTGCTCAGATTAATTTGATTATTTTGATCATTGTTTTATTGGACATATTTTACAGTACATTAATAAATTTACGAATATTTTCAAACATACTCTGCTTCCAGGTAATAGTGTGCCAATCTCATTGTTTAGCTATTTTTACTACTTCTGCCTGACTGGGTGAGTCAGGCTACACATTTGAGCATTTTCACCCATTTGTGGTGTGCTCCTTGACCCACAAATATGGATATCTGGAATCACGCAGAAAATTAAAGACTCAAAATAGAAGCATTTACTTTTGGCACAACACATGAAAATACAACTAGAAATAAACCAATGACAGAAATATTTAGGGAACAGAAGGACTCCTACATCGTCAACTAAAACAGAAATGGGAGTTCAGATCACTACAATACATAGATAAGGACAGAGTCCCAAAAGGGCTACTGATAACCAAAAATCCTGCCCATGATCTTCAGAGTATGGGATGCACTCCTGCTAGAACAGTCTAAATTACTCACCAGGCTAGTAATTTAAAGGAGAACCCAGATTTTGGAAGAAGTAACACAAAAACGAAATCAATTATGAGAAGAAATAGATCAGCTACATAAAAACATGGCATTTATTACCTGACAAGATAGGTTATGTAAAAGCTTAGTTAAATTAGAGTGGGAAATCATGGAGAAAAAAAGAAAAAAATTCAAAAACAATATTGAAACCTCTCAACACTATGAAAATAACAATCAAACTATAGCGAGTTATCAAGAATCCAATGATTTTGACACTCAACCTAGATATAGAGTCCCAGTCACCAATAGGTTTGAAACATTGATGGAAGAACCCTTTTTAGATCGTATACCACCACATCACAAAATAAGATCACGACAATCACCACAACGTTCACCAAGACCAATACAATGATCATCTTCTACAGTCACTCACCAGTACAACTTGAGACACAGGTACACCAAACCGAACCAAGACCACATGAACCAAATATACCGCCCACGCACACAGAGATCACACTCCCAACTAGAGTTGTTTCGGTACCAAAATTTTGATTCGGTATCGATACCATAAAAAAGGGGGAGGGAGAGACTGCCTCCTTCTCCCTGTGCTGCCGAGGAGAACATGGCCGCGCTGAGAGCGGCGCAGCCACGTTCTCTGATACTGGGCTGTGCAGTAGCGCAGCCCAGTATCGATAAAATACTAATCCTGGTATCGAGCTCGATTCCAGAGAAAAGTATCGATTGGGTATCGAAATTTCGATACCCGAAACAACCCTACTCCCAACACAATTCCAATTATGCTAAAGCCATAGAACAGAGACAACACTGTCACCAACACACACAGAAGACATGGAGAGGACAGAAGAAATCAAAGAAAGCACAACAGGCACTAGATTCTGCTAACACACAAGACGCAATGATTAATTTAAGCAAAGTCACATTAAACACTGCACAGACGAATCTTCTAAACAAGGGACTAAAATTTGCCCCTACAACAAAGTTGAATAAATTCGACACTTACATCGGAGTAGAGAAATTCATTAGAAACTTATGCCTGAAAAAATACTTCTTGAAAAACCCCATCCCATCCAATGTCACAACTAATAGAGAGTATACCCATACAGATTTAAAGCCAAGATCAACCAAATTCCCAAAACAAGAAATAAGCCAAGAGATTGCCCCCTTCCGTAAGTGTGTAGAAACAGATCTTAGACACTTGAAAGTGAAGAATTACACTAACAATCTTTCGAGACGAGAAACCCAAGCTATAAAAGAACTACAGAAATAAGAGAATATAGTCATTAGACCTGAAGACAAGGGAGGAGCCGTGATTTTAGACTTAGATGATTACAATCAGGAATGTCGTAAACAACTTGGAGACCAAACTACCTATAAAAAACTCTTGGGGGACCCAACAGATACCTTTAACCAAGAATTATCAACACTGTGTCAAGAGGGACTAGATAGCCATATAAACCACAATGTAGTTAGGCACTCCTTACCTGGATTATGTGAGAAAAAATCATACGGTAGTAGGTACCTTTCGATAAAATAACATATTTAATGGCAAAATCAAACACTTAACAAATAACTATTCAACACTAAAATCAGCTTGAATAGGTAAAACGTCCATAAAAACAAATGGATGCTTCGGTATTCAATCCTCAGATTGGGCTGGAGTATATATTCACATATATGAATCCACAGTTTAGCCTAGAGAAAGTCTCTATTGTTGCAGGCCTGAAATGATTTGCACTGGATATACTTAGCGCCTATAATAGTAATCTGAGCTGTTGCCAATTGGCTATATTCTGCTGTACTCAAATGTACTCGAATGTTAGTACTTACTATTTCGGACTTGAAACTTGTATGTTCGGAGTAGCTGTGGCATCCCATGCTTAGACCCCGCGTAGTTCAGTTTCGATTTGTCCTGTGAGATCTCGCAAGAGAATCCCCGATGGTAGGGAGAGCTTCGGATAGCTTGAACTCGCTTGTACGCTTTTGGGTGGATTAAATTCCCTTTTCATCTTCCGGCAGACTGTATGTAATTGTCACTTGTCACATCGGTACTGTGTGCTCCACTTTGACGTAACCAGACACGTTTCGGGACTTTTGTGTGTCTTGTCCCTTCCCAGTGCATCGCAGTGGGACGCCACTCCTGGTAGATGCCTCGTTAACACAAACTTTCCATTCACAGGATAAGGCAGCTTTTTTCTCTTTACAGAGCAATTGTGTGCATATATATCAGGCATATCATGTGTGGCAGCTCCTGGCAATATATTTATATTTGCAGCTACCCTCCATGTTCCCGCGGATCCCACAGAGACCGATTGAGGAATTACCTTAACATTTGTTCCTTTAACTTCTCTGTCCATTTATTTTACATTTGATTCATATCAAAAGGTGGTCTGGAGAAAAACAGTAGATCTGTGACAGAGAAATATTCTGTATAATCATCTCCCATAGGGTTAATTGAGGAACAATTGCTTCCCAGAGTAATAATTGAGGAACAGACTGCATATTGTTTTTTATAGGAATAATTGAGGAATTTCGCCATCTGGACCTATCGAAGGAAGCTATTCAGTGACTATCAATTTATTGAATATTTCAGTTCATTATACCCTCTATTTATATATTTGTATCCTCATTTTTTGGTTTTATATTATTTTCTTTGTGTTTCACTTTGCGGAAAAAAAATTATATTTTTATACCTTACATATTACCCAGGGAAAGTTGCTATATTATACTCTCCTCGGATTAATTTGATTATTTTGATAATTCTTTTATTGGACATACATTAATAAATTTACGAATATTTTCAAACATATTCTGCTTCCAGGTACTAGCTAAACGATGAGATTGGCACACTATTTTTACTACTTCTGCCTGACTGGGTGAGTCAAGCTACAGATTTGAGCACCTATATCCATTAATTTGGACTAAGTGAGCCACCACCTTGCACAATTTACAAAAGTGAATCCAACCAGCGAAAATAGACAATAACAATACATTAGTAAGTGCCTTGTATTAACTTTCTCTACATGATAAATACTATTTGCTGAAGTGAGACAACCCCTTTAATTCTCTTAGAATACAGGGGTGTATGCAATCTGGTTGCAGTGACTTGTCTATTTTAATCTTTTTAAAACGCATCTGTACTTCTTCCTGGGTCAGAAAGGCCACTTTTAATGGGGAATTTTTACATTCTTCATTTCATCTGACAGTTTATTTTCCTCAGTGAATACAGTGGAGGAAAAAATATTTAATAGCTTTGCTTTCTCCTCATCACTCTCTGCAACTCCCCCCTCATAACTCTGTAAAGGGTTTACCATTTATATAATTGAAAAACATTTTAGGGTTAGTTTTACTCTCTTTGGCAATGAATCTCTCCGTCTCCAGTTTGGTTGCTGTTAATTGTCTTTTAGATATTCTATCTTTTCCTTATAGTTGTGTGGTTGGCGCCATCATGGTGAAGACATACTATGTGTAATTCCTCACTTTTTTATTACCATTACGGTTATCATTTGCACTATTTCAATTTCTTTTCATGGTGCCGTTATATATATTTGATTTGTATTACTGCCCGTGTGATCTCCTCCGGTGATGCCACCATTTTTCCTGAATTGTTGTTTTTAAACTTTTCTAATTGATTGATTAACTTGTCTAATAAAGTACTTTTGTGAATTCAATACGGATTGGCAATTTATGTTTGTTTATTTCCCTTAGTAGTAGAATTTCTGTGGACTCTGGTATAATAACCTCTTCTTGACTGCCATACGGCTATATACCTTCTATCTGCACATACCCCGTGCGGCTAGCACGTGTATAGACATCATGGCAGTTCTCTAATCCAAGCACTGAAAAGCGCTTGAATTAAAGTGTCTGCCCCTGCACTGCTGCTGTCACGGACAGCATACAGTGCAGTAATGCTGGCAAGGGACTAATCAGAGTGGTCCCTTGCCGACAGTCGCTCCGATTGGTTAGTCTGTGAAGACTAACTAATCTCTGCGCGGCAGAGTTAAAATGCCAGTTTTAGTCTCTGATCGGCACTCTGCATCAGCTGATTTTGTGTCCCAATCTATGCCCCCTGATGAGTCCCGCCGTGCCCCCTCCATGCTGGCCGTACCCCCCCTTTTGGCCCTGCCACCATTTGTGCCCCTGATGCGGTCCCCCTGCTGTATTTGATGGGGGCGGTTCCGTGTTTAAGCTGCCGCCATCAGCAACGAGTGTCAGCTGTATGATATTACTTTAAACTTTTCTTTGAACACCTACTCTTGGCTATAGGACTAACTAGACTCAACTATAAATAAAACTTGTTTTTAAACTTTTCTAATTGATTGATTAACTTGTCTAATAAAGTACTTTTGTGAATTCAATACGGATTGGCAATTTATGTTTGTTTATTTCCCTTAGTAGTAGAATTTCTGTGGACTCTGGTATAATAACCTCTTCTTGACTGCCATACGGCTATATACCTTCTATCTGCACATACCCCGTGCGGCTAGCACGTGTATAGACATCATGGCAGTTCTCTAATCCAAGCACTGAAAAGCGCTTGAATTAAAGTGTCTGCCCCTGCACTGCTGCTGTCACGGACAGCATACAGTGCAGTAATGCTGGCAAAGGACTAATCAGAGTGGTCCCTTGCCGACAGTCGCTCCGATTGGTTAGTCTGTGAAGACTAACTAATCTCTGCGCGGCAGAGTTAAAATGCCGGTTTTAGTCTCTGATCGGCACTCTGCATCAGCTGATTTTGTGTCCCAATCTATGCCCCCTGATGAGTCCCGCCGTGCCCCCTCCATGCTGGCCGTACCCCCCCTTTTGGCCCTGCCACCATTTGTGCCCCTGATGCGGTCCCCCTGCTGTATTTGATGGGGGCGGTTCCGTGTTTAAGCTGCCGCCATCAGCAACGAGTGTCAGCTGTATGATATTACTTTAAACTTTTCTTTGAACACCTACTCTTGGCTATAGGACTAACTAGACTCAACTATAAATAAAACTTAACTTTTAATCTATCATTGCCTAAGGTTAAAACCTTTGCCCTATTTCCTTTATTAATCCTATGTATGATCAGATTAGTATCTCATGACGGGGGATAATGCGCGCTTCTCCCCACTTTCTGTCTATAAGGTATAGTATTCACTAATGCAAAAATAGGGTTATACGTTAAAATCAATGACCGCTACCCCCCGACATGTTTCGCCGTGAGGCGTCTTCAGGGGTTGCGGGTAGCGTCTGAGTTTGCAACGAGGTCGTCGAAGCTTTTAAAGACTCTGATCCCCTCCTCTTTGAGGCGTCACTCCAAATTATCCTATCAACACCTCTCTAACAAAGCAGTTTATGTGTTCTCAGAGATAACTGGAAGATGGTTGTCACTCCCCCACGAATGACGTTGCAGTGACGTATTCGCGCAGGTCAATAGTCTTAGATTATTTTGTGATTTATGTTCTAGCGCTATTGCGCATGTTTACTGACTTTGACTTTGACTCGCGTTACTACTCGAGTGTTTCTGCGCAGGTTTCAGTACTTAGAGTTTGCATCGCATCTTGGGGTTTGTCTGCGCATGTTTCTACACTTAGTTTATTTTTCACTCATTTGGCACTATATATAGAGGGTGTGTTGTATCTGGGTGTATTATGTCAGGATTGTTTGTGGACTATGATTCCAAAATTACATATTCACTCAGGAGGTACCAGGGATGTTTTTATTTCCAATCGGTTTTCCAATGGTTCTCATTTTTATAACATTTTATTTTTATTATTAATATTGAAATGTGACTTCTAATATGATTTCCTGTGGTTTTCATCCTGAATCACATTATGTCAGGATATAGCCCTGCTTTTTGGATATCGATTATAGTAGGGGATACTCTGGTTATAGCTTCACTTTCAATTTTCCTTGTATATGTATACCTCGTTTTTCTTTAGGCTATTTGTTATATTTATATTTTTAAAGATTCCATTATGACATTTAGCATGTCTTGGAGTCTACTTTTAACGACGTTCTTTCAGATAAGACACAAAGGTAAAGCCTTCGTTTAATCCGTTTGGGGCTAGACTCTTCAGTCTGTAGATCCATTTGGTTTCTATTTGCTGTAGCTTTCTGTCCATATTTCCACCTCTTGGTCCTGTTTTCACTTTTTGTAAACCCCAAAATTTTATGGATCTACTGTCCCCATTGTGTACTGATTCTATGTGTCTGGCTAGTGTTACATCCCTGTTCAGCTGTATGATGACACTCTACTGCCACGCCTTAGGTGCCGCGGCAGCCATGGGGTTAATAGAGGGAGGGGGCTTCCTCTCTCAACCATCTGAGCTGCCGCTCTGTGACGGCAGCGGTTGATGGTTGCCATGGCAACCGGATGCTTTGCAAAGGCGTCCTGTGTTGCCATCTACCAGGGAACCTGATAGTACTATACTTTGGAATGCAAAAGCATTGCAAAGTATGGTACAGCCATCAGCCCCACTGGATCTTCGAGATCCAAGTGGGACTTGATAAAAAAAAGTGAAAATAATAAAAGTAAAAATAAAAAAATAAAAATGTAAATTAATAATAAAATAAATATCCTTTTCCTATAAAAAAAATTAAAATAAACTGCACATATTAGGTATCACCACGTCCGTAACGACTGGCTCTATAAATATATAATATGATTTACCCCGTCCGATAAACACCATAAATAATAACAAATAAAAACTGTGTCAAAAAAGCCCTTTTTTTCACCGTACATCACAAAAAGTGCAACACCAAGCGATCAAAAAGACGTATGTCCAATTAAATGGTACCAATAAACTGGTCACCTGATCCCACAAAAAATGAGCCCCTACATAAGAAAATCACTTAGAACATGGAGACACTAAAACATAATTGTTTTTGTTTCAAATATGCCATTATTGTGTTAAAGCGAAATACATTTTTAAAAGTATACATATTAGGTATCGCCACGTCTGTAACAACCAGCTCTATAAAAATATCACATGACCTAGCCCCTCAGCTGAACACCATAAAAAAATAAAAAAAATAAAAAGTGCCAAAAAAAGCCAAAAAAACACCAAAAAATACAAAAGCTATAGCTCTCTGACTATAAAACATATTTTTTTTTTGTTTAAAAAATGCTATTATTGTGTAAAACTTAAATAAATAAGAAAAGTATACATATTAGGTATTGCCACGTCTGTAACGATCTGCTCTATAAAAATGTCACATGACCTAACCCCTCAGGTGAACATTGTAAAAATAAATAAATAAAAACTGTTCCAAAACAACCAAATACCAATAATATGTACCCAAAAATGGTACCAATAAAAACCTCAACTCTTTCTGCAAAAAACGATGCCCTGCATAAGACGATCGGCAAAAAAATAAAAAAAATAAGGCATTCAGAAAACGGAGACACAAAAATATATTTAGTTTTTAAAAATGCTTTATTATGTAAAACTGAAACAAAGAAAGTAGACATATTTGATATCATCGCATCCATAACAACCTGCTCTATAAAAATAGCACATGATCTAACCTGTCAGATAAACGTTGTAAAAAAACTAAAAATTAAAACGGTGCCAAAACAGCCATTTTTTGGTTACCTTGCCTCACAAAAAATGTAATATAGAGCAATTAAAAATCATATGTACCCCAAAATAGTACCAATAAAACTGGCACCTTATCCCCTAGTTTCCAAAATGGGGTAACTTTTTAGGAGTTTCTACTGTAAGGGTGCATCAGGGGGGCTTAAAATGGGACATGGCATCTAAAAACCAGTCCAGCAAAATCTGCCTTCCAAAAATCATATGGCGCTCCTTTTCTTCTGCACCCTGTCGTGTGCCCTTACATCAGTTTACAACCACATGTGGGGTGTTTATGTAAACCGCAGAATCAGGGTAATACATAGTGAGTTTTGTTTGGCTGTTAACCCTTGATGTGTTAAAGAAAAAAATGGATTAAAATGGAAAATCTGCCAAAAAAGTGAAATTTAGAAATGTTATCTCCATTTTCCTTTAATTCTTGTGGAACACCTAAAGGGTTAACAATGTTTGTAAAGTCAGCTTTGAGTAACTTGAGGGCTGTAGTTTCTACAATGGGGTCATTTATGGGGGGTTTCCACTATGTAAGGCCCACAATGTGACTTCAGACCTGAACTGGCCCTTAAAAAGTGGGTTTTGGAAATTTTCTTAAAAAACTTAACAATTGCTTCTAAACTTTTAAGCCTTCTAATGTCCTAAAAAAGAAAATTTAATTAACAAAATGATGCCCACATAAAGTACAGTCGTGGCCAAAAGTTTTAAGAATTACATAAATATTTAAAATTGGAAAAGTTGCTGCTTAAGTTTTTATATTAGCAATTTGCATATACTCCAGAATGTTATGAAGAGTGATCAGATGAATTGCAAAGTCCTTCTTTGCCATGAAAATTAACTTAATCCCAAAAAAAACTTTCCACTGCATTTCATTGCTGTTATTAAAGGACCTGCTGAGATCATTTCAGTAATCGTCTTGTTAACTCAGGTGATAATGTTGACGAGCACAAGGCTGTAGATCATTATTTCAGGCTGATTGGGTTAAAATGGCAGACTTGACATGTTAAAAGGAGGGTGATGCTTGAAATCATTGTTCTTCCATTGTTAACCATGGTGACCTGCAAAGAAACGCGTGTAGCCATAATTGCGTTGCATAAAAATGGCTTTACAGGCTTGAATATTGTGACTACTAAGATTGCACCTCAATCAACAATTTATAGGATCATCAAGAACTTCAAGGAAAGAGGTTCAATTCCTGTTAAGAAGGCTTCAGGGCGTCAAAGAAAGTCCAGCAAGCGCCAGGATCGTCTCCTAAAGAGGATTCAGCTGCGGGATCGGAGTGCCACCAGTGCAGAGCTTGCTCAGGAATGGCAGCAGGCAGGTGTGTGCGCATCTGCACGCACAGTGAGACGAAGACTTTTGGAAGATGGCCTGGTGTCAAGAAGGGAAGCAAAGAAGCCACTTCTCTCCCCAAAAAAACATCAGGGACAGATTGATCTTCTGCAGAAAGTATGATGAATGGACTGCTGAGGACTGGGGCAAAGTCATATTCTCCAATGAAGCCTCTTTCCAATTGTTTGGGGCATCTGGAAAAAAGCTTGTCCGGAGAAGAAAAGGTGAGCGCTACCATCAGTCCTGTGTCATGCCAACAGTTAAGCATCCTCAGACCATTCATGTGTGGGGTTTCTTCTCATCCAAGGGAGTGGGCTCACTCACAATTTTGCCCAAAAACACAGCCATGAATAAAGAATGGTACCAAAACACCCTCCAACAGCAACTTCTTCCAACAATCCAACAACAGTTTGGTGAAGAACAATGCATTTTCCAGCACGATGGAGAATCGTGCCATAAGGCAAAAGTGATAACTAAGTGACTCGGGGACCAAAAGGTTGACATTGTGGGTCCATGGCCTGGAAACTCCCCAGATCTTAATCCCATTGAGAACTTGTGGTCAATCCTCAAGAGGGGGGTGGACAAACAAAAACCCACTAATTCTGACAAACTCCAAGAAGTGATTATGAAAGAATGGGTTGCTATTAGTCAGGAATTGGCCCACAAGTTGATTGAGAGCATGCCCAGTCGAATTGCAGGGGTCCTGAAAAAGAATGGCCAACACTGCAAATACTGACTTGTTGCATAAATGTCATGTAATTGTTGATAAAAGCCTTTGAAATGTATAAAGTGCGTGTAATTATATTTTACTACATCACAGAAACAACTGAAACAAAGATCTAAAAGCAGTTTAGCAGCAAACTTTGTGAAAACGAATATTTGTGTCATTCTCAAAACTTTTGGCCACAACTGTAGACATACAGGGAGTGTTAAGTAATAAATAGTTTATGAGGTATCACTTTCTGTTTCAAAAGCAGAGACATTTTGAAAATTGCAAATTTGTCAATATTTTTGGTAAATTTGGGATCTTTTCATAAATAAATGTGAAATATATTGACTATATTGAAAACAGTCTCAGAATGGCTTGAATAAGTAAAAGCGTTCCAAAGTTATTACTACATAAAGTGACACATTTCAGATTTGTAAATTTTGACCTGGACACTGGGCCATCAATGACCCTTGGTCATAAATGGGTTAAGTGGCTTATAACAAACTCCTATAGTATTTTATTATTGTTTTTGCCTCCATGTATTTCTACCTACAGTGACTCCACATGTTCATTTTGCTCACTTTTATTTCCCTGGAATGTGGGCTCTAAAGGGCCAAACACCTTTAGATTTATACTTTTTACCATTTATATCACTGAAGAACATTTTAGGGTTATTTTTCTTCTCTTTGACAATGAATCTCTCTCCCTCTCCAGTTTGGCTGCTTTTATTTTACATAATCAGTTTTTTCCTGATAGTTTTTCAATGCTTCCTTGCTACCCTCTTGTTTTAGTGATTTACATATGCAAATGCTTTCTTTTTGTCATTTATTGCTTCCTTTACATTTCTATTTATCCATACTGTTTTTTTTTTTTGTTCTTCACCCTTTTATTCTCATAAGGTATGTACCTCTTACAAGCTGGTTAAATTGCCCTTTTTGCCCAAGACCCCCATGATAACGACCTCATTATGATTTGCCGCCTCATCTGTCTCCTTTAGTAGTAGATTTTCTGTGGACTTTGGTATATTAGGTGGCCTATAACAACTCCTATCAGTATTTTATTATTGTTTTTGCCTCCATGTGTTTCTACCCACAGTGACTCTACATGTTCTTTTCCCTCACTTATATGTTCCTGGAGTGTGAGCTTTAGACAGGAGTTTACATAATGGCAAACCCCTCCACCTTGTCATAGTTCTCCTCAGACATTACTACTTCCAGTTCACCAGCAGGGCCGGTGCAAGGATTTTTGCCGCCCTAGGCAAAAGAAAAGTTTGCCGCCCCCCCCCCATCTGACATCACAATGCCCCACCCATATGATCTGCCAAATTAAAGGGGTTCTGCAGTTTATTTAAACTGATCGACAGGGGTCCGATACCCGGGACCCCCGCCAATTAGCTGTTTTAAAAGGCAGCGGCGCTGGCATTAGCACCTCAGCCTTCTCGCAGTGACGCCACGATTAGTATCATTGGCCTGGGCGGGGCTAAGCTTCATTCAAGTGAACAGAGCTTAACCCCGCCAAGGCCAGTGATACTAGTCGTGACGTCACTGCGCCTGCGGTAAACAGCGAGAAGGCCGAGGCGCTACTGCCAGTGTCGGACCCCACCGATCAGTTTAAATAAACTGCAGAACGCCAGTTTTCTCCCCCCCCCCATGTCATTCTCTTCCCCTCCCCCATGTAATTCTCTCTCCTTTTCTTGTCATTCTCCCCCCCATGTCATTCTCTCCCCCCCATGTCATTCTCTCTCCTTTTCTTGTCATCCCCCCCCCCCCCATGTAATTCTCTTCCCCCTTCTTGTCATTCTCTCTCCTTTTACTTGTCATTTTCTTTCCCCCCTTTTCATTCTCCCCCCCCTCCCTTGTCATCCTCATTCTCAATCACCCCCCCCCCCTTTGTCATCCTCTTTCTCAATCCCCCCCCTTGTCATCCTTTTTCTCAATCACCCCCCATGTCATCCTCTTTCTCAATCACCCCCCCCCTTGTCATCCTCTTTTTCAATCTCCTCACCGACCCCCCCCCCCTTTGTCATCCTCTTTCTCAATCACCCCCCCATGTCATCCTCTTTCTCAATCACCCCCCCCCCTTGTCATCCTCTTTCTCAATCTCCTCACCGACCCCCTTACTTCTGGTGTAGCGTGGCTAGCGCTGTATGCTCCACGGGTACAGGAGCTTTAGTCTCCTGTACCCGGGCGGACTGATAGGAAGCGCACACTGTGTGCGCACTTCCTGTCAGTCCGGCCGGGTACAGGAGACAGATGCTCCTGTACCGCGGACCATACAGGGCTCGGCCACGCTGCAATGAGGGACTGACAGAAGGGAGCGCTGAGCGCTTCCCTCCTGTCAGCCCCTCTCTTCTTGCTGCGCCCGGGCGGTGCGCCCTCATGGACGCGCCAGCCCGGGCAGTGCTGCAGCTGCCTGAGGCTCTCTATAGAGAGCTCGGGCAGCTGCAGCATGAAGGGGGCCGGCGCTCCTAGCAGCGCCCCTTCCCAAGGGGCGCTCTACGCGGCTGCCTAATCAGCCTATAGGACGCGCCGGCCCTGTTCACCAGAGGGCGAGGAATGGTGGAGAGGACAAGACACTTCTAGGTAAAATCTGTGAATAAAGTGCGGAGATCCTATGATATGATGTCAGGTCAGTACTGTATACATTTTTCAAACTAGCTGAGCTCTCTAAAAACTGTGTGATTCCTGCAATCTTTTACAAGCATACTGAACATGTTTAATGTGAAACAAAGAAACAGAGGGAGATCCAGTCAATATATGCTCCATGATGGTAGGGCTAGAAAGTAATTGCCACAGGTCGCTGGTGCCCTCAGTGTCCACCCTGACCAGACAGGGAAGCAAAGATGCCGGAATCAATGGTGAAGGGGAAGTAAACAAAATGTGAAATGTCAGTCAGGACCAGACAGTAAAGGTGCCCCTGAGGAGCGGATTAGAGAGGCATATAACTGCCTTCTGCTTGGGAAGTCACAGAAACCGAAGAAGCTCCTTCTTAAGAAAAGCAGATTCAAAGGCAGCACCCCAGGTAGGCTTCGGGCCGGAGGCATCATCAAGCCAGCATGGAGGTGAATAGCCTGATAATAGCCTTCCACATCAGGGAGTCCCAAGCCTTCCTCCTTTTGCTGCAACAAATGTAGAGGGAGTCTCGATCTCTGACACTTCCATAGGAACGAGGGAAACAACCCACGGACTGAAAAAGAGAAATGTTTGAGTAAATGAATAGGAATAATTTGCATATAATAAGGCAAATGGGGCATACTGTAAGTTTGAAGAAGGTTTTTATGTCCCATCCAGGAAATGTATGGAATGTTATAAGAGTGAAGGAAAGAGGAAAGTTTTGCGAGCAGACGGCAAAAATTTTGGTAAAAAAGAACCAACAGATCCTGGGATAGTTGAATACCTAAATAGGTGCTTGTCCTTACGGAACCGACACATTTAAGAGCTCTAACTTGTTATAACTGACATTAAAATTAGAAAGAGAGCCAAATAGCTCAAATATTCATAAAACCTGCAGTAGAGCCTCCCTAGGTTTGTCAAAATCAAGAGCAAATTGACGGCAAATGCCACAGTCAAGTGACTGGTCCATCCCACCTCAATTTCCCGCAAAAGTCCTTCACTCCTCAAGGTTTGCAACAATGTCTCCATAGTGAGAATAAACAGGAAGGGGACAAACGACATACCTGTCTGGTCCCCTTTGCTATCATAAAAGGCTGTGAAAGGGCACCATTAACCTTTACAGGGGCACATGGAGCCTTGTTTAAGGTGAAAATAACTTAAAAAGGAAAGCGGTGTGTTAAAGGCCAATAAGACATGCTTCATATAATCCCAAGCCTCCTTATCAAATGTCTTTTCGATGTCGGAACTTAGAAGGATCAAGGGGGTGTGAACTTGATAAATTATATTAAGCAGATGAATACCTTAGCATTGTGCTTACCAAGTTACCAGCAAAACAATAACTCTGATTCAGCAGTTTATAGAAACAACCCGCATGTGATCGTGAACTGCTGAATTGGCACACAACAGGTCTCAGAGGGAAAGGAGCACTGTATGGCTTTTGTAGAGCAGATTTCGTTGAATGAGTTTTTAGGTGCCATGTCTCATTTGAGGACACCCTGAGGTACTCCTGCAGAGCAAACCATCCCCCACATTTTGGAAACGGCACCCTAAAGGAATTTTTAGGTTTGTAGCGAGAACTTTGGCACAACAGTGTTTTCTTACAGAATGAATGTGTAGTGAAAGGTGAAAAATGAAATAGCAATTTTTCCACAGTGCCCAATATGTTGTGCCTAATTTGTGCTACTGTATAAGGTCAGCTCTCTAATTATTGTACTATGTTTCCTGATTTTAGGGACACATGTTAGGGTGTTTCTACCTTGTCTGGATGTATGACAGGTCTCAGGAATGAAAGAGCACCATGTGTATTTGATGCTTAATTTGGTGATTTAAGCCTTATTCACAAATCAGTGTTCCACGTACTTGTGCTGTACGTGTTCTCCACGGACACCACACCTACCCATTCATTTTAATGTGCGTATTCACACATCAGTTTTTACCATGGTCTGTGGGTCTGCATTTTTAACACGGATGCATGCTCTATTTCGTCTGTGTTCACGGATCCATCACGCACATTATAGTCTATGGGATGCCATAGGTGTTTCACAGATCATTAGGAAGAGATGCTTTCAAATTTACTTTTCAGCTGTGCAATATTAGTGAAACACAGATGACACCTGGACAGCAAAAAACAGACACATGGACCACACACGGATTCATCACGGACATCTTCACGGAGGCATCATCGACCACCTTTTCATGGATTTAAGCATGGACACGGACGTGTGAATGAGGCTTTACACAGTATTTTCTGACATTTGCTGAGGCTCTGATGTGAAATAAAAAATACCCCCACAGAAAGTGACCCCAGTTTGGAAACCACCCCAAGGAATATTGAGCACTTTTCACCCAACTGGCATTTCATAAAATTTGGACACATTTGGTTGTGAAAATGAAAAATTTCATTTTGTAAAATTTTTTTTTATTTTAGGCCCATAGGAGAAAATGCACCCCCTATTTTGTGACCCATTTTCTCCTGAATATGAATATGCGCTCATATGTTGCTGTATAGGTGCACCGCAGGACTTGGAAGGAAAGATGCAAAATTTGGATTTGGCAGGCCACATTTTTCTGACATGGTTTTTATTTGAAAAGATCCTGAGGTACTCCTACTGCACTTTTGACCAACCATAGATGACAAAAAGCGGAGATTTATCTGTAGCATAACAGATGTGATTATATTGTGTGAAAATTCAACCTAGGGCAGGAGGTCAACCCACTTATCTTGATGAACATTAGTGAAGTGCTGTTAGAATCCAGTGAGGATTTTATTGACCTGCTCCACTTGTCCATTAGATTGAGGATGATGGGCTGAAGAAAAATCTAATGTGACATCCAGTAGTTTCCATAATGCTCTCCAAAAATGAAAAGTGAATTGTACATACCTATCAGAAACAATGGAGAGAGGAAACCCACATAATCTGAAGATATGGAGCAGGAACACTTCAGCCAGAGAAGGAGCAGAAGGTAGACCAGGTACAGGTACAAAATGTGTCATTTTAGAGAAATGGTCAACTACCACCAGAGATGAACGTGCAACCTTTTGAGGGTGGAAGATCAGTGATAAAGTTCATTCCTATATGTTGCCAAGAGACTTCAGGTACAGGCAGAGGAAAAAAGAGACCAGCTGGTTTTAACTTAGAAGGCAGTTTGACAGGCGCCACCGAAATGCATCTGGAAGGATCAGTTATGTTTGTTGGATCATCCTCAACAATCATCAAATGATCTGGATAGAGCATCGGCTTCAATGTTCAATGAAGATGAAAGTTAAAATGTGCAAAGAAAAGGGACTATCTAGCTTGTCTGGGATCGAGCCTCTGAGCAGTCTGAATATGTAAATTTTTTATGGTCAATGAAGACAAATACAGGATAAAGAGCTTTCTAATAAATAATGGCATTCTCCAAAGGCCATTTTTATGGCTAGTAGTTCTCTATGTCCCATTGAATAGTTCCTTTAAGCAGCAGAAAAAGACTTGGAAAAGAAGCCACATGGTAATAACTTACCAGAAGAATTTTTTTGAGAAAGCACCATGCCAGCACCGGTGGAGGATGCGTCCACCTCCAAGAAAAATTGTCTATTGACATCAGGACGATGAAGAATGGATTCAGAGGCAAAAGATTTCTTCAGGGTCATAAAGGCATTTCCTTTATAAAAAAAAGTTCAGAAATCAAAGGCAAAGGGTATTTATTTTTAAGTGATTTTGTTTATTCCCTTATAATCAATGCAAGGACGAAGAGATCCATTTTTCTTTTTTACAAAAAAGAAGCCAGCCCCAGACGGAGATATGGACTTGCAACTGAACCCTCTTTCCAGATTCTCTTTGATGTAGTCACTAGTCAGCCATCTCTTGAGATTCTGTGGGTGAGAGAGGAGATACACCGTACCACAAGCAGGAGTAGATCCAGGCAACAGATCAATGGGGCAATAGTATGGCTGAAGAGAAGGAAGAGTATCTGGTTCTTTTTATTGTAGACACCGGCAAAACGATGGTATGGGGTTGGTAGACCTTCTAAATTAGCAGGTGGTTGGGAGTGAATTTACCAAATTACCAAATTACAGTAGAACAGAGCTTTTCAGATCGGAATTATCTTTGCCTAGGATCACCTCTCCTACTGACCCTTAGGCACTTGAGTTTCCTGACTTCCTAGGACTGTTGTGGATACGATGGCTGAAACCACCGCAGTATAGGCAAAGACCTGCAGAGAGATGGTGCTGTCTTTCCTCAACCGACAGCCTAAGATGGTTCACCTGCATTGGTTCAGAATCACCAGACACAGGAGTTGGAGCTACCCAGGGCTTGGGTGCTCTACCAGAAGACTTCTTCTCTCTGAGGGATTCACAGGATCATGGGATGAAATATGGAGGCAGCATGGCCGGAGGCAGGAGATGATGGGGAAATGACAGGTGAGACAGTGGAAGGTATGGCAGAAGGCCCAAGCCTAACAATATGTAGTGGTGGTGAAAAGTGAATATGTAAGCTGTGCAGACTATATGAGAAAGTTATAAGGTGGTAAAATTACAGGGTGTATGAAGGATAAAATTAATGATCCAAGGATGTGTGCTACAGTTTGAAGCATTTCTTAATGCAGAAGTCAGATTTTTCAGGGCAAGTTTTGCAGTGGTAAATGGTGTCCTTAATCGTCACCTCTTGAAACAAAAGTAATGTCACTACCTAGCCTGTAGATCTAAATAACATGTATGAATTATACAGTGCCATCTGTACAATGGCCAGCTTTTTGTACCACACTTTTGTTTTCTGGGTGGCACTGTATGGCTTCAGCGCCTGGTACTGGGCATAGGCGTGCGCACGGGGTGTGCCAGGTGTGCCTGGGCACACCCTAATCATCACCTCCATGCTGCAGTGCCATCTGCAAACTCCTGAGGCTAGTGGTCTGAAGCCTGTGAGACAGTAGAGCGCTAGATTGGAGTTGCTCCAGGGAGGTATGATGTCGGAGGAAGAGGTGGAGTCTCGTCATCCAGGGGGCAGGCCTAACAATGTGCGGGAGATTCTACAGAGCCTATCGCAGGAGAGAGGAGCGGAAGCTGCAGGTCGGTGAGTAGAGGAGAAGAGTGACTGCTATGTTTACTGGGGGGGCTGGAGGGATGAGGAATAATGCTTGTTCTGGAGACTGTATATTAGAGGGATCTGAAGGGGGGGGGGTGATATTATTTACATGGGACTATGCTGGAGGGGCTGCAGGCAGGGGGGTGATATTTACATGGGACTGTATGCTGGAGGGGCTGCAGGCAGGGGGAGGTGATATTATTTACATTGGACTGTATGCTGGAGGGGATGAAGGCAGGGGTGGGGGGTGATATTATTTACATGAGACTGTATGCTGGAGGGGCTGCAGGTGGGGGATGATATTATTTACATGGGACTGTATGCTGGTGGGGCTGCAGGCAGGGGGAGGGTGATATTTTTTACATGGGACTGTATGCTGGAGGGGCTGCAGGCAGGGGAAGGTGATATTATTTACATGGGACTGCTATAACTGTTATACTTACTTTGGGGGCATTTTGCAGGGGCTGAAGGGAGGAGGAATAATCCTTGTACTGGAGACTGTGTGTTAGAGGGGTCTGAAGGGAGGGGGATTATTTACATGGGGACTGTATGCTGGAGGGGCTGAAGCAGGGTCTGACTGGCAACTTTTGGCCCAGGGGGCAAGTAACACCCAGAGGCCCACTGAGCCCCCCTTCTGCTTTCCCTTTTCCCCTGCCTCCCCCTGACCCCCCTTGCCCCTTTCGTCAGCCATGTAAATTACAACACAGGAAAACAAAATAAACTAGGGATGCTCCAATATATTGGCCGCCGAAACATATTAGCCGAAAATGGCATTTTTTGTATAATGCTGAAAGTGTCATTTTCTGGCTGATACAGTGTTGCATTCTTGTATTCTCTCCTCCCCGCTGGGCGCTGCTTTGTGTTCCAGCAGGGAGGAGAGAAACTGTGTCAGCAGGTCGAGCGCTGCGGAAGGAGAGCGCGGTGAGTGGCCGATGTCTCTCTTCTCCACAATGCTCTGCCTCCTGTCACAGATTGGCAGAGCGGTGTGTGGGCAGAGACAGCTTGCAGTGCTGTCCCAGGAGGTTGAGCTCTCCTCTCCGCACCTGACCTATGTTGCTGTACAGCGCTGAACTGCTGATTGATGAGGGCTGTTGCACGGGCCCGGCACACGCAGGCTGGTCGAGCGCAGCACAAGTTCAGTAAGTGAAAATAAAAGGTTCTTCTTTCAGCCGCCGCCCACCCCTTCTCAGCGCCGGGTGCACCCTAAGGCCTCTTTCACACTAGCGTTGTGAGGATCCGGCAGGCACCTCCGTCGCCGGAAATGCCCGCCGGATCCCTCACAACGCAAGACACCTGAAAGCATTTGAAGACTGATCAGTCTTCAATATGCTTTCAGGTTACCATGGCAGCCAGGACGCTACTGAAGTCCCGGCTGCCATGGAAAAGCAGTCGGCAGCAGCGTACTTACCATCGATGACCGCTCCTCAATGACCTCACAGGGTCCCTACGTCGCATGGATCACACAGCAATGACCCTGTGAGGTCATTGAGGAGCACCCGGCCACCACATCGATGGTAAGTACGCTGCTGCCGACTGCTTTTCCATGGCAGCCGGGACTTCAGTAGCATCCTGGCTGCCATGGTAACCATTCTGAGAGCTAAATGTTGGATCTGGCGATGCGCCGAATTGACGTTTAGCTTAAAGTCGGATCCGGCTTGTCTTCAGAGTTTTTGGCCGGAGGAAAATCCGCAGCATGCTGCAGATTTTTCAACGCCAAAAAAAGTGCCAATACTGAACTGATGACCTCCTGATGCATCCTGAAGGGATTTCTCTCCATTCAGAATGCATTGGGATAATCCTGATCAGTATTTTTCCATCATAGAGCCCCGAGGACAGAACTCTATGCCGGAAAACAAAAACGCTGATGTGAAAGAGGTCTAAGGCAGCCGCTTGTTCTACCTTATGGTAGCACATACCTCTCATATCCAGGGCCTCCAGGTGACGTCTCCTCCGATGTAGATCTTCTTTGTCATCATCTTCTCCATTTGGTCCGGCCATCTTCTCTCACCTCGTCTCTGCAGAGTGTGACACACGGACATCTTAGCTTCCTCACATTTCTATCATCATCCCCCGACCTGGAGCCCCCCCAGTGTTATCCTGCTGCTCGCTGTGCTCCCTAATAGCCCCAAATACTGTCCTACAGAAATAATAGTGCCCCCATACTATGGGGCCCATAGTAATAGTGCTCTTTAATGTCCCACCAATAATAATTCCCTTCTAGAATGCCTCCATTAGTAATACTACCCCCTAACGTGATCCCCAAGAATTCCCCCACTTTTAATAATGCCTTCACAAAGCCCCTATTGTTTCCCCAGTGGTAATGAAGCTTCCTACATACCCCTCAGTAGTAATAAGACTCCCATAGTGCTTTTAGTAGAAATAAGGCGGATCCATACGTTCCTCCTATAGAGCCCCCAGGAGTAATAAGAATGCCTATAGTGTCCCCTACAGTTCCCCCAGTATTTATACTGCCCCCTACTGTTATAAAGTTCACCCTGATATGCCGCCAGTATTTAAAGGGGTTCTACAGTTTTTAAAAACTGATGCTCTATCCTCTGGATAGATCATCAGCATGTGATCGGCCGGGGTCTGACACCCGGGACCCCCGCCGATCAGCTGTTTGGAGCGCGCTTCCTTCTCACTGTTTACAGCAGGCCCACTGACATAACGACTTGTATCACTAGCCTGGGCGCGGCCAAGCCCCGTCTGCATGAATGGAGCTTAGCCCTGCCCAGGCCAGTGATACTAGTCGTGACATCACTGGGCCTGCTGTAAACAGTGAGAAGGAAGGGCTCTCCAGGAGTGCCGCTGCCTTCACAAACAGCTGATTGGCTGGGGTTCCGGCCCAGGCCAGTGATACTAGTGGTGACATCACTGGGCCTGCTGTAAACAGGCCAGTGAGAGGGAAGCGCTCTCCAGGAGTGCCGCTGCCTTCACAAACAGCTGATTGGCTGGGGTCCCGGGTGTCGGACCCCGGCCGATCACATGCTGATGATCTATCCAGAGGATAGATCATCAGTTTTTAAAACCTGTAGAACCCCTTTAAACTAACCCCTGCAGTGCCCGCTGTACATATATTCCTCCCTCCACCTTACAGTCCCATGTAAATAACATCACTCCCTCCCACAGCTGTCAACATGCAGTCCCATGTAAATAACATCGCCCTGCCCCAGCCCCCTCCAACATACGGTCCCATGTAAATCACACCAGTCCCTCCTACAGCCACCATTAACATACACTCCCATGTAAATAACATCACTGTGCCCAAGTCCCCTCCAACATACAGTCCCATGTAAGTAACATCAGTCCCTCCTACAGCCACACTCAACATACATGTAAATAACACAACCTCCTCCCCAGCCACTTCCAACATACAGTCCCATGTAAATAATATCCCTCCCTTCAGCCCTAAAATACAGTACCAGTTAAATAATTAAAAAATAATTTACCTTTGCTCATGTAAAAAAGTGGTAGATGCTAGCTAGCTAAAGGACCTTTGATGATGTCATGCCCATGTGACCAGACAGTAGGCGGAGCCAGTCTGGAGTTCCTATGAGTGGTTGGCTGGCCTGGAGTAGTCACATGACCTGTGACTCACCACAGGTCCTTCAGATTATCTGCTGCATATTCTCCAGGCAGCATGAGGCCGACAGGGGCCAATTATAGAGGCAACAGAGAGGCCCGGGGGGCAATTGCCCCCCGGCCCAGTCCGCCCCTGGGCTGAAGGCAGGAGAGTGATGCATTTTACATGGGACTGTATGCTGGAGGGGCTGAAGGCAGGAGGGGTGATATTATTTTAAATGAGACTGTATGCTGGAAGGGCTGAAGGCAGGGGGAGTTTTGTATTTTACATGGGACTGTATGTTGGAGGGGCTGAAGGCAGGGTGTGATGTATTTTATATGGGACTGTATGCTGGAGGGGCTGAAGGGCGCCATAATTATTACTATTAGGGTCCATTCACACGTCCGTAGTGTTTTGCAGATCCGCAGTACACCCGGCCGGCACCCCCATAGAACAGCCTATTTTGTCTGCATCTGCGGACAAAAATAGGACATGTTCTATTTTATTTCCGGAGCCGAGGACCGGATGATCGGCAGGCCGCTCTGGAAATGCGTATGCGAAGAGCACACTGTGTGCTTTCCGCATCCATTCCATCCCCATAGAGAATGAATGGGTCCGCACCCGTTCCGCACAATTGCGGAACATATGCAGACACATTCTGCGGACGTGTGAATGGAGCCTAAGACCATGGGGTCCATTATAATATTAAGAATAAAAATAACACAGAGGGGCCATTATATATTATAAGTATACAGAAGGCATTATACTTATGGGCACTACGGGGGGAGGGGAGGTCTGTTATCTGAGGATGATAGTAAAGTGAGAAATCTAAAAAAAAATCTGTGAAACTCTGCAGAGACACGGCTGAAAGAAGGTGTCATGGCGGTCTTATCTCCGAATGAAGACAATGAGGAAAGTCTACATCACAGGAGACATCACTGGATGTAACAGGTATGTGCTTCTGTATTCTTCTGTATATTGTGTACCATTATATGCAATGTCCATCCACATATCTGTTTGGGGGGATGGCTATAGGATTTGGCCCACACTGCCGAAGCCTGGCCCCAGACTTCAAGTCACACTGTACGTGTTCTGAATTCTGAGGCCTCACACCCTGCTGCTTGCTACCCCTCCTCATTTATACCCCTGTATAATGCACTCTGATACCCCTCCGTTATATGATACCGTATAACTAAGGGGTATCAGGGTAAATTACAGGGGGTAATATAACTGAGGAGTGCTATCGGGGACATTATACAGGGATAATATAACTGAGGGAATAAGGGTAAATTATATAGGGGGTAAAGGGTACTCAGGGTACATTATTATACAGGGGTAATATACCTAAGGGGTATCAGGGTACATTATTATACAGGGGTAATATAACTGAGGAGGGCTATCTCAGGGGACATAATAAAGGATTAATATAACTGATATAATATAAGTTATATTAACCCTGTATAATGTCCCTGATAGCCCTCCTCAGTTATATTACTCCTGTATAATTTACCCTGCTATCCCTCAGTTATATTACCCCTGTAAAATAATTTTACCCTGATACCCCTTAGTGTATTTGTGTATATGTACGTGCATGTGTATATAATATATATACATACATACGCGCGCGTGTGTGTTTGTGCTTTAGGGTGCACACCCTAATGCAATGGGCTGCGCACGCCTATGGTACTGGGAGCTGGTGTTACTGTGAACACCAGCATGTTCTCATAGAGGAGAGCCCTGCTTTCAACTTTTCTGAGTGGTTGCCCTACCAGGGCTTTAGGGAGGCCTCTTTGATTTTTGCATATTGTGCTACAAAAAGATGTTAAACAGACTATCTTGGGATATTCAAAAATGGGCACTGTTTGTTATCATTATGATGTAAAAATGTCCTAATTGTTTCATATCATTTGTCTAGTACAAAATATCTGCACTCCATTGCTGTCTAATTTATGGCTTTTTAACAAGGCCCATATGCAGCCCAAGCTCCCAAAATGTCATTATCTCTGCTGCATTTACTGAGATCCAACCAAGAGTTGAGCATATGGCGATGTGGGGTTCTGGGAAATAAATTGTTGGGTATAGGGGTGTGTAATGTGTGTGAACGCCAGGATATACTGAAAAATAAATCATGTGGCAGAACTAACTTACAGTATCTGTTATATTAGTACATTTGATGCAAACATTGGAAGCTTTTGCTGGTGGATATGGATCTAGCCTATTCCCTTATCCAATCATAACTTACAGAAAAGGTCCAAACATAGACAATGTACTGGCACATGGTCACCTCACTACAAATCATGAATTTAACCCTTTAAGGAGGTTTTTTACTTTTTGAGTTTTCGTTTTGCGCTCCCTGCCTTCCCATAGCCATAGCTTTTTTATTTTTCGGTTCACATAGCCATATGAGGGCTTGTTTTTTGCAGGACAAGTTGTACTTTCCAATGTCACCATTTAATATTGCATATGATGTAGTGGGAAGCGGTAAAAAAATTCCAAATGGGGTGAAATTGCAAAAAAAAAGCAATTCCACCGCAGTTTTGCGGCTTTTTAAATTCTGACGTTCTATGTGCATTAAAACTGACCAGTTACTTTTACTCTCACAGGTCAGTACAAATCCGGCGATACCCTATGTGTATAGGTTTTCTTGCGTTTTGATAGTGACAAAAAAATTCAAAAGTGGGAAAAAATCAGTTTTACTTTATTTGTCACCATGTTTTGACCCCTATAACTTTTTGAAATTATATGTACAGAGCTGTATGGGGGCTCATTTTATGCGTCATAATCTTATCTTTTTATTGATACCATTTTGGGGTGTGTATGACTTTTTGATCACCTTTTATGTAATTTTTTGTGGAAAATGAAGTGACCAAAAATAGCGAATCCGCCATTTGGACGCTTTTTTCCGTTTTGCTGTTTGACGTATGGGGAATATTTTTTTATATTGTTATACTATGGGCGTTTTCACACATTGCGACACCCATGTTGTGTATTTTTTTTTTTTTTTTTATTTTTTTTATGTTTATTTTATGCATATCAGGGACTGATAATATCTACAGTCCCATTGATATACAGCCCATGGGGGCTGATATGGGGCTGATGAGAGGCATGAGACTCTTATCTAAGGTCTGATTGGGAGTCATTTACATTGGGATCTGAGCTGAGGTCCGATTGGGGGTCTGATCTGGCGTCTTATTAACATTGGGGTCTGGGGCTGTCAGCTGAGGTCTAATTAACATTGGGGGTCTGATTGGTGGTCAGACCTGAGGTGTAAAGAATTTTTTTTTTCTTATTGTCCTCTAAAACCTAGGTGCGTCTTATAGAACGAAAAATACGGTAGATGCCACCGTCAAAGTAAAATATAATAGTTCAGTCTGTTAATTGTGTCGGTGAGACCTACCTATTTTTTGTCGTGAGAAAAACTTTACTTGCCATCATCACAGGGTAATATAATAGTTGATCTGTCTGTTAATTGTGTTGGTGAGACATACCTATTTTTTGTGGTGCTAAAGACCTCCTTTACATCCGTGACACGAAAATACAATAGTTAATCTGTCTGTTAATTCTGTGGATGAGATAAATCCATTTTTTGGGGTGAGATACGCATCCGTGACAAAGAAATACAATTGTTCGTCTGTCAGACAATTTTGTGGGTGACCGTAAATAAATGAGGACAGCATCAAATAAGGGATGTGGCCGTGGTCATGGTGTTGCTGGTGTTGGTGGTTGTGGAGCTTCTGCTGCAGGGAGAGGACGTTGTCGATCTTGCCAGCTACTCACCCAAATCTAACACCTTTCTCTGGTGCACGCAGGCGACAGGATTTTCTGTGTCATTTTGTAGGCCCGAATACCACTGAGGCCAGAACAAGTAGAGGCGGTAGTAGATTGGATGGCTCAGACTGCCTCCACAGTCTGTCTCCACAGGCATCCGTCTTTCACCTCAACCCCTTGCACATCAGCCAAGCAGTCTGAGCCCCAAGTCATGCAGCAGTCACTTATGCTGGTAGAGTTTTCATGGGCCATACACCTAGCCCTGCAGTGTGCAGACTGGCCAGGAGGGCAGGGTAAGGAGTGGGTGGAAGATGATGTGGAGGATGATGAGGTCCTAGACCTCACATGGCATCCAGGTCATGCCAGCGACGTGTGCAATTCAGAGGAAGAGGTGGCACTGGAGAGAAAGAGGCAGTACCCCCCTACCTGGATTATGACAGCAGCTACGTGGTTCTCAGCCACCACTACTTTTCCAGGTGGGCCGTCCCTACCCTGCATGAACAAGTGGCAGAAAAAAATCAGGTGTTCGCTATGCAACACCATAAATGGCAAGGTCCACATAACCACCAATACGTTGACTTGACAATACGTAAGTACAAGCAGGCATGTTATATCTCCCTAACTGCCCACTAGGTAAATGTAGTGGCGGCTGGGCCTGAGGCAGAATGTGGTTTGGCGCATGTCCTACCATCACACAGGATTGCTGTATGTTTATCGCTATCGGTGCCTCCTGTTGCCTCCTCCTACTCTGCTTTTTCCTACTGTACCGCCTCCTCATCACGTCAACTCAACACCTGCACCACCAACTTCAGCACAGCCAGGGGAAAACGATAGCAGGCGGTTCTGAAACTCATACAGTATGTTTGGGGGAAAAATCCCACACCATGCAGGAGCTGTGGGCAGGCATGGAAGAACAGACCTATGAGTCCAAAAACTAACAAACAAAAAAAAAAAGGTTGGTGCCTCCTCCGCCACGTCCCAATCCTCTGGCTGCACCGCCACGTCCGCCTCCTCCGCCTGCAGCACCACCTCCTTTTTCTGATTTGTCACGTCCTCCTCCACTCCCGCTTCTGTCTCCTCAAGATTATTATGTCTTATATTAGCAGAGTAGAGAAGTATACCGGCCCCACCCAGCCATTGTTATACTCCACCGCAGTTTGTGTGTTCTCTTTGCTATTACCCAATGTTTTGGGGCCTTCACAAACAAAACAAAAATAATAAAAAATAAAAAATAATCTTGAATCAGGATGCGGAGGTCCAAGTGAAGTAGGAAGCTTTTTTTCTTATGTATTTTATGTTATTTTAAGTAATTTCCCTATCCACATTTGTTTGCAGAGCAATTGTACTGCTCTTACCACTATTTTGGATCCCTCTTGCCCTTTTCTATGACGTTTTACAGCCATTTTAGTGTCCCACAGTTAAGGACCCCATTGACTTTAATGGGGTTCGGGGTCTCAGTTCGGTCGAAGCAGTTGAACCCGAATATCCAGTGGTCTGCTCATCCCTAGTGGTAGCCCCTCAGATATAGAATAAAAATACATCGACCTGTATAATATGGAAGCCACAGCTACTCTTCTATATTAAATCTATGCTGTTTTGATTGATCCTCTGTTTGCTGCTATATTTATAGATAGCAATCAATGATACCTTGATCAATTATTAACATTGTGGTAAAAATCTAATTAAATCAATAAAGGTGAATACATGATCAACTATTCATATTAGATAAATAGAGTAGGAAACACCTAACCTATCACCTTTAGCTTATGGTATTAACAACAATCTAATATATAAAGCTTTACTGTATGTATGTATGTATGTATGTATGTCCGCTAAAGGAATCTGCACCGTTGCATTTACAATCATGACATTTGGCACACAGGTACATCAGGTGTTTTAGACCCGTCTCAGCTATAGCACGTACCATTCCTGAGATATTAAAAAAAAATGCAAATATGGCACATCACATGACCTACATTAGCGAATAGAAGCCTGCAGGTCTTTCTCCTTATATCACAACTGCCATACATATGGTCACATGACCCTTATCAGCCAGTAGAAACAGGCCCTCAGTCTCCACATACACACAGTTTTACACCAGGTTTCCATAACAACCCAGCTATTTTTCTTCATTGCTGTAGGTCAGCTTTAAAGGTGCAGGGCGCTGTGGATGACACTGTTAAGGGAGCGGAGTGCTGTGGATGTCACAGTTAAGGGGGCAGGCTGCTGTGGAGGTCAGTGTTAAGGGGCAGATTGCTGTGGAGGGGGCAGGTTTTTGTGGAAATAACTATTAAGGAGATGGGGTACTGTGGAGGTCACTAATAAAGGGGCGGGCGCTGTAGAGGTCACTGTTAAAGGGGCAGGCTTTGTAGAGGTCTCTTTTAAGAGGGAAGGGAATGGTGGAGGTCACAGTTAAGGGACGGTCTTCTATGGAGGTCAGTATAGTGTTAAGGGGCGAGGTGCTGTAGAGGTTACTGTTAAGGGGCGGGCTATTGTGGAAATAAATGTTAACGTGACAAGGTACAGTGGAGGTCCCAAATAAAGGGCTGGCCATGGTGGAGGTCACTGTTAAAGGGGTGGGCGCTGTGAAGGTTACTGTTGAGGGCGGTGGACTGTGGAGTTCACTATTAAAGGGCAGCTGCTGTGGAGGGGGCAGGTTTTGTGTAAATAACTATTAAGGAGATGGGGTACTGTGGAGGTCACTAATAAAGAGGAGACTGCTATTGTGATCACTGCTAAAGCAGAGGGAGCGCTGTGGATGGTAGTGTTAAGGGAAAGGCTGCTGTGGAGGTCACTGTTAAAAGGGCCGGGCACTGTGGAGGTCACTGTTAAGGAGGAAGGGACTGTGGAGGCCACTATTAAAGGGGCAGTGGGGTACTGTGAGGTCACTGTTAAGGGAGCGGGGTACTGTTAAAGGGGCACTTGGTGTGGTGTTCTCTGTTAAGGGGGCTGGGAATGGTGGAGGTCACAGTTAAAGGGACTGTAGCCTATGGTCAGTGTTAAGTGGCGGGTGCTGTAGAGGTCACTGTTAAGGGGGCGGGCCCATGTGGAGGTCACTGTCAAGGGATGGGGTGCTGGGGAACTCATTGTTAAAGGGGCAGGCTGCTGTGGAGGTCAAAGTTAAGGGGATGGGATGCCGTGGAGGTCCCATTTTAAGGAGGCAGGGCACTGTGGGGGTTCAGTGTTAAGAGGTGGGGCTGTGGAGGTCACTTTTAAGGGGGCAGGATTCTGTAGAGGTCACTGTTATAGGGGATACTGTTGATATCTTTTAACGACACACACAAACATGAAATGAAACAGATGAAATATACCAGTGCGAAGCCGGGTCCTTCTGCTTGTCAAACTAATAAAGGTGTACTATGACATCCTTTCTAGTGGTAGTGCCATACTAAACTATACGGTTTATGAGAAATGAACTGCGAGCAGATCCCGCCCCAATGATGCACTCCCCCATGATGTGGACGCTCGCGATTGGCCCAATCAATAACATCATAAAAAGATACCTTATAAATAGAGATGAGCGAACACCTGGAAGTTCGGGTTCGGGAAGTTCGGCCGAACTTCCGAAAATGTTCGAGTTTGGGATCGAACTCGACCCAAACTTTATCCGAACCTGAACCCCATTGAAGTCAATGGGGACCCGAACTTTAGGCACTAAAAGGCTGTAAAATAGTCCAGGAACGGGCTAGAGGGCTGCCAAAGGCAGCAAAATGTAGGTAAATCCCCTGCAAACAAATGTGGATAGGGAAATTAATTAAAATAAAATAAATAAAATTTAACCAATATCAATTGAAGAGAGGTCCCACTGCAAGGAATCATCGTCATATCACCCAACACTGGAGAAGGCCACTTTCAGTTATTTTGGCTCCAGCACCCAGACAGAGGAGAGAGGTCCCACAGCAAGGAATCATGTGTCATATCACCCACCACTGGAGAAGGCTACTTAAAGTTATTTCGGCCCCATCACCCAGACAGAGGAGAGAGGTCTCACAGCAAGGAATCATGCGTCATATCACCCACCACTGGAGAAGGCCACTTTCAGTTATTTCGGACCCAGCACCCAGACAGAGGAGAGAGGTCCCACAGCAAGGAATCATGCGTCATATCACCCACCACTGGAGAAGGCCACTTTCAGTTATTTCGGACCCAGCACCCAGACAGAGGAGAGGTCCCACAGCAAGGAATCATGCGTCATTTCACCCACCACTGGAGAAGGCCACTTTCAGTTATTTCAGTTCAGCACCCAGACCGAGGATACAGGTCCCACAGCAAGGAATCATGCGTCATATCACCCACCACTGAGAAGGCCACTTTCAGTTATTTCGGCCCAGCACCGACAAGGAAGGCCACTTTCAGTTATTTCGGCCCATCACCCAGACAGAGGAGAGGTCCCACAGCAAGGAATCATGCGTCATATCACCCACCACTGGAGAAGGCCACTTTCAGTTATTTCGGCCCAGCACCCAGACAGAGGAGAGGTCCCACAGCAAGGAATCATGCGTCATATCACCCACCACTGGAGAAGGCCAAAGGACTTTCAGTTATTTCGGACCCAGCACCCAGACAGAGGAGAGAGGTCCCACAGCAGGAATCATGCGTCATATCACCCACCACTGGAGAGGCCACTTTCAGTTATTTCGGACCTGTACTTAGACAGAGGAGAGAGGTCCCACAGCAAGGAATCATGCATGCATATCACCCACCACTGGAGAAGGCCACTTTCAGTTATTTCGGCCCCAGCACCCAGACAGAGGAGAGGTCCCACAGCAAGGAATCATGCGTCATATCACCCACCACTGGAGAAGGCCACTTTCAGTTATTTCGGACCCAGCACCCAGACAGAGGAGAGAGGTCCCACAGCAAGGAATCATGCGTCATATCACCCACCACTGGAGAAGGCCACTTTCAGTTATTTCGACTTAGCACCCAGACAGAGGAGAGAGGTCCCACAGCAAGGAATCATGCGTCATATCACCCACCACTGGAGAAGGCCACTTTCAGTTATTTCGACTCAGCACCCAGACAGAGGAGAGAGGTCCCACAGCAAGGAATCATGCGTCATATCACCCACCACTGGAGAAGGCCACTTTCAGTTATTTCGGCCCTAGCACCCAGACAGAGGAGAGAGTTCCCACAGCAAGGAATCATGCGTCATATCACCCACCACTGGAGAAGGCCACTTTCAGTTATTTCGGCCTAGCACCCAGACAGAGGAGAGAGGTCCCACAGCAAGGAATCATGCGTCATATCACCCACCACTGGAGAAGGCCACTTTCAGTTATTTCGGACCCAGCACCCAGACAGAGGAGAGAGGTCCCACAGCAAGGAATCATGCGTCATATCACCCACCACTGGAGAAGGCCACTTTCAGTTATTTCGGACCCAGCACCCAGACAGAGGAGAGGTCCCACAGCAAGGAATCATGCGTCATATCACCCACCACCGGAGAAGGCCACTTTCATTTATTTCGATCTCAGCACCCAGACAGAGGAGAGAGGTCCCACAGCAAGGAATCATGCGTCATATCACCCACCACTGGAGAAGGCCACTTTCAGTTTTTCGGCCCTAGCACCCAGACAGAGAGAGAGTTCCCACAGCAAGGAATCATGCGTCATATCACCCACCACTGGAGAAGGCCACTTTCAGTTATTTCGGCCCCAGCACCCAGACAGAGGAGAGAGGTCCCACAGCAAGGAATCATGCGTCATATCACCCACCACTGGAGAAGGCCACTTTCAGTTATTTCGGACCCAGCACCCAGACAGAGGAGAGAGGTCCCACAGCAAGGAATCATGCGTCATATCACCCACCACTGGAGAAGGCCACTTTCAGTTATTTAGGCCAGGCACCCAGACCGAGGAGAGAGGTCCCACAGCAAGGAATCATGCGTCATATCACCCACCACCGGAGAAGGCCACTTTCAGTTATTTCGGCCCCACCTCCCAGACAGAGGAGAGGTTCATTCAACTTTGGGTTGCACTGCAAGATCATGGTAAAGTTAAAAAAATGAGGATTCAATAAAGAAGTGCCCGGAGTACAAGAATACATGGTTGAGGGAGGCAGTTATAAATGTCTATTCTGCACAAGGGAGGCACAGGTCCTGTGGGATCCATGCCTGGTTCATTTTTATGAACGTCAGCTTGTCCACGTTGGCTGTGGACAGGTGGCTGCGTTTGTCAGTAATGACGCCCCCTGCCGTGCTGAATACACGTTCAGACAAAACGCTGGCCGCCGGGCAGGCCAGCACCTCCAAGGCATAAAATGCTAACTCTGGTGTTTTGCTTACAGTTCGGGAATAGTTAAATGACAATAAAAAACAGACACATAAAGAATAAGTAATTTATTCAGTATGTATTAAACTCAAAAAAATAGCATATAGCACTTATATAAGGTCAGCATATATAAGAATAGCACTTCAGCAGAAACAACACTTACTTCACCGTCAAGCAGTCAATGATTATGACGCATCGGCATAAGCTTCAGGGAGTCTCCCGAGTCCGATGTGACGGGAATCTTCAACTAGACAAGCGTCCTCATCTAGTGAATCAGATTTGTGCACACTTGACCAAGGAAACCTCCCAAGGCTATATACCAGTTCTCGTTACACAACCATGACTTGCATCCCACCGTGGGCACCTGGGAGGCGTTGTCAGTAAACAAGCCATCCATCCAGTCAGGAGGGTCCAACTCCCGCCAGGATGTTTTGGCTCTTGATAAGAACCGCGTCTCACTGTCTGATAACCAACATTCCATTAAACATGGTAGGTATATGTTGTTGCATACAATGCATTCCATCCTTTTGTGCCATGATATCAAAAATCACAGAAAGACAAAAGGTTAATGTTCCCTATGGGACTTATAATGTTCCATGAGAGACTCCAAGGGTGGAAATGTAATGCAACGTGAATGGGATTCTAAAATGGAGTCTCTCTTGTATTATAAGTATATTTTAGAATAATATTAATAGAGATGCTGACCTTTGCAATGTTTAATGGAATGTTGGTTATCAGACAGTGAGACGCGGTTCTTATCAGAGCCAAAACATCCTGGCGAGTTAGCCCTCTGACTGGATGGATGGCTTGTTTACTGACAACGCTCCCAGGTGCCCACGGTGGGATGCAAGTCATGGTTGTGTAACGAGAACTGGTATATAGCCTTGGGAGGTTTCCTGGTCAAGTGTGCACAAATCTGATTCACTAGATGAGGCGCTTGTCTAGTTGAAGATTCCGTCACATCGACTCGAGACTCCTGAAGCTATGCCGATGCGTCATAATCGTTGACTGCTTGACGTGAAGTAAGTGTTGTTTCTGCTGAAGTGCTATTCTACCATATGCTGACCTATATAAGTGCTATATGCTATTTTTTTGAGTTTAATACATACTGAATAAATTACTTATTCTTTATGTGTCTGTTTTTTATTGTCATTTAACTATTCCCGAACTGTAAGCAAAACACTCTGGCCACGTGGACAATTTGGAGACCCAGAAGTTTAATGGGGCCGAACCATCAGTCAGTACGTGGAGGGGTGTGCAGACGTACTGTTCAACCATGTTAGTGAAATGCTGCCTCCTGCTAACACGTTCCGTATCAGGTGGTGGTGCAGTTAGCTGTGGCGTGGAGACAACTTTTCCACATTTCTGCCATGCTAACCCTGCCCTCAGAGGAGCTGGCCGTGACACAGCTGCGTTAGCGACCTCTTGCCCCTCCTCTGCTTTCGCCTTGGGCTTCCACCTGTTCCCCTGTGACATTTGGGAATGCTCTCAGGAGCGCCTCTACCAGCGTGCGCTTGTACTCTCACATCCTCCTATCATGCTCCAGTGCAGGAAGTAAGGTGGGCACATTGTCTTTGTACCGGTGATCCAGCAGGGTGGCAACCCAGTAGTCCGCACACGTTAAAATGTGGGCAACTCTGCTGTCGTTGCGCAGACACTGCAGCATGTAGTCGCTCATGTGTGCCAGGCTCCCCAGAGGTAAGGACAAGCTGTCCTCTGTGGGAGGCGTATCGTCATCGTCCTCCGTATCCCCCCAGCCACGCACCAGTTATGGGCCTGAGCTGTGTCGGGTGCCACCCCGCTGTGAACCTGCTTCATCCTTCTCCACCTCCTCCTCATCCTCCTCGTCCTCCAGTAGTGGGCCCTGGCTGGCCACATTTGTACCTGGCCTCTAGCTGTTGCAAAAAACCTCCCTCTGAGCCACTTCTAACAGACTGGCCTGAAAGTGCTAAAAATGACCCCTCATCCTCCGCCTCCTCCTGGGCCACCTCCTCTTCCATCATCGCCCTAAGCGTTTTCTCAAGGAGACATAGAAGTGGTATTGTAACGCTGATAACGGTGTCATCGCCACTGGCCATGTTGGTGGAGTTCTCGAAACAGCGCAACAGGGCACACAAGTCTCGCATGGAGGCACAATCATTGTTGGTGAAGTGGTGCTGTTCCGCAGTGAGACTGACACGTGCGTGCTGCAGCTGAAACTCCACTATGGCCTGCTGCTGCTCGCACAGTCTCTCCAGCATGTGCAAGGTGGACTCCGCCTGGGGTCCAGCCGCCACTACATTTACCCAGTGTGCAGTTAGGGAGATATAGCGTCCCTGGCCGTGCTTACTGGTCCACGTATCTGTGGTTAGGTGGACCTTGCCACAGATGGCGTTGCGCAGTGCACACTTGATTTTATCAGATACTTGGTTGCGCAGGGAAGAAGTAGTGGCGGCTGGGAACAATATACTGCGGGACAGCCATGGACATCAGCTGTTTGAAGCTGTCTGTGTCCACCAGCCTGAATGACAGTATTTCAAAGGCAAGTAGTTTAGAAATGCTGGCATTCAGGCCAAGGGCTCGAGGGTGGCTAGGTGGGAATTTACGCTTTCTCTCCAAGGTTTGTGAGATGGAGAGCTGAACGCTGCCGTGTGACATGGTGGAGATGCTTGGTGACGCAGGTGGTGTTGTCGGTGGCACATCCTCTGTTTGGTGGGCGGCAGGTGCCAACATTCCTCCCGAGGCGGAGGAAGAGGCCGAGGCAGCAGCAGAAGAGGGAGCAGGGGGAGCCAGAGTGAGTTCCTTGCTTTTAAGGTGTTTACTCCACTGCAGTTCATGCTTTGCATGTAGATGCCTGGTCATGCAGGTTGTGCTAAGGTTCAGAACGTTAATGCCTCGCTTCAGGCTCTGATGGCACAGCGTGCAAACCACTCGGGTCTTGTCGTCAGCACATTGTTTAAAGAAGTGCCATGCCAGGGAACTCCTTGAAGCTGCCTTTGGGGTGCTCGGTCCCTGGTGGCGGTGGCCAGTAGCAGGCGAACTCTATTGGAGGCGGCTGTTCTGCTTTGCCCCCTGCTCTCTCTTTTGCTACGCTGTTGGCTCGGTCTCACCACTGCCTCTTCCTCTGAACTATGAAAGTCAGTGGCACGACCTTCATTCCATGTGGGGTCTAGGACCTCATCGTCCCCTGCATCGTCTTCCACACAGTCTTCCTCCCTGACCTCCTGTTCGGTCTGCACACTGCAGAAAGACGCAGCAGTTGGCACCTGTGTTTCGTCATCATCAGACACGTGCGGACTCCGATGAGGTGGTATTCCCATGTCCTCAGGAAACATCAGTGGTTGTGCATCAGTGCATTCTATGTCTTCCACCACTAGAGCATAAGAGACTGCTGCATAACTTGAGGCTCAGACAGTTTCTCTGATATGCAGGGGGGTGATGTGACAGACTGATGGGCTTGGTTTTCAGGTGCCACCTGTGTGCTTTCTGCAGAAGACTGGGTGGGAGATAATGTTGTGAACATGCTGGATCCACTGTCGGCCACCCAATTGACTAGCGCCTGTACCTGCTCAGGCCTTACCATCCTTAGAACGTCATTGGGCCCCACCAAATATCGCTGTAAATTCTGGCGGATACTGGAACCTGAGGTAGTTGGATCACTAGGACGTTGGCTGTGGCAGAATAGCCACGTCCTCTCCCAGCACAAGAGGGTACACTAACACCACCACGACCGCTTCCGCGTCCCTTACTAGATGTTTTCCTCATTGTTACCGTTCACCAAGCACCACAATAAGAAAATAAATATTTGGCCCAATGTATTGATTTCAAATTTAGGCCTTTTTTTACAGGCACCTAACACTATCTGCCTATTTATTTATGTAGCGTATTACACTACTCCAGGCACAGCAGTAACCACTGATTTAGGGGAATATCTCTTTTAGGGCTAGTATTTAGGCCCTGGATGAAAGGTATCCTTTTATGGACAGATTTACAATTGGCCTACAAAAGCTCGAACACCAGATTCAGGGTATTGCTATTTTGGCAATTGAAGTTAAACCTAGAACAAAATATATGTTTTGGTGGACACTGTTATACTTTGCCAGCCACAGCTGAAACCACTGATTTATGGTATTGCTATTTTGGCAATTGAATTTCACCCCAGAACAAAATATACCCTTTTACGGACAGATTAATACTTGGCCTGCAACAGCTGGGACACCAGATTCAGGGTATTGCTATTTTGGCAATTGAATTTCACCCCAGAACAAAATATATGTTTTTGCGGACACTATGAAACTTGGCCTGCAACAGCTGGGACACCAGATTCAGGGTATTGCTATTTTGGCAATTGAATTTCACCCCAGAACAAAATATATGTTTTGGCGGACACTATGAAACTTGGCCTGCAACAGCTGGGACACCAGATTCAGGGTATTGCTATTTTGGCAATTGAATTTCACCCCAGAACAAAATATATGTTTTTGCGGACACTATGAAACTTGGCCTGCAACAGCTGGGACACCAGATTCAGAGTATTGCTATTTTGGCAATTGAATTTCACCCCAGAACAAAATATATGTTTTTGCGGACACTATGAATCTTGGCCAGCCACAGCTGAAACCACTGATTTATGGTATTGCTATTTTGGCAATTGAATTTCACCCCAGAACAAAATATATGTTTTTGCGGACACTATGAAACTTGGCCTGCAACAGCTGGGACACCAGATTCAGGGTATTGCTATTTTGGCAATTGAATTTCACCCCAGAACAAAATATATGTTTTGGCGGACACTATGAAACTTGGCCTGCAACAGCTGGACACCAGATTCAGGGTATTGCTATTTTGGCAATTGAATTTCACCCCACAACAAAATATATGTTTTTATGGACACTATGAATCTTGGCCAGCCACAGCTGAAACCACTGATTTATGGTATTGCTATTTTGGCAATTGAATTTCACCCCAGAACAAAATATATGTTTTTGCGGACACTATGAAACTTGGCCTGCAACAGCTGGGACACCAGATTCAGGGTATTGCTATTTTGGCAATTGAATTTCACCCCACAACAAAATATATGTTTTTGCAGGACACTATGAATCTTGGCCAGCCACAGCTGAAACCACTGATTTATGGTATTGCTATTTTGGCAATTGAATTTCACCCCAGAACAAAATATATGTTTTTGCGGACACTATGAAACTTGGCCTGCAACAGCTGGGACACCAGATTCAGGGTATTGCTATTTTGGCAATTGAATTTCACCCCAGAACAAAATATATGTTTTTGCGGACACTATGAAATCTTGGCCAGCCACAGCTGGAACCACTAGATTTATGGTATTGCTATTTTGGCAATTGAATTTCACCCCAGAACAAAATATATGTTTTTGCGGACACTATGAAACTTGGCCTGCAACAGCTGGGACACCAGATTCAGGGTATTGCTATTTTGGCAATTGAATTTCACCCCAGAACAAAATATATGTTTTTGCGGACACTATGAATCTTGGCCAGCCACAGCTGAAACCACTGATTTATGGTATTGCTATTTTGGCAATTGAATTTCACCCCAGAACAAAATATATGTTTTTATGGACACTATGAAACTTGGCCTGCAACAGCTGGGACACCAGATTCAGGGTATTGCTATTTTGGCAATTGAATTTCACCCCACAACAAAATATATGTTTTTACGGACACTATGAATCTTGGCCAGCCACAGCTGAAACCACTGATTTATGGTATTGCTATTTTGGCAATTGAATTTCACCCCAGAACAAAATATATGTTTTTATGACACTATGAAACTTGGCCTGCAACAGCTGGGACACCAGATTCAGGGTATTGCTATTTTGGCAATTGAATTTCACCCCACAACAAAATATATGTTTTTGCGGACACTATGAATCTTGGGATTCTTGGCCAGCCACGGCTGAAACCACTGATTTATAGGTATTGCTATTTTGGCAATTGAATTTCACCCCAGAACAAAATATATGTTTTTGCGGACACTATGAATCTTGGCCAGCCACAGCTGAAACCACTGATTTATGGTATTGCTATTTTGGCAATTGAATTTCACCCCAGAATAAAATATATGTTTTTGCGAACACTATGAAACTTGGCCTGCAACAGCTGGGACACCAGATTTAGGGTATTGCTATTTTGGCAATTGAATTTCACACAAACAACAAAATATATGTTTTTGCGGACACTATGAATCTTGGCCAGCCACAGCTGAAACCACTGATTTATGGTATTGCTATTTTTGCAATTGAATTTAACCCCAGAACAAAATATATAATTTGCAGGACACTATGAAACTTGGCCAGTCACAGCTGAAACCACTGATTTATGGTATTGCTATTTTGGCAATTGAATTTCACCCCAGAACAAAATATTTCATTTGCAGGACACTATAAAACTTCGCCAGCCACAGCTGAAACCTCAGATTTATGGTATGGCTTTTTTGGCAATTGAATATCACTCCAGAACAAAATATATGTTTTTGCGGACACTATGAATCTTGGCCAGCCACAGCTGAAACCACTGATTTATGGTATTGTTATTTTGGCAATTGAATTTCACCCCACAACAAAATATATGTTTTTGCGGACACTATGAAACTTGGCCTGCAACAGCTGGGACACCAGATTAAGGGTATTGCTATTTTGGCAAATGAATTTCACCCCAGAACAAAATATATGTTTTTGCGGACACTATGAATCTTGGCCAGCCACAGCTGAAACCACTGATTTATGGTATTGCTATTTTGGCAATTGAATTTCCCCCCAGAACAAAATATATGTTTTGTTGGACACTATGAAACTTGGCCAGCCACAGCTGGGACACCAGATTCAGGGTATTGCTATTGTGGCAATTGAATTTCACCCCACAACAAAATATATGTTTTTGCGGACACTATGAATCTTGGCCAGCCACAGCTGAAACCACTGATTTATGGTATTGCTATTTTGGCAATTGAATTTCCCCCCAGAACAAAATATATGTTTTTGCGGACACTATGAAACTTGGCCTGCAACAGCTGGGACACCAGATTCAGGGTAATGCTATTTTGACAATTGAATTTCACCCTAGAACAAAATATGTTTTTGCGAACACTATGAAACTTGACCTGCAACAGCTGGGACACCAGATTTAGGGTATTGCTATTTTGGCAATTGAATTTCACCCCACAACAAAATATATGTTTTTGCGGACACTATAAATCTTGGCCAGCCACAGCTGAAACATCATGATTTATGGTATTGCTATTTTGGCAATTGAATTTCACCCCAGAACAAAATATATGTTTTTGCGGACACTATGAAACTTGGCCTGCAACAGCTGGGACACCAGATTCAGGGTATTGCTATTTTGGCAATTGAATTTCACCCCACAACAAAATATATGTTTTTGCGGACACTATAAATCTTGGCCAGCCACAGCTGAAACCACTGATTTATGGTATTGCTATTTTGGCAATTGAATTTCACCCCAGAACAAAATATATGTTTTTGCGGACACTATGAAACTTGGCCTGCAACAGCTGGGACACCAGATTCAGGGTATTGCTATTTTGGCAATTGAATTTCACCCCACAACAAAATATATGTTTTTGCGGACACTATGAAATCTTGGCCAGCCACAGCTGAAACCACTGATTTATGGTATTGCTATTTTGGCAGTGAATTTCACCCCAGAACAAAATATATGTTTTTGCGGACACTATGAAACTTGGCCTGCAACAGCTGGGACACCAGATTCAGGGTATTGCTATTTTGGCAATTGAATTTCACCCCACAACAAAATATATGTTTTTGCGGACACTATGAATCTTGGGATTCTTGGCCAGCCACAGCTGAAACCACTGATTTATAGGTATTGCTATTTTGGCAATTGAATTTCACCCCAGAACAAAATATATGTTTTTGCGGACACTATGAAACTTGGCCTGCAACAGCTGGGACACCAGATTCAGGGTATTGCTATTTTGGCAATTGAATTTCACCCCAGAACAAAATATATGTTTTGCGGACACTATGAATCTTGGCCTGCACACAGCTGGGAAACCACTGATTTATGGTATTGCTATTTTGGCAATTGAATTTCACCCCAGAACAAAATATATGTTTTGCAGGACACTATGAAACTTGGCCAGCAACAGCTGGAACACCACTGATTCATGGTATTGCTATTTTGGCAATTGAATTTCACCCCAGAACAAAATATATGTTTTTGCGGACACTATGAATCTTGGCCTGCAACAGCTGGGACACCAGATTCCAGGGTATTGCTATTTTGGCAATTGAATTTCACCCCAGAACAAAATATATGTTTTGCGGACACTATGAATCTTGGCCAGCCACAGCTGGAACACCACTGATTTATGGTATTGCTATTTTGGCAATTGAATTTCACCCCAGAACAAAATATATGTTTTTGCGGACACTATGAAACTTGGCCTGCAACAGCTGGGACACCAGATTCAGGGTATTGCTATTTTGGCAGTTGAATTTCACCCCACAACAAAATATATGTTTTTGCGGACACTATGAAATCTTGGCCAGCCACAGCTGGAAACCACTGATTTATGGTATTGCTATTTTGGCAATTGAATTTCACCCCACAACAAAATATATGTTTTTGCGGACACTATGAATCTTGGCCAGCCACAGCTGAAACCACTGATTTATGGTATTGCTATTTTGGCAATTGAATTTCACCCCAGAACAAAATATATGTTTTTGCAGACACTATGAAACTTGGCCTGCAACAGCTGGGACACCAGATTCAGGGTATTGCTATTTTGGCAATTGAATTTCACCCCACAACAAAATATATGTTTTTGCGGACACTATGAATCTTGGGATTCTTGGCCAGCCACAGCTGAAACCACTGATTTATGGAATTGCTATTTTGGCAATTGAATTTCACCCCAGAACAAAATATATAATTTGCAGGACACTATGAAACTTGGCCAGCCACAGCTGAAACCACTGATTTATGGTATTGCTATTTTGGCAATTGTATTTCACCCCAGAACAAAATATATGTTTTAGCGGACATTATGAATCTTGGCCTGCAACAGCTGGGACACCAGATTCAGGGTATTGCTATTTTGGCAATTGAATTTCACCCACAACAAAATATATGTTTTGCGGACACTATGAATCTTGGCCAGCCACAGCTGAAACCACTGATTTATGGTATTGCTATTTTGGCAATTGAATTTCACCCCAGAACAAAATATATGTTTTTGCGGACACTATGAAACTTGGCCTGCAACAGCTGGGACACCAGATTCAGGGTATTGCTATTTTAACAATTGAATTTCACCCCAGAACAAAATATATGTTTTGCGGACACTATGAAACTTGGCCTGCAACAGCTGGGACACCAGATTCAGGGTATTGCTATTTTGACAGATTGAATTTCACCCCAGAACAAAATATATGTTTTGGCAGACACTATGAATCTTGGCCAGCCACAGCTGAAACCACTGATTTATGGTATTGCTATTTTGGCAATTGAATTTCACCCCAGAACAAAATATATGTTTTGGCGGACACTATGAAACTTGGCCTGCAACAGCTGGGACACCAGATTCAGGGTATTGCTATTTTGGCAATTGAATTTCACCCCAGAACAAAATATATGTTTTTGCGGACACTATGAATCTTGGCCTGCAACAGCTGGGACACCAGATTCAGGGTATTGCTATTTTGGCAATTGAATTTCACCCCAGAACAAAATATATGTTTTTGCGGACACTATGAAATCTTGGCCTGCAACAGCTGGGACACCAGATTCAGGGTATTGCTATTTTGGCAATTGAATTTCACCCCAGAACAAAATATATGTTTTTACGGACACTATGAATCTTGGCCTGCAACAGCTGGGACACCAGATTTATGGTATTGCTATTTTGGCAATTGAATTTCACCCCAGAACAAAATATATGTTTTTGCGGACACTATGAAACTTGGCCTGCAACAGCTGGGACACCAGATTCAGGGTATTGCTATTTTGGCAATTGAATTTCACCCCACAACAAAATATATGTTTTTGCGAACACTATGAATCTTGGCCAGCCACAGCTGGAAACCACTGATTTATGGTATTGCTATTTTGGCAATTGAATTTCACCCCAGAACAAAATATATGTTTTGCAGGACACTATGAAATCTTGGCCAGCCACAGCTGAAACCACTAGATTCATGGTATTGCTATTTTGGCAATTGAATTTCACCCCAGAACAAAATATATGTTTTTGGCGGACACTATGAATCTTGGCCTGCAACAGCTGGGACACCAGATTCAGGGTATTGCTATTTTGACAGATTGAATTTCACCCCAGAACAAAATATATGTTTTTGCGAACACTATGAAACTTGGCCTGCAACAGCTGGGACACCAGATTCAGGGTATTGCTATTTTGGCAATTGAATTTCACCCCAGAACAAAATATATGTTTTTGCGGACACTATGAAATCTTGGCCTGCAACAGCTGGGACACCAGATTCAGGGTATTGCTATTTTGGCAATTGAATTTCACCCCAGAACAAAATATATGTTTTGGCAGGACACTATGAAATCTTGGCCTGCAACAGCTGGGACACCATGATTCAGGGTATTGCTATTTTGGCAATTGAATTTCACCCCAGAACAAAATATATGTTTTAGCGGACACTATGAAATCTGGCCTGCAACAGCTGGGACACCAGATTCAGGGTATTGCTATTTTGGCAATTGAATTTCACCCCAGAACAAAATATATGTTTTGGCATGACACTATGAATCTTGGCCTGCAACAGCTGGACACCACTGATTCATGGTATTGCTATTTTGGCAATTGAATTTCACCCCAGAACAAAATATATGTTTTGACGGACACTATGAAATCTGGCCTGCAACTGCTGGGACACCAGAATCAGGGTATTGCTATTTTGCCAGATTAATTTCACCCCAGAACAAAATATATGTTTTGGCAGACACTATGAAATCTGGCCTGCAACTGCTGGGACACCAGATTCAGGGTATTGCTATTTTGCAAAATTAATTTCACCCCAGAACAAAATATGTGTTTTGGCAGACACTATGAAATCAGGCCTGCAACTGCTGGGACACCAGAATCAGGGTATTGCTATTTTGCCAGATTAATTTCACCCCAGAACAAAATATGTGTTTTGGCAGACACTATGAAATCTGGCCTGCAACTGCTGGGACACCAGAATCAGGGTATTTCTGTTTTGCCAGATTAATTTCACTCCAGAACAAAATATGTGTTTTGGCAAATCCTATGAAATCTGGCCTGCAACTGCTGGGACACCAGAATCAGGGTATTGCTATTTTGCCAGATTAATTTCACCCCAGAACAAAATAAATGTTTTAGCAGACACTATGTAATCTGGCCTGCAACTGCTGGGATACCAGATTCAGGGTATTGCTATTTTGAAAAATTTATTTCACCCCAGAACAACATATGTGTTTTGGCAGACACTATGAAATCTGGCCTGCAACTGCTGGGACACCAGAATCAGGGTATTGCTATTTTGCCAGATTAATTTCACCCCAGAACAAAATATGTGTTTTGGCAGACACTATGAAATCTGGCCTGCAACTGCTAGCACACCAGAATCAGGGTATTGCTATTTTGACAGATTAATTTCACCCCAGAACAAAATGTATGTTTTAGCGGACACTATGAAATCTGGCCTGCAACTGCTGGAACACCAGATTCAGGGTATTGCTATTTTGCAAAATTAATTTCACCCCAGAACAAAATATGTGTTTTGGCAGACACTATGAAATCTGGCCTGCAACTGCTGGGACACCAGAATCAGGGTATTGCTATTTTGCCAGATTAATTTCACCCCAGAACAAAATATATGTTTTAGCAGACACTATGAAATCTGGCCTGCAACTGCTGGGACACCAGAATCAGGGTATTGCTATTTTGCCAGATTAATTTCACCCCAGAACAAAATATGTGTTTTGGCAGACACTATGAAATCTGGCCTGCAACTGCTGGGACACCAGAATCAGGGTATTGCTATTTTGCCAGATTAATTTCACCCCAGAACAAAATATATGTTTTGGCAGACACTATGAAATCTGGCCTGCAACTGCTGGGACACCAGATTCAGGGTATTGCTATTTTGCCAGATTAATTTCACCCCAGAACAAAATATATGTTTTAGCAGACACTATGAAATCTGGCCTGCAACTGCTGGGACACCAGATTCAGGGTATTGCTATTTTGCCAGATTAATTTCACCCCAGAACAAAATATATGTTTTAGCGGACACTATGAAATCTGGCCTGCAACTGCTGGGACACCAGAATCAGGGTATTGCTATTTTGCCAGATTAATTTCACCCCAGAACAAAATATATGTTTTGGCGGACACTATTCTATTTTGCCAGCCACAGCTGAAACCACTGATTTATGGTATTGCTATTTTGGCAATTGAATTTCACCCCAGAAAATAATCTATCCTTTGCCAGACAGCAGACAGTATTATACTTGTCTAGCCAAAGCTGGAACACCAGATTTAGGGATTGGTATTTGGGCAATTGTATTTAACCCTTAATAAAATATAGAAATTGCTATCCTGAGTTTCTAGGGGTGACAATTAGCACAGCCAAGCCCCTGATGTAGGATATAGCAAAAAAAACTAGTATTGATGGATTGATGGACTTGGTGGCAGCTTCTTCTGGTGCACCACAAGTCACAAAATGGCCGCCGATCAACCCAGAAAATAAGTGACAGAAAAACGCTCTGTGCAGCCTAAAAACCAGCGAGCAAGTAACTAGCAGAAGTTCAATGATTCTCAGCTGTAGATCGATCCGTTCATTAGGTGCTGTTGCTGACTTTAACCTGCCTAATCTCGCCCTGACAGAAGCTGCGCCCTCTCCCTACACTAATCAGAGCAGTGTGACGTGCGGCGCCACGTGACTCCAGCTTAAATAGAGGCTGGGTCACATGCTGCACTTGGCCAATCACAGCCATGCCATTAGTAGGCATGGCTGTGATGGGCTCTTAGGGCAAGAAGTAAAACGCTAGCTGATTGGCTGCTGTGCAGCCCTTCAGAAAGCGGGAAGAAATCGACGAACAACAGACCCGAACCCAAACTTTTTTGAAAATGTCCGGGTTCGGGTCCGGGTCCCGGACACCCCAAAATTCGGTATGAACCCGAACGATGCTCGAACTGCTCGCTCAACACTATTAATAATTAATTAGTCTTCTGTCTTTAATTACTTTTGGGTTTCTATAACATTTTTATCTTATTATTTTTGTTATTTAATATCGCTTGTTTTTTTATTTATTTTTTTGTCACCGCCCCAATAAAGTTTATTCCATATATTTATATATATTTTCTTTTTTGGTGGTTCTTCAAAAAATAAAAAAATGAGCCACAAAGGCGAGGCACGCAGCTAGAGCAGTTGAGGCAGGAGAGGGAACACAGCTGCATAGCAGCCAGCACGCGGACGCTTCACCAGTCATGGACAGGCTGGCGCAGTCAGTGGAGCACGCCTGATCCCAGATTTTTATGGGCGTGGCAGCCACCCAATTGGTTCTGACGAGGCAGATGTAATTGTGGCTTATGTGGCACAATCCAGCGCCACTGATTCATCCACCCAGGCTCGCAGCAGAAGCAGCAGCATCTGCAGCGGTGGGGCAACTCCTCCCCCTGCTTCATCACCCCCCAGTCCCCAAGATACTACCCTGCTCTTGTTTAGCGACAGTGAGAGGGACATCTTGGGGGACTTGATGCAGGAGGGTGATCTTGAATTTAGTCCTCCTCTGAGTACCCCAGTGACATCCCTTCCAAAGGGTGCGGTCAGCCACACTACTCCCGCATCTAGTCAGACTCAGGTGTCATTGAGGGGACAGCAGAGCCATGGCAGGGGCTCCACGTTAGCTGGTCCTCTCAGTCCATCTCATGGGGGCCTTGAGTCTGAGGAGGAGGGTGACCAAGATTGGGTGCCACCTCCTTTGTCACGTGATAGCAGCACTGACAAAGGTAGGCAGGCGAGGCAAATGGTGCACCAGGTCACCAGGGAGCCCAGTGTCAGGGGCTCCACTGGTAACAGCGGCAGGCAGAAGCAGCCAGCTCCTACTGTGCTCACCGAGCCTGAACAGGCGCAGGTATCCTCCACCCCATCTGACCAGAGGTTTGGGCGGAAGTCGCCTGTTTGGGCCTATTTCACCCTGGCAGCAGATGATGTCACAATTGGCATCTGTCAGCTATGCCATGCCAGGGTGAGGAGAGGGAGGTGTTTCGCTAGGCTGGGTGCCCTGACCCAGCACCTTAGAGTCAATCACTGGCGGGAGTGGGAAGAGATGCGGGGTGGTCACAGAAGCAGGGCCACCACCAGTGTGCAGGGGACAGCACCTCCTGCCACCGTTCAGCATCAGCAGCAACAGCAGACTCAAATTCACTCCCACTCCACCGCTCCCTCTACTAGAGGTACTGGTACCGGCAGCCATACCTCTGCCTCGACTGCACCCTCTTCCAGGTCCTCCTCCTCTGCCGTCCGGCGCCAGCCCTCAATTGCTGAGGCTTTCGAACGCACCGCTCCCCACACCCCCAGGGACAGACGCGTGAGTTCTCTCAATGGGCTCCTGGCAAGGGTTATTGCCCAACATCTGCTGCCCTTCAACATTATGGATAGCAATACATTCAGATGTTGGAGCAGGCCCAACTTAGATGGCGTGTTCCCAGCCGCCATTTCTTTGCCAGGACGGGCGTCCCTGCCCTCCACCAGCATGTGGTGAAGAATGTATCCCTGTCGCTGGATAATGCTGTCAGCTACAGGCTGCATCTGACCATGGATGCCTGGACCAGCAGGCATGGGCAGGGGCACTACATTAGTTTTACCGCCCATTGGGTGTCCCTCCGAGGCGCCCGGGAGGGAACAGCGGCATCAGACTTTGTGGTGCCGCCACGGGGTGTCCAGGGTAGAAACACTAGCCTCCCTCAAGCCACTGTCTCCACAGCTGCTGAGCCACCCAGCAAGCGTCCCCGTAGCTACTCATGTGTGGGGCACGTCCGCTGCCAGGCCGTGCTCCAGCTTGTTAGCTTAGTGGAACGGAGACACACTGGACCTGATGTTCTATCAGCACTATAGGATCAGGTCCAGAAGTGGCTAACACCCAGAAGGCTCCAGGCAGGTACGGCTGTCTGTGACAACGGCAGCAACCTCCTCGCCACCCTCCATGCTGGCAGTCTGACACACGTCCCCTGCATGGCACTTGTCCTCAACCTGGTTGTACAGAAATACCTTTGAACATTTCCAGGGTTGAGTGACATTGTGCAACGTTTCCGTCGGATTGCCAGCCACTTCCGACGCTCCCCAACTGCCTCCGCGTCCCTGTCCAGACTGCAGCGGGACAACAGCCTGCCCCCTCACAGGTTGTTTGTCGACAGCGTGGTGCGGTGCAACTTCACCCTCCACATGCTGGAGAGGTTGTGGGAGCAGAGAAGGGCGGTGAGGGAATACCTGCTTGACCTAGGCACTTCAGGGCCAACCAACCCACTCCCATACATCACTAATGCGGAGTGGGGGCAGATATAGCAGGCCTTCGATGTGTTGGCCCCATTTGAGCAGGCGACCAAGATGGTCAGCGGGGAGCATGTCGGCCTCAATGACGTGCTACCCTTAGTGTTCTTGCTGGACAGGACACTAGATCACCTGCTCTAGGCTGGGGAGAGTGCCTTGGTGGAGCAAGATGAGGCGGCCTTGCTCCACCAGGACCAGGCCCAGGACGAGGAGGAGGAGGCGGAGGAAGACATTCACGACGTCCAGGAGTCTGTGCCTGGTCAGGAGGGAGAGACAGTGTTAGGGGCAGCGTTAGTCCGGGGGTGGGGCAGCAGCAACAGGGACCATCATGAACAGCAGCTTGAGGACCAGGATGTCATGGTCCCTGGCAGCCATGAGGAGGAACAGCAGGCTGTCCTCTTCCCTATGGCTGCCCACATGCTACGCTTGCCTAAGGAGGGACCTCCGGATCAGGAAAATGAAGGAGTGATGATTTCTGGTTGGCCACCCTTTTAGATCCTAGATGCAAGGGGAAGCACCAGCCGAGTTGGTGACCTTATGGGTGAGATGAGGCAGTTCTACCAGTCTGCGCGACCCAGTAGCAGCAGCAGTCACCACCAGTGGCTGGCCCGCATGGTGGCTGACTACATGTGGTCAGTCGGTGCTTCCGACAGCATGAGCACCGACGACCCCATGGAGTACTGGGTCGCCAGGCTGGACACCTCCAGTGAGCTCGCTCAGTATGCGCTGGAGCTACTGTATTGCCTCCCCCTCCAGTGTACTGTCTGAGCAGACTTTCAGCGCGGAATGTGGGGTGGTCATGGACAAGAGGACCCGTCTGTCCACTGACTCCGTGGACAAACTCACATTCATCAAGATGAACGAGTCCTAGATCGGCAGTGACTTCTTGGCTCCCGCTGTCGGTTCAGGCAGTTGAGAGGTCCCTTGTCCATCACTCTCCTTTTTTTCTCCCTCCCAAAATCCGTTGTTTTTTAATATTTTTAATTAATTAATTAATATTTTTAATTATTAAATCATTTATATTTATATATGAATTAAATTATTTATTAATTAAAATGAATTTATTTTTGAAAAATGTAGTTATGAATTTATTGATGAATTATTTATTTTTCTATTTATTATATATATATTGATATGAATTTGCATTATATTTTATCTATGTATTAATTTATTAATCATGAATTTTAAAATTTATATATGTATTATTTTTTAAGTGTTTTTTTATTTTTACATTTAATATAATCATGTATGCTTTAATTCAGTAATAGTGTGTATGAATTATTATTTTTATTATTGACATATTGATTAACGATTTTATTTATTGTGATGTATTGATAATGTTTTAATAAATATTAGTATTGATTGTGATAATTTTTAATATATTTATAGTTATATTCATATATATTGTATTTCTAAATGTATTTACTGTATAATATGTAGATTATTCTAATTATGAAATGTACAGTTGTTTTTTAATTATATTTATGTATTGATTGATGTCAGTATTGATCCATTTTTAAATAATCAAACATTATTTATTTTCTTAATTTATTTTTTTACGTAATTAGTGTGCATGGCCACACAGCACACAATGTGACCTCACTAGTCTGCTCCAGGTTTCCCGATCAGGCACATGGAAGATGCAGCAGAACAATGTGTTTTCGCTTACAACGACGTCATGTGTTTTCTCGAAGCCAGAGGGCTGTGGAAGTGTCGGTGTTTAGCAGCAGCTCTTTCGTTCCTCCTCATGTCTGTGAGGAGGAATGTGTCCCGACGCTCCACCCACCCATACACGATCAGTATCGCACACACGCTAGTCTACATCCAACTTCTACACCCATCCCTCATGTGCCTTTGTGAGCACCAAAGGCAGTGATGAGCCAACTTTCATCGGACGGAGTCTGGAAGCGTTCTGTCATGATCCGACGAGGGCAATGCAAACTCCCTTTGGCGATGAAGCAGCGTTGTTCCAAGGCTGATGGAAGTGTCTGCATTGGGGCTTCCACCAGTGAGCAACCTTCATGATCTCTTGCCGGTCCTAGTGCATAATGATCCATTATAAGGACCTTTTTTAACCACCCGGGGTATTAGTGTCAGACGCAAAGGGTGGATACTTCAGCATGGCGGGGCTGATAGGCACAGCAGATCGCCAACTCTGTCATCCAGCACAGTGCATTTTTCAGTCTGTTAGGCTACATGCACAGTTGTTTTTTGCGGTCCGCAAAACGGGGTTCCGTTGTTCCGTGATCCGTGTCCATTTTTGCTTCCGTTGTGTTTCCGTGTGTCTTCCGTTTTTTTTGCGGACATGACACAAAAGATTTTACCAAAAGACAGGCTAACAATTTTTGCCAAGTGCCTGCCAAGGGATCTGCAAAAAAACGCGGACGCGGAACATGGATGACACACGGATGGCCATCCGCATTATTTTTCACGGTCCCATTGACTTGAATGGGTCAGCGAACCGTTTTTCGCGGACAAGAATAGGACAGGTTATATTTTTTTGACGGACTGGAATCACGGACCACGGACTCGGAGGACAAAAGGTGCATTTGCCGAGTTTTCCACGGACCCATTGAAAACCAATGGGTCCGCAGAAAATCACAAAAAACGGCACAACGGACACGGAATCAAACAACGGTCGTGTGCATGAGGCTTTAAGAGGGGAACAAATGTTCTTCAGTTACACAGAACTGACAGTAAACTGTTTGTGCATAACGATTAGCAGTTTGGCTCCTTTCACATGGGCGTCGCAGATATGGTCCGAATGCGTCACGTGTGCTTTCATGTAAAATCATGTGATTTTGCAAGCAAAGTCAATGACTTTTCTCTGCGATTGTGTTCAGTTATTCATTTTTTTTCCAGGGTGGTTCAACGCGTTTTGAAGCGCTTTTTACGCCTCAGTTAAAAAAAGTAAGCTTCATTTAAAACATATCTTACCAACCATCATTGAAAAACGCAACGTTCCCACACCTGCTTGAGGATGCGATGCGTTTTTCACGCAGCCCCATTAACTTCTATGGGCCCGGAGTTGCTTTAAAAATGCAGGATAAAAAAACTGCTGCATTTTTGAAGCAACACACAACTGATGTGTGAAAAATAAAAGCACATGTACACAGACCCATAAAAAATAGTGGCTCAGGATTCGGTGCGTGTGCTATGCATTCACATCAAGCATTCCTCCCGTGCGTTTAACTCGCCCATGAGAAAGAAAATTACTTTTTTCTAATTTGATAAAATAGTATTCTTGGAGGATCTATATAAATGTACAGTAATCCGGTCTTCTAAAATGCGGTTGTATGGAGGAGGAAAAAAAAATCAGCACTTAAATAGATCAGATGTGGTTGGTAAATATATAGATGTTGTCTATAATGCAATATTAATATATCTATCTCACCCATTTCAGCCTGGAAGCAATCAAATTTGCGACCCATGCTGATATCAGCATTCTATTGGACCGTATTATTGTACATAGATATAGAACTTTTTATTTTAGAACTTTTATATTTTTATTATAATTTTTTATTCTATTTTTTATTGCGGATCCGCAAATACATACGGTCGTGTGAATGCAGCCTTTTAGCTATCTATAATGTATATAATTCATCTCAATATGTCTCAGTTGATGTATGGTGTTGCCCGGGTCTGGTGGGGGCCCATTCCTGGGAACACACTGCTGCTGCCCACATGTCACCTGCTGCTGCTGCCTGTCTTGTCTCAGTTGATCTATGGTGTTGCCCATGTCTGGTGGGGGCCCATTCCTGGGAACACACTGCTGCTACCCATATTACTACTGCTTCTGCTGGTGCTGCTGCTGCCTGTCCTGTCTCAGTTGATCTATGGTGTTGCCCGGGTCTGGTGGGGGCCCATTCCTGGGAACACACTGCTGCTGCCTACATGTCACCTGCTGCTGCTGCTGTCGGAGATGTCTCAGTTGATGTATGGTGTTGCCCGGGTCTGGTGGGGGCCCATTCCTGGGAACACACTGCTGCTGCCCACATGTCACCTGCTGCTGCCTGTCCTGTCTCAGTTGATCTATGGTGTTGCCCATGTCTTGTGGGGGGCCCATTTCTGGAAACACACTGCTGCTGCCCACACTACTGCTGCTGCTGTCCCAGATGTCTCAGTTGATGTCTGGTGGGGGCCCATTCCTGGGAACACACTGCTGCGGCCCACATGTCACCTGCTGCTGTCGGAGATGTCTCAGTTAATGTATGGTGTTGCCCGGGTCTGGTGGGGGCCCATTCCTGGGACCACACTGCTGCTGCCCATATTACTACTGCTTCTGCTGGTGCTGCTGCTGCCTGTCCTGTCTCAGTTGATCTATGGTGTTGCCGGGTCTGGTGGGGGGCCCATTCCTGGGAACACACTGCTGCTGCCCACATGTCACCTGCTGCTGCTTCTGTCGGAGATGTCTCAGTTGATGTATGGTGTTGCCCGGATCTGGTGGGGGCCCATTTCTGGGAAGACACTGCTGCTGCCCACACTACTGCTGCTGCTGCTGTCCCAGATGTCTCAGTTGATGTATGGTGTTGCCCAGGTCTGGTGGGGGCCCATTTCTGGGAACACATTGCTGCTACACACATTACTACTTATCCCGCTGCTGCTGCCGCCTGTACTACAGAGTTAATGCCGAAATAGCTTTAGGCCTTATTCTCCACAGTCACATCTATGTGCTGCTGCTGCAGTCTGTCATCATGTTGTTGGATGAATTTTCTGTAGGACTTTTAACACACCGATACCTGCTGCTGCCTGTCCTGCAGATTTAGGCCGATATATCTTTAGGCCTTATACTCTACAGTCACATCTATGTGCTGCTGCTGCAGTTTGTCATCATGTTCTGTGATGAATTTTCTGTAGGACTTTTAACGCACAGATACCTGCTGCCGCTTGTCCTGCGTAGTTAGGCCAAGATATCTTTAGGCCTTATACTCCACCGTCATCTATGTGCTGCTGCTGCTGCGTGTCATTGGTGCTGTTGACTTATTATTAGGACTTATAACATCAAAGTAAACCTTATTGTGCTGTTCCCTGTATTGAATATGAATAGTTAGTCCTATCTAGGTGTATAACTTATACTATAGCATTCACATTTATAAGATTGTGTGTTTATAGATCCAGCGTAGTTGTGTGAATAATGGGGTAGTACTTATAGTGAATAGTTATCATTAATATGCTGCCGCATGTCATGATAGTGCATAGTTTATCAAATCGATCTGTAGCCCACGATCGTTAGCTTTACTCTTTAAATACTACTGTCTACCGTTATTTGGCAAAATTATGATTTATGTATTACATTAAAATAAAAAAGTTTTTTTTTTAAACATTAGGTCACGATTGTGTGGAGACAACTAGCATGGACAATTTTTTCTAAAAATTTGTTTTTACAGCATATCAGATTGGAAATCTCAAAAAATGGTGTGCATGTTTCCGATTCGGACATGTGCTGTGTTCATTATGTATAGTCAATGATACAAAATATACAAAATAATCATATTAAAATATATATTTTTAAATAATTTTTTTAAACTCAAGTGGTAATATACAACATTCACTAAAATTTTTTTTTTTGTTATAGTTTGTTATTTTGAAGAAAAAAATGTGTTTGGGGGAGCGCTGTTGTGGTTGTCACTGTAGAAGGTGGGAACCGCATGTGGCCTTCCATTGTCATAAAGTTGTTGTGCAGATAAAAATGTACAGAACTGATTGACCAACATACATTTTGTTAATTATTTTCTTTATTTAATCTACGAATCAAGGTTCCAACATGTTGTCGTCTGTCGTTCTGGAAGGAATGGCAGACATCCGTGTGGTCTTCTCTACATGGTTTTTGTGTGACTGGCATTATACGTAGCCTTGTGGTAATCCGGTTTTGTGAATGTAGAATTATTGCCGAAATTAGATGTAGCTATATACATTATTAATCTGTTAAAATTATTGACTATATGTAATGATAATTGCCACATGCTTTTAATAACTTACTTAATTCACACTTTACAGTAGAAAATTTGTGGTATAATAATATTTCAGTCATGCATCAATTTTTGGAGAGATTATAATAAATGTATCACAGTTTTCAATTGTGAATGTGGAGGGTTAGATAATTACAATTGCATAAAAGCATAAATATATCAAATCCATGCTGATTATTTCTTCAATCAATCATCACTTTTTCTATAGTATCAACTAAGTTTAATTGTAGACTATTTATTTTAAACATAATTTGAAATGTTGTTAGTGACATTAAAACACAAACTGCAAATACAGTTTGTCCTATTATTAATCTACACACAATATTTATTTTATAAAAATATTTTTTTTTATATATATATAGAAAAGTGAATTAACTATATATTTTTTCATTATGCAATCAATAACATTTATTTTAAAGAATTAAAATTTTGAGTCATTGGGTTGGTCCTTGGCACTATTCCCTTTGTACACTACTTGAGTGATGTGCCATAGTTAAGCCAAAAACCATTATGCATGATTGTTAAATAAACACACAAATTACTTAACAATTATCCTTTATATTTTAAATAAAATAAATATTAAAAACTTATATTGACAGTTAGTATGTTAACAAAACATTATTACTCAAAAATAGTGTTATATTATCAAATTTATGAAATTTATTTGTATTCCAATTCCAACTAAAATTGTACCATCATGCATGGTTGTTATGTCACACTGTATACACTATTCTGATGATTAGAGTACAAAAGTATCGTAGTTATATTAGTTTGCTTAGAAATTTGAGTTAAATAGGATTTCAGATAATGGGTTTTAGGACAGAGTGCTCCAATAAATTGGGTGGGACAGTGCATTAGCCTAATCCTTGAAAGGATTTCATAAGGGTGTAGTAAAAAAGGAATAGGATATCTCAGCAGTACAGATAAAGTGTAATCAGGAGATCTGAAAGATGAACAAATTGTTCACAGGAAGACCATTAATAGTTAATAGATCCTAATGTATAGTTACCCTGGTTGGAGTGAAATCAGAATTTCATAAATAAAATTATCAAACATGTGCAGTATAAAGATGAATTAACATTAAGAATTCTACAGATTATTATTTGCTTTAAGAAAATGTGCCTTTGTTGAAGACTAACCTGAGACCTGTGTATGGAAATTGAATAAGTTAAGAAACTAACACCACAGATTTTCACTCATGTCTGGGGGTGGTCGATGAGAACATTGTTGTCATCCTCCTCCTTCTCCAGTGACTAAGAGGAGGATAAAAGTGGGTGGGGAGAGGGTACAGCTTCACCTCTTACCTCAGGTGTGCTAGAGGCGGAAATATGGCCCGATGGTACAGCCTGCTCTTGCTCCTCCTCATAGACTTTCTACTACAACACCTTATTAGATGGAATCCAGAGGAGGAACTTTGAAGGAAGTTCTTAATACACTATAACATATCAAAATATGCAAGCATAACAAAATTTGAGGTCCAAAATTTAGTATGTGGTGGGTTCTAGATAGGATAATTATTATCACACCTTTTTTTTTTTTTGCTAGTTTCTGAGTTAAATGAAACGATAAAACAAGGGCTGAACATGGTCTACAATTGATTACCTTTTGATCTTGGATGAGGTAATATGGGATTTGGTAGAAAGGTACTATTGCTGGTACTGGATGATTTAAATAAAAAAAAATAAAAAATTAGGGTGTTTGATAAGAGGTTTACTCATATTTCTTTAACTGTATAAGATTTAACCTATAAGATGGACATTTAAACTATAAGATGCAGTGGTCACTTGTTAACTATAACAATACAACCTGTTCACTTGTTAACTATAACAAACCAATCTTTAATAAAATTTAAGCAATAGTTTTTTATTTGCAATACGGCTATTAATATAGCTTTGCAATTCCATATTTGCTAATTTGACTTTAGGAGCTATTTGTATTAAGTAATATAAGTTATCTATCACTATATACATGAAGAGAACATTCCCAATGTGATTAATACTATTAAGTACTATCGCATTGCGATTACAACTTTTTTCTTCGACAGGTGGTGGTATTGGAATAAACCAATGCAGTGTTCTAGAAAAACAAAAGTTGCATTCCCAATGCGATTAATAATTGTACATTGTAATCGCAATGCGATTACAACTTTTTCTTCTACTGTTGGTATAGGAAAAAACCAATACAGTGTTCTAGCATAACAAAAGTTGCAATCGTAATGCGATTAATAATATTAAGTACTATCGCATTGCGATTATTATTTTTTTTTTTTATGCTGGTATAGTAAAAATCAAGCAATATAGTGCTATTGTATAAAAAATAATTGTATTCGAAAGGCGATTTAGGGAATTTTAATTTTACTGTCATTGCTCTTTTAACTTTCAGCTGTCCTGATTGAATAAACCAACCAATATAGTGAATCCTGCTTTATTTTATTATTTCTAAATTCGAACAGTGAGTTAACTATCCAAATCGTACCCCACTCTAAGTAGAAATCGCGTTCGATTTGATCTTTGCGCTGTCTATTAGTCAGTTTTAGTATAGGTTGGCTTATAGAATTAAGTTTCATTCGTACGCGAATACAACTTAGAGCAATACAGTCAACTTTAATAAGTTTGCTGTCTTAGCGTGAATTCGCGATAATGCCTAATTTGCATAATCGTGTGCATGCATCTGTACATTGGTGCGTTGCCTTAGATCCTAAAGAGAGTGGAGAGATCGGTTAAATAGCGATTTCTGTGGTGGTTAGTGTTACCTAAGTCCCAAAAAAAATGGCTAAAAGCAACTTTAAAGAGGAGGAACTGCAGTTTTTGATCAATGTAAGTAATTCAACTGCATAATTGTGTCACACAGTGATGTCATTTCAAACTATTGATCATTTTTAATAGTCAACAAACCGGCAGTCTTCACTAATCTCCTAACTGCCATACAATGTCACATGTCCTACTGCAGCCTTCACTGATCTCCTAACTGCCATACACTGTCACATGTCCTACTGCAGCCTTCACTGACCTCCTAACTGCCATACACTGTCACATGTCTCACTGCAGCCTTCTCTGATCTCCTAACTACCAAACACTGTCACATGTCTCACTGCAGCCTTCTCTGATCTCCTAACTACCAAACACTGTCACATGTCCTACTGCAGCCTTCACTGATCTCCTAACTGCCACACACTGCCAGGACTCTGACTGTGACAAGGGGACATCCTCTGCGTCTGGATGAAAGAAGGTTTGTACACAAACATAGAAAAGGATTCTTCACTGTAAGAGCAGTGAGACTATGGAACTCTCTGCCTGAGGAGGTGGTGATGGTGAGTACAATAAAGGAATTCAAGAGGGGACTGGATTTATTTCTGGAGTGTAATAATATTACAGGCTATAGCTACTAGAGAGGGGTCGTTGATCCAGGGAGTTATTCTGACTGCCTGATTGGAGTCGGGAAGGAATTTTTTTTCCCCCTTAAGTGAGGAAAATTGGCTTCTGCCTCACAGGGTTTTTTTGCCTTCCTCTGGATCAACTTGTAGGAAACAGGCCGAACTGGATGGACAAATGTCTTTTTTCGGTCTTATATACTATGTTACTATGTTACTATGTTACATGTCCTACTGCAGCCTTCACTGATCTCCTAACTGCCATACACTGTCACATGTCTCACTGCAGTCTTCACTGATCTCCTAACTACCAAACACTGTCACATGTCCTACTGCAGCCTTCACTGATCTCCTATCTGCCATACACTGTCACATGTCCTACTGCAGCCTTCTCTGATCTCCTAACTACCAAACACTGTCACATGTCCTACTGCAGCCTTCACTGATCTCCTAACTGCCATACACTGTCACATGTCCTACTGCAGCCTTTACTGATCTGTCCTAACTGCCATACACTGCCACATGTCCTTGTGGCAGTGTATGATCATTTTTAATAGCCAACAAACCGGCAGCCTTCACTGATCTCCTAACTGCCATACACTGTCACATGTCCTACTGCAGCCTTCACTAATCTCCTAACTGTCACACACTGTCACATGTCCTACTGCAGCCTTCACTGATCTCCTAACTGTCACACACTGTCACATCTCACTGCAGCCTTCTCTGATCTCCTAACTACCACACACTGTCACATGTCCTACTGCAGCCTTCACTGATCTCCTAACTGCCATACACTGTGACATGTCCTACTGCAGCCTTCACTGATCTCCTAACTGCCATACACTGTCACATGTCCTACTGCAGCCTTCACTGATCTCCTAACTGCCATACACTGTCACATGTCCTACTGCAGCCTTCACTGATCTCCTAACTGCCATACACTGCCACACATCCTACTGCTGCCTTCACTGATCTCCTAACTGTCACAAACTGTCACATGTACTACTGCAGCCTTCACTGATCTCCTAACTACCACACACTGTCACATGTCCTACTGGAGCCTTCACTGATCTCCTAACTGTCACACACTGTCACATGTCCTACTGCAGCCTTCACTGATCTCCTAACTGTCACACACTGTCACATGTCCTACTGCAGCCTTCACTGATGTCCTAACTGCCAGACACTGTCACATGTCCTACTGCAGCCTTCACGACTGATCTCCTAACTGCCATACACTGTCACATGTCCTACTGCAGCCTTTACTGATCTGTCCTAACTGCCATACACTGCCACATGTCCTTGTGGCAGTGTATGATCATTTTTAATAGCCAACAAACCGGCAGCCTTCACTGATCTCCTAACTGCCATACACAGTCACATGTCCTACTGCAGCCTTCACTGATCTCCTAACTGTCACACACTGTCACATCTCACTGCAGCCTTCTCTGATCTCCTAACTACCACACACTGTCACATGTCCTACTGCAGCCTTCACTGATCTCCTAACTGCCATACACTGTCACATGTCCAACTGCAGCCTTCACTGATCTCCTAACTGCCATACACTGCCACACATCCTACTGCTGCCTTCACTGATCTCCTAACTGTCACAAACTGTCACATGTACTACTGCAGCCTTCACTGATCTCCTAACTACCACACACTGTCACATGTCCTACTGGAGCCTTCACTGATCTCCTAACTGCCATACACTGTCACATGTCCTACTGCAGCCTTCACTGATCTCCTAACTGCCATACACTGCCACACATCCTACTGCTGCCTTCACTGATCTCCTAACTGTCACAAACTGTCACATGTACTACTGCAGCCTTCACTGATCTCCTAACTGTCACACACTGTCACATGTCCTACTGCAGCCTTCACTGATCTCCTAACTGCCAGACACTGTCACATGTCCAACTGCTGGGTGACATAAACTCATCACAGATTTTAGCAGACTGCACAACTACACTGCTAGTGATTAGTGAAAGACATTGTTAAAGGGGCGGCCACAGGAAAACTCACCGTTAACGGGGCTGCTATATTCAATGCACTGTTAAAGGGGCGCCTATGTTGAAATCACTGTTAAAGTGGCTGCTATGTTCAAGTCACTGTTAAAGGGGCTGCCATGTTGAAAGCACTGTTAAAGGGGTGGCCAATGTTCAAATCACTGTTAAAGGGGCGCCCAATATTCAAATCACTGTTAAAGGGTCTGCTATGTTCAAGACACTGTTAAAGGGGCTGCCATGTTGAAATCACTGTTAAAGGGGCGCCCTATGTTCAAATCACTGTTAAAAGGGGCTGCTATGTTCAAGTCACTGTTAAAGGGTCTGCTATGTTCAAGTCACTGTTAAAGGGGCTGCTATGTTCAAGTCACTGTTAAAGGGGCTGCCATGTTCAAGTCACTGTTAAAGGGGCTGCTATGTTCAAGGCACTGTTAAAGGGGCTGCTAGGTTCAAGTCACTGTTAAATGGGCTGCTATGTTCAAGGCACTGTTAAAGGGGCGCCCTATGTTGAAATCACTGTTAAAGGGGCTGCCATGTTCAAGTCACTGTTAAAGGGGCTGCCATGTTCAAGTCACTGTTAAAGGGACTGCTATGTTCAAGTCACTGTTAAAGGGGCGGCTATGTTCAAGTCACTGTTAAAGGGGCTGCTAGGTTCAAGTCACTGTTAAAGGGGCGCCCTATGTTGAAATCACTGTTAAAGGGGCTGCTATGTTCAAGTCACTGTTAAATGGGCTGCTATGTTCAAGGCACTGTTAAAGTGGCTGCCATGTTCAAGTCACTGTTAAAGGGGCTGCCATGTTGAAAGCACTGTTAAAGGGGCGGCCAATGTTCAAATCACTGTTAAAGGGGCTGCTATGTTCAAGTCACTGTTAAAGGGGCTGCTATGTTCAAGTCACTGTTAAAGGGGCTGCCATGTTCAAGTCACTGTTAAAGGGGCTGCTATGTTCAAGTCACTGTTAAAGGGGCTGCCATGTTCAAGTCACTGTTAAATGGGCTGCTATGTTCAAGGCACTGTTAAAGGGGCGCCCTATGTTGAAATCACTGTTAAAGGGGCTGCCATGTTCAAGTCACTGTTAAAGGGGCTGCCATGTTCAAGTCACTGTTAAAGGGACTGCTATGTTCAAGTCACTGTTAAAGGGGCTGCCATGTTGAAAGCACTGTTAAAAGGGGCTGCTATGTTCAAGTCACTGTTAAAGGGGCTGATACGTTCAAGTCATTGTTAAAGGGGCTGCTATGTTCAAGTCACTGTTAAAGGGGCTGCTATGTTCAAGTCACTGTTAAAGGGGCTGCTATGTTCAAGTCACTGTTAAAGGGGCTGCCATGTTCAAGTCACTGTTAAAGGGGCTGCTATGTTCAAGTCACTGTTAAAGGGGCTGCTAGGTTCAAGTCACTGTTAAATGGGCTGCTATGTTCAAGGCACTGTTAAAGGGGCGCCCTATGTTGAAATCACTGTTAAAGGGGCTGCCATGTTCAAGTCACTGTTAAAGGGGCTGCCATGTTCAAGTTACTGTTAAAGGGACTGCTATGTTCAAGTCACTGTTAAAGGGGCGGCTATGTTCAAGTCACTGTTAAAGGGGCTGCTAGGTTCAAGTCACTGTTAAAGGGGCGCCCTATGTTGAAATCACTGTTAAAGGGGCTGCTATGTTCAAGTCACTGTTAAATGGGCTGCTATGTTCAAGGCACTGTTAAAGTGGCTGCCATGTTCAAGTCACTGTTAAAGGGGCTGCCATGTTGAAAGCACTGTTAAAGGGGCGGCCAATGTTCAAATCACCGTTAAAGGGGCGCTCAATGTTCAAATCACTGTTAAAAGGGGCTGCTATGTTCAAGACACTGTTAAAGGGGCTGCCATGTTGAAAGCACTGCTAAGGGGGCGGCGAACGTTGAAATCACTGTTAAAGGGGCGCCCTATGTTCAAATCACTGTTAAAAGGGGCTGCTATGTTCAAGTCACTGTTAAAGGGGCTGATATGTTCAAGTCATTGTTAAAGGGGCTGCTATGTTCAAGTCACTGTTAAAGGGGCTGCTATGTTCAAGTCACTGTTAAAGGGGCTGCTATGTTCAAGTCACTGTTAAAGGGGCTGCCATGTTCAAGTCACTGTTAAAGGGGCTGCTATGTTCAAGTCACTGTTAAAGGGGCTGCTAGGTTCAAGTCACTGTTAAATGGGCTGCTATGTTCAAGGCACTGTTAATGGGGCGCCCTATGTTGAAATCACTGTTAAAGGGGCTGCCATGTTAAAGTCACTGTTAAAGGGGCTGCCATGTTCAAGTCACTGTTAAAGGGGCTGCTATGTTCAAGTCACTGTTAAAGGGGCGGCTATGTTCAAGTCACTGTTAAAGGGGCTGCTAGGTTCAAGTCACTGTTAAATGGGCTGCTATGTTCAAGGCACTGTTAAAGGGGCGCCCTATGTTGAAATCACTGTTAAAGGGGCTGCTATGTTCAAGTCACTGTTAAATGGGCTGCTATGTTCAAGGCACTGTTAAATGGGCTGCCATGTTCAAGTCACTGTTAAAGGGGCTGCCATGTTCAAGTCACTGTTAAAGGGACTGCTATGTTCAAGTCACTGTTAAATGGGCTGCTATGTTCAAGGCACTGTTAAAGGGGCGCCCTATGTTGAAATCACTGTTAAAGGGGCTGCTATGTTCAAGTCACTGTTAAAGGGGCAGCTATGTTGAAATCATTGTTAAAGGGGCTGCTATGTTCAAGTCACTGTTAAAGGGGTATGTTGGTGAGACCACTCAGAAAATCAAGGATCGGATTTCCCAACATAAATCTAATATACGTACCTGTAAAAAAGAATCTCCTCTAGTTGAACATTTCCATACCTTACATCATGCTGTCAGCCAACTCAGATTTCAAATCATTGACTGGATACCACCCCCTAGACGTGGTGGCAATCGGGAAGCTATGCTACAGGAGAGAGAGATGGAATGGATTCGCCGCCTAAACACCCTACACCCCAATGGACTTAACAGGGAATATGTTTTTGACTAAATATCCTGTTGTAGGCGATTTTCTAACTCTTATTCCTCTTTCTTTCATTTTTAGGATCCAATGTCGTCCATTAGCGGGTGGCGACGCCCGTGAAGCACGCTCCTGGGTCCAACTAGAATGATACAATTGATTCTGATGTGCTACTCGTCCTACACTTTATGCAAATGTCATTATGTATTGTTACTATACTTGTACCTGAAAGAGTCTTGTACTGTTGTGATCTTTGTGCGCCCCCTCCACAACCTTTTTACCTGGGTCCGACACCATTTTGCCCTTACTACCCACATCCAATATGGCCGCTCCTATATCATGTTATACCGTATTATAACAGATCCTCCCATATAGACCACCCTTAAGTAGACTGTCGGTTTCACTTATTTATAGCTTATCTTCCCCTTGCCTACCGTCCTGGCTTCCATTGCCCCTCCTTCCAAACTTAACTGCTCATTTTGCCCTACTCCAAAATGGCCGCGCGGTAACTGACGTCAGCGGCGCATGCGCATTCCCTCATTATACCTCAAATCCCGCGAGAAATATCAGGAAGACGCTACCTGCTCATCCCGTCAAATCCTATTTAAACATGGCGCCGACGCGCAGCATACACGCCGGCCGTGTACTTCCCAGACGTGCATACCACTCGGTAAGTCCCCTTTCATTGCTGTTGTGCCACTTATACCTTAGAGCCACCACTTGGCGATATGTGCACCCCTGATGCAGCTCTCCAGTGAACCACACCATGTTGCGGTACAGCACTCTGAAGACGTACCACTTTTTTAACTGGGCTCTTTTTTCCAGCTACCTATGCGGCTTCCACCGCCCATTTTGCTGGATTCGTTCCTTCCTTCTGGGCTGAGACACACCCCCCGTTCTATCCAATACGTATGCCCTGATACCATAAGCAGTTGATTTAGGGCACTATACCCAGTATCCAATATACATTATCTATCTCCCACTGTCTATTCTCTTCTCCCCCCTCCCTCCCTTCCCAGATTTCCCTCTTGAACCATATGGTGGTTATCTGTTGTACAAATATGTGTTTTTTTATGCCTATCATTTAGACATAATTGTATCTATGTATATGAAAATGAATGTACATGTACTTTGGTAATTGGCAACCATATAATCTATTTGCCCCTTGTTTATTTTGTACGACAGCCTGATGAAGGGCACATTGTCTGCCCGAAACGTTGCTTCAATTGCACCACCATGCCCGGCTTAAATAAAACTTAAAAAGCATTTATCATTGGAGTGCAGTCTCATATATTTTACAACTTTAAATAGTTCCAATCGGTGGAGTTGGAACTCAACGTGACTTGCACCCAACATTGGTCAAAAGTGTGTGGTCCCTACCAAGAATTGTATACTGTTAAAGGGGCTGCCATGTTGAAAGCACTGTTAAAGGGGCGGCGAACGTTGAAATCACTGTTAAAGGGGTGCCCAATGTTCAAATCACTGTTAAAAGGGGCTGCTATGTTTAAGTCACTGTTAAAGGGGCTGCTATGTTCAAGTCACTGTTAACCACTTGCCGCCACGCTAACGCCGATGGGCGTCAGCGCGGCGGCTCTCTCAGGTCTCACTGCCGCCTATCGGCGTCATCTCGTGAGACCCGAGATTTCACTGTGACGCACAGAAGAGAAGTGAAACTACAGCCTGCCAGCCGCGATCATTGGCTGGCAGGCTGTATTTTTTTAAATCGCCCTATGAAAATCGGAAATCAGACGCTATTTACAAAATAGCGTCTGATATAAGTCCTGCTTGGTCCTCTGGTGATCCCTTTTGCTGGATTCACCACCAGAGGACACAGGCAGCTCAGTAAGTACACCAAATCACCACACATACATTACACCCCCCCCCCCCCCTCTGTCAGTTATTAACCCCTTAGTAGCCACTGATTACCCATATAAACCCCCTGATCACCCTCTGTCACCCCCCTGTCATAGATCACCCCCCATATAAGGGTCCCTAATCACCGTCAGGTAGTTAGCTACTTGTTAGGTAGTTAGCGCCCAGCCCACCGCACCGCACAGTCACTTATTAGTCGCTGTCGCTTATCAGCACTAATACTAAAATAGTATCTGTAAGTGATCAAGACTGATCGCAATCAGATCTATATCAGTACATTAGGGTCACTTTAGGCTCTATAAAAAACGCATTGTTTGCCTGATCAGGCCTGATCTTGTGCGCACACTTGTGTTCAGTCCACCCACCGCAGTGACAGAATTTATTTTTTCTGATCACTGCAAAAACACAGTCACTGCACCCCTATAAAAGATCACTTTTGAGTTATTGGATCTTTATTAGCGATCGTAGCGTTACTTCGCAAGCACTCCCTTTTACTAGGTAGGTGTGCTATTTTTCCTGGGTAGTCTCAGAGGAATACCCCCTAAATTTAGTTACTCCAAAATGGCAAAAAAGGGGTATTCCGCTGAAGAGGCCTACAGGATTCTGGCCGTGATGGATGAAAGCGAAACCGCTGAATCCAGTGGTTCAGAATATGAACCTGTAGACAGCAGTGGCACTCTAACCGCTAGCGAAGATGACGAGGTTGAGGTCCCTGCTACGGTCAGGTGTACCCGACCCCATGTCAGTGTTTCGCATATCCCGCGTGATGAGCCTCATATGCAGCAGAGTGGTGCTAGCGCTGACCTTTTTTATGGTGCGGCATACACTGGCAGCGCAGCACATCCTGGACCTTCTACCAGCACTGCCGTATTCCCTGGTGAAGTGGCGAGCACCAGAAGGGCAGTTGCTGGTACGGTGACACGTGCACTAACTCCCACGTCGCAGCCACCGCGTTCTCAGGCCCGTAGACCCCTTAGTCTCCCAGAGGTGCTAGCAAACCCTAATTGGCAATCCCCTCCTTCCGCCGCACCCGTATTACCCCCTTTCACCGCCCAGTCAGGAGTTCGCATGGAGACAGCCAATTTCGGATCGGCCCTTGAATTTTTTTGAGCTGTTCTTCACCGCGGATCTCTACGACTTAGTTGTGGCAGAAACCAACCGATACGCCACACAATATATAACCGCCAATCCGGAAAGCTTCTATGCCCAGCCTTTCCGGTGGAAACCAGTCACCGTTTCCGAATTTAAAACATTTTTGGGCCTTACCCTCAGCATGGACATAACTAAAAAAAATGTATTGCGGTCATATTGGTCTAAAGACCCAATACATTACATGCCCATGTACTCTGCTGCAATGTCCAGGGCACGGTTTGAGGTCATCATGCGCTTTATGCATTTCACTGACAATGAAACCTGTCATCCAAGAGGCCACCCTGCTTATGGGACCGGCTCCATAAAATTCGGCCCCTCATAGACCATTTGTCATCCAAAGTTGCACATGCGTATACCCTCAGTCAGAACATCTGCATAGACGAGTCCCTAGTACAATTCACCGGGCGCCTTGGCATCAAACAGTACATCCCCAGCAAGCGCGCCCGGTACGGGGTCAAATTGTATAAGCTCTGTAAAAGGGCCACAGGCTATACATATTGTTTTAGGGTCTATGAGGGAAAAGACTCAAAACTGGAGCCGGTCGGATGCCCTGACTACCTGGGGTGCAGTGGCAAGATTGTCTGGGACTTGGTGTCACCCTTAGTCTGCAAGGGGTACCACTTATACGTGGACAATTTTTACACAAGTGTGGCCCTCTTTCGGCACTTACATCTAGTCGGAATCCAATGCTGTGGCACCGCGCGGCCTAGTCGCCGGGGCTTCCCCCAACGGCTCATTAATACCCGACTTGCACGGGGGGAGAGGGCTGCCTTGTGTGACCAAGAACTGCTTGCGGTGAAGTGGCGGGACAAGAGGGACGTTTACCTTCTGTCCACCATTCACGCAGACACGACTGTCCAAATAGAACGGGCGACAGGAGTCATTGAAAAGCCCCTCTCAGTCCACGATTATAATCTCCACATGGGAGGGGTGGACTTCAATGACCAAATGTTGGCTCCGTATTTAGTTTCCCGACGCACCAGACGCTGGTATAAAAAGGTGTCTGTATATTTGATTCAATTGGCCATATATAACAGTTACATTCTCTACAGTAAGGCTGGGAGAACGGGATCCTTCCTTAAATTCCAGGAAGAGATCATTTCGGAACTCCTGTATCCAGGAGGTTCTGTGCCACAAGTCCCTGATGTAGTGAGCCGGCTACATGAGAGACACTTCCCCAGTGTCTTCCCTGGTACCCCAAGCCACCGTTCCCCAAGAAAAAGATGGCGTGTCTGTAGCAGGAGTGGACTAAGGTGTGACACCACCGTTTTTTGTGCTGACTGTCCTGACCAGCCTGCCCTATGCATAGGGGAGTGTTTCCGCAAGTATCACACCCAGGTACATTATTAGCATAGGGATTGCAAGACACAGGCCAGGCACACAAGGGTCTTAGGGCCCTTGCACACGAGCATTGCTCACGCATGGTGATCGCAAGGAGCGCCGTCCTGACTTCTCCCGCACAGACGGGTCGCATAGCATCATATTGATTTATGATGCTATGTAACCCTTACAGTTTTGGAATGCATTGGATAGCACTGGCATACTGCTGCTGCCAGTGCTATCCAATGCATTCCAGAACTGTAAGGGTTACATAGCATCATAAATCAATATGATGCTGTGCAACCCTGTCTGTGCGGGAGAAGTCAGGCCGGGCGCCCCTTTGCGATCACCATACGTGAGCATCGCTCGTGTGCAAGGGCCCTTAGGGCCCTTTCACACAGAGCTGCTGCAAACCTCTCCTTTCACCTGGGACAAAGTGCATAATGTACTTCGCCACATCTCTGGGTGATTTGCGCTTTGCACATTGTCCCACGGGGATGGAGAGGTTTATCCTCTATGGCCTCATGCACACGGCCGTGGAACACGCCGTGCATGGACCGTGGTATCCTGGCCTGGCATCTATCTGACAGTAGGAGCGCACGGCGTCATAGCAACCAGTGACGCCGTGAGCTCCTGCTGTCAGATGGATGCCAGGCCGAGATACAATGGTCCATGCACGGCCGTGTTTCACGGCCGTGTGCATGAGGCCTTAAGGTAAAAAAAAAAAAAAAAAAAAAAAAATCCACAGGTAAGCAAAAAAGTTCAAGTTATGTTTCAAATGTTCAAGTTAACGTTCGGTTTCTAATGTTCTATAAAGTTAATGTTAATAAAATTATTGCGTTGCTGCCTGGGTTTTTTTTTTCTTGTTTTTTTTTTTTTTACCTTCTAGGTGGATCAAGCAAAGAGTCAGCTGCAGCACTGATGTGCATTTTGAGAGAAGCATTGCGCTGCTGTCAGAAGACACATGAAGTTGGTGTATGCGGCGCTGCAGGACGAGATTTCTCCTCTGCAGTACAGGTACGTTTGCCCAGGCATATGAGCTGAGGAGAGGTGTTGGAGTTCATATGCTTTGGCAAACACTTTGTATCAAAAATCTGGCAAAGATGTCTTCCTCCACACCGATCGATTGATCGATGTGAATGGAGAAATCACGTTTGCCAGGACATAGGAGCTGAAGTGGGTATGGATGTTTGGGCGGAGCCCCTATGTCCTGGCAATCGCCAGGCCCCTCTTTTTTCTTCTTCTTGCATATTTTTGGGCAGAGATTTCTTCATCCACACTAAATCGATGCGAATGGAGAAATCTGTGCCGTTCATTTTTCTTTCATCCCAGAGGCTGAATGGAAAAAAAATCTCATTACCCGTATGCTCCATATAAGAAGAATAGCAGAAACTCCTAATGCTGGCCATACGTGTAATGATTGCGGAGACCCTCAAATGCCAGGGCAGCACAAAAACCTCACATGTGACCCCATGTTGGAAAGAAGACATCCCAAGGTATTTGCTGAGGCGCATATTGAGTCTATGAAAGATTGAACTTTTTGTCACAAGTTAGTGGAAAGGGAGACTTTGTGAGAGAAAAAAAAAAAAAATCAAATTCCGCTGACTTGTGCCAAAAAAAAAACTTCTATGAACTCGCCATGCCCCTCACAGAATACCTTGGTGTGTCTTATTTCTAAAATGGGGTCACATGTGCAGTATTTATACTGCCCTGGCATTTTAGGGGCCCTAAAGAGAGAGAAGAAAAATGCGTAAAAATGCCCTCCTAAAAGGTACTCATTGGATTTAGGGCCCCTTTGCGCACCTTGGCTGCAAAAAAGTGGCACACATGTGGTATCGCCGTACTCAGGAGAAGTAGGGCAATGTGTTTTGAGGTGTATTTTTACTTATATATAGTATTTTTTCTTATACCCATGCTGGGTGAGAGAAATATCTCTCACTGTTTTGCAGCCAAGATGCGCAAAGGGGCCCTAAATCCAATGAGTACCATTAGGATTTCACAGGACATTTTTACGCATTTGGATTCCAAACTGCTTCTGATGTTTAGGGGCCCCTAAAATGCCAGGACAGTAAAAATACCCCACAAGTGACCCCATTCCAGAAAGTAGACACCCTAAGGTATTCGCTGATGGGCATAGTGAGTTCATGGAAGTTTTTATTTTTTGTCACAAGTTAGCGAAAAATGAAATTTTTGAAAAAAAAAACTAAATAATTAATTTCCGCTAACTTGTGACAAAAACTAAAAACTTCCATGAACTCACTATGCCCCTCAGTTAATACCTTAGGGTGTCTACTTTCCGAAATGGGGTCATTTATGGGGTGTTTCTACTGTCTGGGCATTGTAGCACGTCAGGAAACAGGACAGGTGCTCAGAAAGTCAAAGTGCGGAAATTCACTTTTTTGCACCATAGTTTGTAAACGCTATAACTTTTACCCAAACCAATAAATATACACTTATAGAATTTTTTTTTAGGACAATAAATTTAGCGAAAAATGTATAGAGAAATGTAGTTTTATTTGGCAAATTTTCCAACAGAAAGTGAAAAATGTCATCTTTTTGCAAAAATTTTGTCAAAAAAGTAAAATATCAAAAAAAGTTAAAATGTCAGCAAGAATGAAATAGCACCAAATGAAAGCTCTATTAGTGAGAAGAAAAGGAGGTAAAATTCATTTGGGTGGTAAGTTGTATGACGGAGCTATAAACGGTGAAAGTAGTGTAGTGCGGATTTGTAAAAAAGGGCCTGGTCACTAGGGGGGTATAAACCTGTGGTCTTCAAGTGGTTAAAGGGGCTGCTATATTCAAGTCACTGTTAAAGGGGTGGCTATGTTCAAGTCACTGTTAAAGGGGCTGCTATGTTCAAGTCACTGTTAAAGGGGCTGCTATGTTCAAGTCACTGTTAAAGGGGCTGCTATTTTCAAGTCATTGTTAAAGGGGCTGCTATGTTCAAGTCATTGTTAAAGGGGCTGCTATGTTCAAGTCATTGTTAAAGGGGCTGCTATGTTCAAGGCACTGTTAAGGGGCTCCCTATGTTGAAATCACTGTTAAAGGAGCTGCTATGTTCAAGTCACTGTTAAAGGGGCTGCTATGTTCAAGTCACTGTTAAAGGGGCTGCTATGTTCAAGTCACTGTTAACGGGGCGGCTATGTTCAAGTCATTGTTAAAGGGGCGGCTATGTTTAAGTCATTGTTAAATGGACTGCTATGTTCAAGGCACTGTTAAAGTGGCGGCCTATGTTGAAATCACTGTTAAAGGGGCTGCTATGTTCAAGTCACTGTTAAAGGGGCTGCCATGTTGAAAGCACTGTTAAAGGCGCGGCGAACGTTGAAATCACTGTTAAAGGGGCGCCCAATGTTCAAATCACTGTTAAAAGGGGCTGCTATGTTCAAGTCACTGTTAAAGGGGCTGCTATGTTCAAGTCACTGTTAAAGGGGCTGCTATGTTCAAGTCACTGTTAAAGGGGCTGCTATGTTCAAGTCACTGTTAAATAGGCTGCTATGTTCAAGGCACTGTTAAAGGGGCGTCCTATGTTGAAATCACTGTTAAAGGGGCTGCTATGTTCAAGTCACCTTTAAAGGGGCTGCCATGTAGAAAGCACTGTTAAAGGGGCGGCGAACGTTGAAATCACTGTTAAAGGGACGCCCAATGTTCAAAACACTGTTAAAGGGGCTGCTATGTTCAAGTCACTGTTAAAAGGGGCTGCTATGTTCAAGTCATTGTTAAAGGGGCTTCTATGTGCAAAGCACTTTTAAAGGGGCACCCAATGTTAAAATCACTGTTAAAGGGGCTGCTATGTTCAAGGCACTGTTAAAGGGGCTGCTATGTTCAAGTCACTGTTGAAGGGGCTGCTATGTTCAAGCCACTGTTAAAGGGGCGGCTATGTTTAAGTCATTGTTAAAGGGGCTGCTATGTCCAAAGCACTGTTAAAGGGGCGCCCAATGTCAAAATCACTGTTAAAGGGTCTGGTATGTTCAATAAATGTGAGGCCATTGTATAAAGTCAATGTTAAAGTTATGGTCTCTGTGAAAGTCACTTTCAAAGTGTAGTCCACTGTGGAGTTTAGTTCTGACATTTGCTTTGAATATCATTTTTTTAAATTACATATACTTCAAAATGGAACTATATAAATATCTACTCTTACCGTTTTAATATTAAATGTTATTTTTGATGGTTGAGATGACTATAATAACTAAGAGTTGTATTTTTGAACTTTTGAATTACATGCTTTAATTGTTAACTTGCAGGAGATGTTGGCGAAGGGATATGACAATATCCGGTCAAGATCAGAAAAACAGACTATTGTGCGGAGAGTGGCCTACCAGCTGTGGCAGCAGCATGGGTGCACGCACTTTAAAAATTAGATTTTGAAAAAGTGGTCCGATCTAAACAAAGATTTTCCTGGTACGATGCTTACATTATCTATGACCAACATTTTGGTAGTTATATGTTCAGTTATGAAAATAAGTATTTTATCCCTTTACAACTGATTAGTTACTACAGTGGTGTCGAACTGATGGAACAGGTGCTAAAGGCTACAATCTAAGCCCTCTTTCTGGGCCCCATGGGTCACATGCCTGGAACTTTATTACACAGACAGATACAAATGTGTGTGTGTGTGTGTGTGGGGGGGGGGGGCCGGTTTGAAGGAGAGGGGGTTTAGTCCTCTTCTTCGTCGTCGATGTCCTTGGCGATGTTGTAATCCCTCAGCAGACTATTGATAAGCATGCGGCAATCCAGGACGGCCATATGCTCTCTCCCCTTAGCGTGAGCCGAGTCCTGGCCAACAAAATAGCATCCTCAAATCAGTTCATAAGGCGCAAGGCCTCTTGGATGGCTCCAACAGTATGGATCCCATGAAATAGACCATATTGCTTATTGTTCCTGGTCACATAGTCTTTGAGTTCCTGTTCCATGGCATCCAAAAGGCTATAAGTAAAGGGGCACTCTCAAAACAGGTGGTAAGATGTTTCTTCCTCGTATGGGAACCTAGGGAAGTACCGAGTCTTGCTCAGGTTGCGGGCGTGCATGAATGACCTAATTGGAAGTCATCCCTGAATGGCTGTCCTTGGGACCATTGGTTAACCTGTCGGACAACACATTAGTCCAAACTGTCTTTGCGGTGTCGTCAGAGAGCCCTGGGATGGACTCTAACATGTCCTTTGCTCTTATGGTCTTGTGGATGGTCTTTGGCTTCTACAGGTCAGGTTTAAGGCACTTCAGCTGGTGTTCCCTCACGAACATGACAACGTTATTGTAGAACCATGGAGCATGCCAGTTGTAAGGGACAGAGCTGTCCCACTTATCCCACCCGAGGACACTCTTGAAACGGAGGAGGAAAAAATATTAACACTATAAAATAATTAATCTACATAAAAAAAATTAATGTAACTAGTAAGTCAATAAACCTAAACTCATAGGAACTATTGTTAATCCTACCTCAAACAATATATAACGGATTGGGATAAAGAAATATCATCTGCTTTATACACCAATCAATGGTTGTATCTTAAAGTACATTTCAAAATTGTATTTCATTTATTTTACAGCTCTCAACAACTTACTTAAAAAAAATTAAAAAATCAAGTGGGAACATAGAGAGCATTTGCGGCAGTTTAGAGTGCAGCATATGTGGAGGATGAGGGAGATGAAGCTGCAATTCTCCCACCAGCTAACTGTCATCGAGGAGGCCCATATGAACGAACTGAATGAAATGTACGAAGAAGTGAAAAGGACAAAAGCGTTGCCCTAATTACACTCCATTTTTTTTTGTTAATTTATGTTAATTAATATTCTTCTTTATTTAAATATTATTTTATAAAAATTATTGTTACAATTTATTGTGTTTTGTTTTCTCGTAACCATTGGGTTACAGTACAGACCATTTACTCTGGCCCAAAGTAATAATTCATTATCATTACATACAGCAGACTCCGTTACATGGAAAAAGGGTAATAGAAATGGTGCCGCTTACGGTCTGGCCAAAAATTGATTATGACTATTTTCTTGTGCCGGTGGTCACGTGTGTGCCACAATTCAAACAAAATACTACGGACTGTGGCGCTCTTAGCAGCATGCGTGATGGAACCAAGTCCGATTATAGACCTTATCCAACATACATACATGTAAGTCAAAATTTCAAGTATTAGTAGTTAATGTGATCATGTCACCAAAATATGACATAAATTAGTGCTATTAATGGAAATTATTTGATTTTAGGTTACCGTTATAACATTACATAATATTTTAATTGTATGTGTGGGGAGTATGAGCAATGGGTTATTGGCCATCTAACGAGAATGTTGCACCCTGGGTTACGCTAAATGAACCAGCGAATACTGAAATACTGGAAGCCAAACATTACTTCTCATACACTGTGTGTGTGTGATGAGGTCGGGGTTGGGAATTGATGGAGGGGGGTTTAAGGTGGTAGGGGGTTTAAGTGGGGAAGGGTGGTTGGTGTGCGCTTTATAGCTTGGGTTATACAGTGCGTAAGCACGTAAATGGAGGTGCTATGTGCATAAGAGAGATGGATGTCTGCTATCCATACATACATGTTACAGACATTGTAGGGTGATGTAACAACTATAATTTGTGCCATGATAATTAACCGCTTCACAACCTACTTGATGTAGCTATACTTGATCCAGCATGATAATTATACATGAATCAAGCCTTGTGTGGGCGCCATGGACACCTGCTTTGTATGGCTGCATACACCCACAACTCATGTCCGTGAATGTCAGAAAAACCGATACTGGAGATTGAACCCATGAGATACAGTGGTTACTGGTTGTTAACTCTAACAATACAAGCAATAGGAAAATTTAAGCAATAGTGTTGGATTTGCAATGGCACTTATTTACTTGCATAGCAATTCAAGTTCTGGCAATTTTGCTATAGGGGGTATTGGTAGAATTAACGAATAAAACAAATGTAGTACTATATCTCGGAATAGTACATAATAAAAGGTGAATTCGTAATGCAATTATTAATAGTGATTACTATCACATTGCGATTACAACTTAGAGATATATTTTGTTAATAGTGGTATTGGGAGAATTAACGAATGTACTATATGTCATAATAGTGGATTATTAAAGTTAGAGTCGCAATGCGGTTAATGTTAGAACATATTTTCGTATTGCGATTACAACTTTACTAAATAACTTCGTCAATTCTAGCAAGCTGACCCATTAGAAAGCCATCTATAAGTTAGTACAACTTGAATTATTCGCATTGCGATTTCAACTAAGGTTGGCCGGTTAGAATTAGCGAACATGACGAATATATTCGTCATATAAGTCACAACAAAGAAAAAGATATATTATCATCTTCGCTTCTACAAAGTCAACCATAGACTAAACCAGGTCTAAGTAGAAATCGACATGCGATTAAAGCAAGTTATAATATTCGCATTATTCGATTTCTACGTTATTCTCTAATCCGACAGTACATTCTAGCATGGAAACGTTTCCATGCTGATGGGGACACACCATGAGCAGGGGAAGTAGATGGAGGCAGCAACAGACAATGACTGGAGATGGCAGGGAGCAGGGAAGCCTCTGGACATGTGAGTATGAGTAGTGTAATACTTTTGGAAAAATAAATGGTGACAAAAGAAAAAAAAAACGAATATTCTAAATAGCGAATTTATAGCGCTTTATTCGCGAATTAGCGAAGTGCCGATATTCGCAAAAGAAATTTCGCTATTCGAATAATCGCGCTCAACACTATACTTTTTTTAAGAGGTCGTGGGTGATAACTATTCCAGTGCAGCGAGTTATTAGTTGCTGTGGGCTTACGATATATCTCTGTAATTATGTGGCCATCAGGGTCCATGGTGAGTTTGAGATCAAGGAAAGTTAAGATGCTGTCAAAACTCTGTCCAAAACTCTACATAGGCAAGACCTCACTGGAGTTCAGGTGTCGCATATGCCAGCATATCAGCAGTATAAATACAAAAGCTCATACCACCACTCTGTTGCAATTCCTACTTACGCACAAATATTTTCTTTTTGAGGGACACTTTTATTTACAGTTAGTTGGCACTGGGTAGTAAATGTGCACCAAATTATGCTAATTTGTGTCTAGGGTGGTGGGAGGACATTATAGTCTGCACTAATGATTTTCACTAGTACACTAAACACATTTTATTTGGGGGTAGATACACTGATGATGTATTGATCCTCTGGGAGAGCACTAATGACACATTTCATCAATTTGTGGCAGCACTTAATTCTAACAATATTAGTATGAGATTCACATCAGAGATTAATGACATCACCTTAACTTTTCTTGATCTCAAACTCACCATGAACCATGATGGCCACATACTCACAGAGATATATCATAAGCCCACAGCAACTAATAACTTGCTGCACTGGAATAGTTATCACCCACGACCTCTCAAAAAAGGGATACCGATTGGTCAGTACGTTAGGGCAGGTAGGAACTGATCAGACGAATCCAGTTTTATTAAGGAAAGTCATCAACTTTATGGCAAATTTATTGCCAGAGGATACCCTAAAAAGGTTCTACATCATGCGTACGCACGCACCAAGAGTACTAAGCGCTCAGATTTGCTGACCACGGCACGGTCAGGTCCCCCAGCCCAGGCTGTTAGATGCATTGGAACCTTTGATGCTCAAAATCATTGAGTGTTCCAAATTCTCAAAAAACATTGGCATGTACTACGGATTGATAATGACCTGAGAGCAGTTATAACTGAACATCCCAGTATTACCTACCCTAGGGGTAAAAATCTTAAGGACACTCAAGTTAATAGTCTTTTTTGTTCCGAACTCCAAAGAACCACCGGGCTTAAATCCAACATCATCAGCACATATCGTTGTGGAAACTGTATCTACTGTCCGTTTCTCAAGAAATCCAAGACTTTTGTAAATCCTGTTGACAAAAGGAATACCAAATTAGACAGTTTATTAACTGTAAAACCAAGGGCATTGTTTATGTAGCGCAATGTCCCTGTCCAAAACTCTATGTAGGCAAGACCTCACAGGAGTTCAGGCATTGCATATGCCAGCATAACAGCAGTATAAATACAAAAGCTGATACCACCATCTCTAAACATATCAGATTTTTTCATGGTGGGGATCCTAATTGCCTGACGTTCTTGGAGGTTTGTAAAAAAAACTCTGGGTAAGAGGAGGGGTGACTTGGATGCACTCCTTCTACAGGATGAAACCAAATGGATATATCACCTTGATAGTCTTAATCCAAATGGACTCAATGAAGGTTTTACCTTCTCATCCTGTTTATAGCTCAATAAGGGAGTACAGATCAAAAGTTATAGATTATTCATCATCTTTTTGTATTTACTGTGTTTCCATTTCAATATAACATACAGCAGCATAGGTTAAAAGGACGAGGCTGTTTACATAAATATCTGAATATTTATCTAATTCCGTACCCCAAACTGTAACTAAGTCTCGGCGCACTTTATTGTTGCGCAGGTCATGCGCCCTATACACTAAAGAGAATGTCTGATCTCTAATTTGGTGCTCATCATCAATAAGAGCTATTAACCACCATTTATTTAGCAAGTCCTGGCGCATCTTATGTCAGCGCAGATCATGCTCACAGGCTTTTTACTGCAAAATGCTTCTAAGTCAGTGCGCAATGTCTTCACACGCACGATGTCATCTGAACTCCCAAGCCCTTAAGTCATTGGATGACGGCCTAGGGAGAGGTGGCCTCTGCAGGTCCAGTCGGTCTCACATGTCACAATGTCATCTGAACTCCTCCCAAGCCCTTAAGCCATTGGATGATGGCATAGGGGGGAGGTGGCTTCTCCAGGTCCTGTCGGTTTTACATTAGTTGGTAAGAGTACTTCAATCGTGCAGGGATTGGCTAATTAGCCTGTCACTCAATAAATCACACTATTTATACCTCTGTATAGGCTGGTTTCCTCATTGCTGCCCAAATACCCCTGAAGAAGCCAAATTACTGGCGAAACATGTCGGGGGGCAGTTGTAGATTTTAATAACAGTTGATCACTCTGTTGTAGCTTAGTAGTTAGGTAATCCTTGTCTGTTCACCAAGCATTTTCACAGTGACATAGGCGGTTGCCAGTTGGCCCATACCAGATGGCCAGTTAGCCCAAATAGTCTGCTAAGTTCCCATAGGAACACAAAGTGCTGTGGTGTGTGTATTATATGATTGAACTCTGACAGCTGTTGACATAGTGTCAGACTAGTGTGTTGTGTAGTGTATGTGTCTATTAATAACATAGGACACAAAGGTAGTGTGTCTGGTGATTATATAGGACACACTGAAGCAGCCCTCAATAACCAACACAAAACATCATTCAACCACAACCTTTTAGTTATTTTGCACACCCTCTTCTGGTATTAGTGTGGCGTCAACACAGCTCTGTGGACGCCTAAATATCACGAATGGCAGTGTTTCAATTTCCGGCTAGAGATTCTGGCTTCTAGGTATATAGAGGCCGTAACACTGGCTTTCAACTGAGGTGAATATTTTTCAGTAAAGTGGGATAAGAGATAGTGCACATCTCTGGTTCCTAAAAACCTTATCAGAAATATAACATAGCTCTCCGAGTGACAACTTTAATTTTAAGCATCTGTTAGGCTCACGGCTATTTTACGTTTATTTACAATTAAAAGTGATGTTTTAAATAATATTCGTTTTGGACCTGGGTCAAGATAGGTTAAAGACCTTTTTTAGGCATTGGAGTATATATTTTGGGTTATAAGTGGTGTACCCCAAGATTCAGTGCTGGTTCCTCTATTATTTAATTTATTTATTAATTATATCGAGAACAAGATTAATAGCACCATTTCTATTTTTACAGAGGACACTAAGCTATGTAGTACTGTGCAGTCTATGGAAGATGTCCATAAACTACAAGCTGACTTGAACCCTCTGAGTGATTGGGCATCAACTTGGCAAATGAGGTTCAATGTGGATAAATGTAAAGTTATGCATCTAAGTAGTAATAATCTCTCTGTGCATCATATGTCCTAGGGGATTTAACACTGGGAGAGTCACTTATAGAGAAGGATTTGGGTGTCCTTGTAGATGGTAGATTAAATAACAGCATACAATGTCAATCAGCTGCTTCTAAGGCTATCAGGATATTATCATGCATTAAACGAGGCATGGACTCGCGGGGCAGCGAAGTAATACTACCATTTTACAAAGCGTTGGTGCTGCCTTATCTGGAATATGCAGTTTAGTTCTGGGCACCAGTCCATAGAAAGGACGCTCTGCAGCTGGAAAAAGTACAGAAGAGAGCGACTAAACTGATAAGGGGCATGGAGGGTCTTGGTTATGAAAAAAGATTAAAATAATTACATTTATTTAGTCTTAAGAAGAGATGTCTAAGGGGGGACATGATTAATCTATACAAATATATAAATGGGCCATACAAAATACGGTGAAAAACTGTTCCATGTCAAATGCCCTCAAAAGACAAGGGGGCACTGCCTCCGACTGGAGAATAAAAGTTAAGTCTCCAGAAGCATCAAAACTTCTTTACTGTAAGAACTGTGAATCTGTGGAATAGACTTCCTCAGGACGTGGTCACAGCAGGAACAGTGGACAGTTTTATAAAGGGTTTAGATGAATTCTTAAAAGTAAATTACATTATTGCTTTGTCGCGGATATAAAGCGCAAAAATGCTTTATATACAAAAAAAACAAAAGAAAGGATCAAAGTAAAAATATCAAAGTTATTGATCCTATTGAGGAGAGGGCGACATAATAACCTCTCAGCTCGTTGACGAGAACCTTAATTAATTTGTGCAACTAGACAGAAAACGAGGTACCATCATCTATGCAAAAATATATGTCAGTTTATTATACATAAGTGCTAAATACAAAATCGATAATACAACCTGTACAATGATAGACAATGCAATATAATACCAATACCTTCAATCAATACTGAATATCGCCAATCAATGCAATGATATGCAACAATCCAAATTAAAGAAAAGTACCCCTTTCTATCACCTTTTAACCAATTGAGGTATATGGCGGCACTATAATTTTACCAGCTCGGTATCAGGCTAGGGAATAACAAAGTTCCCAAGGACTAAGTACCAATGTCTGATGCTCAATTAGCAATATGCATCTTTGCTAAGAGAATTATCAAACTTGATCAGGAGCCTTATCAATTACAGATCCACAAATGGGGACCTTTGACTATATACCGGGCTGAGTAACTTATCAATACCGCAAGCAATAAGCAAGATATACGTTACCAAGGGTCAAAAGGTGAGTAGGGCTCCGGAGGGACGGTCAGCTCTCCAGAGGGTTCCCCGTGATCCAGGATAAAATCCACGTGTCTGTTTAATCTTTTGTTTGTAGTCTTTTTTTTCTTTCTCCTGGAATCCCCTTCTCTCATCCCGTCTATGAGTAATATTCACAGACTTATCAAAAGAATACACCTCTTTAGATAAAGGTCTTCCAACCAAACCAGAGGGTGTGCACATATGGTAATGGTACTGTGAGATCATACATTACTCAAAATGCTTTGTGGTGAACGTGTTATGCTACCTGCCGATACCTAGGCGGCAATGTTGTATAAGCTATAAATGTGAAGCTTTTAGGAGTAAAATTTATATAATGTGACTTCATGTTAAGTGGTAAATATCCACCACCTGGGACATACATCAAAAAGGGAGGTATACCCCCTGACACTTGAAGCAATTAAAACTTAGATTCCCAGGAACTAGTATAACTGTTCTCATGTCATAAAGTTAAAATGTAGACAACAAATGTGTGGGTTTTGGATTTCACAGGTGCCTTATCTTATGAAAATAACACAACTTTTCTGAGCAGAAATCCAACTGAGCATGCTTTCCTAGATACCTCAGGAATACACGCTTCTGGTGATACACACACAGGATATATATATGTTAGTATAGGATTATAACATGTAACAACATAAAACCAATATGTGAAACATAAAACAACACATATGTGATAGATCGATTAACTTGTGTCAAGACTAAATACGATCCACTATATGAACAGACAGACATTATATGTTTGTCTCATTAACACATCTCATTAAAAAGATATATGACTAGTGTTGAGCGAACAGTTCGAGCATCGTTCGGGTTCGTACCGAATTTTGGGGTGTCCGGGACACGGACCCGAACCCGGACATTTTCAAAAAAATTCGGGTTCGTTGTATGTCGATTACTTCCCGCTTTCTGAAGGGCTGCACAGCAGCCAATCAGCTAGCGTTTTACTTCTTGCCCTAAGAGCCCATCACAGCCATGCCTACTAATGGCATAGGTGTGATTGGCCAAGTGCAGCATGTGACCCAGCCTCTATTTAAGCTGGAGTCACGTAGCGGCGCACGCCACACTGCTCTGATTAGTGTAGAGAGAGGACGCAGCTTCTGTCAGGGCAAGATTAGGCAGGGTAAAGTCAGCAACAGCACCTAATGAACGGATCGATCTAAAGCTGTGAATGATGGAACTTCTGTTAGTTACTTGCTCACTGGTTTTTAGGCTGCACAGAGTGTTTTTCTGTCACTTATTTTCTGGGTTGATCGGTGGCCATTTTGTGACTTGTGGTGCACCAGAACAAGCTGCCACCAAGTCCATCAATCCATCAATACTAGTTTTTTTTTTGCTATATCCTACATCAGGGGCTTGGCTGTGCTAATTGTCACCCCTAGAAACTCAGGATAGCAATTTCCATATTTTATTAAGGGGTTAAATACAATTGCCCAAATACCAATCCCCAAAATCTGGTGTTCCAGCTTTGGCTAGACAAGTATAATACTGTCTGCTGTCTGGCAAAGGATAGATTATTTTCTGTGGTGAAATTCAATTGCCAAAATAGCAATACCATAAATCAGTGGTTTCAGATGTGGCTGGCAAAATATAATAGTGTCCGCCAAAACATATATTTTGTTCTGGGGTGTAATTCACTTGCCAAAATAGCAATACCCTGAATCTGGTGTCCCAGCTGTTGCAGGCCAGGTTTTATAGTGTCCGCCAAAACATATATTTTGTTCTGGGGTGAAATTAATTTGCCAAAATAGCAATACCCTGAATCTGGTGTCCCAGCTGTTGCACGCCACGTTTCATAGTGTCCGCCAAAACATATATTTTGTTCTGGGGTGAAATTAATTTGCCAAAATAGCAATACCCTGAATCTGGTGTCCCAGCTGTTGCAGGCCAGGTTTCATAGTGTCCGCCAAAACATATATTTTGTTCTGGGGTGAAATTCAATTGCCAAAAGAGCTATACCATAAATCAGTGGTTTCAGCTGTGGCTGGCAAAATATAATAGTGTCTGCCAAAACATATATTTTGTTCTGGGGTGAAATACAATTGCCAAAATAGCAATACCATAAATCAGTGGTTTCAGCTGTGGCTGGCAAAATATAATAGTGTCCGCCAAAACATATATTTTGTTCTGGGGTGATATTCACTTGCCAAAATAGCAATACCCTGAATCTGGTGTCCCAGCTGTTGCAGGCCAGGTTTTATAGTGTCCACCAAAACATATATTTTGTTCTGGGGTGAAATTAATTTGCCAAAATAGCAATACACTGAATCTGGTGTCCCAGCTGTTGCAGGCCAATTGTAAATCTGTCCATAAAAGGATAACTTTCATCCAGGGCCTAAATACTAGCCCTAAAATAAATATTCCCCTAAATCAGTGGTTACTGCTGTGCCTGGATTAGTGTAATACGCTACATAAACAAATAGGCAGATAGTGTTAGGTGCCTGTAAAAAAAGGCCTGAATTTGAAATCAATACATTGGGCCAAATATTTTTTTCCTTATTGTGGTGCTTGGTGAACGGTAACAATGAGGAAAACATCTAGTAAGGGACGCGGACGCAGTCGTGATGGTGTTAGTGTACCTTCTGGTGCTGGGAGAGGACGTGGCCATTCTGCCACAGCTACACGTCCTAGTGAACCAAATACCTCAGGTTCCAGTACCCGCTAGAATTTACAGCGATATTTGGTGGGGCCCAATGCCGTTCTAAGGATGGTAAGGCCTGAGCAGGTACAGACGCTAGTCAATTGGGTGGCCGACAGTGGATCCAGCATGTTCATAACATTATCTCCCACCCAGTCTTCTGCTGAAAGCGCACAGGTGGCACCTGAAAACTAAGCCCATCAGTCTGTCACATCACCCCCATGCATATCAGGGAAACTGTCAGAGCCTCAAGTTATGCAGCAGTCTCTTATGCTGTTTGAAGACTCTGCTGGCAGGGTTTCCCAAGGAAATCCACCTAGCCCTTCCCCAGTGGTGGAAGACATAGAATGCACTGATGCACAACCACTGATGTTTCCTGATGATGAGGACATGGGAATACCACCTCATCGGAGTCCGCACGTCTCTGATGATGACGAAACACAGCAGCTAACTGCTGCGTCTTTCTGCAGTGTGCAGACCGAACAGGAGGTCAGGGAGGAAGACTGTGTGGAAGACGATGCAGGGGACGATGAGGTCCTAGACCCCACATGGAATGAAGGTTGTGCCACTGACTTTCATAGTTCAGAGGAAGAGGCAGTGGTGAGACCGAGCCAACAGCGTAGCAAAAGAGGGAGCAGGGGGCAAAAGCAGACCAGCCACCGCCAAGAGAGTTCGCCTGCTACTGGCCAACGCCACCAGGGACCGAGCACCCCAAAGGCAGGTTCAAGGAGTTCCCTGGCATGGCACTTCTTTAAACAATGTGCTGACGACAAGACCCGAGTGTTTTGCACGCTGTGCCATCAGATTCTAAAGCGAGGCATTATCGTTCTGAACCTTAGCACAACCTGCATGACCAGGCATCTACATGCAAAGCATTAACTGCAGTGGAGTAAACACCTTAAAAGCAAGGAACTCACTCTGGCTCCCCCTGCTCCCTCTTCTGCTGCTGCCTCGGCCTCTTCCTCCGCCTCGGGAGGAATGTTGGCACCTGCCGCCCACCAAACAGAGGATGTGCCACCGACAACACCACCTGCGTCACCAAGCATCTCCACCATGTCACACGGCAGCCTTCAGCTCTCCATCTCACAAACCTTGGAGAGAAAGTGTAAATTCCCACCTAGCCACCCTCGAGCCCTGGGCCTGAATGCCAGCATTTCTAAACTACTGGCCTTTGAAATGCTGTCATTCAGGCTGGTGGACACAGACAGCTTCAAACAGCTGATGTCCATGGCTGTCCCACAGTATGTTGTTCCCAGCCGCCACTACTTCTCCAAGACAGCCGTGCCTTCCCTGCACAACCAAGTATCCGATAAAATCAAGTGTGCACTGCGCAACGCCATCTGTGGCAAGGTCCACCTAACCACAGATAAGTGGACCAGTAAGCACGGCCAGGGACGCTATATCTCCCTAACTGCACACTGGGTAAATGTAGTGGCGGCTGGGCCGCAGGCGGAGAGTTCCTTGGCGCACATCCTTCCGCCGCCAAGGATCGCAGGGCATCATTCTTTGCCTCCTGTAGCCTCCTCCTCCTACTCGGCTTCCTCGTCCTCTGCTTCCACCAGCTCATCCAGTCAGCCACACACCTTCACCACCAACTTCAGCACAGCCCGGGGTAAACGTCAGCAGGCCATTCTGAAACTCATATGTTTGGGGGACAGGCCCCACACCACGCAGGAGTTGTGGCGGGGTATTGAACAACAGACCGACGAGAGGTTTCTGCGGTGGGCCTCAAGCCCGACCTGGTGGTGTGCGATAATGGGCAAAATCTCGTCACAGCTCTGGGACTAGACGGTTTGACGCACATCCCTTACCTGGCGCATGTGCCAAATTTACACATGCTGGAGAGACTGTGCGAGCAGCAGCAGGCCATAGTGGAGTTTGAGCTGCAGCACGCACGCGTCAGTCGCACTGCGGAACAGCACCACTTCACCACCAATGATTGGGCCTCCATGCGAGACCTGTGTGCCCTGTTGCGCTATTTTGAGTACTCCACTAACATGGCCAGTGGCGATGACACCGTTATCAGCGTTACAATACCACTTCTATGTCTCCTTGAGAAAACGCTTAGGGCGATGATGGAAGAGGAGGTGGCCCAGGAGGAGGAGGAGGAGGATGAGGGGTCATTTTTAGCACTTTCAGGCCAGTCTGTTAGAAGTGGCTCAGAGGGAGTTTTTTTGCAACAGCAGAGGCCAGGTACAAATGTGGCCAGCCAGGGCCCACTACTGGAGGATGAGGAGGATGAGGAGGAGGTGGAGAAGGATGAGGATGAAGCAGGTTCACAGCGGGGTGGCACCCGACACAGCTCAGGCCCATCACTGGTGCGTGGCTGGGGGGATACGGAGGACGATGACGATACGCCTCCCACAGAGGACAGTTTGTCCTTACCTCTGGGGAGCCTGGCACACATGAGCGACTACATGCTGCAGTGCCTGCGCAACGACAGCAGAGTTGCGCACATTTTAACGTGTGCGGACTACTGGGTTGCCACCCTGCTGGATCCCCGGTACAAAGACAATGTGCCCACCTTACTTCCTGCACTGGAGCGTGATAGGAAGATGCGCGAGTACAAGCGCACGCTGGTAGAGGCGCTCCTGAGAGCATTCCCAAATGTCACAGGGGAATAGGTGGAAGCCCAAGGCGAAGGCAGAGGAGGAGCAAGAGGTCGCCAATGCAGCTGTGTCACGGCCAGCTCCTCTGAGGGCAGGGTTAACATGGGAGAAATGTGGAAAAGTTTTGTCTTCACGCCACAGCTAACTGCACCACCACCTGATACGGAACGTTTTAGCAGGAGGCCGCATTTCACTAACATGGTTGAACAGTACGTCTGCACACCCCTCCACGTACTGACTGATGGTTCGGCCCCATTCAACTTCTGGGTCTCCAAATTGTCCACGTAGCCACAGTTAGCATTTTATGCCTTGGAGGTGCTGGCCTTCCCCGCGGCCAGCGTTTTGTCTGAACGTGTATTCAGCACGGCAGGGGGCGTCATTACTGACAAACGCAGTCGCCTGTCCACAGCCAACGTGGACAAGCTGACATTCATAAAAATGAACCAGGCATGGATCCCAAAGGACCTGTACCTCGCTTGTGCAGAATAGACATTTATAACTGCCTCCCCCTCAACCATGTATTCTTGTACTCCGGGGCACTTCTTTATTGAATCCTCATTTTTTTAACTTTACCATGATCTTGTGGTGCAACCCAAAGTTGAATGAACCTCTCCTCTGTCTGGGTGGTGGGACCGAAATAACTGAAAGTGGCCTTCTCCGGTGGTGGTTCATAAGACGCATGATTCCTTGCTGTGGGACCTCTCTCCTCTGTCTGGGTGCTGGGCCGAAATAACTGAGAGTGGCCTTCTCCGGTGGTGGTTGATATGACGCATGATTGATTGCTGTGGGACCTCCCTCCTCTGTGTAGCTGCTGGGCCGAAGTAACTGAGAGTGGCCTTCTCCGGTGGTGGTTGATATGACGCATGATTCCTTGCTGTGGGACCTCTCTCCTCTGTCTGGGTGCTGGGCCGAAATAACTGAGAGTGGCCTTCTCCGGTGGTGGTTGATATGACGCATGATGCCTTGCTGTGGGACCTCTCTCCTCTGTCTGGGTGCTGGGCCGAAATAACTGAGAGTGGCCTTCTCCGGTGGTGGTTGATATGACGCATGATTCCTTGCTGTGGGACCTCTCTCCTCTGTCTGGGTGCTGGGCCAAAATAACTGAGAGTGGCCTTCTCCGGTGGTGGTTGATATGACGCATGATTCCTTGCTGTGGGACCTCTCTCCTCTGACTGGGTGCTGGGGCCTAAATAACTGAAAATGGCCTTCTCCGGTGGTGAATGGTATGACGCATGATTCCTTGCTGTGGGACCTCTCTCCTCTATCTGGATGCTGGGGCCGAAATAACTGAAAGTGGCCTTCTCCAGTGGTGGGTGATATGACGCATGATTCCTCGCTGTGGAACCTGTATCCTTGGTCTGGGTGCTGGGCCGAAATAAATGAAAGTGGCCTTCTCCAGTGGTCGGTGATATGTTGCATAATTCCTTGCTGTGGGACCTGTATCCTCGGTCTGGGTGCTGGGCCGAAATAGCTGAAAGTGGCCTTCTCCGGTGGTGGGTGATATGACGCATGATTCCTTGCTGTGGGACCTCTCTCCTCTGTCTGGGTGCTGGGCCGAAATAACTGAGAGTGGCCTTCTCCGGTGGTGGTTGAAATGACGCATGATTCCTTGCTGTGGGACCTCTCTCCTCTGTCTGGGTGCTGGGGCCTAAATAACTGAAAATGGCCTTCTCCGGTGGTGGGTGGTATGACGCATGATTCCTTGCTGTGGGACCTCTCTCCTCTAACTGGGTGCTGGGGCCTAAATATCTGAAAGTGGCCTTCTCCAGTGGTGGGTGATATGACACATGATTCCTCGCTGTGGAACCTGTATCCTCGGTTTGGGTGCTGGGTCGAAATAACTGAAAGTGGCCTTCTCCAGTGGTGGGTGATATGACGGATGATTCCTTGCTGTGGGACCTGTATCCTCGGTCTGGGTGCTGGGCCGAAATAACTGAAAGTGGCCTTCTCCAGTGGTGGGTGATATGACGCATGATTCCTTGCTGTGGGACCTCTCTCCTCTGTCTGGGTGCTGGGCCGAAATAACTGAGAGTGGCCTTCTCCGGTGGAGGTTGATATGACGCATGATTCCTTGCTGTGGGACCTCTCTCCTCTGTCTGGGTGCTGGGCTGAAATAACTGAGAGTGGAATTCTCCGGTGGTGGTTGATATGACGCATGATTCCTTGCTGTGGGACCTCTCTCCTCTGACTGGGTGCTGGGGCCTAAATAACTGAAAATGGCCTTCCCCAAAGGTGGGTGGTATGATGCATGATTCCTTGCTGTGGGACCTCTCTCCTCTATCTGGGTGCTGGGGCCGAAATAACTGAAAGTGGCCTTCTCCAGTGGTGGGTGATATGACGCATGATTCCTCACTGTGGAACCTGTATCCTCGGTCTGGGTGCTGGGCCGAAAAAACTGAAAGTGGCCTTCTCCAATGGTGGGTGATATGACGCATGATTCCTTGCTTTGGGACCTGTATCCTCAGTCTGGGTGCTGGGCCGAAATAACTGAAAGTGGCCTTCTCCGGTGGTGGTTGATATGACGCATAATTCCTTGCTGTGGGACCTCTCTCCTCTGTCTGGGTGGTGGGGCCAAAATAACTGAGAGTGGCCTTCTCCGGTGGTGGTTGATATGACGCATGATTCCTTGCTGTGGGACCTTCTCCTCTGTCTGGGTGCTTGGCCGAAATAACTGAGAGTGGCCTTCTCCAGTGGTGGTTGATATGACGCATGATTCCTTGCTGTGGGACCTGTATCCTCGGTCTGGGTGCTGGGCGAAATAACTGAAAGTGGCCTTCTCCGGTGGTGGTTGATATGACGACTTATTCCTTGCTGTGGGAACTCTCTCCTCTGTCTGGGTGCTGGGCCGAAATAACTGAGAGTGGCCTTCTCCGGTGGTGGTTGATATGACGACTTATTCCTTGCTGTGGGACCTCTCTCCTCTGTCTGGGTGCTGGGCAGAAATAATTGAGAGTGGCCTTCTCCGGTGGTGGTTGATATGACGCATGATTCCTTGCTGTGGGACCTCTCTCCTCGGTCTGGGTGCTGGCCGAAATAACTGAAAGTGACCTTCTCCAGTGGTGGGTGATATGACGCCTTATTCCTTGCTGTGGGACCTGTATCCTCGGTCTGGGTGCTGGGCCGAAATAACTGAAAGTGGCCTTCTCCAGTGGTGGGTGATATGACGCATGATTCCTTGCTGTGGGACCTCTCTCCTCTATCTGGGTGCTGGGGCCGAAATAACTGAAAGTGGTCTTCTCCAGTGGTGGTTGATATGACGCATGATTCCTCACTGTGGAACCTGTATCCTCGGTCTGGGTGCTGGGCAGAAAAAACTGAAAGTGGCCTTCTCCAATGGTGGGTGATATGACGCATGATTCCTTGCTGTGGGACCTCTCTCCTCGGTCTGGGTGCTGGGCCGAAATAACTGAAAGTGGCCTTCTCCGGTGGTGGTTGATATGACGCATAATTCCTTGCTGTGGGACCTCTCTCCTCTGTCTGTGTGGTGGGGCCAAAATAACTGAGAGTGGCCTTCTCCGGTGGTGGGTGATATGACGCATGATTCCTTGCTGTGGGACCTCTCTCCTCTGTCTGGGTGCTTGGCCGAAATAACTGAGAGTGGCCTTCTCCGGTGGTGGTTGATATGACGCATGATTCCTTGCTGTGGGACCTCTCTCCTCTGTCTGGGTGCTGGGCTGAAATAACTGAGAGTGGAATTCTCCGGTGGTGGTTGATATGACGCATGATTCCTTGCTGTGGGACCTGTCTCCTCTGACTGGGTGCTGGGGCCTAAATAACTGAAAATGGCCTTCTCCAAAGGTGGGTGGTATGATGCATGATTCCTTGCTGTGGGACCTCTCTCCTCTATCTGGGTGCTGGGGCCGAAATAACTGAAAGTGGCCTTCTCCAGTGGTGGGTGATATGACGCATGATTCCTCACTGTGGAACCTGTATCCTCGGTCTGGGTGCTGGGCGAAAAAACTGAAAGTGGCCTTCTCCAATGGTGGGTGATATGACGCATGATTCCTTGCTTTGGGACCTGTATCCTCAGTCTGGGTGCTGGGCCGAAATAACTGAAAGTGGCCTTCTCCGGTGGTGGTTGATATGACGCATAATTCCTTGCTGTGGGACCTCTCTCTCTGTCTGGGTGGTGGGGCCAAAATAACTGAGAGTGGCCTTCTCCGGTGGTGGTTGATATGACGCATGATTCCTTGCTGTGGGACCTCTCTCCTCTGTCTGGGTGCTTGGCCGAAATAACTGAGAGTGGCCTTCTCCAGTGGTGGTTGATATGACGCATGATTCCTTGCTGTGGGACCTCTCTCCTCTGTCTGGGTGCAGGGCCGAAATAACTGAGAGTGGCCTTCTCCGGTGGTGGGTGATATGACGCATGATTCCTTGCTGTGGGACCTGTATCCTCGGTCTGGGTGCTGGGCCGAAATAACTGAAAGTGGCCTTCTCCGGTGGTGGTTGATATGACGACTTATTCCTTGCTGTGGGAACTCTCTCCTCTGTCTGGGTGCTGGGCCGAAATAACTGAGAGTGGCCTTCTCCGGTGGTGGTTGATATGACGACTTATTCCTTGCTGTGGGACCTCTCTCCTCTGTCTGGGTGCTGGGCCGAAATAATTGAGAGTGGCCTTCTCCGGTGGTGGTTGATATGACGCATGATTCCTTGCTGTGGGACCTCTCTCCTCGGTCTGGGTGCTGGCCGAAATAACTGAAAGTGACCTTCTCCAGTGGTGGGTGATATGACGCCTTATTCCTTGCTGTGGGACCTGTATCCTCGGTCTGGGTGCTGGGCCGAAATAACTGAAAGTGGCCTTCTCCAGTGGTGGGTGATATGACGCATGATTCCTTGCTGTGGGACCTCTCTCCTCTATCTGGGTGCTGGGGCCGAAATAACTGAAAGTGGTCTTCTCCAGTGGTGGGTGATATGACGCATGATTCCTCACTGTGGAACCTGTATCCTCGGTCTGGGTGCTGGGCCGAAAAAACTGAAAGTGGCCTTCTCCAATGGTGGGTGATATGACGCATGATTCCTTGCTGTGGGACCTCTCTCCTCGGTCTGGGTGCTGGGCCGAAATAACTGAAAGTGGCCTTCTCCGGTGGTGGTTGATATGACGCATAATTCCTTGCTGTGGGACCTCTCTCCTCTGTCTGTGTGGTGGGGCCAAAATAACTGAGAGTGGCCTTCTCCGGTGGTGGGTGATATGACGCATGATTCCTTGCTGTGGGACCTCTCTCCTCTGTCTGGGTGCTTGGCCGAAATAACTGAGAGTGGCCTTCTCCGGTGGTGGTTGATATGACGCATGATTCCTTGCTGTGGGACCTCTCTCCTCTGTCTGGGTGCTGGGCCGAAATAACTGAGAGTGGCCTTCTCCGGTGGTGGGTGATATGACGCATGATTCCTCACTGTGGAACCTGTATCCTCGGTCTGGGTGCTGGGCCGAAAAAACTGAAAGTGGCCTTCTCCAATGGTGGGTGATATGACGCATGATTCCTTGCTTTGGGACCTGTATCCTCAGTCTGGGTGCTGGGCCGAAATAACTGAAAGTGGCCTTCTCCGGTGGTGGTTGATATGACGCATAATTCCTTGCTGTGGGACCTCTCTCCTCTGTCTGGGTGGTGGGGCCAAAATAACTGAGAGTGGCCTTCTCCGGTGGTGGTTGATATGACGCATGATTCCTTGCTGTGGGACCTCTCCCCTCTGTCTGGGTGCTTGGCCGAAATAACTAAGAGTGGCCTTCTCCGGTGGTGGTTGATATGACGCATGATTCCTTGCTGTGGGACCTCTCTGCTCTGACTGGGTGCTGGGGCCTAAATAACTGAAAATGGCCTTCTCCAGTGGTGGGTGGTATGACGCATGATTCCTTGCTGTGGGACCTCTCTCTTCTATCTCGGTGCTGGGGCCGAAATAACTGAAAGTGGCCTTCTCCGGTGGTGGTTGATATGACGACTTTTTTCTTGCTGTGGGACCTCTCTCCTCTGTCTGGGTGCTGGGCCGAAATAACTGAGAGTGGCCTTCTCCGGTGGTGGTTGATATGACGACTTATTCCTTGCTGTGGGACCTCTCTCCTCTGTCTGGGTGCTGGGCCGAAATAACTGAGAGTGGCCTTCTCCGGTGGTGGTTGATATGACGCATGATTCCTTGCTGTGGGACCTCTCTCCTCGGTCTGGGTGCTGGCCGAAATAACTGAAAGTGGCCTTCTCCAGTGGTGGGTGATATGACGCCTTATTCCTTGCTGTGGGACCTGTATCCTCGGTCTGGGTGCTGGGCCGAAATAACTGAAAGTGGCCTTCTCCAGTGGTGGGTGATATGACGCATGATTCCTTGCTGTGGGACCTCTCTCCTCTGTCGGGGTGCTGGGGCCGAAATAACTGAAAGTGGCCTTCTCCAGTGGTGGGTGATATGACGCATGATTCCTTGCTGTGGGACGTCTCTCCTCTGTCTGGGTGCTGGGCCGAAATAACTGAGAGTGGCCTTCTCTGGTGGTGGTTGATATGACGACTTATTCCTTGCTGTGGGACCTCTCTCCTCTGTCTGGGTGCTGGGCCGAAATAACTGAGAGTGGCCTTCTCTGGTGGTGGTTGATATGACGACTTATTCCTTGCTGTGGGACCTCTCTCCTCTGTCTGGGTGCTGGGCCGAAATAACTGAGAGTGGCCTTCTCCGGTGGTGGTTGATATGACGCATGATTCCTTGCTGTGGGACCTCTCTCCTCTGACTGGGTGCTGGGGCCTAAATAACTGAAAATGGCCTTCTCCAGTGGTGGGTGATATGACGCATGATTCCTTGCTGTGGGACCTCTCTCCTCTATCTGTGTGCTGGGCCGAAATAACTGAAAGTGGCCTTCTCCAGTGGTGGGTGATATGACACATGATTCCTTGCTGTGGAACCTGTATCCTCGGTCTGGGTGCTGGGCCAAAATAAATGAAAGTGGCCTTCTCCAGTGGTGGGTGATATGACGCATGATTCCTTGCTTTGGGACCTGTATCCTCGGTCTGGGTGCTGGGGCCTAAATAACTGAAAATGGCCTTCTCCAATCGTGGGTGGTATGACGCATGATTCCTCGCTGTGGAACCTGTATCCTCGGTCTGGGTGCTGGGCCGAAATAACTGAAAGTGGCCTTCTCCAGTGGTGGGTGATATGACGAATGATTCCTTGCTGTGGGACCTGTATCCTTGGTCTGGGTGCTGGGCCGAAATAACTGAAAGTGGCCTTCTCCAGTGGTGGGTGATATGACGCATGATTCCTTGCTGTGGGACCTCTCTCCTCGGTCTGGGTGCTGGCCGAAATAACTGAAAGTGGCCTTCTCCAGTGGTGGGTGATATGACGCATGATTCCTTGCTGTGGGACCTGTATCCTCGGTCTGGGTGCTGGGCCGAAATAACTGAAAGTGGCCTTCTCCAGTGGTGGGTGATATGACGCATGATTCCTTGCTGTGGGACCTCTCTCCTCGATCCGGGTGCTGGCCGAAATAACTGAAAGTGGCCTTCTCCAGTGGTGGGTGATATGACGCCTTATTCCTTGCTGTTGGACCTGTATCCTCGGTCTGGGTGCCGGGCCGAAATAACGGAAAGTGGCCATCTCCAGTGGTGGGTGATATGACGCATGATTCCTTGCTGTGGGACCTCTCTCCTCGGTCTGGGTGCTGGGCCGAAATAACTGAAAGTGGCCTTCTCCAGTGGTGGGTGATATGACGCATGATTCCTTGCTGTGGGACCTCTCTCCTCTGGGTGCTTGGCCGAAATAACTGAGAGTGGCCTTCTCCGGTGGTGGTTGATATGACGACTTATTCCTTGCTGTGGGAACTCTCTCCTCTGTCTGGGTGCTGGGCCGAAATAACTGAGAGTGGCCTTCTCCGGTGGTGGTTGATATGACGACTTATTCCTTGCTGTGGGACCTCTCTCCTCTGTCTGGGTGCTGGGCCGAAATAACTGAGAGTGGCCTTCTCCGGTGGTGGTTGATATGACGCATGATTCCTTGCTGTGGGACCTCTCTCCTCTGACTGGGTGCTGGGGCCTAAATAACTGAAAATGGCCTTTTCCAGTGGTGGGTGATATGACACATGATTCTTTGCTGTGGGACCTGTATCCTCGGTCTGGGTGCTGGGCGAAATAACTGAAAGTGGCCTTCTCCAGTGGTGGGTGATATGACGCATGATTCCTTGCTGTGGGACCTCTCTCCTCGGTCTGGGTGCTGGCCGAAATAACTGAAAGTGGCCTTCTCCAGTGGTGGGTGATATGACGCCTTATTCCTTGCTGTGGGACCTGTATCCTCGGTCTTGGTGCCGGGCCGAAATAACTGAAAGTGGCCTTCTCCAGTGGTGGGTGATATGACGCATGATTCCATGCTGTGGGACCTCTCTCCTCGGTCTGGGTGCTGGCCAAAATAACTGAGAGTGGCCTTCTCCGGTGGTGGTTGATATGACGACTTATTCCTTGCTGTGGGAACTCTCTCCTCTGTCTGGGTGCTGGGCCGAAATAACTGAGAGTGGCCTTCTCCGGTGGTGGTTGATATGACGACTTATTCCTTGCTGTGGGACCTCTCTCCTCTGTCTGGGTGCTGGGCCGAAATAACTGAGAGTGGCCTTCTCCGGTGGTGGTTGATATGACGCATGATTCCTTGCTGTGGGACCTCTCTCCTCTGACTGGGTGCTGGGGCCTAAATAACTGAAAATGGCCTTTTCCAGTGGTGGGTGATATGACACATGATTCTTTGCTGTGGGACCTGTATCCTCGGTCTGGGTGCTGGGCCGAAATAACTGAAAGTGGCCTTCTCCAGTGGTGGGTGATATGACGCATGATTCCTTGCTGTGGGACCTCTCTCCTCGGTCTGGGTGCTGGCCGAAATAACTGAAAGTGGCCTTCTCCAGTGGTGGGTGATATGACGCCTTATTCCTTGCTGTGGGACCTGTATCCTCGGTCTTGGTGCCGGGCCGAAATAACTGAAAGTGGCCTTCTCCAGTGGTGGGTGATATGACGCATGATTCCATGCTGTGGGACCTCTCTCCTCGGTCTGGGTGCTGGCCAAAATAACTGAGAGTGGCCTTCTCCGGTGGTGGTTGATATGACGACTTATTCCTTGCTGTGGGAACTCTCTCCTCTGTCTGGGTGCTGGGCCGAAATAACTGAGAGTGGCCTTCTCCGGTGGTGGTTGATATGACGACTTATTCCTTGCTGTGGGACCTCTCTCCTCTGTCTGGGTGCTGGCCGAAATAACTGAGAGTGGCCTTCTCCGGTGGTGGTTGATATGACGCATGATTCCTTGCTGTGGGACCTCTCTCCTCTGACTGGGTGCTGGGGCCTAAATAACTGAAAATGGCCTTTTCCAGTGGTGGGTGATATGACACATGATTCTTTGCTGTGGGACCTGTATCCTCGGTCTGGGTGCTGGGCGAAATAACTGAAAGTGGCCTTCTCCAGTGGTGGGTGATATGACGCATGATTCCTTGCTGTGGGACCTCTCCTCGGTCTGGGTGCTGGCCGAAATAACTGAAAGTGGCCTTCTCCAGTGGTGGGTGATATGACGCCTTATTCCTTGCTGTGGGACCTGTATCCTCGGTCTTGGTGCCGGGCCGAAATAACTGAAAGTGGCCTTCTCCAGTGGTGGGTGATATGACGCATGATTCCATGCTGTGGGACCTCTCTCCTCGGTCTGGGTGCTTGCCAAAATAACTGAGAGTGGCCTTCTCCGGTGGTGGTTGATATGACGACTTATTCCTTGCTGTGGGAACTCTCTCCTCTGTCTGGGTGCTGGGCCGAAATAACTGAGAGTGGCCTTCTCCGGTGGTGGTTGATATGATGACTTATTCCTTGCTGTGGGACCTCTTACCTCTGTCTGGGTGCTGGGCCGAAATAACTGAGAGTGGCCTTCTCCGGTGGTGGTTGATATGACGCATGATTCCTTGCTGTGGGACCTCTCTCCTCTGACTGGGTGCTGGGGCCTAAATAACTGAAAATGGCCTTTTCCAGTGGTGGGTGATATGACGCATGATTCTTTGCTGTGGGACCTGTATCCTCGGTCTGGGTGCTGGGCCGAAATAACTGAAAGTGGCCTTCTCCGGTGGTGGGTGATATGACGCATGATTCCTTGCTGTGGGACCTCTCTCCTCGGTCTGGGTGCTGGCCGAAATAACTGAAAGTGGCCTTCTCCAGTGGTGGGTGATATGACGCCTTATTCCTTGCTGTGGGACCTGTATCCTCGGTCTGGGTGCCGGGCCGAAATAACTGAAAGTGGCCTTCTCCAGTGGTGAGTGATATGACGCATGATTCCTTGCTGTGGGACCTCTCTCCTCGGTCTGGGTGCTGGGCCGAAATAACTGAAAGTGGCCTTCTCCAGTGGTGGGTGATATGACGCATGATTCCTTGCTGTGGGACCTCTCTCCTCGGTCTGGGTGCTGGCTGAAATAACTGAAAGTGGCCTTCTCCAGTGGTGGGTGATATGATGCCTTATTCCTTCCTGTGGGACCTGTATCCTCGGTCTGGGTGCCGGGCCGAAATAACTGAAAGTGGCCTTCTCCAGTGGTGGGTGATATGACGCATGATTCCTTGCTGTGGGACCTCTCTCCTCGGTCTGGGTGCTGGGCCGAAATAACTGAAAGTGGCCTTCTCCGGTGGTGGTTGATATGACGACTTATTCCTTGCTGTGGGAACTCTCTCCTCTGTCTGGGTGCTGGGCCGAAATAACTGAGAGTGGCCTTCTCCTGTGGTGGTTGATATGACGACTTATTCCTTGCTGTGGGACCTCTCTCCTCTGCCTGGGTGCTGGGGCCTAAATAACTGAAAATGGCCTTTTCCAGTGGTGGGTGATATGACGCATGATTCCTTGCTGTGGGACCTCTCTCCTCTGTCAGGGTGCTGGGGCTGAAATAACTGAAAGTGGCCTTCTCCAGTGTTGAGTGATATGACGCATGATTCCTTGCAGTGGGACCTCTCTCCAATTGATATTGGTTAAATTTTATTTATTTTATTTTAATTCATTTCCCTATCCACATTTGTTTGCAGGGGATTTACCTACAGTTTGCTGCCTTTGGCAGCCCTCTATCCCGTTCCTGGACTATTTTACAGCCTTTTTAGTGCCTAAAAGTTCGGGTCCCCATTGACTTCAATGGGGTTCGGGTTCGGGATAAATTTCGGGTTGAGTTCGGATCCCGAACCCGAACATTTTCGGGAAGTTCGGCCGAACTTCTCGAACCCGAACATCCAGGTGTTCGCTCATCTCTATATATGACAGACGAGTCCCAGGAAGAACCTTATCTCGGCTTATAGCCTAGTGGTGAGGTAAAATCACTCTCTGCGTCTGGAGGAAAGAAGGTTTGTACACAAAAATAGAAAAGGGTTCTTCACGGTAAGAGCAGTGAGACTATGGAGCTCTCTGCCTGAGAAGGTGGTGATGGTGAGTACATTAAAGGAATTCAAGAGGGGCCTGGATGTATTTCTGGAGCGTAATAATATTTCAGGCTATAGCTACTAAAGATGGGTCGTTGATCCAGGGAGTTATTCTGACTGCCTGATTGGAGTCGGGAAGGAATTTTTTCTCCTTAAGTGGGGAAAATTGGCTCTACCTCACAGGGGTTTTTTGCCTTCCTCTGGATCAACTTGCAGGAAACAGGTCGAACTGGATGGACAAATGTCTTTTTTCGGCCTCATATACTATGTTACTATGTTACTATGTTACTCCCTTAGATAGGCCCACATCTGCCAGGAAGGACCTTTCCTTGAACCCATTTTTCTATTTTACAATGAAGGTTCATACAGGAGGATGAATATAAATACAACATGGCTGCTTATAAGCCATGAATACACGTTATAACAATAATAATGTATAAATGTTTATATACTTATGAAAAGGCATGACAGCTTATGAAAAGGTGTAGAAATCTGAGTCTCACTCCCTTCTGGGATTCACATCCCCACCTATCCCTTGTTTGAACTTGATGGACTTATGTCTTTTTTTCAACCGTATTAACTATGTTACTATATAACTATGTAATGTAAATAAATGTAAAGTTATGCACTTGGGGGCTAATGATCTGAATGCAGAATATGTTCTAGGGGGAGTAGAAGCGCGAGAATCACTTGTTGAGAAGAATGTGGGTGTATTAGAAGATCATAGAGTAAATTACAGCATGCAATTCCAGTCAGCTGCCTCTAAGGCCAACGGAATTTTGTCTTGTATCAAAAGCGGTATGGACTCGCGAGACAGGGATGTAATACTGCCACTATACAAAGCATTGGAGCGGCCTCAACTGAAAGACACAGTTCAGTTTGGGGCACCAGTCCATAAAAAGAATGCCCTGGAGTTAGAAACAGTACAGAGGACATCAACTAAACTCATAAAGGACCTGGAAGATCTTAGTTATAAGCAAAGATTAAAATAAATGAACTGAATTTGTTTAGCCTTGAAAAAAGACGTCTAAGGGGGGACATGATTAACCTATACAAATATATAATTGGACCATGCAAAAAATATCAAGGGAAGCTATTCTGTGTTAAACCCCCTCAAAAAACAAGATGCACTCCCTACACCTGGAGAAAAAAAGATTCAAGGCTCACAATTTTGTTACCACCAGTTTGCACCCTATTCAACAGTTATGCGTTTAAGCAGCCGTCCTAGTGCCAGAGCGCTACCCCTATTGAGAGAGGGGAGCGCGTCCTCGTGTGTTTTTGTTTGTTTGTTTGTCTGTTCGTTACAATGTGATACTGCCACCTATAATTGATATGGCGAGCTCCTGATGAAACATAGAAATGTAGAAACGCGTTAAGCGTCTGCCATTAGAAAAGTTGAGGCAGTGTGGGCAGCACATGTTTTAATAGTACAAGCAATGAATGTGAGGTGGTTGTAAATCCTGGGTGTTCAGCTCATTTTCTGGATCGAGATAGGATCCAGAAAATCGCTGCCAATTGCAGCAGTGGTGAATTTCTCCCCAGCTGCTTAAACGCAGACTTTGTGTGGATATAGTACATCTTATACTGAACATCCAGGGGTTTGATACATTCAGTAGCGGCACCCCGTGTGAGCATGTAGCATGGGATGGACTACTGCTTAGTCACTGTGACATAAGTGTATAGCTGCCTGTAAGTGATCGCCAAGGCTTTATTTATTAGTACATAGCCAGGTCACTGGTAGGCTTACTTACCTTGGAAGTGAGGCGGCTTCCTATGCTCACAGTGTTATAGGCTAATAGTGCACATTAATCCTGCTCAGACACAGTAGAGTTTTTAATAGATGTTAATAAAAATTATGTTTTAAAAGAGCACACCTTGAGCTTTGGAATACCGAAAAAAAGATTCAGTCATAAGAGGCGACAAGCATTCTTTACAGTAAGGGCTGTGAATCTCTGGCAGGAGCTCGTCACAGCAAATACAGTAGATGGCTTCTAAAAAGGTTTAGATGACTTTTTAATTCAAAATAACATTGAGGCTTATGCCAATGTATAGAAATCTTGTTCTAAACACCTTTTCCCTCACCCCTTTTTAAAAGGAAGATGGACATTGATCCAGGGATTTCTTTGGTGGATCAATAGAGCAGGATTGCAGGTTGGCCTTGATGGACTTTTGTCTTGTTTCAACCTTAACAACTATGTACCTATGTAAAAGCCCCTAAAAGTAACTTCAACCATGAATTGATCCTTAAAAAAGTTAATTTCTTTTTTTTTTTAAAGTGCTTCTAAAGTTCTAAGCCATTTCACAACTAAAAATTAAAAATACATTTATAAATTGATGCCAACATAAAGTAGACATATGAGGAATATTAAGTTTGTATCTATCTTAAAAGCAGAGAAATTCAAATTTTGAAAATAGCATATTCGTTTTTTATAGAAATTATTTTGGATTTTTTTTAGTAAAAAGTAAAAGTGTTTCCAAAATCATTACCACCTAAAGTGACATGGCATATTTGCAAAAATACGCTGTCATGAAGGTGAAAAATAAATCAGGAAGGGGTTAATAACCTTTGTGGTCTCATTGATCGCCACAGTTTCAGCTTTTCACATCCTTCGCAACCAGCTGTTATCTTTGGGGGAAGCTGCATCTAAGCTTATATTGCCATGCAGCATTACCTGCTAACCCTTAAAATTAATTGTGGTCCATGAAATGTTCAAAAGTTTCTGTGAAATCTCTATGGCCTTTTAGGCAAATGGATTACTCAGCAGAAAATAGTATTTTTCAGGGATGTTTAGTATGTATGTACAATAGATACAAATATATAGTATATTATAATGTTAAGCTGAATTACATATTAAACTGCAGTAATTGTTATGTCCAGAAGGTGGCCATATCATGTCATATATCTCTACATAGCACAGCCCTGACATTTTGTGCTTGTTATACTGTGTGCTGATTACAAGATGCAGCTTTTCAGTCAAAATAAATCAGTTAGCTATATCAATTTTGGTACAACAGTGGAGCAGAGGCATTAGGTTATTCTTCTGGAGGTATTTTACTAGCACAAGTATTAATTGCTAGCCATGCCAAACAGCAATTCTGTGCAAACAAGAAATAAGGCACAGGTGCAGGAACAGGAAGAAGTCTTACTGAAAACAAAACACCTGACACACCAGATTTAATCCTGGCACTCCACCTCTTCTCTTGTAAGATAAATATAACTGGACCTGTCTCTGTGCAGCTTCAATTCGAATTACTGGTCCACTTGTATTCCTGCCTATATGCAGCTTTGGAAGGTATTATCTCCACTAGATCTACAATTACTGTGCCTTGGCTTGGACTTAACTGTTACAGTGGAGAGAATCTAATTCTTTTCTTAAGGTAAGATTTTATCTTTGCAAAACTTAAAAAGATTGCTTTTGCTGTGGTCTGATTACCTGTATTTGCCCACTACACCCTTCGCCTGATTGAACTTGCCAGTTGACTTCCTAATACATGAAATTTACAAGCTTTATCCATTTTACTGTATTCCCAACAGCATTACAGACACTGTCTATGCCTTCTGTGTATATACTGTAGCAAGGCTAGACTCACAGGAAGGCAGGCCCAGTATCATTCCACTAGACATGTTTTGATGAGAGGCAGGGGAGGGATTGGAATATTTACTAACAGGTTCCCTATTCAGTTGGGAGCGGCACATTAATACACCTTTATCATACAGTATATAAACTATACACACATAAATATCCATTAAAAGTAAGAAAAGGCCAGGGCACTCATCTTTAACAGCAGAAATCCTTATTTTTACTGCTTCACTGCAGGTAAAACAAAGGAGGCAAACCCATGGAGTCAGCCCTGCAAAAAGCATCAGAGGACACAAAACAGTCATTAGCTTGATCTCCATGTCTTCTGCCTCCTGTGTATAAGGCTACATTCACACGACCGTAGTGTATTACGGATCCGCAAATTGCGGATCCGCAATACACCCAGCCGCACCCCCCATAGAAATGCCTATTCTTGTCCGCAGGCTGCGGACAAGAATAGGACATGTTCTATCTTTTGCGGAGCCGCGGACCGGAAGTTCGGGGCTGCGCTCCGCAAATGCAGAAGCGGAGAGCACCTAGTGTGCTCTCCGCACCTCGTCAGGCCCCATAGACAGTGAATGGGTCCGCACCCGTTCCGCAGAATTGCGGAACGGACGCGGACACATTCACGGTCGTGTGAATGTAGCCTTAAGGTAACACTAAAAGTAAAGTTTTCCACGATTGTTAATGGTGAGGTCCATGGTTATTGTCACTTCTGCTGACATTTCTGTTATATGACCCTGACATAAATACACAAACTGTACAATGTATATACTATAAATACATACACATACTCTTTTAAAAAGACCAACTGGATCAACTTGTAGGAAACAGGCCGAACTGGATGGACAAATGTCTTTTTTCGGTCTTATATACTATGTCACTATGTTACCAAGGAAAGACATTCTCAGCCGCATGAGTAGCATGCTACAGCAATAGTTTTTTTTAGCATTGAGCCACAACTCTAACTTTGGTCAATGCCTGTACTGCCCAGTCCCTTTGGTGCCCCTACACAGTGCTACCATGTATAGTGGCCATTAGGGATGAGCAAATCGACTTCGGGTAATAACTTTATAAATTTATTTGTACTGTAAAAAACCATTTTCCGAACTCGGGTTTGGTTCCAAGGTATCACTTGGAACTGAACCCGAGTTTGGGAAATTGTTTTTTACAGTACAAATAATTTATTAAGTTATTGCATGAAGTCTCGCAAGACTTTGTGAAGCAATAACTTCAGCTCATCGGAGCCAATGCATTCTACTACTGCACAGAGCTCCTGCTCTATACAGTATTAGAATGAAGATTTATGCAAATCGACTTTGGATGTTTCATCCGAAGTCGATTCGCTCATCCTTAGTGGTCATATATCTACAATCCCCAACTCATTGTGCTCTTAATAGGTAGTAATGCTCCCATAGTGCCCTCAGTACTTATATAATGTAGGCTACACTGACAAGCAAATCAGTGAAATCATCTTCATGGCTACTCCTAGATTCAAACCAGTGACCTTTTGCTTGAAAATCAACCTAATAACAGACTGAGCTATTATGGAATGTGAGAACAGGTTGTAATTTGTAGTATGCAAGAACAAAAAGATTGTTCCACCACCAGGAGCAAAACAGAAACAACGCAGTTACATGACAAGAATCTGCATAACTAATCATATGCTAAATAGTTGCAAGTCCAATTTATGTATGATATAGCCAATATGATGTCTACAAAATGCTGTAGTCTCACGTTCAAAGCTGTAGTGGATGGTGAGATATGGAGCCTGAAAGTCAAAAGTTCGAAACATTGTTACCTTTTTTCTCATCAGTGTAAAATGGCTAATCCCCCATATCATAGTGCCCCTAATTGTTATTAATGTCCCCACAGTCTGCCAATACTTAAGATGTCCCCTATTTTTGCCCATTACTTATAATCCTCCCCTCCCCAACTCATAATGCTTGATGACATCATTGTGCTGCCTGTGTCCGGGAGCAGACAGTCATGATGACATCATCATGTGTACTTGAGATCCAGCGGAGTCAGTTGCAATGTCATAATAACTTTGCAATAGCCTGTGCCTTAAGTCTACAAGAGTACCCACCACAATCCTGAACTGAGGACAGAGATACAGTTGTATGCGACTGGAAAGGTACTCTGTCAGTATAGAGCATCGAACTGGGATTTAACCAGCACACGGTTCTGAGTTCCAGTTGGAATTATAACAATCAGATCGGAGGAACTGGACAGAAGCTGCTGAATCCCACCCCTGATAAATATTCTTTAAAATGTTTCATGATCCACAAGAAATGTTTGGTAAATTTTTAAATCCTCTGCACCACTTCACCGAAATCGGAACTCCATCAGAGCAACGTGGAACATTAAATACAAATTCCAGGGAATTGGGAATGTGTGAAAAGTCTACAGTGATTACTGTAGACTCCCTAAATAAAAAATGATTACTCCCTAAATAAAAAATGACAATATTTTGGGCCTGCAGAGACCTTTTTTCAAACTAGGCTTAAAAACGATCCAGTGAAGCAAAACCAGGGACTTTGTAAATAATTTCTATTACCTTAAAATCTATACTTTCAATACTGTACATACATTCTATAGGTACATAGCTTTAGTGGGTTAAAAAAAGTCCATTAAAGAGGTTGTCTCACATCAGCAAATGGCATTTACCATGTAGACAAAGTTAACCCCTTGAAGACTGAGACAGTTTTCACCTTCCTGACAAGGCCTATTTTTGCAAAAAATTTGCTAAAAAGCTTTGGAATGATTTTTACTTATCTAACTGAATCTGAGACTGTTATCTTGTGTTATATTGTTAATGGTAGATTTGGGTTGATATGTTTTACCTTTCCTTTCTAAAAAAAAATCACAGAAAATTTGAAAATCTAAACTTCAGTTTCTCTACTTGTAAGACAGTTAGTGATATCTCATAAAATAGTTATTAATCAACATTCGCCATGTGTCTATTTTGGCATAATTTTGTAAATGTAATTTTATTCTTTAGAATTTTATATAATTATAGAATATCCAAAACTGACATTCTTAAGGACCAATTCAGTTATGAAGTGATTTTGAGGGCCTTACATAATAAAAAACCACCCATAACTGACAACATTTTAGAAACTATGCCCTTCAAATGATTTAAAACTATTAAACTTTTTACAAAGACCTGACAGAGCAACAGATGTGCAGGTTGAACAACACCTGGGAAATAGTGACCATAAAATAATAACTAGTGTTGACGAAGTGGAATTCGATCTAAATTTCAGGAAAAATTTGATTTGTGACAAAGCCAAATTTCCTCATGCTTCGTAATATCGAATCAGAATAAAATGACTGCTGCACATGTTACAAAGAGAAAGTAAGAAACCCGGGAACAAGGGATCACCCATAATGCCGTGCAGCCAGCCCTATAAAAAATGCATGGAGCAAGTCTTTAATCTAGTTGCAAAGCGGTTCCTGAAGTCTGTCGCCCAACTGCAAGACTGACTGAAATGCATGGACAGTTTCCTGGCCATTTTCATTATCTCTTACCCTGCAAAACACACCCTCCTTGAGCTGCATAGGCAGAATAGCATACCCCAACATCACCTCATATGCAACATTTCCACAAGTTGGAACTCTCCCCTCCACATGTTGTACCGTCTATATGAGCAGAGGAAGGCTGTAAACGATTTCTTGATGATGCAGGAGGACAGGATCACTCCCCTGTGTAACTTCGACATTTGCCAGTGGCAGCTAATTTTCTTCTTTTTTCTCAGGCCCTTTGAAGAGGCCACTTTATTTGTTAGTCACCAGGACTACGGGTTGAACGACATTATTCCACTCCTTCATGTCTTGGAGCAGATGCTGATAAATCTGGCTGGCCAAGGGAAAGGCGACATGGCGCCTACATCTCCAAGCCAACTGAGCCTGTCGGGCTGAACTGGCCAAGGAGAAAGAGGACATTCATGCACAAGTAATGTATACAGAACTGGGTGGTTTATCTGTGCACATGACAGGAGAGGAGCTGGAGGGTGATGAGGAAGGCCATGCAGATGACCCCAACACACTGTGGCAGTATGCAGTGGAGATGGAGGCAGGGAGTCCCTCCGAGTCCGTTGCGCAAATGGCCAGATGCATGCTGAATTGCTTGCTTAGTGATAGCCATATTATAACTATTTGGAAGAGGGATGACTACTATCTCTCCACCATGTTAGACCCTTGCTAAAGCTCAAAAATGGGGTCCTTTTTTCCACCTGCTTAGAGGAAAGATAAACTCAACTACTATCAAGACAACCTATGTAGTCAGTTGGCCGCTATCTATGTGCGCCATTGCCCATCCTCACAAAGGTCTGTCCATGAGAGCCCTCTACACTCATGCTTCACTGCCATGACTGCTGGAGAGGCAGGTGCAGCACCAGCATCATCTGCAGCAACTTAAGTTTGGTGAAGCACTTTTGTTCACCCGCCTACTGAAGAAACCACCCACCAGCAGCAGTAGTACATGGAGCAGAACCTGAATCAGCAGGTGGTGGCATACTTGGACTGCACCCTGCCATGCCATATCCAATATCCGTGGACCACTGGGCAGCGAAACTTGATTTGTGGCTGCAATTGGCCGGATTTGCCCTGGACAAGCTTTTCTGCTCAACCAGTAATGTGGCATTAGAGCGGGTGTTTATTGCGGCGGGGGGCATATTTACCCCCAAAAAACTCGCTTTTCCATTCAAAATGTTGAGAAAATAACCTTTGTAAAGATGAATCAGATTTGGATGAGCCAGAATTTCCACACACCAGTGCCTAATGCATCAGACTAGATCATTCTGGGTGCCACACCAAAACAGAACTTTTCTTCTAGATACCTCTGATGCTGCCACCCACTTGATGTCATATACCTGCTGCCTCTGCTGTCATCTTCTTCTACTACCACTATCTTACACTGTTAACACCACTGCTGTTGCTCTCCACATCCCCATTTTGACGAGGCCACTTTGTTGACTCCTCATGCGATTGCCACCCTCATCACTCTGTGATGGGGCCACCAGGTTGACTCCTCTCGCTGCTGCCAGCCTCTGTGACAGGGTCACTAGTGTCCCTGTTTGGCCTTATTCACATCACCATTTATTTTACCCTTCTGATCTGTCAGAAGGAAGGAGCAATGAAAAACACAACGGATCCTGTCTTTGGAGCATCAGTAAGGCTTTCGTGGGGGTCCTAGGTTTTGGACCCCTGCAGATCTGATACTGATGACTTATCCTGGGGATAGTCACATCAATAGATAAGAGCAGCACTCCCAGGTCCACGTTGATCTCAAATGGATGCAAAAGCCCCGCAATAACCGCAGATCAAAGCAGCCCAATGATATAGAGGAGATAAATAGGCGGCAGCAGCATATCCTATTTGTTACTTTATTTGGACTTCACAGCATACAAAAAAGTGACGTTCGGCTGTCAACCAGCCTTTCTCAAGGCTGAGAAAGGCTGGTTAACATTCGAAACGTCGCTTTTATGTATGCTGTGAAGTCAAAATAAAGAAACAAATGGGATATGCTCTCGCTGCCTATTTATCTCCTTTATCCTGGGGATATGTCATTAATATCTTTTCCCGGATAACCCCTTTACGAGCACCTATGCATTTAAATAACAGAAAACACACTTGCAATTTTGCTAGTTCTATTTAATAATGTGTGTACCAAATCCATGACTTGAAACTGGTGACTTTTAATTTCTAGACTTCATAATAAAATGTATGTAAAACAGAAGAGTACAAAACGAAAGACTCATGCTTCATCCTCCCACACTCAGAATGTGGATAGAAGCAGCATCAGCCATTCAACTAGTAGTAGTAGCCCACATTTCTCCCTGGGTTCCATGATGTGCAGCATAATTAATAATCTCTTAAGTACTGGGCCCATTTTGGTTTTTGCACTTTTGTTTTTTCCTACCCCCGTTTCAATAGCCGAAACATATTAAATTTCCATTCAGATAGACATAACGGGGCTTATTTTTGGTGGAATAAGTTGTATTTGTATTGGAAAATGTGAAATTGGAAAATGTGAAAAAAAAAATTTGTGGGGTTAAATTGGAAAAAACACACAATTCCAACAAAGTGTTTTGGGTTTTGATATTACAGAGTTCATTGTGTACTAAAAATTATATCCTTATTCTGAGGCTCAATACGATTATGGCGATACCAAATTTGTATTTTTTTTTTGTTTTACTACTTTTATAAATATAAATATACCTTTTGGAAAAAAAACTAAACCTTTTTTCTTCGCATTGCCATTTCCTGACAGCCATAACTTTTTAATACTTCCATCCACAGAGCTGTATGAGGGCTTTTTTGTTTTTTTTCAAGACAAACTGTAGTTTTAATATAACAATGGTACCATTTTTGGGATACAACTTTTTGATCAATGTTGGATAAGGTGACTAAAAAATAGTGAATCACATGTTTTTAATTTTTTTCCATTATGGTGTGCACCACACAGGAAAAATATTTTATATTTTAATATTTTGCTCAATTGAGCTCAATTCACCACTTTTACCCTTAATATTTAAATCAGTAAAACTTCACTTTTATTAGTAGTTCTCTAAAAATGTTTGTGAGTTTTGACACACTTGTTAAAACTACTGCTCGAATTTGCACACTGCTATCGCACAGGTTGCTAGTGGTAACGGAGGGTGTGCACTACCCTCCTAACCTTCCCACAAGTTTGCAATCAGTGTATAACTACCTGCCTGACTAATCCTGCAGGGTACTCGGTGCTGTGAACATACACCCTAAAGTAAATAACTGTTTTCTACTCAGTGTTTAGCAACTCGAGCAGAGCTAAAACCAACAGATTCTGTCCCCCAACATGTTTCACCAGGTAAACTGGCGTCTTCAGGGGAAAGGACAGACTTGAAACACCATGCTGAACACTCCTATTTATAGTTTGTAATCCTATAATTGGCCAATAGTACCATTGGCATTAGACTGACAGTTTAAAGAGCCAGTGAACTGGTCAGGTTTAAATTTATTGGTTGAATCATTGGATGCCTGCCAGATAACGTGCTGCGCAGACCCAAGCTGCGCAAACACTTATTCCACACTCAAGTTGGATGACTGGTTATTGAGTAACTACCAGATAATGTGCTGCGCAGACCCTTGCTGCGCTAACACTTATTCTGTAGTCAGGTAAAAGCTACTCACTATATATGAATCACCCAGCAGCCCCTGCCAAGTCTGCCACACTGCGACTACACAAGCGCTGATACCACTAGTCCTTACATACTACCAACATGGACGATCCCCTGTTTACACACATATAATCAGGGGCAAAGCATGTAGAGGATATAGAAAAAAAAATAAAAATAAAAAAATTATATCCCCGTCCATAGTACTAAATGCACCAGACCTGATTGCAAAACATTGTAATGTCGGAGTATATCATCCTTAATAGGTACAGGCTTAATTACCAAGGTATCAGACACAAGGGGCAACATAATAACCAAGCGCGTCTAGATACATCAAGACGCGCCTGGGTCTCTCAGATAGTGGGCACAAGCTTAATTATAAGCAGTGTCAAAATATAGATAGTAACATGTTGAACAAACGCGCCTCGATGTATACAGACGCGCTTGGATCCCTCAGGTAATGTATATAAGGGGTTCCGAGTCCCCTCTCTCTGTTCCCATGCATACATTAATACCCAAAACACCAGAGCCAAAGAGTGTCATGATGTCATCCCTTACTGCTACATACAGAATTATAACTCATTAGGGCCCCACAAAACTGGCCCCTTTGTATTGTGCAACCACAAAAGCCTGATGTTAAACTAGTGCGGTTAACAGATGTTAAAATACAGTGCCAGCAGGTGTTAGATGCACTTCCACCTTAGCTATTATACTTACTTCATATTTGGCCCCCATCAGGGTCTCAAAAAACAAGATTCCACCATATTATTATATTACATTACTTTTGTGCTGAACTAGCACCTTATTATAATATGCCCAAAATCGAGAATTAAATTGATGTCCTAAAAGGAGGAATAATATATCCAAAGGTAAAGACTGACATGGTTAACACTTCTATAAGGTAAAATCCTATACCAAGAAGAAGCCAAATGGATATATCGTTTGGAGAGTTTGAGTCCACATGGACTCAATGAGGGATTCACATTTTCGTCGTTTTTGTAATACGATCTAGGTGTATTTTCAATAAATATGATCACACTATTTCAATTGTGAGTAATATAGGCTGAACACTCTGGGATCTTTTGAGCTAGCGTAAACTATAGATTATGACATAATATATATGAGTCACTAAGGCCAACATGGTACCTGTCTAGCAAAATATGTGCATCACTCAAGTATGTTGCTTTGGATAAACAATGACTTTACCTGCTTATGTGACAGGTTCAAACAATTTGTAGGACCATGAGTCGAGAATGTACCAGCATAACACCTTATAGAAGTGTTAACCATGTCAGTCTTTACCTTTGGATATTGTGGTAATGTGCAGGGTGCCGTCGTGGATGGCAGGTATGTGTCACCGAGGTTCATAGCCTCGGTGAGGTAAGAGCCCGTTTTTGTTGATGTCAGCAGCAGCTAGTGCTACTGACATAGTTGTTAAATAGCATGGCTGCAAAGCCGATCCGGGCCGGCTCTTACCGGGAGCAGCTAAAGTGTAGGGTGGGTGGCTGCTCCCCACGACCCAGTCCTGGTTTTGGGCTGGGTTTAAAAGCTCAGCCAGCTCAGCAGCTGGAGGCTGTGATTATCCTGGAGCTGCTAACAGGGCTGAGGAGTTCTCTGTCCTGGAGGAAAGAGCTCAGCAAGGAGGTGTTTTGTTCCTGGCTACCTGAAGCTGGATTCTCCTGCGGCTGGGCCGACAGCGTGGTGCGAACCTGCACCTACACCTCCCAGGTGACTGAACCTGTGTTGGCCTGTTTTTGTTTTGCCACGTTATTTCCGTTGGGTGTGAACTGTCACCAAGAGACTGTTTTCATTTATGGTGTGCAAGTGTGAATAAAACACTGTTTGTTGCACAATCTGGACTCCTTGTTTAGCCTCTAAACTGCACCCGCACCGCTGTCTACCAGAGCGACTCCCCACATTTGGTGTCGGATGCGGGCATGCGCAGTGAGGCTGGCGTGAACGCCGAAGTTTTGTTTTTCTAAAGTGCATGGAATATATTAAGCCAGCAAAGCTGCAAGCAGGAGTTTCTGGCAACATGGAGGCTGCTGTGAAGGCTCTCATAGAGGCTAACATGCAGCAGCGGGAGACCAACCAGTTACTGCTACAACATGTGATGGCATTACAGGCGGCTGGAGAGTCCCACCACGTCCATGATGCCCGGAAAGCGGTCCGTGCGGCGATCCCAAAGATGACCCCCGCAGACCACGTGGAGACATACCTAGCGGTCTTTGAGAAGGTCGCCGTGAGGGAAAAGTTACCCCGTGACCAGTGGGCCGAGGTGGTTGCTCCGTTCCTGGCATCCGGACCCCAGCAAGTTTTTTTTGATTTGGCAGACGACCAGGCTGCTGACTATTCCACGGTGAAGGGGGAGATCCTGGCCAGACTGGGGGTAAACGTGTTGGTCCGGGCTCAGCGTGTCCACCAGTGGGACTTTAACGTGGCTGAACCCGCCAGGCCGCAGTACTATGAGTTGCTGCACAGGTTGCAAAAATGGCTGCAGCCTGAAGTTCTGAGTCCGACTGCTATGCTGGACCGGCTGCTGGCTGACATGTTTTGGAGGGCCTTGCCTTACCCCCTTCAACACTGGATCGGCCAGGTATCCCCACCAATGCCCTTGAGATGGTCGACCTGGTGGAACGATATGAGGCCACCAGAAACCTGCAGGGGGTTCTTTTGGGAGGGGCCAGTCAAACCCCGGAAATCTCCACCCCAGTCCCGGCGGCCGGCCAAACCCGCCCGGGATGTACCTCTTGCAGATCCGTCCCCAGTGGTCTGCTGGCAGTGTCGGGAGCCTGGACACATAAGGGCCAACTGTCCACAGTGGGGGGAACCCATGGAGACTAATTATGGGTACCGGGCTTCCATGTATGCCCGGAGACTGTGTGCGACTGGCATCCCCGAGACAATAGACAGTCGTCATCTGTGCCAGGTACAAGTCGGGGATAACCTGGCAGTGGCGCTGTTGGACTCAGGGAGCCTGGTAACCCTGGTAAGTGCTGCCCTGGTACAGCCCACCCAGTATACGGGCCGGAAAGTTGGGGTGGTGTGCATTCACGGAGACTTAAAGGACTATCCCACTGCTGTAATGTCTCTGTCCACGGCGGCCGGCACCTGGACTTGTGAAGTGGCGATCTCCGCCAAACTACTAATAATTGGGAGAGACTTCCCTGGTTTTCTGTCACTATGGCCTGAGGTGAAAGTGACTAATAGCCCTGAGACAGGGGTAACCCTAGCAGAGTGGCCTGGTTCCTGTGGGAGGCCAGAGCCCTGGGAGCCCGAGTCCGAAGGGCCTGCGGTAGGGGTGACCACCACTTCTGTGATAGAGGGGGAGACACCCCCACTGAGTGTAATGGTGGGAGACATGGAGGACTTGCCACCAGGTCCTGAGTTGGCAGACCTCCACGTCTCCGGAGATAATTTTGGGACCGCCCAACACCGGGACCAAACCCTAACCAGGGCCTGGGAGAATGTGCTGGAAATTGATGGTAAACTCCAGAAACCAGAGGCTGAATTAATGTTCCCACGATTTATTGTTCTGCAGGATATGTTGTATCGGGTGAACCAAATCCGAGGTGAACCTGTTGAACAGTTGGTGGTGCCCACAGCGTATCGCAAGCTTGTCATGGAGCTTGCCCACCAACATGTTCTTGGGGACACCTGGGGTGGCAGAAAACCCAGGACCGCATACTGCAGCGGTTTTATTGGCCCGGTGTGTTCAAGGAGGTAGAAGATTATTGTAAGTCCTGTCCAACCTGTCAGATAACTAGCCCCCAGCCACATTTCCGTAGTCCTCTGGTACCTCTGCCAATTATTGAAGTACCGTTTGAGCGAGTCGCTATGGATTTAATTGGGCCTGTACCAAAGTCTGCCAGGGGCCACCAACACATTCTGGTAGTTCTCGACTATGCCACTCGGTATCCGGAGGCGGTGCCTCTGCGACATACCTCAGCTAGGCTCATTGCCAAAGAGTTAATGGAGATGTTTTCCCGTGTGGGCCTGCCTAAAGAGGTTCTGACAGACCAAGGGACCCCTTTATGTCCAAAGTAATGAGGGAACTGTGTAAATTGTTGCGTATAAAGCAGTTACGGACGTCCGTTTACCATCCGCAAACAGACGGTCTTGTGGAGAGGTTTAACCAAACTCTAAAAAATATGTTAAAGAGGGTGGTGTCTAGAGATGGGAAGGACTGGGATCTGCTTCTGCCCTATCTCATGTTCGCAGTGCGAGAGGTGCCCCAGGCCTCTACTGGGTTCTCGCCCTTCGAACTGCTTTATGGCAGACACCCTCGGGGCCTGTTGGATATCGCCAAGGAAGCATGGGAACAACAGCCTGTCCCCACAAAAGTGTCATTGAGTATGTCGCCCAGATGCAGGAACGGATGGAAAGGGTGTTGCCCTTGGTCCGGGAGCATATGGAGGCAGCGCAACAAGCCCAGAGTAGGGTGTACAATCGTCAGGCTCGGGTACGGGGCTTCAATCCGGGAGATCGGGTTTTGGTTCTGGTACCCACCCTTGACAGCAAATTCCTAGCTAGGTGGCAGGGCCCCTATGAGGTGATCGAGAAAGTAGGGAAGTAAATTACAAAGTACACCAGCCAGGCGGCGCAAGCCGGAGCAGGTGTACCACGTGAATTTACTTAAGCCGTGGAAAGATAGGGACGCGGCCGACGACCACAGCCCCCGGCCAGGGCTTCTAGGTGAAAAGGGTCCAGCCCCACAGTTCGAGGCCTGTGAAGCCGTAACCACGGTAAAATTGCAGACAGCCTGTCTTCCAAACAAGTTCAGGAAGTCAGGGAGTTCCTCAGTCGGAACACGGATGTGTTCTCGGACCTCCCTGGCCGCACGTCTCTCATCCGACATGACATCGTCACTGAGCCTCAGGCCAAGGTCCGGTTAAAACCATACCGGGTACCCGATGCGCGGCGGCGGGCCATCGCGGAGGAAGTGCAGTTTATGTTGAAGCTCGATGTCATTGAGGAGTCGAAAAGTGAGTGGGCCAGTCCCATAGTCCTAATACCTAAGCCGGATGGGACGTTGCGGTTCTGCAACGACTTTCGCAAGTTAAATGAAGTATCCAAGTTTGACGCGTATCCCATGCCCCGAGTAGACGAGCTTGTTGAAAGTTTAGGACAAGCCCGTTATTTTTCTGTGCTGGACCTCACTAAAGGGTACTGGCAGGTACCCTTAACGGAGTCGGCTAAGGAAAAACGCATTTGTTACCCCGCAGGGCCTGTATCACTACAAGGTGTTACCCTTTGGCCTGCATGGCGCCCCGCCACTTTCCAAAGGCTAATGGACATAGTGCTGCGACCACATCGTCGGTACGCCTCGGCCTACTTAGATGATGTAGTCATCCACAGCACCGACTGGGAAAGCCATTTACCCAAGGTGCAGGCGGTAGTGGATGCCCTGAGGAAAGCCGGACTGACCGCTAACCCAAAGAAGTGCTCCATAGGGTTAGAGGAGACAAAATATCTGGGATATGTAATTGGGTGGGGAGTTATCAAACCTCAGGTAACTAAGGTAGAGGCCATTCGTAACTGGCCCCGACCGGTCACCACCAGGCAGGTAAAGTCGTTCCTGGGGATTGTAGGTTACTACATGAGGTTTGTGCCCCACTTTGCCACAATAGCAGCGCCATTGACAGACCTGTTGAAGGGGCGAAAGTCTGGGAGGGTTAGCGGGAGTGAGAAGGCGGAGGAGGCTTTCTCCGCGTTGAAGTCGGCCCTGTGTGGGTCCCCGGTTTTGGTGACACCCGACTTCAACAAGGAGTTTGTCGTACAGACCGACGCCTCGGAGGTAGGCCTCGGTGCGGTACTGTCTCAGGAGGTCAACGGGGAAGAACATCCCGTTGTCTTCCTGAGCCGTAAGCTCAGTCCCGCCGAGTCCAGATATAGTATAGTGGAGAGGGAGTGCCTGGCTATCAAGTGGGCACTCGAATCTCTCCGCTACTACCTGTTAGGGAGGAGGTTCCGTCTGGTGACCGACCATTCCCCCCTCAAATGGATGAGTCAGGCCAAGGAGAGGAATGCTCGGGTCACCAGGTGGTTCCTATCCCTGCAAAATTTCAAGATCTCCGTGGAACATAGGGCAGGTCGCTTGCAGGGAAATGCAGATGCCCTTTCCCGCGTCCACTGCCTCACATGTGTCCACCCCTCAGGGTTGAACAAAGGGGGTGTGTGGTAAGGTGCAGGGTGCCGTCGTGGATGGCAGGTATGTGTCACCGAGGTTCATAGCCTCGGTGAGGTAAGAGCCCGTTTTTGTTGATGTCAGCAGCAGCTAGTGCTACTGACATAGTTGTTAAATAGCATGGCTGCAAAGCCGATCCGGGCCGGCTCTTACCGGGAGCAGCTAAAGTGTAGGGTGGGTGGCTGCTCCCCACGACCCAGTCCTGGTTTTGGGCTGGGTTTAAAAGCTCAGCCAGGTCAGCAGCTGGAGGCTGTGATTATCCTGGAGCTGCTAACAGGGCTGAGGAGTTCTCTGTCCTGGAGGAAAGAGCTCAGCAAGGAGGTGTTTTGTTCCTGGCTACCTGAAGCTGGATTCTCCTGCGGCTGGGCCGACAGCGTGGTGCGAACCTGCACCTACACCTCCCAGGTGACTGAACCTGTGTTGGCCTGTTTTTGTTTTGCCACGTTATTTCCGTTGGGTGTGAACTGTCACCAAGAGACTGTTTTCATTTATGGTGTGCAAGTGTGAATAAAACACTGTTTGTTGCACAATCTGGACTCCTTGTTTTGCCTCTAAACTGCACCCGCACCGCTGTCTACCAGAGCGACTCCCCACAATATATTATTCCTCCTTTTAGGACATCAATTTAATTCTCGATTTTGGGCATATTATAATAAGGTGCTAGTTCAGCACATAAGTAATGTAATATAATAATATGGTGGAATCTTGTTTTTTGAGACCCTGATGGGGGCCAAATATGAAGTAAGTATAATAGCTAAGGTGGAAGTGCATCTAACACCTGCTGGCACTGTATTTTAACATCTGTTAACCGCACTAGTTTAACATCAGGCTTTTGTGGTTGCACAATACAAAGGGGCCAGTTTTGTGGGGCCCTAATGAGTTATAATTCTGTATGTAGCAGTAAGGGATGACATCATGACACTCTTTGGCTCTGGTGTTTTGGGTATTAATGTATGCATGGGAACAGAGAGGGGACTCGGAACCCCTTATATACATTACCTGAGGGATCCAAGCGCGTCTGTATACATCGAGGCGCGTTTGTTCAACATGTTACTATCTATATTTTGACACTGCTTATAATTAAGCTTGTGCCCACTATCTGAGGGACCCAGGCGCGTCTTGATGTATCTAGACAGCGCTTGGTTAATATGTTGCCCTTGTGTCTGATACCTTGGTAATTAAGCCTGTACCTATTAAGGATGATATACTCCGACATTACAATGTTTTGCAATCAGGTCTGGTGCATTTAGTACTATGGACGGGGATATAATTTTTTTTTTTTTTTTTTTTTTTATATATCCTCTACATGCTTTGCCCCTGATTATATGTGTGTAAACAGGGGATCGTCCATGTTGGTAGTATGTAAGGACTAGTGGTATCAGCGCTTGTGTAGTCGCAGTGTGGCAGACTTGGCAGGGGCTGCTGGGTGATTCATATATAGTGAGTAGCTTTTACCTGACTACAGAATAAGTGTTAGCGCAGCAAGGGTCTGCGCAGCACATTATCTGGTAGTTACTCAATAACCAGTCATCCAACTTGAGTGTGGAATAAGTGTTTGCGCAGCTTGGGTCTGCGCAGCACGTTATCTGGCAGGCATCCAATGATTCAACCAATAAATTCAAACCTGACCAGTTCACTGGCTCTTTAAACTGTCAGTCTAATGCCAATGGTACTATTGGCCAATTATAGGATTACAAACTATAAATAGGAGTGTTCAGCATGGTGTTTCAAGTCTGTCCTTTCCCCTGAAGATGCCAGTTTATCTGGTGAAACATGTTGGGGGACAGAATCTGTTGGTTTTAGCTCTGCTCGAGTTGCTAAACACTGAGTAGGAAACAGTTATTTATTTTAGGGTGTATGTTCACAGCACCGAGTACCCTGCAGGATTAGTCAGGCAGGTAGTTATACACTGATTGAAAACTTGTGGGAAGGTTAGGAGGGTAGTGCACACCCTCCGTTACCACTAGCAACCTGTGCGATAGCAGTGTGCAAATTCGAGCAGTAGTTTTAACAAGTGTGTCAAAACTCACAAACATTTTTAGAGAACTACTAATAAAAGTGAAGTTTTACTGATTTAAATATTAAGGGTAAAAGTGGTGAATTGAGCTCAATTGAGCAACGTTTTTTTGTTGCTATGGAACCCTCCCTTAATAGGGTCTCTAGTTTTTTTGTATTATATTTTAATATTTGAAACATTTTTGGACACAGCGATACCTGTTATGTTTATATTTTTAAAGTTAAATTTTTTATGTAAAATTGGGAAGGGGGGTGATTTAAAGGGGTATTCAGGTTGGTAAAAGTTATTTCCTATACATAGGGGATCAGAATGGGGGCCCCATACCCCCCACAGCTCCCCTGAAATGACCAGAGGGGCTGGTCGCACATGGCGCAGCCACTCTATTCATTTCCATGGGAGTTCTGGAGATAGTGGAGTGCTGTACTTGGCTATCTCTGGAACTCCCATAGAAATGAATAGAACAGCCACGTGCATATGTGAGGCCACTCCGGTCATTTCAGGGGATCACCTGGGGATACGTGGCCCCCATTCTCATGATCAGGCCCCCACCAATCTTACAGTTATCCCCTATCCTGGACAGGGTATAACTTTTACCAACCGGAATTGCCCTTTAAACATTTAATATTTATATGTTTTTTTGTACTTTTTAAACAAAAACTTTTAGCCCCCTTAGGGGGCTAGAACCTGGGATCTGTTGATCCCTTGTCTCATTCACCATAATAGAAATCTATTGTTGTGAATTGGAGTCCACTGCTCTACCTGTTGAGCTTTGCCCTGCGCACAGCTTTGCAGGCAGATTATCATGACAGACCTGGGAAGCTTCATCACTGCAGATCCCAGTCATTGCAGCCAGGAGCCTGCTGTATTATACAGCCGGCACCTGCCATATATTTGGTGGGCTTAGCGCAGCAGTCCTCGTCATATAGTCCTCTCCAGGTATATCACAATGGCTGAAGGGGTTAAGGACAAAGAGGATGATATTTTGGACTGGATGGCTAACTTCTCCTCTCAGTCACAGCAGGATGATGTGGATGTCAGGGGTCAAAGCATTCCTCCTGCTCCAACTCCTTGCAACCACAGAGAAGCCTTGAAGTTACATTCTGTCTGTCATTAATGCCCCTTCCTAGTGGGATGCCTTCTCTTTTCTTAGGGAGAGGCAATAAAACCCCACCACATGCTATTGAAGATAGTCACAAGTGTCTCCCTGTTGATGTGTGTGAAAAGTCAGCTTTTGGAATGCCATGAGGAGGAGGTTAAGGGACGCTAGGGGACCCTGCACATATTTGTGTTTTTGATGGTGGTGTTAGTAGGGGCATGTGTAGCCACCGTGGTGGTGGTAGGAACAGTGGTAGCAACATTGGTACGCAGGGCAAATACAAAGCAGAATCATGTCACAAAAAAGGTAAACTATATGCAAATCATATTATATACATGAACACATAAATTAAGCACAGAAGACAAAAAATAATTAATCCCAAAAACATATGATCACAGAAAAAATGCTTGGTGATCAGAACGAAGTTTCAATATTTTTACTTAATCCATTTGGCTATAATGCTGACATTATAAAAATCCAGAAAGTTTCATGCTGTTTTAATCTCCTTAATCTGTTGGGATTGTAGATTGGAATTTGTTTGATCAGAAAAACTATTACTGATGTAAATTTTGCTATTATGCACCTGGCGTACATCTGGTGCAGATTGAGGCGCAAAGGCTATTTTTTCCCGCTCATTTTTTCCATGTCTAAAAAAGGGGCCATGGTGTGGGCGGGTATGGGGACGGGCCAGCAGGCTAGTCTCATTTATAAGGAAGCTGCCGTAAATTTAGACTAGCACCTCTTCAAAACCTCAGCAGATCCAGAGCACGGGGTTATTAAGACCGGTGTCCCCAGTCTTAATAAATGACCCCCAGTGTGCTTAGGATAATTATTTAAAACATCTGCGTTTATTCAAATGGCAGTAGAATGGTTGTAAAGTGCAGCCAATGTATTGTAGTTTGCACGGCCACTGTAGAAAATAAATGACTTAGTCATAAATGCAGTTTACAATGAATTTTACAGGAAAAGATTCTCCTGTAGTAGATGATAAAATTATATTATTTTATTTGGTAAGATTTGGCAGCAGAGGCACCATTTGGATCTGCACCCATAGGTCTCAGTGGCGGTGGAGAGGAGTTTCAATGAGATTTGTGTAATTGACTGGAGACCAAAATATTACCTATGGTGGTATCATCTATAGGTGATTTTAGGTGTAGTTGAGAGCTTTTTGTTTAGGATGTTGTCACTCAGTAGTACATGTTAGTGGCTTTGGAGAATCTTTTTTGCGGTTGGTGTGTCCCAAATTGTATTTGGTAATGTACAAGGTCATGCGGGTAGTTTTTTCTCTCTGAAGTGTTTTTTGACGATTAAGATATGTTGTCTAAAAGTGTCATTGTTAGTGTAACATAACGTGAATTCAAAAGATTTGAGAATGAATAAACTTACTCAGGCTAAGTGAATTAATATATTTACTAAGTGTGATTAAATATGCGATAACAGAAACAAATCACATACAGAGTAATTAAAAATAGGGTTCCGGTCGATCATGCTATAACATATTGCTGTCTACCAAGTTATAACACATAACCGACGCTCCATGGTGTAGAAGAGATAGGGCAAATCAATAATTACATCCTACATAGGATAAATTTCTGGTGGAATCCCAATTAATTGTTAGTCCAGACCACAGTTATTCCCATCAGCCTCTCCTCCAGTGTGCATCATGCAAGTCTCTGAGATCACTCAGAAATGTGTTGTTATAAGTATAATGGGGAATAGGTACTATTTCTAACCCACTACAATACAAGGCACATCATTAGACAGAACGTAATAATAAAAGGGAAGAGAATTAAAGGGACAGAACCAATCAATACTTAAAAAATAACCTTACAATACAGTTAGAGCAGTTTCTACAAATTTGTTTGAATTGTCCATACGGGATATTTTTAAGGCATGGTGGGTAGTGTGCACTGTGAAAGTCTAAATAACTGTTGACATCTATTTTTTTTAAATATACGGGTTCCAAAGGTTACTGTGTGGTTCCTAGTAGAGTTGAGCGAACATTTGGAAGTTCGGGTTCGCCGGGTTCGGCCAAACTTCATCGCAAAGTTTGAGTTCAGGACCCGAACTTGACCCCGAACCCCATTGAAGTCAATAGAGACCCGAACTTTGGGGCACTAAAATGGCTCTAAAAGAGTCATGAAAAGGGCTAAAGGGCTGCAAAAGGCAGCAAAATGTGGATACGAGCATGACAAGTGCCCTGCATAGGATAGGCAAGTGACTTAAAATAAAATAAATAAACATTAAAAATAATAATATTGAACTAGGAGGAGGTCCATATGGAGTAGGAGGTTGAGGAGGCGGTGGACGTGGCGGTGTAGGTGGACATTTGGGTAGACCACAAAACATTGTGGAATATATAAAATAAAACAAAGAGAAAGTGCGCTAGAGTATAACAATGGCTGTGTGAGGCCGGTATACATGTCAATTCTGCACAAGGTACGGACAAGTCCTGTGGGATCCATGCCTGGTTCATTTTAATGAAGGTGAGCTTGTCCACAGTGGCTGTGGACAGGCAGCTGCGCTTGTCTGTAATAACGCCCCCTGCCATGCTAAATACAAGTCCAGACAATACACTGGCTCCAGGGCAGGCCAGCACCTCCAAGGCGTAAAGGGCAAGCTCAGGCCATGTGCCCAATTTGGAGACCCAGAAGTTGAATGTGGCAGACCCATCAGTCAGTACGTATAGGCGTGTGCACACATACTGCTCCACCATGTTGCTGAAATGCTGCCTCCTGCTAAGACGTTGCATATCAGCTGGTGGTGCTGGTTCTTGTGGCGTGGTGACAAAGCTTTTCCACATTTCGGCCATGCTAACCCTGCCTTCTAAGGTGCTGGCGGTGCCCCGGCTGCGTTGGCGACCTCTTCCTCCTCCTCTGCCTTTGCCTTGTGCTTCCACTGAACCCCTGCTGTCAGATGGGAATGCCATCAGCAGCGGGTCTACCAGCATGGGCTTATAGTCGCACTTCTTCCAATGACGCTCCAGTGAGGGAATTAAGGACGGCACGTTGTCCTTGTAACGGGGATCCAGCAGGGTGGCCATCCAGTAATCAGCACAAGTTTGAATATGGGCAACTCGGCGGTCCTTGTGCAGGCACTGAAGCATGTAGTCACTCATGTGTGCCAGGCTGCCCAGAGGCAATGACAAGCTGTCCTCAGTAGGAGGTGTATCGTCTGTGTCCTCTGTATCCTCCCAGCCATGCTCCAGTGATGGCCATGAGCTGCTTTGGGTGCCTTCCAGCTGTGAACACGGTTCCTCCTTCTCATCATCCTCCAGAACTGTGTCCTACCTGGACAGTTGTGTACCTGGCCTCTGTTGGTGCAGGAACCCACCCTCTGAGCCACTTGTAAATGACTGGCCTGATAACTGTGGAAATGACCCCTCTTTCTCTCCTCCTCTTCCTCCTGTGCCACATCCTCTTCCATCATCACCCAAAGCGTTTATTCAAGGAGACATAGAATTGGGATAGTAACGCTGAGAATGGCGTCATTGGCACTGGCCATGTTGGTGGAGTAGTCAAAAAAGCGTAACAAGGCACACAGGTCTCGCATGGAGGCCCACTCAGTGGAGCGACTCACCCGGACGTGCTGCAGCTGAAACTCCTGCTGCTGCTGCTCACACAATCTCTCCAGCATGTGTAAGGTGGAGTTCCACCTTGTGGGCTCGTCGCATATGAGGCTCACCGCCTCATATGCAACATGCCCACAAGGTTGAACTCCGCTGCAGAGCAGACAGGCAAGCAGCAGGGTGAGAACACCGAAAGCGCGCACAGATGGCCCGCACTTTCTGCAGCAGCTCTGAAATATAGGGGTAGTTTTTCAGGAATTTCTGCACCACCAAATTCAGCACATGCGCTAGGCAAGGGATGTGCGTCAAACCCGCTAGGCCAAAAGCTGCTACGAGATGTCGCCCATTATCGCACATTACCTGGCCGAGCTTGAGGCTCAGTGGCACCAACAACTCATCGGTTTGTTGTTCCATGCCCATCCACAGCTCCTGCGCAGTGTGGGGTTTGTCCCCCAAACAGATGAGTTTCCTAACTGGCTGCTGTCGTTTTCCCCTGGCTGTGCTGAAGTTGGTGGTGAAGGTGTTACGTTGACCGGATGAGGAGGTGTTAGAGGAGGAAGAGGAGAACGAGGCAACAGGAGGCAAAGAGAAATGCCCTGCAATCCTCTTTGGCCGAAGGATATGCGCCAAACAGCTATCCACCCTCAGGCCCAGCCGCCACTGCCTTTACCCAGTGTGCTGTTAGGGAGATATAACGTCCCTGCCCATGCTTACTGGTCCATGTATCAGTTGTTATGTGGACCTTGCCACAGATGGTGTTGCGCAGTGCACACCTGATTTTGTCCCCCACTTGTTTGTGCAGGTAAGAGATGGCTCGCCTGGAAATGTAGTGGCGGCTGGGAACGACATACTGTGGGACAGCCAACGCAATAAGGTTTTTATAAGTCTCCGTCTCCACCAGACGGAATGTCTAAAGAACTGCCACGCCAGGGAACTCCTTGGAGCTGGCTATGTTGTTCTCAGTCCCTGGGTGCGGTGGGCAGCAGCAGGTGTACTGTCTAGGGAATGGCCCCCGTGCTTTTGCACCCTGCTCCCTTTTTTGCTGTGCTGGTGGCTCTGTGCAACCACCGCCTCTCCCTCCGAACTGCAAAGGTCACTCGCATGACCTTGACTCCACGTGGGGTATAGGACACCCTGCCAGCAGACTCATCAAAAAGCATAAGAGACTGTAAATGCAGTATGTTACGGCTTTATTGGAATATCAGAAATGCAGCCTAGGATCCTAATGTGCTATCTAGCACAAAAACAGTGTTTTTTGCAAACAACAATAAAAATGCAGTATGTTACGGTTTTATTGGAATATCAGAAATGCAGCGTAGGATCCTAATGTGCTATCTAGCACAAAAACAGTGTTTTTTGCATACAACAATTAAAATGCAGTATGTTACGGTTTTATTGGAATATCAGAAATGCAGCGTAGAATCCTAATGTGCTATCTAGCACAAAAACAGTGTTTTTTTTGCATACAACAATAAAAATGCAGTATGTTACGGTTTTATTGGAATATCAGAAATGCAGCGTAAGCCGCTAATGTGCTATCTAGCACAAAAACAGTGTTTTTTGCAAACAACAATACAAATGCAGTATGTTACAGTTTTATTGGAATATCAGAAATGCAGTGTAGGATCCTAATGTGCTATCTAGCACAAAAACAGTGTTTTTTGCAAACAACAATACAAATGCAATATGTTACGGTTTCATTGGAATATCAGAAATGCAGTGTAGGATCCTAATGTGCTATCTAGCACAAAAATAGTGTTTTTTGCAAACAACTATGTAAATGCAGTATGTTACGGTTTTATTAGACTGTCAGAAATGCAGCATAGGAACCTAATGTGCTATCTAGCACAAAAACAGTGTTTTTTGCAAACAAAAATAAAAATGCAATATGTTACGGTTTTATTGGACTGTCGGAAATGAGGTGTAGGAAGCTAATGTGCTATCTAGCACAAAAAAAGTGTTTTTTGCAAACAACTATGTAAATGCAGTATGTTACCGTTTCATTGGACTGTCAGAAATGCAGCGTAGGAACCTAATGTGCTATCTAGCACAAAAACAGTGTTTTTTGCAAACAAAAATAAAAATGCAATATGTTACGGTTTTATTGGAATATCAGAAATACAGCGTAAGCCGCCAATGTGCTATCTAGCACAAAAACAGTGTTTTTTGCAAACAACAATAAAAATGCAATATGTTACAGTTTTATTGGGATATCAGAAATGCAGTGTAGGATCCTAATGTGTTATCTACCACAAAAACAGTGTTTTTTGCAAACAATTATGTAAATTCAGTATGTTATGTTTTTTTTTGGACTGTCAGAAATGCAGCATAGGAAACTAATGTGCTATCTAGCACAAAAGCAGTGTTTTTTGCAAACAACAATAAAAATGCAATATGTTACGGTTTTATTGGAATATCAGGAGTGCAGCGTAGACAGCAAATTTGCTATCTAGCACAAAAACTGTGTTTTTTTTATAACAGCAATGTAAATGCAGTATTTAACGGTTTTATTGGAATGTCCGAAATGCAGAGTAGGACGCAAATTTACTATCTAGCACATAAACTGTGTTTTTTTTATAGCAGCAATGTTAATGCAGTATTTAACGGTTTTATTGGAATGTCAGATATGCAGTATAGGACGCAAATTTACTATCTAGCACAAAAACTGTGTATTTTTATAGCACCAATGTAAATGCCGTATGTAACGGTTTTATTTGACTGTCAGATATACAGTGCCTGTGGCAGACAGAAAAAAAATTGCTTTAGGTCACAAAAATATAATTTTCACTGCCAGGTATTCACTGCAGGCCGCAGGGGTACTTGACCGGCCAAAAAAGGGAATTTGTCCTCCACTGAGCTACCAGAACAGAATTAAAGTAATGTTCCTGGCAAATATGCAGTTCACATGCAGTTGCAAGTGCACTGCACTTGCAAAAATTGCCGCCGACATCTACCGAACTAGCAGATAGATTAAAAGTTATTTTTCTGTGTCACTGGGCTTAGGGCTGCGTACAAAAATGTAGCATAGTACCCTCAATAATAGCTGTAGTTTGAAAATTGAACAACACCAAGTACACCAGAACTCTTCCCTAATCACTTCCTCACAGCAACAGCATCCTATCCCTACACTGAGAAGAGCAGAGTGACGTCTACTATGGCTACTAATAGAAACAAAAGAAAACAGGCTACAGCTTTATCATTACTCTAATTAAAATCAGCCTATAGAGCAGACAGGCTAGTCAGGGTGCAAGACTGAATGGAGTCAGCCAGCCATTTTGGCACTAGTGTTGATCACGAATTTTCGAATTGCGAATTTTAATCGCGAATATCAGCACTTCGAGAATTCGCGAATATTTAGAATATCGCAAAATATATTCGCAATCGCGAATATTCGCCTTATGCGAATTTTTTATATGCAAATTTTCGCATGCTAGAAAATAATGGCATAATTTTCTTGTTTGCGAAAATTCGCATAAAAAATTCGCATAAATTAGCGTAAAAATTCGCATAAATTAGCATAAAATTCGCATAAGCTGGTATTTAAAAGGTATCTTAAATGCCAGCTTATGCGAATTTTTATGTTAATTTATGCGAATTTTTATGCTAATTTATGCGAATTTTTTATGCGAATTTTCGCAAACAAGAAAATAATGGCTGGAGATTACGAATTTGCGAATTTTCGAATATATGGCGAATATTCGCCCAAATATTCGCGAAATATCGCGAATTCGAATATTGCCCCTGCCGCTCATCACTATTTGGCACCAGGAAGAGCATAGAGTAGGCTCAGCATGCATGCTGGTACCTGCATCCCTGGATTCAATGGAGGCTGTAATGGCACCAAAAATGGTAAAAAGCAGAGTTGATCCAGCATGCATGTGCAACCTGCACTCCCTGCATTTTATCTGGCCATTATGTCGCATAACAGGTAGGATTTAGTGTTAGGAACCCATCTAATCAAGATCGCCATGAGGTTTGCAGACGGCTTTTAAATAATTTTGTACAAAATAATTTGCCAAGCATCTCATTTGCAAAATTAAGGTAGCATTAGCGCTAGAATGTTTTCTATGGCATTGTTGTACATTATTTGTGTTTGCAGAGTATAAATTGGCATGAATCTTTTCTGTTTCTTTTTTTTTTTTGCAGACGTTTTTAACATTTTTGACTGCATAGTGTGGCGGTGGAGCTGCCAGAAGGCCATAGGAAAGCCATTCAAGTGGCGTATCTCATCCAGAGAAAGCTGGGTGAGAACAAGAAAGGTTGGTAAAATAGTTTTTCCCACTGTCTGCAGCAGTCAGGCTGGTAATGGGGATGATTATCAGCCAGCTGAGGAGCTTGGATTAATGTGGGTTGAGCTTCTCAATCAGGGCTCCCAGTCTGGGAAAGGAGCAGACTGTGTCAAGGCCTGTGGGAGCCGGGACCCTCTAACCCTGTGTGTAGGGTAAGCACTGGTGATGTGTCTTGGGGAGCTGGGTGTTAGACCCAGATCTTGATAGAGAGGGAAAGACTGTTTAGTCAGTGGCCAGATGGGCCGAGAATTTATTTCTTTGATTTTGTTGTACTGCTGTTGTGACAATAAAGCTGGTCGTGGCCAGTTTGCACCCGAATCTAAAGTGGTGGAGTGGCTTCTTGATGTGTGCCAACTGTCTAAGGCGTTAAGACGGCGATCTGGAAGAGCTAAATGACCCCGTGTTGTCACATATGGTGGAGGATGCGGGCATGAAAATGGCACACGAAGCTGGGTGCTGCAGAGCTAAAAGGGCAAGACAACAGGTTGCTAAGGGCACCAGGAAGCGTTGTCTGTGCTGAATGCTGCGGGATTGTTGGACGGAAAGTGGCCGTGCTGAAAAGTAAGAAAAACACTTGGTTGCTAGAGGCAACGATGAGACAGCAGGTGCTGCTGAAAGTTGTTCTTTGCTGTGTGTGAAGTTAAAGGGCCGGAAGCCTGTCTTGTCTAGTGGAGCAAGTGCTGCTCATGTGATAGTGGACTGTTTTTTCTGTGGTGCAAGCTGTGTGCGGATTTAAAGGGCCAGAAGCACAATAAAAGAAACTGACCTGTCAAAATGGCTGCAACATGGTGGAGCCCGTGGGAAAAGTCCTGCGAGATGGTGATCAGGGGGATCCCTTTGGGGGTCATACTAGACTCCCGCCAGCAAGTGTCTCGGGTGCTGCCCGAAATTCTGAACTTTGTAACAAGAGGTCCAGAGACAAAAACTAAGCTGTCACTGACCTTTGTGACGGACTATGGCTCTGTGCAGTGGGAGCTGTTGAAATGTGAGACCCTGAGGCTAGAATTCGTACTGGGCAAGGATTCTCCCTTATTTTGGCAGATATGCTATGGCGGGAGTACTTCAAGATCTGCAGTTGGAGTTCCGGAGGACAAGCGGAAGTATGCCGTTGTCAAGGGCAACCGTCGGGAAGACAAAGAGGTGGAGAGTGGTGCGTTTCTCAGGAGTGCCTATTTTCCCTGCGACTGTGCACAGAATCCTAAAGGGTGCGGCTGGAATGTCCGTCGGGAAAAAGACAGGAGACAAGACCAAGGCGTCTCCTGTGGCAACTACTGCATTGAGGAAAAGAGAGGTGACCATGCTGGAGATATTCCTGGACTACCCTCATCTTCCGGGAGTGCTGAGTCAGTGACAACAATCGGTAAGACTGTTCCTGTTGATGATTTTGTGGCAGTGAGCCGGCGGCAGTTGCTACCTGCCGGGCCGGTGAGTGATAAAGCGCTGCGGCGAGAAAATGTCTCAAAAATGAGTGACTATGGGAAAAATGCTGTGTCTGAACAGGCGGGTAAGCCTGTTGCAGTTGCTCCCTCGCAGGAATCTGCAGGGGAGAAGCTCACTGTGTTGTCTAAACTGCCTGTGACCAAGGCTAGATTTGGGATGGCGAAAATCAGAAATCCCATGCTAGCCTGGGTAAGAGGTAAAATGATGAATGTTCGGGACAATTATGTGAATACTGTGGACTATCCGGTGGTCCTCACGGAGGGTGAGACCATGGTGGGAACAGAGACTGATGGACTTGATGTTGCCAATAGGCTCATGCATGACATAATGTGGGGCAATGGAGACACTTCTGTAGAAAGTAATGAAGCTCCTACAGAACCTGTAACCATCCCTTTAAATGAAGGTGTAAGGGAAATGCAGATAGAAAGCAATGGTTTAAGTGAAATGACCATTGGAAACAATGGTGCAGACACGGTGCCAAGTGAAGGTGCAGAGTTTGTGGAAATGTATAATGATAATGTGGATCTATGTGCAAGAAGAGATGAGGATGATGACAGTCCTTTTCCTTTGCAGGCTGTGATTGGGGGAGAAGCTCCCCCTGTTGGTAAAAATGTGGATGGTATAAAAATGCTAATTGATGTTGAGAGCTCACAACTGAGGGCAACCACTGTGAAAAATGTGCAAGTACATGGGGCAGTCCTAGAGGGTGTACCACACGTACTAAAAGTAGATATGCAGTCTCCACAGGTTTCTATGATTAATAAAATGTCCCAGATGGGGATTAGCTCATCGGTGCCCCTAGAGGACAGGATTGAGAATGACACGAGCGGTATATATAACGCATGTTCTGTGACCGATAGCAACTCGGAGAGAGAGGCTTCTATGTTGAGGTCTTGCCAAACTAAAATGGTTACTAATAGCGACCAGATGACATATATCTGACGAGACGAGAGTTCAGTCAGGTGACGTCAGCCTAGTGTCTGAAGCTCATATCCAGACAGTCTTGGATGACCTGACAGGACAGTACAGCTGCAAACAGGAGGCTGATCTCACTATCGCCACACGGTCCCTAGATACGATAGAGAAGGGACTAGCTGTCGTCACAGAGTCACCGAAGAAGGCTGCAGAAGGGTCAGAAGAGGAGACTCCGGAAAAGATGAGTGAACTGAAGGGTCTACCGCCTGGTGTCCTGGGGAAGGGAAAGACTCCAGAAGGACACACAAATCTATAGTAGACCTCAACAATGGGCTTGAAGAGTCCCTGGGTGGAAATCCCACAGAGTGTCTAAGGAAGAATGGTGGTACTCCTACAACTGCTGTTACACCAGAACAGAGTGAAGAGCAGCTGGAACAGAAGGCCCAAGAGTGGGGCGCTGCTAACAAGCTGGTGCGAAAAACTAAGAAGGCCAAGGCCGTCTCTTTGGCTAGAGCCCTTGAAAAAGCGCTTAAGGAGCGAGATGAATTGGGGAGGCTGAACAAGCAACTCAGAGCAGAGATGGAAGATCTCAGGAGCTCAAAAGATGAAGTCTATGAGTTGAAGAGGCCTAAGAAGAAAATGAGATACCTGAAGAAGAAGATCCTCTAAAAGATGCCAAGAAGTCGGAGCCCGTTGAGAAAGGGTCTGGAGGTGGTGGCGCTGTGGTGCCAGCCGAGGCAGAGAAGAAGATGGAAGATGTATCTGCTGAACCAGATGATGGTAATGAGGTGGATGCAGAAGCCCAGAGACTCGTGGCAGTGTGTGGCCAGGACCTGGTCATGAAAGACATTCCCTCTGCTGTCAATGTGTTCCAGAAAGCCAGCAGTCCGCTGGGGAAGAAATACGGGGGGACCGACGACCAGTATGAGGATCCCGTCTACTCCGATGGGCTGGCTCTCCTGAATCCTCCCCGAAAAGAGAACCATATCCTGGATGAACCTCTGCAGGGATTGCCAGAAGACGACGAGTCTGAAGACCCTGATGTCCCCAGTACCTCCAACCTTGGTGAGAAAGAGGAGGAGGAGTTAAGAATGCAAGTATATGATTCCGTGTCCGAGAAGGATGAGAAGGCTAACAAAGTGGATGAAGACTCCAAAGGAGTCTCAAAGGCTGAAGAAGCTAAGGCCGTTGAGTTGGAGTGGGAAAAACCCTCAGATGTTTCCCAACGTAGGAGCTTTGACCCTGGAGGGGGCTTAAGTAAGGTGAAAAGTCCTACGGCCTTTATCAGGGGGGGAGCATATGTGGCGGTGGAGCTGCCAGAAGGCCATAGGAAAGCCATTCAAGTGGCGTATCTCACCCAGAGAAAGCTGGGGGAGAACAAGAAAGGTTGGTAAAATAGTTTTTCCCACTGTCTGCAGCAGTCAGGCTGGTAATGGGGATAATTATCAGCCAGCTAAGGAGCTTGGATTAATGTGGGTTGAGCTTCTCAATCAGGGCTCCCAGTCTGAGAAAGGAGCAGGCTGTGTCAAGGCCTGTGGGAGCCGGGACCCTCTAACCCTGTGTGTAGGGTAAGCACTGGTGATGTGTCTTGGGGAGCTGGGTGTTAGACCCAGATCCTGATAGAGAGGGAAAGACTGTTTAGTCACTGGCCAGACGGCCGAGGATTTATTTTTATGATTTTGTTGTACTGCTGTTGTCACAATAAAGCTGGTCGTGGCCAGTTTGCACCCGAATCTAAAGTGGTGGAATGGCTTCTTGATGTGTGCCAACCGTCTAAGGCGTTAAGACGGCGATCTGGAAGAGCTAAATGACCCCGTGTTGTTACAATAGTTAGAAAAGGCATTTTCCCCATAGGGAGTTTTTCTCCATGGGAGTTAAAACAAAGCCTTATCTAGAGCATGCTTTGTTTTGATTAACATGCCAAAATTAACACACAATGCAAAAAAAAAAAAAATTAGTCTTTAAAGAGAAATTGCATTTTACACACTTTAAATTAATAGCAAATGGTGTAATTAGCAAATTTCTAAATTACTTTAATTAAAAAGATATCTGCCTCCATGCACCTGAAAAAAAAGCTGTAAAGTCATGGCCACTAGGGGTATCACTTCCACCTAATTTGCAGTTCCCTGCATTTTGTTAGGCAAGATATATTCCTAGTAACAGAGATGGTATACAGAAAATGATGAGAAGGGGGGGGGGCATAGCTTGCTGAGCTCCTGAGCCTGATAGATCTTCCACTACACCGCTTCTGAGCAGCAGAGAAGCTCCAGTGTGTCTATAATTCTGATCTCCCCTCCTTATCAGCTTGCTGAGCTTCCTAGAAGAATACAAATATCATGGGAAGTAGTGGGAGTGAGGTCATTTCACTACAGTAGTGGTTGATTCCATAGAAGGGAGACACCCACTGCTTGTGAGAGAAATGCATCTAGCTGTGCAGCTAAAACAGGGAATCATGTGGCTGAGGAGGACATTAGAAAAGCCCAAAAAAGACCTGTTCCTTCACAGTTATGATTTTAGAATGAAGCGCAGCCATTATGCAAGCTGTTTTTGAAAACTCAGTGTCATGGATGTGACTGCCCTGCACATTACCCAAGTGCAGATGCCAAGGGTTGATCTATTGATCTGTTGATCTAACACTCAATCTTGCATGCCTCTACACTCAGGCCACAGATTGAACATAAATGACATCCCAACACAGTCTTTCATGCACCCCAAAACACATTGCTACCATCTATTAAATTCTATGGCCCAAAGAAATTCTAACAGCACCCTATTCAAAAACTGCCGTGTCTAAAGTGTTATGTGTTTCCATGGGACTTGAGTGTAAAAACCCAGAAAACATCTTGTTACCAGTTCTAAAGGCAAGTTACTTTACTACCAGTTTCTACCTTCTGATAGGTCAAGGTTAATTGGATTACAGACAGAGTTAAGTGGATTATACAGGAAATGTATATCCCATGGCAGACTTCTTGGCACATTCATGCTTAGTATTTTCAAGTTCAGTATCACACAATAAGCTATAAGATATAGACTCACCAGGAATATTCATAAAAATAGCAGAAAGTTAACAGACAATATCGCACGACATTTGTATAAAATAGTATATAGACATAATAAGCTACGAGGAAGGCCTCTGTTTATCGTACTCATGTATGCATTAAAGTACAGTAGCATTTGGCCACATAAAAAAATACAGCGAAAGACACCAAAAGGAAAGAAAGTGCGTGACAGCACCATTAACCACTTCCCGACCGCCTAACGCACAACTGCGTTCTCGCGGCGGTCGGGCTGTTCTGGGGCGCCGCAGATGTGCGTCATCTCGCGAGACTTCCTGTGAACGCGCGCGCACACAGTAGCGCGCGTCTCAGGAGTTTAACTACAGCCTGCCAGCGATGATCCATCGCTGGCAGGCTGTAGATGCGATGTAAATCGCATCAAACAAGTATATCAGACGCTGTTTTGTGAACAGCGTCTGATATACCTGCTACCTGGTCCTCTGGTGGTCCCATTTGCTGGGATCGACCACCAGAGGACCAGGTAACTATGTAAAGTTGCACCAAACACTACACTAACCCCCCACCCCACCCCCTCACCTATTAACCCCTTGTTAACCCCTTGATCACCCCATCTAGACCCCTGATCACCCCCTGTCATTGATCACACCCTTGTAAGGCTCCATTCAGACGTCCATATGTGTTTTGCGGATCCGTGGATTCACGGATCCGCGGATCGGATCCGCGGATCCACAGATCCTCAAAACACGGACACCGGCAATGTGCTTTCCGCATTTTGCAGATCCGCACATTGCCAGAACTATATAGAAAATGCTTTTCTTGTCCGCAATTGCGGACAAGAATAGGACATGTTCTATATTTTTGCGGAACGGAAGTGCAGACCCGGAAGCGCGGATCCGTAATTCCGGATCCGAGCGGGACAAAGTCTGTCCCCATAGAAATGTATGGGTCCGCAATTCCGTTCCGCAAACAGAATTGCGGACGTGTGAATGGGGCATAAGGGTCCCTTATCACCGCCAGTTAGTTAGCTACTTGTTAGGTAGCTAGCGCCCAGCCCACCGCACCGCAGTCACTGATTTTGGCAGAGATTTTTTCATCCACATTGATTGATGCGAATGAAAAAATCTGTACCGTTCATTTTTTTTTTTTTCAGCCCATTTTTTTTCTGTGAACTCGCCATGCCACTCACGGAATACCTTGGGGTGTCTTCTTTCCACAATGGGGTCACTTGTGGGGTATTTATACTGCCCTGGCATTTTAGGGGCCCTAAAGCGTGAGAATCCAAATGCGTAAAAATGCCCTGTGAAATCCTAAAGGTACTAATTGGAATTAGGACCCCTTTGCGCATCTTGGCTGCAAAAAAGTGTCACTCATGTGGTATCGCCGTACTCAGGACAAGTAGGGCAATGTGTTTTGGGGTGTATTTTTACATATTCCCATGCTGGGTGAGAGAAATATCTCTGTAAATGACAACTTTTTAAATTTTTTTATTCAAAGTTGTCAATTTACAGAGATATTTCTCTCACCCAGCATGGGTATATGTAAAAATACACCCCAAAACACATTGCCCTACTTGTCCTGAGTACGGCGATACCACATGAGTGACACTTTTGCAGCCAAGATGCAAAGGCCCAAATTCCAATGAGTAACTTTAGGAGGGCATTTTTACGCATTTTCTTCTCACGCTTTAGGGCCCTAAATGCCAGGGCAGTATAAATACCCCACATGTGACCTCATTTTGGAAAGAAGACACCCTAAGGTATTCGCTGAGGGCATAGTGAGTCCATGAAAAATTAAACTTTTGTCAAAAGTTAGCGGAAAGGGAGACTTTGTGAGAAAAAACTATAAAAAATCAATTTCCACTAACTTGTGCCAAAAAAATTTCTATCAACTCGCCATGCCCTCATGGAATACCTTGGGCTGTCTTCTTTCCAAAATGGGGTCACATGTGGGGTATTTATACTGCCCTGGCATTTTAGGGGCCCTAAAGCGCAGAAGAAAAATGCGTAAAAATGCCCTCCTAAAAGGTACTCATTGGAATTTGGGCCCCTTTGCGCATCTTGGCTGCAAAAAGTGTCACTCATGTGGTATCGCCGTACTCAGGAGAAGTAGGGCAATGTGTTTTAGGGTGTATTTTTACATATACCCATGCTGGGTGAGAGAAATATCTCTGTAAATTGACAACTTTGAATAAAAAAATTTAAAAAGTTGTCATTTACAGAGATATTTCTCTCACCCAGAATGGGAATATATAAAAATACACCCCAAAACACATTGCCCTACTTCTCCTGAGGACGGTGATACCACATGTGTGACACTTTTTTGCAGCCAAGATGCGCAAAGGGGCCCTAAAACCAATGAGTACCTTTAGGATTTCACAGGGCATTGTTACGCATTTGGATTCTTACGCTTTAGGTTCCCTAAAATGCCAGGGCAGTATAAATACCCCACAAGTGACGCCATTGTGGAAAGAAGACACCCCAAGGTATTCTGTGAGGGGCATGGCGAGTTCACAGAATTTTTTTTTTTTGGCACAAGTTAGCGGAAATTGATATATATTTTTTTTTATTTTGTTTTTTACAAAGTCTCATATTCCACTAACTTGTGACAAAAAATAAAATTTTACATGAACTCACCATACCCCTTACGGAATACCTTGGGGTGTCTTCTTTCTAAAATGGGGTCATATGTGGGGTATTTATACTGCCCTGGCATTTTAGGGGCCCCTAAAGCGTGAGAAGAAGTCTGGAATCCAAATGCGTAAAAATGCCCTGTGAAATCCTAAAGGTACTCATTGGAATTAGGGCCCCTTGTGCACCCAGGCTGCAAAAGTTCCACACATGTGGTATCGCCATACTCAGGAGAAGTAGCGCAATGTGTTTGGGGTGTATTTTTATATATACCCATACTTTGTGTGAGAAATATCTCTGTAAATGACAACTTTTAATTTTTTTATACAAAGTTGTCAGTTTACAGAGATATTTCTCTCACCCAACATGGGTATATGTAAAAATACACCCCAAAACACATTGCCCTACTTCTCCTGAGTACGGCGATACCACATGAGTGACACTTTTTGCAGCCTGGGTGCACAAAGGCCCAAATTCCAACGAGTACCTTTAGCTTTTACATGGCTGCTCACAATTTAGCCCCGCCCAAAATGCTAGAACAGTAAACACACCCCACAAATGACCCCATTTCGGAAAGTAGACACCCCAAGGTATTCACAGAGGGGCATAGTGAGCCCGTCTGAGATTTTATTTTTTTTTGCCAGAAGTTAGCAGAAATGGAAACTTTATTATATATTTTTTTTTTTCCTCAGAAAGTGTCATTTTCCGCTAACTTGTGAAAAAAAATGAAATGATACATGAACTCACCATGCCCCTCCATGAATACTTTGGGGTGTCTTCTATCTAAAATGGTGTGATTTGGGGGGTATTTATACTTTCCTGGCATTCTAGCACCTGAAGAAACATGACAGGCGCTCAGAAAGTCAGAGCTGCTTCAAAATGCCGAAATTCACTTTTTTGCACCATAGTTTGTAAACGCTATAACTTTTACCCAAACCAATAAATATACACTTATTGGATTTTTTTTAGAGAAAAATTTATATACAAATGTAGTTTTTTAAAAAAAAATTTACAACAGAAAGTGAAAAATGTCATTTTTTTGCAAAAATTTCGTTAAATTTTTATTAATAGCAAAAAAAGTAAAAATGTCAGCAACAATGAAATACCACCAAATGAAAGCTCTATTAGTGAGAAGAAAAGGAGGTAAAATTCATTTAGGTGTTAACTTGCATGACGGAGCAATAAACGGTGAAAGTAGTGTAGTGCAGAATTGTAAAAAGTGGCCTGGTCATTAAGGGTGTTTAAGCTAGGGGGGCTGAAGTGGTTAAAGAAGACCTGCCACCAAAAATGCAATAAAATCTGAAGGCAGCATATTATAGAGCGAGTGGAGCTGAGTAGATTGATATACGGTATATTTTTGGAATGAATGGGTCCACATCTGTTCCGAAATTTTGCTTGTGTGAATGCACCCTTAAAATACTTTTTTAATCCAATTCAAAGAATTAACACTTAAATCAGGATACCATTAATCCTGACTAAATCCCCAAGATTAATGGTGCCCTCAGTGTTATCAATCATGCAATACCATCAGGAAGGCACTTGATTGGCTCCAAATATATTCTACAGCAGGGCAACGACCCCAAACATACAGTCAATGTCATTGTTAGTTTAGTACTCTTTTGTTAGAGAAGCAAAATAAGAGTCTTGCAGGTCTGATACCTTTTAAAGGCAATGATGTTACATAGCAAGCTTTTGAGACAACTTCAGTCTCTTTAACAGGCATACTACAAGAGTGTCTGAAGAAACAGCAACAAATATATATATATATATATATATATATATATGTGTGGCAGTCTGTTTAGACTGCATTTGTGGGAGGGGCGGAGGCTCTACTTAAACCAGGCACAACCCCACCTAGGGGCGGGCGTTTTCTCAGTTGCACAGGGGATGCTGGTGTGTCAGCAGGGTGCACTTTCCTCTGCTAGGAGGTTTCTTTCACTACAGTATGGACCTGGAATGGAGCTTTTCTTCTGCCCGTGGCTACCGTAGGGACGCGTGCGCCATGTATGTAAGTTAATTGAGCCGTGTCAGTCTCTCCGGCCGGCTGGAATCTAACCTTTCTTGCGAGCGGGAGCCATCGCCTCAAAATCGTCCGCCTCAGCTTCTTAGGTTTATTTTGTCGGAGTTAAACAATTCCTTTGACTTTGTTTGTTTAGGTAATCTGATTTAGTTCCCCTTCTATCTCACGTGTTTTACATTCACATTGTTTCGCTTTAAAAAGTTACTTCAGCCTGCGTGCGGTAGGGAAGGTTTACCTGGGCTGCATGTGATGGAGATTGGATGCAGCTGTTGCTTGTTACGGCTCTTGCTATAGCATATACTTCCCATGTGACCTGCCCTCCCCCGCAATCAGGGCTGCGTGTATGCTTCAACTCTTTACGCCAGGTATTGCCCTGTCAATTGAGACGCTGCCTTCTCATGTCTGCTCTTTCAACATGCTCATTTCTGAGCGGTGCTCTCGTCCGCTCTCGCATCACGTTTACGCTCCACGCATGGTCACAACAGTGGGTAAATCTGTCTTATTCCCTGTGCATTTATTTATTTTTCTGTCATCCTGTTTTTGCATTCATACCGCTTTTGCTTTCATATGTTTGCTTGCACCACACTCAGACTGGTGTTACACGTCCACTGTTGCTTAGGCCCATTGCATGAGCGTGCTCATGTCACCGTTACAGTTTGTTTATGCCTCGTTCACTGCAGGCTGCGGTCATACCAAATTTTACGTTTGGCCTATTGCCAGATTTGGGGTTCACACTACCCCTGTGACTCCGGGTTTCACTTTCACGCTTACGTCTCAATGTTCCCGCCCATCCATGGCCGCATCTCACGCCTGCTGTTACAGCAAGTTAATACTCCTTTCACGCTCTAGCTGAGTTCACACGCTTGCTGTTACATCTAGTACTACACTCCATTCCCTGCTAGAACTGTGTCCATGCGTTCGCTGTCGCGACGCTATCTTACTCCGCTCACATTCAGGTCTGCATTTTGGTTATACCATGTTTTTAGGTTTTACTCATTCCAGGTCCACAGTCGCCCATTTGCTGGCACACCATGCTCCCATTCACGCCACATTCTCCCGTCAGTTTCTACGTCACGGTTGTTTTATTCGATTGTCACACTGAGGCAGCTGGTGGCTCCGGTGCCACTCTCCCGTCAAACATGACGGGCATCAATGGTCATTTCCTTTACATCTGGTTTTTCTGCGCGTATACATCAAGTGGGTCTTTGCTCTAGTTGCAAGCAAAAAAAAAAAAAATCCTGTCTGCTCCCTTTACTTCTGGTTTGTATTCACTAAGATTGTTCCCACTGCCCCAGTTCAATAAACAGCCTCTCAGCTGGGGCCAGTGGGTCATTAGGGTTTGAGCTTCCGACTCACTACTGTTTCTTTCAAGTTTTTCAGTTGTTTGTCGCGACAAGGGACTTTGCAAATCGCAATGCATCAGGTTTTGGTTGTACTCTCTTCTCAGTTTCATATTCCACGTTTGCATTTTTAAGTTATATGGCTGGTTTTAGTTTTATGCTTATGCCCGTTGTTCGGATTACTAATGTCCATACCTGTCAGTAGTCTTGTTCCTTTCCAGGCTACTTTAGACGTCCCAATCATCCTAGTAGTTGCTTTTTCCATCATGTTGGGCTCACTCTTATTTACCTTTACTCATCACGTACATCTCGGACGGCCTCATGGCCGCAGGGGCCCTTAATTGCTTTGCCCGCAAGGCCGCAGGGGCCCCTTAATTGCTTGAGCCGCAAGGCCGCGGCGACCCCTGATTGCTTTGGCCTCATGGCTGCGGAGGCCCCATAACGGCTGGCCTCAGGGAGTAGGGATTCCATGACCGTTTCGACCCCATGGTGTCGGGGGCATAATGACCGCTCGGCCCCTTGGCATCGGGGTCCCGAGGACTACCTTGGCCTCACGGCTTGGGGACCTCATGACTGCTTTGGTCTCATGGCTCTGGGGGTCCCATGTTTGCCTTGGGCTCATGGCGCTAGGGTCCGCATGTCTGCATGGCCACATGCCTTGTGGGCCCCATGGCTGCTTGGCCTCATGACTTGAGGTCCTCGCGATTTCTGTGGCCTCATTGCTTCGGGGGCCCATGTTTGCTTTGGCCTCATGGCTGTGGGGGCCCACTACGGTGGCTTGGCCCTCATGGCTTGGGGGTCCTATAATTACTTGGCCTTAGGATTTGGGGGGCCCCATGTTCGCTTTTGCTTCATGGCTTGGGGACCCCATGACTGCTTGGCCCATTGCTTGGGGGCCCCTGACTGTTTCGGCCCCATGGCTTTGAGGGCTCGCTGACTGCTCCGGCCCCATGGCTTCGGGGGCATGATGATTGCTTCGGCCCCATGGCTTTGGGGGGAATGACGACTGCTACGGCTCCATGGCTTCGGGGGCACGATGACTGCTTCGGCCCCATGGCTTTGGGGGGAACGACGACTGCTACGGCTCCATGGCTTCGGGGGCACGATGACTGCTTCGGCCCCATGGCTTCGGGGGCACAATGACTGCTATGGTTTCGGGGGCACGATGACTGTTCTCCATGGCTCCGGGGCACAACGACTGCTTCGGCTCCATGGCTTCAGGGGCACGATGACTGCTTCGGCTCCATGGCTTCGGGGCACGATGACTGCTTCGGCTCCATGGCTTCGGGGCACGATGACTGCTTCGGCCCCATGGCTTCGGGGCACAATGACTGCTATGGTTTCGGGGGCACGATGACTGTTTCGGCTCCATGGCTCCGGGGGCTCGATGACTGCTTCGGCTCTATGGCTTCGGAGGCTCGATGACCGCTTCGCCCCTATGGCTTGGGGATCGATGTCTGCTTCGCCCCTATAGCTTTGGGGGAACAACGACTGCTTCGGCCCCATGGCTTCGGGGCATGATGACTGCTTCGAACCCCATGGCTTCGGGGGCATGATGATTGCTTCGGCTCCATGGCGTCGGGGGCTCGATGTCTACTTCGCTCCTATGGCTGCGGGCTCGATGACTGCTTCGGCTCCATGGCTTTGGGGAACGACGACTGCTTCGGCTCCATGGCTTCGGGGCACGATGACTGCTTCGGCTCCATGGCTTCGGGGGCACGATGACTGCTTCGGCTCCATGGCTTCGGGGGCACGATGACTGCTATGGCTCCGGGGGCACGATGATTGTTATGGCTCCGGGGGCACAATGACTGCTTCGGCTCCATCGCTTCGGGGGCACAATGACTGCTTCGGCTCCATCGCTTCGGGGGCACGATGACTGCTTCGGCTCCATCGCTTCGGGGGCACGATGACTGCTTCGGCTCCATGGCTTCGGGAGCACAATGACCGCTTCGGCTCCATGGCTTCGGGGGCACGATGACCGCTTCGGCTCCATGGCTTCGGGAGCACGATGACCGCTTCGGCTCCATGGCTTTGGGAGCACGATGACCGCTTCGGCTCCACGGCTTCGGGGGCACGATGACCGCTTCGGCTCCATGGCTTCGGGGCACGATGACCGCTCGGCTCCATGGCTTTGGGGGCACGATGACTGCTTCGGCCCCATGGCTTCGGGGGCACGATGACTGTTTTTCGTCCTGCCTGGTGATCTACCTGGTGGGTTGAACTTCTGCGCATCCAGGTTGATTGGCCCAAATGTCTCACACCCATATCTGCTTCTTTGTTCATCCGGGTGCAGGCCACTTTCCAAAGTCTGTTGGTGGTGCATCCATTGTCTGCCACGCTTCCCCAGGTGTACTCTTCCACAACGGAGCTCAGCCTGGCAAGGGTCACCTGCCATGCGGGTCAGGCGACTTTTTAGTAACATTAGCCTGTCAGGTATTCTGGCTAGACCCTCGGTTTCAATTAGTACGCATATTATCAAGGCCATTTGTCATAGTTATTACTTCCTGCGGTCTGCCGGTTCAGGTATCATATGTACATATGCATTCGTTCTGCATGCCACAGGCGGTATCGCTGTGCGGCTCCACCCCCAGGCAGTCCTTGCATTACGCCCTCCTGTTCTTTTAGTCCCCTCGGCAAACATCATTTATTATTCACCATTTTGTTCTGCTTCACAGTCGTCATTTCCTTGGCTGGTCTCTCCTTATCACCACATAGCTTTCCTCCAGACTCTCCTCTTACGGCACCACTCTCCCTGCTGGTTCCACCGTCGCTTTGCTCCCTCTGCCGGGCACTTGCTTTACTGCTCTGCTCCTCGGCTGGAGAATCTTTTGCTGCCCGGCTACCTTCACCGGATAGTCGGTTATGCTTACTCTCTGGGTTTGGTCTTTACTACACTGTCCCTCTTCGGGACAGGCTTTTTACGACACGGCTACTTCTGGCGGACTTTGGGTGCCGCATGGATTATTTCCGTTTGCTCCTTCATTTCTGCATTGATTCCTTTGCTGGTCACTCCTCGTTACCATTCCGTTCTCTCTGCGGACAATTTAGTGCTTGGCAGGAATTGTGGTAGGTCATTTGCTATGCTCTGCTCACAGGGAGCTGATCCCAGAAACATACTAATAGCCTTTTTGTGGTATATGCAGGATGGGCAGCGGCGCCACTGCTGCCACATATAACATATCGTTATTGTCATTAGGAGCATGGGCCACCCCGGGTGTCATAGCTCTTGTTCTTTTGTTAGGCCCTTATTCTCTAACTCAACGTTCTTAGCCCGTTACATTCCAATCATACACATTCAATTATTTATGTCACTCTTAGGCTACCGTTTTAAACCTGTTGTCTGTTCTGGTTGCATTCTTCATCCTACGTTTTCAATCACCATAGTTGGTTGCCCGCTTATGTTTTTCTTCACGTTCAATAATCAATGTGGCTAGCTCACGAACTCCTGCCTGGTCGACAGATCACCTGTCTGGCTATGCTCCCCCAGGACCAGACTTTAATTTCCAGAGTTCAAGTCATGGGTGTCATCGGCCACCTTCAGGTTCTCGTACCGAATGACACTCGTCATTAGGTGTCACCGGCCACGTTGGTCTGGTCTCGTGTTCACGATATTCGTCTGTCAGGTTTTTCAGGAAATATAGTTATTTTAAGTATCGCCTATCACATCGGTCAGGCCCATGATGTAATCCCGCCTGTACTTTCTTCAGGCCACTTTTTAGTTTATTTTCTTGTTTACCCCTCATATTTGTCATTTGTATTACCATGCCGGTTACGTTTTCAATCAGCCAGGTCTGCGAACTAAATCGCCAGCAGCTCATCGCATCGCACTCCTTCACTCACGTGAGGGCATCGGCAGGATTCCATATACTACGTTCTTAGCTTATTGCTTTACATCCTTTCCTGGCCTACATGGTATTCTTCGGGCCCTTCTTTCCATAGTCTAGACAGTTAGGCTCTCAGTTCTCCAGTCTCATAAGGCTAGGGGATTTTGTCAGTGCTCGCACCACAACCAACTCTTCAGGTTTAGTTAGTATCGTCCACGCTTCCTTCTGAAGCGTTTCCAGTTCCTCCCTCGTGCATTGGGGCAGTATCTGCGACATTCAGCATTCTGTCCTGGCTCTATCCACAGGATGGATGCAGGCGTCATTATGGTTGACTTATGTATCCGAACTCGTGGGAGATATTGCTTCGCAGTTTGGATCAGGGGTTTCTTTGCACAGGCCATTCAAGTCTCTTTTTCACCCTACATGGCTGGTTTTTGCCCCCTTTTATAGGCCTACTCCACGGACATGGCTACAGGCACACCACTAGCCATTTAGTTAGGTAAGATGCGTCTTGCAGTTACGGTGGGTCTCGGCGTTTAGCCCACTAGGGCTCTTCGGCTTTCGTGTCCGTAGCCCTGACCACAAGTGTGGCAGTCTGTTTAGACTGCATTTGTGGGAGGGGCGGAGGCTCTACTTAAACCAGGCACAACCCCACCTAGGGGCGGGCGTTTTCTCAGTTGCCCCACCCTCCCTCCCTTTCTATTTTCACTTCTACAGGGTATGCCCCCCTTTTATAGGCCTACCCACGGACATGGCTACAGGCACACCACTAGCCATTTAGTTAGGTAAGATGCGTCTTGCAGTTACGGTGGGTCTCGGTGTTTAGCCCACTAGGGCTCTTCGGCTTTCGTGTCCGTAGCCCTGACCACAAATATATATATATATATATATATATATATATATATATATATATATACACACACAGTGGGATGCGAAAATTTGGGTAACCTTGTTAATCGTCATGATTTTCCTGTATAAATCGTTGGTTGTTACGATAAAAAATGTCAGTTGAATATATCATATAGGAGACACACACAGTGATATTTGAGAAGTGAAATAAAGTTTATTGGATTTGCAGAAAGTGTGCTATAATTGTTACAAAATCCGGCAGGTGCATAAATTTGGGTACTGTTGTCATTTTATTGATTCAAAAACCTTTAGAACTAATTATTGGAACTCAAATTGGCTTGGTAAGCTCAGTGACCCCTGACCTACATACACAGGTGAATCCAATTATGAGAGAGAGTATTTAAGGGGGTCAATTGTAAGTTTCCCTCCTCTTTAAATTTTCTCTGAAGAGTAGCAACATGGGGGTCTCAAAACAACTCTCAAATGACCTGAAGACAAAGATTGTTCATCACCATCATGGTTTAGGGGAAGGATACAGAAAGCTGTCTCAGAGATTTCAGCTGTCTGTTTCCACAGTTAGGAACATATTGAGGAAATGGAAGACCACAGCCTCAGTTCAAGTGGCAGAGGTGGCAGACCAAGAAAAATCTCAGATGGTCATAAGCGACGAATGGTGAGAACAACCCATAGACCAGCACCAAAGACCTACAACATCATCTTGCTGCAGATGGACTCACTGTGCATCGTTCAACCATTCGGAGCACTTTACACAAGGAGATGCTGTATGCGAGAGTGATGCAGAGGAAGCCTTTTTTCCGCCCCAGCACAAAAAGTGCCGCTTGAGGTGAGCTAAAGCACATTTGGACAAGCCAGCTTCATTTTGGAATAAGGTGCCGTGGACTGATGGAACTAAAATTGAGTTATTTGGGCATAACAAGGGGCGTTATGCATTGAGGAAAAACATGGTGGTTCCATCATGCTGTGGGGCTGTGTGGCCAGTGCAAGGACTGGGAATCTTGTCAAAGTTGAGGGACGCATGGATTCCACTCAGTATCAGCATATTCTGGAGACCAATGTCCAGGAATCAGCGACAAAGCTGAAGCTGCGGCGGGGCTGGATCTTTCAACAAGACAACGACCCTAAACACTGCTCAAAATGCACTAAGGCATTTATGCAGAGGAACAAGTACAACATTCTGGAATAGCCATCTCAGTCCAAAGACCTGAATATAATTGAAAATTTGTGGTGTGACTTAAAGAGAGCTGTCCATGCTTGGAAGCTATCAAACCTGAATGAACTAAAGATATTTTGTAAAGAGGAATGGTCCAAAATACCTTCAACCAGAATCCAGACTCTTATTGGAACCGAAAGGAAGCGTTTAGATGCTGCAATTTCTGCAAAAGGAGGATCTACTAAATATTGATTTCATTTATTTTTTGTGGTGCCCAAATTTATGCACCTGCCTAATTTTATTTAAACAATTATAGCACACTTTCTGTAAATCCAATAAACTTCATTTCACTTCTGAAATATCAGTGTGTGTGTCTCTTATATGATATATTTAACTGACATTTTTTATTGTAACAACCAACGATTTATACAGGAAAATTATGACAATTAACAAGGTTGCCCAAACTTTCGCATCCCACTGTGTGTGTGTATATATATATATATATATATATATATATATATATTTGTTGCTGTTTCTTCAGACACTCTTGTAGTATGCCTGTTAAAGAGACTGAAGTTGTCTCAAAAGCTTGCTATGTACTTAATTTAATATATATATATCTATACTAATAAAATCCCTGTGTCCCTGACGTGTGTGCCGAATTTTAAAGTGCGCATGCGCGGCACACCGAGGATTCGCCACACACTCAACGGACACTGTTCAGATGCTGAATGAATAAAATAGAGAGACGGATCAACCTATATATAAAGGAAAATATGGTGCTCAATACCGAAATGGTGCCAGCTCCAATGCACACGCTAAGAGAAAATCAAAACAGTGGTAACGATATGGCACTCATAATCCGGAGTAAACAAATAATTTAATATCAACCAATAATCAACCAATAAAATTGAATAAAATTCATAGATATGAAAATAAATATGAAAAAAAAATATGAAAATAAAAATGCAAATTGCAGGGACTGTAATTTAATCGTGCAACAACCGACTATATCTAAATGATTCCCAAGAAAGAAGAAACCGCATATATGTATTCCTGTTGGTGTCCAATTAATCCTCACTGTGCACTCTCATATATTTGCCCTGTGTGGAGCACACAATACATAGGTAATTAATATTTGATGAGGACCAGTTCATCTGTAGAATGGAGATCCTATAAGTCACTTTTTGTCAGGCAATTGACTAAAGCAAATGTATAGCCGATGGGGCAGAGTCCATGTGAAATGGTGGCGTCCCACCAAATACTGTGCGCTCCTCGTCTTACCTTTATCCCACTGGTATTCCGACACACTCAGCTGGCCAATAACTCACCACTTTCCGCTTGGTTGGCGGCATGCCATGTGTTGGCGTGTTGAATTTTTAATTCGCGAGCTCCCCGAGATCCTCCCCCGTTGTGTTCAAAGGGTGGTTCGTGATGGAAGGCAACTGCCGAACGGGGCTCGATTTACAGATTGAGAAGTGATTCGACCAGGAGTGTGATCTCCGTGTCCACACTAAGCCAAGGCTTTGTTTCAAAGTTCCAGCGTACGCTGATTAGGAGGTATTTGGAGCTTAAATTTTAGTTTTCCCCAAATGCGTTTCGAGGTCCCAATGTATCTCTGACCTCTTCCTCAGTGGTAATTTAGCTCGCATTAAAGGACCTCCTTTTATATCACACATTATCACTAAATCCAGTTGCTATGGGTCGACTCGATTTCCACTAAACTCCAATTTGTATGGTCCATTTGATTATAATGAAATCCCGGGCTGGACCCTATTTTGCAGTTCTAGATGTGGGGTATACATCCTATGTTGATTCTCATTTTCATGCCTCCTTCTCCAATAAGCACAGATTATAGTAATTAACTTCATCTCAGTTTGCGATTCACTTGATCTCCACTTGCGGTGGATTGCGGTTCCTGTGCGTTTTTTTGGGGCTCATGCGTTTTCTTATGTATTGCTGCTGAAATGTTGTATAATTTAATCCTAATGAAGCAAATTCCTTTCTTAGGCTTTTTTCTTATTATATAACCACATTTATATGAAAACCAATTATAATCACATAGGTATTACCTATCTCTCCTTAAACACATTAATTGTTTTATACTTCCAGACTATTGATCCCTTACTGCTAATTGGAAAGTGTAACCACTCTTCATATCCATATTATTAACTCTATTATATTGCATGTTTAAACTTTTGTATAACCCATAAAACATAATTCAAAAGACATCAATTAAAATGTATAGAGGTGACAAGTCAGAAATGGTTCCAATTGCACGATACAGATCCAGGTATATACTTCAGATTGTAACTTGTCGTGCATATTGATTGTTACAATCAAGTTTGTAACATTATAATCAAATGGACCATACAAATTGGAGTTTAGTGGAAATCGAGTCGACCAATAGCAACTGGATTTAGTGATAATGTGTGATATAAAAGGAGGTCCTTTTAATGTGAGCTAAATTACCACTGAGGAAGAGGTCAGAGATACATTGGGACACGGAGATCACACTCCTGGTCGAATCACTTCTCAATCTGTAAATCGAGCCCCGTTCGGCAGTTGCCTTCCATCACGAACCACCCTTTGAACTCAACGGGGGAGGATCTCAGGGCGCTAGCGAAGTGAAACTTCACCACGCCAACACGTGGCACGCCGCCAACCAAGCGGAAAGTGGTGAGTTATTGGCCAGCTGAGTGTGTCGAAATACCGGTGGGATAAAGGTAAGACGAGGAGCGCACAGTGTTTGGTGGGACGCCACCATTTACACATGGACTCTGCCCCATCGGCTATACATTTTCTTTAGTCAAGTGCCTGACAAAAAGTGACCTATAGAATCTCCATTCTACAGATGAACTCGTCCTCATCAAATATTAATTACCTATGTATTGTGTGCTCCACACAGGGCAAATATATGAGAGCGCACAGTGAGGATTAATTGGACACCAACAGGAATACATATATGCGGTTTCTTCTTTCTTGGGAATCATTTAGATATAGTTGGTTGTTGCACGATTAAATTACAGTCCCTGCAATTTTTATTTTTATTTTCATATTTATTTTCATATCTATGAATTGTATTCAATTTTATTGGTTGATTATTGGTTGATATTAAATTACTTGTTTACTCCAGATTATGAGTGCCATATCGTTACCACTGTTCAGATGCTGCAAGGCAGCAGGGGGCCGGTATATACAGACTTCTCAGTATATTCTAACTTGAAGTGTACCCATCACTATGGGAACGCCTCTATGTTAGAATATACTGTCGGATCTGAGTTAGATCGTATTCCCATTCCCTGTGCACACATCTCAGTATATTCTAACTTGAAGCGTCCCCATCACTATGGTAACGCCTCTGTGTCCGATCTGAGTTTTCACGATCTAACCCAGATTCAATGGTATATTCTAACATAGAGGCGTTTCCATGGTGATGGGGACACTTGAAGTTAAAATATACCATCAGATTGGAGAAAACTCCAATTGACACTTTTATGGGGGAGAAAACTCCAATCAACACTGTTATAAGGGAATCTGTGGATGAAACATAGCTTACGATGCTATGTGTCATCTACAGAAACTCCCATAATAGTGTCAGCCACAGACCCCCCATAATAGTGTCAGCCACAGACCCCCCATAACAGTGTCAGCCACAGACCCCCCATAACAGTGTCAGCCACAGACCCCCCATAACAGTGTCAGCCAAAACCCACCAATAACAGTGTCAGCCACAAACCCCCCCCATAACAGTGTCAGGCACAGATCCTCCATAGCAGTGTCAGCCACAGACCCCCATTACAGTGTCAGCAACAGATCCCCATAACAGTGTCAGCCACAGACCCACCCCATAACAGTGTCAGCCACAGACCCACATAACAGTGTCAACCACAGACCCCCATAACAGTGTAAGCAACAGATTCCCCTATAACAGTGTCAGCCACAGACCCCCCATAACAGTGTCAGCCACAGAAACCCCCATAACAGTGTCAACCAAAGACATCCATAACAGTGTAAGCAACAGATTCCCCTATAACAGTGTCAGCCACAGACCCCCCATAACAGTGTCAGCCACAGAAACCCCCATAACAGTGTCAGCCACAGACACCCCCATAACAGTGTCAGCCACAGACCCCCCATAACAGTGTCAGCCACAGACCCCCCATAACAGTGTCAGCCACAGACCCCCCATAACAGTGTCAGCCACAAACCCCCCATAACAGTGTCAGCCACAAACCCACGCATAACAGTGTCAGTCACAGACCCCCATAGCAGTGTCAGCCACAGACCCCCCCATAACAGTGTCAGCAACAGATTCCCATAACAGTGTCAGCAACAGATTCCCATAACAGTGTCAGCAACAGATTCCCATAACAGTGTCAGCAACAGATTCCCATAACAGTGTCAGCAACAGACCCCATAACAGTGTCTGCCACAGACCCCCCATAACAGTGTCTGCCACAGACCCCCCATAACAGTGTCAGCCACAGACCCCCATAACAGTGTCAGCCACAGACCCCACATAACAGTGTCAGCCACAGATCCCCATAACAGTGTCAGCCAAAAAACTCCAATAACAGTGTCAGCCACAGACCCCCATAACAGTGTCAGCCACAGACCCCCATAACAGTGTCAGCCACAGACCCCCATAACAGTGTCAGCCACAGACCCCCATAACAGTGTCAGCCACAGACCCCACATAACAGTGTCAGCCACAGATCCCCATAACAGTGTCAGCCAAAAAACTCCAATAACAGTGTCAGCCACAAACCCCCCATAACAGTGTCAGACACAGATCCCCATAGCAGTTGCAGCCACAGACCCCCATAACAGTGTCAGCAACAGATCCCCATAACAGTGTCAACCAAAGACCCCCATAAGAGTGTCAGCCACAGACCCCCCCCATAAGAGTGTCAGCCACAGACCCCCCCCCATAAGAGTGTCAGCCACAGACCCCCCCATAACCGTGTCAGCCACAGACCCCCCCATAACAGTGTCAGCCACAGACCCCCCCATAACAGTGTCAGCCACAGACCCCCCCATAACAGTGTCAGCCACAGACCCCCCCATAACAGTGTCAGCCACAGACCCCCATAACCGTGTCAGCCACAGACCCCCATAACCGTGTCAAGCACAGACACCCATAACCGTGTCAAGCACAGACACCCATAACCGTGTCAAGCACAGACACCCATAACCGTGTCAAGCACAGACACCCATAACCGTGTCAAGCACAGACACCCATAACCGTGTCAAGCACAGACACCCATAACCGTGTCAAGCACAGACACCCATAACCGTGTCAAGCACAGACACCCATAACCGTGTCAAGCACAGACACCCCATAACCGTGTCAAGCACAGACACCCATAACCGTGTCAAGCACAGACACCCATAACCGTGTCAAGCACAGACACCCATAACCGTGTCAAGCACAGACACCCATAACCGTGTCAAGCACAGACACCCATAACCGTGTCAAGCACAGACACCCATAACCGTGTCAAGCACAGACACCCATAACCGTGTCAAGCACAGACACCCATAACCGTGTCAGGCACAGACACCCATAACCGTGTCAAGCACAGACACCCATAACCGTGTCAAGCACAGACACCCATAACCGTGTCAAGCACAGACACCCATAACCGTGTCAAGCACAGACACCCATAACCGTGTCAAGCACAGACACCCATAACCGTGTCAAGCACAGACACCCATAACCGTGTCAAGCACAGACACCCATAACCGTGTCAAGCACAGACACCCATAACCGTGTCAAGCACAGACACCCATAACCGTGTCAAGCACAGACACCCATAACCGTGTCAAGCACAGACACCACCCATAACCGTGTCAAGCACAGACACCACCCATAACCGTGTCAAGCACAGACACCACCCATAACCGTGTCAAGCACAGACCCACCCATAACCGTGTCAAGCACAGACCCCCCCCCATAACCGTGTCAAGCACAGACCCCCCCCCATAACCGTGTCAAGCACAGACCCCACCCATAACAGTGTCAAGCACAGACCCCCCCCATAACAGTGTCAAGCACAGACCCCCCCCATAACAGTGTCAAGCACAGACCCCCATAACAGTGTCAAGCACAGACCCCCCATAACAGTGTCAAGCACAGACCCCCATAACAGTGTCAGCCACAGACCCCCTCATAACAGTGTCAAGCACAGACCCCCATAACAGTGTCAGCCACAGACCCCCCATAACAGTTTCATCCACAGAACCCCCATAACAGGGTCATCCACAGATCCCTATAACAGTGTCAGCCACAGACCCCCATAACAGTGTCAGCCACAGACCCCCATAACAGTGTCATCCACAGATCCCTATAACAGTGTCAGCCACAGACCCCCATAACAGTGTCAGCCACAGACCCCCATAACAGTGTCAGACACAGACCCCCCATAACAGTGTCAGACACAGACCCCCATAACAGTGTCAGACACATATCCCCATAACAGTGTCAGACACATATCCCCATAACAGTGTCAGACACATATCCCCATAACAGTGTCAGACACATATCCCCATAACAGTGTCAGCCACATATCCCCATAACAGGGTCATCCACAGAACCCCCCATAACAGGGTCATCCACAGAACCCCCATAACAGTGTCATCCACAGACCCCCCATAAAAGTGTTAGCCACAGCCCCCATAACAGTGTCAACCACAGACCCCCGCATAACAGTGTCATCCACAGACCCCCGCATAACAGTGTCAGCCACAGATCCCCCATGACAGTGTCAGCCACAGCCCCCCCCATAACAGTGTCATCCACAGACCCCCATAACAGTTTCAGCAACAGACCCCCATAACAGTGTCAGCCACAGACCCCACCCCATAACAGTGTCAGCCACAGATCCCACCCCATAACAGTGTCATCCACAGATCCCCCCATAACAGTGCCATCCACAGACCCCTATAACAGTGTCAGCCACAGACCCCCATAACAGTGTCAGCCACAGACCCCCATAACAGTGTCAGCCACAGACCCCCCATAACAGTGTCAGCCACAGACCCCCCATAACAGTGTCAGCCAAAACCCACCAATAACAGTGTCAGCCACAAACCCCCCCCATAACAGTGTCAGGCACAGATCCTCCATAGCAGTGTCAGCCACAGACCCCCATTACAGTGTCAGCAACAGATCCCCATAACAGTGTCAGCCACAGACACCCATAACCGTGTCAAGCACAGACACCCATAACCGTGTCAAGCACAGACACCCATAACCGTGTCAAGCACAGACACCCATAACCGTGTCAAGCACAGACACCCCATAACCGTGTCAAGCACAGACACCCATAACCGTGTCAAGCACAGACACCCATAACCGTGTCAAGCACAGACACCCATAACCGTGTCAAGCACAGACACCCATAACCGTGTCAAGCACAGACACCCATAACCGTGTCAAGCACAGACACCCATAACCGTGTCAAGCACAGACACCCATAACCGTGTCAAGCACAGACACCCATAACCGTGTCAAGCACAGACACCCATAACCGTGTCAAGCACAGACACCCATAACACGTGTCAAGCACAGACACCCATAACCGTGTCAAGCACAGACACCCATAACCGTGTCAGCACAGACACCCATAACCGTGTCAGCACAGACACCCATAACCGTGTCAAGCACAGACACCCCCATAACCGTGTCAAGCACAGACACCCATAACCGTGTCAAGCACAGACACCCATAACCGTGTCAGCACAGACACCCATAACCGTGTCAGCACAGACACCCATAACCGTGTCAGCACAGACACCCATAACCGTGTCAAGCACAGACACCCATAACCGTGTCAGCACAGACACCCATAACGTGTCAGCTACAGACCACCCATAACCGTGTCAAGCACAGACACCACCCATAACCGTGTCAAGCACAGACACCACCCATAACCGTGTCAAGCACAGACCCCACCCATAACCGTGTCAAGCACAGACCCACCCATAACCGTGTCAAGCACAGACCCACCCATAACCGTGTCAAGCACAGACCTCACCCATAACCGTGTCAAGCACAGACCCCACCCATAACAGTGTCAAGCACAGACCCCACCCATAACAGTGTCAAGCACAGACCCCCCATAACAGTGTCAAGCACAGACCCCCCATAACAGTGTCAAGCACAGACCCCCATAACAGTGTCAAGCACAGACCCCCCATAACAGTGTCAGGCACAGACCCCCCATAACAGTGTCAAGCACAGACCTCCCCATAACAGTGTCAGCCACAGACCCCCCATAACAGTTTCATCCACAGAACCCCCCATAACAGGGTCATCCACAGATCCCTATAACAGTGTCAGCCACAGACCCCCATAACAGTGTCAGCCACAGACCCCCATAACAGTGTCAGACACAGACCCCCATAACAGTGTCAGACACAGACCCTCCATAACAGTGTCATCCACAGATCCCTATAACAGTGTCAGCCACAGACCCCCATAACAGTGTCAGCCACAGACCCCCATAACAGTGTCAGACACAGACCCCCCATAACAGTGTCAGACACAGACCCCCATAACAGTGTCAGACACATATCCCCTATAACAGTGTCAGACACATATCCCCCATAACAGTGTCAGACACATATCCCCCATAACAGTGTCAGACACATATCCCCCATAACAGTGTCAGCCACATATCCCCATAACAGGGTCATCCACAGAACCCCCCATAACAGGGTCATCCACAGAACCCCCCATAACAGTGTCATCCACAGACCCCCCCCCATAAAAGTGTTAGCCACAGCCCCCCCATAACAGTGTCAACCACAGACCCCCCCCGCATAACAGTGTCATCCACAGACCCCCCCGCATAACAGTGTCAGCCACAGATCCCCCATGACAGTGTCAGCCACAGCCCCCCATAACAGTGTCATCCACAGACCCCCATAACAGTTTCAGCAACAGACCCCATAACAGTGTCAGCCACAGACCCCACCCCATAACAGTGTCAGCCACAGATCCCACCCCATAACAGTGTCATCCACAGATCCCCCCATAACAGTGCCATCCACAGACCCCTATAACAGTGTCAGCCACAGACCCCCATAACAGTGTCAGCCACAGACCCCCCATAACAGTGTCAGCCACAGACCCCCCATAACAGTGTCAGCCACAGACCCCCCATAACAGTGTCAGACACAGACCCCCCATAACAGTGTCAGACACATATCCCCCATAACAGTGTCAGACACATATCCCCCATAACAGTGTCAGACACATATCCCCCATAACAGTGTCAGACACATATCCCCCATAACAGTGTCAGCCACATATCCCCATAACAGGGTCATCCACAGAACCCCCCATAACAGTGTCATCCACAGACCCCTCATAAAAGTGTCAGCCACAGACCCCCATAACAGTTTCAGCAACAGACCCCCATAACAGTGTCAGCCACAGACCCCACCCCATAACAGTGTCAGCCACAGATCCCACATAACAGTGTCAGCCACAGATCCCCCCGAAACAGTATCAGCCACAGCCCCCCCCCATAACAGTGTCAGCCACAGACCCCCATAACAGTGTCAGCCACAGACCCCCATAACAGTGTCAGCGACAGACCCCCATAACAGTGTCAGCGACAGACCCCATAACAGGTCAGCCACAGACCCCACCCCATAACAGTGTCAGCCTCAGATCCTCCATAACAGTGTCAGCCTCAGATCCTCCATAACAGTGTCAGCCTCAGATCCTCCATAACAGTGTCAGCCTCAGATCCTCCATAACAGTGTCAGCCTCAGATCCCCCATAACAGTGTCAGCCTCAGATCCCCCATAACAGTGTCAGCCTCAGATCCCCCATAACAGTGTCAGCCTCAGATCCCCCATAACAGTGTCAGACACAGATCCCCCATAACAGTGTCAGCCACAGATCCCCCATAACAGTGTCAGACACAGATCCCCCATAACAGTGTCAGCCACAGATCCCCCATAACAGTGCCATCCACAGATCAGTCCCATAACAGTGTCAGCCACAGATCCCCCATAACAGGGTCATCCACAGAACCCCCCATAACAGGGTCATCCACAGAACCCCCCATAACTGGGTCATCCACAGACCCCCATAACAGTGTCAGCCAAAGACCCCTTATAACAGTGTCAACAACAGACCCCCCATAACAGTGTCAGCCACAGACCCCCGTGTTGAAAAGCCTGTTGTGTAAAAGTAGAAAAAAAATTGGGCCTAATTGACGTTCTGCCGTGCAGTGATATATTGTGAAGCCGAGTTTGCTGTGTATTAGTGGCGAAATAAAAATATACTCGCCATTCAGCGTTGCAGATATCTGTTTAAAAGCCTGCTGTGTAAAAGTAGAAAAAAATTTGGGCCTAATTGACGTACTGCGGTGCAGTGATATATTGTGAAGCCCAGTTTGCCGTATATTAGTGGCGAAATAAAAAACATATTCGCCGTCCAGCGTTGCAGATATCTGTTGAAAAGCCTGTTGTGTAAAAGTAGAAAAAAAATTGGGCCTAATTGACGTTCTGCCGTGCAGTGATATATTGTGAAGCCGAGTTTGCTGTGTATTAGTGGCGAAATAAAAATATATTCGCCATTCAGCGTTGCAGATATCTGTTTAAAAGCCTGCTGTGTAAAAGTAGAAAAAATATTGGGCCTAATTGACGTTCTGCAGTGCAGTGATATATTCTGAAGCCCTGTTTCCAGTGTATTAGTGGCGAAATAAAAATATATTCGCCGTCCAGCGTTGCAGATATCTGTTGAAAAGCCTGTTGTGTAAAAGTAGAACAAAATTTGGGCTTAATTGACGTTCTGCGGTGCAGTGATATATTCTGAAGCCCTGTTTCCAGTGTATTAGTGGAAAAATAAAAATATATTCGCCGTCCAACGTTGTACTTCTCTGTTGAAAAGCCTGTTTTGTAAAAGTAGAAAAAATGTTGGGCCTAATTGACATTCTGCGATGCAGTGATATATTGTGAAGCCCAGTTTGCCGTGTATTAGTGGCAAAATAAAAATATATTCACCGTCCAGCGTTGCACTTATCTGTTAAAAAGCCTTTTGTATAAAAGTAGAAAAAATTTGGGCCTAATTGATGCTCTGCGGTACAGTTATACTGTATATTCTGAAGCCCTGTTTGCAGTGTATTAGTGGCAAAATAAAAATATTTTCGCCGTCCAGCGTTACATATATCTGTTAAAAAGCTTGTTGTGTAAAAGTAAAAAAAAAAAATGTTGTGCTAATTGACGTTCTGTGGTTCAGTGATACTTTCTGAAGCCCTGTTTGCAGTGTATTATTGTATATATTTGCTGTCCAGCGTTGTACTTGTCCAGTAGAACAAAATGTGGAAAATAGAAAGTGGGGGACCGCGCTAGAAACGGCAGTTTTTTGTTTTTTTTTCTTTTTCAGAACAAAATGTGGGCCTAATTAACGTTCTGCGGTGCAGTGATATATTGTCAAGCCCAGTTACACATGTATTAGTGGCGAAATAAAAATATTTTCGCCGTCCAGCGTTGTACTTCTCTGTTGAAAAGCCTGTTGTGTAAAAGTAGAAAAAAATGTGGGCATCATTGAAGTTCCGCAGTGCAGTGATCTATTCTGAAGCACTGTTTGCCGTGTATTAGTGGCGAAATAAAAATATATTCGCCATCCAGCGTTGCATATATCTGTTGAAAAGCCTGTTGTGTAAAAGCAGAAAAAATTTGGGCATAATTGACGATCTGCAGTGCAGCAATATATTCGAGTTTGCTGTGTATTAGTGGCGAAATAAAAATATATTCGCCATCCAGCGTTGCATATATCTGTTGAAAAGCCTGTTGTGTAAAAGCAGAAAAAATTTGTGCCTAATTGACGATCTGCAGTGCAGTGATATATTCTGAAGAACTTTTTGCAGTGTATTAGTGGCGAAATAAAAATATATTCGTCGTCCAGCGTTGCATGTATCTGTTGAAAAGCCTGTTGTGTAAAAGTAGAAAAAAAATTGGGCCTAATTGACCTTCAGGCTTTTCAACAGATATCTGCAACGCTGGACTGCGAATATATTTTTATTTCGCCACTAATACACAGCAAACTCGAATATATTGCTGCACTGCAGATCGTCAATTATGCCCAAATTTTTTCTACTTTTACACAACAGGCTATTCAACAGATACATGCAACGCTGGATGGCGAATATATTTTTATTTCACCACTAATACACAGCAAACAGGGCTTCAGAATATATCACTGCACTGCAGAACGTCAATTAGGCCCACATTGTTTCTACTTTTACACAACAGGCTTTTCAACAGAGAAGTACAATGCTGGACGGCGAATATATTGACTAATACACTGCAAACAGGGCTTCAGAATATATCACTGCACCACAGAACGTCAATTAGACCCAACATTGTTTCTACTTTTACACAACAGGCTTTTCAACAGGGAAGTACAACGTTGGACGGCAAATATATTTTCATTTTGCCACTAATACACTGGAAACAGGGCTTCAGAATATATCAGTGCACCGCAGAACATCAATTAGGACCAATTTTTTTTCTTCTTTTATACAACAGGCTTTTCAACTGATTTATGCAACGCTGGATGGCGAATATATTTTTATTTCGCCACTAATACACTGCAAACAGGGTTTCAGAATATATCACTGCACTGCAGAACGTCAACTAGGCCCACATTTTGTTCTACTTTCACACAATAGGCTTTTCAACAGATATCTGCAATGCTGGACTGCGAATATATTTTTATTTCGCCACTAATACACAGCAAACTCGGCTTCACTGTTTGCCGTGTATTAGTGGCGAAATAAAAATCTATTCGCCGTCCAGCGTTGCAGATATCTGTTGAAAAGCCTGTTGTGTAAAAGTAGAACAAAATTTGGACCTAATTGACGTTCTGCCGTGCAGTGATACTGTATATTCTGAAGCCCTATTTGCAGTGTATTAGTGGCAAAATAAAAATATATTCGCCGTCCAGCGTTACATATATCTGTTGAAAAGCTGGTTGTGTAAAAGTAGAAAAAAATGTGGCCCTAATTGACGTTCTGTGGTGCAGTATATACACTAATACACTGCAAACAGGGCTTCAGAATAGATTCTGAAGCCCTGTTTGCAGTGTATTAGTGTATATATTCGCCCTCCAGCGTTGTAGTTCTCTGTTGAAAAGCCTTTTGTGTAAAAGTAGAAAAAATTTGGGCCTAATTGACGATCAGCAGTGCAGTGATATATTCTGAAGCTCTTTTTGCAGTGTATTAGTGGCCAAATAAACATATATTCGCAGTCCAGCTTTACATGTATCTGTTGAAAAGCCTGTTGTGTAAAAGTAGAAAAAAATTTGGGCCTAATTGACGTTCTACGGTGCAGTGATATATTGTGAAGCCCAGTTTGCCTTGTATTAGTGGCAAAATAAAAATATATTCACCGTCCAGCGTTGCACTTATCTGTTGAAAAGCCTTTTGTGTAAAAGTAGAAAAAATTTGGGCCTAATTGACGTTCTGCGGTGCAGTGATACTGTATATTCTGAAGTCCTGTTTGCAGTGTATTAGTGGCAAAATAAAAATATATTGGCCGTCCAGCGTTGCACTTATCTGTTGAAAAGCTTTTTGTATAAAAGTTGAAAAAAATTAGGGCCTAATTGCCATTCTGCAGTGCAGTGATATATTCTAAAACCGTCTTCCATGTATTAGTGGTGAAATAAAAAATATTTGATCTAACATTTGAGTATTTGATCTAACGGTATGTCAGACAGTGCCAGGCCTTGCACAGGGGAGTGGCAGAGGCGTAAATGTTTGACGCAGACAGAGGTCGCGGCAGAGTAAGGGGTCTTGGCAGCAGGGGTCACTTTGAGAGGCCTGAGCTCCCATTGTCAGCTAGTGGTCGTGTCGTGACCATCAACCCAGCGGTTCTTGAATGGTTGACTCGATCTTCGACTTCATTGCAAGTGACATCAGAAACCCCCATCCAAGTCAGTGGGTTCGTCAGACACAACCCTTAGTTGGCATGGCCCTGGAGGAGGCCCTGTGCCCTCACCTGTCTTCAACATGCCTTTGTTCTTTTCTCCACTAGGTGGGCAAGTAGTGATGAAGAGAGTGGTGTGGTAGCTGGTGTTGCGAGTGGTCAGGCTTCTGACCCAGAGACGGTTGAGGAGGACATCAGTGACGTGCAGACAGTACTCGATGATGATAATGTATCTGATCGCACTTGGGAGCCGGGTGACAAAGGGGCTTCATTTTTTCTTTTTTTTTCTTCATATAATAATGTAATGTAGCATATAAGGCCGAAAAAATACATTTTGTCCATCCAGTTCAGCCTGTTATCCTGCAAGTCGATACAGAGAAAGGCAAAAAAGAAAAATGTGAGGTAGAACCCAATTTTCCCCTCTTAAGGGCAAAAGTTCCTTCCCGACTCCAATCAAACAATGAGAATAACTCCCTGGATTAACGATCTATCTCTAGTAGCTATATCTTGCAATGTTATTACGTTCCAGAAATACATCCAGGCCCCTCTTGAACTCTTTTAGTGAACTCACCATCACCACCTTCTCAAGCAGAGAGTTCCATAGTCTCACTGCTCTGACCATAAAGAATCCTCTTCTATGTTTGTGTACAAACCTTCTTTCCTCAAGACGCAGAGTATGTCACCTGGTCACAGTCACAGTAGTGGGGATAAATAGATGATGAGAGAGATCTCTGTACTGACCCCTGATATAATTATACATAGTTATTAGATCTCTCCTCAGTCGTCTTTTTTCTAAAGTGAGTTTCTAAAGCAGTTATTACTTTAGTTGCCCTCCCCTGAACCCTCTCCAGCTTTGCTGTGTCTGTCTTGTTCACAGTAGACCAGAACTGTACACAGTACTTCATGTGTGGTCTGACCAGTGATTTGTGAAGTGGTAGGATTATTTTCTCACCACGGGCATCTATGCCCCTTTTGATGCAAGCTATTATCTTATTGGCCTTGGCAGCAGCTGCCTTGTAATGTAACATTATAAAATTTGTTGTCTCTGTGATAAATCTGCAGAATGGGGGCCAGTGTGGCTTCCAGACACTTTCAAAATAATCCTTCAGCGGGGTGAATAGATGCCGGATGACCAGGAATTGCTGTCGGGAGCAGCGGCTCACTTCTGAGACTTCCGTATAGTGCGGGGGAAGCCGAAGATCCTCTCCATCTCCGTGAACCACAGGATATCCTCCTTCCCATCCATGATGACTGGGAACTCGTGATGTTTTCCCTGACGTAGAGACCAGGGGCTGGTAGTTATAGTTTGATTCTTGATGAAATACGCAGCTCTTCCAGGCTCCAAGCAATCTTGAAGCTTTGTCTTCTCATTGTCTGTAGCTACTAGAGGCCTGTTCATGGCAGGCAGATTCCCCAAAAAGTATCTGGCTCGATGAGCAGCTGTAACCGCACTTGCATCAATCTTTACAGGATTTGTGTCCCAGTGGAGAGAAATAGTTTTTTGGAATGCTTTCTCCATTGCAACCACGTTGTTGGATAACCAGAAGACTGGCCAATTCTCTCCTGTCTTAGGCAACACCTTATTAAGAAATTGTGGAAAGTCAAAAACAGTTGTTCACTGCCCCCATAAAGGCCTTTCCGGTGCGGGTTAACCACAGATAAGTCATTACAAGGACTACCGCCAATTATCAGATGAAAGTGTCCCCATTCCTCAAACTGTTTCCTGGTTATATTCTAGATGTCACCCACATATACAATCTGCACTGGATGGCGTACCCATCCTATTGTGATGGCGTCCTCACACACCTCTGATGCCATATATTTTTCAACGTTGATTCTAAGCTTTTTCCATGATGACTGAAAACTGTTTTCCCTGACGTAGAGACCAGGGGCTGGTAGTTATGGTTTGAATCTTGATGAACTTCGCAACTATTCCGGGCTCCAAGCAATCTTGAAGCTTTGTCTTCTCATTGTCTGTAGCTACTAGAGGCCTATTCATGCCAGGCTGGTTCCCCCAGAAGTATCTGGCTCGATGAGCAGCCAATACCGCACTTGCATCAATCTTGACAGGATTTTTCTCCAGGTGGAGAGAAATAGTTATTTGGAATGCTTTCTCCATCACAACCACGTCATCGAATAAGAGAAGACTGGCCGATTCACTCCTGTCTTAGGCACCACTTATTTTTTTAAATTAAATATTAATTTAGTAAACTTAAATTCATCAATATATTATCCAAATCTTCAAGGAAAATTCCCGGACAATCAATTTGCCAAGCCTTTTTTGCAGGAGAACATGTATTATTAAATCGTGTTTTAAGCAACACTTTATAAAGTTGTGAAATTTTAACCTTCTGTCCTGTCCCATATTCCCTATAAATTAATAGACGAAGTGGCCACTCTGGGCCTCCTGATGCTGCTGCCACCTCCGCAATCTCTCGTCTTCGTGCCACTGTGGCCTACTGATGCTGCTGCCACCCCCACAATCATTTGTCATCGTGCCACTCTGTGGCCTCCTCATGCTGCTGCCACCTCCACAATCTTTCATCGTCATGCTACTCTGTGGCCTTCTGTAATGCCCCTGCCACCTCCACAATCTGTCATTGTGCCACTCTCTGGCCTCCTCATGTTGCTGCCACCCCCACAATCTGTCATTGTGCCACTCTGTGGCCTCCTGATGCTGCAGCCACCTCTAGGCTCTGTAATTGGGCCACTCTGTGGTCTCCTCATGCTGCTTCCACCTCACCACTATGACATAGGGCCATTCTGTGGACTTTTCATGCTGTTCCCACCCTGCCCACATTATGACTGGGCCACTATTTTGCCTTTTTGACTTGGCTTACATCATTTTTTATTTGACCCTTTTTCTGAAGTGTCAGAAGGAAGGAAAAATGAGACGCACAACGGATCCTCTCTGTGTAGAAGCTGTAATGCCTGTATGGTCCCATCAGAATTGGCTTGTGATTTGGTAGCCAAAAGCAGGAGTGGGTACAAAACACAGAAGACATGCAAATATTACCTTCACGTGTCAAAAGACAGGATCCGTTATTTTGGGGGTTATTGTTCTGACGGATCAGAGGAAGGGCAAAATAATCAGTGACGTCAAAACAAACTTACTGCTGAAAACTTCTCCACTCTCTCAGGGGGGGCTCTACTTTTATAAGCACTTTATTTAACAGGTTCTGTTTACATCTATGTGGAATCAGCTAATGACGGTGTAAAAGTAGTGCGCTTCTTCTTGACACTAACATTGATCTGTAAGGCTGAGTTCATACTTGAGTTATTTGGTCAGTTTTGGCCCCTTGACTGCCCAAATAAGTGAAGTGTGCAGCGATTCTAAGAGCGACGCCTGTCATCTGCATGTCATATGGACTCATTATTTCACTACCAAAGCAGACTCCTTATGCGTGTTACTGCAAGGTACAGTGTTCTACACCACTATAAAGGCTCTCAGCAGTCAGGAAACAGCAGTTTTTTTAAAGTAATTTGCCGTGAATATATTCGGATCCAACAAATTTTTCCTCGAAAAATTTGGCTAACCCGGCGAATAGAATTTTTGAAAAATTCGCTCATCTATATTTCTGTCGTTTGTCCACCCCACGACTGGCTATCTCCCACCAAGGCACTGATGATGCTGGGCAAGACAGCACCAAAAGAACATCGACTTCTGACGGCTCCTAGGACATAACTAGCCGAAGACCAAGTGTCACAAACACACATGGGGTGGGGTAGTGACCACTGAACTCCACCCTCACCCGTGTCCCTTCCTACTTGCCTCACAAGTCCTAGCAACAAGGGACAACTGGTCGACAAACCCTTAGCTAGGATAGTACAGGGAAAACAAACAACACATAAACAGAAAGGTCAAACAAGCTGCGTCAAAACCAATAGAGCAAAAAGGTACCGGATGAGCAAGCAGAGAATGGTCACAACAAGCCAAAGTCAAATCAGGAGAGCACGCCAAGACCAGAGGATGAGACAGACAGGAAATTGGAAGCCAAGCATGAACAAACAATCCAGGTGAGTATCAATAACAGCTAATCTGTCGCCAGCAGATGCCTGTTTAAATAGTGCACTAGTGGAATCATGTGACGTGGCCAGCGTCACATGACTCTTGAGTTCTAATGCAGCCCATACAGCCGAGCGCCGAGTGATCGGTTCGGCACTCAGCCCCAGTGTGGTTCCCACGGGAACTGGCGACGCCGGGTGCAATGATGACGCGAGCGTGCCTCGGCCGTGTCCGTCTCCTGGAACCACGCACAGAGCGCATCGTGAGACCAAGCCAAGTATTAATTTATTGTTTTAAGTCCTATCATCACTCACAGACATATGTTAGACACATTGTAGGGCCATACTGTCACGGTCCCTCCCGTGGCATAGGTTAGAAGATCTGAGAGACTGACTGCATGTGAGGTTATCTGTTGCAGTGTTGTTGTTGGTAATGACCACACCTGTTGTCTCTTGTGAAGGTGTAGCTTGTCATCATTACTGCTCCTCTATTTAGTCTGGACTCACACTTCATACCATGCAGTTGATTTTTCTCTGCCTGGTGTTGGAAGAGCTGGTGTGTTGTCCTCATCTGAGTTCCTGCTCATCCATTTTCTATTGAAGATAAGTGTACTTCTCCTTGTATTTTGTTGTTCCCATTTGCTTGTTGTCTACTTGGCCTCAGGGAGACGTTGGTTCGTTCATCTGGGAAGGAACCAGTTGTCTCAGACCCTGTCACTACTCCTAGGGCTATTTAGGGTTACCAGGGCCTAGGTTTACGGTGTATGAATATTCCCACCTTCAGGGTCTATTCATACTGACAGGAGTCAGAATTAGTTTTAGGGTTTTCACAGGTGGTGATCGTTTCCTTTTCCTTAGCCTTGAGGCCTAGTTCCTGGTCTTTTTCCTTCAGTTGTCTTTCTGGTGTTCCTCCCCTCCCCTTACATCGTGACATAAACCTTGCGAGACACATGGGAATTGTGCACAAATGCTTTGGTTGTTCACAGGGACCCCAATTTCGAGATTATGGAGGTGGGGAGATCACTTCAGAGTGCAGTTTCTGTATTTGCTTGTTATGTGTGTCACAGTGCACAGAACAGTGGAGGTGTGAGTGGGGGATCATCTGCATGTTAGAAAAAAGGAAGTTCACCTAACAAATGCTTTCTCCAACAGGAGACAGGGAAATAGACTGTTATCGAGTTCATTTGCTGGTTATTTGTTTGGTTATATTTGTTGCTAAGATTAAAAATTACATATTTTCAAGCTCATCTTCCTCACCTCCAATATATGTCCCACCACAAGGGCACAGCAATACATATCATTTCCCAGGGTATACTTAGCATTAAAACAGTATCTTGGAACGTAAAGGGATTATTATTGACCCATTAATGCTCTATGGTGCTGAATCATCTCAAGAGATATAACACTGTTGCAAGAAACGCACATGAATAGCAGTGACTTTTTTTTCGCATGAAGAGGCTTTCTGTCGAAGAGGTACTGTGCTCCTCATGAGTGTAGGAAAGGGGGAGTTATCACTTTGCTAAATAAATGAGTTGCCTTTCGAATAAAGGCACACTCCTCTAATTAATTGAGGAGAATACTCAAACAAAACAATAGCTGATCTCAGGGAGACCAGCCACAAAAACACTGCGGAGCCTCAGTTAAGAGTCTCAACACAGCAATCCAAAGTGCAAAGCTCCCTGGGAAACAGTAATATGCAAAATAAATGTGGAGCCCCAGTATTGGGTCTACAACACAATGAAAGCCAGATATCCCTCAAAGGAAGGAAAACTTGTGCGAATTGAGGAGAATGGCTCATGTCTTGTTGGATAACCCTACAGGAGAGCTTAGTATCTACAGTATATTTATTAACTCTGGCAGCTTGGAATTCTGCCAGGACCTCTTTTAAATTCATTCTAGAAAATAAGGAACAAAATCAAAGGTCTTATTAAGAGGCCAACTTGTTCTGCCATAGTGAAAACCATAAGATCGCTTAAAAACAGGAAAGCCCCAGGCCCAGATGGCTTCACGCCAGACTTTTACAAATCAATGAAGGCTAGAGATGAGCGAATCGAAGCTGACAAAGTGGAATTTGATTTTTTCCTAAAATGGCTGCTACACATGTGAGGACATGGAGAAAGGAACTCTGGTTCTGGAAAGGTGGGATTATCCATAATGCCATGCATGCAGCCATTCAGCAGCCAGCCCTGTGATGTCGCAACCCTATAAATAGCCTGAGCAATCTTGGATTTTGCCATTTTTCAGAGTACTTAGTGCAGGGAGAGACGTCATCAGGCGCTAGGGACAGTGATAGAAAAGACTTGATTGTGGTGAAAAAATGATTTTTAAGTGCAGGAAAGGATAGGGAGGAATCATTTCACTGCATTTATGTAGAACAGGGTTCAGTAGGGGAGGTTACAGACTGATTCATAGGAACAATCCTATTATACCTTGCTGCACTGACTGGGGATCCAAATTGCCATTATACAGCTCTGTCATTCCAGCAACCCATTCTCATTATTTGGGGTGCAACTGCTGTTTTACAGCCATTAACGGGGTTTCTTACAAGGAAATATTTCTACACTACATCTTATTTTCCCTTGTGTGGTGCAGTTATACTGTATGCTGTAAAGCACATTTTGACTTTGAAAAAAATATATTTGCACTTGTGTGGTGCAGTTATATATTCTAAAGCCCTGTTTGCCGTGTATTAGTGGAATCAGAGCTGGTGTTTAGTGAGGCGGGGGCCATAGTTACCCCAAGAAGAACTCGCCGTTTCACCCAAAATGTAGAGAGACTGACCTTTGTCAAGATGAATCAGTTGTGGATCAGCCAGGATTTCCACCCACCAATGCCTGATGCATCGGACTAGATCATCCATGTGCCACACCAACACTTTGACAAAAGAGACAGGTTTCTTCTAGTTACTTGCCTCAGCTACTATTCTGAAGCTGCCACCCGCCTGATGCCACACATCTGATGCCAAGTGCTCCTTTTTACACCCACTATCGTCAGCGGGTACTGTTATTGCCACCCATCTCTCCACTCTGTCACAGGGTCACTCTGTGGCCTCCTGATGCTGCTGCCACCTCCACACTATGTCACCTTGCCACTCTGTGGTCTCCTGATGCTGCTGACACCTCCACACTATGTTACTTTGCCACTTTGTTGCCCCTTCATGCAGCCGCCACCTCCACACTCTGTCATTGTGCCACACTATTGCCTTCTGATGCTGCCGCCACCTCCAAACTCTGTCATTGTGCCGCTCTGAGGCCTCCTGATGCTGCAACCATCTCCAGACTCTGTGGTCTCATTATTCACGTGTCCTCTCTGTTTTGGATCCACTCCATCTTTTTGGGGCATTAGCAATACTGATGTTGACCGAGTCAAGGCGGATACTCAACAGACAGGATTCGTTTTTTGGCGGTTATTGTTCTGATAGATCAGAGGAAGGGCCAAATAATCAGTGACATCAACACAAAGTTACTGCTGACACCTTCTCCACTCTTTCGGGGGACTTTACTTGTATAAGCATTTAATAGAACAGGTTCTCTAGACATCCATGTGGAATCAGCTAACGACACTTTAAAACAAGTGGGCTTTTTCTGGGCACTAACATCGACCTGTAAGGCAGAGTTCCTACTTGAGTTATTTGGTCAGTTTTGGCCCCTTGACTGCCCAAATAAGTGAAATGAGCAGTGATTCTAAGAGCGACGCCTGTCATCTGCATGTCATACGGAATCACAGTATTATTGCACTACCAAGGCAGACTCCCTATGCGTGTTACTGCAAGGCACAGCGTTCTACACCACTATAAAGGCTCTCTGCAGCCTGGAAATAGCCTTTTTTGTAACGAAATTCACTGCGAATATATTCGGATTGAACTGAATTTTTTCATAAAAATTCACTGAATCGGCGAACCAAAATGTTGAAAAATTTGCTCATCTCTATTGAAGGCTGTAATAGCACAATCACTAATAAGGTATTTTCTTTCTCCCCTCTCATGATCCAGTTTATCAAATGCAGCAAACATATCTTACATCAGGGTCTTACCGAAATCTGGAAGGGATTCCACATGCCCAGAGTCCTATTGACCCATCTCCTGATTAACCAAGACCTCAAACTGATAGCAAAACTCTTCGCCAATCCTACAACTTACCAATATGAATTGTTCCCTTGCAGTAAGGGTTGGTTAGGAGATGGTCAGCTTTGTCTAACATTCAGAGAGCACTCACAGTATTGGACATGTCGAAACTCCATCCGTCGCGGGCAGCCGCTGGGGGATTGGTGGCGCTTGACGAGGAAAAAGCTGGTGATGACCTGATCTGGTCCTGGATCATTTTGGATTTGGGGTAGCTTTAGAACCTTTTTGAAGGCCTTATTATCACACCTACTATCTGATTTGGGTCTAGAGCCCTTGGTTCGCTCTTTTGAACAACCAGGGCTGTTTTTAGGAAGACAGGTGGTGAGGAAAGAGGCCAAGTCAGTGTTTTTTGCACATTACATTTTTCTTTTTATTGCCAACCCCAGTTGCCATGTAGACAGAGTTCTTGATCACATCTGCACTTTTGGGGAACTTTTTGGTTTCAAGATTAATTGCATTTTAAGCTTTTATACCCCTTACAAACCATTCCCCTCCTGCTCAAACATAAAGACATGACAGATCTAACATCAGCATTCACATGGTACCTTTGGATGGGTAAAAGACCTCTCATTTCTCTTTTAAAGCTAATCTGACCGAGAGAGAAGAGTGGACTGAACTTTCCCAACATCATAGGGTATAACTTGGCATGTCTGAGGCGACATGATTGACTGTTTACACAGCACTGAACACTATTCAAGTACCTCATTAGAATATGAGTTGAGAAGCCTCTTAAACTAACCCCTCTCCTACACCATCCATATTCATCATTGCCTCCGGTGGCCAAACAGTCGGTGACAATTAGGAATACAGTTGCAGCATTTTGGAAGTAGTTCAGCTTGTCTTACCAAATGTCTAAATATCTCCCACTATGGGATTTAAGTGACTTCCCTGTGGGAAGATTTAATAGGTATTTTTCATCCTTGGAAACAAAGTGGCATATTTATGCTTAAAGACATCTTGCATAATACAGAACCATGGGTCAAGACTTTAGATGAACTAAACCAGCAATTCTCCTTTCAAACACCTCAGAATTTTCAATATCTGCAAATCTCTTCCTTTTGTAACAAAAGGCTCAAAGACTACTCTAAGGAGAATCTAGACAACTCCTTGGATAAATGGGTGGGTAGTGATGAGGAACGAAACTAACCCTAACCCTAAGATGCCATACTCACCCAACTGCTCAGATTCGCTTATTGGGAAAATCACCTATGGAGGTCGGATACCTCAGAGTGTTTTTTAGAGGGCTATCACCTATTGTGCAAACAAATCATTAATGAGGTGTGGAGGGGGACTCAATTTAGATTTGTTCATGCTGCTATATACACCTTTGATTTTCTGACCTTGAGTACTCTGTCTGGTAAGATCACTAACTGCCTAAAATGCCAACAGGATAGAGCGGATTTATATCATTGTATTTGAAAGTGCCAAAAGGTACAAGCCTTATGGAGGGACGTGTTGTCTCTCCTGGGGAAACTGTGGAGCAAACCTCTTCAGCTAGTCCCATGCCCCTTTTGTTTCATTCCACCACTCCACTGAAGGATAATGTGAAAGAAATTAAGTGGTTAATGAACATGAATGGTGCTTATTGTACTTAAATTGTCAAATCGCAATTTTCTGAGTTTTATGCCGAAAATTTATGATTGATAAATATAGTCACCATATAGTCACTTGACTCTAAAAGGAAGTTAGACAAAAACCGCAAAATAGGGGAACTGCTTGGCAGAATGTTATATGTACAGACATGGGGACTTTTGTAGAGATGACTCATGTCCATGTCTGTGTCCACATGTCATTTTTTATACCATCATGTTTCTGATTGGTTGCTTTATTAAATACTTGTGATTGGACATATTAAAATTAATGGTAAAAGGGGGATGGCTAGATCCACAATGTTTATCTAATAAAATTGGTTTCTTGGGCGCTGCCCGGCAGAGAATCGTTTAACCAGCAAACCTGTCTGGCTGTTTGATTCTTTAGATCGACAGCATCCCCTGGCACATGGAGAAAACTTATTAACCAATTTGAATCCCACAGACAAGCGAGTGTACTCCTCTAGTTTGGGACTAGTCCTAAATTGCCGCGACAGTTTTTGGTGCCCCGTGTGAGGATCCCATCAAATGTCTAAGGGGACGATCATGGAAGAGATTTGGTCATTAAGGCAACTGATAACTGCACCTTCAAATACACAGGTAAGATATTTTGTTCTTACTGACTGTGCCTTCCCACTTGCCATGCCCATTGTTCAGGTATTGTCAATTTGTTAAATCTTGGGATTCAAAGAAAAGAACGAGTTGTCTGAAACCTAGATTTAGTGAGATTGATTCTTGTGTGGTAAATGAGACTGATGAGTATGAGAACGAATGTCGAATGTTGTGTGACTGTAAAAGAAAGATACTGTGTACTGTGGTGTTCATAACATTACAAAGAACTGTAAGTTGAAGAATAGAGCAGCTTAGTGGTAGGAACTAGGAAGTGGGAGAAAACCAAGAGAGATTTAAGTAACAGTGCCTGCACATAGTTATTGAGCTATTAAAGTGCCCACCTCTCTGTGATATCCACAGTGACGTTGAGCGAGCATGGTCTGCCGAACACCAGTTTGGCTTGAGCATCGCGATGCTCAGCACATCACGGTGTTTGGCCGAATATCGCGTGTGCTCGAGTCTCCTCCCCGCATGTTTGTTGACTGTTACGCAGCCCAAAATACGTGCAGGTAAGTACTGCCACTCACTGTAATGCCATAGCCATTTTGATTACTGGCATTACAGTGATTGGCTGTATAATGTTTGCGCTTCCTAAAAATATCTGTGACATCCAGTGTACTTTTTACATAGACGCTGCGGACAGCGACATTATCTGCACTAAATCTCCTGTTTAATGAGTGCCCATACTAAAATTTTCTGTGACATCCAGTGTACTTTTTCTGTAGACGCTGCAGACTGTGACATTACCTGTGCTACATCTCCTGTATAACGTTTCCGCATCCCAAATATCTGTGACATTGTCTGTAATTTTTTCTTAGCCGCTGTTGACAGCAGCGCCATTACCTGTGGTACCTCTCCTGTATAACGTTTCTGCATCCCAAATATCTGTGACATGGACTGTAATTTATTTGCACATACACTTACAAAAACTGCGCTACTGTACGTGTGACATACTTGTTTAACGAGGTGGATGATGATGAGACACAGTTGCCAATAAGCCAACAGCCATTAGTGTCTCAAGAGGTTGATGATGAGGATGAGACACAGTTGTCAATAAGTGAAGTTGTTGTTAGGTGAACAAGGCAGGAGGATGACCAGAGTAAGGAAGTGGAAGAGGAGGTGGTGGACGATGAAATCACTGACCCAACCTGGGAAGGTGGCAATCCGAGCGAGGACAGCAGTACAGAAAGGGATGGATCCGCATCACCGCAACAGGCTGGAAGAGGCAGTGGGGAGGCAAAAGGGAGAAGGCGGGCCACACCAAATCGCCCCGTAACTGTTCCCCGGAGCACCCCGTTTGCGGAAATCTCCCTTGCCAAGGGGTAGGAGTTCCGCAGTCTGGCGCTTTTTTGATTAAAGTGCGGACGATAAAAGAATTGTCATTTGCAACCTGTGTCGTACTAAAATAGGCAGAGGCATGAACACTAGCATCCTCACCACCACCAGCATGATCCGCTACATTGCATCAAAGCACCTTAATAGGTGGGCCGAACAGGCCATAGCACTAAATGCGCATCTCTCAAAATTGCTGGCCCTGGAAATGTTACCATTTAGGCTTGTGGAGACTTAGGCTTTCCGCAGCCTGATTGTGGCGGCCGTCCCTCGTTACTCAGTCCCCAGCCGCCATTATTTTGCCCGGTGTGCCGTCCCCGCCTTACACCAGCATGTGTTCTGTAACTTTACACGTGCCCTAACCAATGGATTTATTGGGAAGGTCCACTTATTGACTGACACATGGAAAAGAGCTTGTGGCCAGGGACGCTACATTTCCCTGATGACTGGGTGAATGTTGTGGAGGCCGGGAGCGATTTGTACCCTGGGATGGCACAGGTGCTACCGACACCAAGGATTGCGGGCCCTACTTCCATCAGGATTTCTGCCACCACCTACATTAGTGGCTGCAACCACCCCCCCCCCCCCCCTTCTCCTCCTCCTCCACCACCTCTGAATTCTCATCTTGCAGCTCCAGTCAGCCATCAATCAGTAGCTGGAAGCAGTGTAGCTCTGCAGTGGGGAAGCGGCAACAGGCCGTGCTGAAACCTATTTGCTTAGGTAACAAACAGCACACCGCCGCAGAGCTGTGGCAGGGTATAAGGGACCAGAATGAGCTGTGGCTCTCGCCACTCAACCTACAACCAGGCATGGTTGTGTCTGATAACTTGGTGTCGGCTTTGGAGCTCGGCAAGCTCACACACATACCATGTCTAACCCACGTGTTAAACTTAGCTGGACACGTGGAACAAACTTGCGCTCTACGGCTTGGAGGTGCTGGCCTGCCGAGCCGCCAGTGTTTTGTCAGAGCGGGTATTTAGTGCTGCTGGGGGCATAATAACTGATAAGCGCATCTGCCTGTCAACTGAAAATGCTGACCGGTTGACTCTTAAACAAATGAACAAGGCCTGGATTGCCCCTGACTTTTCTACTACACCAGAGGAAAGCGGCCAGGGCCGGACTGGCCCACCGGGATCCCGGGAAATTTCCCGGTAGGCCGCCGGCCCTGGGGCGGGTGGGGCCGCTTTAACATGTGCCCTGCGGGCTGCAGATTTGAGTAGGTGGCCGTCTGTGTCTCCCTCCCTCTTCATGGAGACAGGCTACCGGCCGCTCAGCTGGTCTGTGGGTGAGGATTCAGGAAGAAGGCTATCCACTGCACGTCCTGTGCAGCGCAACCTCTCAGCCTGCTCTCGGCGATCTCCCTCCGTCACTGCTGCAGTGAACAAGGGAGATTGCCGAGCGTAGGCTGAGGCTGCACAGGACGTGCAGTGGAAAGCCTGATGGTGCCGGCCCGGGGAGCGAGCTGAGTGGCTGGTGACGGTGTACAGTATCAGCGACACAAGTACGGGGGGTTGGGACAATAATGGAGGGCTGTCTCTGTCTGGGGGCAAAATTAACTTGGGGGTGACAATAATGGAGGGCTGTCTCTGTCTGGGGGCAAAATTAACTTGGGGGTTGGGGGCTTCACAATAATGGAGGGCTGTCTCTGTCTGGGGGCAAAATTAACTTGGGGGGTGACAATAATGGAGGGCTGTCTCTGTCTGGGGGCAAAATTAACTTGGGGGTTGGGGGCTTCACAATAATGGAGGGCTGTCTCTGTCTGGGGGCAAAATTAACTGGGGGGTGGGGGACAATAATGGAGGGCTGTCTCTGTCTGGGGGCAAAATTAACTTGGGGGTTGGGGCTTCACAATAATGGAGGGCTGTCTCTGTCTGGGGGCAAAATTATCTTGGGGGCAGCTTGGCGGTCAAACAACATGGAGGGCAAAATTACTTAGTGGGGGCAAATTACATAATGGAGGGCTGTCTAGGTGGAAAATTAACTTGTGGGGGCAAATTACTCAGTGGGGGGCAGTGTGGCGGCCAAAATTACTTAGTGTGGGGGCAAACTACATAATGGAGGGCTGTCTGGGGGCAAAATTAACTTGTGGGGGGAAATTACTTAGTGGGGGGGGCAGTGTGGTGGGCAAATTATGTAATGGAGGGCAGTGTGGGGGGCAAACAACATAATGTGGGGCAGTGTGGGGGCAAATTACATAATGTGGGGCAGTGTGTGTGTGTGGGGCAATATACATAATGTGGGGCAAATTACATAATGTGGGGCAGTGTGGGGGCAAATTACATAATGTGGGGCAGTGTGTGTGTGGGGGGGCAAGATACATAATGTGGGGCAAATTACATAATGTGGGGCAGTGTGGGGCAAATTACATAATGTGGGGCAGTGTGTGGGGGGGCAAGATACATAATGTGGGGCAAATTACATAATGTGGGGCAGTGTGGGGCAAATTACATAATGTGGGGTAGTGTGGGGGCAAATTACATAATGTGAGGCAGTGAGGGGGCAAAATACTTAATGTGGGGCAGTATTACTAATGTGGGCATTCTAGAAGGACATTACTATTGGTGGGACTATGAGGAGCACTATTACTATGGGGGGCACTATTATTTCTTCAGGGTAGTATTTGGGGGTATTGGGGAGCACAGCGGGCAGCATGATAACACTGTGGGGGCTCCAGGTTGGGGGATGATGATAGAAAAGTGAAGAACCTAAGATGTCCGTGTGTCAAACTGTACAGAGATGAGGAGCGGCTGAAAGAAGTGACCGGACCAAATGGAGAAGATGATGAGAAGATCTACATCGGAGGAGACGTCACCTGGAGGCCCTGGATGTGAGAGGTATGTGCTGCTGTATAGCAAGTACAGAAAAATGCATGGGGGCAGGAGGTGTCTTGGAGAACTGGGCCATATTCCTTGGGACTGTATGTATAGTGTATTTATGTGTATGTGTGTTGGATATATATGTGTTGTGATGCCGAGCTTCCGCCGTCGAGTAGGGAACCTGTTCTTAAAAATTTTAAATGACGTTGTGCTGGTATAATTACGCAATGCTATGGGGCTGGTATGGAATTTTTTCCAGGGCTGGTTTTCATACCCAGTCCGGCCCTGAAAGCGGCTGAATATAAAAGGCACTTTAAATGTGTTTTTTATGGTGTATTGAGTACACTGTATTCCCATGCACCCCTTCCACCACAAAAAAGGGTATATGGGCATATCTTCCTTTTATCGTCCTCCTCCTTCATCATATCAACATGGTTATTAGGCTGCCCTCGCTCCTAATGTTTTAGAGGGTCAGCTCAACAGCAGACCCTTGCCCATAATTTTTTTCCATGGTCAGATTAGCAGCAGGCCCTCGCCCCTAATGTTTTAAAAAGTCAGCTCACCAGAAGACCTGCAGCCATAATTTTTTCGATGGTCAGCTCAGCAGCAGGTCCTCAACCATAATTTTTTCGATGGTATGCTCAGCAGCAGGCACTCGCCCCTAATGTTTTAGAGAGTCAGCTCAGCAGCAGACCCTCACCCCTAATGTTTTAGATGGTCAGCTCAGCAGTGGGCCCTCGTCCATAATTTTTTCCATGGTCAGATCAGCAGCAAGCCCTCGCCCCTAATCTTTTACATGGTCAGATCAGCAGCAGGCCCTCGCCCATAATGTCTTAGATGGTCAGATCAGCAGCAGGCCCTCGCCCCTAATGTTTTAGAGGGTCACCACTAGGCCCTTGCTCCTAATGTTTTTGAGGGTCACCAGCAGGCCATCAATCATAATTTTTCATGGGTGTGTATGATGCCCTCCTTTATGTGTAATAAAGGGTGTATTGGAGTGCCGATTCCTTGTAATTTTTGGCAGCCCTTTCACTTAGTGTATAGGCTTTATGAGTGTAGGAGTCCCACTACCTGAACAATTGTACCACAATGTGAATGAGGCCCTCCTTTATGTTAGAAACAGGAGTGCCTCTTCCTTGTAATTTTTGGCAGCACTTGCACTTTATATACAAGTAAATATACAGGAAAGAATGTTTCAAACAATTTTTCCTCTAAAATCGATTTTATCTTCAGTTTTGTGCGTAATATTGTCAGTCTGTACAATTGGCGTACTACTCGGACAACATCGTTCCCAGCAGCGACCTGGGAGTCCAAGATTCATCCAGACTTCGTCTCCATGCTGTTTCCGAGCCATTTCAGTGGTGATTTCTAGTGATGACCAGCAGGGGCAATATTAGAATTTGCGATATTTCGCGAATATTCTTTAGAATATTCATCATATTTTCATGAATATTCGTATTCGAGATTATTCTCTTGATTGCAAAAAATCGGCAATGTAAAAATCGCATAATGCTAATTTGTAACGCGAAATACAAGCGTGGGTCACTTTGGCTACATTTTTCAAGCTGCTAGAAGTTTCCTGAGTTTATCCTGATTGAATAAGAATATTCTTCAATATTTAATTTATTTTAGCGTATGTGAACTATCGGCAATGTAATATGCACGTTAATCGAGTAAGGGCGGGTTATAGGCAACTTTCCTATTGGGTTGGCTTGCTAGAATTCGTGAATATGTAGAATATAGTGTGATATATATTCGTAAAAACGAATATTCGTTTTTTTTTCTTCATCTGAACCCATTACATTTACTACTCTAATGGGTTCAGATGAAAAAAAAAGAATATGAATATTCGTTTTTGGCCTCATGCACACGACCGTTGTTTGATTCCGTGTCCGTTGAGCTTTTTTTCGTGCTTTTCTGCGGACACATTGGTTTTCAATGGGTCCGTGGAAAACTCATCAAATGCACCGTTTGTCCACCGCGTCCGTGATTACTGTCCGTCAAAAAAATATAACCTGTCCTATTCTTGTCTGCGAAAAATGGTTTGCGGACCCATTCAAGTCAATGGGACCATGAAAAAATGCGGAGGCACATCCGACTGTCATCTGCGTCCGCATCCATGACCTGCATATATATTCCATTATCCTGGATGGAGATATTAAAATTACACTTTTTTTTTCCTTCCTTTTTTTCTGGCGGACCACGGAAACATAACGGAACCAAATATGAACACGGATCACGGAACAATGTAACCCCATTTTGCAGACCGCTAAAAACAACTGTCGTGTGCATGAGGCCTTTATGAATATATATCACACTATATTCTACATATTCGCGAATTCTAGCAAGCCAACCCCATAGGAAAGTTGCCAATAACCCGCACTTACTCGATTAACTCGCATATTACATTGCCGATTTTTCGCATAAGAAGAAATAACTTAAATAATAAAGAATATTCTAATTCACTAGCTATTGCAGCCTTCTCACATTGGCCCACAAGCAAGAAGCAGGCAGGTAATGGGTTCAGATGAAAAAACATTCTCGAAACTGCAATATTCGCGATAAAAATTCGCTATTCGAATATTCAGGCTCAACACTAGTATTTTCATCAATTTCTGACCTTTTCATGCGAACCAGACACCCTCCCCTCTTCAGAGCAGGGGGTGCCTAGTTTAATGCTCGGCTTCTCCCATGGACTTCCATACTCGATCAACACTAATCCACAGGTACCCAATCTGCAGAACTGTGTGTGAGCAGAGGTAGAAGTCCAGTCCAGGACTGGGGGGAATCGGTCAGCAGAACTGTGTGTGAGCTGACCTGTTCTGTCTGCGGAAATGTGCGTGAGCAGGACCGTGAGGCGAATCATTGTGTTTGCGTAGTGGAAGAAGGGACGGATTCACTCTTCTTAAATGGAAACCAGACAGTCAAAGGCTCTTAACCACTTCAGCCCCCCCTAGCTTAAACCCCCTTAATGACCAGACTACTTTTTACAATTCTGCACTACACTACTTTCACGATTTATTGCTCGGTCATACATCTTACCACTCAAATGAATTTTAACTCCTTTTCTTCTCACAAATACAGCTTTCTTTTGGTGGTATTCGATTGCTGCTGAGATTTTTTGTTTTCTGATATTAATCAAAAAAGGCCGCAATTTTCTCAAAGTGTATTTTTAACTTTTTCTGGTAAAATTGTTCAAATATAATTACATTTCTATACAATTTTGTGTCAGAATTCATTGTGCTACATGTCTTTGATAAAAAAAAAATCCAATAAGTGTATATTTATTGGTTTGCACAAAAGTTATAGCATTTACAAACTATGGTACAAAAAAGTGAATTTCCGCATTTTGAAGCAGCTCTGACTTTCTGAGCACCTGTCATGTTTTTTCAGGTTCTAGAATGCCAGGATAGTATAAATACCCCCCAAATTACACCATTTTGGAAAGAAAATACCCCAAAGTATTCACGGAGGGGCATGGTGAGTTCATGTATGATTAAATTTTTTTTCACAAGATAGCATAAAATGACACTTTCTGAGGAAAAATTATAATAATAAAGTTTCCATTTCTGCTAACTTCTGCCAAAAAAAAAAAAAATCTCCCACAGACTCACTATGCCCCTCAGTGAATACCTTGGGGTGTCTACTTTCCAAAATGGGGTAATTTGTGGGGTGTGTTTACTGTTCTGGCATTTTGGGCGGGGCTAAATTGTGAGCAACCTTGTAAAGCCTAAAGGTACTCGTTGGACTTTCCGCCCCTTTACGCACCTAAGCTGCAAAAAAGTGTCACACATGTGGTATCGCCGTACTCAGAAGAAGTAGGGCAATGTGTTTTGGGGTGTATTTTTACATATACCCATGCTGGGTGAGAGAAATATCTCTGTAAATTGACAACTTTGTATAAAAAAATTTAAAAAGTTGTCATTTACAGAGATATTTCTCACACACAGTATGGGTATATGTAAAAATACACCCTAAAACACATTGCCCTACTTCTCCTGAGTACGGCAATACCATATGAGTGACACTTTTTTGCAGCCAAGATGCGCAAAGGGGCCCAAATACCAATGAGTACCTTTAGGATTTCACAGGGCATTTTTACGCATTTGGATTCCAAACTACTTCTCACGCATTAGGGGCCCCTAAAAATTCCAGCGCAGTATAAATACCCCACAAGTGACCCCATTTTAGAAAGAAGACACCCCAAAGTATTCCGTGAGGGGTATGGTGAGTTCATGTAAAAAAAAAAATTTGTCACAAGTTAGTGGAATATGAGACTTTGTAAGAAAAAACAAACAAAAAAAAAGCATTTCTGCTAACTTGCGCCAAAAAAAAAAATTCCTCTATGAACTCGCCATGCCACTCACGAATACCTTGGGGTGTCTTCTTTCTAAAATGGGGTCACTTGTGGGTATTTACTGCCCTGGCATTAGAGTCTCTAAAGCGTGAGAGTAGTTTGGAATCAAATGCAAATGCCTCTGTGAATCCTAAAGGTACACATTGAATTAGGCCTTTGCATTTGGCTGCAAAGTGTCACTCATGTGGTATCGCTGTACTCAGGAGAAGAAGGGCAATGTGTTTTGGGGTGTATTTTTACATATACCCATGCTATGTGTGAGAAATATCTCTGTAAATGACAACTTTTTCCATTTTATAATACAAAGTTGTCAATTTACAGAGATATTTCTCTCACCCAGCATGGGTATATGTAAAAATACACCGTAAAACACATTGCCCTACTTCTCCTGAGTACGGCGATACCACATGAGTGACACTTTTTTGCAGCCAAGATGCGCAAAGGGGCCCTAATTCTAATGTGTACCTTTAGGATTTCACAGGGCATTTTTATGCATTTGGATTCCAAACTACTTCTCACGCTTTAGGGGCCCATAAAATGCCAGGTCAGTATAAATACCCCACATGTGACCCCATTTTAGAAAGAAGACACCCCAAGGTATTCCGTGAGGGGTATGGTGAGTTCATGCAAAATTTGATCAGAAAGGAGAAGTTACATTTTGTCAGACAACAGACGGCATGGTGACAGTGACATGGAATTTGAGACTTAGAAGCGAAGCATATATTATACAAAGGGCTCTTTCACACGAGCAGATGCCATGCATGCAATCCTCTGTGTGAAAGAGTGCCAAGCCACGCTCTGGACCGCAGAGACACAGAGCATTAACATGATCAATAATGCTCCGTGCCTTTATGTGATCTTTTTACTACAAAATCACAGTGACAACTTTATCTCACTGTGATTTTGTAGTAAAAAGATCACAGAGAGGTACAGAGCATTATCAATCATGTTAATGCTCCGTGTTTCTGCTGTCCAGAGCGCGGCTTGGCACTCTTTCACACAGCGGATTCCACGCATGGCATCCGCTCGTGTGAAAGAGCCCAAAGACAGTCTCTTTTATTCCTCCCTAAATACGGATAGCATGATATATCACTAGAGTTGGAGAAAGAAAAAAAATGTAATTGGTTTATTTAATTTCAACAAGTTGCATATGCGTTTAAGGTAAAATATTGTCAAGTGATCAAAATAGAATTGGTTTGTTTTAAAAAATGTTTTTAATATGGTATTCAGGCAATTGTGTGTTTATAGAGGTCTGCAAACAAAATCATCAAAAATAGTATATGATTAATTCAAAATGAAATGGCTGAAGTAACTATGTCAACAAAGATGTTATCTGCCAGTAAAAACTAGATAATAGATAAGTTTTCCTGATCTGTTCTTATTTTCTGATTTGCTGATTGTTTTGTTTTATTTTCTGAACATGATGGAAGCAGCTGACTTGCTTGATAAGTACTTAACAGCATTTGAAAAGCATTGAGAGAATTGCTTTACGACAGCCACATGGACACAGAGATCTGGAGGGGATAGAGCACTTTGAGTCTACAGAAGATTTTCTGCATTTTGATAGAAGGTTTGGTTACCAGACTACATGAAGGTTCACAATTGTTTAGATGTCATACAAACTATGGAGCAAGTACATTCAGATCCAATTCATAACTGTATCAAATATTGAGTTTTCTTTTATAGATGGTACTAGCAGAAAGACCCAGCTTCGCACAGGTATATTTCATCTATTTCATTTAATGTTTGTGTGTGTCGTTAAAAGATATCTACAGTATTCCCCATAACAGTGACCTCTGCAGCTCCCCGCCCCTTTAACAGTGAACTCTACAGTCCCCCACCCCTTAACACTGACCCCCCCCAGTGCCCCGCCCCTTTAAAATCTAACAGAAAAACTGTCCAGGTTGGCCATAGCAACTAGCTTTAGAGCATCTGTTTGCCGTTAGGCCAGTTTTACTTATATATTGTTACTAGCCGAACGACCCGGGTATTTTTCATTTAATGTTTGTGTGTGTCGTTAAAAGATTTCGACAATATCCACTATAACAGTTAACTCCACAACCCCCCGCCAGTGCACCGTCTCCTTAAAATTGGACCGCAACAGCAGCCCATCCCCTTAACTTTGACCTTTACAGCAGACCACCCCTTTAACAGTGAGTTTCACAGCACCCCACTCCATTGACAGTGAGCTCATCATTGGCTCGCCCCTTAACAGTGACCTCCACAGTACCCTGCTGCTTTAACAGTGACCTCCACAGCAGTTACCCCTTTAACAGTGACCTTCACAGTGTCTGCCCCTTTAACAGTGACCTCCACAGCTGCTTGCCCCCTTAACAGTAACCTCCACAGTGGCCGCCCCTTTATTAGTGACCTCCACAGTACGCCATCTCATTAACAGTGATTTCCATAATAACCTACAAACACAGAAATTCACCAGCACTCTGCCCTGCCTCTATGCTAGAAGCTATCAGAGGTCGTTAGTGTACATTTTGATCAAAAAGTAATAAGCCACCCGCCACGTCAAGGCCGCCTCTATGAGTGGTCCTAACGCTAAATCCTACCTGTTATGGATCACAACAGCCACATAGAATCCAGGATTGCACGAGAAAGGGTTAATAAGCATGGTTGATCCGAGCAAGCATGCTGGGCCCACACTCCCTATATAGTTCTGGCAATGTGCGGATCTGCAAAATGCGGAAAGCACATTGCCGGTGTCCGTGTTTTGCGGATCCGCAAAACACATATGGACGTCTGAATGGAGCCTTACAGGGGGGTAATCAATGACAGGGGGGTGATCAGGGGTTAATAAGGGGTTAATAAGTGACGGGGGGGGGGGGTGTAGTGTAGTGTGGTGCTTGGTGCTACTTACAGAGCTGCCTGTGTCCTCTGGTGGTCGATCCAAGTAAATGAGACCACCAGAGGACCAGGTAGCAGGTATATCATACGTTGTTAACAAAACAGCATCTGATATACCTATTTGATGCTTTTTATCTTACATCTACAGCCTGCCAGCCAATGATCATCGCTGGCAGGCTGTAGTATAACTTCAAAGCTGCACGGCGCTGTGAACGCGCGCATGCGCCCGTGCGTTCACAGGAAATCTCGCGTCTCACGAGATGACGCCTAGATGCATCAACGAGGAATAACCAGGCCGCCCGCAGGACGCATCCCTGCGTTAGGCGGTCGGGTAGTGGTTAAGAAGATGCGCGGGCGGCATGCGTTTTGGAGAGCAGCGACTTCACCCTTTACCGCCGGTTGCCAGTGATTCAAAGCCGAGCCCGGAGCTCAGCTAGAGCGGAGCCAGCTGATCCCTGATTACCTGCTGTGCTGATGGGCGGAAGTCCGGACCTCAGAAGCGCGCCTGCGCAGGCAGGTTAGCAGAAGAAGGTGAGCGATGATCGGGCGTCTGGCTGACCGCTGGCGTGAGGTATAAGTAGCCAGATGCCCCTCCCACAAATACAGGCTGAAATCAGCCTTGCCTATATATATATATATATATATATATATATATATATATATATATATATATATAATTATTTTTTTTTCCCTCTCTTGTAGTTTCTCCATGATTCACATTTAGTATACAGGCTATAATTACAGTTGGGTTGTGAAGATAACATCTTCTCTCTGACCTTACTGCCAATTAATTCAGAAATAACAAATTTAGAATTGCCACAATTATCTCAATCCTTTTACAAAGATAATATCAACCACCAACTCACCATTTTATTTAAAGGGGTTGTTCCACAAAAAATATTCTACAGTTTTCAAACCAACACCTGGATCTGAATACTTTTGTAATTGCATGAAGTTTAAAATTTAGCATAGCCCCTGAGATATTCAATAAAATGTATCTGTATAGCGCCACTTGCTGTTTGTTTTTTTTCCTCTTTCTTTGTCCTGCTTCACTGAGAAGGTCACACATGCTCAGTTTCATCCTTCAACTGCCTTCTAAGCTGTGATAGGTAGAGCTAAGACACGCCCCCTTAGCTACATCAGAAAAGACACTCCCCTTGAGTTTCTGACGTGATATAAATCTAGCAGAGCAATGAATGAGGAGATCTCTGGATCCATGTGAGGTACAGGGCTGGTGCTAGCTTTGGATTGTCATGTACTATATGATGTCTGATTATCATTTTTTACATTAGTCATGGGATAACCCCTTTAACTAAACCAGTCAGCTGGGTTTAACCCACACAGCAAATCAGTCTAGTCGTTGGGCTATTCTTCCTTAGAATTAGCAGCTCTATAAATTTCACTTACCTTCTTAGCATGTTCCATATCAGCAGCCTCTCAAACCATACTATTCTCATCATGGAATGTGCACCAAACACTTGGTCTTCTTTGTTTCTCTTTCCCAACGAATTCTGTTTCGGTACCTGCTGTAATGGAACACCTTTTTGTTCTCAGACTCCAGCCCCAGGGATGATTAGCTAAGGTGCAGACTCCTGAGAGGTGAGGTGGCAGCCATCTATGTGCATCTGTTTCACATACTACATACATATTATGGTGAATTATTTTTTTTCTGATTGTCTGATGCTCCTGTTAAGTAGGTTACTCCTTCAGTATACTATAAGCTAGCCAGCTATTAAATCTGTTCAAGACACTGTTAGTGAAATTGGGACAACTTACAACATAATGGACATACTGTAATAGAGGTGATGCTCAAACTCTACTCAATGATTCAATCCTGATTAAACAACATCCAAGTGAGTCCAGCCCTCCTTTCCTGACCCTCTCACAGTGTGGATTATTTGCTAATTCTGTAATCTCTCTCATTATTCTGCAAATATCATATGTTAAAAGCATTAAGTATATTATCAATATAAATACGTTTGGCTTCACCAATGTTGGAATGGTTAACACAGCACTTAGTAGGGACCATCAAATCTGGGATCCAGACATTTCTTTATATGAGCTAGGTACTAGTCTTTGAGTCCAGATCTGGAAGGGAATCACACACATGTTCAATAGTCAGCTAATTTGTAAGGGCTCCCACCACTTTAGGAATGATGGGGAGTGTCAAAAGGCTTGTTCTACACCCAGTATTTATCTACTTATGACCTCAGCCAGTATCTTATTTTACTCTTGCTTTTACTACAGGCCAGGCATTTCCTGAAAATAGATCAACATAGACAAGGAGTCGGCCCTCTACATAGCAATGAGGGGGGTGTTGCAGAGAGCGACGAGGATAAAGCAAAACTATTAAATATTTTTTTCTCTACTATATTCACTGAGGAAAATAAACTGTCAGATGAAATGCAGAATGTAAAAATAAATCCCCCATTAAAAGTGCCCTGTCTGACCCAGGAAGAAGTACAACAGCGACTTAAAAAGATTAAAATAGACAAATCGCCAGGACCGGATGGCATACACCCCCGTATCCTAAGGGAATTAAGTGATGTCATAGCCAGACCATTATTTCTGATATTTACGGACTCTATAATAACAGGGAATGTTCCACAGGATTGGCGCATAGCAAATGTGGTGCCAATATTCAAAAAGGGTCCAAAAACAGAGCCTGGAAATTATAGGCCGGTAAGTTTAACATCTATTGTTGGTAAACTGTTTGAAGGGTTTTTAAGAGATGCTATCTTGGAGTATCTCAATGAAAATAAGCAAATAACGCCATATCAGCATGGCTTCATGAGGGATCGGTCATGCCAAACAAATTTAATCAGCTTCTATGAGGAGGTAAGATCTAGACTTGACAGCGGCGAATCAATGGATGTCGTATATCTGGACTTCTCCAAAGCATTTGACACCGTACCTCATAAAAGGTTAGTATATAAAATGAGGATGCTCGGACTGGGAGAAAATGTCTGTATGTGGGTAAGTAACTGGCTGAGTGACAGAAAACAGAGGGTGGTTATTAACGGTAGATACTCAGATTGGGTCACTGTAACTAGTGGGGTACCTCAGGGTTCAGTATTGGGCCCTATTCTCTTCAATATATTTATTAATGATCTTGTAGAAGGCCTGCACAGTAAAATATCTATTTTTGCAGATGACACTAAACTGTGTAAAGTAATTAACACTGAAGAGGACAGTTTTCTGCTACAGAGGGATCTGGATAGATTGGAGGCTTGGGCAGAAAAATGGCAGATGAGGTTTAACACTGACAAATGTAAAGTTATGCACATGGGAAGGAATAATGCAAGTCACCCGTACATATTAAATGGTGAAACACTCGGTAACACTGACATGGAAAAGGATCTAGGAATTTTAATAAACAGCAAATTAAGCTGCAAAAACCAGTGTCAGGCAGCTACTGCCAAGGCCAATAAGATAATGGGTTGCATCAAAGGGGCATAGACGCCCGTGATGAGAACATAGTCCTACCACTTTACAAATCACTGGTTAGACCACACATGGAGTACTGTGTACAGTTCTGGGCTCCTGTGAACAAGACAGACATAGCAGAGCTGGAGAGGGTTCAGAGGAGGGCAACTAAAGTAATAACTGGAATGAGGGATCTACAGTACCCTGAAAGGTTATCAAAATTAGGGTTATTCACTTTAGAAAAAGACGACTGAGGGAGATCTAATAACTATGTATAAATATATCAGGGGTCAGTACAGAGATCTGTCCCATCATCTATTTATCCCCAGGACTGTGACTGTGACAAGGGGACATCCTCTGCGTCTGGAGGAAAGAAGGTTTGTACACAAACATAGAAAAGGATTCTTCACTGTAAGAGCAGTGAGACTATGGAACTCTCTGCCTGAGGAGGTGGTGATGGTGAGTACAATAAAGGAATTCAAGAGGGGACTGGATGTATTTCTGGAGTGTAATAATATTACAGGCTACAGCTAGTAGAGAGGGGTCGTTGATCCAGGGAGTTATTCTGATTGCCTGATTGGAGTCGGGAAGGAATTTTTTTTTCCCCTTAAGTGAGGAAAATTGGCTTCTGCCTCACAGGGGTTTTTTGCCTTCCTCTGGATCAACTTGTAGGAAACAGGCCGAACTGGATGGACAAATGTCTTTTTTCGGTCTTATATACTATGTTACTATGGGCATATTCATACTGCTCCACCTTTGGAAACTTAATGTAGTCCATCTGCAGTCTCTGAAATGGGTAAGATGGCCTAGGCATATGCCTTCCTGGAACTCTCAAGGTTCTTCCAACATTATTACAGGCACACATCATGTAGCCTTGGACAAACCTAGTGGCAGCATTGCTGGACCCTGAGGTTCCCACCACATATTCTCCTGACACATACATTAACCTATGCGCTGAATTCATCATCAATAGGCAGAGTGCTCATGAAAAGGCACCATTTTACCTACCCTCAAGACTTTAGCTTCACTCATTGCTTTTTACTTTGGAGGTCTTCTGGCCCTGGGTTGGCCGAGTCACGTAAACCTTAAGTTGACTTCAGGTAATGGCTGCGGTTATAGCAGTTTTAATCCGCAATTGCAGACAAGAATAGGATATGTTCTATATTTTTGCAGACCTGAAGCGCGGATCCGCAATTCCGGATCCGAGCGAGACAAAGTCTGTCCCCATAGAAATGAATCGGTCCGCAAAAACGCAGTGTTCGCCCGATCAGGCCTGATCTTGTGCGCACACTTGTGTTCAGTCCGCCCCATCGCAGTGTCAGAATTTTTTTTTCTGATCACTGCAAAAACACTGTAAAATCGCTGCGGTGCTATAAAGATCACTTTTGAGCTTTTTGGATCTTTATTAACGATCGCAGCTGTACTTCGCAAGCACTCCTATGTCCTTTCGCCTCTTTTTTATTGCACATTTTTTGGCAGAGATTTTTTCATGCAAGACTTTGTGAGAAAAAAAGTCAATTTCCGCTAACTTGTGCCAAAAAAAGAAATCTTCTATGAACTCGCCATGCCCCTCACAGAATACCTTGGGGTGTCTTCTTTCCAAAATGGGGTCACATGTGGGGTAATTATACTGGCCTGGCATTTTAGGGGCCTTAAACCGTGAGAAGAAGGGCCTTTTTACGCATTTGGATTCCAAACTACTTCTCACGCTTTAGGGCCCCTAAAATGCCAGGGCAGTATAAATACCCCACATGTGAAGCCATTTTGGAAAGAAGACACCCCAAGGTATTCCGTGAGGGGCATGGCGAGTTCATAGAAGATTTTTTTTTTTGGCACAAGTTAGCGGGAAATTGATTTTTATTTTGTTTGTTTTTTTCTTACAAAGTCTCATATTCCACTAACTTGTGACAAAAAATAAAATTTTACATGCACTTACCATACCACTCACGGAATACCTTGGGGTGTCTTCTTTCTAAAATGGGGTCACTTGTGGAGTATTTATACTGCCCTGGCATTTTGGGGGCCCTAATGCGTGAGAAGTAGTTTGGAATCCAAATGCGTAAAAATGCACTGTGAAATCCTAAAGGTACTCATTGGAATTTGGGCCCCTTTGCGCATCTTGGCTGCAAAAAAGTGTCACTCATGTGGTATCGCCGTACTCAGGAGAAGTGGGGCAATGTGTTTTGGGGTGTATTTTTACATATACCCATGCTGTGTGTGGGAAATATCTCTGTAAATGACAACTTTTTAATTTTTTTTATACAAAGTTGTCAATTTACAGAGATATTTCTCTCACCCAGCATGGGTATATGTAAAAATACACCCCAAAACACATTGCCCTACTTCTCCTGAGTACGGCGATACCACATGTGTGACACTTTTTTGCAGCCTAGGTGCGTAAAGGGCGGAAAGTCCAACGAGTACCTTTAGGCTTTACAAGGTTGTTCACAATTTAGCTCCGCCCAAAATGCCAGAACAGTAAACACACCCCAGAGATGACACCATTTCGGAAAGTAGACACCCCAAGGTATTCACTGAGGAGCACTGTGAGTCCGTGGGAGATTTTTTTTTTTTTTTTTGCCAGAAGTTAGCAGAAATGGAAACTTTATTATTTATTTTTTTCCTCAGAAAGTGTCATTTTCCGTTAACTTGTGAAAAAAAATTAAATCATACATGAACTCACCATGCCCCTCCGCGAATACTTTGGTGTGTCCTCTTCCTAAAATGGTGTAATTTGGGGGGTATTTATACTATCCTGGCATTCTAGCACCTCAAAACATGACAGGTGCTCAGGAAGTCAGAGCTGCTTCAAAATGCGGAAATTCACTTTTTTGTACCATAGTTTGTAAACGCTATAACTTTTGCGCAAACCAATAAATATACACTTATTGGATTTTTTTTTTTATCAAGGACATGTAGCACAATAAATTCTGACACAAACTTGTATAGAAATGTAATTATATTTGAACAATTTTACCAGAAAAAGTTAAAAATACACTTTTTTTTTTGAGAAAATTGCGGTCTTTTTTGATTAATATCAGAAAAACGAAAAATGTCAGCAGCAATCAAATACCACCAAAAGTAAGCTGTATTTGTGAGAAGAAAAGGAGGTAAAATTCATTTGGGTGGTAAGTTGTATGACCGAGCAATAAACCGTGAAATTAGTGTAGTGCAGAATTGTAAAAAGTAGTCTGGTCATTAAGGGGGTTTAAGCTAGGGGGGCTGAAGTGGTTAAAGGTACAGGCGGCTGGGTCTGGGGAGCGGCACCTCGTCAAGATTGCCTACCACTGAAATGTATGTAATAATGTGACAGATTTCCGTTTTGAAGGGACTTTTTCCCCTGTTTTTGAGATGTGACGTAGTAGCAGGCCACCATGGTTACCACTATTTTATACAGAATGCTGGTAAGGGTGCAAGCAGAATGATATAGTGCTCTGCCCTGTGGCTAGGCTGCTAGTCTTCGACTCTGCTTCGGTCGGAGCAGTCCTAATCAGGGGCATGTACTGGGGGCTGTGTTGTTTATGGTGGCATGGCTTTTTACTTATAGTTGTATCAGCCTTTGGGGTTTTCTGGTTAGATGCGCCCCGGCGCTCGTTTTTCTGGGTAGTCTCTGGGCGGTATTTGCTCCCAGTTTTCTTCTGCCTGTAGGGATGGGTTGCGGGGGCTCTTCTGGCCCGGATCATGTTTATTGGTTCTGTCAGCTATGCTTCTAACACTTCCAGGCCTCCGGGTTCTTTTCGGTGCACAGGTTGGGCTCCTTGGCTCTTCCCCACTCCCTGGTTTCTCTCCCTACCCTCTCTGCCAGCTTGCCAGGTCCACCTGCCTCCTGGTTCATTCAGGATCTCCGTCCTGTGGTTCGCTTGACTCTATGTTCTTGCTCACTATGGGTTTTCAGCTGTTTTACTTCTTCCTCTGTCTGCACGTGTGCTTCCGCAGCGCACTCCAGCTTCGTGTTTGTTTTCTGTCTTACCCGGGCTCTGTCTCCTTCTGTGTCTCCTGGCTCGCCCAGGGTGTGTGTCTCTCCTGGACCGGCCCCGGGTGTCGTGCGTGTCTCCTGGACCGGCCCCGGGTGTCGTGCGTGTCTCCTGGACCGGCCCCGGGTGTCGTGCGTGTCTCCTGGACCGGCCCCGGGTGTCGTGCGTGTCTCCTGGACCGGCCCCGGGTGTCGTGCGTGTCTCCTGGACCGGCCCCGGGTGTCGTGCGTGTCTCCTGGATCGGCCCCGGGTGTCGTGCGTGTCTTCTGGATCGGCCCCGGGTGTCGTGGCGTGTCTCCTGGATCGCCCCGGTGTCGTGCGTGTCTCCTGGATCGCCCCGGTGTCGTGGCGTGTCTCCTGGATCGGCCCCGGGTGTCGTGCGTGTCTCCTGGATCGGCCCCGGGTGTCGTGCGTGTCTCCTGGATCGGCCCCGGGTGTCGTGCGTGTCTCCTGGATCGGCCCCGGGTGTCGTGCGTGTCTCCTGGATCGGCCCCGGGTGTCGTGCGTGTTCTGGGTCACTTAACGTTCTGTGCCTACTGTTACCCAGGGTTCCTTGCCACCGGGTCGCCCAGGGTGCCCCATCTCCTGGCTGCCCAGGCGTCATCTCCTTCGCCTACTCCCACCTTTCCATTTTTCCTCGGTTCCACGCTCGTTTCTGGTCACCTGTTCAGGCACCTGATCTGTTCGTTCCGTCACCACTGGGTCCTTCTCTGCCAGACTTCCAGGTTAGGCGTCTATTAACTGGGCTTCTCAGGTTCCTTGTCTTCTTCTGTCCAGTTTACTCCATCCTGCTGGTTTCCTCTTCTGGCTTCCGCTCTCCTCGCTCTCCCAACGTCCTGGTTTCCTTCTATCAAGTCCCCTGTCTCACTCTTAAGAAGAAAAAAAAAGAAAGACACAGGGGAAAAATCAGTCAGCCTCATCTGTTTCTTTGTTTCTCGTTTCTGGTAACCAGTCAACATCTCCAGTTCCGATGTTGTTTTGTTCCATCCTTAGATTGGGCAGAAATTGTTTTCTTCTCTCATAAATCCCGAGGTGCTTCCAGGTAAGTCTGAGTAGAGATGGTTACTGGGGCGGGGTCAGCCGTCGGATTCGATACTCAGGGTTCTTTTCATTAGTTTCCCCGTAGCTCTTTTGCGTTTCGAAGCCGTGCTTCCAAGTCCATTTTGTGTCACGCCAGGTAGTCTGTTCATTCGATGGTCACTTTCGCACTCCTCCTGCCTCTCACCTTCCTTCCGGTCGCTTTCTCCGCATTCGTCTGTTCCCTTTGCCGTTGCTTTAGTTGCAAGAATTCGCCTTTTCGTTCTCAGGTCAAGCATATCCCACGTTTCCTATATGGATGACAACATCTCCATGCTAGGAACTTCCATCTCAGGTCACAACAGCAGCTAATTTCTGAGAAGTTGGACTTTGCCAAGGCTGATTGCCGAGCTCAATCGCCGGGGGATTCGGCATCCCCCGTCTGCCCGCAAGGCTGAATTGTACTGTCTACTGATGACGACCCCGGATCTCAGCTCAATTCAGCACGCACTAGCTCAGATCCAGACCTCCATCAGTGGTCTTACTAGCTCGGTCACGGACATTCAGTCTAGGGTGGCAGTATTAGAAACCAGGCCAGCGGCCTTGCCGCAATCTCCGAGTTCGGCAGCCACCCCTGCCATTCCCCAGGACGATGCAGGTAAGCCCTCAGCCACTCCCCAAATTGCGCCTTCTCATTTCATCCCGGATCATATCAAAAAGGATATCCTGGCAGGCAAGGACATGAATCTTGCGTCTATTCTTATTGCCTCCCAGGATATTTCTGGGAACCGGGTCATCAACTGCGGAGAGGTCTCCGTGGTCTTGAAGGCTAAAGATGCTCGTCTTAACAGGAAATTATCTATTTCCGAATTCGTACTGGCCCTCAGCCTTTACAGATATGTTGTGTGCTCAGCCCAGCCTAGTCATAGGGAAGATTTGGACACTTATTTATACCGGGTTACGGATTTGGGGCACAAATACGGCGGCATGGCATTTTATGATCATCACCAGTCATTTTCTGCCAAAGCCGCTGCTGCCCTAAGCCAGATTCAGTTTGTGGCAAACTAGGCAGAATTGGATATGCAACTGTTTAGTCGTCACTTTGCGGGTCTCAAGGAGCCTCTTTGTTCCATATGCCAATCTATTTTCCATTCATCCGAATGGTTCCCTAATCCGGTGCAATCACCTCAGTCAGTGTCCACGCCAGGTCCTTATCTTCCCTGGATTAGCTGGATAGGCCAATTGTGTACCTTGGTAGTAGCCAGGTATGCAATAATTTCAACGCAAAGGGCTGCGCCTTCAATGCTTGCCGAGCACTTCATGTCTGTTCCCTATGTTTTCTCCTGTCCCAGGAAGGCAGCCAAAGATTCTTGACTAACCGACATCAACTTGGAGTTGTTGGCTGCATTCCTGCGGGACCATCTCGACCAACCTTTCGTCGCCTTCTTGTTGGATGGGTTCAGAGAAGGTTTCCATACCGGTCTCATCACGCTTCCTCAGGGCTGCTGGGAAGGCCCCAACTTGCTTTCCGCTTTCAGTGACCCCGAGGAGGTGGATACTCTCATCCAATCCGAGGTCGACAAAGGGTTCATCATTGATCCATTCCTAGAGATTCCCTTCCAGTCTTGGCGCAATAATCCCATTCGCCTTGTCACTAAGCAGTCCTGTAATAAAAAGCGTCTCATCTACGATCTCTCCGCGCCTCATATGTCTCCCATCCCCAGTCTGAACTCGCTTATTCCCTCCGAGGAATATTCAATGCAATACTCTTCAGTCGACGAGGCCATTCAGTACGTTTTGCAAGCAGGTACCGAGGCTTGATTGGCCAAGGTAGATATCGCCGATGCTTTCAAGTTGCTTCCAATGCATCCGCAGCTATGGAAGTATTATGGCATCAAGTGGGCGAATAAATTCTACTTTGCCAACCAGCTCATCTATGGGTCTAAGAGTAGCCCTTGGCATTTCGAACAATTTACCAAAGCCCTGCATTGGATTCTCATCCATCACGGCGGGTTATCCATGGTCATCCACTACTTGGAAGACTTTCTTCTCATTGAAAGGCCCAGGAAGGTTCCATCCATTCCTCACACGCTCCTGGACATTTTTTCCTGTCTCCAGGTTCCAGTGTCTGCTGCTAAGAACGAGGGCCCGGCTACCAGGGTCACCTTCCTGGGCATCATCTTGGATACCTTTAAGATGGAGGCTAGCCTTCCCAGCGAGAAATTGCTCAGGATCCGCTCTGCCTTCTCCCAGACGGTTCGGTCCCACTCCCTGACCAAGTTGGAACTGCAATCCTTGCTTGGGATGCTAAACTTCGCTATCAGAATTATGCCTCAGGGCAGAGCCTTTCTTTCATAGGTTGCTACGACTTCTGCCCTCTGCCCCAGAGCAGGACTCCGTCATTAATCTGGACAGTCAGGCCATTGCTGACCTCTTCATGTGGAACACATTTCTCTCCGCCTGGAATGGCATATCTTTGTTCGTTCCACAATGGGATTCCTCTTCCCCCACTGTATTTTCTGACGCCGCGGGTTCCTCCGGGTTCGCCGACATTTTTAGGTCTCACTGGCTCGTGCCAGATGGCCACCGGAATTAGCTTCAGATTCAGCAGCGCTCAAATCCTCTCCCCTTCTGGAACTGTATCCCATTGTGGTGGCAGCTCAGATTTGGGGTCACCATTGGGCCAACTCCTCTGTGACGTTCGTTACAGATAGTCAGACCCTGGTGGACATTGTCAACAAAGGCAGGGCCAAATCCTTTAAAATCATGGCTCTGTTGCGCAAATTGGTTTGGCTATCCCTCTTCCACAATTTTCATATGCGATGTGTTCACATTTCAGGCGAGTAGAATAGGGCCGCAGATGTTCTTTCCCACTTTAATTTTCCATTTTTTTTTCATGAAAATGCCCGACACGGATCACTGAGGCACGCCCGTTCCTCTATTCGGCGCACTCACTCTGGAGTAGATTCCCTCATAGACGAGGCCAAGAATCTGGGTAAGAAGTCACGCAATAAGGCCAGGAACTATCAAACCGGGTTGAGAGCCTTTGATAAGTTCACTAAGATCTATCCGAGTTCGGGTACTTCATCAATTGCTTTCACACATTCAGGATTCGCCATCAGACAGCCCGCTTCTGCCATTCGCAGGCAAACCTCTCACTACCTTGCATTTTATTTCCTACATCCGTGCTCTCACCCAGGGTTTAGGTTATGACCCCAAGGTTATTTCGGGATATTTGTTCCGCATAGGGGCAGCTTCAGCAACATCCCGGCATCAGGTGCAAGCTCATGTCATTCGGTCCATGGGGCGATGGCGGTCCTCCTGTTTCGCCAGATATATACCGAATCCTCAATCAGAAATATCTCAAGCCTTTTGTACCTTGGCTTTGTAAATGTTCTCAATAAAGATTTGCACCTAACTGTTGTTTTTTGCCCCCCTTTTTGGTGTACCCGACACCGGGGCTCCCGGCACAATTAAGCCACTATGTTCAGGGCAGGGATCTCTGCGTACACCTACTTCACTCCTAGCCCTGACCATAAATATATATATATATATATATATATATCAATGCAACATGCGAACAGAACCTGACGATTCAGCTGAGTACTATGGAAGCCTAGACATGATAACTTTATATTCTGATGATTATAAGACAATTGCTTTGCCTCCTGACTGTGCCCCTGTGCCTCTTCAGAGAATAACTTAAAGGAAGGTGCAAGGAGAGATGCTGAGGGTCCAGTGGAATCTACCATCTATACTAATAAAAGCCCTGTGTACGTGCTCAGGGCTGTTGTCCGTGCGTGTGTGCCGATTAGTGAAGTGCGCATGCGCGGCGCACTAACCAATCAGCAAACACTCCACACACACAGCAGGGACCGCCCAAAGCACCGCGCCGCCAGCCAATAAAAAAGTGCATCACCCGTGCTCAGGGCTGTTGTCCGTGCGTGCGTGCCAATTAGTGAAGTGCGCATGCGCGGCGCACAAACCAATCAGCACACACACAGCAGGGATCGCCCAAAGCACCGCGCTGCCGGCCAATAAAAACAGGGCGCATCACATGCAGCCCGGACAGCCCACAGCAGCGCGGCCGTCCAATCAATGCCGCCGCCCGGACCGCCCACAATTGCGCCAGCCAATAAACACACGGCGCACCACACAATGTATGGACCGCCCACAACATGGAGCCGTCCAATCACACCATCCCCACAACTGCGCCGCTGGCCAATAACCGCCTCTTATGGTGTGTGGTGTCAGTTGGAGCAGAGTGCATATGAAAGCAGAGTGCATAAGAAGCGCCGCCATTACATGACAGAAATTGCTCTCATATACACACTGCAGCTGCAGCCAGCACTATTAGTCAGCACCACCAATCAGTGCCAGCAATAATTGCCATCCATCAATCATTGCCACCAGGCACAGTAACAGCAGTCAGTACTAGCCCTATTAGCCACCAGTCACAGTGCCAGTGGTCTCAGCAGCACCAGTTAGTGCCAGCTCTATCAGCCACTAGGCACAGTACCCGCCATCTCAGCACCACCAGTCAGTGCGAGCTGTACCAGCCACCAGTCACAGTGCCAGTGGTCTCAGCAGCACCACTTAGTGCCAGCTCTATCAGCCACCAGGCACAGTGCCCGCCGTCTCAGCACCACCAGTCAGTGCCAGCAGTCAGTGCGAGCTGTATCAGCCACCAGTCACAGTGCCAGTGGTCTCAGCACCACCAGTCAGTGCCAGCAATCAGTGCCAGCCGTATCATCCACCAGTCACAGTGACAGCAGTCTCGGCATCAACAGTCAGTGCCAAGCGTATTAGCCACCAGTCACAGTGACAGTGGTTTCAGCACAACCAGTTAGTGCCAGCTCTATCAGCCACCAGTGACAGTGCCTGCCGTATTAGCACCACCAATCAGTGCCAGCTATATCAGCCACCAGTCACAGTGCCAGTGGTCTCAGCACCACCAGTTAGTGCCAGACGTATCAGCCACCAGTCACAGTGCCAGCAGTCTCAGCACCACATGGCACTGCCAGTCATCTGAGCTACCAGTCAGCGCCAGCTGTTTCAGCAATCAGCTGCAGTCTCAGCACCACCAGTCAGTGCCAGCAGTTCATGCCAGCCATCTCAGGCACCAGTCACAGTGCCCACAGTCTCAGCACCACCAGTCAGTCCTAGCAGTCAGTGCCAGCTGTATCAGCCACGAGTCACAGTGCCAGTGGTCTCAGCACCACCAGTCAGTGCCAGCCGTATCAGCCACCAGTCACAGTGACAGCACCACCAGTCAGTGCCAAGTGTATTAGCGACCAGTTACAGTGACAGTGGTTTCAGCGCCACCAGTTAGTGCCAGCTCTATCAGCCACCAGTCACAGTGCCCGCCATCTCAGCACCACCAGTCAGTGCCAGTCAGTGCCAGCTGTATCAGCCTTCAGTCACAGTGCCAGTCTCAGCACCACGTGGCACTGCCAGTCGTCTCAGCCACCAGTCAGTGCCAGCTGTTTCAGCCATCAGCTGCAGTCTCAGCACCACCAGTCAGTGCCAGCTGTACCAGCCACCAGTCACAGTGCCAGTGGTCTCAGCACCCCCAGTCAGTGCCAGCCGTATCAGCCACCAGTCACAGTGACAGCAGTCTCAGCACCACCAGTCAGTGCCAAGTGTATTAGCCACCAGTCAAAGTGCCTGTGGTCTCAGCACCAACAGTCAGTGCCAGCAGTCAGTGCGAGCTGTATCAGCCACCAATCACAATGCTAGTGGTCTCAGCACCACCAGTCACAGTGCCAGTGCTCTTAGCACCACCAGTCAGTGCTAGCAGTCAGTGCCAGCCGTATTACCCACCAGTCACAGTGCCCGCCATATTAGCACCACCAATCAGTGCCAGCTGTATCAGCCACCAGTCACAGTGCCAGTGGTCTCAGCACCACCAGTCAGTGCCAGCTGTATCAGCCACCAGTCACAGTGCCAGCAGTCTCAGCACCACGTGGCACTGCCATTCGTCTTAGCCACCAGTCAGCACCAGGTGTTTCAGCCATCAGCTGCACTCTCAGCACCACCAGTCAGTGCCAGCCATCTCAGGCACCAGTCACAGTGCCCACAGTCTCAGCACCACCAGTCAGTGCCAGCTGTATCAGCCACCAGTCACAGTGCCAGTGGTCTCAGCACCACCAGTCAGTGCCAAGCGTATTAGCCACCAGTGACAGTGACAGTGGTTTCTGCACCACCAGTCAGTGCCATCTCTATCAGCCACCAGTCAGAGTGCCAGTGGTCTCAGCATCACCAGTCAATGCCAGCCGTATCAGCCACCAGTCACAGTGACAGCAGTCTCAGCATCACCAGTCAGTGCCAAGCGTATTAGCCACCAGTGACAGTGGTTTCTGCACCACCAGTCAGTGCCAGCTCTATCAGCCACCAGTCACAGTGCCAGTGGTCTCAGCATCACCAGTCAGTACCAGCCGTATCAGCCACCAGTCACAGTGACAGCAGTCTCAGCACCACGTGGCACTGCCAGTCGTCTCAGTCACCAGTAAGTGCCAGCTGTTTCAGCCATCAGCTGCAGTCTCAGCACCACCAGTCCGTGCCAGCCATCTCAGGCACCATTCACAGTGCCCACAGTCTCAGCACCAGCAGTCAGTGCCAGCAGTATCAGCCACCAGTCACAGTGCCAGTGCTCTCAGCACCACCAGTCAGTGCCAGTCGTATTAGCCACCTGTCACAGTGCTAGTGAACTCAGCACCACCAGTCAGTGACAGCTGTATCAGTCACCAGTCACAGTGCAAGTGGTCTCAGCACTACCCAGCACTACCAGTCAGTGGCAGTCATATCAGGCACCAGTCACAGTGCCTGCAGTCTCAGCCAAAAGTCAGTGCCAGTGACGCATATTACAGCTACATATAACTCAGTATTACAGTAAGAGAAAATATTATAAAATTATAAAAGTACAAGGCCTATATCACTTGGACTTTTTACTAACAACATGCAACCCAAAAAAAATGACACATCAAGTAGGACAAAAGACACAGACAATGAAACCCTACATAACCAAATTCTCCTGGAGAAACAGTCAAGTCAGCAAGTAAAAATCAAAAAAAGAAAGGCTGAAAAACAAAGAAAAAAACTAGCAAATAGATCAATTCAAGAAAAAAAAAATGAGTGTCACAAAAACGCTAAAATAGAAAGATTCAGAAGAGCAAATAGATCTATAGAAGAACAGGAAAATCAGCGTCAGAAAAATGTGAAAGCACACAGAGCTAGGAGAGCAACACTACGCCAGCAACAAGCAATAAAAAGAGGCAGGATAACAGATCTACAAACAGACACAACACATTTATCAACAGCCACACAGGAGAAGATAAATGATATAAGAGAAAGACAAAAACGTAAGAGACATGCTGAAAGAGAAAAAGCTAGGAGAGCAAGTCTTACATCAGAAGAACGACAATTACAATGTTTGCGGCAAGCACAATTACAGAGAATGGCCCGAAGTAAACGAGTGGAAAATAACGAATGACGGGCAACAATAGAAAGAATGGCAATGATAAATGTTATAGTTAATATTAATGAGGGTAACATTATACCCCACACATGTGGAGATTTAAATCAGATATGCAATTTTTGTCAAGCAAAACATTTTGAAGGAGAAAGACCATCTGATCAAAAATTTACACAGTGTTGCTCAAAAGGAAAAGTAAATCTTCAACCAATTCGAACAAATCCGTTTATACAGCAGCTCATGATGGGTCAGCATCATTACAGCAAGAATTTCATGCAAAATATAAGGTCAATAAATAGTGCTCTAGCATTTGCATCTATGGGAGCTAACATAAGTCCGCCTTCTGGCTATGGGCCATACTGTTTTCGAATCCATGGTTCGATTTGTCACAGAGCAGGAACACTGCATCCTCAACAGGGTGAAAACAGACAGTTTGCACAATTATACATTTTAGATCCCTCTGAAGCTGCAGAACAAAGAATGCAAATTTCTGCCAACTCAGGAATAAATACAGAGCTTATGCAAACATTAAGTACATTTATGGCACAATTCAATCCTTTTGCCGAGGCCTGCAAAATGTTGTACCAAGTTGAAAAAGAATATGAAGAGAATGCCGCCAAAAATGACAATGTTATTAAGGAAGTGTCCATGACAATAGTACAAGATCGCAAAAATGACCAAAAGCGCTATAACGCACCAAAATATAATGAGGTTGCTTTTATTTTTCAAAATGATGATGGAGAACCACAACTTGAAAGAGATCTTCTTATACACTGCAAACCAAGTGAAGATTATACAAATAAAAAAAAAACACAAAGAATTAGTGTCCTTGATCCTAATTTGGAACCCATGGTTTATCCATTGTCTGGCTATTTGATTCTTTAGGTTGAGCAGCATTTGTAGACGGATCCGAGTGCAGATCTGTCTACAAATGCATTGCAAGAACGGATCCGTCTGTCCGCTTGTCATGCGGATGGACGCAGTGGCGTAACTAGAAATGACTGGGCCCCACAGCAAATTTTTTAATGGGGCCCCCTCCCCCAGTAATTTTTTCACAACCCCTTCCTTTCATGCCACCCCCTTTCCTGTGGCTAGTAAAGATCGCGCTCTCAGACCAGGCCCGGCAGCTGTTCCATCCGTTTTATACACTGTCTATACTGCCACTGTATATCATTTCATTGTGTAATAATGTTGAGGGGCCCTGACAAAATCTTTTAGTACTTCTCCTCCTCCTCTTGGATGGGCCCCCTCTGGGTCAGGGCCCCAAAGCAGCCGCTTCCCCTGCTTCCCCTATAGTTACGCCCCTGGATGGACGGATTCGTCTTGCAGTCTTTTTCACAGTTTTCCCGGTCTGCGCATACGGATCCGTCCTTCAGTTGTTTCGCAATGCCGGATCCGGCACTAATGCAAGTCAATGGGAATTAGTGCCGACATTCCGGCAACTGATCAGGCATTTTGGACGGACATAATGCCGCAGCATGCTGCGGTATTATGTCCGGCCAAAATGCCTGACAGTGACTGAATGGAAGGCATACTTATGGCAAACTGAACGGATTTCTATCCATTCAGAATGCATTGGGATATGCCTGATCAGTTCTTTTCCGGCATAGAGCCCTTTTGAACATTCAAGGAAAATTGAAGGCAGAAAGCAGGAAGCTTAACAAAACTAAAGGCTTTTTCAAATGATGGAGGCAGTTTATTATCACGGTTCTGATTCAGGAGGAAATAGCCACTCTTATGTCATGTTCCTCTTTGAATCCAGAGGAAACAAAAAGCATTCTGGTTTGAGGTTGTTTAGGAGCAGCACCTATACAAGCAGACAAACAACATGAGTTTCTGAGTATTCGCTTGTTTTATTTCAAGTGTATGTTTGTATTAAGTTTATGGACACCTTCGGAAAAAGATTTTTTTTACAATAATTAATTTATTATGTGAAGAAAATCATTTCTCTAATTATTATTATTTATTTATTTTTTCATTTTTGTTCTACAGCTGAATGTGCTTCCTATGAACAGCAGGCTGCTCTCAGTGAATTTAGAGAAAATCCATCAGCTGACAGATTTTCTGCAACCTCTCCTGTCTCTATACGGGAGTGCACACTGTCTCTCTCTCCCTGCCATGTGTTTTACAGTTCCAAATACACATCCCAGACATCAGCACTTTCCTTATCAGTTCTGCGATGTGTATTAGGGGCTGTAAAACACATTGCTGTCCAGTGCTGTCATTAGCATGCACATGTATGATAATGACTGTGCTCTGGGCTGTCATGTGTCAGTGGCTCAGCGCCCCTGCTCCTGTTCCTGTTCAGGATGGCCATTCGGCAGCTGTCCTCCCTGCCACCCTCTTCATGCGATACTCTCCATGAATATTACTGGCTACCGCTCGTAATGCTCTCAGTCCCTAAGAGAACTATCACTGATCTCAATTGCAAAAGACTGAAACAGGACCATATAAAAACAGTTTTTTTTATTAAGTAGATTTATTTTATTTATTTATTCATTCATGTTGTGTGTCATGATTTTAATGGAGTGTTCTTTGTTTTACATGGATGTTTTACTTAAGATCAAAGTATTAGCATTTATATATATGTAAATGAGGGGCGTACCTTTGACAATTAGAGACAGCCCTCAATTAGTGTGCTCCTTTTTGGTGCCTTATAAAAGACCTTATGTGAGCTGTATGTTTTTTATAAGCAATCTTTACCTGATGAAGCGGAAGCTGATATCTCAGAAATGCTTTGTATATGTTTCTTTAAGATACTGTACCAATAAAAGAAGATTCTCTACACCTCCTGGTTGTGAGACTGATTGCTTTTAGACCTACAAAACCTCATAAAGCATTATGCCTATCAATGGCCCACATAAAACACCACTAAACCGATCAAGACCACAGATATCTTATTATATAGAAAAATATCTTATCTAAACTGTCTCAGATGTCTAACCATAAGAGTTTGGCCATGGCAGGGATCGCATGAAAAGCCTGACGAAGCCTGGTGGTGAAACACGTGTCGAGGTGGCTGTTTGACTGGGGTCTGTTCACACTGCGCTATTATGGGTATGTCCTGGTATTGTTATTTGTAATTGTGTATAGGTCTTTCAACTGTTGATCTTTAGATTTATTACTGTCTGATCCAACTTTCTATGTACACATTCTTATTATTTTGACAAATATTGTTTGGGCCTGGCTGCGATTATCGCACGATATTGCTTATCATTCCATATTTTTGGATTGGGCTTTTCATGCGATCCCTGCCATGGCCAAACTCTTATGGTTAGACATCTGAGACAGTTTAGATCTGTACATACAAAGAATATATACCCATAGATGTAGCTTTGTACTATTGTATATAATTACTGCATATAATCTGATACAATTGATTCAATGTGATTTGCAGTGCCTTGTACCCCAGTCAAAATAACTTTCCCTGTATCAGGTGTGTCATTTGTAACATCTTCTTACTCTCCTGCACTTTACTCCTGTTTATTGTGCTGTCGCACAAGTATTTTTCTAATAAAGATATTTTTCTATATAATAAGATATCTGTGGTCTTGATCGGTTTAGTGTGAGACTGATTGCACCATGCAGCAATATCTACTATAAACTATAAGGTTGTCATGTTCCTTGTCTTATGTTTTTTATTGCTCACTCTGTTCTTTTTAATATCAACAATAACTGCTTTGCTATCCATCTCAAAGAATGAATGTAGCATGCAGAGAATATTACTAAATTATTCTCAAATTCGTGGTTAACAATTTAACGCTAATGGAAATAATTTGCTAATGCTAATAGTTCAACAAGCCAGTGGTTGCTATTTTTGTTTTTATTTTTTATTTCATATGTTGCACTGTAATTTGCAAAAGCAGCACCAAAGTTTGCTCTGATCCCAGCAGTTGCAATGAAAGGTAAGCTGTATACTAAAGTCAAGATTTTGCTACAATCTCATGAGGAAATTGCTCACAAGATCCCCAGGATGGATGTTGTATATCCATCATGATGCTCAAACTGGCAGCTGCTCATAATGGATGCATCTACCATTGGGGTAAATGACTACAGTGCATCTTTTTGGTTTAAAGGGAATCTGTTATCAACTTCATGCTGACCTCACTGTGGGCAGCATAAAGTAGTGGCAAACACTCTGGTTTTAACGGTGTGTCATTCACGAGCTAAAGATAGGTGGTTGCCTAGAGCCAGCATTATAATTAACACAGACCAGGAAAAGAGTTGAGGTTACCTGAGTAGAGTCGTGATTATTCATGAGCACCTGATCCTCCTACCCACCTGCTGATGACTAGCAGTTCTCTCCTAGGGAGAAAACAAAGAAGATTGCCAATCATCAGTGGAAGCGTGGGAAGCCAGTGAGCCAGGATTTTTTTCCAGGTCCGGGATACCATGTTTTATTATGCTGGTTCTTGGCAACCACAAATGAATGAAACACTGCTAAAATCAGAGTGTCTGTCACTACTTTATGCTGCCCTCCGTGAGGGCAGCATAAAGTTGATGACAGTTTCCCTTTACACAAAATGCCATTCAGCAGTGTTTTGGTTGGTAATGCAGCTGTTGAGCTCTACATTTTTATCCATACTGTGGGATTATACAGTAGGCTGAATTTGATAGACCTTTTCACCTTGTCAAGTGTGGTACTATATTACAGAAATTTTTTGGGGGAGGTTCTTCTGTATGGGGAAAGTAGAAGGTCAGTTGATTGGCATGCAGTATAGAGTAACAGTCCATAGTTATAATATGCTATTGTATCCTTTAAAAAAAAACTGATTTTTTTTTTTTACGTTGTGTTAACAGTTTGAAATCTTTGAATCAAATATTATTTTCACTTTACAATGTTGGCTTTTAACCCGTTCGCTACCAGAGCCGTACATGTACGGCACTGGAGTGATAGGCAAACATGGCGCCTGCTCGCACGTGCAGCAGGCTTCATGGCTGGCAAGTCTCTGGTGTTTCAAACAGCAGAGACCTGCGGCTAATTACCAAGACTGGCAATAATACAGATCATGGTAATTAAAGCTTTTAGATGCGTGATCAAATGAGATCACGGCATCTAAATAGTCAAAAACCTGTGGCCAGTGAAAATGCCAGTTATGCCGGGCATTCAAACTGCAATCCTTATTTTGGCCACCAGGTGGCAGGCCAATATAGGAATTAACAATAGTTAGTAATAAATGCATTTTAAAAATCAATGATTGTTTAAAATTAAAAAAAATTTATTTTATACGCTCAAATACGAGCTTGAAAATCATTACAAAAAAGTAAAAAAACGCAAAAAATATATAAAAAATGAAAGAAAAAAAAACAGAAAAGAAAAAGTTTAAATCACCCCATATTACTTTCCATATAATGAAAAAATAAATAACAAAAACTATAAACATCATGGGTATCACCACGACCAAAAACCCCGTACTATTAAAATATTTTTAAAAATCCGGTTGTATTATCTTTAACCACTTCAGCCCCCCTAGCTTAAACACCCTTAATGACCAGGCCACTTTTTACAATTCTCCACTACACTACTTTACCCGTTTATTGATCCGTCATGCAACTTACCACCCAAATGAATTTTACCTCCTTTTCTTCTCACTAATAGAGCTTTCATTTGGTGGTATTTCATTGCTGCTGACATTTTTACTTTTTTTGCCATTATTAAAAATTTAACAACATTTTTGCAAAAAAATTACATTTTTCACTTTCTGTTGTAATTTTTTTTTAAAAAAACTACATTTCTATATAAATTTTTCTCTAAATTTATTGTTCTACATGTCTTTGATAAAAAAAAAATCCAATAAGTGTATATTTATTGGTTTGGGTAAAAGTTATAGCGTTTACAAACTATAGTGCAAAAAAGTGAATTTCGGCATTTTGAAGCAGCTCTGACTTTCTGAGCACCTGTCATGTTTCTTCAGGTGCTAGAATGCCAGGATAGTATAAATACCCCCCAAATGACACCATTTTAGAAAGAAGACACCCCAAAGTATTCGCGGAGGGGCATGGTGAGTTCATGTATCATTTTTTTTTTTTATCACAAGTTAGCGGAAAATGACACTTTCTGAGGAAAATAAATAAATAAAGTTTTCATTTCTGCTAACTTCTGGCAAAAAAAAATAAAATCTCAGACGGACTCACTATGCCCCTCAGTGAATACCTTGGGGTGTCTACTTTCCGAAATGGGGTCATTTGTGGGGTGTGTTTACTGTTCTGGCATTTTGGGCGGGGCTAAATTGTGAGCAGCCATGTAAAAGCTAAAGGTACTCGTTGGAATTTGGGCCCCTTTGCGCACCCAGGCTGCAAAAAAGTGTCACTTATGTGGTATCACCGTACTCAGGAGAAGTAGGGAAATGTGTTTTGGGGTGTATTTTTACATATACCCATGTTGGGTGAGAGAAATATCTCTGTAAACTGACAACTTTGTATAAAAAAAATTAAAAAGTTGTCGTTTACAGAGATATTTCTTACACAAAGTATGGGTATATATAAAAATACACCCCAAAACACATTGCCCTACTTCTCCTGAGTACGGCGATGCCACATGAGTGACACTTTTTTGCAGCCTGGGTGCGCAAAGGGGCCCTAATTCCAATGAGTACCTTTAGGATTTCACAGGGCATTTTTACGCATTTGGATTCCAGACTTCTTCTCACGCTTTAGGGGCCCCTAAAATGCCAGAACAGTATAAATAACCCACATGGGACCCCATTTTAGAAAGAAGACACCCCAAGGTATTCCGTGAGGGGTATGGTGAGTTCATGTAAAATTTTATTTTTTGTCACAAGTTAGTGGAATATGAGACTTTGTAAAAAACAAAATAAAAAAAAAATATATATCAATTTCCACTAACTTGTGCAAAAAAAAAAAAATTCTGTGAACTCGCCATGCTTCTCACGGAATACCTTGGGGTGTCTTCTTTCCAAAATGGGGTCACATGTGGGGTATTTATACTGCCCTGGCATTTTAGGGAACCTAAAGCTTGAGAATCCAAATGCGTAAAATTGCCCTGTGAAATCCTAAAGGTACTCATTGGTTTTAGGGCCCCTTTGCGCATCTTGGCTGCATAAAAGTGTCACACATGTGGTATTGCCGTACTCAGGAGAAGTGGGCAATGTGTTTTGGGGTGTATTTTTATATATGCCCATACTTTGTGTGAGAAATATTGCTGTAAACGACAACTTTTTAAAAATTTTTTATTCAAAGTTGTCAATTTACAGAGATATTTCTCTCACCCAGCATGGGTATGTGTAAAAATACACCCCAAAACACATTGCCCTACTTCTCCTGAGTACGGCGATACCACATATGTGCCACTTTTTTGCAGCCAAGATGCGCAAAGGGGCCCAAATTCCAATGAGTACCTTTTAGGAGGGCATTTTTACGCATTTTTCTTCTCACGCTTTAGGGCCCCTAAAATGCCAGGGCAGTATAAATACCCCACATGTGACCCCATTTTGGAAAGAAGACACCCCAAGGTATTCCATGAGGGGCATGGCGAGTTCATAGAAAAAAAAAAATTTGGCACAAGTTAGTGGAAATTTATTTTTTATTATTTTTTTCTCACAAAGTCTCCCTTTCCGCTAAATTTTGACAAAAAGTTTAATTTTTCATGGACTCACTATGCCCCTCAGCGAATACCTTGGGGTGTCTTCTTTCCAAAATGGGGTCACATGTGGGGTATTTATACTGCCCTGGCATTCTAGGGGCCCTAAAGCGTGAGAAGAAAAATGCGTAAAAATGCCCTCCTAAAAAAAAATTTAAAAAGTTGTCGTTTACAGCGAATTTTCTCACACAAAGTATGGGCATATATAAAAATACACCCCAAAACACATTGCCCTACTTCTCCTGAGTACGGCGATACCACATGAGTGACACTTTTTTGCAGCCAAGATGCGCAAAGGGGCCCTAAATCCAATGAGTACCTTTAGGATTTCACAGGGCATTTTTACGCATTTGGATTCTCACGCTTTAGGACCCCTAAAATGCCAGGGCAGTATAAATACCCCACAAGTGACCCCATTGTGGAAAGAAGACACCCCAAGGTATTCTGTGAGGGGCATGGCGAGTTCACAGAAAAAATAAATTTTGCCACAAGTTGGCAGAAATTGATTTTAAATTTTTTTTTAAATCTCATATTCCACTAACTTGTGACAAAAAATAAAATTTTACATAAACTCACCATACCCCTCACGGAATACCTTGGGGTGTCTTCTTTCTAAAATGGGGTCACTTGTGAGGTTTTTGTACTGCCCTGGCATTTTAGGGGTCTCCGCAATCATTACACGTATGGCCAGCATTAGGAGTTTCTGCGATTCTCCTTATATTGAGCATACGGGTAATGAGATTTTTTTTTTCCGTTCAGCCTCTGGGCTGAAAAAAAAAATAAATGAACGGCACAGATTTTTTCATTCGCATCGATCAATGTGGATGAAAAAATCTCTGCCAAAATCAGTGACTGCGGTGTGGTGGGCTGGGCGCTAGCTACCTAACAAGTAGCTAACTAACTGGCGGTGATAAGCGACCCTTATGCCCCATTCACACGTCCGCAATTCTGTTTGCGTAATGGAATTGCGGACCCATTCATTTCTATGGGGACAGACTTTGTCCCGCTCGGATCCGGAATTACGGATCCGCGCTTCCGGGTCTGCACTTCCGTTCCGCAAAAATATAGAACGTGCCCTTTTCTTGTCCGCAATTGCGGACAAGAAATAGCATTTTCTATATAGTTCTGGCAATGTGCGGATCTGCAAAATGCGGAAAGCACATTGCCGGTGTCCGTGTTTTGAGGATCTGCGGATCCGTGATCAGGGGGTCTAGATGGGGTGATCAAGGGGTTAACAAGGGGTTAATAGGTGAGGAGGAGTGGGGGGGGTTAGTGTAGTGTTTGGTGCAACTTTACATAGCTACCTGGTCCTCTGGTGGTCGATCCCAGCAAATGGGACCACCAGAGGACCAGGTAGCAGGTATATCAGACGCTGTTCACAAAACAGCGTCTGATATACTTGTTTGATGCAAATTATTTCGCATCTACAGCCTGCCAGCGATTGCTCATCAGTGTCAGGTTGCAGTTCAAGTTGTGAGACGCGCGGCACTGTGAACGCGCGCGAGGTCGCGCGCGCGTTCACAGGAAGTCTCGCGAGATGACGCGAGTAAACCAGCCGCCTCCTGGACGCATCAGTGCGTACAGCGATCGGAAAGCGGTTAAGATACTCGAGACGGATCCGTCATGAACTCCATTGAAAGTCACACAATAGAAAACGGATCCATCCCCATTAACTTTCATTGTGGGTCTTGACGGAACCGTCGGAACGTTCATGCTGCAGTTGTTCTCCGGTATGAGAACGCAACCAAACAGAACGGAATGCATTTTGAAGCATTCCGTTCAGTTATGTTTGGCCCCATTGACAATGAATGGGGGCAAAACACCAGCGTTTTTTTTCCGTTATTGAGATCAGTCATAAAAACGCTAATGTAAAAGCAGCCTTACTCACATGTTGTTTAGTTATTAAAACTCTTCGACAGTAACACAGCGATTTAAATAACGTTTATTGCCTGAGATTACAATATTAAGTCACTGCTCCCAATGGATGCAAAACAGCTGTCCAGGTATTCATCGGTCACTTCTTCTAACCGTTCCGGCTTCCATTTTGGATTCTGATCTTTGTCAATCAGCACTGTAAAGTTAAACACAACATATTAATAATATATGTACCATGTAGTTAGATCATCTGTCTTAAAGGGAACCGGTCCTCACAAAATACAGTACAGTAGTTGCTGAGCAGATTGATATATAGTTTTATGGGAAACATCTAATTTATGCATTTAAAACTCTTCTCCTTTTATGCATAGTAGTCGTGTGGGTGATTGACAGCTTTCCCTGTAATCTTAGTCATGCAGAGTACGTTGTCAATCACTGAGTAGGACCAGACACGTGACTCCTCTGAATAATAAGTGCAGAGGTTTAAATGCATAAATAAGATGTTTTCCTGAATCATTTCCTGCAAAGCTCAGCTACTTCTGGTCTATAACATTCTGCCTGCAGCTTGCACTGCATTTTATGGTGACAATTTCCCTTTCATGTTGCCTTAAAGTCTTGAACAATACAATAATAAAATAATAATCTATTCTGTGTGAATATGAACATCTTTGCATTAAATTATTTAATGCTCATTTGCTACAGTACAGTTTAATCCAAAATGATGTGCCTTATTGAAGTCTTCATTAAAAATCTTGCTATTGTTGAGTTTGTGTAACTCCTTCATATTGCTAGTTATCCTCCTACTAGTTACCCTCCCTTCACTTAGCATTAGAGATACAGTGGCAGCAAAAAAGGCAGTTGGTTGTATGCAGCAGTTCAGAGTGTGCAGAGGGGACAAGCATCCAAGTCTTCAGGAAGGGCAGGTTACAAAGGCTGTAGTATATCAGTGAAGAAATAGAGAAAAGAACATGCAAATGCAGGGGGGAAGGGAAAGATCACACATTTTTCATATGTGTTTAGAGACAAAGAAGAACACCCATGAAAGACTTGGGAGAGGGAGGGGGGAAAATCACACAATCCTCAGCATCAGTGTCTGCAGACCAGTACAGGCATAAACCTGTGTTTGTACATCAGAGTTAGTACAGGTAGTAGCATCTGTAACACCCCAGAGTGGTGTTACCACTTCTGCACCATGCTACTGTCTTTATTGGTCTAAACTCATGTCATCTTATGTATTTATTCCAGGTTCACCACCATGTGCATTCCTAATAATGTTTGTAACTTATGTTCAGATGTAATGTGCCTGGTTCACCAGCAGATGGCAGCAAACACGGCAGAGCTACAGTTAGATAGAATTGGACCTTCCATTCCATTCTAACCCCCCTCTGTGGAGAGGTGGGCTAGTCCCACTTCCTGCAGGAAGGGTGGGGACCAGTTTCTAGATAGTCTAGCTGACCCCTGCTAGGAGAAAGTTACTGGGCACATCTCTGCTGGACATGCCCAAGCCAGCCAGAGCACCTTAAGCTTTACTGGCCATGGAGGCAGAACCCTTAAAGCCTCAGAAGCCAGAAGCATAGTCCAATGGCATAATCTAGAGACAGACTACAAAGAAGGAAGTGCAGCATACAGCAGAAGCAAAGTCATAAAGTGAGCCTGTCAGTACAGCAGATCCAGAGAAAAACAGATGTAGCAGTGTCGAGTTTGCCTGCCAGTTTTAATGCTAAAGCCTGCTAGGACCAAGACAAAGTTTGAAGACTGTTGCTGATGAACGTTTATTCAAGTAAGGGCTCATGCACACGACCATGTGCTGGCCAGGACATTTTAGGCCGCACTACACCACTCCACCATTTTCTACATCTGGGTCGCATTACAGAGTGCCCGTTTCACATCCTGGATATATCCATAATCCAGCTGCTTTCATTGGCGCAGGTTTATTCTAGGTTTTTGAGCCAAAGCCAGTAGTGGATTCAAACAAAATAAAAAATATGAGGAAATGACTTAAAGGGGTTCTGCAGCTTTTTCTTACTGATGACCTATCCTCTGGATAGACCAGCATCTGATCGGCGGGGGTCCGACACCAAGGACCCCCGCCGATTACCTGTTTGAGAAGGCAGTGGCGCCGCAACCTTCTCGTTGTTCTCCACAGGCCCAGTGACGTCACAACTAGTATCATTGGCCCGGGAGCGACTAAGCCCCATTCACATCAGCGTTTACCTGCTCGCCATTGACTTCTCAGTGGTGAGCAGGTGTAATTACAAGCTGTCCCACACACTTCAATGGGACGGCTCGTTCCTATTCAAGTGTATAGGAATGTGCCGTCCAATTGAAGTGGACACTGCGATTTTGATGGCGAGCAGGTAAACAATTAAGGGAAGTATGTGCGCGACCTTCTCTTCAACCAGCTGATCGGCGGGTTTGCCAGGTATTGGACCCCCGCAGATTATTAAAATCCCAGAAAACCCTTGTAAGGGCTATGTACACCTCTGGGGGCATTTTTTTATTATTGCATTGTACTCATTTTGAGCTAAAAATAATTTTTTCGGTTCTTTATTAAAAATTTTTAACCCCTGTCTCCGTGCAGCGTTGAGTTTCTCTAGGAGCAGGCTATACATTTTTACTCTGTTCTATCAGGCAGCTCAGCGGACGGCTCCTTGTCTCAGATCTTTGAGCTCCTAAACACCTCATTATAGCTCAATCCTTATCTGATTGATAACAATGTGGCTTAAATAAGTGTTTAAGACTTTTTTTTTAGTAAGGAGTCATTTCCGTTTTTTTGCTGCCCCACTGAAGTGAATGGTTCCACATAAGGGCCGCAAAAAAAATTTATGGATGCGAAAAAAAATATGTTCTTGTGCATGAGCCCTAACGTAGAGCACAAAGTGAAAGTACGACTCAACAGCTAGACAGTTAACCATTTGTGAAGAGAACGGCTCAATATCAATATTTTTTTAATAAAGACCAATTGAAAAAATTATTTTTTAACCCAAAATGAGTAACATGCAAACTTTGCCCCCGAGGGTGTACATAGCCATAAATTTTTTACTTTTCTATTCGTATTGTTAGATGAGGGCTTTTTTTGCAGGACAAGTTGTATTTTCTATTGGCACCATTTAATATTTCTAAAGAAAAAAATAATGGGATGGAGTAGGCAAAAGTGCAATTCTGCCAGTGTTACGGGTTTCATAATGATGTCCTTCATTAGGCAATAAAAATTATATTTTACCTGTATTCTTAGAAACATAGAATGTGTCGACAGATAAGAACCATTTGGCCCATCTAGTCTGCCCAATATACTGAATACTATGAATAGCCCCTGGCCCTATCTTATATGAAGGATGGCCTTATGCCCATTCCATGCATGCTTAAACTCCTTCACTGTATTTGCAGTTACCACTTCTGCAGGAAGGCTATTCCATGCGTCCACTACTCTCTCAGTAAAGTAATACTTCCTGATATTACTTTTAAACATTTGCCCCTCTAATTTAAAACTATGTCCTCTTGTAGCAGTTTTTCTTCTTTTAAATATTCTCTCTTCTTTTACCGTGTTGATTCCCTTTATGTATTTAACCCCTTAAGGACTCAGGGTTTTTTCATTTTTTCGCTTTTTCGTTTTGCGCTCCCTGCCTTCCGAGAGCCATAACTTTTTGATTTATTTTTGCGGGACAAGTTGTACTTTCCAACGCCACCATTTAATATTGCATGCGATGTAGTGGGAAGCGAGAAAAAAAATCCAAATGGGGTGAAATTGCAAAAAAAAAGCAATTCCACCACAGTTTTACGGGTTTTTAAAATACGACGTTTGATGTGCGATAAAACTGACCATTTAGTTTTATTCTACAGGTAAGTATGAATCCGGCGATACCCAATATGTATAGTTTTTCTTGCATTTTGATTTTTGATTTGATTTTTTGTCGCCATATTTTGACCCCTATAACTTTTTTGTAATTAAGTGTATGGCGTTGTATGGGGGCTTATTTTTTGCGGGGATATCTGAACTTTTAGTTGATGCTATTATGGGGTGTGCAGGACTTTTTGATCACTTTTTATTTAATTTTTTTTGAGGAAATGAAGCGTCCAAAAACGGCGAATCGGTCATTTGGGCGTTTTTTTCCGTTTTTCTGTTTAACGTATGGGGAATATATTTTTATACTACGGGAGTTTTCGCACATTGCAACACCCATGATGTGTATATATATATTTTTTTTATTATTTTATGTTCATTTTGGGGAAAGGGGGGTGATTTGAATTTGTAGTTTTTTTTTATTATTATTATTATTATTTTTTTATTATTTTTTACACTTTTATATAGGTCCCATAGGGACCTATATAAATCAGTCATCTGATTGCTTCTATCATAAACTCCAATACACTTGTATTGGAGTTTATGAGGATTTTACTACTTTCCTATGAAGCCCTATTGCTTACAAGAGCTGCATAGGAAATAGTAAGTAGTAGCCTCGAATCATTCATTGAATTTGAGGCTATTACATCCAGCACTGCAATTTCCCCTATCACCACTAGAGGGAGCCAGAGCGCTGCCGAAAGTTTTACTTTCGGTTTTAGCGTGCGCAGATGCCGTGGTCAGGATTGATCCCTTAAGCTTCAATCTCTAAGAGAGCCCGTAGTCCTCCTCTGGGTATTGTAGATCTGGATGAGGGTGAAGTTTACGATGTAGAGTCTGTCTCCTTGGAAGATGGTTGCGGTAAACCGTTATTCCTCCCAGAAAACTCCCAACCCCTGTTAAAATCCATCAGATCCACTATGTGTATTGAGGACCTTAAAGAAAGTCAATCGGTCCAGGATCAGATGTTTCAGGGTCTGGAAGAAAGGAAGGGACGTCACTTCCAGGTACATAATAGCGTTAAAAGCCTAATTTCTAGACAATGGAAGGATCCAGACAGAAAATATCCCATCTCAAACGCCTTTAAAAGAAAATATCCTTTCTCTGAAACAGATGCGGCCTTCTGGGATAAAACACCAAAGGTGGACGCACCCGTAGCCCGTATATCAAAGAAATCCTCCCGTTCAAGGATATGGGGTTATTACGGGATCCCATGGATAAAAAAACAGAGGGCCTACTTAAAAAAGCGTGGGAGACAAATATGGCAATGCTGAGACCTAGCATCTCTTCTACTTGCACGGCTAGATCCATGTGGCTTGATCAGCTAGAAAATCAGTTAATAACCGGAACGCCAAGAGAGGAAATCTTGGCTTCCTTGCCAACGCTGAAGCAATCAACATGCTTCCTAGCCAAAGCCTCGGCGGACTTGATTAAGTTATCCGCTAGATCAGCTGCTATTTCAAACTCAGCTAGAAGGGGCGATTTGGCTCCGCTCTTGGTCTGGGGATACAGCGTCAAAAAATCGCCTCTGCGCTATACCCTGTGAGGGGGACCATCTATTCGGATCTGTCCTGGATGACATCCTGGATAAAGCATCAGAGAGGAAAAAAGGATTTCCTATGGATAATCATTTTTTTCAGCAGAGGCTGTCCTTTCGCAACCAAACAAAGCAGAAGGCAGATTATAGAAGAAAGAACTATGCCGAGAAATGGCAGTCGTCAAGAGGGAGAGGGAGGGGGTTCCACTCCAATAAGGATAGTCAACCCAAGTCCTCCCAATGACCAAGATGGTCCAGTAGGGGCAAGGTTAAAAAATTTTGTTCCCCAATGGCGCAAAATAAATACCTCACCTTGGATCCTAAATTCCCTCCAACAGAGGTTCAGCCTGGAGTTCAGCTCATGGCCAGAGGACTGCTTTGTGGTGAACCATCCCTTACTAGACAAACAGAAACAATTGTCCCTAGAGACGGAAGTCCTAACACTTCTAGAGAAACAAGTATTAATCCCTGTCCCAACACATCAGCAGGAGAAGGGATTTTACTCACCAATTTTTTTGGTCAAAAAACCAGAAGGGTCGTTCAGACTCATTATAAATCTGAGAGGGCTGAACAAGCACATCTCTTACAAAAAGTTCAAAATGGAGACCATACAGTCAACCATAAACCTCCTACCACACAATTGCTTCCTAATAACTATTGATCTAAAGGACACCTACCTGCATGTTCCTATCAGAGAACAGCACCAGAAATTCCTGAGGATATCAGTTTACATAGGACATCTTCTCTGCCACTACCAATTCCAGGCCTTACCCTTCGGAGTGTCACTAGCAAAAAGAATATTTTCCAAACTAATCGCCGAAGTGACCAGTTATCTGCACCTTCAGGGAATACTTATTATACCGTACCTAGATGATTTTCTTATTGCAGCCAGATCGCGAGATTTAGCCCTACAACATCTAGAACAAGTAAAGCGAGTTTTCCTTTCTCTAGGTTGGTTCATAAACACAAAAAAATCAGACTTTGTCCCTACCAGACAGAAAGTTTTTCTAGGCATTCTTCTGGACTCCAACCAACAAATGTCCTTTCTACCAGAAAAGAAACAGTCAATAATAAGCCAGAAGATATCTCACTATTTCGCTCAGAAGTCCTCTACGATCAGAAACATCATGTCAGTACTGGGTCTTCTAACTTCAGCCATACCAGCGGTAAGATGGGCTCAATCTTAAGAGTGTGGGATGGCACCAAAGCTGCGCTGGACAAAAAAGTAGCCTTGCCATCCAATGTAAAAAAGTCTCTAGCCTGGTGGAGACAAGAGAAAAACTTGCAGTCTGGAGTCCACTGGCACCATCAAAATCTCGTAGTGGTCACCACGGATGCCAGCAGCACGGGCTGGGGAGGTCATGCAGCAGGCCAGATGGTTCAGGGGCTATGGGATGTGTCAATGGCATCAGCTTTGTCCAACCAAAGGGAGCTGATGGCGGTGTACAGAGTTCTAATAGCACTCCACGAGAAAATGCCTCTACAACAGGTGAAGGTCCTATCGGACAATTCAACCACGGTGGCCTACATCAATCGACAAGGGGGCACTCGAAGCAAAGGTTTAGAAGCTATTTCAGGAAGAATTTTTCAGTGGGCAGAAAGTCACCTAACCTCCCTAATAGCGGTCCATTTAAAAGGAAGCGAAAATCAGGTAGCAGACTACCTAAGCAGACAGATAGTGACAGAAGGGGAATGGGCCCTAAAGCTGGAGACCTTCCAACAGATCTCAACATTATGGGGCAAGCCAGTCTTAGATTTATTCGTGAACCGAGACAACAGAAAAGTCCAACGGTTCGGCTCCCTGTCCCCTCTGGATCAACCAGACATTCTAGATGCCCTGTCAGCCAATTTCATTGCAGTCTGGAAGTTGTACTACCATCCTTCTGTGATCCTCCGTCTACAGATCAGGAGAGAAGATATCATAACTTGGACGTAAGACGTTGCCTGCTATCATACTGTACTTAGACAGATCAAAGGAATTTAGGAACTCTGATCACTTATTCCTCCAGTTTCAAGGTCCTAATAAGGGTTGCCCGGCTGGGAAGGCCACAATTGCGCGGTGGCTAAGAGATACCATCTCTCTGTCCTACACTCACTGGAACATTGTCCCTCCTTCGGGGCTAAGGGCCCACTCGACTAGGGCGATGGCAGCATCTTGGGCGGAAAGATCTGCCATATCAATCGATCAGATTTGCAAGGCGGCAGCATGGGCAAACCAGATGACATTCTTCAAGCATTACAGACTGGATTTATCATGAAATCAGGACTTGTCCTTCGGACGCAGAGTCCTTTCTGCAGTAGCCCCCCCAAGATCATGCTATTCTCTGTTATTCCTCCAGTTAACTGCCCCTGCGCCCAGATTGAGGAGAGGTTCATTCAACTTTGGATTGCACCGCAAGATCATGGTAAAGTTAAAAATTGAGGATTCAATAAAGAAGTGCCCCGGAGTACAAGAATACATGGTTGAGGGGGAGGCAGTTATAAATGTCTATTCTGCACAAGGGAGGGACAGGTCCTGTGGGATCCATGCCTGGTTCATTTTTATGAACGTCAGTTTGTCCACGTTGGCTGTGGACAGGCGGCTGCGTTTGTCAGTAATGACGCCCCCTGCCGTGCTGAATACACGTTCAGACAAAACGCTGGCCGCCGGGCAGGCCAGCACCTCCAAGGCATAAAATGCAAACTCTGGCCACGTGGACAATTTGGAGACCCAGAAGTTGAATGGGGCCGAACCATCAGTCAGTACGTGGAGGGGTGCGCAGACGTACTGTTCAACCATGTTAGTGAAATGCTGCCTCCTGCTAACACGTTCCGTATCAGGTGGTGGTGCAATTAGCTGTGGCGTGGAGACAAAACTTTTCCACATTTCTGCCATGCTAACCCTGCCCTCAGAGGAGCTGGTCGTGACACAGCTGCGTTGGCGACCTCTTGCTCCTCCTCTGCCTTCGCCTTGGGCTTCCACCTTTTCCCCTGTGACATTTGGAAATCTTCTCAGGTGCGCGTCTACCAGCGTGCGCTTGTACTCACGCATCTTCCTATCACGCTCCAGTGCAGGAAGTAAGGTGGGCACATTGTCTTTTTACCGGTCATCCACCAGGGTGGCAACCTAGTAGTCCGCACACGTTAAAATGTGGGCAACTCTGCTGTCGTTGCGCAGGCACTGCAGCATGTAGTCGCTCATGTGTGCCAGGCTCCCCAGAGGTAAGGACAAGCTGTCCTTTGTGGGAGGCGTATCGTCATCGTCCTCCGTATCCCCCCAGCCACGCACCAGTGATGGGCCTTAGCTGTGTCGGGTGCCACCCCGCTGTGAACCTGATTCATCCTCATACTCCTCCACCTCCTCTTCATCCTCCTCGTCCTCCAGTAGTGGGCCCTGGCTGGCCACATTTGTACCTGGCCTCTGCTGTTGCAAAAACCTCCCTCTGAGCCACTTCTAACAGACTGGCCTGAAAGTGCTAAAAATGACCCCTCATCCTCCTCCTCCTCCTCCTGGGCCACCTCCTCTTCCATCATCGCCCTAAGCGTTTTCTCAAGGAGACATAGAAGTGGTATTGTAACGCTGATAATGGTGTCATCGCCACTGGCCATGTTGGTGGAGTACTCAAAACAGCGCAACAGGGCACACAGGTCTCGCATGGAGGCCCAATCATTGGTGGTGAAGTGGTGCTGTTCCGCAGTGCGACTGACGCGTGCGTGCTGCAGCTGAAACTCCACTATGGCCTGCTGCTGCTCGCACAGTCTCTCCAGCATGTGCAAGGTGAAGTTCCACTTGGTGGGCACGTCGCATATGAGGCGGTGATCGGGAAGGCGGAAGTTACGCTGTAGCGCAGACAGGCGAGCAGCGGCAGGATGTGAACGCCGGAAGCGCGCACAGACGGCCTGCACTTTATGCAGCAGCTCTGACATGTCTGGGTAGTTATGAATGAACTTCTGCACCACCAAATTCAGCACATGCGCCAGGCAACGGATGTGCGTCAAAGCGGCTAGTCCCAGAGCTGCGACGAGATTTCGCCCATTATCGCACACCGCCAGGCCGGGCTTGAGGCCCACCGACAGAAACCACTCGTCGGTCTGTTGTTCAATACCCCGCCACAACTCCTGCGCGGTGTGGGGCCTGTCCCCCAAACATATGAGTTTCAGAATGGCCTGCTGACGTTTACCCTCGGCTGTGCTGAAGTGGGTGGTGAAGGTGTGTGGCTGACTGGATGAGCTGGTGGAAGCAGAGGAGGAGGCTACAGGTGGCAAAAAATGATGCCCTGCGATCCTTGGCGGTGGAAGGACGTGCGCCAAGGAACTCTTCGCCTGGGGCCCAGCCACCACTACCCAGTGTGCAGTTAGGGAGATATAGCGTCCCTGGCTGTGCTTACTGGTCCACGTATCTGTGGTTAGGTGGACCTTGCCACAGATGGCGTTGTGCAGTGCACACTTGATTTTATCGGATACTTGGTTGTGCAGGGAAGGCATGGCTGTCTTGGAGAAGTAGTGGCGGCTGGGAACAACATACTGTGGGACAGCCATCGCCATCAGCTGTTTGAAGCTGTCTGTGTCCACCAGCCTGAATGACAGCATTTCAAAGGCCAGTAGTTTAGAAATGCTGGCATTCAGGCCCAGGGCTCGAGGGTGGCTAGGTGGGAATTTACGCTTTCGCTCCAAGGTTTGTGAGATGGAGAGCTGAACGCTGCCGTGTGACATGGTGGAGATGCTTGGTGACGCAGGTGGTGGTGTCGGTGGCACATCCTCTGTTTGGTGGGCAGCAGGTGCCAACGTTCCTCCCGAGGCGGAGGAAGAGGCCGAGGCAGCAGCAGGAGAGGGAGCAGGGGGAGCCAGAGTGTGTTCCTTGCTTTTAAGGTGTTTACTCCACTGCAGTTCATGCTTTGCATGTAGATGCCTGGTCATGCAGGTTGTCCTAAGGTTCAGAACGTTAATGCCTCGCTTCAGGCTCTAATGGCACAGCGTGCAAACCACTCGGGTCTTGTCGTCAGCACATTGTTTAAAGAAGTGCCACGCCAGGGAACTCCTTGAAGCTGCCTTTGGGGTGCTCGGTCCCTGGTGGCGGTGGCCAGTAGCAGGCGAACCCTTTTGGCGGCGCTGTTCTGCTTTTGCCCCCTGCTCCCTCTTTTGCTACGCTGTTGGCTCGGTCTCACCACTGCCTCTTCCTCTGAACTATGAAAGTCAGTGGCACGACCTTCATTCCATGTGGGTTCTAGGACCTCATCATCCCCTGCATCGTCTTCCACAAAGTCTTCCTCCCTGACCTCCTGTTCGGTCTGCACACTGCAGAAAGACGCAGCAGTTGGCACCTGTGTTTCGCCATCATCAGAGACGTGCGGACTCCGATGAGGTGGTATTCCCATGTTCTCATCATCAGGAAACATCAGTGGTTGTGCATCAGTGCATTCTATGTCTTCCACCACTGGGGAAGGGCTAGGTGGATTCCCTTGGGAAACCCTGACAGCAGAGTCTTCAAACAGCATAAGAGACTGCTGCATAACTTGAGGCTCAGACAGTTTCCCTGATATGCATGAGGGTGATGTGACAGACTGATGGGCTTGGTTTTCAGGCGCCACCTGTGCGCTTTCTGCAGAAGACTGGGTGGGAGATAATGTTGTGAACGTACTGGATCCACTGTCGGCCACCCAATTGACTAGCGCCTGTACCTGCTCAGGCCTTACCATCCTTAGAACTAGTGTTGCGCGAACAGTTCGAGAATCGTTCGGGTGCGTACCGAATTTTGGGGTGAACGTGACACGGACCCGAACCCGGACATTTTCAAAAAAGTTCGGGTTCGGGTCCGGTGTTCGTCGATTACTTCCCGCTTTCTGAAGGGCTGCACAGCAGCCAATCAGCTAGCGTTTTACTTCTTGCCCTAAGAGCCCATCACAGCCATGCCTACTAATGGCATGGCTGTGATTGGCCAAGTGCAGCATGTGACCCAGCCTCTATTTAAGCTGGAGTCACGTAGCGCCGCACATCACACTGCTCTGATTAGTGTAGGGAGAGGACGCAGCTTCTGTGAGGGCGAGATAGGCAGGGATAAAGAAGTGAATGATCTACCTTTCTACACCTGTGCATCAGAACAACTCAGCTGAGCTGTTCACTGAAAGTCACTATTTTGTTGAGACTGGCCAGAGCGATTTTTACTGGCACATGTAACTGGGCTGACCAGGCGGTGGCCATTTTGGGACTTGTGGTGCGCCAGCACAAGCTGCCACAGAGTCTAAACCAAAGCTCCAAAGAAGTGAAAAATCTACACCTGTGAATCAGAACAACAGCGATTCAGCTGCTCAGTCAAAGTCTATTTTTTTCTGGCTGGGCAGACCGTTTTCTGGCACATGTTACTGGGCTGATAGGCGGCGGCCATTTTGGGACTTGTGGTGCTACAGCAAAAGCTGCCACAACGTCCATTAATCTCATGTAATAGTCGATTTTTTCATAGATATACTACATCAGGGGTTTGGCTGTGCTTGTGTCACCCATACTAACTGCAAAGATATTTTATATATCAGTGGTGAAACTGAAAGTAACCCACTTGGATAGCAAATCCCATGAATGTGCTGTTCCAGCTAGGCTAGCCAGTGCCACTACAGCCAAGTCCAATACTGTCAGCCAGAAATATTTTTTTTTTATGTGCCAGAAATATAAATTAAAAAAGCTTTCACCGTAATAATAAAATTATTCTGGTGTTAGACCAGAAGAAGCACTCCTGTTGTAATTAATACTGTAAAAGGCTTAGGCAATATTTCTCCCAGTGTGGGAAATTTATCTAGCAAAACTAGCATTTTAAAAATTCTGGTGTTCTGAAATACCAGCAGTCCTCTTGTAATTAATACCGCCAAAAGGCATTATATTGTCCAGTGTTGTAATTTTGGTGAAAAAAAGGCCAATTTAATCAATCTGGTGTTAGTTACACCAGAAACAGTAGGCCTCACGTTTTTACTCCTGTAAAAGGAATTAATACCGAAAAAGGCATTACATTGTCCAGTGTTGTAATTTTGGTGAAAAAAGGCCACTTAATCAATCTGGTGTTAGTTACACCAGAAACAGTAGGCAGCACGTTTTTACTCCAGTAAAAAGGAATTAATACCTGAAAAAGGCATTACATTGTCCAGTGTTGTAATTTTGGTGAAAAAAAGGCCAATTTAATCAATCTGGTGTTAGTTAGACCAGAAACAGTAGGCCGCACGTTTTACTCCTGTAAAAGGAATTATATCTCCCGTGTGGGAATCTATGTACCAAAACTAGCATTTTAAAAATTCTGGTGTCCAATTTGCAGCAGTTTTCTTGTAATTAATACCTGAAAAAGGCATTACACTGTCCAGTGTTGTAATTTTGGTGAAAAAAAGGCCAATTTAATCAATCTGGTGTTAGTTAGACCAGAAACAGTAGGCCGCACGATTTTACTCCTGTAAAAAGGAATTATATCTCCCCGTGTGGGATTCTATGTACCAAAACTAGCATTTTAAAAATTCTGGTGTCCAATTTGCAGCAGTTTTCTTGTAATTAATACCGGAAAAAGGAATTATATCTTCCAGTGTGGGAATTTATGACACAAACTAGCATTTTAAAAATTCTGGTGTCCAATTAGCAGCAGTCTTCTTGTAATTAATACCTGAAAAAGGCATTACATTGTCCAGTGTTGTAATTTTGGTGAAAAAAAGGCCAATTTAATCAATCTGGTGTTAGGTACACCAGAAACCGTAGGCCTCACGTTTTTACTCCTGTAAAAAGGAATTAATACCGGAAAAAGGCATTACATTGTCCAGTGTTGTAATTTTGGTGAAAAAAAGGCCAATTTAATCAATCTGGTGTTAGTTACACCAGAAACAGTAGGCCGCACATTTTTACTCCTGTAAAAAGGAATTAATACCGGAAAAAGGCATTACATTGTCCAGTGTTGTAATTTTGGTGAAAAAAAGGCCAATTTAATCAATCTGGTGTTAGTTAGACCAGAAAAAGTAGGCCGCACGTTTTTACTCCTGTGAAAAGGAATTATATCTCCCCGTGTGGGAATCTATGTACCAAAACTAGCATTTTAAAAATTCTGGTGTCCAATTTGCAGCAGTTTTCTTGTAATTAATACCGGAAAAAGGAATTATATCTTCCAGTGTGGGAATTTATGTAGACAAACTAGCATTTTAAAAATTCTGGTGTCCAATTTGCAGCAGTTTTCTTGTAATTAATACCGGAAAAAGGAATTATATCTTCCAGTGTGGGAATTTTGGTGAACAAAAGGCCAATTTAATCAATCTGGTGTTAGGTACACCAGAAAAAGTAGGCCTTACGTTTTTACTCCTGTAAAAAGGAATTAATACCGGAAAAAGGCATTACATTGTCCAGTGTTGTAATTTTGGTGAAAAAAAGGCCAATTTAATCAATCTGGTGTTAGTTAGACCAGAAACAGTAGGCTGCACGTTTTTACTCCTGTAAAAAGGAATTATATCTCCCCGTGTGGGAATCTATGTACCAAAACTAGCATTTTAAAAATTCTGGTGTCCAATTTGCAGCAGTTTTCTTGTAATTAATACCGAAAAAGGAATTATATCTTCCAGTGTGGGAATTTATGTACACAAACTAGCATTTTAAAAATTCTGGTGTCCAATTAGCAGCAGTCTTCTTGTAATTAATACCGGAAAAGGCATTACATTGTCCAGTGTTGTAATTTTGGTGAAAAAAGGCCAATTTAATCAATCTGGTGTTAGGTACACCAGAAACAGTAGGCCTCACGCTTTACTCCTGTAAAAAGGAATTAATACCGAAAAAGGCATTACATTGTCCAGTGTTGTAATTTTGGTGAAAAAAGGCCAATTTAATCAATCTGGTGTTAGTTAGACCAGAAACAGTAGGCCGCACATTTTTACTCCTGTAAAAGGAATTATATCTCCCGTGTGGGAATCTATGTACCAAAACTAGCATTTTAAAAATTCTGGTGTCCAATTTGCAGCAGTTTTCTTGTAATTAATACCGAAAAAGGAATTATATCTTCCAGTGTGGGAATTTATGTACACAAACTAGCATTTTAAAAATTCTGGTGTCCAATTAGCAGCAGTCTTCTTGTAATTAATACCTGAAAAAGGCATTACATTGTCCAGTGTTGTAATTTTGGTGAAAAAAGGCCAACTTAATCAATCTGGTGTTAGTACACCAGAAACAGTAGGCCTCACGTTTTTACTCCTGTAAAAAGGAATTAATACCGGAAAAAGGCATTACATTGTCCAGTGTTGTAATTTTGGTGAAAAAAGGCCAATTTAATCAATCTGGTGTTAGTTAGACCAGAAACAGTAGGCCGCACGTTTACTCCTGTGAAAAGGAATTATATCTCCCCGTGTGGGATTCTATGTACCAAAACTAGCATTTTAAAAATTCTGGTGTCCAATTTGCAGCAGTTTTCTTGTAATTAATACCGGAAAAAGGAATTATATCTTCCAGTGTGGGAATTTATGTACACAAACTAGCATTTTAAAAATTCTGGTGTCCAATTTGCAGCAGTTTTCTTGTAATTAATACCGGAAAAAGGCATTATATCTTCCAGTGTTGTAATTTTGGTGAACAAAAGGCCAATTTAATCAATCTGGTGTTAGGTACACCAGAAACAGTAGGCCTCACGCTTTTACTCCTGTAAAAGGAATTAATACCGAAAAAGGCATTACATTGTCCAGTGTTGTAATTTTGGTGAAAAAAAGGCCAATTTAATCAATCTGGTGTTAGTTAGACCAGAAACAGTAGGCCGCACGCTTTACTCCTGTAAAAGGAATTATATCTCCCGTGTGGGAATCTATGTACCAAAACTAGCATTTTAAAAATTCTGGTGTCCAATTTGCAGCAGTTTTCTTGTAATTAATACCGAAAAAGGAATTATATCTTCCAGTGTGGGAATTTATGTACACAAACTAGCATTTTAAAAATTCTGGTGTCCAATTAGCAGCAGTCTTCTTGTAATTAATACCGAAAAAGGCATTACATTGTCCAGTGTTGTAATTTTGGTGAAAAAAGGCCAATTTAATCAATCTGGTGTTAGGTACACCAGAAACAGTAGGCCTCACGTTTTTACTCCTGTAAAAGGAATTAATACCGAAAAAGGCATTACATTGTCCAGTGTTGTAATTTTGGTGAAAAAAGGCCAATTTAATCAATCTGGTGTTAGTTAGACCAGAAACAGTAGGCCGCACGTTTTTACTCCTGTAAAAGGAATTATATCTCCCGTGTGGGAATCTATGTACCAAAACTAGCATTTTAAAAATTCTGGTGTCCAATTTGCAGCAGTTTTCTTGTAATTAATACCGAAAAAGGAATTATATCTTCCAGTGTGGGAATTTATGTACACAAACTAGCATTTTAAAAATTCTGGTGTCCAATTAGCAGCAGTCTTCTTGTAATTAATACCTGAAAAAGGCATTACATTGTCCAGTGTTGTAATTTTGGTGAAAAAAGGCCAATTTAATCAATCTGGTGTTAGTTACACCAGAAACAGTAGGCCTCACGTTTTTACTCCTGTAAAAGGAATTAATACCTGAAAAAGGCATTACATTGTCCAGTGTTGTAATTGTACTTTGGTGAAAAAAAGGCCAATTTAATCAATCTGGTGTTAGTTACACCAGAAACAGTAGGCCTCACGTTTTTACTCCTGTAAAAGGAATTAATACCGGAAAAGGCATTACATTGTCCAGTGTTGTAATTTTGGTGAAAAAAGGCCAATTTAATCAATCTGGTGTTAGTTAGACCAGAAACAGTAGGCCGCACGTTTTACTCCTGTAAAAGGAATTATATCTCCCGTGTGGGAATCTATGTACCAAAACTAGCATTTTAAAAATTCTGGTGTCCAATTTGCAGCAGTTTTCTTGTAATTAATACCGGAAAAAGGAATTATATCTTCCAGTGTGGGAATTTATGTACACAAACTAGCATTTTAAAAATTCTGGTGTCCAATTAGCAGCAGTCTTCTTGTAATTAATACCTGAAAAAGGCATTACATTGTCCAGTGTTGTAATTTTGGTGAAAAAAGGCCAATTTAATCAATCTGGTGTTAGTTACACCAGAAACAGTAGGCCTCACGTTTTTACTCCTGTAAAAGGAATTAATACCGGAAAAGGCATTACATTGTCCAGTGTTGTAATTTTGGTGAAAAAAGGCCAATTTAATCAATCTGGTGTTAGTTAGACCAGAAACAGTAGGCCGCACGTTTTACTCCTGTAAAAGGAATTATATCTCCCCGTGTGGGAATCTATGTACCAAAACTAGCATTTTAAAAATTCTGGTGTCCAATTTGCAGCAGTTTTCTTGTAATTAATACCGGAAAAAGGAATTATATCTTCCAGTGTGGGAATTTTGGGGCTAAAAATAATATATTTTATTGTGAGTGCGAGTTGAATCGCAACAATGAGGAAACATTCTATTAAGGGACCGAGGGCGCGGTCGTGGTGGTGTCCGTGGAGCCTCTGTTGCTGGCAGAGGGCGTGGCCGTTCGGCCTCAGGCGCACAAAGTAGTGAACCAACTCCCTCAAGTAGCCGGCAGAATTTACAGCGATATTTGGTGGGGCCCAATGCCGTTATGAGGATGGTAAGGCCTGAGCAGGTACAGGCATTAGTCGATTGGGTGGCCGACAGTGCTTCCAGCACGTTCACCACATTGTCTTCCGCCCAGTCTTCTGCGGAAGCGCACAGGTGGCACCTGAAAGCCAAGCCCATCAGTCTGTCACATCACCCCCATGCATATCAGGGAAACTGGCTGAGCCTCAAGTTATGCAGCAGTCTCTTATTCTGTTTGAAGACTCTGCTCCCACGGTTTTCCAGGGCGTCCACCTAGCCCTTCCCCAGCGGTGGAAGACATTCCATGCACTGGCCGCACAACCACTTATGTATCCAGATGATGAGGACATGGGAATACCACCACAGCAGAGTGACCGAGTCTCTGATGATGACGAAACACTGGTGCCCACTGCCGCGTCTTATTGCAGTGTGCAGACTGAACAGGAGGAGGTCAGGGAGGAAGACTGGGTGGAAGACGATGCAGAGGACGATGAGGTCTTAGACCCCACATGGACTGAAGGTCGTGCCGCTGACTTAAATAGTTCAGAGGAAGAGGCAGTGGTGAGACCGAGACAACAGCAGAAGCCAAAGAGGGAGCAGGGGGCAAAAGCAGAACAGCCGCCGTCCAGAGAGTTCGCCTGCTATTGGCCAGCGCCAACAGGGACCCAGCACCCCAAAGGCATCTTCAAGGAGTTCCCTGGCATGGCACTTCTTCAAACAATGTGCTGACGACAAGACCAGAGTGGTTTGCACGCTGTGCCATCAGACCCTGAGGCGAGGCATTAGCGTTCTTAACCTGAGCACCACCTGCATGATCAGGCATCTACATGCAAAGCATGAACTGCAGTGGAGTACACACCTTAAAAACAAGGAACCCGCTCAGGCTCCCCCTGCTCCCTCTACCGCTGCTGCCTCGGCTTCCGCCTCGAGAGGAATGTTGCCACCTGCCGAGCAGCAAACAGAGGATGTGCCACCGACACCACCACCACCGCCACCGTCACCTAGCGTCTCCACTATTTCACACAGCAGCGTTCAGCTCTCCATCTCTCAAACCTTTGAGAGGAAGCGCAAATTCCCACCTAGTCACCCTCGAGGCCCTTGGCCTGAATGCCAGCATTTCTAAACTACTGGCCTTTGAAATGCTGTCATTCCGGCTGGTGGACACTGAACAGCTTCAAACAGCTGATGGCCATGGCTGTCCCCAGTATGTGGTTCCCAGCCGCCACTACTTCTCCAAGACAGCCGTGCCTTCCCTGCACATGCAAGTGTCCGATAAAATCAAGTGTGCACTGCGCAACGCCATTTGTGGCAAGGTCCACCTAACCACAGATACGTGGACCAGTAAGCACGGCCAGGGACGCTATATCTCCTAACTGCACACTGGGTAAATGTAGTGGCGGCTGGGCCCCAGGCGGAGAGTTCCTTGGCGCACGTCCTTCCGCCGCCAAGGATCACAGGGCATCATTCTTTGCCTCCTGTAGCCTCCTCCTCCTACTCGGCTTCCTCCTCCTCCTCTGCTTCCACCAGCTCATCCAGTCAGCCACACACCTTCACCACCAACTTCAGCACAGCCCGGGGTAAGCGTCAGCAGGCCATTCTGAAACTCATATGTTTGGGGACAGGCCCCACACCGCGCAGGAGTTGTGGCGGGGTATTGAACAACAGACCGACCAGTGGTTGCTGCCGGTGGGCCTCAAGCCCGGCCTGGTGGTGTGCGATAATGGGCGAAATCTCGTGGCAGCTCTGGGACTAGCCGGTTTGGCGCACATCCCTTGCCTGGCGCATGTGCTGAATTTGGTGGTGCAAAGTTCATTCACAACTACCCAGACATGTCAGAGCTGCTGCATAAAGTGCGGGCCGTCTGTGCGCGCTTCCGGCGTTCACATCCTGCCGCTGCTCGCCTGTCAGCGCTACAGCGGAACTCGGCCTTCCCGCTCACCGCCTAATATGCGACGTGCCCACCCGGTGGAACTCCACCTTGCACATGCTGGAGAGACTGTGCGAGCAGCAGCAGGCCATAGTGGAGTTTCAGCTGCAGCACGCACGGGTCAGTCGCACTGCGGAACAGCACCACTTCACCACCAATGATTGGGCCTCCATGCGAGACCTGTGTGCCCTGTTGCGCTGTTTAGAGTACGCCACCAACATGGCCAGTGGCGATGCCACTGTTATCAGCGTGACAATACCAATTCTATGTCTCCTAGAGAAACGCTTAGGGCGATGATGGAAGAGGAGGTGGGCCAGGGCCAGGAGGAGGAGGAGGATGACGGGTCGTTTTTAGCACTTTCAGGCCAGTCTGTTAGAAGTGGCTCAGAGGGAGGTTTTTGCAACAGCAGAGGGCAGGTACAAATGTGGCCAGCCAGGGACCACTACTGGAGGACGAGGAGGATGAGGAGGAGGTGGAGGAGGATGAGGATGAAGCAGGTTCACAGCGGGGTGGCACCCAGCACAGCGCAGGCACATCCCTGGTGCGTGGCTGGGGGATACAGAGGATGATGACGATACGCCTCCCACAGAGGACAGCTTGTCCTTACCTCTGGGGAGCCTGGCACACATGAGCGATTACATGCTGCAGTGCCTGCGCAACGACAGCAGAGTTGCCCACATTTTAACGTGTGCTGACTACTGGGTGGCCACCCTGCTGGATCCACGGTACAAAGACAATGTGCCCACTTTACTTCCTGCACTGGAGCGTGATAGGAAGATGCTGCGAGTACAAGCGCACGCTGGTAGACGCGCTCCTGAGAGCATTCCCAACTGTCACAGGGGAACAGGTGGAAGGCCAAGGCCAAGGCAGAGGAGGAGCTAGAGGTCGCCCACGCAGCAGTGTCACGGCCAGCTCCTCTGAGGGCAGGGTTAGCATGGCAGAAATGTGGAAAAGTTTTGTCTCCACGCCACAGCTAACTGCCCCACCACCTGATACGGACGTGTTAGCAGGAGGCAACATTTCACTAACATGGTTGAACAGTACGTCTGCACACAACTCCACGTACTGACGGATGGTTCGGCCCCATTCAACTTCTGGGTTTCCAAATTGTCCACGTGGCCAGAATTAGCATGTTATGCCTTGGAGGTGCTGTCCTGCCCGGCGCCAGCGTTTTATCTGAACGTGTATTCAGCACGGCAGGGGCGTCATTACTGACAAACGCAGCCGCCTGTCCGCAGCCAACGTGGACAAGCTGACGTTTATAAAAATGAACCAGGCATGGATCCCACAAGACCTGACCCTCCCTTGTGCAGAGTAGTCCTTAATAACTGCCTTAAACCATGTTGTCTTGTACTCCTGGCCACTTCTTCATTGAAAAATCAATTTTTGAAATTAAGTAGGATCTTGAGGTGCAACCCAGAGTTGAATGAACCTTCCCTCTGTCTGGGTGCCGGGGCCAAAGTACATGAAAGTGTCCTTCTCCTGTGCTGGGTGATATGAATGTTATACTTGTGCTGTCTGACATGTCTCCTTTGTTGTGGGTGCAGGGGCCAAAGTCACTGAAAGCGGCCTTCTCCTGTGGTGGGTGATCGAAATGCCTGATTCTCTGCTGTGGGACCTCTCTCCTCTTTCTGGGTGCAGGGGTCAAAGAAACAAAAGGTGGCCTACTCCTGTGGTGGTTGACATGATGCCTGATTCTCTGCTGTGGGACCTCTCTCCTCCGTGTGGCTGCAGGGGTCAAGGTCTCTAAAAGTGCCCTTCTCCTGTGGTGGTTGATGTAAAACTGATGCTTGTGCTATCTGACCTGTCTCCTCTGTGTCGGTGCTAAGGCCTAAGTCACTGAAAGCGGCCTTCTCCTGTGCTGGCTGATATAAATGCCTGAATCTCTGCTGTGGGACCTCTCTCCTCCGTGTGGCTGCAGGGGTCAAAGTCTCTAAAAGTGCCCTTCTCCTGTGGTGGTTGATGTAAAACTGATGCTTGTGCTATCTGACCTGTCTCCTCTGTCTCGTTGCTAAGGCCTAACTCACTGAAAGTGGCCTTGTCATGTGCTGGGTGATATAAATGTGATACAAGTGCCATCTGACATGGTTGAAGCTATCAAATTAACTAAAGGTGGCCGACTCCTGTAGTGGGTGATCAGTAAAACTGATGCTTGTGCTATCTGACCTGTCTCCTCTGTCTCGTTGCTAAGGCCTAACTCACTGAAAGTGGCCTTGTCATGTGCTGGGTGATATAAATGTTATACTTGTGCCATCTGACATGGTTGCCGGGGTCCCATTAAATGATGGCCTACTCCTGTGGTGGGTGATCTAAATGCCTGATTCTCTGCTGTGAAACCTCTCTCCTCCGTCTGGGTGCAGGGTCAAAGTCTCTCAAAGTGGCCTTCTCTTGTGCTGGGTGATGTAAAACTGATGCTTGTACCATCTGACATGGTTGCCGGGGTCCCATTAAATGATGGCCTACTCCTGTGGTGGGTGATCTAAATGCCTGATTCTCTGCTGTGAAAACCTCTCTCCTCCGTCTGGGTGCAGGGTCAAAGTCTCTAAAAGTGGCCTTCTCTTGTGCTGGGTGATGTAAAACTGATGCTTGTGCCATCTGACATGGTTGCCGGGGTCCCATTAAATGATGGCCTACTCCTGTGGTGGGTGATCTAAATGCCTGATTCTCTGCTGTGAAAACCTCTCTCCTCCGTCTGGGTGCAGGGTCAAAGTCTCTCAAAGTGGCCTTCTCTTGTGCTGGGTGATGTAAAACTGATGCTTGTGCCATCTGACATGGTTGCCGGGGTCCCATTAAATGATGGCCTACTCCTGTAGTGGGTGATCTAAATGCCTGATTCTCTGCTGTGAAACCTCTCTCCTCCGTCTGGGTGCAGGGTCAAAGTCTCTAAAAGTGGCCTTCTCTTGTGCTGGGTGATGTAAAACTGATGCTTGTACCATCTGACATGGGTGCAGGGGTCAAATTAACTAAATGGTGGCCTACTCCTGTGGTGGGTGATATGATGCCTGAATATGTGCTGTGGGGCCTCTCTCCTCTTTCTGGGTGCAGGGGTCAAAGTAACTAAAAGTGGCCTTCTCCTGTGCTGGATGGTATAAATGTAATGCTTGTGCTATCTGACATGTCTCCTCTGTCTGGGTGCTAAGGCCTAAGTCACTGAAAGTGGCCTTCTCCTGTGGTGGTTGATATGATGCCAGATTCTCTGCTGTGGGACCTCTCTCCTTTGTCTGGATGCTGGGGTCGAAATAATAGTAGCGACCTTCTCCATTGGTGGGTGATTTGAAGCCTGATTCTGTGCTATGGGACCTAACTCCAATTAATATTGGTTAATTTTTATTTATTTTATGTTAAGTCATCATTTCCCTATCTACATTTGTTTGCAGGGGATTTACCTACATGTTGCTGCCTTTTGCAGCCCTCTAGCCCTTTCCGGGAGTCTTTTACAGCCTTTTTAGTGCCCAAAAGTTCGGGTCCCCATTGACTTCTATGGGGTTCGGGTTCGGGATGAAGTTCGGGATGAGTTCGGATCACGAACCCGGACATTTTCCGGAAGTTCGGCCGAACCTCTCGAACCCGAACATCCAGGTGTTCGCTCAACTCTACTTTGAACGGCATTAGGCCCCACCAAATATCGCTGTAAATTCTGGCGGGTACTGGAACCTGAGGTAGTTGATTCACTAGGACATGTGGCTGTGGCAGAATTGCCACGTTCTCTCCCAGCACCAGAGGGTACACTAACACCACTACAACCGCGTCTGCGTCCCTTACTAAATGTTTTCCTCATTGTTACCGTTCACCAAGCACCACAATAAGAAAAAAAATATTTGGCCCAATGTATTGATTTCAAATTTAGGCCTTTTTTTTTAAAGGCACCTAACACTATCTGCCTATTTATTTATGTAGCATATTACACTAATCCAGGCACAGCAGTAACCACTGATTTAGGGTAATATCTCTTTTAGGGCTAGTATTTAGGCCCTGAATGAAAGGTATCCTTTTACGGACAGATTTACACTTGGAGATGCACAGTAAAGTGTGAAAAAATATGTAGGATAATGCCTTCAGCAATTGTATTTTAACACTTTGTGCAATATACCCTTTAACGGACAGAAATACAATGGGAGATGCACGGTAGCATTTGAAGTTATTGAGGATGACCCTCTCAGCACTTGTATATACACCTTGAGTGTAATATACCCTTTTACGGACAGATTAACACTTGGCCTGCAATAGCTCGAACACCAGATTCAGGGTATTGCTATATTGGCAAGTGAATTTCACCCCAGAACAAAATATATATTTTGGCGGAAACTATTTTACTTTGCCAGCCAGTGATGGGACACCAGATTCAGGGTATTGCTATTTTGGCAATTAAATTTCACCCCAGAACAAAATATACCCTTTACGGACAGATTAACACTTGGCCTGCAACAGCTGGGACACCAGATTCAGGGTATTGCTATTTTGGCAATTGAATTTCACCCAGAACAAAATATACCCTTTTACGGACAGATTAACACTTGGCCTGCAACAGCTGGAACACCAGATTCAGGGTATTGCTATTTTGGCAATTGAATTTCACCCCAGAACAAAATATACCCTTTACGGACAGATTATACACTTGGCCTGCCACTGCTGGAACACCAGATTCAGGGTATTGCTATTTTGGCAATTGAATTTCACCCCAGAACAAAATATACCTTTTGACGGACAGTATTATACACTTGGCCTGCAACAGCTGGGACACCAGATTCAGAGTATTGCTATTTTGGCAATTGAATTTCACCCCAGAACAAAATATACCTTTTACTGGACAGATTAACACTTGGCCTGCAACAGCTGGGACACCAGATTCAGGGTATTGCTATTTTGGCAATTGAATTTCACCCCAGAACAAAATATATCGTTTTGGCGGACAATATTAATACTTTGCCAGCCACAGCTGGAACACCAGATTCAGGGTATTGCTATTTTGGCAATTGAATTTCACCCCAGAACAAAATATACTGTTTTGGCGGACACGATTAATACTTTGCCAGCAACAGCTGGGACACCAGATTCAGGGTATTGCTATTTTGGCAATTGAATTTCACCCCAGAACAAAATATACGCTTTTGCGGACACTATTAACACTTGGCCAGCCACAGCTGGAACCACCAGATTTAGGGTATTGCTATTTTGGCAATTGAATTTCACCCCAGAACAAAATATACCCTTTACGGACAGATTAACACTTGGCCTGCAACAGCTGGGACACCAGATTCAGGGTATTGCTATTTTGGCAATTGAATTTCACCCCAGAACAAAATATATGCTTTTGACGGACACGATTAACACTTGGCCTGCAACAGCTGGGACACCAGATTCAGGGTATTGCTATTTTGGCAATTGAATTTCACCCCAGAACAAAATATATGTTTTGGCGGACACTATTATACTTTGCCAGCCAGTGCTGGGACACCAGATTCAGGGTATTGCTATTTTGGCAATTGAATTTCACCACAGAAAATAATCTATCCTTTGCCAGACAGCAGACAGTATTACACTTGGCTAGCCAAAGCTGGAACACTAGATTTAGGGGATTGGTGTTTTGGCAATTGTATTTAACCCCTTAATAAAATATAGAAATTGCTATCCTGAGTTTCTAGGGGTGACAATAAGCACAGCCAAGCCCCTGATGTAGGATATAGCAAAAAAAAAAACTAGTATTGATGGATTGATGGACTTGGTGGCAGCTTGTTCTGGTGCACCACAAGTCACAAAATGGCCGCCGATCACCCCAGAAAAAGTGACAGAAAAAAGCTCTGTGCAGCCTAAATAACAGTGAGCATTTAACTAGCAGAAGTTGAATCATTCTCAGCTGTAGATCGATCAGTTCATTAGGGGCTGTTGCTGACTTTTCCCTGCCTAATCTCGCCCTCACAAAAGCTTCGTCCTCTCCCTACACTAATTAGAGCAGTGTGACGTGCGGCGCTACGTGACTCCAGCTTAAATAGAGGCTGGGTCACATGCTGCACTTGGCCAATCACAGCCATGCCATTAGTAGGCATGGCTGTGATGGATTCTTAGAGCAAGAAGTAAAACGCTAGCTGATTGGCTGCTGTGCAGCCCTTCAGAAAGCGGGAAGAAATCGCCGAACAACGGACCCGAACCCAAACTTTTTTGAAAATGTTCGGGTCCGGGTCCGTGTTCCGAACACCCCAAAATTTGGTACGAACCCGAACTATGCTCGAACTGTTCGCTCAACACTACTGCCCACCTTTAGGTCATCTGCTATAATGACCCCTAAATCCCTTTCCTCAGATACTGAGGTTAGTACTGTATCACTGTATAATTCTTCAGCTCATTATGGTTACACTGATAGCAAATTTACTTATTTTTAGAGTAACCAAAATAACATCAAATTGGTCATTTAGTATTTATTTTTGTTACAGAGTTCACCATATGGGATGAATACTTTTATATTTTAATCAGAGCCAGCCTTAGGTTACATGGCACCCTGTGAGAGAAGTCTTTTTGGCCACACACACCTCTGTGGCCACTGTAGGGAATTAAATACACTAAATTAATAGCATCAAACTCAAAACAAAACAATTTATGGAGAAAAGAATGCAACGCTAATACTTAACCTCTTTCCGCCACGCTAACGCCGATGGGCGTCAGCGCGGCGGCTCTCTCAGGTCTCAGTCACGCCTATCGGCGTCATCTCGTGAGACCTGAGATTTCACATTTCACAAGATTTCATGTGATCGGAGCCGGGACAACTGAAACTACAGCCTGCCAGCGCTGATCATGCGCTGGCAGGCTGTAGATGCGGAAAAAAACGCATTTAAATCGCATATCAGACGCTGTTTTTTAAACAGCGTCTGATATGCCTGCTGTCTGCTCGTCTGGTGGTCCCTTTGTTTGGGACCACCAGAGAAGCTATAGGAAAAGTGCACCAATCACTACACACACCCCCCACCCCCATCACTGATTAACCCCTGATCACCCATGTCACCCCCTGATCACCCCCTGTCACCCCCTGTCACTAATCACCCCCTACAGGCTCATTCAGGCGTCCGTATGTGTTTTGCGGATCCATGGATCTGCGGATCCGCAAAATACGGACACCGGCAATGCGCTTTCCGCATTTGCAGATCCGCACAGAACTATATAGAAAATGCTTTTTCTTGTCCGCAGTTGCGGACAAGAATAGGACATGTTCTATATTTTTGCGAACGGAAGTGCAGACCCGGAGCGCGGATCCGTAATTCCGGATCCGAGCGGGACAAAGTCTGTCCCCATAGAAATGAATGGGTCCGCAATTCCGTTCCGCAAACAAAATTTCGGACGTGTGAATGGGGCATAAGGGTCCCGTTATCACCGCCAGTTAGTTAGCTACTTGTTAGGTAGCTAGCGCCCAGCCCACCGCACCGCAGTCACTGATTTTGGCAGAGATTTTTCATCCACATTGATCGATGCGAATGAAGAAATCTGTGCCGTTCATTTTTTTTTTTTCAGCGCAGAGGCTGAACGGAAAAAAAATCTCATTACCCGTGTGCTCAATATACGGAGAATCGCAGAAACTCCTAATGCTGGCCATACGTGTAATGATTGCGGAGACCCTCAAATGCCAGGGCAGTACAAATACCCCACATGTGACCCCATTTTAGAAAGAAGACACCCCAAGGTATTCCGTGAGGGGTATGGGGAGTTCATGTAAAATTTTATTTTTGTCACAAGTTAGTGGAATATGAGACTTTGTAAAAAAAATATATATATATATATATCAATTTCCGCTAACTTGTGTCAAAATTTTTTTTTATGTGAACTCGCCATGCCCCTCACAGAATACCTTGGGGTGTCTTCTTTCCAAAATGGGGTCACATGTGAGGTATTTATACTGCCCTGGCATTTTAGGAGTCCTAAAGCGTGAGAATCCAAATACGTAAAAATGCCCTGTGAAATCCTAAAGGTACTCATTGGTTTTAGGGCCCCTTTGCGCATCTTGGCTGCAAAAAGTGTCACACATGTGGTATCGCCGATACTCAGGAGAAGTAGGGCAATGAGATTTGGGGTGTATTTTATATATACCCATGCTGGGTGAGAGAAACATCTCTGTAAATGACAACTTTTTAATTTTTTTATTCAAAGTTGGCAATTTACAGAGATATTTCTCTCACCCAGCATGGGTATATGTAAAAATACACCCCAAAACTCATTGCCCTACTTCTCCTAGTACGGCGATACCACATGTGTGACACTTTGCAGCCAAATCGCAAAGGCCCAAATTCAATGAGTAACTTTTAGGAGGGCATTTTTACACATTTTCTTCTCACGCTTTAGGGCCCCTAAAATGCCAGGGCAGTATAAATACCCACATGTGACCCCATTTTGGAAGAAGACACCCCAAGGTATTCGCTGAGGGGCATAGTGAGTCCATGAAAAATTAAACTTTTTGTCAAAAGTTAGCGGAAAGGAGACTTTGTGAGAAAAACAATAAAAAATCAATTTCCACTAACTTGTGCCAAAAATTTTTTTCTATGAACTCGCCATGCCCCTCATGGAATACCTTGGGGTGTCTTCTTTCCAAAATGAGGTCATGTGGGGTATTTATACTGCCCTGGCATTTTAGGAGCCTAAGTATGAGAAGAAAATGCGTAAAAATGCCCTCCTAAAAGGTACTCATGGGAATTTGGGCCCCTTTGCGCATCTTGGCTGCAAAAAGTGTTACTCATGTGGTATCGCCGTACTCAGGAGAAGTAGGGCAATGTGTTTTGGGGTGTATTTTTACATATACCCATGTTGGGTGAAGAAATATCTCTGTAAACTGACAACTTTGTATAAAAAAATTTAAAAAGTTGTCGATTTACAGTGATATTTCTCACACACAATATGGGTATATGTAATACACCCCTTACACATTGCTACTCTGAGTACGGCGATCCATAGTGTTTTGCAGCCAAATACTAATAGACTCTAAAACCAATGAGTACCTTTAAATTCTAGAGCATTTACGCATTTAGATTCTCACGCTTTAGGATTCCCTAAAATGCCAGGTGAGTATAAATACCCCACATGTGACCCCATTTTGAAAGAAGACACCCCAAGGTATTCCGTGAGGGGCATGGCAAGTTCACAGAATTTTTTTTTGGCACAAGTAAGCGGAAATTGAGATATATATTTTTTTATTTAGTTTTTACAAAGTCTCATATTCCACTAATTTGTGACAAAAATAAAATTTTACATGAACTCACCATACCCCTCACAGAATACCTTGGGGTGTCTTCTTCTAAAATGGGGTCACATGTGGGGTATTTATACTGCCCTGGCATTTTAGGGCCCCTAAAGCGTGAGAAGAAGTCTGGAATCCAAATGCGTAAAAATGCCCTGTGAAATCCTAAAGGTACTCATTGGTTTTAGGGCCCTTTGCGCACCCAGGCTGCAAAAAGTGTCACACATGTGGTATCGCCGTACTCAGGAGAAGTGGGGCAATGTGTTTTGGGGTGTATTTTATATATACCCCTGCTGGGTGTGAAATATCTCTGTAAGCGACAATTTTTAAATTTTTTATACAAAGTTGTCAGTTTACAGAGATATTTCTCTCACTCAACATGGGTATATGTAAAAATACACCCTAAACACATTGCCTACTACTCCTGAGTCGGCGATACCATGAGTGCCACTTTTTGCAGACTGGAATGCTAAAGAGCCCAAATCAACGAGTACCTTTAGCTTTATTATGGCTGCTCACAATTTAGCCCCGCCCAAAATGCCAGAACAGTAAACATACCCCACAAATGACCCCATTTCGGAAAGTAGACACCCCAAGGTATTCACTGAGGGGCATAATGAGCCCGTATGAGATTTTTATTTTTTTTGCCAGAAGTTGGAAATGGAAACCTTATTATTATTTTTTTTTTCCTCAGAAAGTGTCATTTTCCGCTAACTTGTGAAAAAAAATGAAATGATACATGAACTCACCATGCCCCTCTGCGAATACTTTGGGGTGTCTTCTTTCTAAAGTGGTGTGATTTGTGGGGTATTTATACTTTCCTGACATTCTAGCACCTGAAGAAACATGACAGGTGCTCAGAAAGTCAGAGCTGCTTCAAAATGCCGAAATTCACTTTTTTGCACCATAGTTTGTAAACGCTATAACTTTTACCCAAACCAATAAATATACACTTATTGGACTTTTTTTTTATCAAAGACATGTAGAACAATACATTTAGAGAAAAATTTATATAGAAATGTAGTTTTTTAAAAAAAAATTTACAAGAGAAGGTGAAAAATGTCATTTTTTTGCAAAAATGTCGTTAAATTTTTATTAATAGCAAAAAAAGTAAAAATGTCAGCAACAATGAAATACCACCAAATGAAAGCTCTATTAGTGAGAAGAAAAGGAGGTAAAATTCATTTGGGTGGTAAGTTGTATGACCGAGCAATAAACGGTGAAAGTAGTGTAGTGCGGATTTGTAAAAAAGGGCCTGGTCACTAGGGGGGTATAAACCTGTGGTCTTCAAGTGGTTAAAGGACGATGTATATTTATGAAAATGCCCTTTTGGCAGTGGTTATGTTGGACAAACCTCGCGTCCTATGAAAAAATGGTTAGGTCATTGATTAAGGTTTATAAAGAAAAAATAGATATAAATGTGGCTAGGCATTCAAATATAGAATCAAGTCAAAACCATACAGGACCACAGTGAATATGGATTGTGACACAACTTTTACCATTTGATATGTAAAGATGTTCGGTTGATTTATTATTTATTTAAGTCCATTTCTGATAGGATTTCCCATCGATCATTGTTTGAAATACATTTAAGCAGCAATGGCATACAAAACGCAATTTTCGCAAAAAAATGCATAAAAGACGCAAAGACCCACATGTCTTAAAATCCGGGTTTTCCATGCTTCCATGCAATTACCTGATTCCGTTTCAGACTTTAATTCGGGCCACGACTCAATATAAAAGGATATGGGGAAGCACTTCAAGGTTACCACTGAGGAAGGGGTCATCCACAAACCCTGAAACTCGTATGGTAGAAAACCTTGTTCCGGCATGCTGGCATAGTAACTTACCAAAGACCAACTCTAACAAGTCGTGTTAGATACCCACGATCCCAAGGTAACCTTTGCTCAAAAGCTACGAGTCACGTGAGTCCCAGGGAGATATGCAAAGCGGACATTCGCCTGGCGCCTAATCCAAACCGCAGGCCAGTGAATATCCTTGGAGACCGAGTGTCGCATGGGCAAATTTGGATGCAGGTAATATCGACACAGTTGCTTTAAGTGGTGGAACGCCACCCAGACGAATCACTGCACTGTGTCTATTTGATATTTACCCAAAGTTCTTGCGAATGTGTGAATCTAGGATGTCCGCTTGACATTGCATACTATGAGACTGTGAATTTTTTAAAAGTTTGAGCATAGTTTTCCATCTGAATTCAATACATCTACAAAAGTTTGCACATAGTTTGCTCTCTGGAAAATCGGGATGCAAGCATACTGTGAGACTGCGAAATTTTAACAGTATTATCTGCCATTACCGGATTGCGAAATTGTGACAGTGTTCTACTCCAGTGAAGTGTGGAGTTACCAGTGAAGCACTCAGTTGCGATTATCGCTGCTATTAGACAACATTTTGTCATTGCTGCTATTTTTTGTTTTTATTGTGTTAATATTTTAATGGTATTTTTATTATGTTTTTTTCACTATATTGCCTTTTTAGGGCTATTTAGCCCAATAAACAGTTATTTCTGCAGGGTTTTGACTTGATTCTATATTTGAGTGCCTGGCCACATTTATATCCATTTAATTCCATTTGAGTGACCGGGTGGGTCACAAGGACCAAGAGCACCTTATCCTGATACAGCTGTAGCGATCCACAGTAATTGTTATTGATTTGTATTGTTTTATCCACCCATTCTGATGAGCTCCTCAGCTGGTGATATGGATATATGGAATCATGTCGAAATTAAAAAACAAATGGTGGAGACTTTCAATTTTGATGATAGACAGAACAACACGGAGTCTATGTCAGGTATCTTTGGAGAGTTGGAGATATTGCTACAGAAACAGCTTAAACAACGGTGGGAGATTAAATCTCTCACCCAATGTATAAAAAGTGGCAATGTCCCCAAGGGGCTACAACTCTCCAGGACCCCTGTACAAGATCTATGTGACGATAGGTTTATTGCGGAATGGGACCAACTGTTAAAAAATCAATCTATAGCTTTGATGGAATTGATTGTTAAAAGACGGACGCAGATTTTGGACGGCCTGTTGGGAGAGATTAGCAAAATTAAGGTAAAGGTTGACACATTGCCAAGGAATGAAGAATACAATACCTGGCAACAACGGATCTGTAAAAATATGGATAGATTGGAACAAGAAATTATAGATAAAAAAATGAAAAAGTACAATAGAGGTCAGCAGATAATCAATAATCAATAAGGTGAGCACGGGAGATAATACTTTAGGGGAAATTAATGAGGTTACAGCACAACACTCAAAAACAAGGGAGAAGGCCAAATATAGAGAACCATACAAAGAGGATAAGAATGACACAAATGCACACACTATTACTAAAGTGTCTAATAAACACAAAATTTTGGCAAAGGAGCCTTTTTTAGATCAAACCCCACCTCATCACCGAACACAAGAGATACTGCACAGCGTTCACCACTCTCCCAAGGGAACATATCACTTGAATTCCCCAGTTCAACACTCTTACAATCTGAGAAACAGACAGGAAACACAGAATTGGGGATACAGAGGGACACTACACGATCCACCCCCAGGCTACAACTCTCACTGGAGACACAACAGAACACTAATGAAATCACAAGAATGGACACAGGATTATCAAGGACGAAAAGAAAAACACGAAGGGCAAAGAGGAAAAAGACACAGACACAGATATTAAATACAGATCCAATGACACAGACTTCAATTATAAATCTAAGTAAGATCAATTTAACTACATCTCAGAAATCCCTACTAGACAGGGGTCTCAAATTTTCTCCAAGTACAAAATTGAGCAATTTTGACACCTATGTCGGTATTGAAAAGTTTATAAGGAAAGTCTGTCTCAAAAGATATTTTTCAAAGAATCCTATCGCTCCAGATTTTCAGGGAATATGTTCCCCCATACCGAACTGAAACCCAAATAAACCAAATATCCTAGACAGGAAATTAGTCCCGAGATAGAAACTTTTAGAAAGAACATAGAACGTGATATTAGGATTATGGGTAACATGAATAAAGGAAGACCTAACCTTTCTGGACAGGAAATTACAGCTATTAAGCAGCTACAAAAAAATTATGACATCACTATCCACCCCGCAGATGAGGGCGGGGCGATAGTGATATTAAATACGGAGGATTATAACATGGAGTGCTATAGACAGTTGACAGACATTGAGGTCTACACTAGGGTTGAGCGAACAGTTCGAGCATAGTTCGGGTTCGTACCGAATTTTGGGGTGTTCGGGACACGGACCCAGACCTGAACATTTTCAAAAAAGTTCGGGTTCAGGTCCGTTGTTCGGCGATTTCTTCCTGCTTTCTGAAGGGCTGCACAGCAGCCAATCAGCTAGCGTTTTACTTCTTGCCCTAAGAAGCCATCACAACCATGCCTACTAATGGCATGGCTGTGATTGGCCAAGTGCAGCATGTGACCCAGCCTCTATTTAAGCTGAAGTCACGTAGCGCCGCACGTCACACTGCTCTGATTAGTGTAGGGAGAGGACGCAGCTTCAGTGAGGGTGAAATTAGGCAGGAAAAAGTAAGCAAAAACACCTAATCAAGTGATCGATCTACAGCTGTGAATCATTCAAGTTCTGCTAGTTAATTGCTCACTGGTTTTTAGGCTGCACAGAGTGTTTTTCTGTCACTTTGATCGGCGGCCATTTTGTGTCTTGTGGTGCACCAGCACAAGCTGCCACCGAGTCCATCAATCCATCAATACTAGTTTTTTTTTTTATATATCCTACATCAGTGGCTTGGCTGTGCTTATTGTCACCCTTAGAAACTCAGGATAGAAATTTCTATATTTTATTAAGGGGTTAAATTAAATTGCCAAAATAGCAATTCCTTAAATCTGGTGTTCCAGCTGTGGCTAGCCAAGTGTAATACTGTCTACTGTCTGGCAAAGGATAGATTTTTTTTTTGTGGTGAAATTCAATTGCCAAAATAGCAATCCCCTAAATCTAGTGTCCCAGCAGTGGCTGGCAAAGTTTAATGGTGTCCGGCAAAGGATATATTTTGTTCTGGGGTGAAATTCAATAGCCAAAATAGCAATACCGTGAATCTGGTGTCCAAGCAGTGGCTGGCCAAGTTTAATAGTGCCCGTCATAGGATATATTATTTTCTGCGGTGAAATTCAGTTGCAAAAATAGAAATACCGTAAATCTGTTGTTCCAGCTGTGACTGGACAAGTTTCATAGTGTCCGTCATAGGATATATTATTTTCTGGGGTGAAATTCAATTGCCAAAATAGCAATACCGTAAATCTGGTGTCCCAGTAGTGGCTGGCAAAGTTTAGTAGTGTCCGGCAAAGGATATATTTTGTTCTGGGATGAAATTCAATTGCCCAAATAGCAATACCATAAATCAGTGGTTTCAGCTGTGGCTGGCCAAGTTTAATACTGTCCGGCAAAGGAAAGATTTTAAATTGTTGGGTGAAATATTACCATCTTTGCCAGGTAAAATCCCCTGCACTGCATAACTCAGGGTCCTTTCACACTTGCGTTCTGAGGATCCGGCAGGCACTTCCGTCCTGCCGGATCCGTCAGAACGCAAGTCACCTGAACCATTAGAAGACTGATCAGGATCCTGATCAGTCTTCGAATTGCTTTCAGGTTACTATGGCAGCCAGGACGCTACTAGCGTCCTGGTTGCCATAGTAGGCGAGGAGCGGGGAGCGGCATACTACATTCCGTGCGGCTCCGGGCGCTCCTGAATGACGTCAGAGCGCCCCATGCGCATGGATCACGTGATCCATGCGATCACGTTATCTATGCACTGGGGCGCCCTGACGTCATCCTGGAGCGCCCCGGGAGCCACACAGAATGTAAGTATGCCGCTCCCCCGCTCCCTGCTACATTTTACCATGGTAACCAGGACTTTAGCGTCCTGGCTGCCATGGTAACCAGTCAGAAAAAGCTAAATGTCGGATCCGGCAATGCGCCGAAACGACGTTTAGCTTAAGGTCGGATCCGGATTAATGCCTTTCAATGGGCATTAATTCCGGATCCGGCCTTGCGGCAAGTGTTCCGGATTTTTGGACGGAACAAAAAGCGCAGCATGCTGCGGTATTTGCTGCGTCCAAAAAACGTTCCGGTCCTGAACTGAAGTCATCCTGATGCATCCTGAACGGATTTCTCTCCATTCAGAATGCATGGGGATGATCCTGATCAGGATTCTTCCGGAATAGAGACCCGACGACGGATCTCTATGCCGGAAAACAAAAACGCCAGTGTGAAAGGGCCCTAACAGGGAACTTACAATTGGCGGTTACATTCTTGCATGAAATTAAGCCTTTTTGGGCTGTAAAGCCAAAGGTAGTCTTCAATAACTCGTTTTTTATTTTTTATTTTACAACAATGGTTGGGTGAGGCCGGTATACATGTCTATTCTGCATAACGTTTAAACAAGTCCTGTGGAATCCATGTCTGGTTCTTTTTAATAAACGAAAGCTTAGTTGCCAACATTGTCTGCAGACAGACGGCTGCGCTTGTCTGTGATAATGCCCCCAGCCATGCTAAACACACGTTCAGACAATACAGTGGCTGCAGGGTAGGTCAGCACCTCCAAGACGCAAAGGGCAACCTCAGGACATGTGCCCAATTTAAAGACCCAGAAGTTGAATGGGCCAGACCCAGTGGCGTAGCTAGAAATGATTGGGCACCACATCAAATTTTTAAATGGGGCCCCCCTCCCCCAGTAATTTTTGTCAGTACGTGTACTGTTCCACCATGTTGCTGAAATGCTGCTTCCTGCTAAGGTGTTCCAGATCTGCTGGTGGTGCAGGTTGTTTTGGCATGATGACAAAGCTTTTCCACATTTTGCCAATGATAAACCTGCCTTCTGAGGTGTTGGTGGTCACCCAGCTGCATTAGCAAATTCTTCCTCCTCCTCCTCAGATTGGAGAGGGTTGATTTGATTAAGAAGATGTCAAGAATAGAATCTAAGTTTATATTTGAATTTGGTTCACTAACTCCAAATGGTTTAAATGCAGATTGGGAATTATATGGTTTTCTCTGACTGGGCGCCCACTGATTTAACGGACGACCAGGTGTATTTTTTCTATATAACCTGGTGCCAGTGGGCCTCCATTCATTTCCATGTATTTCCCATACAGGTTCACAGTGAATATGGATTGTGACACAACTTTTACCATTTGATATGTAAAGATGTTCGGTTGATTTATTCTCTATGCAGGTCCATTTCTGATAGGATTTCCCATTGATTATTGTTTGAGATACATTTAAGCAGCAATGGCATACAAAAAAGTCTTTGAAAAATCGTATAAAAAATGCAAGGTAACCGCAGTATGGTAATGGCATTATTGTTTGAGGTACATTCAAGCAGCATTGGCATATAAAATGCAATTTTCGCAAAAAAACGCATAAAAGACGCAAAGAAATCGCAACATGAAAAAGGCAATGTCCACATGTCTTAAAATCCGGATTTTCCATGCTTTCATGCAATTATCTGATTCCATTTCAGACTTTAATTCGGGCCACAACTCAATATAAAAGGATATGGGGAAGCACTTCAAGGTTACCACTGAGGAAGGGGTCATCCACAAACCCTGAAACGCGTATGGTAGAAAACCTTGTTCCGGCATGCTGGCATAGTGACTTACCCAAAGACCAACTCTAACAAGTCGTGTTAGATACCCACGATCCCAAGGTAACCTTTGCTCAAAAGCTACGTACAAAGTGGACATTCGCCTGGCGCCTAATCCAAATCGCAGGCCAGTGAATATCCTTGGACACTGAGTGTCGCATGTGCAAATTCGGATGCAGGTAATATCGACACAGTTGCTGTAAGTGGTGGGACGCCACCCAGACGAATCACTGCACTGTGTCTATTTGATATTTACCCGTTCTTGCAAATTTGTGAATCTAGGATGTCCGCTTGACATTGCATACTATGAGACTGTGAATTTTATAAAAGTTTGCGCATAGTTTTCCATCTGAATTCAATATATCTACAAAAGTTTGCGCATGGTTTGCTCTCTGGAAAATCGGGACGCAAGCATACTGTGAGACTGCGAAATTTTAACAGTATTATCTGCCATTAACGGATTGCGAAATTGTGACAGTGTTCTACTCCAGTGAAGTGTGGAGTTACCATTGAAGCACTCAGTTGCGATTATCGCTGCTATTAGACAACATTTTGCCATTGCTGCTATTTTTTGTTTTTATTGTGTTAATATTTTAATGGTATTTTTATTATGTTGTTTTTCACTATATTGCCTTTTTAGGGCTATTTAGCGTAATAAACAGTTATTTCTGCAAGGTTTTGACTTGATTCTATATTTGAGTGCCTGGCCACATTTATATCCATTTAATTCCATTTTAGTGACCGGGTGGGTCACAAGGACCAAGAGCACCTTATCCTGATCCAGCTGTAGCGATCCACAGTAATTGTTATCGATTTATAAAGAAAAAATGACAAAGAATGCAAGTGAAGATTTACAACTATTAACCCCTTCCCTAACCAACGCCGTAATAGTACGGCGCTGCGTGAAGTGACTTCCCAACTTTCCGATCAGTTGCAGAGGTCCAGGTGTTCCCATTATCCTACTGTATGCGCCAGCATCGGTGGAAACAAAGATGCCGGCGCATTAACCCTAGATGTGCTGTGGTCAGCACTGACTTCGGCACGTGTGATGTCTGTGGAGGGAGAGATCTGCCATCGGGTCCCCGCGCAGCTGTCTGGCTGGGAAGGCAGCCCAATGCCTTCCTTAGGCCTCATGGCTGCCTTCCCTGTTAGCCTGTGAGATCCAGCCCCATGGATATATCATGCAGGAAGGCTGTAAATGTATTTCACAGAGTAATACACTTACATCTAAAGCATTACAATACAGATATATTGTAATGCATTGTACAAGGGATCAGACCCCCAAAAGTTGGGGGGAGTTAAAATGAAGTTTTTCATAGTAAAAAAAATAAAAGTTTCAAGTAAAAAAAAAGCGTTCTTTTCCCATAATTAAGTAATAAAAAAATAGGAAAAAAACTAAAGTAGACTCTACATAAGACGATCACTCAAAAAATACAAAAAATGGCTCTCAAAAAATGGGAACACAAAAACATACTTTTCTTTTGAAAAATGCTTTTACTGAGTACAACCTAACAAAAATAAAAAATGGACACATTAGCCAGGGCTGGGTACCGAAAAGGGCGAATCTTGGGTACAAGAAGAACAATGGTGGCACCCTCATTGTACCCATGGCCTAATTTGCCTATTAAGAAAAAGTATCAACTCTGGAACAAAGCCTTGAATCAACAAAAGAAAAACAGCATTTTAATATTAAAAATCTACCAAAAAAGTGACATTTTAAAATTTCACCTCCATTTTCCTTAAATTCCAAGGGTTAGCAAAGTTTGTAAGGCCCCTTTGACATCTGTGTTGTGAGACTCCGGCGTGCACTTCCGTCGCTGGAAATGCCCGCCGGATCCGTCACAACGCAAGACAACTGAAAGCATTTGAAGACTGATAAGTCTTCAATATGCTTTCAGGTTACCATGGCAGCCAGGACGCTACTAAAGGCCTGGCTGCCATGGAAAAGAAGCGGGGAGCCTGTGGAAAAGCTACTTACCTTCCGTGCGGCGGCCGGGGTCCCTGCATCGCATGGATCACATTATCGAGGAGCGCCGCATGAGGATAAGTAGCTTCTCCCCCGGCTCCCCGCTGCTTTTCCATGGCAGCTGGGACTTTAGTAGCGTCCCGGCTGCCATGGTTACTATTCTTAAAAGCTAAACGTCGGATACGGCAATGCGCCGAAACGACGTTTAGCTTAAAGTCGGATCCGGATTAATGCTTTTCAATGGGCATTAATCCTGGATCCGTCCTTGCGGCATGTCTTCAGGATTTTTGGCCGGAGGAAAATCGGCAGCATGCTGCGGATTTTGCTACGGCCAAAAAACATGTCAGTACTGAATTGAAGACATCCTGATGCATCCTGAACGGATTTCTCTCCTTTCAGAATGCATTGGGATAATCCTGATCAGTATCTTTCCGTCCTAGAGCCCCGACGATGGAACTCTAGGACTGAAAGGAAAAACGCAGATGTGAAAGGGCCCTAACATCAGTTTTTAATAATTTAAGGGGTGTAGTTTCTAAAATGGGGTCATTTATGGGTGGTTTCCATTATCTAAGCCCCTCAAAATCACTTTATAACTGAATTGGTGCTAAAAAAAATGGTTTTGGAAATTTTGTTGAACATTTGAAAAATTGCTTCTAAAATTCTAAGCCTTCTAAGTTCTAACGTCGTAAAAAAATAAAATTACATTTACAAAATGATGCCAACATAAAGTAGACATATGGGGAATGTTAAGTATCAAATATTTTATGAGGTATCACTTTCTGTTTTAAAAGCAGAGAAATTGAAATTTTCAAAATTGTGAATTTTTCATAATTTTTTGTAAATTTGGGATTTTTCATTAATAAAGGTGAAATATATTGACTGAAATTTATGACTGTCATGAAGTGCAATGTGTTGCGAGAAAACAATCTCAGAATGGCTTGGATAAATAAAAGCGTTCCAAAGTTACTATTACATATAGTGACACATGTCAGATTTGCAAAAATTGGCCTGGGAGTTGAGGTGGAAAGTGGCTTGGTGATGAAGGGGTTAAAGATCATCTGGTGACAGTGGCGTACACATAATCCATGGGGCTCCGGTGCAAAACTGATCCATGGGGCCCCCTCCCCGTCGCCCCCCTCCCCCATTTCTGAGAGCGCTGCTAATGGCCATTTCAGCCCCAGTTTACTACTAAAATTAAATGTTTTGGCTAAATAAAGTATATTAAAAAAATGTTACCTATCCGTGCGGCTAATCCGCTGCGTGAATGAGTGCCAAGCCCCGCTCCAGACAGCAGAGACACAGAGCACTAACAGGATTGATAATGCTCTGTGCCTCTCTGTGATCTTTTAACTACAAAATCACGGTGACAACTTTATCTCACCGTGATTTTTTAGTAAAAAGATCACAAAGAGGCACGGAGCATTATCAATCCTGTTAGTGCTTTGTGTCTCTGCTGTCTGGAGCAGGGCTTGGCACTCATTCACGCAGCAGATTACCCGTACAGGATGTTAAAGAGCCCTAACCCTAATGCATGGCTACACTCACCCAGTCCTAACTAATAAAATCTGGTCCTACCTCATCCAGAGTGTCGCTGGCGTCGGCGTGATGTCCGCTGGATCCAGAACAAGGTCCCTGTGGTGAGAAAAAAAGAATAATCACATCAGGAAGGGATGGCGACTGCCCCTGTGAGATCACCAGCAGGGGGCGCTGTGCTGGCCTTTAAGACTGAGCCATGCCAATGTATAGCAGGGTAATCTAGTGCTACCACACAGTACTAATGCCCACCTTTGTTCCTGTAACAGTAGTTATACTCAGATATGTGCCCCCTCACAGTAGTTATGCCCAGTTATGTGTCCCCTCACAGTAGTAATGCCCAGTTTTGTGTCCCCTCACAGTAGTAATGCTAAATATGTGCCCCCTCACAGTAGTAATGACCAGAATACGTGTCCCCTCACAGGATTCTGCCCAGATATGTGCCCCCTCACAGTAGTAATGCCAAATATGTTCCCCTCTCACAGTAGTAATGCCAGATTATGTGTCCCCTCACAGTAATATGCCCAGATATGTGCCCCCTCATAGTAGTAATGCCAAATATGTGCCCCCTCACAGTAGTAATGCCAGATTATGTGTCCCCTCACAGTAATATGCCCAGATATGTGCCCCCTCACAGTAGTAATGCCAAATATGTGCCCCCTCACAGTAGTAATGACCAGAATATGTGCCCCTTCACAGTATTTATGCCCAGTTATGTGCCCCCTCAAAGTAGATATGCCCAGATATGTGCCCTCTCAGAGTGGTTATGCCAAATTATGTGCCCCTTCAAAATATTTATGCCCAGATATGTGCCCCCTCACAGTAGCTATGCCACATTATGTGTCCCTCACGTTAGATATGCCCACATATGTGCCCCTCACAGTGGTTATGCCAGATTACCTGCCCCCTCACAGTAGTTAGGCTGTCATATGTGCCCTCTCAATCCTCATAGTTATGCCTTCATATGTGCCCCCCCCCCCTCACAGTAATGCCTGATTAGGTGCCCCCTCAAATTAGTTATGCCCCCCCCCTCTTGCCCTTTGCCCCAAGTCTGCAGCCTTAGAAAAAAAAAACATACTTACCTTCTTCCCTGATGACAGGCTCCCTCATTCATTGCGGTGCTGGCTGTGCTGAAGGCAGATTCCCGGGTTTTCAGATCTCCTCCCACAGCCAGCAGCGCGATCTGGGGCCAGCAGGGGGAGCTCCTGAGCTGTGAAGATCAGTGAAGCAGGGATGAAAGAGGTTTCCCTGCTTCACTACGGAAAAGAAATGCCTGCCGGGTGTGAGTGAGTGCACGCTGCCCCCCCACCCCACATTATACATGTAATGGAGCGCTCTGTACTTTGTGCTGGGCCCCATCAGAGCGCTCCATTACATGTGAGTATAACATGATTTATTGTAGCCTGCTGGCCTGAGGGGTTGGGCCACAGGCGGCCGGGCCCCCTGGAGTGCCGGGCCCGGTCGCAACTGCGAACCCTGCGACCCCTGTATGTACGCCACTGTCTGGTGAGTAGTAGATTTTGAGAAAAGAGAAAAACATGGCTGGAGAGGAATGTTCCTCTATGGAATTTTAGATGTCGGAAGTGCACAGTTTGTAATCATATGTTGGAAAAAAAAAAAAGTTTATAAAAGTTAATGTTCTGTTTCAAATGTTATATAAAGTTTATAAAAGATAATGTTTTGTTACAAATGTTATATAAAGTTTATAAAAGTTAATGTTAATAAATTTATAACGTTGCTGCCTTTTTTTTTTACCTTCTAGGTGGACCAAGCGATCAACCAGCTGCAGCACTGATGTGCATTCTGACAGAAGCATTGTGCTGCGTGAGATATAGTTTGGAATCCAAATGTGTAAAAATGCCCTGTGAAATCCTAATATTACTCATTGGAATTTGGGCCCCTTTGCACATCTTGGCTGTGAAAAAGTGTCACTCATGTGGTATCGCCGTACTCAGGAGAAGTAGGGCAATGTGTTTTGGGGTGTATTTTTACATATATCCATGCTGGGTGAGAGAAATATCTCTATAAATTGACAACTTTGTATAAAAAAACTGAAAACGTTGTCATTTACAGAGATATTTCTCACACACAGTATGGGTATATGTAAAAGCACACACCAAAACACATTGCCCTACTTTTACTGAGTACAGTGATACCACATGTGTGACACTTTTTTTCAGCCTAGGTGCACAAAGGGGTCCAAATTCCAATGAGTACTTTTAGGATTTCACAGGGCATTTTTACGCATTTGAATTCCAAACTACTTCTCACGCTTTAGGGCCCCTAAAATGCCAGGGCAGTATAAAGAAGACACCCCAAGGTATTCCGTGAGGTATGGTGAGTTCATGTAAGATTTTATTTTTTGTCAAACAAAAAAAAATATCTATTTCTGCTAAATTGTGCCAAATTTTTTTTTTTCTATGAACTCGTTATTCCCCTCACGGAATACATTGGGGTGTCTTCTTTCCAAAATGAGGTCACTTGTGGGGTATTTATACTGCCCTGGCATTTTAGGGGCCCCTAAAGCGTGAGAAGTAGTTTGGAATCCAAATGCGTAAAAATGCCCTGTGAAATCCTAATATTACTCATTGAAATTTGGGCCCTTTTGCACATCTTGGCTGCAAAAAAAGTGTTACTCATGTGGTATCGCCGTACTCAGGAGAAGTAGGGCAATGTGTTTTGGGGTGTATTTTTACATATATCCATGCTGGGTGAGAGAAAGGGGGTCCAAATTCCAATGAGTACTTTTAGGATTTCACAGGGCATTTTTACGCATTTGAATTCCAAACTACTTCTCACGCTTTAGGGCCCCTAAAATGCCAGGGCAGTATAAATACCCCACAAGTGACCCCATTTTGGAAAGAAGACACCCCAAGGTATTCCGTGAGGGGCATGGTGAGTTCATAGAAGATTTTTTTTTTTTGGCACAAGTCAGCGGAAACTGTTTTTTTTTGGTTTTTACTTGCAAAAGTCTCATATTCCACTAACTTGTGACAAAAAATAAAATCTTACATGAACTCACCATACCCCTCACGGAATACCTTGATGGGTATTTTTACATATACCCATACTGTGTGTGAGAAATATCTCTGTAAATAGCAACTTTTTAAGTTTTTTTATACAAAGTTGTCAATTTACAGAGATATTTCTCTCACCCAGCATGGGTATATGTAAAAATACACCCCAAAACACATTGTCCTCCTTCTTCTGAGTACTGCGATACCACATGTGTGACACTTTTTTGCAGCCTAGGTGCGTAGAGGGGCCGAAAGCCCAACGAGTACCTTAACACTGGGTTCAGACCTGAGCGTTTTGAAGCCTAGCGTTTTTTGCGCGTTCAAGACAGGCGTTAACGCGCGTTTTTTTCAAGCGTTTTGGTAAATAGTGTAGGCGCGTTTGACGCGCGTTTATGTAATTGACTGCATAGTTGGCCAATGACCAAACTGCCCTCGCTATATATAGTTCGGCCAATCTGAGTGCTTTAGAGGTGTGAAATTCCATTGTGGCTGATCCAGCATGTTGCAAACTTTGAAAAACGCGCGTCCATAGGTGCGTTTTACGCTGCACAAACGCCCGAACAACACGCGTATCGCGTATCCCATTGAAGTATATTGGCACCAAACGCTCGAAAAACGCCCGAATTAACGCGAACATACTTGCTTATGCGTCGGACGTTTTTAGGCGCCTTCGAACGCGCATAAAAACGCGCAAGTGTGAACCATCCCCATTGGAATGCATGGTTCCTGTACTGTTGTGCGTTTTTTTGCGCGTTCGAACGCGGCGTTTTACGCGAAAGTGTGAACTGAGTGTTAAGCTTTACAGGGTTGCTCACAATTTAGCCCCGCCCAAAATGCCAGAACAGTAAACACAGCCCACAAATGACCCCATTTCGGAAAGTAGACACCCCAAGGTATTCACTGAGGAGTATAGTGAGTCCGTGGGAGATTTTTTTTTTTTTTGCCAGAAGTTAGCAGAAATGGAAACTTTATTATTATTTTTTTTCCTCAGAAAGTGTCATTTTCCCCTAACTTGTAAAAAAAAATTAAATCATACACGAACTCACCATGCTCCTCCGCAAATACTTTGGGGTGTCTTCTTTCCAAAATGGGGTCATTTGTGGGGGTATTTATACTATCCTGGCATTCTAGTACCTCAAGAAACATGACAGGTGCTCAGAAAGTCAGAGCTGCTTCAAAATGCGGAAATTCACTTTTTTGCACCATAGTTTGTAAACACTATAACTTTTGTGCAAACCAATAAATATACACTTATTGGATTTTTTTTTTATCAAAGACATGTAGCACAAGAAAATTCTGACACAAACTTGTATAGAAATGTAATTATATTTGAACAATTTTAAGAAGAAAAAGTTAAAAATACACTTTTTTTTAGAAAATTGCGGTCTTTTTTTATTAATATCAGAAAAACGAAAAATCTCAGCAGCAATCAAATACCACCAAAAGAAAGCTGTATTTGTGAGAAGAAAAGGAGGTAAAATTAATTTGGGTGCCAAGTTGCATGACCGAGCAATAAACCGTTAAAGTTGTGAAGTGCCGAATTGTAAAAAAGGGACTGGTCACTAGGGGGGTATAAACCTTTGGTCCTTAAGTGGTTAAATGGTCACTTTACTTTCACCCAACTTTGAATAACTCAACAGTACAGGTTCAGAGAAAAATACCTTGTTTTACAGTTAGTAGCATTTTTCTTCCTCACCTCCTCTTTCCTAAATTAACTTTCTCTCTAAAATTGGTGATAAATCTGTCTTTGTAAAACCAAGACAGGCTTCTTGCTCTCTAAATGATCAGATTACACCATGTCATAGAAGTCTAATGAGAAGAGATGGCGAGGAAGAGGGAGGAAATGCAGAGAGGCCAGACAGCAAAGACAGGATTCAGAAGATTCAGCAGTTAATAGTAAGTTAGGATACCGTATTTTTGCCCTATAAGACGCACCGGCCCATAAGACACACCTAGGTTTTAGAGGGGGACAATAAGAAAAAAAATATTTTTCATTACACCTTAGGTAAGACCACCAATCAGACGCCCAGTGTTAATCATACCTTAGCTGACAGCCCCAATCAGACCCCGAATGCTAATAAGACCCCAATAAGACCTCAAATCAGACCCTAATGTAAATGACCCCCAATCAGACCTCAGATAGGAGCCCCATGCCTCTCTTTAGCCCCCATTATTAGCCCTTATGCCTCATTAGCCCCCATTATGCCTGTAATTATCCCCCATTATGCCTCTCATTAGCCCCCATCTTCCATTATACCTCCAGCAGCCATTATGCCCCCATTATGCCTCTTATTATCCCCCATCAGCTATTATGCCCCCATTATGTTCCACATTGGCCCCCATCAGCCATTATGCCCCTCATTAGCCCTATCAGCTATTATGCTCCCATTATACCTCTCATTAGCCCCATCAGCCATTATGCCCCCAGCAGCCATTATGCTCTCATTATGCCTCTCATTAGCCCCCATCAGCTATTATGCCCCCAGCAGCCTCATGTTTTATAAAATAAAAAAACACTTACATCTCCTGCTCCTAGACGCCGCCGCTCCTCACCGCCCACGCTCAGTCACTCACAGTGCGCCTTCACGCTGTGCGCAGCCCTGCACAGCCGACGGCCGAGGACCAGGAAGCAGTGAGTACAGATCTTTCACCTCTTCCCGGTTCTCCGGTACTAATGACCGCTTCCATAATGGAAGCGCTTTATTAGCATTTGCTCCATAAGACACATGGGCATTTCCCCCCACTTTTTTTTTGGGGGGGGGGGAATGAGTCTTATGGGGCAAAAAATATGATAGGTCATCAGTATAAAAATCACGTAAAATACTTTTAAGCTTCTTTAATGATCCAACAATATATGGGAAATTTCAAACACTTTGACCCCTTACAATGGCTGGTCGAAATGCTGACCTTTAATAAAGAAGCTTAATGAATGGTGGATGATTTTGTCTCTACTGGCTTTTGGATCAATTAGTGGGAGTTAACAACTTACCTGCTCTTACACCTTCATAAAAATCATGTCCTTTCTGCAATGAGAAAAATAAAGAAATATGTTCTTAACTGAAACAATGAATGGGCTATTCTAGTCTTTATTTTTTTTATTTGTTTATGTAATAGGAAATCATACAATTCTCTAATGTCTGTGCATTTAAAATTTTGCATACATACCTTTCTTATAGCAGGCAGTTGACCGCTATATGCAGTAGAATGTTATAGACCAGTGATGGCTAACCTCTGGCACTCCAGCTGTTGTGAAACTACGACTTCCAGCATGTTCCATTCATTTCTATGGTGTTCTGAGAACAGCCAATCAAGTATGCTTCTTGGAAGTTGTAGTTTTACCCCAGCTGGATTGCCGGAGGTTAGCCATAACCGTTACAGACCATGTATCAGTACTCAATAATGTATCCATGGCCTAACTGAAACATGGCATCAATCATGTGACACTCTTCATATCATACACAGTCGAGTCACGTTATTATGATCACTTCCTACTTTCCACATAGGCAGTGCACAGCTCATGAAAGAAGACATGCGTTGTGAGCTGGCTTGGTGGGTGACTAAGGTATGCAGTATGCTGTCTTCACACATATCCCTCATTGCTGTCATGGGTAAAAGGGGTGACTTATAAGAGTTTCAAAAAGGGAAGATTTTCGGCTTTCGGGCCAGGGTGGCAGTATTTCTGAAACTGCACAGTTTGTGAGCTGTTCCTGTGCAGCTGTGGTTAAAGTGTATTGTGAGTGTAGAAATAGCACCACTGCGAATAAGCAATGTGGAAACTACAGAGCACCAATGGCCGCAAAGATACAGAAGGACCAACACGCTACAGTGGAGCAGCTTACCACTAAAGAGAACTAGGGGGCTAGCAGATGTAACAAAGTTTGTAAGGCTAAAAAAAAAATATCTTTCCATCCACTTCAGCCTGTTATCCTGCAAGTCTCAGGGTGGGTTCACATTACGTTCTATTCCTCCTTTTGACAAACACGTTTGAAAAAGAAAGATACAGAAAATGCAGCACATCACGTTCTTTTATTCTGCACAGTGATGTAAAAAAAAGTATACTTTTTTTTTACAATTGAACTCTATGGTGAACGGATGCTACTGTATGGCATCAGTCTGAGGCATCCGTTTAAAGTATACCTTTTTTGAATACAGATGCAGCCGAGCTAAACTTGCTGGTTAACGCATTATGTAAAGAATGGCAAGATACTTTCCAATGTCAATGCAATTCCTCCACAGTGTTACAGGTTTCATCCCTACGGTGTTCCCTTTTGCGGGATGATCTGTAGTTTTTGTTGACACCATTTTGGAGTGTTTGTGTCTTTTTGATCACATTTTATTAAATTTTTTGGGGTAAGAGAAGTGATGAAAAATTAGTGAATAGGCCATTTGGATAGGTCTTTTCAGTTACGTTTTGGAAAAATATTTTTATATTTTAATAGCACGGGTATTTTCAGATGCTGTGATGCCCATGATATTTATATTTTTTATTGTTTATTTATTTATTCTAAGGAAAGGGAAGTGATTGAAATGTTTATATTGTTTTATTTTTTTGTAATTTTGTATTTACTTTTTTTAAATCATTTTGTAGCCCCTTTAGAAGACTACAATGTCCACTACTTAGTTTTTTATAGCAGTAATATGTAGATAGCTGATTTCCTATTTTGGCCTGCCTCCTGCTGGCCAATATAGGAATTGCAGCTCTAATAGGCTGGGTCTCTTCAGAGAGACCCAGCCTGTTAGAATTAATTACCAGCAACCCCGATAGCCCTTTAGATGCTGTGATCACACTTGATCATGCCATCTAAAGGCTGTAATGTTCGCAGTCAGCATTTATGCTGGTCACAGACATTAGCTGCAGGACCTGCCTGCTGCACACGTGGGCGGGCGCCATTTTTAAAGGCCACACCAGCGCCAGACTTGTGCGGTACTGGTAGCAAATAGGTTAAATGTAGGCACTGCTTCACTATGCCTATTTTGTCTTTCAGAATCTGGTATATTATTTTTATCATTGCAGTCCATTTTTTATTTTTCTGTTGACACATTCATAACATGTTTTTTGTAGGGCTAAAAAAATACTTACTAACCAGTTCAGCTTATATACTACAAAGTTGATCTAGAGGAAGGAAAAATACCCTTATGAGGTAGAAGCCAATCCTTCTCATTTTAAGGGAAACTATTCTTTCCCGATTCCGATCAGAATAACTCCCTGGATCAACAGCCCTTCTCTAAAATTCTAGTAACTCCAGAATTCTAGTATAACTTGTAATATTATGTTACACCAAGAAAAACATCCTGGCCTTTGAAACTGTTTTAGTGAGTTCACTATGACCACCACAGTCTCACTGCTCTTAAAGAAAACCTTTCTATTTTGGTATAGAAACCAAAATAGGTTTGTTTTTGCAGGACCCTGGCAACTCCTGGGTTAAACATCAGGGATCAGAGGTAGCTTGAATCCCAACTACTGCAGCAGGATGATGGCTCTATATTACAGCAAAAAAGGAAAAGAAAGGCAGCACCTGTATATGCAGTGGTATAACCAAGCTGTACATGTACGACGCGCTGATCGGGCGGGTGCAGAAACAGCGCCCGCTTGATCAGCAGCAATGGCCTGGCTGTTCATAACAGCTGAGCATCTGTTGCTGCATCCACCGGCATCGGTGAAAACACAGATGTCATCACATTTACCCTTTGTTTTCTCTAGTCAACGTTGACTGCAGCATGCATGGAGTTTGCGAAGTGACAGGGTTCTCTCTCCGACTCCATCATGTCCCCACACTGTAGTGACAGGGTCCCAATGGCTGGTATGACATCCCGATGCTTTCCACTGCCATCTGAGCCCGCCAGCTATGGAAGCCTATGCCTGGGTCTCATAGACAGACAACATAAAAGCTGACAGGCAATGCATCACAATACACAATTTATTGTAATGCATTGTAGATGGGATCAGACCCCCAAAAGTTGATGTTTCAAAGTAGGACAAAAATAAAAAGTAAAAAAAAGTTTAAGAAGTGTTTTTTTTTAATAAAAAAAAAATGTTTTCATCATCAAGCGCCCTTTTTCCTAATCAAGCCATATACAATAAAAAATAAATGGACATATTCAGTATCACCTTGTCTGTAACCACCAGCTCTATAAAAATATCACATGATCTACCCCGTCAGATGAGCACTGTAAAAGGGGTCACAACAGTAATTTTTTTGTCACTTTGCCTTACAAAAAGAGTAATAAATGCTTTGTGTAAGAGTGGCAAAACTATATAAAACTAGTATCTCTTTAATTGTACTGACCAGCAGAAAAAAAAAGTAACATGTCATTTTACTGCATGTAGTTTGCTGCAATAACAATGGGCGGCAGAGTTGCTGCCTTTTCTTTATCCTGTTTCCCAAAAAGCTAAATAAAAAGCGATTAAATTGCTGCATGTACCGCAAAATAGAACCAATGATAAAAATCCGTTGAGAGAAAAATAAATGCATGGTTTCAGAAAATGGCTGTACTGGTGTCCAGAGGCTGATCAATAGCAACATGGTGCCCATAAACCATTCCATCAAAATCTGCCCTCCAAAATCCATATGGCACTCCTTCTCTTCTGATCCCTGCCGTGTGCCCAGCCATATATGGGATGTTGTCATGTTCTTTTTTCATAGTATCTGTTTATAAAATTTTCTAAGAAAAAAACAACCCTTTCAAGGTATAACAGTACACAGACAATCACAATCATGCAAGCAATCTAGTGGTATCCACTGAGCAAAGTCTATGTCTTTATTCAGAGTTAAATGTTCAGATAGTTTCTGTCTAAAAAGTAATTCGTGTGAAAAAAAACGCAAATAGTAAATACAAAATGTTCTATCGCACTCACACGGACACACATTCAAACCAAACAATCACTACCCACGGGACCAGACAAGGAAATATTGCTCAATCAAGGTGACACTGTTTTTGCATTTATCCAAGGATCTTATATTTTAAGGAAACGGTAGGTACCCCTAAGATCGTAAACAAGCTTGTAAAGTCCTAGATCAGCATTGACTAACTGTATCCAGTGCTGTTCGGTGGGTATTTTAGGGGTCTTCCAGTTCAGAAGGATAGTTTTCCTTGCGTAACATAGAAGCAGCCTATATAGTTTCCTACCATACTTAGTGGGGAGAATATCATTGACTATTTCCAACAGACTCGTCTTTGGCGTGCAAATCTCTGGAAGTCCTAATTTAGTGTTTATGTAGGCATGTACCTATACCCAAAAGTTCTGGATAATCGGGCTAGTCAATCTGCGCATCTTAAATAATCTATCAGGTGTATAGTACACTCTATACAACCATTTCAACTGTATAAGTTGATCTCTGGCACTGACAACCGTGGATCGCCACATATGGCTCAATTCCCTCACATGATGGGCCTCTCGATCAACCACATCTCGTCTCCATTTGCCAATAGATTTATCAAGCGAAGAGTCTTGTTCAGCCACGAGTGCTGCATATAAAGTGGATACTGGTTTATCTAATTGAACCCTTCTTATTACTGCCTCCACTGGGTTACATTCCAACTTCAGTGGACCATTACCGAAATGAGCACTACAGCCATGCCTGAGCTGGTAGTATCTGTACAGAGAGTGTTGGGGTAGTATGAATTCTTGTTTCAGACTATTGAAGGATCTGAACAAACCATTATAATAAAGTTGTGTAAAGTACCGCAGACCCCTTTGAGGCCAAAATTCAAATTCTGGCAGAGAAAATAGTTCAGGCAGAACCTTGTCCCTCCATAGCGGCACATATAGTGACCACCTCTCCCCATCATCCTGAACTATGTGCACACTCACCCACTTAACCCAGATTGCCAACGTCGCAGCAATAGTGGGAGTAAAGTTCCGTGCTGCATACGTCCCATTCTTATATACTAAGTTTGTGAGAGCTTCATATTACCCCACTAGAGCAGCTTCCAACACTACAGCTGGGTTGCTTGCATCTGCTCTGATCCACCATGCCACATAACTCAGCTGTACCATCTCATAATAGAGAGAGAGATTAAGCAGTGCCAAGCCCCCCGCCCATATGGCGCCTGAAGGGTTTGTCTCGCTATCCTAGGATGCAGTTTGTGCCATAGAAATGGAGTAAACATCCTGTCCATAAGAACAAAATGCCTCTTTGGTAGTGCCAAAGGTGTCGCCCTATATAGATATAACATTTTTGGCAGAAGGATCACTTTTATGATATTAACACGACCAATCCGGGTCAGTGGCAGGTTTTCCCATGCCTCAATTTTCCTAGTGATATATGTCATTGTAGGGACTACGTTCAGTTGATAGAACTGTGCACCTTCTCTCTGTAATACAATCACCAAATACTTGAACTGTTCTACTATTTGAAGCTTGGACTGCAATGAAATATGAATGGGATCAAAAATCATCTATCAAGCAGAGGCTCGACTTAGCCCAATTTACCCGTGAACAAAAGAAATTTCCAAATGTATCCACAGTATCTAAGAGAGCATTTAGAGATCTACCTGGGTTCGCCAAATATACCAGCATGTCATCTGCATAAAGAGAAAGTTTCGCAGTTATCCCCACTGCCTCCCAACCTTCTATAGCTGAGATGGACGATATAAGTAGCGTCAAAAGCTCAATTATGAGCGCAAAAAGCAGTGGGGAAAGAGGGCAACCCTGCCTGGTGCCCCTTCTAAGGAGAAAGGGATCAGAGACATACCCATTTACCTTGACCATGGCTGTTGGAGTTTTATAAAGTATTTGCAACCATCTTAAGAAATTCTGCACACATTTGTTTAAGTGTAGCCCACATAAAGTCCCACTGCACTGAGTCAAATGCTTTTTAATTGTCTAACGATGCCAGGACTCTCATGCCCCTGTTATCATGTTGGACCTGAAGATTGGTATAAAGGCGTCTTAAGTTTATATCTGTGGTTCTCCCTGGCATAAACCCCGACTGATCCACTCCCACTACTGAGAGGATCACCTCCCTTAGTCTCAGTGCCAGTACCTTTGCTAAAATTTTAGCATCTAGGTTCAGGAGTGAGATAGGCCTGTAAGAGCTACACTGATCTGGCGGCCTTCCCGACTTGTGCATTACCACAGTAGTAGCCTCGATGACAGAAGGGGGTAAAGCGCCTTGTTCAAAAGCATGATCAAAAAGCTTCTGAAGTCTGCCACTATGCACCTTGGAATGGAGTTTATACCATTCAGCCAGGAGGCCATCCGGACCAGGAGCTCTCCTTGCTGTCAGGGATTTGATAGCTAGTTCAAACATCTGTTGAAGTATAAGTACTTTTAGAGGCATATAAGGAAGAGTGGTAGGAGGCAAATTGATGACACACATCTTGGGGCTCAATCACGAGTTCATCTTGGTCAGACATAACACCTGCAACCACAGTTTGGGGGGGTTTCTGAGCGAGCTAAGTAGGCCAAAGCCCTACCATTCTTATCTCCATCAGAAAAAATAGTCTGTTTCTGGGCTAAGAGTTTCCTCTGTGTACTCTGTGAGGTGTAAACAGAACAGACGCTGAGCCTCTAAGCAGTTCCCCCTCTTTTGACTTCTCAGATCTTTTAGAAATTCTTGCTCCTTATTGGAGACCTCTTCCTCCAGCCTAGTCCATGTTATGCGCAGTTCCCTCCTGTGTGTCACTATTGCATAGATTAATGCTCCCCTCATCACAGATTTGAAGGCATCCTATTCCACCAAAGGATCTGAAGACCCCTCATTTGTTGCCCAGTATTTTGTCATGTTCTCATAATTACTACTTGCCACTGGGAGGACCTCCAGCCACATCGGGTTTAGACGCCACCATCTAGTGGGGGTAATCAATGGCTGTGATAGAATGAAGAGAAGGGGGGTATACTTCTAGGTAAGTAATCACTGGTTCTAATATAGGGTAGTAGACCTCTGCTGACAAAAGCCAAATCTATTCGGGACATCGATCCCGAATAGAGGCCGAGTAGCAGGAGAACTGTGGGAGGGTAGGATGAAGTCGCCTCCAAGCCTCTGTAAGTTCATGTGCGTCCGCCCAATATGAGAGAGCTCTGTTGTGTGTAGCCTGAGGATGTAGCCTATCTTTAATAGGATCTAGGGCGGCATTATAGTCACCCATAATAATAAGGGGGGTTGCTGCAAACATCCCGACTTTACTCATAATGAGATCTAAGGTTTACCTACAGAATGGAGGTGGTACATATAAACCTATAATCAGATATTGCAGCCCTCTGATATTGGCCTGCAATAGCACGTATCTGCCGGAGATATCTATTTGGACTGATATTAACTGGAAGGGAAGGCTTTTAACAATTAAAATGGAGACTCCCCTCGCATAGTTAGAGAGTAAACCGCATGATAGACGGATACCACCCATGGTCGTTTAAGGGCCAAAACTTTCTGCCCTCGTAGATGTATTTCGTGCAGTACTACTATATCAGGGCTGTATCCTTTCAAGTAATTGAAGACTAGTGAACGCTTATCCTTGTCATTAAGACCTCTGAAATTCCAGGACAGCAACTTAACTGACGCCATACAGCCACCAAATAAATGTAACTACATCCTTAAGTCCCGTGGAGGATCCAACATGCATACTCACACATACCGACACAGACAAAAAGAAACCAAAAACCCATGCCCTTCCCACCGACCCACCCCGCCCAATCCTTCCCAACATGGCTGAGCCTTAAACCAGTAATCTGAAACAATTGGGTGTCTCACTACCCCCAGCACACCAAACACGTATCTACTGCATACACAGTGATGAATGGAACTATAGAAAGGCAATTGAGAAAGCGAAACAGAAAAAACTAAAGAAATTCAAAATTCTCCTCCATCTCAGAATATCATCACACAGCAACTTTTGTGTGAACTTCCCATCTGTTAGGAGAATAGAGCATAGAGGAACAGAGGTACTTAGAAGGTATAGGAGAAATTAGAGTCCAAAAAGTCTCCATATAGCTACTTATGTATCATTATCAAATCAGCGACGAGGCCTCGCATCCGGACGCCTGTCAATCTAATCTGCAGCTGCTTCAGGAGTTTCAAAGAAGTGTACAGTCTTACCATCTTGCACTCGAAGTCTGGACGGATACATCATGGTGTACTTTATATTCAGATCCCGTAGACGCGCCTGGACATCGTTAAACTGCCTCCTCTTCTTTTGGACTTCCGAGGTGAAATCCAGGTAGAAGAATAACCTGACATTTTCATAGATGATATTGCCTTTCTGTCGGGCTGCCAACAGGATATCGTCTCTGTCCCTGTAGTTCAGGACTTTCATAATGAATGGCCGAGCAGGTGCACCCACAGGTAGCGGTTTTGTTGGGAATCGATGAGACCTTTCAATAACTAAACAATTGGACAGAGCCACGGGTTGTAGGACATCTTGTATCAGTTGTTCAGCAAAGATTTCCAGAGTAGACCCTTCAGCTCTTTCAGGCAATCCCGAAATGCGAATATTATTTCTTCTGTTTCGGTTCTCAGCATCTTCAGCTCTAGCTTGTAGTAGCCTAGCTTGTTGCTGTGGTTGTCTGGTGTCAGTCTCCCCCGTTCGGGTCAAATCTTCCACAGCACTTAATCTGTGTTCAACTTCAGTGGTTCTTTCATGTATTTTATCAAAATCATGCCGTAAACAGCTGAGATCTGACTAAACATGGTCAATTTTTGCAATGAGAGCTGCTTGACATGTTGCAATTGCCTTCATTATCTGAGAGGTTTCTGCTGAAGTAACCACAGGGTATGAGTCATCCTCTCCCTGCTCTGTTTGACTTATGGCATCCATGTCGGTTTTTGTAGCAGGGGTAGCAGCAAGTGTATTAGTTTTGCGGCTCATATAAAAAGAGCACGTGCGTGCTGGTTTGATGAAGTACAGACAGGAGTAACTCTGGGATCGCTGTCCCAACCAACGCAGAGACAAACTCAAAAACATGAGAGCAAAGGATGTCTAAATGAGGGCAAGACCACATAATGTGTAATAGTGTTCCCTTCCCACCACACTGTCTCCAACAAAGGTATAAAGTCCGGGGGGGGAAATAATGCCAAGACGCATAGGAGTAAAGTATCATCTCAATGCTGTTTTCCTATATGCTTCATAATGAGAGGCTCAAATGGGTAACAGCAAATTTCAATGCCGTGATCCATTGTGTGTTGGATATCTCCTTGCCGAGCTCATTGTCCCAGATTAGGTATGGGGTTATTTTTGTGAAGGACTCCTTTGAGTTTAACATGGAATAAAGAGGCCTAATACCAGTTGACCGACTTGGTGTCAACGATCATAATTCAAAGAGGGGTCTAAAAGCTTTAAATAATAGTGGTTTGTCTGATTGTATGTGATGGCGTATACTGAGGTACTGGTAGAAGTCTTTATGTGGAATCTGATAGATGTCATGTAGAGTGGAAAAGGCATGTAAGGTGTCATTGGAGAAAAGATTAGACATGTTAGCTATGCCTTTGAGATACCACACCTACAGTGAGGTGTTAGGAATAAGGTACTCCAAGGATTGGACCGTAACCCTTCCAATGAACGAGGTACTGAAGGGAACCCTAAAGGACACAAGAGTCAACAATTCTGGAAATTTGAAACTCCAGACTCCCGTCAACCATGACAGGTGGAGGTGGCAAGGAAGATGGTACAGCAGATTCCATAAAACTCTTTAACAATGATTTATGGAAGACATTATGGATCTTCCAAGCCTGCGGAAGTTCAAGGTGAAAAGAAACTGGATTAATTTATGGCAGAGATCTTGTAAGGAACAATAAATCTTGGACCTAACTTCCAGGATGGCACCTTCAACTTAATGTTCTTAGTGGACAACCACACCAAATCACCCACATTCAGGTCCGAACCAGACAAACGTTTCTTGTCAGCCATACGTTTATACCTATCGCCCATCTTCTTTAAATTGATTTGAATCTTCTGCCAGATGAATGACAAGGAAGAAGCAAATCTCTCCTCATCAAGTATACCAGAGGAACTATTCCCAGAGAACGTACCAAACTGGGGGTGAAACCCATATGCACCAAAAAATGGTGACTTATCAGTGGACTTCTGTTGACGGTTATTCAAAGCAAATTCAGCCAAAGACAAAAATGAGCACCACTCTCCTGATTCTCAGCGACAAAACACCTCAAATATGTCTCTAGATTCTGGCTACTGTGTTTAGTTTGTCCGTTTGACTAGGGGTGAAAAGCCGAAGAGACCAGGCGTGTACAGAAAGCCTTCCAGAATCTGGACACAAATTGAGTCCCTCTATCAGACACCACATCACAGGGAATGCCGTGTAATTTCAAAATGTTATCAATAAATGTCCGAACCAGAGTTTTGGCATTGGGTAAATCAGAAAATGGAATAAAATGTGCCATCTTACTGAAGCGATTGACCACTAACAAAATCACCGTCATCCCCGAAGAACTGGGCAAATCAGTGATAAACGGACAAGTGCGTCCAGGGACGGGAAGGGATAGATAAAGGAAAAAGAGATCCTGAAGGCCGAGTATGAGTCGCCTTGGCACGCGCACAGGTCTCACAAGCTGCCACATAGCCCTCAACACTCTTACTTAAACCCGGCCACCAGAATCTCAGAGAAATAAGATCAACAGTGGATCTGCTCCCAGGGTGTCCAGCCAGGACAGTATCATGATGTTCCTTAAACACCTTGTGACGAAGCTCCAAGGGAACAAACAACCTCCCTGGGGTATAGAAATCAGGTGCCTCTCCCTGAACTTCCAACACCTCCGCCTCAAGTTCAACATAGAAGGCAGATACAACCACCCCATCAGCCAAAATCAGACCAGGATCCACAGTATCTCCCCCCCCCAGGGAAGCTACGCGACAAGGCATCCGCCTTCACATTCTTGACCCTAGGGCAAAAAGTGACAATGAAATTAAATCTGGTAAAAAATAAAGACCATCTGGCCTGCCTTGGGTTCAAACATTTAGCCGAATCCAGGTAGGTCAGATTTTTATGACTGGTAAATACAGTAATGGGATGAATCGCTCCTTCTAACCAATGACACGATTCCTCAAAGGTCAACTTAATGGCCAGCCAACATCATAATTTCTCTCGGCAGAAGAGAGTTTTTTGGAGAAAAAAAAAAGCACAAGGGCGCCATTTGCCAGGAGAAGGACCCTGCGACAGAACTGCACCAACTCCCACTTCTGATGCGTCAACCTCAACAATAAGTGGCTGAGACACATGAGGCTGCACCAGACTGGGAGCAGTAGAAAAACATTTCTTTATAGTGGAAAAAGTATGTAACGCCTCTTTCGACCAGACAGAGAAATCCATCCATTTCTTAGTCATATCAGTCAGAGGTTTGACAACAGTGGAATAATTTAGGATAAAACCTCATAAGTGCTTTCTGATTCTCGGGCAGATCCCAGTCCAACACAGCACAGACATTTTTGGATCTATGCGAAAGCTCAAAGCGGAAAGCAGGTAACCCAGAAAAGGAATTTCTTGAACAGCAAACCCACATTTTTCTATCTGGGCATATAACTTATTCTCTCCGAGGATCAGCAAGACTTGTCTCAAATGATCCTAATGACTCTCCATATCGGGTGAGTAAATGAATATGTCATCCAGGTATACGACAACAAACCTCCCCACCAAATGATGAAAAATGTCAGTGATAAAGTGTTGAAATACCTCCGGGGCATTGGTCAAACCAAAAGGCATGACCAAGTTCTCAAAATGGCCCACAGGGGTATTAAAAGCTGTCTTCTATTCATCCCCCTCTCTTATTCTTAACAGATTATATGCCCCTCTTAAGTCTAATTTAGAAAACACCTTAGCTCCAACAATCTGCTTGAAAAAATCTGGGATCAAGGGAAGGGGATAAGGATCATGGATAGTGATGCGATTCAACTCTCCGATATCTAGACATGGTCTCAACGTTCCACTTTTTTTTTTTCTTTTTTTTACAAAAAAGAACCCAGCCGCTAAAGGTGACTTAGATGGTCTGATGTGTCCATTTGCCAAACTCTCAGCAATATACTCTCGCATAGCAACTCTTTTGGGTTCAGAAAGGTTATACAACTGAGACTTTGGCAACTTAGGTCCGGGAACTAGATTGACGGGGCAATCATATTCTCTATGAGGGGGTAAATCCTGATCCACACTCTCAGAGAACACATCAGAAAAATCAGAGAGAAACGGGGGTAACATCTCAGTAGATATCCCAGAAAGAGATGTGACGAGCCAGTTGTCCATACTCCAGCCCTTGATCTGTCTCGCTTTTTAATCAATGGTAGGATTATGTTTGGTCAACCATGGCAACCCTAGCACCAGAGGAACCGACAGACCCTTTATTATAAAACAAGAAATACCCTCAACATGGGAATTCCCCACCCTTAAATGGATATCCTGCACCATGTGTGTCAAAGATTTTTGAGAAAGGGGAGCGAACACTGAGATCTCTTTGTCCAGTGCATTAGATCTAAACCCATGCATCAGGACAAACTGGTAATTAACAAGGTTAACCACTGCCCTGGTGTCCACAAATACCTCCACATCAATATTTTTGGAATCTAGCGCCACCCTGGCAGGCAGGAGAAAATGGGTACTACCGGTAAAAGACAAGAGCATGTTCTCAGATTCCCCATCTACTCTGCCAAGAGTTACATAGTAACATAGCATATAAGGCCGAAAAAAGACATCTGTCCATCCAGTTCGGCCTGTCATCCTGCTAGTTGATCCAGAGGAAGGCAAAAAAAACTGTGAGTTAGAAGCCAATTTTCCCCACTTAAGGAGAATAAAAAAATCCTTTCCGACTCCAATCAGGCAATCAGAATAACTCCCTGGATCAACAACCCATCTCTAGTAGCTATAGCCTGTGTGGCAATGTGAACACTGGGGTGTGCAGTGAAACCCCAGGGAGGCCGTCAGACAGGGCTGTTTGCACCGAGAGCGTGTCACCAAGGTGCCTGGCCTTGGTGGAGTGAAAGCCCAAGTATTAGTGTTAGTATAGCTGGCTCAGCCAGTTCCAGGGCGGGCTTTTACTGGGAACAGGTAATGTGCTGGGTGGGTGCCTGTTCCCCATGCTCCAGTCCGGGGTTTTGGACAGGTCCATGTCTATTTAGTCCTGCTGCTGGACAAGGTGTGGCACTCTGGGAGAGGGTGTTTTTGTGTAGCAGTGTCCTGTGAGGTACAGAAGCCTGGAGTGGTTCTGTGTGTGGTTTCATCTGGGAGCGCTAAGAGACCACAAGGCTGGGAGTAGCCTGAAGTTTGGGGGGGTCCCGCGACGCCTAGGGATAAGGGTCGCATGGTCAGCGTCGGGCGGACGACTGGACCACAATCCCCCAAAAGACACCGGTGAGGTAACAACCAGGAGGCTGATGGACATTGGGCTGGGAAAGCCGCATGGGTGCCGTGTGTGTGAACAGTGTCTTAGGTGAGTCAGGGACATACTGTGTTAAGTTAGAGCCTAGCCGGGCCAGTGTTTATTGTTTTGCACCTGTTGTGTTGTTTGAAAAGACTGCTATAATAAATGCACTGTTTGGACGTGAAACCCGTTGTCCGGAAGGAAGTTTTTGTGAACGATCCTCGAGACCAGAGCTAACCCCCCCACATTTGGTGTCGGATGCGGGCACTCGTCCCTGCTGAAAAAAGGCAAAGTGTTGCTAGGGGCAACGACCTGACAGAAAAGAGCAGGTGCTGCTGGAAAACTGCTGGTGTTAATCTGGACTTATTTTCTTCTGTGGTGCAAGCTGTGTTCGTATTTAAAGGGCCAGAAGCACAATAAAAGAAACTGAACTGTGGAAATTTTTTGGTCAAAATGGCGACCTGGGTGAAAAGTGGTCTGGTTTGGCGGAAAACCGAGGCCACAGAGAAAATAATAGAGCAGCTGGTGCGGGAAACTAATTGCATGTTGAGGAAGTCAAGTGCTGCACTCAGAGAGGCTGCTCTGAATCGTAGTGGACTGTTCGAGGTAATATGTGCCGTTGCCAAGGGCAACCGTCGGGAAGACAAAGAGGTGGAGAGCGGTGCGTTTCTCAGGAGTGCCTATTTTCCCTGCGACTGTGCACAGAGTCCTAAAGGGTGCGGCTGGAATGTCCGTCCAGAAAAAGACAGGAGACAAGTCCAAGGCGTCTCCCATGGCAACTACTGCATTGAGGAGAAGGGTTGTGACCGTGCTGGAGATATTCCTGGACTACCATTATCTTCCGGGAGTGCCGAGTCAGTGACGACAATCGGTAAGACTGTTCCTGTTGATAATTTTGTGGCAGACCCTGTGACAGTGAGCCGGCGGCAGTTGCTACCTGCCGGGCTGGTGAGTGATAAAGCGCTGCGGCGTGAAGATGTCTCAAAAATGAATGACTATGGGAAAAATGCTGTGTCTGAACAGGCTGGTAAGCCTGTTGCGGTTGCTCTCTCGCAGGAATCTGCAGGGGAGAAGCTCAAGATGTTGTTTAAAGTGCCCGTGACCAAGGCTAGATTTGGGATGGCGAAAATCAGAGATCCCATGCTAGCCTGGGTAAGAGGTAGAATGATGTCTGTCCGGGACAATTATGTGAATCCTGTGGACTATCCAGTGGTCCTCACAGAGGGTCAGACCATGGTGGGAACAGAGACTGAGGGACTTGATGTTGGAAATAGGCTCATACGTGATGTAATGTGGGGCAATGGAGACACTTCTGTAGGAAGTAATGAAGCTCCTACAGAACCTGTACCTGTCCCTTTAAATGAAGGTGTAAGGGAAATGCAGATAGGAAGCAATGGTTTAAGTGAAATGACCATTAGAAACAATGGTGCAGACACGGTGCCAAGTGAAGGTGCAGAGTTTGTTGAAATGAATAATGATAATGTGGATCTATGTGCAAGAAGTGATGAGGATGATGACAGTCCTTTTCCTTTGCAGGCTGTGATTGGGGAAAAAGCTCCCCCTGTTGGTAAAAATGTGGATGGTATAAAAATGCTAATTGATGTTGAGAGCTCACAACTGAGCAAGTACATGGGGCAGTCCTAGAGGGTGTACCACACGTACTAGAAGTGGATATGCAGTCTCCACAGGTTTCTATGGTTAATAAAATGTCCCAGGTGGGGATTAGCTCATCGGTGCCCCTAGAGGACGGAAATGAGAATGACATGAGCAGTATATATAAAGCAGGTGCTATGACCGGCAGCAACTCAGAGAGAGAGGCTGCCATGTTGAGGTCTTGCGAAACTGACGTGGTTACTGGTAGCAACCAGACGATAGTTATACCTGATGTGACGAGAGTTCAGTCGGGTGACGTCAGCCTAGTGTCTGAAGCTCATATCCAAGCAGTCTTAGATGACCTGACAGGACAGTACAGCTGCAAACAGGAGGCTGACCTCCCTCTCGCCACACGGTCCCTAGATACGATAGAGAAGGGACAAGCTGTCGTCACAGAGTCACCGAAGAAGGCTGCAGAAGGGTCAAAAGAGGAGATCCCCGAAAAAGATGAGTGAACTGAAGGGTCTACCTCCTGGTGTCCTGGGGAGGGGAAAAGACTCCAGAAAGACACAAAAGTCCATAGTAGACCTCAACAATGGGCTTGAAGAGTCCCTGGGTGGAAATCCCACAGAGTGTCTAAGAAAGAATGGTGGTACTCCTACAACTGCTGTTACACCAGAACAGAGTGAAGAGCAGCTGGACCAGAAGGCCCAAGAGCGGGGCGCTGCTAACAAGCTAGTGCGAAAAATTAAGAAGAAGACCAAGGCCCTCTCCTTGACTAGAGCCCTTGGAAAAGTGCTTAAGGAGCAAGATGAATTGGAGAGGCTGAACAAGCAACTCAGAGCAGAGATGGAAGATCTCAGGAGCTCAAAAGATGAAGTCTATGAGTTGGAGAAGCCTAAGCGTGCTCCTGCGCTGCAGGTGGAAGAAAATGAGAGGCCTGAAGAGGAAGATCCTCTAAAAGATGCCAAGAAGTCAGAACCCGTTAAGAATGGGTCTGGAGGTGGTTGCGTTGTGGTGCCAGCCGAGGCAGAGAAGATGGAAGATGTATCTGCTGAACCAGATGGTGGTGCTGAGGTGGATGCAGAAACCCAGAGACTCGTGGCAGTGTGTGGCCAGGACCTGGTCATGAAAGACATTCCCACTGCTGTCAATGCCTGCTAGAAAGCCAGCAGTCTGCTGGGGAAGAAATACGAGGGGACCGACAACCAGTATGAGGGTCCTGTCTACTCCGATGGGATGGCTCCCCTGAATTCTGCCCGAAATGAGAACCATGTCCCGGGTGAACCTCTGCAGGGATTGCCAGAAGACGACGAGTCTGGCGAAGGTCCTGATATCCCCGGTGCCTCCAACCTTGATGAGAAAGAGGAGGAGGAGTTAAGAAGGAAAGCATATGATGCCATGTCCGTGAAGCATAAGACGGCTAATAAAGTGAATGGAGACTCCAAAAAAAAGACTGAAAAAGAGTCTGCTGAAGTGGGGAGTACCACTGAAGAAGCAGAAGATTCTGAAACTGAAGCCAAACCTGACATAACCCCTGGGGGGAGTAAAGGGAAAAGAAAGATGCTATCTGTGGATAAAACAAAGAGACAAAAAGAGGCTGACAGGTCAAGGTCCGCTAAAACTGTGGTAGTTGCTAGTAGCGACCAGGTGTCTCTAGTATGTGACAAGGTGACGGGTAGGATAGAAAGCTTCGTGTTTGTGACGAACTGGGTTCTGCTGGCGTGGTTGTGGCAGAATAAAGGGAAGCCTGTGAGGCTGGCCACATCTTCCAGGGGGACCGTTGAGCTTAAAGATGGCAGGATAATGCGGGTGCCCTATCCCGAGCGACCAGTCGGTACATGTGTTCACCTCCACAGGTGTGAACAGAGGGGGGGGATATGTGGCAATGTGAACACTGGGGTGTGCAGTGAAACCCCAGGGAGGCCGTCAGACAGGGCTGTTTGCACCGAGAGCGTGTCACCAAGGTGCCTGGCCTTGGTGGAGTGAAAGCCCAAGTATTAGTGTTAGTATAGCTGGCTCAGCCAGTTCCAGGGCGGGCTTTTACTGGGAACAGGTAATGTGCTGGGTGGGTGCCTGTTCCCCATGCTCCAGTCCGGGGGTTTTGGACAGGTCCATGTCTATTTAGTCCTGCTGCTGGACAAGGTGTGGCACTCTGGGAGAGGGTGTTTTTGTGTAGCAGTGTCCTGTGAGGTACAGAAGCCTGGAGTGGTTCTGTGTGTGGTTTCATCTGGGAGCGCTAAGAGACCACAAGGCTGGGAGTAGCCTGAAGTTTGGGGGGGTCCCGCGACGCCTAGGGATAAGGGTCGCATGGTCAGCGTCGGGCGGACGACTGGACCACAATCCCCCAAAAGACACCGGTGAGGTAACAGCCAGGAGGCTGATGGACATTGGGCTGGGAAAGCCGCATGGGTGCCGTGTGTGTGAACAGTGTCTTAGGTGAGTCAGGGACATACTGTGTTAAGTTAGAGCCTAGCCGGGCCAGTGTTTATTGTTTTGCACCTGTTGTGTTGTTTGAAAAGACTGCTATAATAAATGCACTGTTTGGACGTGAAACCCGTTGTCCGGAAGGAAGTTTTTGTGAACGATCCTCGAGACCAGAGCTAACCCCCCCACACCTGTAATATTATTACACTCCAGAAATACATCCAGGCCCCTCTTGAATTCCTTTATTGTACTCACCATCACCACCTCCTCAGGCAGAGAGTTCCATAGTCTCACTGCTCTTACCGTAAAGAATCCTCTTCTATGTTTGTGTACAAACCTTCTTTCCTCCAGACGCAGAGGATATCCCCTCGTCACAGTCACATCACCTGGGGATAAATAGATGATGGGAGAGATCTCTGTACTGACCCCTGATATATTTATACATAGTTATTAGATCTCCCCTTAGTCGTCTTTTTTCTAAAGTAAATAACCCAAATTTATATAATCTTTCAGGGTACTGTCGTTGCCCCATGCCAGTTATTACTTTAGTTCTCCTCCTCTGAACTCTCTCTAGCTCTGCTATGTCTGCCTTGTTCACAGGAGCCCAGAACTGTACACGGTACTCCATGTGTGGTCTGACTAGCGATTTGTAAAGTGGTAGAACTATGTTCTCATCATGGGCATCTATGTCCCTTTTGATGCAACCCATTATCTTATTGGCCTTGGCAGTAGCTGCCTGACACTGGTTTTTACAGCTTAATTTGCTGTTTATTAACGGGCGTTAGAGAACAAAACGTATTGGTAACTCCCTTTTTTTTTTTTCGTTTTCACCTTGATATTTTACATAGGGACAAACATTAACAAAATGACCCTCTTTACCACAAAAAAACAGAGTCTCTTTCTACCCTGAAGTTCCTATTACCAGAGTCTGGAGTGACCCGTCCCAATTGCATAGGTCCATCTCCAAACATGGGCTCAAGTGTCTCAGTACCCCGAGTGTTAGAAGAGACCGACCTCCCTTCAGGTAATACGTCCAGAGGGAATGGAGTCTTGCACCTTTCCCTCAGACATCTATCAATTCGTACCACAAGAGACATGGCAGCTTCTAGTAAAACAGGGTTTTCATGGAGTGCTAAGGCATCCTTAAGTTTCTCAGATAGTCCCTGACAGAACTGACTCCGAAAAACAGGGTCATTCCACTCCGAATCAATTGGCCACCTCCTGAATTCATAGAAATAGGACTCAGTAGACCAATTTTTCTGTTGTAAGCTGTGCAACATAGATTTAGCCAGAGAAACTCGGTCTGGGTAATCATAAATAAGTCATAGGGCTCTGAAAAAATCATCCACCGACCGGAGGGATTGAGCTTCAAAAATGAAATAACGATCCCCACCTTTTGACTCTCATCACTCTCATGGGGTAGATGTGGGGGAGGGTGGTAGCGAGGAGGCTGAGGAGAGTGAGGTAGTTAGCTGGTAACAGTAAGAAACACTTCTTCTGCCAGTCAGGGGAATGTCGGCTCCAGTAAGCAGGGGACCAGTAGAGCAGGGCAGGCCAGACAGGTGCTGGTAGTGGGAGACTCAATTATTAGGGGAACAGATAGGGCGATCTGTCACAAAGAGTTTGACACATCGCGGATCGGGTGGACAGATTACTGGGAGGGGCTGGAGAAGACCCAGCAGTCATGGTCCATATCAGAACCAATGACAAAGTTAGAGGAAGGTGGAGAGTCCTTAAAAATGATTTCAGGGATTTAGGTCAAAAGCTTAGGGCAAGGACCTCAAAAGTAGTATTTTCTTGAATACTGCCTGTACCACGAGCCACACAAGAAAGGCAGCGGGAGATTAGGGAGGTTAACAAGTTGCTCAATAACTGGTGTAGGAAGGAGGGGTTTGGGTTCCTGGAGAACTGGGCCGACTTCTCTGTCAGCTACAGGCTCTATTGTAGGGACGGGCTGCACCTCAATGGGGAAGGGGCAGCTGTGTTGGGGAGAAAGATGGCTAGAAGGTTGGAGGAGTGTTTAAACTAGGGACTGGGGGAGGGTAATTATATTATAGGAGGGGAAGATTGGCAATAGCCAAGGACAATTACCTTGCCCAACTGGTTCAGGACCCCACTAGAGGGACGGCCATACTGGACTTAGTATTAACCAATAGACCTGATAGAACAACAGATGTGCAGGTTGGGGGACACCTAGAAAATAGTGACCATGAAGTAATAACCTTCCAATTATCCTTCAAACGAGAGTTTCTAAAGGGAGGAACAAAAATAACAAACTTCAAAACAGCAAAATTTAGCCAACTAAGCGAGGCCATAGGCCTAACTAACTGGGACAAAGTCCTCAAAAATAAAAATATAACCACAAAATGGGAGATTTTTAAAAGCATTGTAACATCTAATTGTGAGAGGTACATACCTTATAGGAATAAAAGGCTAAGGAAAAATAAGAAACCAATTCGGATAAATAGAACCGTAAAGATAGCAATAAATGACAAAAAGAAAGTATATAAATCACTAAAACAGGAGGGGAGCAAGGAAGATCTGATAAACTATAAGGAAAAAAATAGAATATGTAAAAAACTAACAAAAATTGCCAAACTAGAGACCGAGAGATTAATTGCCAAAGAGAGTAAACCTAACCCTAAAATTTTCTTCAATTATATAAATAGTAAAAAATATAAATCTGAAGGAGTCGGCCCTGTACATAGCAATGAGGGGGGTGTTACAGAGAGCGACGAGGATAAAGCAAAACAATTAAATATTTTTTTCTCCATTATATTTCCTGAGGAAAATAAACTGTCAGATGAAATGCAGAATGTAAAAGTAAATTCCCCATTAACCACTTCAGCCCCCCTAGCTTAAACACTCTTAATGACCAGGCCACTTTTTACAATTCTGCACTACACTACTTTCACCGCTTATTGCTCCGTCATACAACTTACCACCCAAATGAATTTTACTTCCTTTTCTTCTCACTAATAGAGCTTTCATTTGGTGGTATTTAATTGCTGCTGACATTTTTACTTTTTTTGCTATTAATCAAAAATTACCGAAATTTTTGCAAAAAAATGACATTTTTCACTTTCTGTTGTAATTTTTTTTTTTAAAAACTACATTTCTATATACATTTTTCGCAAAATTTATTGTTCTACATGTCTTTGATAAAAAAAAATCCAATAAGTGTATATTTATGGGTTTGGGTAAAAGTTATAGCGTTTACAAACTATGGTGCAAAAAAGTGAATTTCCACATTTTGAAGCAGCTCTGACTTTCTGAGCACCTGTCATGTTTCTTCCGGTGCTAGAATGCCAGGAAAGTATAAATACCCCCCAAATGACACCATTTTAGAAAGAAGACACCCCAAAGTATTTGCGGAGGGGCATGGTGAGTTCATGTATTATTTCATTTTTTTTCACAAGTTAGCGGAAAATGACACTTTCTGAGGAAAAAAATAAAAATAATAAAGTTTCCATTTCTGCTAACTTCTGGCAAAAAAAAATTAAATCTCCCACGGACTCACTATGCCCCTCAGTGAATACCTTGGGGTGTCTACTTTCCGAAATGGGGTCACTTGTGGGGTGTGTTTACTGTTCTGGCATTTTGGGCGGTGCTAAATTGTGAGCAGCCATGTAAAAGCTAAAGGTACTCGTTGGAATTTAGGCCCCCTTTGCGCACCCAGGCTGCAAAAAAGTGTCACTCATGTGGTATCGCCGTACTCAGGAGAAGTAGGGCAATGTGTTTTGGGGTGTATTTTTACATATACCCATGTTGGGTGAGAGAAATATCTCTGTAAACTGACAACTTTGTATAAAAAAATTTAAAAAGTTGTCGTTTACAGCGATATTTCTCACACAAAGTATGGGTATATATAAAAATTCACTTTTTTGCAGCCAAGATGCGCAAAGGGGCCCTAAAACCAATGAGTACCTTTAGGATTTCACGGGGCATTTTTACGCATTTGGATTCCAGACTTCTTCTCACGCTTTAGGGGCCCCTAAAATGCCAGGACAGTATAAATACCCCACATGTGACCCCATTTTAGAAAGAAGACACCCCAAGGTATTCTGTGAGGAGTATGGTGAGTTCATGTAAAATTTTATTTTTTGTCACAAGTTAGTGAAATATGAGACTTTGTAAAAAAAAAAAAAAAAACATCAATTTCCGCTAACTTGTGCCAAAAAAAAAAAAATTTCTGTGAACTTGCCATGCCCCTCACAGAATACCTTGGGGTGTCTTCTTTCCAAAATGGGGTCACATGTGGGTATTTATACTGCCCTGGCATTTTAGGGGCTCTAAAGCGTGAGAATCAAAATGCGTAAAAATGCCCTGTGAAATCCTAAAGGTGCTCATTGGTTTTAGGGCTCTTTGCATCTTGGCTGCAACAAAGTGTCACTCATGTGGTATTGCCGTACTCAGAGAAGTAGGGCAATGTGTTTGGGGTGTATTTACATATACCCCTGCTGGGTGTGAGAAATATCTCTGTAAATGACAACTTTTTAAAAAAAATGATACAAAGTTGTCAATTTACAGAGATATTTCTCTCACCCAGCATGGGTATATGTAAAAATACACCCCAAAACACATTGCCCTACTTCTCCTGAGTACGGAAATACCACATGAGTGACACTTTTTTGCAGCCAAGATGCGCAAAGGGGCCCTAAAACAAATGAGTACCTTTTAGGAGGGCATTTTTACGCATTTTTCTTCTCACGCTTTAGGGCCCCTAAATTGCCAGGGCAGTATAAATACCGCACATGTGACACCATTTTGGAAAGAAGACACCGCAAGGTATTCTGTGAGGGGCATGGCGAGTTCACAGAAGATTTTTTTTTTGGCACAAGTTAGCGGAAATTGATTTTTTATTGTTTTTTCTCATAAAGTCTCCCTTTCTGCTAACTTTTGACAAAAAGTAAAATTTTCATGGACTCACTATGCCCCTCAGCGAATACCTTGGGGTGTCTTCTTTCCAAAATGGGGTCATTTGTGGGGTGTTTGTACTGTTCTGGCATTTTGGGCGGGGCTAAATTGTGAGCAGCCAAAGGTACTTGTATGGAATTTGGGCCCCTTTGCGCACCCAGGCTGCAAAAAAGTGTCACTCATGTGGTATCGCCGTACTCAGGAGAAGTAGGGCAATGTGTTTTGGGGTGTATTTTTACATATACCCATACTTTGTGTGAGAAATATCGCTGTAAATTGACAACTTTGTATAAAAAAATTTAAAAAGTTGTCATTTACAGAGATATTTCTCTCACCCAGTATGGGTATATGTAAAAATACACCCCAAAACACATTGCCCTACTTCTCCTGGGTACGGCGATACCACGAGTGACACTTTTTTGCAGCCAAGATGCGTAAAGGGGCCCTAAAACCAATGAGTACCTTTAGGATTTCACAGGGCATTTTTACGCATTTGGATTCTCACGCTTTAGGACCCCTAAAATGCCAGGGCAGTATAAAAACCCCACAAGTGACCCCATTTTGGAAAGAAGACACCCCAAGGTATTCCGTGAGGGGCATGGCGAGTTCACAGAAAAAAAAAATTTGGCACAAGTTAGCGGAAATTGATATATTTTTTATTTTTTTTTACAAAGTCTCATATTCCACTAATTTGTGACAAAAAATAAAATTTTACATGAACTCACCATACCCCTCATGGAATACCTTGGGGTGTCTTTTTTCTAAATTGGGGTCACATGTGAGGTTTTTGTACTGCCCTGGCATTTGAGGGTCTCCGCAATCATTACACGTATGGCCAGTATTAGGAGTTTCTGCGATTCTCCTTATATTGAGCATACGGTAATGAGATTTTTTTTTTCCGTTGAGCCTCTGGGCTGAAAAAAGAAAAAAAATGAACGGCACAGATTTCTTCATTCGCATCGATCAATGTGGATGAAAAAATCTCTGCCAAAATCAGTGACTGTGGTGCGGTGGGCTGGGCGCTAACTACCTAACAAGTAGCTAGCTAACTGGTGGTGATAAGGGACCCTTATGCCCTATTCACACATCCAAAATTCTGTTTGCGGAACGGAATTGCGGACCCATTCATTTCTATGGGGACAGACTTTGTCCCGCTCGGATCCGGAATTGTGGATCCGCACTTACGGGTCTGCATTTCCGTTCCGCAAAAATATATAACATGCCCTTTTCTTGTCCGCAATTGCGGACAATAAAAAGCATTTTCTATATAGTTCTGGCAATGTGCGGATCTGCAAAATGCGGAAAGCACATTGACGGTGTCTGTGTTTTGCGGATCCGCGGATCTCCAAAACACATATGGACATGTGAATAGAGGGGGGTGATCAGTGACAGGGGAGTGATCAGGGAGTCTATATGGGGTGATCAGGGGTTAACAAGGGGTTAATAGTGGTTATAAAGTGAGGGGTGGGGGGCGGGGTTGGTGTAGTGTTTGGTGCAACTTTACAGAGTTACCTGGTCCTCTGGTGGTCGATCCCAGTAAATGGGACCACCAGAGGACCAGGAAGCAGGTATATCAGACGCTGTTAACAAAACAGCGTCTGATATACCTCTTTGATCTAATTTATTTAAAATTTACAGCCTGCCAGCGATTGATCATCGCTGGCAGGCTGTACTATAACTGCAGAGCCGCGCTCTGCTGTGAACGCGTGCACGCGCGTGCGCGCGTTCACAGCAGATCTCGCCTCTCGCGAGATGACGCACGGATGCGTCCAGGAGGAACAAACTTGCCGACGCCTGGACGCATCCGTGCGTTCAGCGGTCGGCAAGCGGTTAAAAGTGCCCTGTCTGACCCAGGAAGAAGTAAAACAGCGACTTAAAAAGATTAAAATAGACAAATCGCCAGGACCGGATGGCATACACACCCGTATCCTAAGGGAATTAAGCAATTTCATAGCCAGACCTTTATTTCTGATATTTACGGACTCTATACTGACACGGAATGTTCCACAGGATTGGCGCATAGCAAATGTGGTGCTAATATTCAAAAAGGGTCCAAAAACAGAGCCTGGAAATTATAGGCCGGTAAGTTTAACATCTATTGTTGGAAAACTGTTTGAAGGGTTTCTAAGAGATGCTATTTTAGAGTATCTCACTGAAAATAAGCAAATAACGCCATATCAGCATGGCTTCATGAGGGATCGGTCATGCCAAACGAATTTAATCAGCTTTTATGAGGAGGCAAGTTCTAGACTTGACAGCGGCGAATTAATGGATGTCGTATATCTGGACTTCTCCAAAGCATTTGACACTGTACCTCATAAAAGGTTAGTATATAAAATGAGGATGCTCGGACTGGGTGAAAATGTCTGTATGTGGGTAAGTAACTGGCTGAGTGACAGAAAACAGAGGGTGGTTATTAACGGTAGATACTCAGATTGGGTCACTGTCACTAGTGGGGTACCTCAGGGGTTAGTATTGGGCCCTATTCTCTTCAATATATTTATTAATGATCTTGTAGAAGGCCTGCACAGTAAAATATCTATTTTTGCAGATGACACTAAACAGTGTAAAGTAATTAACACTGAAGAGGACAGTTTTCTGCTACAGAGGGATCTGGATAGATTGGAGGCTTGGGGAGAGAAATGACAGATGAGGTTTAACACTGACAAATGTAAAGTTATGCACATGGGAAGGAATAATGCAAGTCACCCATACATACTAAATGGTAAAACACTCAGTAACACTGACATGGAAAAGGATCTAGGAATTTTAATAAATAACAAACTAAGCTGTACAAACCAGTGTCAGGCAGCTGCTGCTAAGGCCAATAAGATAATGGGTTGCATCAAAAGGGGCATAGATGCCCGTGAGGAAAATATAGTCTTACCACTTTATAAATCACTAGTCAGACCACACATGGAGTACTGTGTACAGTTCTGGGCTCCCGTGAACAAGACAGACATAGCAGAGCTAGAGAGGGTTCAGAGGAGGGCAACTAAAGTAATAACTGGATTGGGGCAACTACAGTACCCCGAAAGGGTATCAAAATTAGGGTTATTCACTCTAGAAAAAAGACGACTGAGGGGAGATCTAATAACTATGTATAAATATATCAGGGGTCAGTACAAAGATCTCTCCCATCATCTATTTATCCCCAGGACTGTGACTGTGACGAGGGGACATCCTCTGCGTCTGGAGGAAAGAAGGTTTATACACAAACATAGAAAAGGATTCTTCACTTTAAGAGCAGTGAGACTATGGAACTCTCTGCCTGAGGAGGTGGTGATGGTGAGTACAATAAAGGAATTCAAGAGGGGACTGGATGTATTTCTGGAGTGTAATAATATTACAGGCTATAGCTACTAGAGATGGGTCGTTGATCCAGGGAGTACTTTTGATTGCCTGAATGGAGTCGGGAAGGAATTTTTTTCCCCTTAAGTGGGGAAAATTGGCTTCTGCCTCACAGGGGTTTTTTGCCTTTCTCTAGATCAACTTGTAGAAAATAGGCCGAACTGGATGGACAAATGTCTTTTTTCGGTCTTATATACTATGTTACTATCAACAGAGGAGTGAGGGCATAAGTGAAAATAAAGTTTGCAGGACTACCTGAACCGAACGAAGTTGTCGCCTTCTTAGGCATATCGGTCCAGGAGGGTGATCTTAGGTTCAGAGCAGGTCCGCCCCCCACTGGCGGAGCTAGACGCCTGAAACCTCCAAAGACAACCCCTGCATGCGATCCACCAGTGCAGGAACAGGATCCATGTCAACACAGAGAAGGGGAAACAGTAACGGTATATGGCGGCTGATAATTTCACGGGTAGTATGTGGGAGGATAGACAACCAAAGGGGACCACAGCAAAACAACAGTAAACTAGGCCCCAAACCTAGGGAACAGGGAGGTCACCACCTATCAATCCCTGATACTCTCCCTAACTGCTGACAGCATGTGCAAATCTCAAATGGTGGAAATGCACATGGGCGGGAACCTAAGACTGCTTAAACACTGCACCAAACTCTCAGATTAGGGAACAGGGAAAGAGGCAATCAGCTCCTTTCATGCAGAAGGAGTTAGTGTCTCTCTGAGGCCTAGTCAGAACAAACACACCTGGAAAAGGGGAGAAAGGACTTAGCTTGAGAAACAACTGGATCAGGAGAACCACCAAACAAAGCACCCCACAGAGGAATTATCAGCCGCAGGGTAACAAGTGAGAGGCAGAACAGATATAGAGCCTCCTAACTTGATAATGAGCAGCATCTGTGAAGGGGTGGAAACCTGTCAGCAACAATGAAAACAAGAGAGATCTTTCAGATAGACTCCTGAGCCTTCCGTCTATCTGAACTTCTAAGATCTCTCCCAGGGCCAGTGGTCACATTAAGGCAGTAACTTGGATCCCTAAATATGTAAGTTGTGTGGATTGCAGATCAAGTGGAAATGTGTCTTGTAGATAATGTAGGGTGTCACGAGTGAGGTGAAAAGGTAAAGCCTGTGATTTTCCCTCATTCACTTTATAAAAAGGGAACCATAGTCATGTATTAATAACATGACTGTAGCTAGAGATGTGGTGAGGTTAGATAAGCTAAGCATAATATCATCCGCATATAATGATATGCAATGCTGTCTGCCGCCTATATCGATGCCTGTTAGTCCAGTGGATTGTCTAATTGTCTGAGCCAAGGGCTCAAGTGATAATATGAAGATGAGTAGGGACAATGGGCAACCCTGTCTCGTGCCATTAGTGATATAAAAAGTATCTGATAATATTCCATTTGTTAGCACCCAGGCCGAAGGCTTCGTGTATAGGGCTGCTACTGCGGTCATTAATGGTTCTGGAAATCCGAATCCAAAATCTTGGCATATACCTTAATATCAGTGTTTAATAATGAGATGGGAAGGAAGTTTTGGGGGACATCAGGTGCATGAAGATGAGGGAGTAGTGTAGGGAGAAATGTCTTATAGTAGAAGTTAGGGAGTCCATCTGGACTTGTGCTCTTATTGGTAGGGAGGGAGTTAATCGTTTTTTTATCTCATCTTGAATCAGTGGCATGGTAATGTAATTTATGGTTGATTGGTTTAAAATGGGGGAGGTTCAGTTTGTTCAGAAAGACATCTATTGCATCCTGTGAGCCTATTGTAGCAGCAGGATCATGTCAAAGGTTGTTTAGGGCAGAATAAAATGACATGGATTAGTTTACAAGAGCTTTGTATGTCTTAGTTGCATCATATAGAAAGGACATACATTCACGTATTGCCCTGGTTTTCACTGTTTGAGTTAACAATCCACCCGCCTTATTAGACTGGGAGTAATAGCGAAGTTTAAGTCTTTTAAGAGAAAGCTCATATTTATGATGGAGACATTCCCTCAGTTTATTGCGGGTGTCCCTTAGTTTCACTGAAGTATCCAATGTAGCTGAGAGTTTATTTTGGGATTCTAGGGATTGCAGTTGGGCTAATGGGTCAATAGGCATTTCTTTTTCCCCAGTTTTCTTCACCCTATGACTTAACTTAATAAAAATACCCCTTATAAATGCCTTATGGGCTAGCTAAACTGTAGAGGGGTGTGAGACTGAGAAAGTGTTGAATTGGAGGTACTGTTTTAAAGAGGCATCAATCTCAGGCTGGTATCTAGTGTCTGCCAAAAGGTATTCATTAATTCTCCACATTGAGTTCTGGGGGGCATTAAATGTCTCAAGTATTGTCAGTGAAATAAGAGTGTGGTCTGACCACTTAATAGTTCTTAGAGTAGAATCTTTGGCGACAGGTATGGTGTCGCTCTCTAAAAGGAAGTGGTCAAATTCTTTAGTAAGAGTTGTGTGGTTTTGAGAAAAAGGAGTAATCTTTTTCAGTGCTATTCTGTATGTGCCACACATCATATAGAGAGTGAGACTGTAAGAAATTAGAAAGTGTGTATTTGTGGGATCTTTGTGGGGCCGATGAATCCCACATAGGATCATGGGTTGCATTAAAGTCATCACAGAGGATTAGTTTACCAATTAAGTTTTGAAACTTTCAGCATTAGGCGGTTTAGAAATCTAAGAGGATGTTTGTTTGGAGCATATACCACTACCACTGTATAGAGGACATTATTAAAGTAACCACTTTGGATTATGTAGCGGCCATTTGGGTTTATCAGAGAGTTGACTGGGGTGAAGGCGATAGTGTTTTTAATGGCAAGCATCACTCCCCTCTTCTTTTTACTATATGGCACGTGTATGATTGTAGGTAAACATGCATGTTTAACCCTATGAATGTCGGGTGGAAGCAGGTGCATTTCTTGGGCACAGAACACATCACACTGGAGTGCTAAAGCCTCCTTCCACGCAACATTCCTCTTGTAAGGGCTACTCAGGCCCTCAACGTTCAAGGAACTAAGTTTAATTACCATGATGTAGACAAACCAGGAATCCCCTTAAGTCAGCAATCCGCCATAGTATACATCTCTGCACAGGTAGTAAATTAGAAACATTAAACATAACATAGAAAAGTCCGTAACAGCAGGAATTCCTCAAAAATTTGGGGATGGCAATAAAAAACAAAAACAGAAACAAAAGAAGTGCTAGGGCTATGAATAGCCGCCTACAGCATCTGGGGTAAAGTCCAGCAATAGTTACAGAGTCACGACGGAATGAGCAGTTCCACCACACTTTTGGTTGAAGTCTTAACAATTCTTCTTCCTTCTTGGGACCACCAGGTGCAACTCTTGATCTTCATGCAGAGGAGTGGGAGCAGGTTGGGTACCAGATGAGGCCAATGGTATGTTCCATGAATGTAAGAGCTCCTTCCCTTCCTCCAATGTACAGATAGTGAAGTATTCTCAATTTTTTCAGATACGGATTTTAACAGGATACCCCCAACGGTATTGGATAGCATGGTCTCGCAATGCCAGTGTGACAGGAGATAGGTGGGAGCGTAGCTGGAGAGTAACTGCTGATAGGTCTGCAAAGAGCTTCACAGACTGGTATGGGGATAGTAGGTTCCCGAGTTTTCTTACAGCTACTAAAGTGGCCTCTTTAATATGGAAGAAGTGTATTCATGCCAAGTCATCTCTCGGGGCTGCCTCCGGCAGGTGTTTGGGCTTGGCTACACAGTGGGCTCTATCTATAGTACAGTCCAGTGTAGAGTAATCCGGTAGAAGTAGAGACATAATGTCCACTATGTATTTTTGTAGCTCTGAAAGTTGTATATTCTCGGAGATTCCACAGAACTTGATATTGTTCCGTCGGGATCTATCCTCTAAGTCTGCCAATTTGAACATCAAATATTCCACATCATCTGTTAGGGCATTGTGAGCATCAATTAGGTGATTGTGTGAAGAGGCGAAATCCCTCATTTTAGATTCCACATGTAATTTTACCACCTAACTCTTTCACAGTGGATTGGGGATAAAAGATGCATCAGATTGGAGGTCATGGAAGTGCTAAACGCCATCAGAATTTCTTTTAGTAAGTTACCTGATGCTGGCTGCTTCGAGGTTGGGAATTTTTGCAGGGATTCCACCAGTATGCTGCAGTCTGGTGTGTTAGGGGAGTCTCGATGGCATGGCCTCTGTTTTGCTGGGCTGGCCGCTGGAGTCGGCGGGAGGAAAGGCGTCTGAGGCTGAGATCGCCAGTGGATCATACCTCATCCTCGGTAAAGACACTGGGGAGAGGTGCGGCGAGGTCGGAGAGGTCATAGAGGCTTGAAGTGTTGCTCGGTGAGGTAGCCTGAGAGCCGGGGCCCTGCTGATGGACGTGCGTCGGGTTGGTGTTGCAAGGAGAGGAGTGCGTGCTGGTCTCGGCACCATCTTTGATATGCTCCTGCTGGAAGAAGTAGTCCAGCTTTCCTTGTGCTTTGTGGTTTCTTGTCCCTCTCGGCATCATGGGCGTACGTTTATGAGATTCAGGAATGAGATTAGGGTAGCTATGGGTCAATTTAGCACGCTTTGCTGGTTATTGTCGCTGCAGTGGAGACGGATCTCAAGAGTTATGCTGCCATCTTCCTCGGCTGCCTAGCCACGCCCCCCCAGGCTAATATTTTTGATAAGCTCTTTTAACCTTAATAACACTACTTCATAGGCACAACAGCGATGAATAGTTGCAGGATGGCACATTACTATAACTCAAATAATTCAGAGGTTTTAATGGAGTCATTTGATATTAGCATAAAGGCTGACAGCACAGGGTTTCGTTAAAGGGGTTATCTACCTTTTAGTAAAAGGCAGCAGCACTGCAGTAATAAGCTCAGTACCAGTAGTACTCAGTACTAAGCACCAGCCAATTTGCACTCCCATGGTCCCGGCCACCACCTTTTCCTATAGTGTGCAAGCAGGGCCACCGCTGATGGATTGCAGGGTGGTTGTAACTATGGAAACAAGCAGTGCATAATGGGATAGAAACATTAATCCAGCCAGCAATATGGATAATAACAATACAATAGTAGGTGGCTTGTATTAACTTTCGCTGCATAAAAATTGCTATCTGCTGAAGTGACAAAACCCATTTAAGGCTCTGTCTGTGCAAATAGCTCTGTGGAAATATCCTTTATATTCCACTCAAACTCTTTTACCTTATTGTAGTGAAATCCAACATATTAGATCAACATGTTTAGATTTTCTTACCATGCTTGCCTGGCTTAGTCTATATTCCATAGTTAGAACTTCTTGCAGAGTTAAGGAAGATCCATATTTCAGTTGTCTAAATGTTAGTTTCAAAGATGTTGGAGACATTTTCAAAAGAGTCTATAAAAGAAAAAATAGCATGAAAGCTGCAAAGTAATATACTTGCAAAATGAATATGCTTCTCATTTCATGGCTACAGAAAACAGTTATAAATATCAAAAAACAAAGTAGTGAAAAACTTCCAAGGCACTAATATTGCCCCTAATTAGCACATAAGGCCTCATGCATACGAGAGTATTTTTAATCCGTGTGCGATATGCATTTTTTGAGAATAGCACACTGACCCATTCCTTTCTATGGGGCCATGCACAAATCGATATTATTTCTGGATCCGCATGACTGTCTCGCAAATATTAGAAAATGCTCTAATATAGTACCAAAGGAGGTAATTTATTAAAACCGGTGATTTATATGCCGGTCTAAATACCGCTGTGCTAGTGTCAGTTGCGCCCAAGCATGTCAAGGAGGAGTGGAAGAGGATTCCAGTGGCAACCTGTAAAGTTCTAGTGAACTCCATGCCCAAGAGAGTTAAGGCAGTGCTGGAAAATAATAGTGGCCACACAAAATATTGACACTTTGGGCACAATTTGGCCATTTTCACTTAGGGATGTACTCACCTTTGTTGCCAGCGGTTTAGACATTAATGTCTGTGTGTTGGGTTTTTTGATGGCACACCAAATTTACACTGTTATACAAGCTGTACACTGTCTACTTTACATTGTATCAAAGTGTTATATCTTCAGTGTTGTCCCATTAAAAGATATAATAAAATACTTACAAAAATGTGAGCGGTGTACTGTCAGAGCAGTACATCCAGGCCCCTCTTGAACTCGTTTAGTGAGTTTACAATCACCACTTGCTCTGGCAGAGAGTTCTATAGTCTCACTGCTCTTATAGTAAATAATCCTCTCCTATGTTTGAGTAGAACCCTTCTTTCCTCTAGATGCAGAGAATGCCCCCTCGTCACAGTCACAGTGCTGGGAATAAATAGATGATGGGAGAGATCTCTGTACTGACCCCTGAAATATGTATATATAGCTATTAGATCTCAGTCATCTTACAAAAAGTTAGGGATGTGTGGCTTGTGGGTGAAATTTCAGGATTAACCTTAAATGCACTCTAAGCTTACAAGTGAACTGTAAAGCTTCAGGACTTTTTGCACAACTTTCTGTTCTCTTACAAATTCACAACAGGTGTTTGATTCATGTATGGCCCAATAAATTTCCTGGTTCAATTAGAATTGGTATTTAAACAGTCCTCCTCATCATGTGCTCACATTTTGACATCATGAGACCAAGAAGACACCCAACAATTAATCAACATTAACTCGCCATTGCGAATATTCAAGCAGGATGTTCTCAGATGGAAGTGGCCACTGAGCTTAGAGTGTTACAAAGTGTCATCAGTAGGTTGCAACAGAGAGACTGGAAGAGTCATAGAAAAGTATAGAAGTGGACGCCCTTTGGCCACATTTCACACTGATGACCGCTTAATTGTGAACAATGCCCTGTGGAAATGCAATATGAATGCCACACAACTCCAGGCACATTAAATCCATTAATCCATCATTAGGGAATGGCTGCTGATGACTAGGGTACCTTAAATCGAGTGGCCTGCACTTTCTCCAGACCTGAATCCTATTTAAAACCTATGTGATAAGCTGAGTTGCCGTGTAGAGGCTCGTAACTCTGTACCCCAAAACCTCAATAACCTGAGTTCCGCACTTCAAGAGTGGGATGCCATGCCTCAGCAGACCAAAAGTTGACTTGTGAACAGCATGAGACGTCGTTGTCAAGCTGGAATTGATGCTCAAGGCCACATGACAAGTTTTTGAGACATCGTAATTTTTTTGCAGGGGTATACCCACCACTGTTGTTGGCTTTTGTTTCAATAAATTGTTTGAGATTAGGAAATCACCATTGCATGCTTCTACTTAAATGCTCTACTTTCATGATATAACATCACTGTAGTGTGAACTTTTTAAGTTTTCAATAAATTTCACCCAAAAGCCAAATATTCCCCAACTTTTTGTAGTGTAGTGTATATTGTAAAGAATAGAACCCAATACTGACCCCGTGGTAAGTCAAGATATATGACATTCACTGACTCACCCAGGTCAAGTCTAGAACTCACTTCCTCCTATAAATTGATTGAATTAGACCGATCCCTTATGAAGCACTTATTTTCATCAAGATACTCCAGGATAGTATATCTTAGAAAATCTTCAGTTTACCCATGACAGATGTTAGACTTACTGGCCTTAAATATCATGTAATAAAAAAGAAAGGGTCCATCTATTGCATTACTTAAATCTCTTGGGATACGAGGGTATATGCCATCTGGACTGGGTGATTTTTCTACAGTGTTTTGAAAAAGTATTCACAACCCTTGAACTTTTCCACATTTTTTCATATATTACACCCACAAAAAGTTTATTTTATTGGATTTTATGTGATAGACCTACAAAAAGTAGCAAATATACGTGAAGTAAAAAGAAAATAATACATGGTTTTTAAACTTTTTTTATAAATAAAGATCTGGAAAGTATAATGTGCACTTGAGTTAATACTTAGTAGAACCATCTTTCGCTGCAATTACAGCTGAAAGTCTTTTGGGGTATGTCTCTACCAGCTTTGCACATTTGTAGGCAGAAATTTTTACCCATTCTTCTTTCAAAATAGCTCAAGCTATGGAGCTATTGGATAGAGAGCGTTTATGTACAAGCAATTTTCAAGTCTTGCCACAGATTCTCAATGGGATTTAGGTCTGGACTGAAATATGCTTTGGTCTAAACCATTCCACAGTAGCTCTGGCTATATGCTTAGGGTTGTTGCCCTGCTGGGAAGGTGAACCTCCACCCCAGTGTCTTGCAGCCTCTACCAGGTTTTCCTCCATGCATCTACTGATCAACTCTGACCTAAATTTCTGTCCCTGTTGAAGAAAAGCATCCCCACAGCTGCCACCACCATGTTTCACAGTGGTAATGATATGTTCAGGGTGATTTACAATGTTAGTTTTTCACCACACATAGCGTTTTGCATTTAGGCCAAAACATTTACCTTTATCTGACCAGAGCACCTTCTTCCACGTTTAATGTGTCCTCTAAATAGCTTGTGGCAAACTAACTGTAATTATAATAGCTTGCTTTCCACACTTCAGACGGCGTGATGACGTGAACACCTCATGTTGCGCTCTCCTCCTCCTGCCCTCCCTCCCTCCTCGTCTTCCTGCCAGCACCTGGGGCACGAAGTCTGAAGCGCACCGAAGTCTGAAGCCTGAGTACGCCGACCCCCTTGTGAATTCTCCCGAACTTGTGTGCGCCTGTGTGCATCCCGGACGGCCTCCTGCTTGCTGCCGCTTGTGGTGGGTACGGACCTCTGGGTGGCTGCGGCTTGCTGTCTGGTGTGTCCCAATCCTCCTGTCGTGGCTCCGTTTGGCTCTCCCCCGCCTTCTCCGCTCCTCTGCTAGCTCTGTCGGTCCTGCCTCCTCCCCTTGCTGGAGCCGTGTCGTGTCCTGCCTGTGCCCGCATTTATCGGGCGAAGACATCTGACACGTGAGAAAACTGAGGGGAGAAAGTGTGTTTGATGCATTTGTCCCTGTTCCCTCTTTCTGCCCACATGTATGTGCCTTGTGTGGTGCTCTATTGAGACTATTGGTTTGGGCATTTGAAGTATAAGGACATAAAGAAAAGAGGGAAAAAAAAAAAAAAGTTAAAATAAGAAACTAAACTAGCACTAAAAGCAGAATAAAGGCGGGAGCGAAAGGAGAGAAAAAAGGAAAGAAAAAAAGGGTAAAAAAGGGGGGAAAAAAAGGAGGAAGGAGAGAATAAAGGGAAGGGAAAAGAGAAAAAAAAAGAAAAAAAAAAGAGGGATAATAAGAAGGAGAGAGAAGAAAACCGATAAGGGCCTAAAAAAAAAAAAAAAAAGGGGGAAAAATCCTCAAAAAGAAGAGAGGCGAAAGCCCTAAAAGACTTCTTAAAATCAGGAAGAAAAAGGGGGGCCTCAAGGAAAAAAGAGGGAAGAAGAGAGGGAAAGAAAAGAAAAAAAAAAAAAAAAAAGGAAAAAAAATATATTTAAAAAAATAATAATAATAATATATACATATATATTGAAAAGGGGCTTTAAATAAGAAATGGCTCCAAAGCGGCGCTCAATCGACTCTTCTGGAACAAAGCTGGGGCCTAAGACACTAGAGAGTAAAATCGACAAGTTTTTGAAATCTCCCTCTCTAAATGAAAAAGACTTACTTAAAGGGAAAATGTGTGTCAACCCTAAGAAAACTTTTAAAATCCCCCAAGCTGAAGAATTTTCGGAGGACGGGTCTTCAGAGGTAGGCCAGGAAGGAGGGGAGGAAAGTCTGCTAATGCAAACAGAAACTGAACATGACCCCTTAGCTTTGGAAAAAATCCTGTACGCGTTTAAAAATAATGGTATTCTAATGCAAGGGATGTCCACTCAATTGAGGTCAATGCAGAGTGATATATCCTTAATAAGAGAAGACCTGGCAAAAATCCGCGATCGAGTTCTTAATGTGGAAAAAACGGTCGACTCTCTGCAAACCGATATTGTTATGTTAAAATCTAAGACTTTGTCCCTGGCTTCAGAAAACCACCTTCTACAAAATAAGATGGAGGATTTGGAAAACAGATCAAGGCGGTATAATATCCGCATAGTTGGATTTCCAGAAGGAGTTGAAGGTCGACAGCTAGTTGATCAACTTAAGGATCTGATTTTGGAAAACTTGGGCAGTGAATACTTTTCGTCTGTTTCAAATAGAAAGAGCCTATCGGATTCCAGGGGGGCAACCCATCCCAGGGAGGCCGCCGCGAGTAATCTTAATGAAGCTGTTATCGTCCATGGACAGAGACATGATACTGAGAAGAGCAAGAGAATGCTCACCTACTGAATATCAGGGTACTAAATTGCTATTCTTCCCCGATTTTGCATCGGCAGACTCAAGAAAAAGAAGTTTTATTGAGATAAAGAAACGCTTGGCGTCCAAGGATATTAAATACTCTCTACAGTATCCAGCGAAATTAAGAGTTTTTTACAATGGGCCTTCCCAATTTTTTGAAAAACCGCAACAAGTGCTGGACTGGATGGAGCAACTGGGTATATGAAATATTTTTGAAATGAAGTGATGGAGGGGATGGAGGGGGAATGAGACTGGTAGGGGGCAGAACGGCCGGAAGATAGAGGTTTGCTGACTAGATCGGGCGGACCAGTGGAGGGGGGGAGGGGGAGAGGGGATGGGAATCTGCCTAGCAGGGAAGGTTTTTTTTTTCTGCTTAACTGATGTCTGTTAGAATCGTCTCCTGGAATGTTATAGGTCTCGGGGAAAGGGTTAAGAGGCAAGCTATTATGGATGCACTAAAAAGATATCTTCCTGCAATTATTTGCATAGTGGAAACCCATCTTACTGAAGAGACCGTGACCCGCTTGATGACGGGATGGCATTCCCAATCCTACCATTCAACCTTTAGTAGTGCCTCTAGGGGTGTATCGGTTCTGATTCATAAGTCTATAGATTTTTCTTTAGTAGAATCTTATATAGATGATCAGGGTAGATTTATTTTTTTGTATGGCAGGCTCTATGGTTATAGTTATATTCTTGCCTTTTTTTATATACCTCCGCCATTCTCGATGTATCCACTTACCCAACTACTGTGTTTCTTGGAAAAGAAACCAGAATGTCGGCTTGTCCTGATGGGAGACTTTAACGCTGTTATGAATCCTAAAAAAGACAGACTGACTTTAGATGCAGATTGGGGAAGGAACATTTGCAAATCTCCACTGCCCCAGTTTTGCTTGGAAGTTGGACTGGTTGATATATGGGAATATGCTGGCGGAGGAAAGAGAGTATACTCCTGTGTTAGCAGGGTGGGTAGAGCCATGTCCAGGATCGATTTGGCGCTTACTAATGAGAGTAACTTGAATAATATTAGAAAGATATGATATGGAGTAAGAACAGTTTCAGACCATTCACAGGTATCAATAGAGGTTCGCATTGGGGAGAATAAAGAGAATAGGGGGCTTGGTTTTAAGCTGAATCCATATTGGCTTACCATTATGGATAACTATCAATCTATCAAATTACATGTATCCTCCTTTTGGGAGGTGAATCTCCCCTCTGCCAACATCAATTTAGTTTGGGATGCTCTGAAAGCATATCTGAAGGGGGGTCCTTATAAGCGATATTACTGCTGTGAGAAGAACATTTAGGAAAAAAGAGGAGGATTTGGGTAAGACCGTGGCATCCACAACGGAGCGATTTATTAATTAACCTACTGAATATAATAAGGAAGAGATGCAGAAGGCTAGCTGTTCTCTGAAGGACTATGTAATCGAGAAAGCAAACCATAGATTATTTTTTAAGGGACAGAAGTACTTTTCAGAGTCCGGACGCCCTGGTAAGCTTTTAGCTAGAATAATCTCACAACAGGATAAGAAAAAAAAAGCTATTACTCTGATCCGTAACCTAGATGGGGTCATTATATCAGACCCAGAGGGAATTAGAGACACCTTTTTGCAATACTTTTCTCAGATATATAGAGCTTCTCCTGGTTTGCCACCTGACCTGGCGAGGCAGTTCCTGGAGAAAATCTCTCTTCCAATATTTACGGAAGTCCAAAAAAAATTCTTGGAAAGAGAATTATCCCTTCCAGAGATCCAAGAGGCCTTGAGGTCTGTCTCTGGGAACTCATCGCCAGGGTCAGATGGTCTTCCGTATGAATTTTATCATAAGTATAGTGATCCCATTCTTCCGCATCTATTGGAGGTGTTTTCTCAAGCCTTGCAACAGTCCATGATGGAAGCCATCATAACCTGCATAGGCTTTTCACTAATATTCAATCTCCTGGGAGCGACACCCGCTCTGTCCTGTCGCTGGATGCCACTAAGGCGTTCAACAGGGTCGAGTGGGTGTTTCTCTGGAAGGTGATGAAAAAAATGGGTTTTGGCCCCAAGTTTATGGCGATGGTGCAGTTGCTATATAAATGCCCAGTAGCCAGGATCAGGATTAATAATACGCTGACAGAGAGCTTCGTACTGGGAAGAGGTACTCGTCAAGGATGTCTTCTCTCCCCTCTTTTATTTAATATCTACACTGAACCTCTTGCAGCTAGTATTAGGCAGGACTTGAGAGTGGCTGGTTTTGGTGTAATGGGGAAGCAGGACTGTATATCCCTCTATGCAGACGACATCTTGTTTTTTATCCATCAAATAGAAAAAAACACTTCCTCGAATAATGGAATTAGTTAACTTATTTTCTGATTCTTCCGGTTTAGAGGTTAATTGGGAGAAAACTGCTTTCCTCCCTGTAGATGAATTGCGAGGATCGATGGAAAATTCTACTACTAATCGGTTACTGATCTCCAATTCAATAAAATACCTGGGGATAACAGTTTCTGCCAAAATTCAAGATTACTTACAACTCAACTTGATTCCTTTATTGTCAAATTTGAGATCTAAAATTAAGATATGGCAAAAAATTCTGCCCGCAAGAGCGGACAGAATTTCATTAATAAAAATGGTGGTGCTGCCCCAATTTTGTCTTTTTATGGATTGTATTTTTCGAGATGATTAAAATAATAAAAAGAATTGAAAAGAAAAAAAAAGATAATAGCTTGCTTTCAAAAATTGTTTTTTTCTTGCCACAAAAACCAGATTTGTGGGATACACAACAAATAGCTGTCTTGTGGACAGATTCTGCCACCTGAGCCGTTGATCTCTGCAGCTCCACCAGGGTGACCATGGGGCTCTTGGCTGTTTCTCTAATTAGTGCTCTTATTGCCTGAGCTGTCAGTTTAGGTAGGTTTGCAGTTGTGCAATACCTCTTCAATTTTCATATAATGGATTGAATAGTGCTGGGATATCTTTTTATATCCTATCCCTGCTTTACACTTCTCCTCAACTTTATCCTTGACCTGCCTGGTGTGTTCCTTGGTTTTCATGATGTTGTTTGATCATTAATCCGCACTAACAAACCTCTGAGGCCTTAACAGAGCAGCTATAGTTATACTGAGAATAAATTACACACAGGTGGACTCTATTTACTAATTAGGTAATTTCTGAAGGCAATTGGTCACACTAGACTTTCTTTAGAGGTTTAGAGTACAGGGGGCTGAATACAAATGCACACTAGAGTTGAGTGGACACCTGGATGTTCGGGTTCGAGAAGTTCGTCCGAACTTCACGAAAATGTTCGGGTTCGGGATCCGAAATTGACGCGAACTTGAAGTCAATGGAGACCCGAACTTTTGGGCACTAAAATGGCTGTAAAATAGCCATGGAAAGGGCTAGAGGGCTGCAAAAGGCAGCGAAATGTAGGTAAATCTCCTGCAAACAATTGTGGACAGGGAAATGACTTAAAATAAAATAAATAAAAATTAACCAATATTAATTGGCAGCTTGCAAGAGGAGGTGGAATCGGGGGTTGGGGTGGCGTCGGGTGGGAATGCTATGGTAGTTGAAGTTCTCCTCACAGCCATAAAGGATTCATGTCTGCCTGCAGCGCCACAGGTCTCATTCACAGCTTCAGGCCCATGGCAACCATACATGGGAGCTGGAGAAGTTCTCATCACAGCCAAAAAGGATTCATGTCTACCAGCAGTGCCACAGGCCACATTCACAGATTCAGGCCCAAGACAACTATACATGGGAGTTGGAGAAGTTGTCATCACAGCCAAAAAGGATTCATGAATGCCTGCAGTGTCACAGGCCTCATGCACAGACTCAGGCCCCTGGCACCCACAAATAGGAGAGTTCAAATCACGCCAAAAAAGTATTGATTTCACACAGCTGTGTCACAGGCAACATACAATCATTCAGGCACATGGCTCCAGCAAAGAGTAGAGAGGTCCCGTAACAGCAAAACAGGCATCATGTCACCCAGCAATGGAACAGGCCACTTTAACTACTTCAGGACCGCCGTACGCAGGATTGCGTCCTGCGGGCGGTCCTGTTCTTCTGATCGGACGCGTCATCTCACGAGACGCGAGACTTCCTGTGAACGCGCGCGCGTTCACAGCGTCGCGCGTCTCAAGAGTTGGACTACAGCCTGCCATAAATCGCATCAAACAAGTATATCAGACGCTGTTTTGTGAACAGCGTCTGATATACCTGCTACCTGGTCCTCTGGTGGTCCCATTTGCTGGGATCGACCACCAGAGGACCAGGTAACTATGTAAAGTTGCACCAAACACTACACTAACCCCCCCCACCAATTAACCCCTTGATCACCCAATCTAGACCCCATGATCACCCCCCTGTCATTGATCAAACCCCTTGTAAGGCTCCATTCAGACGTCCATATGTGTTTTGCGGATCCGTGGATCCGCGGATCTGATCCGTGGATCCGCGGATCTGATCCGCGGATCCACAGATCCTCAAAACACGGACACCGGAAATGTGCTTTCTGCATTTTGCAGATCCGCACATTGCCAGAACTATATAGAAAATGCTTTTTCTTGTCCGCAATTGCGGACAACAATAGGACATGTTCTATATTTTTGCGGAACGGAAGTGCAGACCCGGAAGCGCGGATCCGTAATTCCGGATCCCAGCGGGACAAAGTCTGTCCCCATAGAAATGAATGGGTCCGCAATTCCGTTCCGCAAACAGAATTGCGGACGTGTGAATGGGGCATAAGGGTCCCTTATCACGGCCAGTTAGTTAGCTACTTGTTAGGTAGCTAGCGCCCAGCCCACCGCACCGCAGTCACTAATTTTGGCAGAGATTTTTTCATCCACATTGATCGATGCGAAAGAAAAAATCAGTGCCGTTCATTTTTTTTTTTTTTTTCAGCCCAGAGGCTGAACGGAAAAAAAAAATCTCATTACCCGTCTGCTCAATATAAGGAGAATCGCAGAAACTCCTAATGCTGGCCATACGTGTAATGATTGCGGAGACCCCTAAAATGCCAGGGCAGTACAAAAACCTCACATGTGACCCCATTTTAGAAAGAAGACACCCCAAGGTATTCCGTGAGGGGTATGGCGAGTTCTTGAAAAATTTTATTTTTTGTCACAAGTTAGTGGAATATGAGACTTGGAAAAAATAAAAATAAAAATCAATTTCCGCTAACTTGTGCCAAAAAAAAAAATTTCTGTGAACTTGCCATACCCCTCACGAAATACCTTGGGGTGTCTTCTTTCCACAATGGGGTCACATGTGGGGTATTTATACTGCCCTGGCATTTTAAGGGTCCAAAAGCGTGAGAATCCAAATGCGTAAAAATGCCCTGTGAAATCCTAAAGGTACTCATTGGAATTAGGGCCCCTTTGCGCATCTTGGCTGAAAAAATGTGTCACTCATGTGGTATCGCCGAACTCAGGAGAAGTAGGGCAATGTGTTTTGGGGTGTATTTTTATATATACCCATACTGTGTGTGAGAAATATCTCTGTAAATGACAACTTTTTAAATTTTTTTTATTCAAAGTTGGCAATTTACAGAGATATTTCTCTCACCCAGCATGGGTATATGTAAAATACACCCCAAAACACATTGCCCTACTTCTCCTGAGTACGGCGATACCACATGAGTGACACTTTTGCAGCCAAGATGCAAAGGGACCAAATTCAATGAGTAACTTTAGGAGGGCATTTTACGCATTTTCTTCTCACGCTTTAGGGCCCTAAAATGCCAGGGCAGTATAAATACCCCACATGTGACCCCATTTTGGAAAGAAGACACCCCAAGGTATTCGCTGAGGGGCATAGTGAGTCCATGAAAAATTAAACTTTTTGTCAAAAGTTAGCGGAAAGGGAGACTTTGTGAGAAAAAACAATAAAAAAATCAATTTCCACTAACTTGTGGCAAAATTTTTTTTTTTCTATGAACTCGCCATGCCCCTCATGGAATACCTTGGGCTGTCTTATTTCCAAAATGGGGTCACATGTGGGGTATTTATACTGCCCTGGCATTTTAGGCGCCCAAAAGCATGAGAAGAAAAATGCGTAAAAATGCCCTCCTAAAAGTTACTCATGGTAATTTGGGCCCCTTTGCGCATCTTGGCTGCAAAAAAGTGCCACACATGTGGTATCGCCGTACTCAGGAGAAGTAGGGAAATGTGTTTTGCGGTGAATTTTTACATATACCCATGTTGGGTGAGAGAAATATCTCTGTAAACTGACAACTTTGTATAAAAAAATTTAAAAAGTTGTCGTTTACAGCGATATTTCTCACACACAGTATGGGTATATATTAAAATACACCGTAAAACACATTGCCCTACTTCTCCTGAGTACAGCGATACCACACGAGTGACACTTTTTTGCAGCCAAGATGCGCAAAGGGGCCCTAAAACCAATGAGTACCATTAGGATTTCACAGGGCATTTTTACGCATTTGGATTCTCACGCTTTAGGTTCCCTAAAATGCCAGGGCAGTATAAATACCCCACAAGTGACCCCATTTTGGAAAGAAGACACCCCAAGGTATTCCGTGAGGGGCATGGCGAGTTCACAGAATTTTTTTTTTTTGGCACAAGTCTCATATTCCACAAACTTGTGACAAAAAATAAAATTTTACATGAACTCACCATACCCCTCACGGAATACCTTGGGGTGTCTTCATTCTAAAATGGGGTCACATGTGGGGTATTTATACTGTCCTGGCATTTTAGGGGCCCCTAAAGCGTGAGAAGAAGTCTGGAATCCAAATGCGTAAAAATGCCCTGTGAAATCCTAAAGGTACTCATTGGTTTTAGGGCCCCTTTGCGCACCCAGGCTGCAAAAAAGTGTCACTCATGTGGTATCGCCGTACTCAGGAGAAGTAGGGCAATGTGTTTTGAGGTGTATTTTTATATATACCCCTGCTGGGTGTGAAATATCTCTGTAAACGACAATTTTTAAAAATTTTATACAAAGTTGTCAGTTTACAGAGATATTTCTCTCACCAACATGGGTATATGTAAAAATACACCCAAAACACATTGCCCTACTTCTCCTGAGTACGGCGATACCACATAAGTGACACTTTTTGCAGCCTGAGTGCGCAAAGGCCCAAATTCCAGTACCTTTAGCTTTACATGGCTGCTCACAATTTAGCCCCGCCCAAAATGCCAGAACAGTAAACACACCCCACAAATGACCCCATTTCGGAAAGTAGACACCCCAAGGTATTCACTGAGGGGCATAATGAGCCCGTCTGAGATTTTTTTTTTTTTTTTTTGCCAGAAGTTAGCAGAAATGGAAACTTTATTATTATTATTTTTTTCCTCAGAAAGTGTCATTTTCCGCTAACTTGTGAAAAAAAATGAAATGATACATGAACTCACCATGCCCCTCCGCGAATACTTTGGGGTGTCTTCTTTCTAAAATGGTGTTCATTTGGGGGGTATTTATACTTTCCTGACATTCTAGCACCTGAAGAAACATGACAGGTGCTCAGAAAGTCAGAGCTGCTTCAAAATGCCGAAATTCACTTTTTTGCACCATAGTTTGTAAACGCTAAAACGTTTACCCAAACCAATAAATATAAAATTATTGGATTTTTTTATCAAAGACCTGTAGAACAATACATTTAGAGAAACATTTATATAGAAATGTAGTTTTTTTAAAAAAAATTTACAACAGAAAGTGAAAAATGTCATTTTTTTGCAAAAATGTCGTTAAATTTTTATTAATAGCAAAAAAAGTTAAAATGTCAGCAACAATGAAATATCACCAAATGAAAGCTCTATTAGTGAGAAGAAAAGGAGGTAAAATTCATTTGGGTGGTAAGTTGCATGACGGAGCAATAAACGGTGAAAGTAGTGTAGTGCAGAATTGTAAAAAGTGGCCTGGTCATTAAGGGTGTTTAAGCTAGGGGGGCTGATGTGGTTAAGGAATTTAGGTCCTAGCATCCAGACAGAGGAGAGAGGTCCCATAACAGCAAAACAGGCATCATGTCACCCAGCTATGAACAGGAGATTATCATTAATGTAGGGCCCTGGCACCCAGACAGATGAGAGAGGTCCCATAACAGCAAAACAGGCATAATGTCACCCAGCAATGGAACAGGCCACTTTCAGGAATTTAGGCCCTAGCACCCAGACAGAGGAGAGAGGTCCCATGACAGCAAAACAGGCATCATGTCACCCACCAATGGAACAGGCCACTTTCAAGAATCTAGGCCCTAGAAACCAGACAAAGGAGAGCGGTCCCGTAACAGCAAAACAGGCATTATGTCATCCACCAATGCACCAGGCATTTATCATTAAGGCATGACCCAGGCACCCAGACAGAGGAGAGAGGTCCCATAACAGCAAAACAGGCATCATGTCACCCAGCAATGGAACAGGCCACTTTCAGGAATTTAGGCCCTAGCACCCAGACAGAGGAGAGAGGTCCCATAACAACCAAACAGGCATCATGTCACCCACCAATGCAGCAGGTGATTATCATTAATGTAGGCCTTGGCAGCCAGACAGAGGAGACGGTCCCATAACAGCAAAACAGGCATCGGGTCACCCACCAATACAGCAGGAGATTATCATTAATGAAGGACCCTGGCACACAGACAGAGGAGAGAGGTTCCATAACAGCAAAACAGGCATCAAGTCACCCAGTAATGGAACAGGTCACTTTCAAGAATTTAGGCCTTAGCACGCAGACAGAGGAGAGATTTTCTACAACAGCAAAACAGGCATCATGTCAGCCAGCAATGGAACAGACCATTTTCAGGAATTTAGGCCCTAGCACCCAGACAGAGGAGAGAGGTCCCATAAACTCAAAACAGGCATCATGTCACCGACCAATGCAGCAGGCGATTATCATTAATGTATGCCCCTGGCACCCAGATAAAGGAGAAAGGTCCCATAACAGCAAACCAGGCATCATGTCACCCAGCAATGGAACAGGCCATTTTCAGGAATTTAGGCCCTAGTACCCAGACAGAGGAGAGAGATCCCATAACAGCAAAACAGGCATCATTTCACCCACCAATGCAGCAGGTGATTATCATTAATGTAGGCCTTGGTACCCAGACAGAGGAGACGGTCCCATAACAGCAAAACAGGCATCATGTCACCCACCAATACAGCAGGAGATTATCATTAATGTAGGACCCTGGCACACAGACAGAGGAGAGAAGTTCCATAACAGCAAAACAGGCATCATGTCACCCAGCAATGGAACAGGTCACTTTCAGGAATTTAGACCTTAGCACGCAGACAGAGGAGAGAGGTCCCATAAAAGCAAAACGGGCATCATGTCACCTACCAATGCAGCAGGTGTTTATCATTAATGTAGGCTTCTGGCACCCAGACAGAGGAGAAGGTCCCATAAAAGCAAAACAGGCATCATGTTACCCAGCAATGGAACAGGCCACTTTCAGGAATTTAGGCCCTAGAAACCAGACAGAGGAGAGCGGTCCCATAACAGCAAAACAGGCATCATGTCACCCACCAATGCAGCAGGCGTTTATCAATAATGTAGTACCCTGGCACCCAGACAGAGGAGAGAGGTCCCATAACAACAAAACAGGCATCATGTCACCCACCAATGGAACAGGCCACTTTCAAGAATCTAGGCCCTAGAAACCAGACAGAGGAGAGCGGTCCCGTAACAGCAAAACAGGCATTATGTCACCCACCAATGCAGCAGGCGATTATCATTAATTTAGGACCCTGGTACCCAGACAGAGGAGAGAGGTCCCATAACAGCAAAACAGGCATCATGTCACCGACCAATGGAACAGGCCACTTTCAAGAATTTAGGCCCTAGCACCCAGACATAGGAGAGAGATCCCATAACAGCAAAACAGGCATCATTTAACCCACTAATGCAGCAGGCGATAATCATTAATGTAGGCCCTTGGCACCCAGACAGAGGAGATGGTCCCAAAACAGTAAAAAAGGCATCATGTCCCCCACCAACACAGCAGGCGATTATCATTAATGTAGAACCCTGGCACCCAGACAGAGGAGAGAGGTACAAAAGCAGTAAAACAGGCATCATGTCACCCACCAAAGCAGCAGGAGTTTATCATTAATGTAGGCCACTGGCACCCAGACAGAGGAGAGAGGTCCCATAACAGCAAAACAGGCATCATGTCACCCAGCAATGGAACAGGCCACTTTCAGGAATTTAGGCCCTAGCACCCAGAGAAGAGACGTCCCATAACAGCAAAAAAGGCATCTTGTCACCCACCAATGCAGCAGGCGTTTATCATTAATGTAGGCTCCTGGGACCTAGACAGAGGATGGAGGTCCTATAGCAGCAAAACAGGCATCATGTCACCCAGCAATGTAATAGGCCACTTTCAGGAATTTAGGCCCTAGCACCCAGACAGAGGAGAGAAGTCCCATAACAGCAAAACAGGCATCATGTCACCCACCAATGCAGCAGGCGTTTATCATTAATGTAGGCCCCTAGCGCCCAGACAAAGGAGAGAGGTCCCATAACAGCAAAACAGGCATCATGTCACCCAGCAATGGAACAGGCCACTTTCAGGAATTTTGGCCTTAGCACGCAGACAGAGGAGAGATTTCCTATAACAGCAAAAGAGGCATCATGTCACCCAGCAATGGAACAGGCCACCTTCAGAAATTTAGGCCCTCACACTCAGACAAAGGAGAGAGGTCCCATAACAGAAAAACAGGCATCATGTCACCCAGCAATGGAACAGGCCACCATTAGGAATTTAGGCCCTAGCACCCAGACAGAGGAGAGAGGTTCCATAACAGCAAAACAGGCATCATGTCACCCACCAATAGAGCAGGCCTTTATCATTAATGCAGGCCCCTGGGACGTAGACAGAGGAGAGAGGTCCCATAGCAGCAAAACAGACATCATGTCACCCACCAATGCAGCAGGCGTTTATCAATAATGGAGACTCCTGGCACACAGACAGAGTAGAGAGGTTCCATAACAGCAAAACAGGCATCATGTCACCCAGCAATGGAACAATCCACTTTCAGGAATTTATGCCCTAACAGCCAGAGGAGAGAGGTCCCATAACAGCAAAACAGACATCATGTCACCCACCAATGCAGCAGGCGTTTATCATTAATGTAGAACCCTGGCACCCAGACAGAGGAGAGAGGTCCAATAGCAGTAAAACAGGCATTATGTCACCCACCAATGGAACAGGCCACTTTCAAGAATCTAGGCCCTAACAACCAGACATAGGAGAGATTTCCTATAACAGCAAAACAGGCATCATGTCACCCAGCAATGGAACAGGCCACTTTCAGGAATTTAGGACCTAGCACCCAGAGAAGAGACGTCCCATAACAGCAAAACAGGCATCATGTCACCCAACAACGCAGCAGGCGTTTATCATTAATGTAGGCCCCTGGCACCTAGAAAGAGGAGAGAGGTCCTATAGCAGCAAAACAGGCATCATGTCACCCAGCAATGGAACAGGCCACTTTCAGGAATTTAGGCCCTAGCATCCAGACAGAGGAGAGAAGTCCCATAACAGCAAAACAGGAATCATGTCACCCACCAATGCAGCAGGTGATTATCATTAATGTAGGCCTCGGCACCCAGACAGAGGAGACGGTCCCATAACAGCAAAAAAGGCATCATGTCACCCACCAATGCAGCAGGCGTTTATCAATAATGTAGACCCCTGGCACACAGACAGAGGAGAGAGGTTCCACAAAGGCAAAACAGGCATTATGTCACCCAGCAATGCAGCAGGAGATTATCATTAATGTAGAACCCTGGCACCCAGACAGAGGAGAGAGGTCCGATAACAGCAAAACAGGCATCATGTCACCAATTAATGCAGCAAGCGTTTATCATTAATATAGATCCCTAGCACCCAGAGAGAGGAGAGAGGTCCAATAACAGCAAAACAGGCATCTTGTCACAAACCAATGCAGCAGGCAATTATCATTAATGTAAAACCCTGGCACCCAGAGAAAGGAGAAAGATCCCATAACAGCAAAGCAGGCATCATGTCACCCAGCAATGGAACTGGCCACTTTCAGGAATTTAGGCCCTAGCAAACAGTCAGAGGAGAGAGGTCCCAAAACAGCAAAACAGGCATCATGTCACCCACCAATGCAGCAGGCGTTTATCATTAATGTAGGCCCCTAGCACCCAGACAAAGGAGAGAGGTCCCATAACTGCAAAACAGGCATCATGTCACCCAGCAATGGAACAGGCCACTTTCAGGAATTTTGGCCCTAGCACCCAGACAGAGGAGAGAGGTTCCATAACAGCAAAACAGGCATCATGTCATCCACCAATAAAGCAGGCGTTTATCATTAATGTAGTTCCCTGGCACACAGACAGAGGAGAGAGGTTCCATAACAGCAAAACAGGCATCATGTCACCCAGCAATGGAACAGGTCGCTTTTAGGAATTTAGACCCTAGCACCCAGAGGAGAGAGGTCCCATAACAGCAAAACAGACATCATGTCACCCATAAATGCAGCAGGCGATTATCATTAATGTAGACCCCTGGCACCCAGACAGAGGACTGAGGTCCCATAACAGCAAAACAGGCATCATGTCACCCACCAATGGAACAGGCCACTTTTAGGAATCTAGGAACAAGCACCCAGACAGAGGAGAAAGGTACCATAAAAGCAAAACAGGCATCATGTCACCCAGCAATGCAACAGCTCACTTTCAGGAATTTAGGCCCTAACACCCAGACAGAGGAGAGAGGTCCCATAAGAGAAAATCAGGCATTATGTCACCCACCAAAGCAGCAGGAGTTTATCAATAATGTAGGCCCCTGGCACCCAGACAGAGGAGAGAGGTCCCATAACAGCAAAACAGGCATCATGTCACAAACCAATGCAGCAGGCAATTATCATTAATGTAAAACCCTGGCACCCAGAGAAAGGAGAAAGATCCCATAACAGCAAAGCAGGCATCATGTCACCCAGCAATGGAACTGGCCACTTTCAGGAATTTAGGCCCTAGCAAACAGTCAGAGGAGAGAGGTCCCAAAACAGCAAAACAGGCATCATGTCACCCACCAATGCAGCAGGCGTTTATCATTAATGTAGGCCCCTAGCACCCAGACAAAGGAGAGAGGTCCCATAACTGCAAAACAGGCATCATGTCACCCAGCAATGGAACAGGCCACTTTCAGGAATTTTGGCCCTAGCACCCAGACAGAGGAGAGAGGTTCCATAACAGCAAAACAGGCATCATGTCATCCACCAATAAAGCAGGCGTTTATCATTAATGTAGTTCCCTGGCACACAGACAGAGGAGAGAGGTTCCATAACAGCAAAACAGGCATCATGTCACCCAGCAATGGAACAGGTCGCTTTAGGAATTTAGACCCTAGCACCCAGAGGAGAGAGGTCCCATAACAGCAAAACAGACATCATGTCACCCATAAATGCAGCAGGCGATTATCATTAATGTAGACCCCTGGCACCCAGACAGAGGACTGAGGTCCCATAACAGCAAAACAGGCATCATGTCACCCACCAATGGAACAGGCCACTTTTAGGAATCTAGGAACAAGCACCCAGACAGAGGAGAAAGGTACCATAAAAGCAAAACAGGTATCATGTCACCCAGCAATGCAACAGCTCACTTTCAGGAATTTAGGCCCTAACACCCAGACAGAGGAGAGAGGTCCCATAAGAGAAAATCAGGCATTATGTCACCCACCAAAGCAGCAGGAGTTTATCAATAATGTAGGCCCCTGGCACCCAGACAGAGGAGAGAGGTCCCATAACAGCAAAACAGGCATCATGTCACCCAGCAATGGAACATGCCACTTTCAGGAATTTAGGCCCTAGCAGCCAGAGGAGAGAGGTCCCATAACAGAAAAACAGGCATCATGTCACCCACCAATGCAGCAGGCGATTATCATTAATGTAGGCCCCTGGCACCCAGACAAAGAGAGGTCCCATAACAGCAAAACAGGCATCATGTCACCAACAAATGCAGCAGGCGTTTATAATTATTGTAGGCCCCTGGCACCCAGACAGAGGAGAAGGTCCCATAACAGCAAAACAGGCATCATGTCACCCACCAAAGCAGCAGGCGTTTATCATTAATGTACTGGCACCAAGACAGAGGAGATAGGTCCCATAACAGCAAAACAGGCATCATGTCACCCAGCAATGGAACAGGCCACTTTCAGGAATTTAGGACCTAGCACCCAGAGAAGAGACGTCCCATAACAGCAAAACAGGCATCATGTCACCCACCAACGCAGCAGGCGTTTATCATTAATGTAGGCCCCTGGCACCCAGACAGAGGAGAGAGGTCCTATAGCAGCAAAACAGGCATCATGTCACCCAGCAATGGAACAGGCCACTTTCAGGAATTTAGGCCCTAGCATCCAGACAGAGGAGAGAAGTCCCATAACAGCAAAACAGGAATCATGTCACGCACCAATGCAGCAGGTGATTATCATTAATGTAGGCCTCGGCACCCAGACAGAGGAGACGGTCCCATAACAGCAAAAAAGGCATCATGTCACCCACCAATGCAGCAGGCGTTTATCAATAATGTAGACCCCTGGCACACAGACAGAGGAGAGAGGTTCCACAACAGCAAAACAGGCATTATGTCACCCAGCAATGCAGCAGGAGATTATCATTAATGTAGAACCCTGGCACACAGACAGAGGAGAGAGGTCAGATAACAGCAAAACAGGCATCATGTCACCAACCAATGCAGCAAGCGTTTATCATTAATGTAGATCCCTAGCACCCAGAGAGAGGAGAGAGGTCCCATAACAGCAAAACAGGCATCATTTCACAAACCAATGCAGAAGGAAATTATCATTAATGTAAAACCCTGGCACCCAGACAAAGGAGAAAGATCCCATAACAGCAAAGCAGGCATCATGTCACCCAGCAATGGAACTGGCCACTTTCAGGAATTTAGGCCCTAGCACCCAGTCAGAGGAGAGAGCTCCCAAAACAGCAAAACAGGCATCATGTCACCCACCAATGCAGCAGGCGTTTATCATTAATGTAGGCCCCTAGCACCCAGACAAAGAAGAGAGGTCACATAACCGCAAAACAGGCATCATGTCACCCAGCAATGGAACAGGCCACTTTCAGGAATTTTGGCCCTAGCACCCAGACAGAGGAGAGAGGTTCCATAACAGCAAAACAGGCATTATGTCACCCACCAATGCAGCAGGAGATTATCATTAATGTAGGCCCCTGGCACCCAGACAGAGGAGAGAGGTCCCATAACAGCAAAACAGGCATCATGTCACCCAGCAATAGAACAGGCCACTTTCGAGAATTTAGGCCCTAGCACCCAGACAGAGGAGAGAGATCCCATAACAGCAAAACAGGCATCATGTCACCCACCAAAGCAGCAGGAGTTTATCATTAATGTAGACCCCTGGCACCCAGACAGAGGAGAGAGGTCCCATAACAGAAAAACAGGCATCATGTCACCCAGAAATGGAACAGGCCACTTTCAGGAATTTAGACCCTAGCACCCAGACAGAGAGAGGTCCCATAACAGCAAAACAGGAATCATGTCACCCACCAATGCAGCAGGCGATTATCATGAATGTAGGACCCTGGCACCCAGACAGAGGAGAGAGGTCCCATAACAGCAAAAAAGGCATGATGTCACACAGCAATGGAACAGGCCACTGTCAGGAATTTAGGCCCTAGCACCCAGACAGAGGAGATAGGTCCCATAACAGCAAAACAGGAATCATGTCACCAACCAATACAGCAGGCGTTTATAATTAATGTAGGCCCCTGGCACCCAGACAGAGGAGAAGGTCCCATAACAGCAAAACAGGCATCATGTCACCCACCAAAGCAGCAGGCGTTTATCATTAATGTAGGCCCCTGGCACCTAGAAAGAGGAGAGAGGTCCTATAGCAGCAAAACAGGCATCATGTCACCCAGCAATGGAACAGGCCACTTTCAGGAATTTAGGCCCTAGCATCCAGACAGAGGAGAGAAGTCCCATAACAGCAAAACAGGAATCATGTCACCCACCAATGCAGCAGGTGATTATCATTAATGTAGTCCTCGGCACCCAGACAGAGGAGACGGTCCCATAACAGCAAAAAAGGCATCATGTCACCCACCAATGCAGCAGGCGTTTATCAATAATGTAGACCCCTGGCACACAGACAGAGGAGAGAGGTTCCACAACAGCAAAACAGGCATTATGTCACCCAGCAATGCAGCAGGAGATTATCATTAATGTAGAACCCTGGCACCCAGACAGAGGAGAGAGGTCCGATAACAGCAAAACAGGCATCATGTCACCAACCAATGCAGCAAGCGTTTATCATTAATATAGATCCCTAGCACCCGGAGAGAGGTCCCATAACAGCAAAACAGGCATCATGTCACAAACCAATGCAGCAGGCAATTATCATTAATGTAAAACCCTGGCACCCAGACAAAGGAGAAAGATCCCATAACAGCAAAGCAGGCATCATGTCACCCAGCAATGGAACTGGCCACTTTCAGGAATTTAGGCCCTAGCACCCAGTCAGAGGAGAGAGGTCCCAAAACAGCAAAACAGGCATCATGTCACCCACCAATACAGCAGGCGTTTATCATTAATGTAGGCCCCTGGCACCCAGACAGAGGAGAGAGGTCACATAACAGCAAAACAGGTATCATGTCACCCAGCAATAGAACAGGCCACTTTCGAGAATTTAGGCCCTAGCACCCAGACAGAGGAGAGAGATCCCATAACAGCAAAACAGGCATCATGTCACCCACCAATAAAGCAGGCGTTTATCATTAATGTAGTTCTCTGGCACATAGAGAGAGGAGAGAGGTTCCATAACAGCAAAACAGGCATCATGTCACCCAGCAATAGAACAGGTCACTGTTAGGAATTTAGGCCCTAGCACCCAGACAGAGGAGAGAGGTCCCATAACAGCAAAACAGACATCATGTCACCCATAAATGCAGCAGGCGATTATCATTAATGTAGACCCCTGGCACCCAGACAGAGGACTGAGGTCCCATAACAGCAAAACAGGCATCATGTCACCCACCAATGGAACAGGCCACTTTTAGGAATCTAGGAACAAATACCCAGACAGAGGAGAAAGGTCCCATAAAAGCAAAACAGGCATCATGTCACCCAGCAATGGAACAGCTCACTTTCAGGAATTTAGGCCCTAACACCCAGACAGAGGAGAGAGGTCCCATAAGAGCAAATCAGGCATTATGTCACCCACCAAAGCAGCAGGAGTTTATCAATAATGTAGGCCCCTGGCACCCAGACAGAGGAGAGAGGTCCCATAACAGCAAAACAGGCATCATGTCACCCAGCAATGGAACATGCCACTTTCAGGAATTTAGTCCCTAGCAGCCAGAGGAGAGAGGTCCCATAACAGAAAAACTGGCATCATGTCACCCACCAATGCAGCAGGCGATTATCATTAATGTAGGCCCCTGGCACCCAGACAAAGAGAGGTCCCATAACAGCAAAACAGGCATCATGTCACCAACCAATGCAGCAGGCGTTTATAATTATTGTAGTCCCCTGGCACCCAGACAGAGGAGAAGGTCCCATAACAGCAAAACAGGCATCATGTCACCCACCAAAGCAGCAGGAATTTATCATTAATGTAGGCCACTGGCACCCAGACAGAGGAGATAGGTCCCATAACAGCAAAACAGGCATCATGTCACCCAGCAATGGAACAGGCCACTTTCAGGAATTTAGGACCTAGCACCCAGAGAAGAGACGTCCCATAACAGCAAAACAGGCATCATGTCACCCACCAACGCAGCAGGCGTTTATCATTAATGTAGGCCCCTGGCACCTAGACAGAGGAGAGAGGTCCTATAGCAGCAAAACAGGCATCATGTCACCCAGCAATGGAACAGGCCACTTTCAGGAATTTAGGCCCTAGCATCCAGACAGAGGAGAGAAGTCCCATAACAGCAAAACAGGAATCATTTCACCCACCAATGCAGCAGGAGATAATCATTAATGTAGGCCCCTGGCACCCAGACAGAGGAGAGAGGTTACATAACAGCAAAACAGGTATCATGTCACCCAGCAATAGAACAGGCCACTTTCGAGAATTTAGGCCCTAGCACCCAGACAGAGGAGAGAGATCCCATAACAGCAAAACAGGCATCATGTCGCCCACCAATAAAGCAGGTGTTTATCATTAATGTAGTTCCCTGGCACACAGACAGAGGAGAGAGGTTCCATAACAGCAAAACAGGCATCATGTCACCCAGCAATGGAACAGGTCACTTTTAGGACTTTAGGCCCTAGCACCCAGAGGAGAGAGGTCCCATAACAGCAAAACAGACATCATGTCACCCATAAATGCAGCAGGCGTTTATCATTAATGTAGTTCCCTGGCACCCAGACAGAGGACTGAGGTCCCATAACAGCAAAACAGGCATCATGTCACCCACCAATGGAACAGGCCACTTTTAGGAATTTAGGAACAAGCACCCAGACAGAGGAGAAAGGTCCCATAAAAGCAAAACAGGCATCATGTCACCCAGCAATGGAACTGGCCACTTTCAGGAATTTAGGCCCTAGCACCCAGACAGAGGAGAGAGGTCCCATAACAGCAAAACAGGCATCATGTCACCCAGCAATGGAACAGCTCACTTTCAGGAATTTAGGCCCTAGCACCCAGACAGAGGAGAGAGGTCCCATAAGAGCAAATCAGTCATTATGTCACCCACCAAAGCAGCAGGAGTTTATCAATAATGTAGGCCCCTGGCACCCAGACAGAGGAGAGAGGTCCCATAACAGCAAAACAGGGATCATGTCACCCAGCAATGGAACATGCCACTTTTCAGGAATTTAGGCCCTAGCACCCAGACAGAGGAGAGAAGTCCCATAACAGGAAAACAGGAATCATGTCACCCACCAATGCAGCAGGTGATTATCATTAATGTAGGCCTCGGCACCCAGACAGAGGAGACGGTCCCATAACAGCAAAAAAGGCATCATGTCACCCACCAATGCAGCAGGCATTTATCAATAATGTAGACCCCTGGCACACAGACAGAGGAGAGAGGTTCCATAACAGCAAAACAGGCATCATGTCACCCACCAATGCAGCAGGAGATTATCATTAATGTAGAACCCTGGCAACCAGACAGAGGAGAGAGGTCCGATAACAGCAAAACAGGCATCATGTCACCAACCAATGCAGCAAGCGTTTATCATTAATGTAGATCCCTAGCACCCAGAGAGAGGAGAGAGGTCCCATAACAGCAAAACAGGCATCATGTCACAAACCAATGCAGCAGGCGTTTATCATTAATGTAGGCTCCTAGCACCCAGACAAAGGAGAGAGGTCCCATAACAGCATAGCAGGCATCATGTCACCCAGCAATGGAACAGGCCACTTTCAGGAATTTAGGCCCTAGCACCCAGTCAGAGAAGAGAGGTCCCAAAACAGCAAAACAGGCATCATGTCACCCACCAATGCAGCAGGCGTTTATCATTAATGTAGGCTCCTAGCACCCAGACAAAGGAGAGAGGTCCCATAACTGCAAAACAGGCATCATGTCACCCAGCAATGGAACAGGCCACTTTCAGGAATTTAGGCCTTAGCACGCAGACAGAGGAGAGATTTCCTATAACAGCAAAACAGGCATCATGTCAGCCTGCAATGGAACAGGCCATTTTCTGGAATTTAGGCCCTAGCACCCAGACAGAGGAGAGAGATCCCATAACAGCAAAACAGGCATCATTCAACCCACCAATGCAGCAGGCGATAATCATTAATGTAGGCCCTTGGCACCCAGACAGAGGAGATGGTCCCAAAACAGTAAAAAAGGCATCATGTCCCCCTCCAATACAGCAGGCGATTATCATTAATCTAGAACCCTGGCACCCAGACAGAGGAGAGAGGTCTCATAACAGCAAAACAGGCATCATGTCACCCAGCAATGGAACAGGCCACTTTCAGGAATTTAGGCCCTAGCACCCAGAGAAGAGACGTCCCATAACAGCAAAACAGGCATCTTGTCACCCACCAATGCAGCAGGCGTTTATCATTAATGTAGGCCCCTGGCACCTAGACAGAGGATGGAGGTCCTATAGCAGCAAAACAGGCATCATGTCACCCAGCAATGTAACAGGCCACTTTCAGGAATTTAGGCCCTAGCACCCAGACAGAGGAGAGAAGTCCCATAACCGCAAAACAGGCATCATGTCACCCACCAATGCAGCAGGAGTTTATCATTAATGTAGGCCCCTAGCACCCAGACAAAGGAGAGAGGTCCCATAACCGCAAAACAGGCATCATGTCACCCAGCAATGGAACAGGCCACTTTCAGGAATTTAGGCCTTAGCACGCAGACAGAGGAGAGATTTCCTATAACAGCAAATGAGGCATCATGTCACCCAGCAATGGAACAGGCCACCTTTAGGAATTTAGGCCCTAGCACCCAGACAGAGGAGAGAGGTTCCATAACAGCAAAACAGGCATCATGTCACCCAGCAATGGAACAGCTCACTTTCAGGAATTTAGGCCCTAACACCCAGACAGAGGAGAGAGGTCCCATAAGAGCAAATCAGGCATTATGTCACCCACCAAAGCAGCAGGAGTTTATCAATAATGTAGGCCCCTGGCACCCAGACAGAGGAGAGAGGTCCCATAACAGCAAAACAGGCATCATGTCACCCAGCAATGGAACATGCCACTTTCAGGAATTTAGTCCCTAGCAGCCAGAGGAGAGAGGTCCCATAACAGAAACACTGGCATCATGTCACCCACCAATGCAGCAGGCGATTATCATTAATGTAGGCCCCTGGCACCCAGACAAAGAGAGGTCCCATAACAGCAAAACAGGCATCATGTCACCAACCAATGCAGCAGTCGTTTATAATTATTGTAGGCCCCTGGCACCCAGACAGAGGAGAAGGTCCCATAACAGCAAAACAGGCATCATGTCACCCACCAAAGCAGCAGGCGTTTATCATTAATGTAGGCCACTGGCACCCAGACAGAGGAGATAGGTCCCATAACAGCAAAACAGGCATCATGTCACCCAGCAATGGAACAGGCCACTTTCAGGAATTTAGGACCTAGCACCCAGAGAAGAGACGTCCCATAACAGCAAAACAGGCATCATGTCACCCACCAACGCAGCAGGCGTTTATCATTAATGTAGGCCCCTGGCACCTAGACAGAGGAGAGAGGTCCTATAGCAGCAAAACAGGCATCATGTCACCCAGCAATGGAACAGGCCACTTTCAGGAATTTAGGCCCTAGCATCCAGACAGAGGAGAGAAGTCCCATAACAGCAAAACAGGAATCATTTCACCCACCAATGCAGCAGGAGATAATCATTAATGTAGGCCCCTGGCACCCAGACAGAGGAGAGAGGTCACATAACAGCAAAACAGGTATCATGTCACCCAGCAATAGAACAGGCCACTTTCGAGAATTTAGGCCCTAGCACCCAGACAGAGGAGAGAGATCCCATAACAGCAAAACAGGCATCATGTCGCCCACCAATAAAGCAGGTGTTTATCATTAATGTAGTTCCCTGGCACACAGACAGAGGAGAGAGGTTCCATAACAGCAAAACAGGCATCATGTCACCCAGCAATGGAACAGGTCACTTTTAGGACTTTAGGCCCTAGCACCCAGAGGAGAGAGGTCCCATAACAGCAAAACAGACATCATGTCACCCAGCAATGGAACTGGCCACTTTCAGGAATTTAGGCCCTAGCACCCAGACAGAGGAGAGAGGTCCCATAACAGCAAAACAGGCATCATGTCACCCAGCAATGGAACAGCTCACTTTCAGGAATTTAGGCCCTAGCACCCAGACAGAGGAGAGAGGTCCCATAAGAGCAAATCAGTCATTATGTCACCCACCAAAGCAGCAGGAGTTTATCAATAATGTAGGCCCCTGGCACCCAGACAGAGGAGAGAGGTCCCATAACAGCAAAACAGGCATCATGTCACCCAGCAATGGAACATGCCACTTTTCAGGAATTTAGGCCCTAGCAGCAAGAGGAGAGAGGTCCCATAACAGAAAAACAGGCATCATGTCACCCACCAATGCAGCAGGCGATTATCATTAATGTAGGCCCCTGGCACCCAGACAAAGAGAGGTCCCATAACAGCAAAACAGGCATCATGTCACCCACCAATGCAGCGGGCGATTATCATTAATGTAGGCCCCTGGCACCCAGACAGAGGAGAGAGGTCCCATAACAGCAAAACAGGCATGATGTCACCCAGCAATGGAACAGGCCTCTGTCAGGAATTTAGGCCCTAGCACCCAGACAGAGGAGAGAGCTCCCATAACAGCAAAACAGGCATCATGTCACCCAGCAATGGAACAGGCCACTTTCAGGAATTTAGGCCCTAGCACCCAGACAGAGGAGAGAGGTCCCATAACAGCAAAACAGGCATCATGTCACCCAGCAATGGAACAGGTCACTTTCAGGAATTTAGGCCCTAACACCCAGAGAAGAGACGTCCCATAACAGCAAAACAGGCATCACGTCACCCAGCAATGGAACAGCTCACTTTCAGGAATTTAGGCCCTAGCACCCAGACAGAGGAGAGAAGTCCCATAACAGGAAAACAGGAATCATGTCACCCACCAATGCAGCAGGTGATTATCATTAATGTAGGCCTCGGCACCCAGACAGAGGAGACGGTCCCATAACAGCAAAAAAGGCATCATGTCACCCACCAATGCAGCAGGCATTTATCAATAATGTAGACCCCTGGCACACAGACAGAGGAGAGAGGTTCCATAACAGCAAAACAGGCATCATGTCACCCACCAATGCAGCAGGAGATTATCATTAATGTAGAACCCTGGCAACCAGACAGAGGAGAGAGGTCCGATAACAGCAAAACAGGCATCATGTCACCAACCAATGCAGCAAGCGTTTATCATTAATGTAGATCCCTAGCACCCAGAGAGAGGAGAGAGGTCCCATAACAGCAAAACAGGCATCATGTCACAAACCAATGCAGCAGGCGTTTATCATTAATGTAGGCTCCTAGCACCCAGACAAAGGAGAGAGGTCCCATAACTGCAAAACAGGCATCATGTCACCCAGCAATGGAACAGGCCACTTTCAGGAATTTAGGCCTTAGCACGCAGACAGAGGAGAGATTTCCTATAACAGCAAAACAGGCATCATGTCAGCCTGCAATGGAACAGGCCATTTTCTGGAATTTAGGCCCTAGCACCCAGACAGAGGAGAGAGATCCCATAACAGCAAAACAGGCATCATTCAACCCACCAATGCAGCAGGCGATAATCATTAATGTAGGCCCTTGGCACCCAGACAGAGGAGATGGTCCCAAAACAGTAAAAAAGGCATCATGTCCCCCTCCAATACAGCAGGCGATTATCATTAATGTAGAACCCTGGCACCCAGACAGAGGAGAGAGGTCTCATAACAGCAAAACAGGCATCATGTCACCCAGCAATGGAACAGGCCACTTTCAGGAATTTAGGCCCTAGCACCCAGAGAAGAGACGTCCCATAACAGCAAAACAGGCATCTTGTCACCCACCAATGCAGCAGGCGTTTATCATTAATGTAGGCCCCTGGCACCCAGACAGAGGAGAGAAGTCCCATAACCGCAAAACAGGCATCATGTCACCCACCAATGCAGCAGGAGTTTATCATTAATGTAGGCCCCTAGCACCCAGACAAAGGAGAGAGGTCCCATAACCGCAAAACAGGCATCATGTCACCCAGCAATGGAACAGGCCACTTTCAGGAACTTAGGCCTTAGCACGCAGACAGAGGAGAGATTTCCTATAACAGCAAATGAGGCATCATGTCACCCAGCAATGGAACAGGCCACCTTTAGGAATTTAGTCCCTAGCACCCAGACAGATAGCACCCAGACAGAGGAGAGAGGTTCCATAACAGCAAAACAGGCATCATGTCACCCAGCAATGGAACAGGCCACCTTTAGGAATTTAGGCCCTAGCACCCAGACAGAGGAGAGAGGTTCCATAACAGCAAAACAGGCATCATGTCACCCACCAATAGAGCAGGCCTTTATCATTAATGCAGGCCCCTGGGATGTAGACAGAGGAGAGAAGTCCCATAACAGCAAAACAGACATCATGTCACCCACCAATGCAGCAGGCGTTTATCATTAATATAGAACCCTGGCACCCAGACAGAGGAGAGAGGTCCAATAGCAGTATAACAGGCATCATGTCACCCACCAATGCAGCAGGCGTTTATCATTAATGCAGGACCCAGGCACCCAGACAGAGGAGAGGGGTCCTATAACAGCAAAACACGCATTATGTCACCCAGCAATGGAACAGGCCACTTTCAGGAATTTAGGCCCTAGCACCCAGACAGAGGAGAGAGGTCCCATAAGAGCAAAACAGGCATCATGACACCCAGCAATAGAACAGGCCACATTAAGGAATTTAGGCCCTAGCACCAAGAAAGAGGAGAGAGGTCCCATAACAGCAAAACAGGCATCATGTCACCCACCAATGCAGCAGGCGTTTATCATTAATGTAGGCCCCTGGCACCTAGACAGAGGAGAGAGGTCCCATAGCAGCAAAACAGGCATCGTGTCACCCAGCAATGGAACAGGCCACTTTCATTAATTTAGGCCCTAGCACCCAGACAGAGGAGAGAGGTCCCATAACAGCAAAACAGGCATCATGTCACCCAGCAATGGAACAGGCCACTTTCAGGAATTTAGGCCCTAGCACCCAGACAGAGGTCCCATAACAGCAAAACAGGCATCATGTCACAAACCAATGCAGCAGGTGATTATCATTAAGGTAGGACCTTGGCACCCAGACAGAGGAGAGAGGTCCCATAACAGCAAAACAGGCATCATGTCACAAACCAATGCAGCAAGCGATTATCATATTTGAAGGCCCCTGGCACCCAGACAAAGGAGAACGGTCCCATAACAGCAAAACTGGCATCATGTTACATATCAATACAGCAGGCGATTGTCATTAATGTAGGCCCCTGGCACCCAGACAAAGGAGAAAGGTCCCAAAACAGAAAAACAGGCACCATGTCACCCAGCAAAGGAACAGGCCACTTTCTGCAATTTAGAACCTAGCACCCAGACAGAGGAGAGAGGTCCCATAATAGCAAAACAGGCATCATGTCACCCACTAATGCAACAGGCCACTTTCAGCAATTTAGAACCTAGCACCCAGACAGAGGAGAGAAGTCCCATAATAGCAAAACAGGCTTCATGTCACCCACCAATGGAACAGGCCACTTTCAGGAATTTAGGCCCTAGAACCCAGACAGGGGAGAGAGGTCCCAAAACAGCAAAACAGGCATCATGTCACCCACCAATGCAGCAGTTCCCTGAAGTACAAGAATGTATGGTTGAGGGCAAGGCAGTTTTAAATGTCTATTCTGCACAAGGTACGGACAAGTCCTGTGGGATCCATGCCTAGTTCATTTTAATGAACATGAGCTTGTCCACGTTGGCTGTGGACAGACGGCTGCGTTTGTCTATAATGACGCCCCCTGCCGTGCTAAATACACATTCAGACAAAACACTGACCGCAGGGCAGTCCAGCATCTCCAAGGCATAAAGGTCAAGCTCTGGCCATGTGGACAATTTGGAGACCCAGAAGTTGAATGAGGCAGAACCATCAGTCAGTACATGGAGGCGTGTGCATATGTACTGTTCCACCATGTTGTTGAAATGCTGCCTCCTGCTAACACGTCCCTTATCAGCTGGTGGCGCAGTGACAAAACTTTTCCACAGCTCGGCCATGCTAACCCTGCTGTCTGAGGAGCTGACCGTGACACAGCTGCGTTGGCGACCTCTTCCTCCTCCTCCTCCGCCTTGTACTTCCACTTGTCCCCCAGTGTCAGTTGGGAATGCCCTCAGGAGCACGTCTACCAGCGTGCGCTTGTAGTCGCGCATCTTCCTATCACGCTCCAGTGCAGTAATTAAGGTAGGCACGTTGTCCTTGTACAGGGGATCCAGCAGGGTGGCAACCCAGTAGTCAGCACAAGTTAAAATGTGGGCAACTCTGCTGTCGTTGCGCAGGCACTGCAGCATGTAGTCGCTCATGTGTGCCAGGCTGCCTGGAGGCAACGATAAGCTCTCCTCTGTAGGTGGTGTATCATCTGTGTCCTCCGTATCCCCCCAGCCACGCTCCAGTGATGGACCTGAGCTGCGTAGGGTGCCACCCTGCAGTGAAACCGGTTCCTCCTCCTCTACCTCATCCTTCAGAAGTATGCCCTGGCTGTCCACATGTGTACCTGGCCTCTGTTGGTGCAGGAACCCACCCTCTGAGTCACTTCTGTATGACCTGCCTGAAACCCTGTGAAAAGCCCCCTCTTCCTCCCCCTCCTGTGTCGCATCCTCTTCCACCATCGCCGTAATATTTTTTTCAAGGAGACATAGAAGGGGTATTGTAATGCTAACAATGGCGACATCAGCACTGGCCATGTTGGTTGGGTACTCCAAAGACCTCAACAAGGTACACAGGTCTCGCATGCAGGCCCAGTTACTGGTGGTGAAGTGGTGCTGATCCGCAGAGCGACTGACCCATGCATACTGCATCTGAAACTCCACTATCGCCTGATGCTGCTCGCACAGTCTCCCCAGCATATGCAAGGAGGAGTTCCACCTGGTGGGCATGTCACATATGAGGCGGTGAGCAGGAAGGCCGAAGTTACGCTGCAGCGCAGAAAGGCGAGCAGCAGCAGGGCGAGAATGTCGAAAGCGCGCACATAGGGACCGCACTTTCAGCAGCAGCTCTGACATGTCTGGGTAGTTTTTAAGAAACTTCTGCACCACCAGATTCAGCACATGAGCCAGGCAAGGTATGTGCGTCAAACCGGCTAGTCCCAGAGCTGCAACGAGATTTTGCCCATTATCGCACACCACCAGGCCGGGATTGAGGCTCACCAGCAGCAACCACTCATCAGTCTGCTGTTCTCGCCTGGAAAAGTAGTGGTGGCTGGGAAAAACATACTGGGGGACAGCCACCGCCATCAGCTGTTTGAAACAGTCCGTCTCCACCAGACCGAATGACAGCATTTCAAAGGCCAGTAGTTTTGAAATGCTGGCATTCAGGGCCAGGGCTCAAGGGTGGGTAGGTGGCTATTTCCTCCTTCTCTCCAATGTTTGGGAGATGGATAGCTGAATGCTGCCGTGTGACATGGTGAAGATGCTTGGTGATAGTGTCGTATGTGGTGTTGTTGATGGAACATCCTCTGTTTGCTGGTCGCCAGGTGCCACGGTGATGCCAGAGGTGGAGGGAGAGGCCAAGCCAGCAGCAAAAGAGGGAGAAGGAGGAGAATGAGAGAGTTCCTTGTTTTTAACGTGTTTACTCCACTGTAGTTCATGCTTTGCATGTAGATGCCTGGTCATGCAGGTTGTGCTCAGGTTAAGAACGTTTACGACTTGCTTCAGGCTCTGATGGCACAACATGCAAACCACTTGTGTCTTGTTGTCAGAACTGCCACGCCAATAAACTCCGTGGAGCAGGCTTTGGTGTGCTCGGTGCCTGGGTGCGGTGGACAGTAGCAGGCGTACTGTCTCTGGAACGGCCGCTGCGTTTTTGCACCCTGCTCCCTCTTTTGCTGTGCTGTTGCCTCTGTGCGACCACCGCCTCTTCCTCAAAACTGTACGCCTCACTAGAACGACCTTCAGTCCAGTCTGGGTCTAGGACATCATCATCCTCCACATCATCTTCCACCCATTCATGATCCCTGCCCTCCTCGTCGGTCTGCACATTGCAGAAAGCCACAGCAGTTGACACCTGTGTTTCGTCATCATCAGAGAGACGTTTTGTGGCGGTATTCCCATGTCCTCATCCTGCAACAAAAGTGGTTGAGCATCAGTGCATTCAAGGTCTTCCTCTTCTGGGGCAGGGCTAGGTGGATGGGCCTTGGAAACCCTGCCAACAGAGTCATCAAAAAGCATCAGACTTTCCTGCATGATTTGGGGCTCTGACTGCTTGGCTGATTTGCAAGGGGGTGGAGGTGGAAGACTGATGGGCATGGGCTGCAGGATCCAACTCTGAGCTTTCTGCAGAGGACTGGGTGTTAGATACTGTGAAGGAAATGGAGGCACTGTCAGCCACCCAATCTACTATCGCCTGTACATGTTCTGGCTTCACCATCCGTAGAGCGGCATTTGGGCCTAACAAATAACGCTGTAGATTCTGTCGCCTACTCGCACCAGAGGAAGATGTTTGACTTGGAGTGGTAGTTGGCGCTGAACGGCCACGTCCTCCTACCCAGCAACAGGAGCTCCACCAACACCACCACAACCATGCCCACCTCCCTTATTTGATGTTCTCCTCATTATTTGCGTTCACCCACCAAGCTGAAAGATTGGTCTCTCTCCGGTGTCAATTTACCTGCCACTAGATGACAATTATGTTTGCTAAGGCAGTGCCCATGTCATAAAAATGCTCTGTGGACCCAGAATAATGTTTTTTGTGCCCGAAATACACTGATTCTCAATTTCTATGCGGAAATGTCTAATTTTTTTTGGTAGGCTGTATGCACAAGTGGTTTGTGGAACAAGAACAAGTATTTTTGTAATAAAATACTGAAAATTAGTATTTCACTGCTGTAAATTGAAATTAATTATTTATACTGCTGTACATTAACAGTAGATATTTATACCATGTATGTACAATTGCTTTGTGAAGCAAGAATATTGCTTTTTTCCCACAAAAAAGAATAATGTACTATTTAGTAACATAGTAACATAGTATATAAGGCCGAAAAAAGACATTTGTCCATCCAGTTCGACCTGTTTCCTGCAAGTTGATCCAGAGGAAGGCAAAAAACCCCTGTGAGGTAGAGCTAATTTTCCCCACTTAAGGGGAAAAAATTCCTTCCCGACTCCAATCAGGCAGTCAGAACAACTCCCTGGATCAACGACCTATCTCTAGTAGCTATAGCCTGAAATATTATAACGCTCCAGAAATACATCCAGGCCCCTCTTGAATTCCTTTATTGTACTCACCATCACCACCTCCTCAGGCAGAGAGTTCCATAGTCTCACTGCTCTTACCGTGAAGAACCCTTTTCTATGTTTGTGTACAAACCTTCTTTCCTCTAGACGCAGAGGATGTCCCCTCGTCACAGTCACAGTCCTGGGGATAAATAGATGATGGGAGAGATCTCTGTACTGATCCCTGATATATTTATACATAGTTATTAGATCTCCCCTCAGTCGTCTTTTTTCTAAAGTGAATAACCCTAATTTTGATACCCTTTCAGGGTACTGTAGTTGCCCCATTCCAGTTATTACTTTAGTTGCCCTCCTCTGAACCCTCTCTAGCTCTGCTATGTCTGCCTTGTTCACAGGAGCCCTTCTACAAGATCAATAATAAATATATTGAAGAGAATAGGGCCCAATACTAACCCCTGAGGTACCCCACTAGTGACAGTGACCCAATCTGAGTGTGTACCGTTAATAACCACTCTCTGTTTTCTATTACTGAGCCAGTTACTTACCCACATACAGATATTTTCTCCTAGTCCAAGTGTTCTCATTTTATATACTAACCTTTTGTGTGGTACAGTGTCAAATGCTTTGGAGAAGTCCAGATATATGACATTCACTGATTCACCCCGGTCAAGTCTAGAACTTACCTCCTCATAGAAACTGATTAAATTAGTTTGACATGACAGATCCCTCATGAAGCCATGCTGATATGGTATAATTTGCTTATTTTCATTGAGATACTCCAAGATAGCATCTCTTACAAAACCTTCAAACAGTTTACCCACAACAGATGTTAAACTTACCGGCCTATAATTTCCAGGCTCTGTTTTTGGACCCTTTTTGAATATTGGCACCACATTTGCTATACGCCAGTCTGGTGGAACATTCCCTGTCAGTATGGAGTCCGTGAATATCAAAAATAAGGGTCTGGCTGGGACATCACTTAATTCCCTTAGGATACGGGGGTGTATGCCATCCGGTCCTGGCGATTTGTCTATTTTAATCTTTTTAAGTCGCTGCTGTACTTCTTCCTGGGTCAGACAGGGCACTTTTATAGGGGAATTTACTTTTACATTTTGCATTTCATCTGACAGTTTATTTTCCTCAGTGAAAACAGTGGAGAAGAAAATATTTAATTGCTTAGCTTTATCCTCGTCGCTTTCTGCAACTCCCCCCTCATTGCTATGTAGAGGGCCGACTCCTTCAGATTTATATTTTTTACCATTTATATAATTGAAAAACATTTTAGGGTTAGTTTTGCTCTCTTTGGCAATTAATCTCTCGGTCTCTAGTTTGGCAGTTTTATTAGTTTTTTACATATTCTATTTTTTTCCTTACAGTTTATCAGAGCTTCCTGGTTCCCCTCCTGTTTTAGTGATTTATATGCTTTCTTTTTGTCATTTATTGCTTTTTTTACGGTTCTATTTATCCACATTGGTTTCTTCTTATTTCTTAGCCTTTTATTTCTATAAGGTATGCATCGATCACAATTAGATGTTACGATGCTTTTAAAAATCTCCCATTTTGTGGTTGTATTTTTATTTTTGAGGACTTTGTCCCAGTTAATTGGGCCTATGGCCTCTCTTAGTTGGCTAAATTTTGCTTTTTTGAAGTCCGGTATTCTTGTTCCTCCCTTTAGAAACTCTTGTTTGAAGGATAATTGGAAGGTTATTACTTTATGGTCACTATTTCCCAGGTGTCCCCCGACCTGCACGTCTGTTGTTCTATCAGGTCTATTGGTTAATACTAAGTCCAGTATGGCCGTCCCTGAACCATTTTGGGTTGGGTCCTGAACCATTTGGGAAAGGTAATTGTCTTTGGCTATTGTCAAGAACCTGTTTCCTTTATGGGATGTACAGGTTTCAGTTTCCCAGTCTATATCTGGGTAGTTGAAGTCCCCCATAATAACCACCTCATTATGGTTTGCCGCCTTGTTTATCTCGTTTAGTAATAGATTTTCTGCGGACTCTGGTATATTAGGTGGTTTATAGTAAACTCCTATTAGTAATTTATTATTGTTTTTGGCTCCATTTATCTCCACCCACAATGACTCCACATTTTCGTGTCCCTCACAGATGTCTTCCCGGAGTGTGGGCTTTAGACAGGACTTTATGTAAAGGCAGACCCCTCCCCCTCTCCGGTTTTGACGATCCTTTCTGAACAGATTGTAACCTTGTACATTAACAGCCCAGTCATAGCTATCGTCCAGCCATGTCTCAGTTATTCCCACTATGTCATAGTCCTCCTCACACATCACTAATTCCAGTTCCCCAGTTTTATTAGTCAGGCTTCTGGCATTAGTATACATACATTTGAGAGGTTTATGCATATTTTTTGCCCTACACCTTTCCTTCTGAACTTTTCTAGTCCCTCCTTCCATTCCTCCCCCAGTCCCACTACCTTGCCCCCGGTCTCTATCTGCACTATCTTCCCCTCCTATAATGTAATTTCCCTCCCCCCCAGTCCCTAGTTTAAACACTCCTCCAACCTTCTAGCCATCTTTCTCCCCAACACGGCTGCCCCTTCCCCATTGAGGTGCAGCCCGTCCCTACGATAGAGCCTGTAGCCGATAGCAAAGTCGGCCCAGTTCTCCATGAAGCCAAAACCCTGCTTCCTACACCAGTTCTTGAACCACTTGTTAACCTCTCTAATCTCCATCTGCCTTTCTTGTGTGGCCCGTGGTACAGGCAGTATTTCGGAAAATACTACCTTTGAGGTCCTTGCCCTAAGCTTTTCACCTAAATCCCTGAAATCATTCTTAAGGACTCTCCACCTACCTCTAACTTTGTCATTGGTTCCGATATGGACCATGACTGCTGGATCTTCTCCAGCCCCTCCCAGTAATCTGTCAACCCGATCTGCGATGTGTCGAACTCTAGCACCAGGAAGACAGCACACTGTTCGGCGATCACGATCTTTGTGACAGATCGCCCTATCTGTTCCCCTAATAATTGAGTCTCCCACTACCAGCACCTGTCTGGCCTGCCCTGCTCTCCTGGTCCCCTGCTTACTGGAGCTGACATTCCCCTGACCGACAGAGGAAGTGTCTGGCTGCAGCAGTGCTGTCCCTGAGCTGCCACCCCCCTCAGCTGCCAAAAGTGCAAACTTGTTAGGGTGTGTCAGATCAGGGCTAGCCTCCCTGGCACTCTTCCCTCTACCCCCCTTTCTTACTGTCCCCCAGCTAGCTACCTCACTTTCCTCAGCCTCCTTACTGTCACCATTCCCCTGAACTACCCCAAAGACTGCTTGCTCAGTGAGCAGCAAACTCTTTTGCAAATTGTCAGTGGCTCTCAGTGTTGCAATATGCCCGTTTAGAGACTCGATGTGCGATTCCAAACGGGTAATTTGCTCACATTTTGAACAAAGATATGCACCCTCAAACGGCTGTTCCAGGACTGCATACATCATGCAAGATGTGCACTGGACTGCATTGTCAATTGTGCAAGACATACTAATGGGGATTACACCACAAAAACAAAAAAATACAATATAATGTAGTAACAAGAACTGACGAATTTCAGTCCCCCACTGAAGTCCCTGAATCTGAAGTCACTTAATCTTAAGTCACACTTACACAACCACACACTTAATCAACCACGCGTCGCGACCAACCTCGCGTTATATATATATCTACTTATATAAGTATACTGTAAATGAAACTCAAATACACCAGCCAGTTTTTTTTCCCTCTGGATTCAAGCTGTAATGTAAAATCGGTATTTAAGAGGTGTATTTCAAGATGCTCTGTGGATCAGGATTACCACTTTTTTGTCAAAAAACATACACTTATGCTGTATTTCACAGTAGCAATGTAAAATTGGTGGTTGGAATGGGTATTTAAGACTGTTTGGTGGACCTTGAATAACCTTTTTTTCTATAAAAAACAAAGAAGCACTATTTCCCTGCAGAAATATAAAATATGTCGTTGGACGGTGTATGCAGAACTGTTTTGTGGACAAGGAATATGGTTTTTCCCCCAAAATTACACGGATTCTCAATTTCACCGCAGAAATGTAAAATATATACAGTATTTTGGCGGTTTAAAATAGGCTTGTTGGATCAGGATCACCACTTTTTTTTTTTTTTAACTAAAATACACTGATGCACTATTTGATACCTGAAATGGAATATACGGTTTAGTGCATTGTATACACAAGTGCTCTGTGGCACCACAGATCCCAGGCTAGACAAATGGACTATGTCACCCCTTAAACACACAAAAGGCAATATGGGGAACTTGAGCAACCAGAAAAAAATCATTTTTTTTCCTTCACCGAGCTACAAAATAGGATCAGGCTGATGTCCCTGGCTGGCTGGCACACATGCGCGCCGAGCACCACCTCAGTAACAGATGGATTAAAAAAAAAGATTTCCCTTGCGGTGGCTGGGTACAGAAATGTTGGATTGCTGAAGCTCCCTCCCTCTCTATTTGCTGTATCTTGTGGATTAAAGTAGCACAGGTTCAGCTGATTTCTGCCCTATTCTGTCCCTGATCGCAGCACCAACATCCTCTCCCTAAGCTCAAATCAGCAGAGTGACATGCGGCAGTACGTGACTCCAGCTTATAAAGAGGCTGGGTCACATGCTGCACTCAGCCAATCACAGCCATGCCATTAGTAGGCATGGCTGTGATGGCTTCTTAGGGCAAGGAGTGAAACGCTTGCTGATTGGCTGCTGTGCAGCCCTTCAGAAAGTGGGAAGAAATCGCCGAACAACGGACCGGAACCCGAACTTTTTTTTAAATGTTCGGGTTCGGGTCCGTGTCCCGAACAACCCAAAATTCGGTACAAACCCGAACTATACAGTTCGGGTTCGCTCAACTCTAATGCACACCACACTTCAGATTTTTATTTAATAAACATATTGAAAACCATGTCATTTTCTTTTCACTTCACACACTTGCTACTTTGTGTTGGTCTATCACATAAAATCCTAATAAAATGCATTTATGTTTGTGGGTGTAACGTAAAATGTGGAAAAGTTCAAGGGGTATGAATACTTTTTCAAGGCACTGTATCTTAATTTTTTTAGGATGCTGCTGCACTTCTTTCTGTGTCCGACAGGCCACTTTTAATGGGGAGTTTACCTTTACACTCTGCATTTTATATGACAGTCCATATTCCTCAGTGAATACAATAGAGAAAAAACTATTTAAAAGAGTCAATTTCTCCTCATTGCTTTCTAGCTCTCCTCCCTCATCACTCTGTAAAGGGCCAAAACTTTCAGGTCTAAGCTTTTTAGCATTTATATAATTGAAGAATATTTTAGGGCTAGTTTTACATTTTATATTTTAGGTCATACACACAAGCGAGTTGAATGCAATAAACTCACAGCGAGTGTCAGTGATAAATCCTGTCCTAATCTCCCCTCCTTTAACAGGATTGCACAGCATTATATGGATTTAAAATTCTGTGTAACCCTTAGAGTCCTGAAATCTATTAAATTACACTGACAGTATTATTTTATTATATTACCGTATTTTGCGCCCCATAAGACGCATTTCTTTTCACCCAAAAGTAGGGGGAAAATGCCCATGCATCTTATGGGGTAAATAATAATGAGAGCTTCCTTTTTGGAAGCGCTCATTAGTACTGGAGGACCATGAAGCTGTGAAGAGTCTGTACTCACCGCTTCCCAGTCCTGGGCTGTCGGCTGCTGGGGGCTAATATAAGAGGCAATGGGGGGTACTGGGGGCTGATACGAGGCATATGGGGGCTGATGAAAGTCTGCTGGGTGCTGATGGGAGGCATATGGGGGCTGATAAGAGGCATATGGGGGCTGATAAGAGGCATATGGGGGCTAATGAGAGGCATGGGGCTCTTATCTGAGGTCTGATTGGGGGTCATTCATATCGGGGTCTGATCTCAGGTCTTGTTGGTGTCTTATTAACATTGGGGGTCTGATTGAGGCTGTTAGCTGAGGTCTGATTAACATTGGGTGTCTGATTGGTGGTCTGACCTGGGGTCCAATGAAAAATATTTTTCTTATTGTCCTCCTCTAAAACCTAGGTGCAACTTATGGGCCAGTGAGTCTTATAGGGAGAAATATATGTTATGTCACTTAAAGGTTATGTACACTAGAGATGAGCAAATTTCTAAAAAATTCAATTCGGCCGAATCTTCATAATAAATTTGGTTCGATATGAATTTATTTGCGCTGAAACGCGTTAAAAAAAATTTCTGGCTGCAGAGAGCCTTTATAGTGGAGTAGTACACTGCCTTGTAGTAACAAGCATAGGGAGTCTGCTGTGGCAGTGAAACAATACTGTGAGTCAGTATGACATGTAGATGACATGTTTTCTGTGTTTTGTAAACAGCAAAGTAAGCTGCAAAAACCAGTGTCAGGCTACTGCGGCCAAGGCCAGTAAGATAATGGGTTGCATCAAAAGGGGCATAGACGTCCGTGATGAGAACATAGTCCTACCACTTTACAAATCGCTAGTCAGACATCACATGGAGTACTGTGTACAGTTCTGGGCTCCTGTGAACAAGGCGCAGAGCTGGAGAGGGTTCAGAGGCGGGCAACTAAAGTAATAACTGGAATGGAGCAACTACAGTACCCTGAAAGATTATCAAAATTAGAGTTATTTAATTTAGAAAAAAGACGACTGAGGAGAGATCTAATAACTATGTATAAATATATCAGGGGTCAGTACAGAGATCTCTCCCATCATCTATTTATCCCCAGGACTGTGAGTGTGACGAGGGGACATCCTCTGCGTCTGGAGGAAAGAAGGTTTGTACACAAACATAGAAGAGGATTCTTTACGGTAAGAGTGAGTCTATGGAACTCTCTGCCTGAGGAGGTGGTGATGGTGAGTACAATAAAGGAATTTAAGAGGGGTCTGGATGTATTTCTGGAGTGTAATAATATTACAGACTACAGCTACTAGAGAGGGGTCGTTGATCCAGGGAATTATTCTGATTGCCTGAATGGAGTCGGGAAGGAATTTTTTACTCCCCTTAGATGGGGAAAATTGGCTTCTACCTCACAGTTTTTTTTTTTGCCTTCCTCTGTATCAACTAGCAGGATGACAGGCCGAACTGGATGGACAGATGTCTTTTTTCGGCCTTATGTACTATGTTACTATGTTATTTGTACCCACTCCTGCTTTTGGCTACCAAATAATAAGCCAATTCTGATGCAAAATAGGGACCATGTCATGTAGGCCTTGAACAGACCCCAGAGGTAGGTGTGTTCATACGCACGAATACCTAGAGTTCTATCAAGCCCTACAGGACCCTGGAACTAATGGCAGGGACGAGACTACCTGTTCCTCCAAAAGAAAGGAGTCTCCTTCAGGCCTAATACAAACCAGGGGAGTAACTATCAGGGAATCAGCTGCTTCGGGGCCCGAGCTTAGAAGGGGCCTGGGAGCAGTAGCAGGGGTGTCAGCCAGGCAGGGTTGCATGTACTATTATATAAACTTCTGGCCTCACAGGCAGCAGGCAGCATATAGTGGAGGGCTGCACTGAAGATAACAGAAGCTCTTGTCAGCAGCAGCTTATGCTGCTACCTTAAAAAATCTCCCTGGAGCTTCCTTAAGAACCCCCCCTCCCCCCTCCCCCTCCCCAGTTTGCTCCTCTTCACTTACTGTCATATTACGGCGGCGGGGCAGTAGTGCTCTTTGCTCTGCTGTCAGTGTCTAGTCGGGACGAGAGGGAGTGGGAGAGGAGGAGACCTGCACTGCTCTCTGAGGAGGAGACAGACACCAGCCATGTGCTCAGGGGGTTAGAAACTCTTCTGGATCCTCCACAGTCTGACAAATCCATCTAGCCTGAGTAAGGAAAGTGTATGTATGTGAAAGGTGTGTGTGTGTGTGTGTGATTATCTATCTATCTATCTATCTATCAAATATCTATGTTCTATCTATCTCATATATATAATCTATCTATCTATCTAATATATATATATATATATATATATATATGTATATATAACAGAACCTGGTTATCTCGCGAGTGGAGGCATTTGGTGGAAATTCCAAAGCATAAAATGCATGTGAAATGAGAAACAGGCCTAAGACTATATAATGAATGTATGTGTGTATTTATACATTCAGCCCCATACCAAGGATGCATAGGTGAAATACACTACCTAGTGGATGCTATCCCTGTAGTTGTTTGAAATTGGTTATGCTATTTTAGTCTGTGTATTTAATTAAGCAAGAGTTCACATCTCCATTTCATTTTCGATTCTTCTAATCCAACAGAAGAACAGAAAAAAGGATCCTGTAAACAAATGGATCCTGTTGCATACATTATGCACATTTAGCATCCGTTTGAGCCATTTCTACCTGAGATCCGTTTTTTAGACAGAATTTTTAGACAGAAAGAAATGTCCTGTATGCAGTACTTTTTTCCGTCTGATAAAACAGATCTCAGAAATGGCTCAAACAGATGCCAAATGTGCACAACGGATGCAACAGGATCCATTTGTTTACAGGATCCTTTTTTTTTTTTTTACAAGATACATCCTGTTTTTTTTTCTGTTCTTCTGACATATCAGAAGAACACAAAATGACACGGAAATGTAAACTCTCCCTAATTATATTTGTTTTGAGTACTTTTTTTGCATTTTTCTTGTAAATATGGTAACAGACCTTTTATTGGCATTGTATAGTGTGTATAGCTGTAATATTGTGAAAGGCAGGAGTGTACCTATAGTGGAAGCAGGGGACGTAGCTACTGCAGGGCCTGAACTCAAAAGGGGCCCACCTAAGAGGACTAAATTGTAAAAGGGCCCCCACAATAGTATTATATACAGTGAGAGGCGATATTAATTTTGCTGAGAAGCAGTTACAAATCAGAAGCTGAGCTTGTGGATGTGCGATTCTACCTATTTCTCTTTCTCCGTTTTTTTATATGTATAAAAAGGTCTGTCCAGGATCAGCACTCCTCCCACACAGTGCAGGTGTTTTTAATTAGCCTGAGCTAGTATATATGAGTGAAAGGGTTCTACCAGCTCTCAGACTTAGCTCCTGAGAACATGTGATAGGTGACCTTTACCAACTGTTCACATGGTGCAGTACTGCGTGGCGGCCATTGTTTGCTGCGGCGCCGGGGGGTTGGCGTGACCCAGTGCCATGGTGGCATTGCCGGACAGCAGAGGTGCTGTTTGGCGGCTGGATCCCGCCGCCCGCTGGTGCAGTGCTGCGGCGGTCGCCGGGCGGTGCTGCGCCAAATTTAGAGTAGGACCCACTCTGAGAGGCAACATTGGCGCAGTGAGTGGGCTTATGCCTTTTGATCAAAATGTACACTAATGCCTCTCTCATAGTATAGGGGGCAGTACAGTAAATATTGCGCCGAGAGGCGATATTAATTTTGCTGAGAAGCAGTTACAAATCAGAAGCTGAGCTTGTGGATGTGCGATTCTACCTATTTCTCTTTCTTCGTTTTTTTCATATGTATAAAAAGGTCTGTCCAAGATCAGCACTCCTCCAACACAGTGCAGGTGTTTTTAATTAGCCTGAGCAAGTATATATGAGTGAAAGGGTTCTACCAGCTCTCAGACTTAGCTCCTGAGAGCATGTGATAGATGAGCTTTACCAACTGTCCACATGATGCAGTACTGCGCAGTGGCCATTGTTTGCTGCAGCGCGGCGCCGGGGGGTTGGTGTGACCCGGTGCCATGGTGGCATTGTCGGAAAGCAGGCTGCTGTTTGGCGGCTGGATCCCGCCGCCCGCTAATGCGGTGCTGCGGCGGTCGCTGGGCGGTGCTGCGCCAAATTTAGAGTAGTACCCACTCTGAGAGGCAACCTTGGTGCGATGAGTGGGCTTATGCCTTTTGATCAAAATGTACACTAATGCCTCTTTCATAGTATAGGGGGCAGTACAGTAAATATTGCGCCGAGAGGCGATAATAATTTTGCTGAGAAGCAGTTACAAATCAGAAGCTGAGCTTGTGGATGTGCGATTCTACCTATTTCTCTTTCTCCGTTTTTTTCATATGTATAAAAAGGTCTGTCCAGGATCAGCACTCCTCCCACACAGTGCAGGTGTTTTTAATTAGCCTGAGCAAGTATACACAGTTGTGTCCAAAATTATTCAGCCCCCACTGAAATTGAGTGTTTTGGCCAGTTTGACATTGATTTTGATCATTTCAGTCATCTTGTTTACAATTAAATCAAAGAGGCACTTGTAAGTCAGACAAATATAACAAAACATTTATAATGAAATAACCACAAATGTCTTTTCTGTGCTCACATCATTATCAGTTTTATTCAACCCCCAAGTGACATTCAATCTTGGTACTTAGTACAACATCCTTTTCCAGTTATAACCGCTTTTAAACGTGAAGCATAGCTTGACACAAGTGTCTTGCAGCGGTCTACGGGTATCTTCGCCCATTCTTTATGGGCAAAAGCCTCCAGTTTAGTCACATTCTTAGGCTTGTGCGCTGCAACTGCTTTCTTTAAGTCCCACCAGAGGTTCTCTATCGGATTTAAGTCTGGTGACTGCGATGGCCACTTCAAAATGTTCCAGCCATTAATCTGCAACCATGCTCTAGTGGACTTGGAGGTATGCTTGGGATCATCGTCCTGTTGAAAGGTCCAACGTCTCCCAAGCCTCAGGTTTGTGACGGACTGCATCCCATTTTCATCCAATATCTCCTGGTACTGAAGAGAATTCATGGTACCTTGGACACGCTGAAGCTTCCCTGTACCTGTAGAAGCAAAACAGCCCCAAAGCATGATTGACCCCCGCCATGCTTCACAGTAGGCAAGGTGTTCTTTTCTTCATAGGCCTTGTTCTTCCTCCTCCAAACATCCATGGGCCCAAACAGTTCAAATTTTGTTTCATCAGTCCACAGAACACTATCCCAAAACTTTTGTGGTTTGTCCACATGACTTTTGGCATACTGCAGTCGACTCTTCTTATTCTTTGGAGACAGCAAGGGGGTGCACCTGGGAGTTCTGGCATGGAGGCCTTCATTACGCAGTATGCGCCTTATTGTCTGAGCTGAAACTTCAGTACCCACATCTGACAAATCTTTTTTCAGTTCCTCAGCAGTCACACAGGGACTTTTCTCCACTTTGCGCTTCAGGTAGAGCACAGCAGTCGAAGTCAGCATCTTCTTTCTAGCACGACCAGGTAGCGTTTCAACAGTGCCCTTTGCCTTGAATTTGCGAATGATGCTTCCTATGGTGTCTCTTGGTATGTTTAACATCTTTGCAATCTTATAGCCATTGCCCTTCCTGTCAAGAGAAATCACCTCTTCTCTTGTCTTCCTGGACCATTGTCTTGACTTCACCATGTTTGCAAACACACCAGTAAATGTCTAGAAGGAGCTGAGTATCACAGTCATTTTAAATCTGCCGAATTGGTTCTTATTATGCTTGATTGCTGCTCCTTTACATCCAGAGGTGTTTTCAATACCTGATCGAAAACACTTGAATGAACCTCTGTTCTTAAGAGTGGTAGTCTTTAAGGGGTTGAATAATTGTGTCAATGAAGAAATAACAAAAAAAACATTTAATACTGTATTACAAAAACAATTGATGTCATTTTAGTTGCATTTGGTTCTTTAAAAAGTCCTTGTAAGATTTCATTCTGAACACAATTACAAATGTACACTAAATTCCCTAAAACCCTTTACAGCATTGGGGGTTGAATAATTTTGAACACAACTGTATGAGTGAAAGGGTTCTACCAGCTCTCTCTCTACCAGCCCATTGACAGAGTCTGGAGGTGGCAACAGCATCAGGAGGAGGCCAGAGAGTGGCAAAATGACAGTGTGGAGGTGGCAGCAGCATCAGAACAATGACAGAGTGTGGAAGTGGCGGCAACAGCAGCATCAGGAGGAGGCCACAGGGTGGCACAATGACAGTTTGGAGGTGGCGGCAGCATCAGGAGGAGGCCACAGAGTGGCACAATGAGAGTATGTGGAGGTGGCAGCAGCATCAGCATCAGGAGGAGACCACAGAGTGGTACAATGACAATTTGCAGGTGGCAGCAGCATCAGGAGGCCACAGAGTGGCACAATGACAGTGTGGAGGTGGCAGAAGCATCAGGAGGAGGCCACAGAGTGGCACAATGACAGTGTGGAGGTGGCAGCAGCATCAGGAGGCCACAGAGTGGCACATTGACAGAGTGTGGAGGTGGCAGAAGAATCAGGAGGAGGCCACAGATTGGCACAATGACAGTGTGGAGGTGGCAGCAGTAGCATCAAGAGGCCACAGAGTGACACAATGACAGAGTGTGGAGGTGACAGAAGGATCAGGAGAAGGCCACAGAGTGGCACAATGACAGAGTGTGGAGGTGGCAGCAGCATCAAAAGGAAGCCACAGGGTGGTGCAATGACAGCGTGGAGGTGGCAGCAGCAGCAACGGGAGACCTGAATGGTGAGGTTGCAGCAGTATGAGGAGACCGCAGAGTGACCTATTGACAGAGTGGGGCAATACCAGTATCATCAATAAAGATGGTGGGTGAAAAGATGGTGGGTGAAAGAAGGAGCACTTTGCATCAGATGTGTGGCATCAGGAGGGTGAATAGTAGCTGAGACAGGTAGCCAGAAGAAACCTCTTTTGTCAAAGTGTTGGTGTGGCGCCATGGATGATCTAGTCTGATGCATCAGGCATTGGTGGGTGGAAATCCTGGCTGATCCACAACTGATTCATCTTGACAAAGGTCAGTCTCTCCACATTTTGGGTAGAACGGCGAGTTCTTCTTGGGGAAACTATGGCCCCCGCCGCACTAAACACCCGCTCTGATGCCACACTACTGGACGGGCCGGACAGCTTTTCCAGGACAAACTCTGCCAGTTGCGGCCACAAATCGAGTTTGGCTGCCCAGTAGTCCAGCAGATCTTCAATGTGGGGTGGCAGGGTGCTGTCTTAGTATGCCACCACCTGCTGGTTTAGGTCCTCCTCCAGGTCTAGCTGCTGCTGGTAAGTAGTTTCTTCAGCAACTCTAGAGTCACCTTGCTGCTGATGGAGCTGGAACTGCTCCTACCCCCCCCCCCACCATGCCACAACAGCCATGGCAGAGGAACGAGAGTGCAGAGGGCCCCCCCCCCGGTCAAACCTGCGAGAGGGTGGGCTATGGCGCAGATAGGCCCAGTAACTACATAGGATGTCTCTATAGTAGTTTAGTTTGTCCTCCCTCTAAGCGGGTGTAAAAAAGGCCCTCATTTTTGGACCGTAACGAGGGTCCAACAAGGTGGAGAGCCAGAAGTCATCCCTCTGCCGAATGCTGCCAATTCGGCTGTCACTACACAAGCAAGTAAGCATGCATTTGGCCATTTTTTGCAAGTGACTCGGAGGGACTCCCTGCCACCATCTCCACATCATACTGCCACGGTGTGTCTGGGTCCTCTGACTCGTCTTCCTCATCGCCCTGTAGCTCCTCTGGCTGCTCCTCCTCTCCTGTCACCTGTGTAGAAAAACTCATTTCGCTACACATTGCTTGCGCTCCAATGTCCTCCTCCTACTTCTCCAGTTTAGCCCCCACAGGGCTCATGTGACCGTGAGATCTAGGCGCCACGTCTCCAGTCCACTGACCAGCCAGATTTACCAGCATCTGTTCCAGGACATGAAGCAGTGGAATTAAGTTGTTCATGCAGTAGTCATGGCGAGTGACAAATAACGTGGCCTCCTCAAAGGGCCTGAGCAAACGGCAGGTGTCACACGTGAGCTGCCACTGGCTGACATCCAAGTTACACAGGGGAGTATTACTGTCCACTTGGATCATCAAGAAATCATTTATGGTCTGTTCGTTTAGTCGGTCCAACATATGGAGGGTGGAATTCCAACGGGTGGAAACGTCGCATATCAGTCTATGTCGGGGGATGCCGTTCTGCCGCTGCAGCTCAAGAAGGGTGTGCTTTGCTGTGTACAAGTGGCTGAAGTGCATGCAAAGTTTCCTGACCATTTTTAGGATGTCTTGCAGATGGGTGGAATACTTCCGTAACCACTTGACAACCAGATTGAATACGTGTGCCATGCAGAGAACATGGCTCAGCCCTCCTTGATGCAGTGCCAACACCATGTTCTTCCTGTTGTGGGTCACCATGGTTCTGATTTTGAGTTGTCGCAGAGAAAGCTACGATTCAATTTCTTGCTGAAGGACACAGAGCAGTTCTTCCCCTTTGTGACTCAGTTCGCCCAGGCAAACCAGGTGCAGAACACCATGAGAGTGATTAGAGGGGTCGCACATAGTTTGCATACACTACATGCCTCCAACATAATTCTTGGGTCTCTACATGAAAATAATGTATTTGCTATGAATCGCGAGAGGGGCATAGTTGGAGACATTGACTTCACAAGAGATGCAGAGCAGGCTGAGGACACGGTGGAGGATGAGGAGGCAGAGGCGGACATTGTCGCAGGACCAACGGCGTGAGATTATGGAGGCAGAAGCGGCGTCACCTGGCCAAGTTGCTGGTGTGGCTGTGCAGGAAACACATTCACCCAGTGGGCCGTAAAGGAAATGTATTGTCCCTGACTGTAGTTACAGCTCCACACGTTGGCTGTGCCGTGCACTTTGGCAGACACCGACAGGCTCAAGAACTGGCCCACCTTCTGTTGTATATGTGTGTGCAGGGCTAGTACTGCCTTTTTGGCAATAAAATGACTCCACCAGTTCTCTGAAAGCTGCAGAGTCCACCACTTGGAAAGGGAGGGACTGCAGCACCAGTAACTTGGCCAGGAGCACATTCAGCTTTTGCGCCGTTGGTTGAGTGCACACATACTGTTGTCTCTTTGCAATCGCTTCAGTGATCGATTGCTGACGGAATGACTGACGAGTAGAAGAAGCAGGAGCATCAGGACCAGCATATGATGGGAAGGACAGACAGCTACACTCGGCTGAGGTGGTGGAGCCTTGACTACCTAAAATCGGGTGCATGCCACTGGGTGATGCAGAGGTTGCTGTGGCAGGCTGAACAACCACATCAGAGCCACGGTTCTCCCAGGCCACTTTATGGTGATGCTGCATATGTTGATGCAGGGCCGTGGTGCCAACATTGGCACCCTGGCCACGCTTCACTTTCTGCCCACAGATTCTACATATGGCCATGTTCACCTCCTCCGGCGGCTAAACAAAAAACTGCCACACCGCCAACTAGGTGATTTTACCCGCAACACTCCACACTGACTGACTGCTACCGCTTCTGCTCCCGTGAACACCTGCACCACTACTTTCCGGGCAGGTAGGCTTCTGCGAAGTGGGTGGTCTACCCCGCGTACGTTTGGCTCCCGACCTCCCACTGTTGCCACCCTGCTGACTCCAGGCCATGCTAGCGGAAAAACAAAGGGCAAGAGCAGCACACAATAGGCCTCGCAGAGCTGTAGCGATGGAATGCAGCAGACTAGCCAAAAGACCCCAGATCCAAGGCGGTCAAAACGAAGACAATGGAAAAAGTGGGCTACAGCAGCATGTCCAAAATGAATCTTCTTTTATTCAAAACTCCATAACAAAGTGTACAGAAAATGCAACGTTTCGGCTAGGTATAGCCTTTGTGAAGCATATAATTCAAGTGACTATACAGACATATATATTGTTGAAACCAAACACACCCCAAAATTGTATTGCCAATCAGATCACAAAGTACAATTTGTCCAATCTACTCTAAGCCAATGACAAGTTTGTAGCATTCCAATACTTCATTTACATACCAAGTATACGCCCTTGTGGCTCACCTGTGATCATATCATGTCCACATTTGGCATTCTCCCTATGCAAAAGCGCATGTCAAAACACATCACTGCTACTGAAGATGTGAGAGCCAAACAGAAGTTGTGAACTTACATGAGAATCCGCCTTCCATAGGGGAGCGCAAATGGCACAAGGTCAGCATCGCTTTCACCCAGTAAAAAGATGCCCATATATTCAGCATCATGATCGGCATGTAAGTCACATGACCCATAAAGACCGTATTTTTTACCACTATAGGGGTGGAAAAAATGGTCACCTTTCAAAATATTGCTACAATTACAGCAAGACAAACACGGGGCAGTTCCATTTTTACGTGGAGCCAAAAGTCTCTGTTCGCCCAAACGTGGGCCACCAACATCGGTTTTTCACCAATCTATCACGTAAATTAGTGTTTCTTTTGTAGGCCATCAACGGGGGGACACTGAATTCTTCAATATCTGGTAAACCTCTCTGTAGTATATGCCATTCCTTTCTGAGGATATGTGCAATATCTTCACTGTCCCAGCCGTAGATGGACACAAAAGGAACTCTGTTAGTAACCTTGGCTCCAGGTAATTTGCAGAATACGGACTCTCTGTCAACCATTGTCACCCTCTCCTTAGTTCTGTCCAGAAGCTTCTTAGAATAGCCCCGCTCAATAAATTTATCACACATGGCATCCACCCTCTGTGTAAATTTCTGGTCATCTGACACAATCCTCCTAACCCTTAGTAATTGACTCCAAGGCAAGGAGATTAACATTTGGCGTGGGTGGTAACTGTCATGTGTGAGAAGGGTGTTCCTATCCGTAGGCTTCTGATGGAGATCTGTTTTGATTACAGCGTTCAGCACAGTAACAGTGGCCGCCCCTCTAGTCAGATCTTGAACCAGTTGGGAAAGGTAATTGTCTTTGGTTATTGCAAAAAACAAGAAAACTGTTTCCTTTATGAGATCCACAGGGTTGAGTTTCCCAGTCTATATCTGCAAAGAAATGGCCATTAAGGTTGCTCATAGGGTAAATAAGTAATGGTATATGGTTATTTGCGGGGGTGTATTATGCTTCCCTGTGACTGTTGTGCAAGTGGGCAATCCATTTTCAAAATAACAAAAGAGGAAAAGGGCCTGAAGCTAAACTCTGGGCACCCTGCATAGTTAGTACCCAGTAGCACCCCCTTTGGCAAGTGTCACAACTTGTAAATGCTTTTTTTAGCCAGGTAAGACTCTTTCAATTCTTGTTTGAAGGATTTTCATCCATTCTTCCTTGCAAAAGTCTTCTAGTTCTGTAAGATTTCTGGGCTGTCTTGCATGCACTGCTCTTTTGAGGTCTATCCACAGATTTTTAATGATGTTCACATCAGGGGACTGTGAGGGCCATTATAAAACCTTCAGCTTGTGCCTTTTGAGGTAGTCTATTGTAGATTTTGAGGTATCTTTAGGATCATTATCCACTTGTAGAAGCCATCCTCTTTTTTAACTTCATCTTTTTTACAGTTGTTATTATGTTTGCTTCCAGAAATTGCTGGAATTTCACTGAACTACCTGTGAAATATTATTTGTGCCATTGGCTGCAACAGAACCCCAAAGGATGACTGATCAATCCCCATGGGTAATAGTTGGAGAGATGTTTTCATGAAATGCTCTGCCCTTTTTTCTCCAAACATACTGTTGCTTATTGTGGCCAAATAGTTCTATTTTAACCTCATCAGTCCACAGGACTTGTTTCCAAAATGCATCAGCCCTGTTTAGATGTTCTTTTGCAGACTTCTGATGCTGAATTTTGTGGTGAGGACACAGGAGAGGTTTTCTTCTCATGACTCCTCCATGAAAGCCATATAATGTACCATAACACCAGAGTCTTCCTGAAGGTCTTTTGCAGTCAATGATTTGCCTTTCTAGCCATCCTATGAGCAGCTATCTCTGAAATTTTTCTGTGTCTTCCAGACATTTTCTTGACCTCAAACTGTTCCTGTTAACTGCCACTTCTTAATTACAGTTCCAACTGAGGAAATGTCAACCTCAAATTTCTTTGCTCTGTTGTTAAGGCCTTTCCCTGCCTTGTGAACATCAACCATTTTTAATTTCAGAGAGTTAGGCAGCATGGCTGCTGTTTTTTGGCACAAGGTTGGAGGAGTCTGAGTCTTTATAAAGCTTTGAAACTTGCATCACCTGGCATTTGTGGCCCATGACCGCTGGGTGTTCACCAGCCCTCCCATTAAACTATCAAGCTGATCCACGATATTTCGAACCTGATCGCCCTATCTGTAACCCTACAGATTGAGTCTCTCACTACGGACACCGGTCTGGACTGCTCTGCAATCCTGGTCCCCTGCTTAGTGGAGATGACATTTACTGGGCTAGAAAAGGTAGTGTCTTGCTGAAGCAGTGCTTTACCTGAACTAACATCCCCCTCATCTGCCAACCTTGAAAACTTGTTGGGGTGTGTCAGATCAGGGCTAGCCTCCCTGGCACTCTTCCGTCTACCCCACTTTCTGACTGTTACCCAGATACCTACCTCACTTTCCTGGTCCTCCATACTAACACTTTCCCCCTCATCTACCCCATAGAGCTGCCTGCCAAGTGAGCAGCAAGCTTTTTTCTATATTGTCAACGCATCTCAGTGTTGAAACTTGCTCATTTAGATACAGAATATGGGATTCCAAATAGGCAATTTGCTTACATTTTGCAGAAAAATATGCACCCTCAAACGGCTGTTCCAAGACTACATACATTGCACAAGAAGTGCACTAGACTGCCTTGTAAGTCATGGATCACATACTTGCTAATGGTGATTAAAGCAGAAAAGAGAAAAATACAATAATACAATGCAATCAAAATGACTTAAAGGGGTTGTGTCACTTCAGTAAGTGAAAAGTAAATACAAGCCACTTACTATTGTATACATATTGCTTCTTTGCTGGCTTGATTCATTTTTCCATTGCGTTATACACTGCTTGTTTCGTTGATTACGACCACCATGCAATCCATCAGCGATGGACTTGCTTGCACACTATTGAAAAAAGTGTTGGCCTTTCTTGTGGCAAGGACTGTGGGAGTGCACATAGGCTGGCTATTTTTTCTATAGTGTGCAAGCATGACAACCGCTGTTGGATCTCAGGGTGGTTGTAACCATGGAAACGAGCAGTGCATAATATGATGGATAAATGAATCCAGCCAGCAAAAGACTAGTAAGTGCCTGGTATTAATTTTCTCTACATAATAAATGCTATTTGCTGAAATGACACAGCCCCTTTAATGTAGTCCCCTCCTAAAGTACCTAAATCTAAAGTCTTAAAGTCAAATACTTAAGGCAAAACACACACTTGCAATCTCTCGCATGCTTGCAAACCGGAGATTTCAGTCTGCTTTTATAGCTGCTACTACCAGACAACTCCAAACCAGATGGCAGATTTTTTTTTCCTCTGAACACTTTACGGACAAGAATAGTAATTTTTATAGATGGGAGTGAGTGCACACAGAAGGTATATGTATTTTGCTGATCCGTGAATTGCAGACCAAAATATTGATACAATCATTTGCATGAGGCCTAACTCAGAAATGCCTTTTAACCTCATCCTGAGCTATACTGCAAGACATAAATCATAATTTTGTTTTGCACAAAATTAACCAATGTACTAACAGAGAACAAAACTTGTGTTCATCACAAATCAGTCTGTTCTTCCTTCTTTCCATTACAGTGTACAGTGGACTTTAGACAACTGTTGCAAATTTACATTATGTGTATGCTTCATATAAAAACATCAGCAAAAATAAGCAATCCTCCACAGGAGCAGATCTTTCCCTTATACCTTTTCTCTATGTAGCCTCCACTTCTGGTTTTGGCTCACAATCACTGATTTAAATCACTGACTAAAAGACTAATGTGTGAATTAGGCCTTACAGTTACACACCTACTTGACCCTGTGGTATCGCCTGATAGGCTTCTGTAGCTGGCATAGCCTCTGTAAAGCTTCTGGCTGCCATAGCAACCATCAGTACCCTTCAATCCTATCAAAGGGAGCTGATGAGGTGAAATTCTCTCTAATTCCTTTAGATGCGGTGGTCAGCATTGACCACCGTATCGAAGGGATTATACAGCTAGCATCTGAGTTACCCAAGTTACAGCGGGAGCCTGGTTGCCAATAAGAGCCAGGCTCCTGCAGTGATCGAGCGAGCACAGCTACGTGTACAGCCTTTTGCAGGAAATCCTGGCTTGCTGTACGGTGGATGTTGGGTAAGGTTAAATAAGTATCAGTTCTAGAAAGGTGATGACTAAAGGAAAATCAGATGTGGACACAGATAATCATTGACCATTGAAAGCAAACAGACTGGTTCACACAAATTTCACAAATTTACCTTGAGCTGTTGATGTGCAAAAGGTGAACCATCTTGTTTTAAGTTCTCCAAGATTTCTTCAACATTGTTTCCTGAAAACAGTCTGTGGATGACAACAGAAATGCATCAGCAAATCTGACTACTTAAATTATTAATGGAGTGGTAATCCAAGTTAAATTCAAACAACGGTCTACATTTACTATTCAGATTGCAACAGTTTTTGGTATAAATTGCAATAAAATAACATCGCAAATGTGACAAATTAACTTAAAATACCACAAATCTATGACAAGAACAGAACATGCTCTATCTTTTCTTTCTTTTCCATTGAAATGAATGGCTCTGAATCCGATCTGCAACAAATGTGGATCAGATGTGGTCTAAATATATGGTCATGTGCATGAGCCCTTATATAGAAATAGAAACATAGGGGCACATTTACTAAGAACGGCGTTTTAGACGCTGGTCTTAATAATGCCCTAAACTGGCAGTGGATCCACCGGAGTTATGAGCAGGCGCCGGCTTCGGCAGATACTGTCTTACATTTAGACCTTTTTCTACACCTAAAACAGGCGTAGGAAATAATAAATGCGGGACTGCTGGCCCATCCCCTTCTGCACCACGTTCACTCTTTTAGATCTGGCTTGAGCATGGAGAATTTGCAGATTGCTGTTGTGCTGCAATCCTCGCCTGAAATACTCCTAGTTCAGGCGTATTTCAGATTAATAAATGTCCATCCAGTTCTGCTTTGTTATCATTCAAGTTGATTCAGAGGAAGGCAAAAAAAAAATGTGACGTAGAAGCAATCAGAATAACTCCCTGGATCAACACCCTTCTCCAGAAATCTCACTGCTCTTACCGTAAAGAATCCTCTTCTATGTTTGTATAGAAACCTTCTTTCCTAACACCCCTCTAAACACAAACTACACAGTTGCGTAATAATCAAATGTACCTTTTTTGAACAATAAAAAATCATCGTAAGCATGATCCACATACACATACAAAAAGTTAGTAGGCATAAGCAAAGTGGAGGAAAGTCCACTGTCACACGCCCTTGAGGAAGCCAATTAGGCGGGTGATCACACTGGTCTGTATGTTTTATCTGTGATATTCTGGGTTGGGAGTGGGTAGCTTACCGATAGGGTCTCTTACGCTTATTAGCACTGTGGTAAGGTGCAGGGTGCCGTCGTGGATGGCAGGTACGTGTCACCGAGGTTCATAGCCTCGGTGAGGTAAGAGTCATTTTTGTTGATGTCAGTAGCAGGTAGTGCTATTGACATCGTTGCTAAATAGCATGGCTGCAAAGCCGATCCGGGCCGGCTCTTACCGGGAGCAGCTAAAGTGTAGGGTGGGTGGCTGCTCCCCACGATCCAGTCCTGGTTTTGAGCTGGGTTTAAAACACAGCCAGCACCAGCAGCTGAGTGGATGATTGTCCTGAAGCTGATCACAGTGCTGTGGAGCTCTCTGACCTGGAGGAAGGAGCTTAAACAAAGTGGGGTTATTCCTGGAAGCCTGATGGTGGATTATCCTGCGGCTCGGCTGACAGCCAGGTGCGAACCCGCACCTTAAACCTCACAGGTGATTGGATCCTGCTTTGGACTCTTTTTGTTTTTGCCTGATGACTTCTGATGCGTGTGTGAATTAACACCAAGAGACTGTTTACCATTTGTTTTGTGTCAGTGTGAATAAAACACTGTTTATTGCACGTTCTGGACTCCTTGTTTTGCCTCTGTACTGCACCCGCACCGCTATCTACCAGAGCGACTCCCCACATTTGGTGTCGGTTGCGGGCATGCGCAGTGAGGCTGGCGTGAACGCCGAAAATTTTTTTGTTTCTGCTGAGCACGACTGGATGTCCTATATTAGGCCGGCAAAGTTGCAGCCTGTGTTCCCTGATAAAATGGAGGCGGTTGTAAAAGCCCTTGTGGAGGCTAACTTGCAGCAGCGGGAGGCCAACAAGCAGCAGCAGGAGACCAACCAGCTACTACTTCAGCAGGTGATGGCCTTACAAGCGACAGGAGCGTCCCAGTACGTCCACGATGCCCGGAAAGCTGTCCGTGCAGCGATCCCTAAAATGACCCCCTCGGATGATGTTGAGACCTATCTGGCGGTGTTCGAGAAGGTGGCCGTGAGGGAGAAATTACCCCGAGAACAGTGGGCCGAGGTCGTCGCTCCGTTCCTGGCGTCTGGACCCCAGCAAGTATTTTTTGACCTCCCAGATGATCAAGCAGCTGACTACCCGACCGTGAAAGGTGAGATCCTGGCAAGACTGGGGGTGAATGTTTTGGTCCGGGCCCAGCGGGTGCATCAGTGGGAGTTTAACCCGGCTGAACCCGCCAGACCACAATACTATGACTTGCTACATCGGTTGCAAAAATGGCTGCAGCCAGACATACTGACTCCTACTGCTATGCTAAACCGTCTGTTAGCAGATGTATTCTGGAGGGCTTTGCCATACCCTCTCCAGCACTGGATCGGCCAGGTGTCACCTGGGAATGCTTTAGAGATGGTCGACCTGGTGGAATGATATGAAGCCACCAGAAACCTGCAGGGGGGTTCTTTTGAGAGGGGGCCAGTCAAACCCCGGAAATCTCCACCCCAGACCCGGCGGCCGGCCAAACCCGCCTGGGATGTACCTCTTGCAGACCCATCCCCAGTGGTCTGCTGGCAGTGTCGAGAGCCTGGACACATAAGGGCCAACTGTCCCCATCGGGGTGAACCCATGGACACGAACTATGGTTACCGCCATTCGTTGTATGCCCGGAAGCTGTGTGCCACAGGTATCTCTGAGACTATAGACAATAGCCACCTGTGTCAGGTGGAAGTGGGGGACACTCTGGCGGTGGCTCTGCTAGATTCCGGGAGTCTGGTGTCCCTGGTAAGAGCTGCCCTCGTGCGACCCACGGAGTATACTGGCCGAAAGGTCGGGGTGGTGTGTATTCATGGAGACTTAAAGGACTATCCCACCGCCCTGGTCTCTCTATCAACTGTGGCTGGCAGGTGGGTTCATGAGGTGGCCGTCGCTACAAAGTTACAGTATGAACTTATAATTGGGAGAGACTTCCCTGGTTTCCCAGCACTCTGGCCGGACACGAAAGTCACCACTGCCCGGGAGGCAGATGGAACCCTAGCAGAGTGGCCTGGTTCCAGTGGGGGCCAGAGCCCTGGGAGCCCGAGTCCGAAGGGCCTGCGGTAGGGGTGACCACCACTTCTGTGATAGAGGGGAGACACCCCCACTGAGTGTAATGGTGGGAGACATGGAGGACTTGCCACCAGGTCCTGAGTTGGCAGACCTCCACGTCTCCGGAGATAATTTTGGGAACGCCCAACACCGGGACCAAACCCTAACCAGGGCCTGGGAGAATGTGCTGGAAATTGATGGTAAACCCCAGAAACCAGGGGCTGAGTTAATATTTCCCCGTTTTGTTGTTCACCAAGAAATGTTATATCGGGTGACCCAAATCCGGGGTGAACCTGTTGAACAGTTGGTGGTGCCCACCGCGTATCGCAAGCTTGTCATGGAGCTTGCCCACCAACATGTTCTTGGGGGACACTTGGGGTGGCAGAAAACCCAGGACCGCATACTGCAGCGGTTTTATTGGCCCAGTGTGTTCAAGGAGGTAGAAAATTATTGTAAATCCTGTCCCACCTGTCAGATAAATAGCCCCCAGCCACATTTCCGTAGTCCTCTGGTACCTCTTCCAATTATTGAGGTCCCGTTTGAGCGAATCGCTATGGATCTAATTGGGCCTGTACCAAAGTCTGCCAGGGGCCACCAACACATTCTGGTAGTTCTCGACTATGCCACTCGGTATCCGGAGGCGGTGCCTCTGCGACATACCTCAGCTAAGCTCATCGCCAAAGAGTTAATGGAAATGTTTTCCCGTGTGGGCCTGCCAAAAGAGGTTCTGACAGACCAAGGGACCCCTTTTATGTCCAAAGTTATGAGGGAACTATGTAAATTATTGCGTATAAAGCAATTGCGGACGTCCGTTTACCATCCGCAAACGGACGGTCTTGTCGAAAGGTTTAATCAAACTCTAAAAAATATGTTAAAAAGGGTGGTGTCTAGAGATGGGAAGGACTGGGACCTGCTTCTGCCCTATCTCATGTTCGCAGTGCGAGAGGTGCCCCAGGCCTCTACTGGGTTCTCGCCCTTCGAACTGCTTTACGGCAGACACCCTCGAGGCCTGTTGGATATTGCCAAGGAAGCGTGGGAACAGCAGCCTGTCCCCCACAAAAGTGTCATTGAATATGTCACCCAGATGCAGGAACGGATGAAAAGGGTGTTGCCGCTGGTCCGGGAGCATATGGAGGCAGCGCAACAAGCCCAGAGTAGGGTGTATAATCGTCAGGCTCGGGTACGGGGCTTCAATCCGGGAGATCGGGTTTTGGTTCTGGTACCCACCCTTGACAGCAAGTTCCTAGCTAGGTGGCAGGGCCCCTATGAGGTAATCGAGAAGGTAGGGGAAGTAAATTACAAAGTACACCAGCCAGGGCGGCGCAAGCCGGAGCAGGTGTACCACGTGAATTTACTAAAGCCGTGGAAAGATAGGGACACGGCCGACGACAGCAGCCCCGGCCAGGGCTTCTAGGTGAAAGGGTCCAGCCCCACAGTTTGAGGCCTGTGAAGCAGTAACCACGGTAAAAATTGCAGACAGCCTGTCTTCCAAACAGGTTCAGGAAGTCAGGAGTTCATCAGTCGGAACACGGATGTGTTCTCGGACCTCCCTGGCCGCACGACTCTCATCCAACATGACATCGTCACTGAGCCTCAGGCCAAGATCCGGCTAAAACCATACCGGGTGCCCGAGGCTCGGCGACGGGCCATCGCGGAGGAAGTGCAACTAATGTTGAAGCTCGATGTCATTGAGGAGTCGAAAAGTGAGTGGGCCAGTCCCATAGTCCTAATACCCAAGCCAGATGGGACGTTGCGGTTCTGCAACGATTTTGCAAGTTAAATGAAGTGTCCAAGTTTGATGCGTATCCCATGCCCCGGGTAGACGAGCTGGTTGAGAATTTAGGACAAGCCCGTTATTTTTCTGTGCTGGACCTCACTAAAGGGTACTGGCAGGTACCCTTAACGGAGTCGGCCAAGGAAAAACGCTTTTGTTACCCCGCAGGGCCTGTATCACTACAAGGTGTTACCCTTTGGCCTGCATGGCGCCCCGCCACCTTCCAAAGGTTAATGGACATAGTGCTGCGACCACATCATCGGTACGCCTCGGCCTACTTAGATGATGTAATCATCCACAGCACCGACTGGGAAAGCCATTTGCCCAAAGTGCAGGCGGTAGTGGATGCCCTGAGGAAAGCTGGACTAACCGCCAATCCAAAGAAGTGTGCGATTGGGTTGGAAGAGACCAAATATCTGGGATATGTCATTGGGCGGGAGTCATCAAGCCTCAGGTAAATAAGGTAGAGGCAATACGGAGTTGGCCCCGACCGGTCACCACCAGGCAGGTAAAGTCGTTCCTGGGAATTGTGGGGTATTACATGAGGTTTGTGCCCCACTTTGCCACTATCGCTTCGCCATTGACAGAATTATTAAAGGGGCGTAAGACAGGGACGGTCCGCTGGAATGAGCAGGCGGAAAGGCTTTCTCCGCCTTGAAATCGGCCCTGTGTGGGTCCCCGGTTTTGGTGACACCCGATTTCAGGAAAGAGTTCGTAGTCCAGACCGACGCCTCTGAGGTTGGCCTTGGTGCGGTACTATCGCAGGAAGTCAACGGGGAGGAGCATCCCGTTGTCTTCCTCAGCCGCAAGCTCACCCCAGCCGAGACCAGGTACAGTATAGTGGAGAGAGAGTGCCTGGCCATCAAGTGGGCACTCGAGGCCCTCCGTTATTACCTCTTGGGCAGAAGCTTCCGCCTGGTGACCGACCACTCCCCACTCAAGTGGATGAGCCAGGCCAAAGAGAGGAATGCCCGGGTCACGAGATGGTTTCTGTCGCTGCAGAATTATAAATTCACGGTGGAGCACAGAGCGGGCCGGTTGTTGAGAAATGCAGACGCCCTCTCCCGGGTACACTGTTTTTCGTGTGTCCACCCCCTCAGGGTTGAACAAAGGGGGGGGTATGTGGTAAGGTGCAGGGTGCCGTCGTGGATGGCAGGTACGTGTCACCGAGGTTCATAGCCTCGGTGAGGTAAGATTCATTTTTGTTGATGTCAGTAGCAGGTAGTGCTATTGACATCGTTGCTAAATAGCATGGCTGCAAAGCCGATCCGGGCCGGCTCTTACCGGGAGCAGCTAAAGTGTAAGGTGGGTGGCTGCTCCCCACGATCCAGTCCTGGTTTTGAGCTGGGTTTAAAACACAGCCAGCACCAGCAGCTGAGTGGATGATTGTCCTGGAGCTGATCACAGTGCTGTGGAGCTCTCTGACCTGGAGGAAGGAGCTTAAGCAAAGTGGGGTTATTCCTGGAAGCCTGATGGTGGATTATCCTGCGGCTCGGCTGACAGCCAGGTGCGAACCCGCACCTTAAACCTCACAGGTGATTGGATCCTGCTTTGGACTCTTTTTGTTTTTGCCTGATGACTTCTGATGCGTGTGTGAATTAACACCAAGAGACTGTTTACCATTTGTTTTGTGTCAGTGTGAATAAAACACTGTTTATTGCACGTTCTGGACTCCTTGTTTTGCCTCTGTACTGCACCCGCACCGCTATCTACCAGAGCGACTCCCCACAGCACTCATGCACTTTAGCGTTTTTTAGTTAAATCCTATTTATTATTACAATTATTTGCTGTTATACCCTGTAACTCTCTCCCCTTGGTTATATGTACTTATTAGACCTTTGTATGTCCTTTTAGGGAGGTACTTTCCTCCACTTTGCTTATGCCTACCAACTTTTTGTATGTGTATGTGGATCATGCTTACGATGATTTTTTATTGTTCAATAAAGGTACATTTGATTATTACCCAACTGTGTAGTATGTGTTTATAGGGGTGTTATTCTGATTACACAGTGGTTGACCAGTTGGTCACTAGTTGTTTGGTGTTTGTTAAACCTTCTTTCCTCTGGACGCAGAGGATGTCCCCTCGTAACAGTCATAGTCCTGGGAAAAATAGATAGGAGAGATCTCTGTACTGACCCCTGATATATTTATACATAGTTATTAGATCCCCCCTCAGTCGTCTTTCTTCTAACGTGAATAACCCTAATTTAGATAATCTTTCAGGATACTGTAGTCCACTCATTCCAGTTATTACTTTAGTTGCCCTCCTCTGAATCCTCTCCAGCTCTGCTATGTGTGCCCAGAACTGTACACATACTCCATGTGTGGTCTGACTAGTGATTTGTAAAGTGACAGGACTATGTTCTCATCACGTACATCTATGAATCCTTTGATCAGGGTTGCCAACTGTCCAGAAATTTCAGTCCGTAAAAAGAGGATACTTTTTTTTCCTATGTCCATGAGTTTTTTGAGGCTTTTGGCTCGGTTTGATATTCATTATAGCTTTTTAATTCGTCAATAAAAACTGTTGGCTGTCCATGATTTTGGGACAATTTGTCCAGAAAAAATAAAAACTGTGGTTGGCAACCCTGACCTTACTGGCCTTGGCAGCAGCTGCCTGATACTGGTTTCTACACTTAAGTTTGCTCTTCACTAAAATTCCTAAATCCTTTTCCATGTCAGCATTACCTAATATTTTAACATTTAGTTACTTGTGACTAGGGTTGTTTAGATACCAAAATTCTGATTCAATTTCGATACCATAAAAGAGTGCGATACTCGATACCATGTGATACTACACAAAAGAAATGGACGGAGAGCTGTTCGCATATTTTGCGGCCCCATTGAAGTGAATAGGTTTGAATCCGACCTGCAAAAAATGTGGATCAGGTACAGAAAGAAAAATACGGCCATGTGCATGAGCCCTAAGGCCCCTTTCACACGGGCGAGTTTTCCACGCGGGTGCAATGTGTGACGTGAACGCATTGCACCCGCACTGAATCCAGACCCATTCATTTCTATGGGGCTTTGCACATGAGCGGTGATTTTCACGCATCACTTCTGCATTGCGTGAAAATCGCAGCAAGCTCTAGTTTCTGTGTTTTTCACGCAACGCAGCCCCCATAGAAATGAATGGGGATGCATGAAAATCGCAAGCATCCGCAAGCAAGTTTTCCCGCATGGTTGTTAGGAGATTGGGACCCAATCTTTATTATTTTCCCTTATAACATGGTTATAAGGGAAAACAATAGCATTCTTTAATACAGAATGCTTACTAAAAGGACAATTGAGGGTTAAAAAAAATAAAAAAAATAACTCACCTACACCAATTGATCGTGTAGGTGCCGCTCTCCTGTTCTGTCTTCAGCTGGGGGGGTAAAGGACCTTCTGTGACGTCACTGGGTCACATGGTCCAATCACATGCTTCATGGGAGCAAGTGATTGGACCATGTAACCCATTGACATCACGGAAGGTCCTTTACTTCCCCCAGCTGAAGACCGAACAGGAGACCGGCACCTACGCGATCAATTGGAGTAGGTGAGTTACTTTTTTTATTTTTTTTAACCCTCAATTGTTCTTTTAGTAAGCATTCTGTATTAAAGAATGCTATTGTTTTCCCTTATAACCATGTTATAAGGGAAAATAATAAGATATAAAGAATACTCAACCCGAAACCGGACTTAAGTGATGAAGTCCGGCTTCAGGTCTGGGTATCAAACATGCCGATTTTTCTCACACGCGTGCAAAACGCATTACAACAGTTTGCACACACGCGGAAAAATCATGCATTTTCCCGCAACGCACCCACATCTTATCCGGGCGTCAAACGTGGCGTCCGTGTGAAGGAGGCCTAAGTGTTGTGGTACTAAACTGGTGTATGCGAGGTCATATATGATGGGGTTAATTTGAGGCACAGGTCCAATCGTTCCAAGAGATAAAACTCCCATGTGCCTCGTAATAGCCTTATCGAATATACATCTCCTTGCACAATAGGGAAAATGGGGTTAATGCATGAGGCAAATGAACATTTACTTGCTATTAATCTTTCAACACATATTTTTATAAATTTGGACCTCCATGAGTCTTACATTAATAGTAAGTGACCCCATCTGTATTCTGTAACTCGCATTAACCTCATGTTGCCCATTACTTGGGAATCGCTTACCATTAATGTGAGGCACATGAGGTCCAGTCCAAATTGAGAAAAGCATGTGCCCAGCCTCATATTAGAAATAAGTGACCACCATTATGTTTATAACATGGCAGTGGCAAGATTGGCGTTAATCAGTCACATTAGCCCCAGTGTTGCTGGCTGCCTGGTACATATATTTTTGCCTGCCTATCTTTTCAGGCAGGGTAATCATTTGTGTACTGACTGGGATACCTGCTATGCTGCTGCTGCACACTGGGGGCCTGGGCTGAAATTGGGACCGAGGACACAAGTTGGGAGGAAATATTGCTGCTCATGATGACAGCGCAACCAAAGTGGAACATCCCTATAAGTTTATTACCTCCCTCCACTGTAATTACCAGCATATCTATTGGTGGTGGAGTGGTCGGCAGCTTCAGAGTCCCTACCCATCTTAGTGTTTTCACTGGTGGCAATGGTGGCAACCTCACAGTGGGGAGGGACGTACTCCTTCCCTCCTCCACTGTGTGGCTGATGAGACGTTGGCACGTGAACGAGCGTGGAGCACACCATGTTTTCTAATATGAAAAGATTGTGGCTGATGAGAACATGGCACGTGACCGAACGCGGCACACACCATGTTTTCTAATATGAAAAGATACTAAGCTGCGCAGTGGCGCAGCCTAGTATTGAAAAAAAGCAAATCCCTGTATCGTATTGGTTTGGGTCAAAAAGTATTGATTGGGTATCGAAAGTTCAATAACCAGTACAACCTTACTGGTAACTTTATCAGTGTTAAACCTAATCTTCCACTTCTCTACCCAAACTTCCAATCTATCCAGATCCATCTGTATACTGTCCTCTTCCGTGTTAATTACTTTACACAGTTCAGTGTAATCTGTAAAAAATTATATTTTACTGTGCAAGCCTTCTACAAGGTCATTAATAAATATATTGAAGAGAATAAAGCCCAATACTGACCTCTGTGGTACCCCACTAGTTACAGTGACCCAATCTGAGTATGTAATGTTAATAACTACCCTCTGTTTTCTATCACTGAGCCAGTTACTTACCCATATACAGACATTTTCCCCCAGCCTAAGCATTCTCATTTTATGTACTAACGTGTTATGCTTTTGAGAAGTCAAGATATATGACATCCATTGACTCACCCTAAAACATACCTCCTCACAGAAACTGATTAAATTACAAATCACTAGGCAGACCACAAGGAGTACTGTGTATAATGCTGGCCTCCTGTGAACAAGGCAGACATAGCAGGGCTGGAGAGGGTTCAGAGGAGGTAAACTAAAGTAATAACTGGAATGAATGGACTACAGAAAGATTATCAAAATTAGGGTTGTTCACTTTAGAAAAAAAGATGACTGGGGAAGATCTAATAACTACGTATAAATATATCAGGGGTCAGTACAGTGATCTATCCCATCATCTTTTTATGCCCAGGACTGTAATTATGACAAGGTGACAACCTCTACGTCTAGAGGAAAGAAGGGGTCTTACACAAACATAGAAGAGGTTTCTTTACTTTTAAGAGCAGTGAGACTATAGAACTCTCTGCCAGAACAGGTGCTGATGGTCAACACATTAAAAGAGTTTAAGAGGGGCTTGGATGTATTTCTAGAGTGTAATAATATTACATGTTATAGTCTCGTTGAGCCAAGGAGTTATTCTGACTGCTTGACTGAACTCGCTGTCTTACCTCACGGGAAGGGGGGGGGAGTTGCCTTCCTCTGGATCAACTTGCAGCATAGCAGGCTGAACTGGATGGAAGGATGTATTTTTTCAGCCTTACCAACTATGTTAGTATGTTACTATGTAAATTAGTTGACATGTCCGATCCCTCATGAAGCCCAGCAAGTCTGGGCTATTGGAGAAGGAGGGTAATTGGAGAGGCACCCATGACTGTCTGGAACAGCAGAGCAGTGGTGGGCACAGAACCCGATATAACAGGAGACAAAAAAAATTAATTTGGGGTTAAACTTGTGTGGAGAAGAAGAACTACTTGAGATGGAAGTGGAAAGGCAATAAATAGTTTTATAATGGCAACTGGATCACAGGCATTTGCCTCAACATTGAAATTGCAACATCAAGAAGGAAAAGGTGTGAAATTATGGAAATCACTGGATCGATAGACATGTTAAATACATTAAAATGATTAAAAAAATGGAAACAAAATATTAAAAACATTTGGTATTGTGTTTTAGCACCATGCACAGAAAAACACACACTTACATGCGTTTGCATGCTATCAATGAGGTTATTAATGGTTTTCTGAGGAATGTTCTGCCATACTGAAAACAATTGGGCACAAAAATAATCAACTTCGGCTGCTGGCAGCTCTCTCTGAAATTGCAGATCAATGATGTCCCAGATGTGCTCAATGGGAGACAAGTCTGGAGATGCTGCAGTCCATCGTTGCACATTTAATCCACACAGGCTGGTCAGAGTAGCACAAGCAACATGTGGCCTGGCGTTGTCCTTTTGAAAAATGACTTTGGAGAAATGGCCATACCACTGGTTTCATGACCAAATCAATGTAACGCTGGGCTATTAGTGTAGTGAGATGAAGACTAAATATGCCCGACCACAATACATTGTGCTATCCCACATTATAATTCTGGGAGTAGGACCAGTGTGATGTTCTTTTATGAAGGCTTCTTCATCTCATTGTCCATGTGGTCTCCAGACCAATTTCCACTTTGCTTTGGACCATGATGGCCTTTGAGAGCAGTGGCATGAGGTCAATGGAACACCTGTAATTGTATGTCTAGCTCACAGTCCAATGAGTTTTAAACACCTTCTGATGATTTGTGTAGGGCTCCTTGACAGCGTCCATGAGGCAGAACCCGCCGCTCTTCCTTATATTCCTGCCTGCTCCAGTTTCGGCTTGACAAATGTCTATAATTGACTAAAACATTGAAAGAATCTGTATCCCTTTGATTCGTGCTGAGAATGATGTGCTTGGATTAACCTTTTTGTTATTCAATAAATGTGATTTAATTTGCATTGTCAAGAAGTATGCTGCAAAATTATTGCATTAGTAACTGGGCTGAAAAGTCCTTTTGTGAGCACCTTCGAATCACAAGTTGTGCGATACCATTGCTATTTGGACAGGGGGTTAACTATACTCATGTCTTAATTTTCAGGTTATCAGAGGCTTTCAGCATGGTTAATTTACAGCAATTGTGTACATAAAATAGAAATAACATGCCCAAGGACCAGAGAATATCCCAGCATGGCAGATGAAAAAAATCCATCATTACAGTAGACAGCAATTCCTAGGTTACAAAGATAAATACTAGCATTTATAGGGGTTCTCTGGACATTTAGAAAAAAATGCCCAGAATGCTGTAAAGTAAAAAAATAAGTAAGTGCTCCAGTTGTGATGCTTCCCAGATCACTGCGTGTCTTTACTTTCTGGCCCCACCTTCACAAAAAGAAAAAAAAAAACTCACATTTTTGTAAATATATTATCATATCTTTTCACGGGAAAGCACTGAAGATATGAAGCTTTGATACTATATAAAGTAGTCAGTGTACAGCTTGTATAACAGTGTAAATTTGGTGTGCCCTCAAAATAACTCAACACACAGCCATTAATGTCTAAACCACTGGCAACAAAAGTGAGTACATATGGGAATGGCCAAATTCTGCCCAAAGTGTCAAAATTTAGTGTGGCCACCATTATTTTCCAGCACTGCCTTAACTCTTTTGGGCATGGAGTTCACTAGAGCTTCACAGGTTGTCACTGAATGGAATCCTCGTCCTCTCCTCCTTGAGGACATCATGGAGCTGATGGATGTTAGAGACCTTGCGCACCTCCACCTTCCGTTTGAGGATGCCCCACAGATGCTTAATAGGGTTTAGGTCTGGAGACATGCTTGGCCAGTCCAGCAGCTTTACCCTCAGTTTCTCTAGCACACCTGAGACCTTGTAATAATAATGAGTCACATGACACTGGGTAGGGAAAAAGGCTAATTGGGCACAATTTGGCCATTTTCACTTAGGGGTTTCCTCACTTTTGTTGCCAGCGGTTTAGACGGCTGTGTTAATGTCTGTGTGTTGAGTTATTTTGATGGTATGGTGGTGGGAGTGTCATGGTTTGGGACAGCATGAGTGCTGCTAGTTGTGGAGAGCTACAGTTCATTGAGAGAACCATGAATTCTAACATGTACTGCGACATACTGAAGCAGAGCATGATCCGCTCCCTTCGGAAACTGCCGCAGGGCAGTATTCCAACATGATAACAACCTCAAACACACCTCCAAGACGACCACTAACATGCTAGAAAAACTGAGGGTAAAGGTGCTGGACTGGCCAAGCATGTCTCCAGACTTAAACCCTATTGAGCATCTGTGGGGCATCCTCAAACGGAAGGTGGAGGTGCGCAGGTCTCCAACATCCATCAGATCCATGATGTCATCATGGAGGAGTGGAAGAGGATTCCATTCCAGTGGCAACCTGTGAAGCTTACTTTAATCACTTGTACCATAGACTGCAATAAAATACTTTCACAAGGCCCCAGACTGTCAAAACAACTGATCGGAGACCCATGATTTCACTGTGAAGTCTCCGATCAGAGGACAGAAAAAGTCCCTTTCATCTGTCTAACCTCTCAGGTGACACGATTGTTATTGACCTTGGCATCTGAGGGTGTTAAATGACTGGTATCAGAGTTATCTCCAATCCGGTCATTGCAGCTGCGTTTTCACTGTATTATACAGCCTGCACCCACCGTGTATGAAGTGGGCTCAGCTTGTGTGACTGCTCTGTACATACCTTAATGGGGTTCTTCACCCCCAGGGGCCTTGTGAGTAGACCCCAGAGCATGGACGGACCTATAGAGGGTATCATACTTACCTGATAACCAATGTTCGGTTCCAGCTCATTCACTCCATAGTCACTGGGTGGTCTGCATGAAAGACTCCCGGGGTTAACAACTCTTTCAATGTCAAAGATGTACATGGCATTTGGCATAGGAAGGTCAATGCAGAGGTTCATATACGAAAATGGAATCTATATATTACAGTATATAACCTAAGATCAGCATTGTCTGGGTATATGTTTATAGTATTAATTTCAGACTGTAAATTATGCTTATGGAGGGAAGGTGGCTGCAATGCAGAGAAAAAAACTGACATTTGTTAACCCCAAAAGACATTTTATTATCAGAAGAGACATCTCTGCATACTGAACATGCTTCACAAAGCATAACATTTAGTTACAATACAACATATCTAGTTAAAAGGGGTTGTCTCATCACAGACAATGAGGGCATATTGCTAGGATATTCCCCCATTGTCTTATAGGTGTGGGTCCCACTGCTGGTGGGACCCGCACCCGCACTATATCGGGAACGAAGCTCTGCAAGGTAGTGGCTGGAGGACTCCGGTCCAGCCACTACCAAGCGCGCTCCCCATAGAAGTTAATAGGAGCATACCACGCATGATCAGCCACCGGTCGCATTCACTTCTATGGGTCCAACAGAAACCGCCGAGCCAGAGCTTGGCTATTTTCGGCAGCCCCATAGAAAATGAATGGAAGGAGGCTGCGCATATGCAGTGCACCCTCCAACACTATCGGGGCTCCGTTCTCGATATAGGTGCGGGTTCCGGCGGTGGGACCTGCAACTATAAGACAATGGGGGCAAATCCTAGCGATATGCCCCCATTGTCTGTGATGAGAATACCCCTTTAAGCTACATTTTACTGTGCATTGTTGCTGAGCTGTTATCTGCTACTTTTTTTCTAAAATATTCAAGTGATTTATTAGATTTTTTAGCTGACAACAGCTGTGTCACATCACAAGAACAGATTTCTATTCCTTGGAAGCGGTCACTGAAGGTTTTTTTTTTTTTTCCAAATCTGTTTATTGTTTTATCATCACATTCAAGTGATTTATTAGATTTTTTAGCTGACAGCAGCTGTGTCACATCACAAGAACAGATTTCTATTCCTTGGAAGCGGTCACTGAAGGTTTTTTTTTTTTTTCCAAATCTGTTTATTGTTTTATCATTATATCATTAAACAAATACAATGCAATAAAACCAATAGCATGTCAATATACAATGGAAGATACAGACATAGGTAAAGAAGAATATCAAGTACATTGCCCCCTTTCCCTCCTCCTCCCTCCCCTAGTCCCGTGCGCGACCCACCAGAGATTTGCCTCCTCAGGGAAACCTTCAAGTGTTAGTTGGAGTCTAAAGGGGTGTGTGTCCATGCAAGAACTCATACAAAAACCATGTGGTGTGCTCGAAATGTGAAATGAGTTTGAACATAATGGAAGTGGAAATGGTATTCATAAAAAAAAAGACAATTTTTCAAAAAAATGTTTGGTCAATTTTTCTTATTCTGACAAAGTGAAAATCCAGTCCATATTGAACTGATTACTGGGAGGGGCTGGAGAAGATCCAGCGGTCATGGTCCATATCGGAACCAATGACAAAGTTAGGGGTAGGTGGCGTGTCCTTAAAAATGATTTCAGGGATTTAGGTCAAAAGCTTAGGGCAAAGACCTCAACGGTAGTATTTTCCGAGATACTGCCTGTACCAAGAGCCACACAAGAAAGGCAGTGGGAGATTAGGGAGGTTAACAAGTGGCTCAAGAACTGGAGTAGGAAGGAGGGGTTTGGGCCGACTTCTCTGTCGGCTACAGGCTCTATCGTAGGGACGGGCTGAACCTCAATGGGGAAGGGGCAGCTGTGTTGGGGAGAAAGATGGCTAGAAGTTTGGAGGAGTGTTTAAACTAAGGACTGGGGGGGAGGGTAGTACATTATAAGAGAGGAAGATAGTGCAGATAGATACCGGGGGCAAGGTAGTGAAACTGGGGGAGGAATGGAAGGAGGGACTAAAACAGTTCAGAAGGAAAGGTGTAGGGTTACAAATATACAAAAACCTCTTAATTGTATGTACACTAATACCAGAAGCCTGACTAACAAAACTGGGGAACTGGAATTAGTGATGTGTGAGGAGGACTATGATATAGTGGAAATAACTGAGACATGGCTGGATGATAGCTATGACTGGGCAGTTAATGTACAGGGTTACAGTCTGTTTAGAAAGGATGGTAAAACCAGAGAGGGGGAGGGGTCCGAGAACATATATAAGTAAGGGACACGAACATGTGGAGTCACTGTGGGTAGAGATACATGGAGCCAAAAACAATAATAAATTACTAATAGGAGTTTACTATAAACCACCTAATATAACAGAGTACGCAGAAAATCTATTACTAAATGAGATAGACAAGGCCGCAAATCATAATGAGGTGGTTATTATGGGGGACTTCAACTACTCAGATATAGACTGGGAAACTGAAAGCTGTACATCGCATAAAGGAAACAGGTTCTTGGCAATAACCAAAGACAATTACCTTTCCCAACTGGTTCAGGACCCGACTAGAGGGAAAACCATACTGGACTTAGTATTAATCAATAGACCTGACAGAACAACAGATGTGCAAATTGTGGGACACCTGGGAAATAGTAACCATAAAGTAATAACCTTCCAATTATCATTCAAAAGTGCATTTCTACAGGGAGGAACAAAAATACCAAAGTTCAAAAAAGCTAAATTTAGCCAACTAAGCGAGGCCATAGGCCTAACTAACTGGGACAAAGTCCTCAAAAACAAAAATACAGCCACAAAATGGGATCAGTTTTGATCTTTTTTATCAATCGCAGCGGCTTCCTGTACTTAGCTAGCCTCCCATTTGTAAAACAGGCTTGCTCTTTTTCTTGGGTAGTCTCAGGGAATACCCCCTAAATTTAGTTGTCCAAATGGCAAGTAAGGGGTATTCTTCTGAAGAGGCCTACAGGCTTCTGACCCAGTCGGATAAGGAATGGGAACCCTCATCTGACGAATCTAGCAGGTAAGAATATGAACCTGTAGAAAGCAGTGGCAGTCTGACCCAAAGTTCGGACGAGGAGGTTGAGGTCCCCGATACCACCAGGCATACCCGGCCCCGTGTTGCTAGACCACAGGTTGCGCAGGATCCGCTTCAAGGGCAGCAGAGTGGGGCTGGCGCTGTCGGATTACGTGGTGAGGCATACACCAGCAGCGCAGCCCTTCCTGGACCTGGTACCAGCACTGCCATAGAATATGGTGAAGTGTCGAGCACCAGAAGGGCAGTTGAAGCTGGAACTGTGGCACGTGCAATAGTTCCCCCAATGCAGCCACCGGACCCGTACAGGCCCGTAGAGCCCCTAGAATCCCTGAGGTGCTGGCAAACCCTGATTGGCAGCCCCGATCTTCAGCCGCACCAGTAGTTCCCCCTTTCACTGCCCAGTCAGGAGTTCGGGTGGAGACAGCTCAGATCGGATCGGCACTGGGGTTTTTTGAGCTGTTCTTCACTGCGGAGCTCTTTGACCTAGTCGTGGCAGAAACAAATTGGTATGCCACTCAATTTATAAACGCCAACCCGGGAAGTTCTTATGCCCAGTCTTTCCGGTGGAAACCCGTCCAAGTTTCCGAATTTAAAACTTTTCTGGGCCTTCTCCTCAACATGGGCCTAACAAAAAAGCATGAATTGCGGTCATATTGGTCCACGAACCCAATTCATCAGATGCCCATGTTCTCTGCTGCCATGTCCAGGACACGATTTGAGACCATCCTGCGTTTCCTGCACTTTAGCGATAACAGCACCTCTCGTACCAGAGGCCACCCAGCTTTTGATCGGCACCACAAAATTTGGCCCCTCATAGACCACTTTAACACCAAATTTGCAGATTTGTATACCCCTGAGCAAAACATCTGCGTAGACGAGTCCCTAATGCATTTTACCGGGCGCCTTGGCTTCAAACAATTTATCCCAAGCAAGCGCGCCCGGTATGGGGTCAAATTGTATAAGCTCTGTGAAAGAGCCACAGGCTATACCCACAAATTTAGTGTCTATGAGGGTAAAGATCAGACTCTGGAGCCGGTCGGTTGCCCTGACTACCTAGGGAGCAGTGGGAAGACAGTCTGGGACTTCGTATCACCGTTATTCGGCAAGGGGTACCATCTTTATGTGGACGATTTCTACACAAGTGTGCCCCTCTTCAGGCATTTGTTCCAAGAACAGATTGGCTGCTGTGGCACCGAGCGACCTAGTCGCCGGGGCTTCCCCCAATGGCTCGTTACCACCCGTCTTGCAAGGGGAGAGAGGGCTGCCTTGTGTAACGAAGAACTGCTCACGGTGAAATGGAGAGACAAGCGTGACGTTTACATGCTCTCCTCCATTCACGCAGACACGACAATACAAATAGAATGGGCAACCAGTGTCATTGAAAAGCCCCTCTCGGTCCACGACTATAATTTGCTCATGGGAGGGGTGGACTACAATGACCAGATGTTGGCTCCATATTTGCTTTACCGCAGGATCAGACGCTGGTATAAGAAGGTGTCTGTATATCTAATTCAATTGGCTATATATAATAGTTTTGTTCTTTACAGTAAGGCTGGGAGAACAGGATCCTTCCTCAAATTTCAGGAAGAGATCATCGAGAACCTCCTGTATCCAGGAGGTTCCGTGGCCCCAACCACCAGTGTAGTGAGCCGTCTACACGAGCGACATTTCCCCAATATCGTTGCTGGTACCTCAAACCAACCGCCACACCGAAAAAGATATCGTGTCTGTAGCAGGAGTGGAATAAGGCGTGACACCCGCTATTTCTGTCCTGACTGCCCTGACTGCCCTGATCACCCTGCCCTATGCCTAGGGGAGTGTTTCCGGAAGAACCACACTCAGGTACACTTAGGGACGTAGGGACCGCAGAACATAGGTAGTTTTTACACAAGGGTCTCTCAGGATACTAGGTTTTGAGAGACCCTAACACACAGGGGTGCTAGTGTGCTACTGCAGCTATGTGAAACGGTAGAAACGTCTCCTTTCACTTGGGATAAAGTGCATAATGTACTTCGCACCATCTCTGTGTGATTTACACTTTACACATTGTCCCATGGGAAAGGAGAGGTTTCTGCTGGAAAATAAAGAGTGAAAATAAAAAAATAAAAAAAATAAAACAGGTAGCAAGAAAAAGAAATCTTGAGTTAGTTTAGGTTTTAAAAGTTTTATGATGTTCAGGTTTTATAAAGTTCGTAACGTTCAAATTTATGAGACTGCCGCTTGTTTTTTCTTCTTTTTTTTTTTTTTTTTTTCACTAACCACCCTTTTTTTCCAGCTGGACCAACCGACGAAAACGCTGCAGCACTGATGTGCATTCTGAGAGAAGCATTGCTCTGCTGTCAGGTTACATGTGAAATCGGTGTATGCGGCGCTGCAGGACGAGATTTCTTCTCCGCAGTACAGGTATGTTTGCCCAGGCATATGAGCTGAGGAGAGGAGTTGGAGTTCATATGCTTTGGCAAACACTTTGTAAAAAAAATCTGGCAAAGATGTCTTCCTCCACAACGATCGATTGATCGATGTGAATGGAGAAATCACGTTTGCCAGGTTATAGGAGCTGAGTGGGTATGGATGTTTGGGTGGAGCCCCTATGTCTAGGCAATCGCCAGGCCCCTCTTTTTTTTTTTTTGCATATTTTTTGGCAGGGATTTTTTCATCCACATCGATCGATGCGAATGAAGAAATGTGTGTCGTTCATTTTTTCTTTCAGCCCAGAGGCTGAACGGAAAAAAAAATCCGTACACTCAATATAAGGAGAATAGCAGAAACTCCTAATGCTGGCCATACATGTAATGATTGTGGAGACCCTCAAATGCCATGGCAGTACAAACACCCCACCCCAGGGTATTCGCTGAGAGGCATATTGAGTCCATGAAAGATTGAACTTTTTGTCACAAGTTAGCGGAAAGGGAGACTTTGTGAGAAAAAACAAAAAAAAAATCAAATTCCGCTAACTTGTGCCAAAAGAAAAAATCTTCTATGAACTCGCCATGCTCCTCACGGAATACCTTGGGGTGTCTTCTTACTAAAATGGGGTCACATGTGGGGTATTTATACTGCCCTGGCATTTTAGGGGCCCTAAAGCGTGAGAAGAAAAATGCGTAAAAATGCCCTCCTAAAAGGTACTCATTGGAATTAGGGCCCCTTTGCGCATCTTGGCTGCAAAAAAGTGACACACATGTGGTATCGCCGTACTCAGGAGAAGTTGGGTAATGAGTTTTGGGGTGTATTTTTGTAAAATTTTATTTTTTGTCACAAGTTAGTGGAATATGAGACTTTGCTGACTGACCCCCCCTTGTGTTTCTGTATAGTATGTGTTGGAGGTGTGGCAGCCTCCTTTTCAGTCGTGCACACCTGACTAGTTTGTCTGCCCTAGATGCTGGTTTTTAATCAGAGTGAGTATAAAGCTGAATGTGTACTCACATTACCTGCTAGTAGCCATCTGGCTCCAGGAGGAGTGCACAGTGGGCTCAGCATGCATGTTGGTACCTGCATCCCTGGATCTAATGGAGGCTGTTACAGCACCAGAAGGGGTTAATAAGTATGGTTTATCCCAGCATGCATGCTGGGCCCACACTCCCTGGATTTTATGTGGCTGTCGTGGCCCATAACAGGTCAGATTTAGCGTCAGGACCACTCACGGGGCAGCCTTGGCGTGGCGAGTGGCTTATTACCTTTTGATCAAAACGTACACTAATGTCCTCTTATAGCTTCTATCTTGGGCAGAATTCTGGTTGCAGAGTGCTGTTGCATTTTTTGGTTTGTATGTATAAATGCCACAGCTACGTGCACCTGCATACAGGGAAGTGCTGACTGAACCCCCTTTGTGTTTCTGTTTAGTATGTGTTGGAGGTGTGGCAGCCTCCTTTTCAGTCGTGCACACCTGACTAGTTTGTCTGCCCTAGATGCTGGTTTTTAATCAGAGTGAGTATAAAGCTGAATGTGTACTCACATTACCTGCTAGTAGCCATCTGGCTCCAGGAGGAGTGCACAGTGGGCTCAGCATGCATGTTGGTACCTGCATCCCTGGATCTAATGGAGGCTGTTACAGCACCAGAAGGGGTTAATAAGTATGGTTTATCCCAGCATGCATACTGGGCCCACACTCCCTGGATTTTATGTGGCTGTCGTGGCCCATAACAGGTAAGATTCAGCGTTAGGAGGATTTTATGTGGCTGTCATGGCCCATAACAGGTCAGATTTAGCGTCAGGACCACTCACGGGACAGCCTTGGCGTGGCGAGTGGCTTATTACCTTTTGATCAAAATGTACACTAATGTCCTCTTATAGCTTCTATCTTGGGCAGAGTTCTGGTTGCAGAGTGCTGTTGCATTTTTTTGTTTGTATGTATAATTGCCACAGCTACGTGCACCTGCATACAGGGAAATGCTGACTGGCCCCCCCCCTTGTGTTTCCCCTCACGGAATACCTTGGGGTGTCTTCTTTCTAAAATGGGGTCACATGTGGGGTATTTATACTGCCCTGGCATTTTAGGGGCCCTAAAGCGTGAGAAGAAAAATGCGTAAAAATGCCCTCCTAAAAGGTACTCATTGGAATTAGGGCCCCTTTGCGCATCTTGGCTGCAAAAAAGTGACACACATGTGGTATCGCCATACTCAGGAGAAGTTGGGTAATAAGTTTTGGGGTGTATGTTTGTAAAATTTTATTTTTTGTCACAAGTTAGTGGAATATGAGACTTTGTAAGAAAAATAAAATAATAAAAATAAAAATTCTGCTAACTTGTGCCAAAAAAAAAAAAACTTCTATGAACTCGCCATGCCCCTCAGGGAATACCTTGGGGTGTCTTCTTTCTAAAATGGGGTCACTTGTGGGGTATTTATACTGTCCTGGCATTTAAGGGGCCCCTAAAGCATGAGAAGAAGTCTGGAATCCAAATGCGTAAAAATGCCCTGTGAAATCCTAAAGGTACTCCTTGGAATTAGGGCCCCTTTACGCATCTTGGCTGCAAAAAAGTGTCACTCATGTGGTATTGCCGTACTCAGGAGAGGTAGGGCATTGTGTTTTGGGGTGTATTTTTACATATACCCATGCTGGATGAAGTATCTCTGTAAATTGACAACTTTGTATAAAATAAATGGAAAAAGTTGTCATTTACAGAGATATTTTTCACACACAGTAAAAGACGGAAATAGAATTTTTATTTTTTATTTTTTTTTTCTTACAAAGTCTCATATTCCACTAATTTGTGACAAAAAATAAAATTTTACATGATCCTCTAGCAGGCAGAGCGGTGCTGTGTAACGTCCTCACTGACGTCATCTGCCTGCTCCTTTCACTTTATGAATGAAGCAGGAGGAGCAGACAGATGACGTCAGTGAGGACGTTACACAGCAACCTGCCGCCACACCACTCTGCCTGCTAGAGGATCGGTATAGCAGGTTAGCAGAGCGCTACTGTACTGGGCTTATAGGGAATAAGGGGACATGATTAAAGATTATAAATGTTATGAAAGCAGTCACGCTGTTAGCGGCGGGCCGCCCGCCGCGTGTTGCCAGGCACCGCCCCCTAAGCAGTCACTATGGGCCAGATGTTTTAGAAAAGGGGGCATCTTTGGATGACACTGTAATTGGGGTGATCTGTGGATGACACATATAGCATAAGATGCTATATATGTGTCATCCACAGATCCAATCCATTACAGTGTCATTCATAAATGCCCCCATCACAGTGCTATCCACAGATCCCCCATCACAGTGCTATCCACAGATCCCCCCATCACAGTGTCATCCACAGATCCCCCCATAACAGTGCCATCCACATCTCCCCCACATAACAGTGCCATCCACAGATCCCCCCATAATACTGTCATGCACAGACCACCATTACTTCAAAAGCACACCTTTTGGTTAAAAATATTTTTTTTCTTATTTTTCTCCTCAAAAACCCAGGTGCGTCTTATAGGGCGAAAAATACGGTACATCCCAATGGTCTATGGACTATCAATGGTCTAAGACATCTGTAAATAGTACTAGTGAAAGATATTTGTGTTCTGGCTCTTTTATGGAATGTGTTTAAGCATACGCCTCTCAAATCCCCGGGAAAATTACTCATACAACGTTGAACAAAACAACGGGCTTGTAGATATATAAATTGATTATGATTAAATGCCGGAAATCTTTGTGAGGCTTCTGTAAAAGAGATAACTAAATAACTCAAATCTGACATGTTGAGAATCCAAATACAGCCCTGTGATGCCAGGGTAATATATATCCTGGGTAGCCTATCCCCCAGAAACCCCGGGTGACCCAAAAAGGGTTGGAAAAAAGAATGTATGCAACCCAGCTTACTAAATTTCCTCACTTTATGCCAAACCTGAATAGTATTCCATAGAACATGAAAATCTTGTATGTTAGGAGATAACACGGCCGTCGGGAGATGCAATAATGCCAAAAGAGAAATGTGAGGGAAAAACTGTTACTCCATATCCACATTGGCAAAATGGGTTTGACCTTGCATCCAATCAATAACATATCTAAAGTTGGCAGCCAGGTTATACAGTTAGATATCGGGGAAGTTAAGACCCCCCAATATACGAAGTTGCTGCAATTTATAGAGACTGATACGAATCCTCCATCTGGAGCTCCAAATTAATTCCTAAAAGTTCTTTGAAGAAGTTTGATATCTGAGGAGTGGAGCAAAAGGGGAGAGTTTGGATTAAGTATAGCAATTTAGGGAAGGCTACCATTTTAAGGAGATGACATCGGCCAGAGAAAGACAATGTAAAATGTTGCCAGGACTGAATTAGAGAAATGACCGAGGCAATGAGAGGACGGTAATTCAGCTTATACAGGTGGGTCAGGTTGGCTGCCAGTTTTTTCCACCAGATATGTGATTGGTTTGGGATTCCATTGAAATGGAAATGAGTTCCTGGCTGTGCAAAAAATAGGAAGCGCCTCCAATTTATGGAAATTGACTTTAAATCCAGAGATGCTTTAACTTACATTATCTCCAGGATAGCCTGATGCGGATTTGAGATAAATAATATATCATCTGCAAAGGCTAGTAGTTTGGTTTCGACCGATCCCATATATATACTATTAAATGATGGGAGAGTTTGTAGGACTCTAATTAATGGGTCTAAGGCTAAGTTGAATAACAATGGGGTTAACGGGCATCACTATACTGCCCATCAACCCTTGAGAGCAGTACCATCATAACAGAAAACAGAACATACTGTAAAGCAGACTCCATGACCAAAGTTCCAGATAAGCAAGCAAAGCAAAACAAATAAAATAGTAACTTTACACCAAAAGTCACATGTCACCCCGCCGTTCAAGTTGTTGTAGTAGGAGAGGTGGGCATAGCTCGACCTGGAGCGCGAATGTTGGCTAAAGCCTTCTGGGAACCATTGAACATCCAAGTTTTGTCGCCCATGGAGAATCGAGAGTAGCAGGATATTGGAGACTAAAACGGATATATTCGTCCAGCAGAAGCTTACAAATAGTGTTAAAGGCTCTTCGTTTTTCCGCCACTGCTGGGGAAAAGTCCTGAAATAGTAGAAGCTTGGAATTCTCATAGCTTACTGTAGCGGCTTGGCAATGGGCAGCCATGATTCTAAGTTTATCCTGATAGTTGAAAATTCGAAAAATAACAGGTCTTGGTCTAGTGGAGCTGTCAGCACACAGAGGGCCTACTCTGTGAGCGTGCTCCACTGGTAATTTGTATGTGGAGTCCCCAGCTTTAATTCCTGGGGTAGCCATTCAGAGGTGAACCACAAGAGTTCATTGGGATGGACTGTTTCAGGTACTCCAGTAAGGCGCAACTTGTTAAGCCTGGATCGATTTTCCACATTGTCCGCCTTGTTTTGCATAGTAATAAGCAGTTGATTATTTTCTTCCAATTGTTTGTGGCAAGAATGAACTATGTCCTCCAAATCATAAACTCGCTGCTCAACATCTGTTAAGCGGGTGTTGTGGGCACTTATTTGAGAAATAATAAGGTCTAATGAGGACTGGAAGGCTGCCAATCTAGTATCAATGGTTGGCATCAGTAAATCAGAGATAGCCTGGGACGTCGCCTTTGAGATATCCATAATAGGGTCTGCGGACATATTTACTGCAGAGGATGGGGTTTGATTGCGAGTTAGGGTTCTGGATCCCTTATTAGCAGCAGCACTTTTCCCCATAAACTTATCCATGGAATAGCAAAAGAGTGGATATTCACTGTACTGGTCAAGCTTCAATGTAGGAAAACCAGCGGTGTCACACTAGTAATTATATTACTTGAGGAACAAAACAAAAAGTTCCTAAAAAGAAGTAATGAGGAGCTGAGTATGCGTAGTTTAATATGATCAGACAGATAATCAGAGGGAGCTTATGCAGCCCCGCGGTCCAGTGGTAAACTTAAATGGTGCAGCGACAGTATAACATGGGTATAGGGCAGCCTGTGACTATGATCTAAGGCAGATGAGACAGAGACCTAACATGCAGCGCTGGAGTAGGAGCAGCCCTCCGCATCCGCGCACTGTAATAAATGGCGCAAAATTGATGGTGCACCTGTCAGGATATCCATCAAGCAAATAAAGGGCTTATATGCCCCTATATTCCCCTGCAAGCTCACTCAGTCCAGTGGCACAGCCGGAGGAAGGTGGCAGTCCTGTGGCCGTGTAGGCGCAGCAGCGCTATGTGCTGTGTGTTACGTACAGCTGTTGCCGCCACGAGGAAATGGCGGATGGGTGAAGGTGGTCTCTGGGGCTTCTGAGGGTGAAGGAGAGCCGAGCTGGATGGTTCTGGCCCTTGTCCTTGCCTTATCTAGATAGTGGCCGCCTTCATTACCCGACAGGGTGAGTGTAGGGCAGCCTCTACTGAGCGGTGAATCCGGAGGTCATCTGAGGGTGCTTTCACACTTGCGTTCTGAGGATTCGGCAGGCACTTCCGGTCGGCCGGATCCGTCAGAACGCAAGTCGCCTGAAAGCATTTAAAGACTGATCAGGATCCTGATCAGTCTTCGAAATGCTTTCAGGTTACCATGGCAGCCAGGATGCTACTGAAGTCCTGGCTGCCATGGTAAGTAGTCCGCAGCAATGTACTTACCTGCACTGCGGCCGCCGGGCGCTCCTTCATGACATCACATGTCCCCACGGCGCATAGATCGATGCGCCGCCCGGACCTGTAACGTCATGAAGGAGCGCCCGGGGGCCGCAGCACAGGTAAGTACACTGCTGCGGAGTACTTACCATGGCAGCCAGGACTTCAGTAGCGTCCTGGCTGCCATGGTAATCAATCGGAGCCCCAGCTTACACTGGGGCCGAGATCTGAACTGCTGCTGCGCATGCGATGCGCCGAAACGACGTTTAGCTTAATTCCGGATCCGGATTAATGCACTTCAATGGGCATTAATTCCGGATCCGGCGTTACGGCAAATCTTACGGATTTTTGGACAGAGACAAATCCGCAGCAGGCTGCGGTTTTGTCAACGTCCAAAAAACTTTACAATACTGAACGGAAGACGTCCTGATGCATCCTGAAAAGATTTCTCTCCATTCAGAATGCATGGGGATAATCCTGATCAGTTTCTTTCCAGCGTAGAGCCCCGACGACGGATCTCTACGCCGGAAAGTAAAAACGCAAGTGTGAAAGCACCCTAAGATGCGGCCATCACGCTGCACCGCCTCCCGGAAGCAGTCATTGAAGGTTTGTAAAGAAAGTAAATGAGACATTGTATAAAATATACAAACGGTATAGCCTTATTTGCTGAAACTAGTATAACTCTTTAATAGCCAATTAATACATTCTGATAATGAACATTTTGTGATGATAAAACAGGTTCAATTGTTCTGCATTTTACTATGTACAGTAATGTTTCCATATTCTGTTCATGATTTGAGATCTATCATACAATAATTACATAATAATAATAATAATAGATTATAATAAAAGACAATAATGATTATTAATGCAATATTAAGGACCATTTGTCATTATTATTTACAATCCATTAGTTATATATCTGGAACATTTCATGCTTAAAACATAGATACCTTTTTTTAGCTATGAATGATACTTAGAGATAAAGTATGTTACCTGTTAATCTTGTCCAAATGTTCAGAAAGAATAAATGGGTGATCATCACCGGCAGTACTCTGGGCAGAAAATAGATAAAGTACATTCATGAGTTTTATCCTACAGGGCTGTGATGGCTAACCTCCGGCACTCCAGCTGTGATAAAACTATGACTCCCAAGATGTACACTTGCTTGGCTGAACTGAATAGAAACGAAAAGAGCATGCTAGGAGTCGTAGTTTCACCACAGCTGGCATGCCGGAGGTTAGCCATCACTGCGGGTGATAATCTTTAAAAAGTCAAATACTGTATATTTCAAACGTATTTTCTAAATAAAATACTAAACTTAAATAATACCTTTATATCCTAGAAACTGCATGCACTAAAATAATCTTCCCTGTAAAACTTCCCAATAATAATAAACCATTTGTTTAATTTTATTTTAACAACATAGTGAGGCATATGTATCAAAATAGATAAAATACAGCTTATTCTCTACAGGAACCAGCAGGAGCTCAGCTTTAAAGGGAGTCTTTCACCCCAAATGTGCACTATCTCACACTAACACCATTGCGTCGATAACAGTCCCCACATTAAAATCCTACTTACCATAAGGTTGTCAGTTGCATAGTTAGTCTAAAAAACACTTTTATTGTATATGTAAATCAGGGTCTGAAGGTGCCCAGGGGCGGGGTTCCAACGGCCGATGCCCAGGCCCTGTGCTGATTTCCATTTGCAACCCCTCCCCTTTCACCCATTTGGCCCGCCCTTTCTCTGGCTGACCTCCTTCTCTTCTTTTGAAATCCAGCGCCTGCGCCGATGACAGCCCTCTGATGCAGCGTCGGCTGGAGCATGACGTATAGGCCGGCGCATGCGCAATGTACTACCCTTTACTGGCAGATGCCTCAGAGTATCCAGTGCGCATGCACCGGCCAGTACGTCACGCTCCAGCCGATGCTGCATCAGAGGGCTGTCATCGGCGCAGGCGCTGCATTTCAGAAGAAGAGGAGGTAATCAGCCAGAGAAAGGGCGGGCCAAATGGGTGAATGGGGAGTTGTTGCACATGGAAATCAGCACGGGGCCTGGGCACCGGCCGTTGGAACGCCGCCCCTGGGCACCTTCAGACCCTGATTTACATATACAATAAAAGTATTTTTTAGACGAACTATGCAACTGACAACCTTATGGTAAGTAGGATTTTAATGTGGGGACTGTTATCGATGCAATGGTGTTAGTGTGAGATAGTGCACATTTGGGGTGAAAGACTCCCTTTAATTTTTTAAACCACTCTGAACAATCGAAATCTGCAGTGTGATTGATGTTACAGCCAACAGACAGTTTTGATAAGGCCTGATTGTGTTCTCTTTTAATGCCAATAAAAACATACAAAACAAATACATGAAAGAGAGAGAAACAAAAAGAAATAAAAAATAAAACAAGCATTGTATGTGTGCTTTTTACACTTTTGCATCTATTGAAAACACCATACTATTCAAAGCCTTCTGTGTGTTTTGCAGCCCCTGACACTTTTTCTACACAAAGGTACAGCTGAAATATTGAAACAAACTCTTAGGGTACTTTCACACTTGTGTTGCTGGATTCCGGCAGGCAGTTCCATCGCCAGAACTGACTGCCGGATCCGGCAATCTGTATGCAATTGGACAGCATTTCTAGATGGATCCGGATGCGGATACGTCTCACAAATGCATTGCAATACCGGATCAGTCTCTCCGGTTGTCATCTGGAAAAACGGATCCGGTATTTATTTTTTTCACATTTTTGAAAGTCTGCGCATGTGTAGCCCGGAAGACCGGATCCGTTAATGCGGTAATTTTAATGCCGGATCCGCTGGCACTAATACATTTCAATGGAAATTAATGCCGGCATTCTGGCAAGTGTTCTGGAATTTTGGACGGGGACAAAACTGCAGCATGCTGTGGTATTTTCTACGTCCAAAAATGGTCCAGTGACTGAACTGAAGACATCCTGATGCATACTGAACAGATTTCTCTCCATTCAGAATGTATTAGGATAAAACTAATCATTTTTTTTTTTGAGTATTGAGGACAGAACTCAATACTGGAAAAGTTTAACGCAAGTGTGAAAGTACCCTTAAACTAATCTATGTTTCTTATATTTTCAAGAACTCATTACCAAATAAACGACATGCAGGTACCTCTTTGTGATAAGCATCAAGTACACCAGTAATGTCTTCTTTGGATGGACTTTTCAATGTTAAAAGGTGTTTTTCTAAGGAAGGGATCTTTAAAAGAAAATACAGTTGAAGTAAATTGTAGTAAAACTTCAAAGTAAATTGAAGTTAAATAAACCACATGCAAAATAAAAAGTCTGAATGTATTGTAAGGGATCGCTTGACTTTGGGGGTCAGTCTTACTATTATCTTCGCCAGACACCAAGCTTTAAGGTCCAAACAGTGTAATTATTGTGGCACACCAGCAAAACAGTAAATGAAAACAATAAACACTTGCCCGTCCAGGCACTAACTAATATATAACTTATCCCTCACTCACCTAGCGGGCACAGTTCACACCTTGTGAACCGATGCGGCTTTCCCAGCCCAAAAGTCCACCAGCCTCCTTGCTGTTCAGATCACCGTTTACACACGGTCTCAGTTCCAGTGTCCCTTGGGGGATTTGGGCTCACTAGTCCGATTGACTAGGACCCAGAAACCCACTCCCAGTTGTTGCTTTGTCCCGCAAGTCCAGGCTATAACCAAGCCTCGTGGCCTCTCAGGCTTGCCCAGCTGAGAACACAGAGCCATCCGAGGACTCTGCTTCAAACTCTCTCCCCCTTATACACACAGAGAGGGTTGATTTATTCCTTCCTGATTAACCCCGCTGGCCTCACCTGGGACTTCCTCAGCTACAGGACAGGTTTGTAATGGACAAGGGGTGTGGACCAAGAGATTCCCAGCACTTACACTGTTCACCTTACCACATATCTCCCCCCCCCCCTCTGTTCAAACCTGTGGGGGTGAACATTTGTACCACACGGATGCTCGTGACAGGGCATCCGCATTTTCCTACAATCTATCGGCTCAACGTTCCCCCTAGAAGATGTGGCCAGCGTCACCTTTTTCCCTTTATTTTGCCACCCACACCCAGGACAGCAGAGCTTGGTTCTTCATAAACACTGACTTTCTACCTAGCCTACAGTGTCTAAGGGTCTTCTCTGTCTCCTCTTCGCTGGAGAACATAGTTTTCTGTCTTGCTTCTTTTCCAGATTTCTTCTTAGGTCCACGATCTTTAACTTCTCCCGCCTCCTTTTGTTAGAGGTACAGGTGGTCAGTTTTAAATGTCACCTGGTGTTCACGCTCGCTTTGTTTCTTTATTCTATCCACAGATAGCACCTCTCTTTTTGATTTACTCCCCACAGGGGTTACCTAAGGTTTGGCTTCAGTTTCAGAGTCTTCTGCTTCTTTAGTGGCTCTCCCCACTTCTGCAGACCCCTCTTCAGCCTTATCCTGGCTCATCGGCTTTAGCTTCTTCAGCCTTTGAGTCTCCTTTGGAGTCTTCATTCCACTTGTTAGCCTTCTCAGACACAGCATCATATACTTCCATTCTAAACCCCACCTCTTCTTTCTCATCAAGGTTGGAGGTACTAGGGGCACTGGGGTCTTTACTAGACTTGTCATCTTCTGCTATTTTTTCCATAGGCTCACCCAGGATATTGTTTTCCTTTCTGGCAGGATTCAGGAAAGCCAGCCAATCGTAGTAGACAGGATCTGCATACTGGTCGTCCGTCTCCCCGTATTTCCTTCCCAGCAGACTGCTGGCTTTTTGGAAGGCATTTACAGCAAAGGGAACGTCTTTCATGACCAGGCCCCCCCCCATCCACAAGACTCTTCGCTTCGGCCACATTACCTGGTTCAGCAGAACCATCTTCTGTCTTCTCTGCCTCGGCCGGCACCACCATCTCCTGACCCATTCTTAACAGGCTCTGGCTTAGACGTCTTGGCATCTTTCAGAGGACTCTCCTCTTCAGGTTTTTCATTTTCCACCTGCTGCTCGAGAGCATGCTTAGACTTCTCCAACTCATAGACGTTCTTCCAGCCTCTTTCAGACACTAGGCTGACGTCACCTGACAATCTTCGTCTCGTCAGATATAACTCATCTGGTCGCCACTAGTAACCACCTCAATTTCGCAAGACCTCGACATGGTAGCTTTCCTCCCAGGGTTGCTAACGGTCATAGCATATACGGCACACATACTGCTCATGTCATTACTAATCATGACCTCTAGGGGCACCAATGAGATAATTCCTCCCTGGCACATTTCCTTATTAAACATAGAACACTGTGGAGACTGCATATCCTCCTCTGGTACATACTTTAGCCCTACCATGTTTTCCACATTGAGTTCCCCCAGTTGCATTCTGTCAACATTTATCAACATTTTTGCATCATATACATTTTACCCAGCAGGGGGCACTTCTCCCCTGATTACCCCCTGCAGTGGAAAAGGCATGTCATTATTATCACATATTTCACATGACATCAAATTTTCATTATGCATTTCGGCAAACATGGTACCATCACTTTGCACCTTATCAGCTCCACTGTTTCTAATGGTCACTTCATTTAAAGGGCTAGGTACCAGTTCTGCGGGAGTTATGTGACAGACCGCAGAAGTGTTTTTTATCTCCCCACGAATCACGGAACACCATTCTCTCATGTACAGGTGTATTTACGGCAGCAAGTCCATCGGTCCCAGCTGTCACCATAGCCTCACGCTCAGTGCGAACTACCTGACAGTCCTCATTAACCGCATGTCTGTCCCGCATATTTATCACTTTATCAATCTCAGGTCTCCATATTGTGCTACCCCTTACCCGGGCGATCATAGGGTCTCTAATTTTCACCACCCCATGCCTAGCCTTGGTCACAGGCATTTTAGGCAACACAACCTTCTCCCCTGCCACGGCCTGCGAGGGAGCAATCAAAACAGGCTTACCTGCCTGTTCAGACCCTGCATTTTTCAAAACGTCACTCATTTTCGAGACAGTTTTTCGCCTCAGTCCTTTATCACTCACCGGCCCGGCAGGTAGCAACTGCCGCCGGATCACTGTCACTGGGACTGCCACAACATTATCAACAGGAACGTTCTTAAAACCTGACGTCATGGATTCGGCAGTCTTGGGCGACGATGACATTCCCAGGCCATCTCTACCGTTGCCACGAGAAACAACCTGACCTAGAGTCCAGAACTCTCCCAGACAGTCACTCCAGCCACACCCTTGAGGACTTGTGCACAGTCGCAGGGAATGTAGGAATTGCTGAGAACTGCACTGATCTCCACCTTATTGTCTTCCAGACGGTTGCCCTTCGCAACGGCATACCTCTGTGGTTCCTTGGATTCTCCAGGTACTCGATCTGTAGCCTTTTCTCTGCTTCACAGCTGCCAAAAATATGGGAAGTCTTTGGCGAGCACAAACTCCACTTCTAGGGTCTCACATTTTAAGAGCTCCCATTGCACAGAGCCATAGTCAGTTACAAAGGTCAGAGACACAGTGACATCTGTCTCTGGCCCCCTTTCTATATAGTCCAGTATTATGGGAAGGACCCAAGACACCTGCTGGCGGGAGTCTAGTGTAACCCCCAGCGGGATCCCCCCGAACACCAACTGGCAGGACTTTTCCCACGGACGATACCAAGCAGCAGCCATTTTCACAGGTCAGTTTTTTCTTCTTTTGTGCTTCTGGCCCTTTAAATCCCCAGAGTTTGCACCACAGAGGGAAAAAAAAGTCCAGATTATTACCAGCAGTTCTTTTGCAACCCAGCATAGTGTCCAGCACAGCTCGAGCAGCACCTGCTCCACCAAACAAACAGGCTTCTGTCCCTTTAACTCCACACACGGCAAAAACAAATAGGGATAGGGTGACCTAATGACTGGGGCTGAAGGGGTGGGGAAGGGGGGCTATATACCTGGGAGGGTAAGGGGAGGGGGGACGAGGGATGAATAAGAGTAGAGATAACAGAGAGGTGTAGTACAATTAGGAGTTCAGAAGCAGTTGGTTTCCAGGGATTCATTTAAACCATATGGTTCTATAGTTTGGAGTTTGAATATCCAGTACATTTCTTTTCTCCTCAATTTCTGATAGCGGTTTCCCTGGGTGGCTGGGATTTCTTCAATCGGTAACAGGGAAAGTTCACCCTGGTCTTTGTTAAGTGCCTGGATGCAATGTCGGGAGACCCCATCTTTGAGAAAGCCATTTGTGATGTTCCATTTATGTTTGTTCATTCTCTCTCTTAGAGTGAGGGTGGTACAGCCAATATATTGCAGTCCACAAGTGCACACTAGTAGGTAAATGACAAAAGTTGATGAGCAGTTTAAAAAATGTTTTATTTCAAAATGTTCTCCTGTTACGTTGCTGGAGAACTTGGTGATCCGGGTTGAAATGTTGAGGCAGCACTTGCATTGGCGGTGTCCGCATTTATAACTGCCGAGTACTTTAGGGAAAAGGCTCAAAATGGGAGAGGGTTGTTTCTTTTGGGGGCGCAAACGGCTGGGGGCAATGAGATTCTTGATTGTTTGTGCTCTTCTGAAGGTATGCATGTATTATATGTGGCTCCGGTTGTATATGTTTTATTAGAAAAGGATCCGCTTGTAGTATCCGCCAGTGTTTCTTGAGTATATCTCTCAGAGTCGTGTGGTTGGTATTGAAAGTGGTTATGAAGGAGGTCTTATACTTCTTGGTGACATCTGGATTGGTTTGTTCAGTCAATGGTTGTCTAGTTTCTGGTGGTAGACAGCCTGCCTGGGTATATTCCTGTGCCCGCCGTAGTGCTGCCTTGACAACGCCACATGGGTACCCCTTTATTATAGAATCTTTTTTCAATTATCTGACTTTGTAACCTAAAATCTTCATCCTTTGTACAGTTCCAGCGAATACGCTTAAATTGACTAAAGGGAATGTTGTTTTTCCACCTCTTGTGGTGCGCGCTCCGGTAGTCCAGATAGCTATTGCCATCTACCTTTTTGAAATAGGTCTTAGTTTCAATGGTGTTATTCGTGGAGGATAGGACTAAATCCAGGTATTCAATGGATGTCTTTGAGTAATTGGCTGTGAAAGCGAGGTTAAATTAATTATTATTCAGGTGAGCAGTGAAATCGTTGGCCTCATCTAGGCTGCCATCCCAGATTAGTAATAGGTCATCGATATAGCGTTTATAGAATACTAATTTGTTTTTCCAGAGGTGTTCATTGTAAATGAATTGCTCTTCAAAAATCCCCATATACAGATTCACGAAGCTTGGCGCGAATCGCGTCCCCATTGCGGTTCCCCTTGTTTGCTTGTAGATTTTGTTATTAAAAGTGAAGACATTGTGGTTGAGAATAAAATCAATGCCATCCAAAATAAATTGTGCCTGTAGGGCGGGGAGGTTCACATCCTTTTGTAGGAGCTGTCGTATCGCGTCAATCCCTGTTTTGTGTGGGATGTTTGAATAAAGTGAGGCAACATCGAGTGTGGTCCAAATGTAGGATTTTTTTCCACTTTAGTTTTTTGAGGAGGGTGATTAGAGTGGCAGAATCCTTAGGATAGGATGGTAACTGGACCACATATTTCTGTAAAAAGATATCAATATAGTGGGATAGATTGCATGTTAGTGAAGAAATTACAGATATAATAGGTCTTCCTGGTGGGTTATTGATGGATTTGTGTACTTTGGGTAGGTGGTAAAACAAGGCTAGGTTCGGATGGTCTATTGTAATGTATTCCTTCTCTTTTTTAGTTAGTATTTTTTGAGATACGGCCGTTTCAAGAAGGCTCGTTAATTTTCTGATGTCCTCCTTTAGGGGGTTCTCGGTTAGGATCTGGTAGTATTCTTTGTCCCCTAGAATTTTTAACGCTTCGGCTAGATAGTCATCGCGGTCTTGGATCACAATGCCTCCTCCCTTGTCAGCGTTTCTGATGATGATGGAATGGTTATCCATGAGATTCTTAAGAGCAGTTTTTTCTTTTTTGTCTAGGTTGTTTGGGGCTTTTAGATCTTTATTGATGGCTCTGAGATCCTTTGTTATAAGGGCGAAGAAGGTTTCAATGTGACTCCCCCTATGGTGTATTGGGTTGAAAGTGGACTTAGGTTTTAGTCCTGTATCGATGGCTTTCGTGGTCTCGTCGGATTGTGTGATTTCAGTAACTGGTTGTTCTTGGGTTTTGAAGTCTGTATTTCAAAGTGCCTGGCTAATGTTAGTTTCTGGATGTATGTATTGAGGTCAACGAAAAGGTCGAATTCGTTGAACTTTCCACTTGGACAAAATGACAATCCTTTTAGTAAGAGGCTAGTTTCTGCTTCATTAAGTTTGTGTGAGGAAAGGTTGAAGATCCTTACTGATGTTCCATCTTGTTCTTTTCGGGCTCAACTGGTTCCGGATCTCTTTTTGGGGGGTCCCAGATTCCTTTTCTTTTTGTTGTTGTTGTGGCTGTTGTTCTTCCTCCTCGTCGTCCTCTTTTAAATTTATATGTCTTTTGATTCCTCTGTTCGGGACTGGCCTGAAAAAGACGGTTATCATCGTAGCCCCTGACGGATGCCGCAGAGCATATGTCAGGGTCCCGGGTAGGGGTAAAAAAGAAAAAAAATGATGGCTGATTAATTCGGTGATGTCCTGAGGGCTAGTGTTGTGGACAGTGACAGAGGATTCGTCCGGCTGGTGGCCAGAGGGTTCAGTATTACCATAATTACTGTTGTTGTGAATGGTGATCAAGGAATCATCAGAAAAAACTGCGTAGTTTTGGGTTGGTATGGTAGGTTCAGGGGTAGGTGGTATGATATTGGCGGAAGGTGGGGGACTGGAGTGGAGATACTTGGATGAGGTTTTTGGCAGAGAGCAAAAGGTGGTGGGAGGAAAATGGAGACGATTGTTGGATAGGTGGTGTAGATCCAGCGGGGGAGTGGAGATGAGGTCATTGGGGATGAACCATTGGATGGATGGTGGTCTGTGGCTCAGGTCCAAGGGTTGTTTGGATGTGTGGTTGGTGGTAGTGAGAGATGTAGGATGTTCTGGTGCATGTTTACCAGAGCATGGGGTCTTATTAGGGGGTATGGGGTGAAGGTTGTTGATGGATGCAGTGTGTGAGAACGTTTTTTAGGGAGGGGTGTTGGCCCTTCCAGCTTGATGGTTGGGTCTGATGTTATGGTTATGTAGTTTTGACCTGTAACTATTATGATATGTGTTCTTGTGATATTGTTTTTTGGGGAAGTGTGGATAGTGGGGTCTAGTAGATGGGTGGGGAGAGCGATTTTTGAAGTGGGTTACCTCTGAATGTTTGGTGGACTGTGGGTGCTGGCGGGATTGGCCACTGGTAGTGTTAGCTGTCATAGTTGATCTTGGTATTGTATGTTGACGGTTATGTGGGTTTGGCAGGGACTGATTGTCCAATCTATTTAGCCAGAATTTGACGTTGTTGGTACTAAAATCAGTTCTATCACGATCAAGTTTGGTGGATTTGGTTTCAATTATTTCTTTCTCATGCTGAAGTACTCTTGTGGTAATCAGCCGGTCATATTTGGTAAAATCTATATGGGTAGCATATTGGGCTAAAGTGGCTACCTTTTCATCAATCTGTATCTTAAGGGCATCACAGAGTTTCTTCCTTTTGGTCAGTAGCATGTTAAGCATGCCACGTGCACATTTCAATAAATATTCGTCCCATTCTTTGGAAAACACAGGGTCGTTCGCAAAACTGCTTTTGAACCTCAATCTGAGACCTCTAGGTACGAGATTCTCTTTTAGATAGATTTCTAGGAGTAACCAGTCCATGCGGTGTTGGATCTCTTCTTTCAGTGATTTTTCTAGGCCAAAGAATAGATGGAGGAGATCTTTACTTTCAATCTTTGGTGTTACCTCTATCGGAGTGTAGTGGTATAGTTGTTGTGTCATTGTTTGTCCAGATTGATACCAGTTTGGTACGTTGTTGGATTCTTTTGGAACAATAGTCCATGATTTCAGCTTGTAGTTGTTGCCAGGGAGAAATTTCGAGAAGAACCTAGAGCCACCGTACGTCCAGGCCAGCAGTGCTTGGCCTCGGTCCTGACTCAGTCAGGAATATACAGCATTTATGGCGAGGGAAACAAAAAATGGGGAGAGGCGCTCATAGGGTGGAGAGTATAGAAATATGCGTTTTTAGCAAAGTGGATGAAGAATGCTCACCTTTTTGGTGTTGTGCTGGTGTGGGCACAACATCCGTAAGGGCAGGCACTCGGGTGAGGGAAGGTTTTGGGGGTCAGTGCTGCCGGTACCCGTTCAATCCCTTTGGATGAGGTTGCCAAACCTCCAAAAGACTGTTTGGGACGTGATAAAGGGTTTGTGTGCAAGCACACGGTGTGGGTAACTTTTGGCGCACAGAAACAACCTCAATTCCAAGACTTTGGTATAAGTTGCTATTTATTTAGTTCAGTAGACAACGCGTTTCGGAGTTTAAAACTCCTTTTTAAAGTCTAAAAGATATAACAAAAAGGGGGGGGGGCCAAAGCCAAAATGGATTCCTACATGATTGGGGGGGAATTCATATCCACACACAGAAAAGGTTATATTAAAATTAAACATATAATTAAAAGTAGAAAGGACTGAATCAATCGATAAAATTGTCAATGATTATTATTACATATTTCACGTCAAATATTGTACATCAAATGTGTTTAGTGGGCCTAATGATGGCCCAAACAATGAATTCTTAGTGTAAGATGTATTACCATAAGTCTTAATGATATAAAATAGGCAATCAGCAGTATCATAAAATATGTAGAATAAAAAGGTCTAATTACTAGACGATAATTTGTATTATAATAATTATGTATTAAAATAATTGCATTTAAAATTTGTGGTGTCACATCAGGGTATGGTGAGGGTTGGCTGACCTTAGTAGGGCTATAATAGGTCTGTACCTTGTACTAGAAATAAGAGGAATAGTTTACCTTGGTGACGCCAACAGCAAGAGTGGCCAGGTGGCTGAAGGAGGGAAACTATATGGTTAGAAGGGGCTGGTGGTGGCTGGTGGCTCAGGGGAGGGATATGTATGGTTAACTGATGGATAGCTTTCTATAGCGGTGGAGGAGGAGGCTGGGTGGATGACGTCAGAGGGACCATCCCTCTGCATTGCTGTCAAGCTGGTGCGCTCACACACGTGGTGAGCCGCGCCAGACACAGCAGCGAGCACCAGAGGGAGCAACCAGGTAAGCCGCCCCACTACTGCCACTGGACCCCACAGCTTCGATTGTTCATCACCCCTCTCTGCTATTAGCCATCATTCCATCTCCATTCAGGCACTCAGACCAAACTATCCATCAGTTAACCATACATATCCCTCCCCTGAGCCACCAGCCACCACCAGCCCCTTCTAACCATATACTTTCCCTCCTTCAGCCACCTGGCCACTCTTGCTGTTGGCGTCACGAAGGTAAACTATTCCTCCTATTTCCTATTTCACATGCAATTATTTTAATACATAATTATTTTAATACATATTACGGTCTATTAATTAGACCTTTTTATGCTACATATTTTATGATACTGCTGATTGCCTATTTTATATCATTAAGACTTATGGTAATACATCTTACACTAAGAATTCATTGTTTGGCCCACATTTGATGTACAATATTTGACGTGAAATATGTAATAATAATCATTGACAATTTTATCGATTGATTCAGTCCTTTCTACTTTTAATTATATGTTTAATTTTATTATAACCTTTTCTGTGTGTGGATATGAATTCCCCTCCAATCATTTAGGGATCCATTTTGGCTTCGCCCCCCCCCCCCTTTTTTGTTATATCTTTTAGACTTGAAAAAGGAGTTATAAACTCCGAAACGCGTTGTCTACTGAACTAAATAAATAGCATCTTATACCAAAGTCGTTGAATTGAGGTCGTTTCTGTGCGCCAAAAGGTACCCACACCGTGTGCTTGCACACAAACCCTTTATCACGTCCCAAACAGTCTTTTGGAGGTTTGGCAACCTCATCCAAAAGGATTGAACGGGTACCGGCAGCACCGACCCCCAAAACCTTCCCTCACCCGAGTGCCTGCCCTTACGGATGTTGTGCCCACACCCGCACAACGTCAAAAAGGTGAGCATGCTTCATCCACTTTGCTAAAAACGCATATTTCTATACTCTCCACCCTATGAGAGCCTCTCCCCATTTTTTGTTTCCCTCGCTATAAATGCTCCACCAATTGTAAGGGATCGCTTGACTTTGGGGGTCAGTCTCACTATTATCTTCGCCAGACACCACGCTTTAAGGTCCAAACAGTGCATTTATTGTGGCACACCAGCAAAACAGTACATCAAAACAATAAACACTTGCCCGTCCAGGCGCCAACTAATACATAACGTATCCCTTACCCACCTAGTGGGCACAGTTCACACCCTGTGAACCGATGGGGCTTTCCCAGTCTAAATGTCCACCAGCCTCCTGGCTGTTCAGAGCACCGTTCACACACATGCGCTACAGCATGAATAGGTTAGCATAGGAACCCGCCTGAACTTAGACCACCTTGTAGCCTGGTAGGTGGGCTTAGATGTATTTTGATCAAAATGTATTGGCCAAGTGTCTCAGATTTTATCCAGAGTGAGTGCCTAGTCCATATGTTATGCTTGCATCTATTATTATAGTGCATTGTCTTCTGTGATTTTGCAAATGTAGCCATACAGATCCGCGCATTTAATACCATATCGTGCAGGATGGTTTATATATAGTTTTTCTGTGATTTGCACCGTTCACACACAGTCTCGGTTCCAATGTCCCTTGGGGGTTTGGGCTCACTAGTCCGACTGATACACACAGAGAGGCTTGATTTATCCCTCCCTGATTAAGCCCGCTGGCCTCACCTGGGATTTCCTCAGCTACAGGACAGGTTTGTAATAGACTAGGGGTGTGGAGTGGACTAAGAGATTCCCAGCACTTACACTGTTCACCTTACCACAGTATCAAAAATATTGATTTCTACACCATTCCTATTTGCTAAGTGATAGTCTTTAAAGGGGTTTTTCAGCAGTTCCAGAGTTTTTCAATTTACACCCCAGCCAGCTGTACTTTGTGGAAGAATTCCATACTAAACTGCTCCCCACCACTATGTTAGAGTCCTCTTTGGCTCCCTTCACTGGTCTTCTGAATAGGTGGCGTCATCTGCACTGCTGCAGCCAATGAGCCAAGTGGCATGTCTCTACTGGGCCCATGAACTGCTGTAGTGGCTACTATGGGACCTGCAATGATTTTAAAGACCCGGGCCTAATGGATGTCTGTCATCCATTATGACCCTGGCCTCATTCCCCAGTCTGTGCTCTCTCCAGCAGGTGCGCTGAAGTGACATCATGGACTAAGGGTACTTTCACACTTGCGTTCGTGTGATCCGGCAGGCAGTTCCGTCGTGTAGTGTGTACATGTGATTGGACCATGTGATGTGACGTCATCACAGGTCCTTTAGACGGCAGCTAATGCTTGAATAGAGATCGCCAACTACGCGATCAAGTGGCTAAGGTGAGTTAAGTTTTTTATTTTTAACCCCTTAATCCACATTCTACAAAGCATTCTTTATTGAGAATGCAATTATTTTCCCTTATAACATGAAAATAATAAAATCTCCAGTGATGAAGTCCGGGTTCGGGTCTGGGTACCAAACATGCCGATTTTTCCCATGCGCGTGCAAAACGCATTACAAAAGTTTGCACACGCGCGGAGAAATCGCGCATTTTCCTGCAACGCACCCACCTCTGATCCGGGCATCAAACGTGAAACCCATGTGAAAGAGGCCTAAAGAGAAAAGTACATCGGCCGAGGATCCTTCCCCAGCCTATCCTCATTCTGTGTGCTCTCCTACTCAGGCAGGGGCGATTATATCACTGCATCCCCTCCAAACTATGTTAAGTAGTAATTGTTTTATAAAACAAAATAATCATAAAAAAAATATCAATAGATTTTTAAAATAAAATAGAAATTCAACCTTTTTTGAATCAACAAAATGAGTAGCAATTCCAGCCTTTTGCACGTCCCTTCCCTTTAATCTGAATCCAGTAAGGGCAATAAATAAGCCAATCTTTCCTGGAAGGCGTGGTAAAAAGTATCCTCCTCCAACATCAGGAAATAGGCCTGCAGTAAAAAAGAAAACAAAACCTTTAAAATATGGCATGCACATTTTATAACGAAAAATAACATAAGAAGTGCATTAACCTAGCAGGATGACAGGCCGAACTGGATGGAAAGATGTCTTTTTTCGGCCTTATGTACTATGTTACTATGTAACCCCTTCCCAACATCCGCCATACATGTACGGCGCAGCGGGAAGTAACTTTCGGACAACCGCCACACAGGTACGGTGCGCTGATAAGACAGGTGTAAAAACTGTGCCCGCACGATCAGCAGCAGGGACCCAGTTGTTAGTGACAGCCACGCCCCCTACTGCATCCTCCAGCATTGGTGAAAACACACGCATTTACCCCTTCTATCCCGCAGTCAGCGCTGACCGTGGCATGTATGGGGTTTGCTGAGGGAGTGGGCTCCCTCTCCTACCACATCGGTTCCCCGCACTGTGGTGATAGGGACCCGATGGCTGGCATGGCAGCCTGATGCCTTCCCCAGGCATCAGAGCCTGCCAGCTACAAAAGACTATGAGACCCCATAAACTAAGACATGTAATTCAGTACGATCAGAGAGAAGCCTTTATTATTTCAATGGCATCGTGCCAACCAATACCACCCAGTATGAACCCCTTAGGAGGGCCAGGTCTTAATGATGACCATCCTCATCTCTTGCTGGCTTTACTTCTTTTAAATCATTCTTCATAGTCTCCACGTACTAGAAAAGTCAGCAAGATGCAGAGAGAGGAGGAGCTGGATGTTCCTGATGACATATTTATATCAATATTAGATGATGTGGAAATGGAGGAAAAGCAGTTGGGCTCCCACCTGTGGGGCAGAAGAGCTGGGCAGGAGCGTACACAGACATCACTGGGCCCCATAGCAAGAATCTAAATTGGGCCCCCATTCCCCTTTTATAGACCCTCCCACTACCCATTCCAGGCCTTTCCCTTTGTTCCATTAAACAATGCTTGCTGTTGCGTTTTATAATTTATGCCATCGGGGCCAGATTGGGATTACAAAACAGCCCTGGCACACAAAAGAGGTGTAATAGATGCAGTGTGTACAGATGTATAGTATATACAGAAGTGTACTGTTATGTGAGGTACGAGGTATAATAGATTCAGTGTGTATAGATTTATAGTATAGACAGCAGAGCACTGATGTGAGGTATGAGGTATAATATATACAGTGTGTACAGGTATATAGTATATACTGTAGTGTACTGAAATGTGAGGTACAGGGTATAATATATGCAGTGTGTACAGGTATATAGTATATACAGCAGTGTACTGATATGTGAGGTATGGGGTATAATATATTCAGTGTGTACAGGTATATAGTATATACAGTAGTGTATTATGTGAGGTACGAAGTATAATAGATGCAGTGTGTACAGATATATTGTATATACAGCAGGTACTGACATGTGAGGTACGAGGTATAATAGATGCAGTGCGAGGTACAATAGATGCAGTCCACTGGTGAATACATTTTTGTTATATTTGCTACTTTTGGACGTGCCGTGGATTTTATCATTTATATATCATTTATATAGTAAAAACAAGGGCATGGGGGGGGGGGTGATGACTAGAAGTGGAGGACCTCTTTTTACCACTTCATTCCAGTCTGTTTGGATCAATGCAGAGGTGATTGTGAACTGCTAATACTTGCTGTTAGGGGTTGAGGGGTCCTGAGAGATGTAACTTTCAAACCTAGGAACTACACTATTTTTGGTGAAGTTCCTTTGCTAGATCCTGCAGGACCTGTGATGTTGAAGATGAGGTCATCACAGGTCCTGGCAGATATACTATTCTAACCTGGGAACTACACTTTACACTGTGCAGTTCCCTTACAGGACCTGCGATGACATCAACAAAGGTTCTTTAGCTTTAAAAAGATAGACAGGAGCAATTAGGTGGTGGGTCCTCTCATCCACTGTGGTCCCCACTTCCTCACGGGCCCCATAGCAGCTGCGTGGTCAGCCTATATGGTAGGTACACCACTGGTGCTGAGGTTAGAGAAGTGGGTATGCCAGAGCGGATTAATATTCTGTTTACTGTCAAATAACCTGCAGGAGATTGCAGACAAGAACAGCAATAATTTGCATACTGTGCCCCCACCTAACCAGCTAAAGGCCATACCAGCAACAGCTCCAGTTTAAAAGGTGCATTAAAGGTGCCACGCATCCATTAATAATGAAGGCCAACTATATAGTGCAGTCTTTGTTATTAAATGAAAGGCAGCTGTGGGGTAATTTTCTGCAACCCGCCCGCAGAACGGCCGCTCCGTGTGGCCGTACCCTAAGGAAGAGCGGCCTCTGTGTACCTGATTTATTGTGATTCGTGATGAATTCATTCATAACAAATCAAATTTCTTGGTGAACTTTGGCAAAGCTCCCAAATCAAAATTTTCTAAACTTTGCTCATCTCTAGTATTGATAGTGAGATCATTATTATTATTATTTATTATTAAAGAGCCATAGCGCTGTACATACAAAAAGGGGTACATAATACATACAATTGCACTAAGCATAAACAAGACAAGTTACAAACTGGTACAGAAGGAAAGAGAGGGCCCTGCCCATTAGGGCTTATAATCGACATGGTATGGGAGAAGGACACAGTAGGAGAGGATAAAGTTGGTCTTGGAGGTATAGATGCAAAATAAATGTGGAGCCCCAGTATTGGGTCTACAACACAATGAAAGCCAGATATCCCTCAAAGGAAGGAAAACCGAGCAAAGGGGTGTCTCCATTACAGAAATCACCAAATCCACCATATTCAGTGGTCCCTATTAGTGTTGAGCGAACAGTTCGAGCATCGTTCGGGTTCGTACCGAATTTTGGGGTGTCCGGGACCCGAACCCGGACATTTTCAAAAAAGTTCGGGTTCGGGTTCGGTGATCGTCGATTACTTCCCGCTTTCTGAAGGGCTGCACAGCAGCCAATCAGCTAGCGTTTTACTTCTTGCCCTAAGAGCCCATCACAGCCATGCCTACTAATGGCATGGCTGTGATTGGCCAAGTGCAGCATGTGACCCAGCCTCTATTTAAGCTGGAGTCACGTAGCGCCGCACGTCACACTGCTCTGACTAGTGTAGGGAGAGGATGCAGCTGCTGTGTTAGGGCGAGATTAGGAAGGGATTAACTTAGCCAAAACACTTAATGAAGTGATCGATCAACAGCTGAGAATCATTGAACTTCTGCTAGTTACTTGCTCACTGGTTTTTAGGCTGCACAGAGCGTTTTTCTGTCACTTATTTTCTGGGTTGATCGGCGGCCATTTTGTGACTTGTGGTGCACCAGAAGAAGCTGCCACCAAGTCCATCAATACTAGTTTTTTTGCTATATCCTACATCAGGGGCTTGGCTGTGCTAATTGTCACCCCTAGAAACTCAGGATAGCAATTTCTATATTTTATTAAGGGGTTAAATACAATTGCCCAAATACCAATCCCCTAAATCTGGTGTTCCAGCTTTGGCTAGACAAGTATAATACTGTCTGCTGTCTGGCAAAGGATAAATTATTTTCTGGGGTGAAATTAACCTGCCAATATAGCAATACCCTGAATCTGGTGTCTAAGCAGTTGCAGGCCAAATTTTATAGTATCCGCTTACACATATATTTTGTTCTGGGGTGAAATTAACCTGCCAATATAGCAATACCCTGAATCTGGTGTCCAAGCAGTTGCAGGCCAGATTTCATAGTGTCCGCTTACACATATATTTTGTTCTGGGATTAAATTAACCTGCCAATATAGCAATACTCTGAATCTGGTGTCCAAGCAGTTGCAGGCCAGATTTCATAGTTTCCGCTTACACATATATTTTGTTCTGGGGTGAAATTAACCTGCCAATATAGCAATACCCTGAATCTGGTGTCCAAGCAGTTGCAGGCCATATTTTATAGTATCTGCTTACACATATATTTTGTTCTGGGGTGAAATTAACCTACCAATATAGCAATACCCTGAATCTGGTGTCCAAGCAGTTGCAGGCCAGATTTCATAGTGTCCGCTTACACATATATTTTGTTCTGGGGTTAAATTAACCTGCCAATATAGCAATACCCTGAATCTGGTGTCCAAGTAGTTGCAGGCCAGATTTCATAGTTTCCGCTTACACATATATTTTGTTCTGGGGTGAAATTAACCTGCCAATATAGCAATACCCTGAATCTGGTGTCCAAGCAGTTGCAGGCCAGATTTCATAGTGTCCGCTTACACATATATTTTGTTCTGGGGTGAAATTAACCTGCCAATATAGCAATACCCTGAATCTGGTGTCCAAGCAGTTGCAGGCCAGATTTCATAGTTTCCGCTTACACATATATTTTGTTCTGGGGTGAAATTAACCTGCCAATATAGCAATACCCTGAATCTGGTGTCCAAGCAGTTGCAGGCCATATTTTATAGTATCCGCTTACACATATATTTTGTTCTGGGGTGAAATTAACCTGCCAATATAGCAATACCCTGAATCTGGTGTCCAAGCAGTTGCAGGCCAGATTTCATAGTGTCTGCTTACACATATATTTTGTTCTGGGGTGAAATTAACATGCCAATATAGCAATACCCTGAATCTGGTGTCCAAGCAGTTGCAGGCCATATTTTATAGTATCCGCTTTCACATATATTTTGTTCTGGGATTAAATTAACCTGCCAATATAGCAATACTCTGAATCTGGTGTCCAAGCAGTTGCAGGCCAGATTTCATAGTTTCCGCTTACACATATATTTTGTTCTGGGGTGAAATTAACCTGCCAATATAGCAATACACTGAATCTGGTGTCCAAGCAGTTGCAGGCCAGATTTCATAGTTTCCGCTTACACATATATTTTGTTCTGGGGTGAAATTAACCTGCCAATATAGCAATACCCTGAATCTGATGTCCAAGCAGTTGCAGGCCAGATTTCATAGTGTCCGCTTACACATATATTTTGTTCTGGGGTGAAATTAACCTGCCAATATAGCAATACCCTAAATCTGGTGTCCAAGCAGTTGCAGGCCAGATTTCATAGTTTCCGCTTACACATATATTTTGTTCTGGGGTGAAATTAACCTGCCAATATAGCAATACCCTGAATCTGGTGTCCAAGCAGTTGCAGGCCATATTTTACAGTATCCGCTTACACATATATTTTGTTCTGGGGTGAAATTAACCTGCCAGTATAGCAATACCCTGAATCTGTTGTCCCAGCAGTTGCAGGCCAATTGTAAATCTGTCCATAAAAGGATACCTTTCATCCAGGGCCTAAATACTAGCCCTAAAAGAGATATTCCCCTAAATCAGTGGTTACTGCTGTGCCTGGATTAGTGTAATACGCTACATAAACAAATAGGCAGATAGTGTTTGGTGCCTGTAAAAAAAAGGCCTAAATTTGAAATCAATACATTGGGCCAAATATTTTTTTCCTTATTGTGGTGCTTGGTGAACGGTAACAATGAGGAAAACATCTAGTAAGGGACGCGGACGCGGTCGTGGTGGTGTTAGTGTACCCTCTGGTGCTGGGAGAGGACGTGGCCATTCTGCCACAGCCACATGTCCTAGTGAACCAACTACCTCAGGTTCCAGTACCCGCCAGAATTTACAGCGATATTTGGTGGGGCCCAATGCCGTTCTAAGGATGGTAAGGCCTGAGCAGGTACAGGCGCTAGTCAATTGGGTGGCCGACAGTGGATCCAGCATGTTCACAACATTATCTCCCACCCAGTCTTCTGCAGAAAGCGCACAGGTGGCACCTGAAAACCAAGCCCATCAGTCTGTCACATCACCCCCATGCATATCAGGGAAACTGGCTGAGCCTCAAGTTATGCAGCAGTCTCTTATGCTGTTTGAAGACTCTGCTGGCAGGGTTTCCAAGGAAATACACCTAGCCCTTCCCCAGTGGTGGAAGACATAGAGAGCACTGATGCACAACCACTGATGTTTCCTGATGATGAGGACATGGGAATACCACCTCATAGGAGTCCACACGTCTCTGATGATGACGAAACACAGGTGCCAACTGCTGCGTCTTTCTGCAGTGTGCAGACCGAACAGGAGGTCAGGGAGGAAGACTGTGTGGAAGACGATGCAGGGGACGAAGAGGTCCTAGACCCCACATGGAATGAAGGTCGTGCCACTGACTTTCATAGTTCAGAGGAAGAGGCAGTGGTGAGACCGAGCCAAAAGCGTAGCAAAAGAGGGAGCAGGGGGCAAAAGCAGAACAGCCGCCGCCAAGAGAGTTCGCCTGATACTGGCCACCGCCACCAGGGACCGAGCACCCCAAAGGCAGCTTCAAGGAGTTCCCTGGCATGGCACTTCTTCAAACAATGTGCTGACGACAAGACCCGAGTGGTTTGCACGCTGTGCCATCAGATCCTGAAGCGAGGCATTAACGTTCTGAACCTTAGCACAACCTGCATGACCAGGCATCTACATGCAAAGCATGAACTGCAGTGGAGTAAACACCTTAAAAGCAAGGAACTCACTCAGTCTCCCCTGCTCCCTCTTCTGCTGCTGCCTCGGCCTCTTCCTCCGCCTCGGGAGGAACGTTGGCACCTGCCGCCCACCAAACAGAGGATGTGCCACCGACACCACCACCTGCGTCACCAAGCATCTCCACCATGTCACACGGCAGTGTTCAGCTCTCCATCTCACAAACCTTGGAGAGAAAGCGTAAATTCCCACCTAGCCACCCTCGAGCCCTGGGCCTGAATGCCAGCATTTTTAAACTACTGGCCTTTGAAATGCTGTCATTCAGGCTGGTGGACACAGACAGCTTCAAACAGCTGATGTCCATGGCTGTCCCACAGTATGTTGTCCCCAGCCGCCACTACTTCTCCAAGACAGCCGTGCCTTCCCTGCACAACCAAGAATCCGATAAAATCAAGTATGCACTGCGCAACGCCATCTGTGGCAAGGTCCACCTAACCACAGATATGTGGACCAGTAAGCACGGCCAGGGACGCTATATCTCCCTAACTGCACACTGGGTAAATGTAGTGGCGGCTGGGCCCCAGGCGGAGAGTTCCTTGGCGCACGTCATTCCGCCGCCAAGGATCACAGGGCATCATTCTTTGCCTCCTGTAGCCTCCTCCTCCTACTCGGCTTCCTTCTCCTCTGCTTCCACCAGCTCATCCAGTCAGCCACACACCTTCACCACCAACTTCAGCACAGCCCGGGGTAAACGTCAGCAGGTCATTCTGAAACTCATATGTTTGGGGGACAGGCCCCACACCGCGCAGGAGTTGTGGCGGGGTATTGAACAACAGACCGACGAGTGGTTTCTGCCGGTGGGCCTCAAGACCGGCCTGGTGGTGTGCGATAATGGGCGAAATCTCGTCGCAGCTCTGGGACTAGCCGGTTTGACGCACATCCCTTGCCTGGCGCATGTGCTGAATTTGGTGGTGCAGAAGTTCATTCACAACTACCCCAACATGTCAGAGCTGCTGCATAACGTGAGGGCCGTCTGTGCGCGCTTCCGGCGTTCACATCCTGCCGCTGCTCGCCTGTCTGCGCTACAGCGGAACTTCGGCCTTCCCGCTCACCGCCTCATATGCGACGTGCCCACCAGGTGGAACTCCACCTTGCACATGCTGAAGAGACTGTGCGAGCAGCAGCAGGCCATAGTGGAGTTTCAGCTGCAGCACGCACGTGTCAGTCGCACTGCGGAACAGCACCACTTCACCACCAATGATTGGGCCTCCATGCGAGACCTGTGTGCCCTGTTGCGCTGTTTCGAGTACTCCACCAACATGGCCAGTGGTGATGACACCGTTATCAGCGTTACAATACCACTTCTATGTCTCCTTGAGAAAACGCTTAGGGCGATGATGGAAGAGGAGGTGACCCAGGAGGAGGAGGAGGAGGAGGAGGAGGAGGAGGATGAGGGGTCATTTTTAGCACTTTCAGGCCAGTCTGTTAGAAGTGGCTCAGAGGGAGTTTTTTTGCAACAGCAGAGGCCAGGTACAAATGTGGCCAGCCAGGGCCCACTACTGGAGGACGAGGAGGATGAGGAGGAGGTGGAAGAGGATGAGAATAAAGCAGGTTCACAGCGGGGTGGCACCCGACACAGCTCAGGCCCATCACTGGTGCGTGGCTGGGGGGATACGGAGGACGATGACGATACGCCTCCCACAGAGGACAGCTTGCCCTTACCTCTGGGGAGCCTGGCACACATGAGCGACTACATGCTGCAGTGCCTGCGCAACGACAGCAGAGTTGCGCACATTTTAACGTGTGCGGACTACTGGGTTGCCACCCTGCTGGATCCCCGGTACAAAGACAATGTGCCCACCTTACTTTCTGCACTGGAGCGTGATAGGAAGATGCGCGAGTACTAGCGCACGCTGGTAGAGGCGCTCCTGAGAGCATTCCCAAATGTCACAGGGGAACAGGTGGAAGCCCAAGGCGAAGGCAGAGGAGGAGCAAGAGGTCGCCAACGCAGCAGTGTCACGGCCAGCTCTTCTGAGGGCAGGGTTAGCATGGCAGAAATGTGGAAAAGTTTTGTCTCCACGCCACAGCTAACTGCACAACCACCTGATACGGAACATGTTAGCAGGAGGCAGCATTTCACTAACATGGTTGAACAGTACGTCTGCACACCCCTCCACGTACTGACTGATAGTTCGACCCCATTCAACTTCTGGGTCTCCAAATTGTCCACGTGGCCAGAGTTAGCATATTATGCCTTGGAGGTGCTGGCCTGCCCGGCGGCCAGCGTTTTGTCTGAACGTATATTCAGCACGGCAGGGGGCGTCATTACTGACAAATGCAGCCGCCTGTCCACAGCCAACGTGGACAAGCTGACGTTCATAAAAATGAACCAGGCATGGATCCCACAGGACCTGTGCCTCCCTTGTGCAGAATAGACATTGATAACTGCCTCCCCATCAACCATGTATTCTTGTAATCCGGGGCACTTCTTTATTGAATCCTCATTTTTTTAACTTTACCATGATCTTGCGGTGCAACCCAAAGTTGAATGAACCTCTCCTCTCTCTGGGTGGTGGGGCCGAAATAACTGAAAGTGGCTTTCTCTGGTGGTGGTTGATATGAGGCATGATTCCTTGCTGTGGGACCTCTCTCCTCTGTCTGGGTGCTGGGCCGAAATAAATGAGAGTGGCCTTCTCCGTTGGTGGTTGATATGACGCATGATTCCTTGCTGTGGGACCTCTCTCCTCTGTCTGGGTGCTGGGCCGAAATAAATGAGAGTGGCCTTCTCCGTTGGTGGTTGATATGACGCATGATTCCTTGCTGTGGGACCTCTCTCCTCTTTCTGGGTGCTGGGCAGAAATAAATGAGAGTGGCCTTCTCCGGTGGTGGTTGATATGACGCATGATTCCTTGCTGTAGGACCTGTATCCTCTGTCTGGGTGCTGGTCCAAAATAAATGAGAGTGGCCTTCTCCGGTGGTGGTTGATATGAGGCATGATTCCTTGCTGTGGGACCTGTATCCTCTGTCTGGGTGCTGGTCCAAAATAAATGAGAGTGGCCTTCTCCGTTGGTGGTTGATATGAGGCATGATTCCTTGCTGTGGGACCTGTATCTTCTGTCTGGGTGCTGGTCCAAAATAAATGAGAGTGGCCTTCTCCGGTGGTGGTTGATATGACGCATGATTCCTTGCTGTGGGACCTCTCTCCTCTATCTGGATGCTGGGCCGAAATAAATGAGAGTGGCCTTCTCCGGTGGTGGGTGATATGAGGCATGATTCCTTGCTGTGGGACCTCTCTCCTCTGTCTGGGTGCTGGGCTGAAATAAATGAGAGTGGCCTTCTCCGTTGGTGGTTGATATGACGCATGATTCCTTGCTGTGGGACCTGTATCCTCTGTCTGGGTGCTGGTCCAAAATAAATGAGAGTGGCCTTCTCCGTTGGTGGTTGATATGAGGCTTGATTCCTTGCTGTGGGACCTCTCTCCTCTGTCTGGGTGCTGGGCCGAAATAAATGAGAGTGGCCTTCTCCGGTGGTGGTTGATATGACACATAATTCCTTGCTGTGGGACCTCTCTCCTCTGTCTGGGTGCTGGGCCGAAATAAATGAGAGTGGCCTTCTCCGTTGGTGGTTGATATGAGGCATGATTCCTTGCTGTGGGACCTCTCTCCTCTGTCTGGGTGCTGGGCCGAAATAAATGAGAGTGGCCTTCTCCGTTGGTGGTTGATATGAGGCATGATTTCTTGCTGTGGGACCTCTCTCCTCTGTCTGGGTGCTGGGCCGAAATAAATGAGAGTGGCCTTCTCCGGTGGTGGTTGATATGACGCATGATTCCTTGCTGTGGGACTTGTATCCTCTGTCTGGGTGCTGGTCCAAAATAAATGAGAGTGGCCTTCTCCGGTGGTGGTTGATATGACGCATGATTCCTTGCTGTGGGACCTCTCTCCTTTGTCTGGGTGCTGGGCCGAAATAAATGAGAGTGGCCTTCTCCAGTGGTGGGTGATATGACGCATGATTCCTTGCTGTGGGACCTCTCTCCAATTGATATTGGTTAATTTTTATTTATTTTATTTTAATTCATTTCCCTATCCACATTTGTTTGCAGGGGATTTACCTACATTTTGCTGCCTTTGGCAGCCCTCTAGCCCTTTCCTGGACTATTTTACAGCCTTTTTAGTGCCTAAAAGTTCGGGTCCCCATTGACTTCAAAGTTCGGGTCGAGTTCGAATCCCGAACCCGAACATTTTCGGGAAGTTCGGCCGAACTTCTCGAACCCGAACATCCAGGTGTTCGCTCATCTCTAGTCCCTATGTCAAGATCCTGCTTTTTTACAAGCTTTAGGGATGTGACGGGGAAACCCTAAGCCAGTTATCCATCCACAGACAGCTGTTTCGGGGTGTTGCCCCTCATCAGTGTGGGGTAGGATTCTGGCTAACCGGGAGCAATGCTTTGGAGTATTGTTAGTATTTTGAACTGAATTTGCTGGGCAATGGGGAACCAGTGAAGGGATTGGAAGAGGGGAGAGGCAGAGGAGTAACGGGCTGAGAGGTGGATTAGTCGGGCAGCAGAGTTGAGGATAGATTGCAGGGGTGCGAGAGTGCTAGATGGAAGACCACAGAGGAGAATGTTGCAGTAGTCTAGGCGGGAGATGATGAGGGAAGGTACAAGCATTTTCACAGACTCAAAGTTGAGGAATGCCCAGATACGGGAGATGTTTTTGAGTTGGAGGCGGCAGGTGGTGAAAAGGGCTTGGATGTGTGGTCGGAAGGAGAGGCCAGAATCCACGGTCACTCCAAGGCAGCAAACTTGGTGTGCAGCTATTGATTGTGATAGATAGGTCTGTTGGGGGGTTAAGCAAGATGGGGGAAAGATTATGAAAAGTTTTAGAAAGCGAGAGGAGAAGAAAGAGGATATGGAAGATAGGCATTGTGGGATTCTGGATAGTAAGGTGGTGATGTCTGGACCAGAGAGGTAGATTTGTGTGTCGGCAGCATAAAAGTGATACTAAAAGACATGGGACTCAATGAGCTGTCCCAGTCCGAAAGTGTAGATAGAGAAGAGCAGGGGTCTTAGGACAGAGCCTTGCAGGACACCAAAAGAGAGGGAATGAGAAGAGGAGGTGGTGTGAGAGTGGGAGACGCTAAACGTCCGGTCTGTGAGGTATGATGTGATCCAGGAGAGGGCCAGGTCAGTGATGCCAAGAGATGAGAATTTGTAACAGAAGGGAGTGCTCGACAGTGTCAAAGGCAGAGGACAGGTCAAGAAGGAGGACAGAGTCATTTTTATTTGTTTTGGCTGTTAGGTCATTGGTGACTTTTCTCAAAGAGAAAGTAGGAGGAGAGGTGAGAGGACAGTTCAGAATGGACATGTTGCACCAAGTAAAAATAACAGGTAGGTGGGGGGCACTCAGTGCTCTGACAATATATAGATCCAACAAGTATTTGTAATAGATTGATAAATTTTATTCTGATAATTTAAATAATTTAAAAGCAGGCAATCTTCTAGATAGGAGAGATAAATTCTAGACAGGAGAAATATATGACTGCTGGTACTTCTGCAAATATAGTCTGATGTCTTGTGGATTTAAATGTTCTAATATTGTTCAGAACATACAATTTCACACAGTACTCTTATGTTAATAGCAATTCAGATTATTGCATGTCAGCCTTATGCGTGGAAAGGTCTACCACATTAAAAGTAGCAACATGCGACCATAGGTCAAGTCCACACGTTCCCACCTTATGTGCCGCCTTCCCCCATGTCAGGCTGATTATAACCAAGTCTGCAAACCAGTATTACTGGTGCGCTAATATATATGTATTGTGGTAAGGTGCAGGGTGCCGTCGTGGATGGCAGGTACGTGTCACCGAGGTTCATAGCCTCGCTGAGGTAAGAGCCATTTTGTTGATGTCAGCAGCAGGTAGTGCTACTGACACAGTTGCTAAATAGCATGGCTGCAAAGCCGATCCGGGCCGGCTCTTACCGGGAGCAGCTAAAGTGTAGGGTGGGTGGCTGCTCCCCACGACCCAGTCCTGGTTTTGGGCTGGGTTTAAAACACAGCCAGCACCAGCAGCTGAGTGTGATTGTCCTGGAGCTGCTGTTAGTGCAGTGGAGCTCTCTGGGCTGGAAGCAAGAGCCCAACAAGGAGGAGTGCAGACGGCCTGGAAGCCTGAGGTGGATTGTCTTGCGGCTGGGCTGACAGCCAGGTGCGAACCCGCACCTAAAACCTCCCAGGTGATTGGAACCTGTATTTGGACTTTCTGTTTTGCCTCACGTTTTCTGATGTGTGTGAATTAACACCAAGTGACTGTTTGCTGTTTATTTTGATGCAAGTGTGAATTAAACACTGTTTGCTACACTTTCTGGACTCCGTTTTGCCTCTGTACTGCACCCGCACCGCTATCTACCAGAGCGACTCCCCACAGTATGCTCTCAGTTGGTGCAGTGCTTGTAGTTCATATAATACAATCTAGCATAAAAGTCCACAAAAAACCCTAGGGAAAACCGTAAAAAAAATCCCCAATCAATGATTCAAAAAAGAGAAAATCCATAAAAAAAATCAACAGTCAATGATCAAAAAAAAATCCACTTCTACGTTGTTGTTCTGTGTATGTTCATTTCAATACCGCAATTTTACCAAAATTCAGTTCATGTTGTGAATTACTTTAGTGTAAATTCATATGTTGTCATACATGTATCCAGGTTAAATCAGAGAGTTGCCGGTCTCTGTTTTACATCAATGTAAGTATTGCCCAATACAATGATTGTTCATGTCCCGGGTATATGTATGGCTGTTTTTAGATAACGAAGGACCAGGTCCTTCACTGGATATCAAGTGCTTCACTCGGTAAGGGCAATACAGGGTATTATAATTTACATTACCCAGCCTTGTTCTCGGAGGTCTCTGCCCTTCTCCGAATTCAGTGTCCCTGGTTCGTGCACGCTGAGACTCGCGTGGCGTCCCACGTGGTCTCTCAGCGTTGTATGTAGTTGGCGTCCCAGCTACCGCGATCCTGTCACTCTTAGTTCTTTCAATGGTCTGCAAGGAATGTTGATCCAAATAACTCCCGATCCTGCTGCTGTATTCTAAACGCGTTTCGGGGATTAATACTTCCCCTTCCTCAGTAGTATAGCAGTGTTTTTAATGTGGTAGACCTTTCCACGCATAGGGCTGACATGCAATAATCTGAATTGCAATTAACATAAGAGTACTGTGTGAAATTGTATGTTCTGAACAATATCAGAGCATTTAAATCCACAAGACATCAGAATATATTTGCAGAAGTACCAGCAGTCATATATTTCTCCTGTCTAGAATTTATCTCTCCTATCTAGAAGATTGCCTGTTTTTAAATTATTTAAATTATCAGAATAAAATTTATCAATCTATTACAAATACCTGTTGGATCTATATATTGTCAGAGCACTGAGTGCACTCCACCTACCTGTTATTTTTAAATAGGTTTATTTGGGAGAACCAAAGGGGTGATCACCGTTAGGTCCTAGTAACATAGTAACATAGTATATAAGGCCGAAAAAAGACTTTTGTCCATCCAGTTCGACCTGTTTCCTGCAAGTTGATCCAGAGGAAGGCAAAAAACCCCTGTGAGGTAGAGCCAATTTTCCCCACTTAAGGGGAAAAAATTCCTTCCCGACTCCAATCAGGCAGTCAGAATAACTCCCTGGATCAACGACCCATCTTTAGTAGCTATAGCCTGAAATATTATTACGCTCCAGAAATACATCCAGGCCCCTCTTGAATTCCTTTATTGTACTCACCATCACCACCTACTCAGGCAGAGAGTTCCATAGTCTCACTGCTCTTACCGTGAAGAACCCTTTTCTATGTTTGTATACAAACCTTCTTTCCTCCAGATGCAGAGGATGTCCCCTCGTCACAGTCACAGTCCTGGGGATAAATAGATGATGGGAGAGATCTTTGTACTGACCCCTGATATATTTATACATAGTTATTAAATCTCCCCTCAGTCGTCTTTTTTCTAGAGTGAATAACCCTAATTTTGATACCCTTTCAGGGTACTGTAGTTGCCCCATTCCAGTTATTACTTTAGTTGCCCTCCTCTGAACCCTCTCTAGCTCTGCTATGTCTGCCTTGTTCACGGGAGCCCAGAACTGTACACAGTACTCCATGTGTGGTCTGACTAGTGATTTATAAAGTGGTAAGACTATATTTTCATCACGGGCATCTATGCCCCTTTTGATGCAACCCATTATCTTATTGGCCTTAGCAGCAGCTGCCTGACACTGGTTTTTACAGCTTAGTTTGTTATTTATTAAAATTCCTAGATCCTTTTCCATGTCAGTGTTACTGAGTGTTTTACCATTTAGTATGTACGGGTGACTTGCATTATTCCTTCCCATGTGCATAACTTTACATTTGTCAGTGTTAAACCTCATCTGCCATTTCTCTGCCCAAGCCCCCAATCTATCCAGATCCCTCTGTAGCAGAAAACTGTCCTCTTTAGTGTTAATTACTTTACACAGTTTAGTGTCATCTGCAAAAATTGATATATTACTGTGCAAGCCTTCTACAAGATCATTAATAAATATATTGAAGAGAATAGGGCCCAAGGGTTCAGAGGAGGGCAACTAAAGAAATAACTGGAATGAGGGATCTACAGTACCCTGAAAGGTTATCAAAATTAGGGTTATTCACTTTAGAAAAAAGACGACTGAGGGGAGATCTAATAACTATGTATAAATATATCAGGGGTCAGTACAGAGATCTATCCCATCATCTATTTATCCCCAGGACTGTGACTGTGACAAGGGGACATCCTCTGCGTCTGGAGGAAAGAAGGTTTGTACACAAACATAGAAAAGGATTCTTCACTGTAAGAGCAGTGAGACTATGGAACTCTCTGCCTGAGGAGGTGGTGATGGTAAGTACAATAAAGGAATTCAAGAGGGGACTGGATTTATTTCTGGAGTGTAATAATATTACAGGCTACAGCTACTAGAAAGGGGTCGTTGATCCAGGGAGTTATTCTGATTGCCTGATTGGAGTCGGGGAGGAATTTTTTTCCCCTTAAGTGAGGAAAATTGGCTTCTGCCTCACAGGGGTTTTTCGCCTTCCTCTGGATCAACTTGTAGGAAACAGGCCGAACTGGATGGACAAATGTCTTTTTTCGGTCTTATATACTATGTTACTATGTTACTATGTAATACTGAACCCTGAGGTACCCCACTAGTGACCGTGACCCAATCTGAGTGTGTACCGTTAATAACCACCCTCTGTTTTCTATTACTGAGCCAGTTACTTACCCACATACAGATATTTTCTCCTAGTCCAAGTGTTCTCATTTTATATACTAACCTTTTGTGGTACAGTGTCAAATGCATGTCCTGATATACGTTTAGGTGAGCCACCAACATATCACTAATGTTGCTCAAGTAGCTTTGAGGCATATGGAAGAAGTGATATGGGGCGATAACTGGAAAAGGCGATGGGTCAAGTGTAGGGCTGCAGTAAACGATTATTTTAGTAATTGAGTATTCTATAGATTATTTGTACCGATTAATCTAATAAGAAAAAAAATAACGTATTCCTTTATAAAAACAATATTTTTATTTATTACAGTGGTATAGCAAATAGTTGCACACACACAAGGCTTCTTTCACAGCTGCAATATACATTCTGTCAGAAGAACAGCCAGCCAGAATGTACCATATCGGGTATAGCTGGATTATCTGCCAGCTGCTGCAGAGACTGATTGTAATGGGGTCCAGCCTTGTTACAGCATTTACGTTGGGTTTTGGCCATACAAAAAAAAAAAAAGCTTTGGACGATACCCAGCATGTATGCTGGAACATGGCCAGATGGCCTTGTACCACATTATAGTCAATGAGAGCATATAGCTGGTTGTATCAGGCTATACCCAATATGGTATACTCCTGCAGGCTGATTGTTCTTCTGCCAGAATGTGTATCTAAGGTTATATTGTGAACTCCGGCAGTCTGTTCCGGTGGAGGAACAGACTGTCGGGTCATAGCTGGATGCCAATTGACTGTAATAGGGATCTGGACAAAAATTGCTGCACAGTGACCAGACTTCAGCCAGTCGCCAGATGATCAGAGTCCCAGTGTTCACACTGCAATGTGAACCTGGCCTAAGCTGCTAAAGAAGCCTAAATAGGATGATCAAATTACTTTTAAAAGCAAAATACAAATAAAAAATGCTAAATTACAAACAAAAAAAATAAAATACAAGTAAAAGTAGTGAGACAAAAACATTGCTTTACCCTTTATGTTGTTCAACTGTTAAGAATTTCAGGCAACTTTAGTTCTGACTGTCTTACAAATACTGTTTTCTTCTAAGGCTTTCTGGCATTTTTACAAGGCAAAAACAAAATTTATGGGGGATAATAGAATTATCAAAAGTGGCGTAAAGGAAAACTGGCTTAGTTTCCCAATAGCAACCAATCATATTCCACCTTTCATCTTCCAAAGCAGTTCTGAATAATTAAAGGAGGAATCTGATTGGTTGATAAACCAGTTGACCTGATCAAACTACCCCCCTCCCAAATCGGACTATCACATCTTAGCCACAGATAAGCTCCCCCACAGGTCAGTCAGCCTTGCCCTCAAATCAGACACCCCATGCCGCAAGCCCGCAATCAGACCCTCATGCCACCATAATCAGACCACCTGCCACCATGATCAGACCCTCCCTTGCTGCAGTGCAATCAGAGGCAGACCCCCATGCCATCCATTGCCATGTCCCCCACTCCTCCGGTACCATCAGATCAGCAGCCACTCCATGCCATGTCCCCCCATGATGGCACTGCCATCAGCCCCTCTATGCCATCCAGATTGCCATGATGTCCCCCTTCGCCAGTGCCTCCATGCCATCCACCATGTCCCTCAGTGCCATCAGATCAGCAGCCCCTTCATGCCATGTCCCCCAGTGCCCCCATGATAGCACTGCCATCAGCCTCTCCATGCCATCAAGATTGCCATGAGGTCCCCCTTCCCCAATGCCTCCTATGCCATCCACCATGACCGCCACTCCCCCAGTGCCATCAGATCAGCAGCACCTCCATACCATGTCCCCCAGTGCCCCATGACGGCACTGCCATCAGCCCCTCCATGCCATCCAGATTGCCATGATGTCCCCCTTCCCCAGTGCCTCGATACCATCCACCATGTCCCCTGACCCCCACTACCATCAGATCGGCAGCACCTCCATGTCATGTCCCCCAGTGCCCCCATGGTGGCACTGTCATCAGCCCCTCCATGCCATCCAGATTGCCATGATGTCCCTCTTCCCCTGTGCCTCCATGCCATCCACCATGTCCTCCACTCCCCCAGATTAGCCCCTCCATGCCAAATCACAGGTGCTCCATTAACCCCTATCCCCCCCCCCCAATAACTTTATACATGCCAAATCACAGGTGCCCCAATTTCTCCCCCCCCCGCCCATGCCAAATTAGAGATGCCCCCCGTGTCCCCCCCGCCCCACTGCTGCTAACTTTATACATACCTTTCCTGGCAGTGCAGCGTGCGCTGACACATGGAGTCTGCAGGAGACGAGTTTTCATCCCAGCATGCACTGGGAGTGACTTGACGTCACACACAGCGCCAGCCAGCGCGATGACAATGTGTAAACGTCAAGCCCTGCAGCGCGGTGCCGAGTCCAGAGGCCACGAAGCAGTGAGTAAGAAGCTTTATTTCACTCACGCTCCGTGGTCATGTGATTTAAATGAATCCTCGATGCAGGGAATTTTTTTTGCCTTGATTACATTGATTAAAACGATGAATCGTTTTAGCCCTAGTCAAGTAACATAGTGAAGAGTGACGGCTTTTTGTGGATGGATGTAATGGTAGCATGTTTAAAAGCAGAGGGGGAGACACCAGAGGTTAGTGATAGTGTCACGGGTATATGTGAACAGCAGGAGCATAAACAGTGCAGAAGCTACTGACTGGACCCAAACTAGGGAGCATAAAGGGTGACCACTGTCAGACCCTAAGAGCTCTCCCTATGCTGCTATACACATGCCCAGACCCTGATGGTGGGTCGAGGCATGCCCAGGTACCTAAGACTGGTGACAGCTGAAACCCCTACAATAGTGGGAGGAGCACGGCCACCGGCGCCCTGCACAGAATACGGACGGAATCGGGGTCGCCTCGGATCCAGTCACCAAATAAACTAAAACACACAATGTCTGCAAACTTATCTGTAGGAGCTGCAGCAGCAGTGAAGACAGATCCAAACTCAGCAGACAATATCCGATGTTACTTGCTTCAGCAGAACACAGGTCCAGTGAAAAGAGACCACAGAAGTGCAGATTCTCCAGAGGCTGACACAACTCAGATGAGAAATATAATCCGCACGATTAAACAGGAAGAGGGGTGATTTATAGGAAGAGGAATCAATCACAGGAGGGACAGCTGGGAGGAGGGAAACTGAAAGTAAAGACCTCATCACAGGGGCGGAGAAACAGAGTTGTGAGAACAACTCAAAACTCTGGTAGTGACAGTACCCCCCCTCTACGGGTGGACTCCGGACACCCAGGACCCACCTTCTCAGGATGAGCCCTATGAAAAGCCCTGATGAGGCGAGTGGCTTTAATGTCCGGCACCGGAACCCACATCCTCTCCTCAGGACCATAACCCTTCCAATGAACGAGGTACTGAAGAGAACCGCGGACAAGGCGAGAGTTCACAATTCTGGAAACCTCAAACTCCAGATTGCCATCAACCAAAATCGGAGGAGGAGGCAAAGAGGAGGGTACCGTGGGCTGGACATATGGTTTTAAGAGAGACCTGTGAAATACATTATGTATCTTCCAAACCTGTGGAAGATCAAGACGGAAGGCTACAGGATTGATGATGGACAGGATCTTATAAGGCCCAATAAACTTGGGACCCAATTTCCAGGAGGGAACCTTCAGTTTAATATTTCTTGTAGACAACCACACCAGATCACCCACATTCAGGTCCGGACCAGGCACACGTCTCTTATCAGCCACACGCTTATATTTCTCACTCATCTTTCTTAGATTACTCTGAATCTTTTGCCAAATAGTAGACAAAGTCGAGGAAAATCTCTCCTCCTCAGGCAAACCAGAAGGGCCCCCTCCGAGAATGTCCCAAACTGCGGATGAAACCCATATGCACCAAAGAATGGTGACTTATCAGAAGATTCTTGACGACGGTTGTTCAAAGCAAACTCAGCAAGAGGCAGAAACGAACACCAATCCTCCTGGTTCTCTGCCACAAAACAGCGCAAATATGTCTCCAGATTCTGATTGAGGCGTTCAGTCTGACCATTCGACTGCGGGTGAATAGCAGAAGAGAAGGACAGCCGAACCCCCAGGCGAGAACAGAAAGCCTTCCAAAATCTGGACACAAACTGCGTGCGGAAACAATATCAGAGGGGATGCCATGCAATTTAACAATGTGGTCGACAACAGCTTGCGCCAGCGTCTTAGCATTGGGCAAACCAGGGAAGGGTATGAAATGAGCCATCTTGCTAAAACGGTCCACCACCACCAGGATCACCGACTTCCCTGAGGAACGAGGAAGATCCGTGATAAAGTCCATGGACAGGTGTGTCCAAGGACGGGAAGGTATGGGTAACAGGAGAAGGGGACCTGAAGGCCGTGAACGAGGGACCTCAGCGCGAGCGCACGTCTCACAAGCTGCCACAAAACCCTCCACTGACTTACGAAGAGCCAGCCACCAAAATCGCCGAGTAATGAGATCTACAGTGGCTCTACTCCCAGGGTGACCAGCAAGGACAGTATCGTGATGCTCCTTGAAAAGTTTGTGACGTAACTCAAGAGGCACAAACAACTTCCCAGAAGGACAACAAGCAGGTGCCTCTGTCTGGGCAGCCTGGACCTCGGCCTCCAAATCAGGATACAGAGCAGAAACAGCGAGAGAGGGCATCCGCCTTCACATTTTTAATCCCAGGGTGGAATGTAACCACAAAATTGAATCTGGAGAAGAACAGAGACCATCTGGCCTGTCTCGGATTCATACGCTTGGCCGACTACAAGTACGCCAGATTCTTATGGTCGGTAAAAACGGTGATAGGGTGCCTGGCCCCCTCCAACCAATAGCGCCATAACTCGAAAGCCAACTTGATGGCCAACAACTCCCTATCTCCCACATCATAGTTTTTCTCTGCAGGGGAGAGTTTTTTTGAGAAAAAGGCACAGGGTCGCCATTTGGCAGGAGACGGGCCCTGGAACAAAACCGCACCCACACCCACCTCGGAAGCATTCACCTCAACAATAAAAGGTAAAGAAACATAGGGATGCACCAAGGTGGGAGCAGACGCAAAACTCTCTTTAATCTTAGAAAAAGCTGTAAGCGCTTCTTCCGACCAAGAGGAAAAATCTGCCCCCTTTTTTGTCATATCAGTGAGTGGCTTGACAACAGAGGAATAATTAACTTTCTGTAATAGTTCGCAAAACCCAGAAAGCGCATCAATGCCTTCTGATTCTCAGGAAGCTCCCACTCAAGCACAGCATGGACCTTCTCCGGGTCCATGCGAAAACCAGAAACAGAGAGGAGAAAACCCAGAAATTGAATCTCCGATACCATAAACACACATTTCTCCAGCTTGGCGTACAATTTATTTTCCCGCAGAATCCGCAGAACCTGAAAAAGATGATCCTGATGGGTCTGGACATCAGGGGAAAAAATCAAAATATCATCAAGATACACCAACACAAATTTCCCCATTAAATGGTAGAAAATACTGTTAAGAGCTCTCCCTATGCTGCTATACACATGCCCAGACCCTGATGGTGGGTCGAGGCATGCCAGCGTACCTAAGACTAGTGACAGCTGAAACCCCTACAATAGTAGGGGGGGCACGGCCACCGGCGCCCTGCACAGAATACGGACGGAACCGGGGTCGCCTCGGATCCAGTTAGCAAATAAACTAAAACACACAGGGCCAGATTTATCATTAGCTAAAGTCACTTTAATGGAGTGAAAAAGTCGCAAAAAAATGCGCAATCGGTAAAATTGCGCATTTTTTTGCGACTTTTTCAAGCTCTGCACTAAGCTCTCCAGTTTTGTGAAAGTGGGCGTGTTGTCTTATGTAAATGAATCTCTAGACAGATTTACTATTGCAACCATTTAAAAAGTCGCAAAAAAATGCGCAATTTCACTCCAGGGGGGACCATGCTTATCTTATGCAACTTTTTAATAGAACATGCGACTTTTTTGTAAAGACGTGCGACTTTTGTAAAGCCGCTTACTGAAGGATAAACTGCTACCTTCAATCCACATTTATCACAGTATTAAAGGACCATTAATAAATCTGACTAGCCAGAAGTGACTTTGGGCAGATGTAAAAGTGGAGTAAGATGTAAGTGTAATGATAAATCTGGCCCACAATGTCTGCAAACTTATCTGTAGGAGCTGCAGCAGCAGTGAAGACAGATCCAAACTCAGCAGACAATATCCGATGTTACTTGCTTCAGCAGAACACAGGTCCAGTGAAAAGAGACCACAGAAGTGCAGATTCTCCAGAGGCTGACACAACTCAGATGAGAAATATAATCCGCACGATTAAACAGGAAAAGGGGTGATTTATAGGAAGAGGAATCAATCACAGGAGGGACAGCTCGGATGAGGGAAACTGAAAGTAAAGACCTCATCACAGGGGCAGAGAAACAGAGCTGTGAGAACTCCTCAAAACTCTGGTAGTGACATCATCACAGGGGCGGAGAAACAGAGTTGTGAGAACACCTTAAAACTCTGGTAGTGACAGATAGGTTGAAGAGATGAGTTAGGGCTGGAATAAACACTGTGGTGAGGTTAGGAATGAGGTGGGATGGAATTGGGTCAAGTGTGCACTTGGTGAGATGTGATCTGAAGAGTAGTGAGGAAAGTTTTTCTTCTGTAATGGTGGAGAAGTGGGTTTTGGGAGAAGAGGACTGAGCAGTTGTGTAGAGGGTTTGTTGGGACTGTGCACTGAAGCTTTCTCTGATGTTGGCCATCTTTTGTTTGACGTATGTGGCAAAGGCCTCAGCTGAGATGCGAGAAGGGGGTAGGGGCACTGGGGGATGGATAAGGTAGTTGAAAGTGTTAAAAAGTTGTTTAGGGCTGTGGGACAGGAAAGATATAAGGGATGAGAAGTAGGCCTGTTTTGCATCAGCGAGTGAGGATTTGAAAAGGAGGAAGGATTGTTTGTATGTGGTGAAGTGATCCTTAGAATGGGATTATTTCCATCGCCGCTCAGCAGCCCTGGAAGCTTGTCTGAGTTTTTTGGTCAGGTTGGTGTTCAAGGGTTGTATGTTGATTTTTCGGGTTTTGTTGTGTGTGAGGGGTGCAACAATGTCCAGAGCTGTACTTATTGTGGTGTTATACAGGGTGGTGGCAGTATCAGGGTCTTGGAAGGAACAAATGGTAGAGAGTAGCAGAAGAGAGTCAGAAAGCAAGCGAAGGTTGAGATGTTTGAGGTTCCTGTGCGAGGGGGAGGGATAGGGGGGGTGTTAGTGTGTGTATCGGGGGAGCAGCAAAAGAGACCAGTGAACCAGTAGGTTGTGGTCGGATAGGGGGAGAGGCAAATTAGAAATGTTAGATAGGGAGCAGAGGCGGGTAAAGATAAGATCCAGAGTGTGAACATCTCTGTGGGTGGGAGCGGAAGATCACTGTGAGAGGCCAATGGAGGAATAGAGTGATAGGAGTTTAGAGGCGGCTGAGTGGCAGGTTTAAATGGGGATGTTGAAGTCACCCATGATGATAGTGGGGATGTTGGCAGAAAGAAAGTGTAGGAGCCAGGTGTTAAATTGGACACGAAAGATGGTGGCAGGGCCTGGAGGGTGGTAAATGACAGCTAATTGGAGGTTGGATGGAGAGTAGATGCGAACAGAGTGTACTTCAAATGAAGTGAGTGTAATGGAGGGTGGCAGTGGAGTTGGCCTGTAGGAGCAGTTGTCTGATAGGAGAAGACTTCTTCACCATGTTTGCAGCCGCGGCGGCGGGTGTGAGTGAAATGAAATCCGCTATAAGAGAGTGCAGCAGGGGAGGAGGTGTCAGAGGGTGTCAGCCATGTTTCTGAGAGACCCAGAAAGGTAAGTTTTCAAGAGATGAAGAGGTCATGAATGTAGGTCAGTTTGTTAAAGATTGAGCGTGCGTTCCATAATGCTCCTGCAAGAGGAACTAAGGGAGCATGGGTCAGAGGAGTGGTTATTAGGTTTAAGGGGTTGCAGAAATTTGTAGAAGGAGATTTGTAGTGGGAGGTAGAGGTGATGGTGGGGATTTGATGAGGGGGGCCTGGATTTGGAGAGATATCACCAGCAATAAGGAGAAGCAGAGAAAGTGTTGGTAGGTGAGAATAAGAGAGGGCATAAGGTATCTGAGTGTGTTTGGTAAGGAAGTGTTTTATGTTGCTAAACAGGTTTGTACAAGAGGTGAGATGAGAAGGTAAGATGGGGGAGAGATGAATAGTTCCTTGCTGGGTGAATAGACGTGGGGGTATTTCAGGAGGTTTAGGAAAAGTGGGAAGAGTAAGATGAAAGATGAAACATTGTTTGCATTAACTATTTCTGTAATTACCTTTGGTCCCCTTCTAGTGCAATTCTGGTATAATTTGGTATGTGCACTTAAAGAGTTGCACTTAAAAGATAGTGCATTGAAAAGACCAAGGTCTGAAAGACCTAAGGACTTAGATTTATACCACTCAGCAGGGGCATAGCTAAAGGCTTATCGGCCCTGGTGCAAGAGTTCAGCTTGGTCCCCCCTTCCCTCAGTGCTTTGTGTGTCTTCTTATGCGGCACAAGTGTCTTTGGGCCCCTTCAGGCTCCTGGGCCCAGTAGCAACTGCTACCTCTGCACCCCCTACAGCTACGCCCCTGCCACTAAGTGTTCAATCAGGTGTGAATAAGAGGGTAGGGGTCTACATATGGCCTAATGTTTCCTGTATTTCAAACGCATACATTTTCGGTTATGTCGCCATTTTGCGCAGATGCCTTGTCCAGTCGAGCACGGCGTGAACATGCACATGTCTTTGTCACGGATGATGTTGCAGATAGCTGGAACTTATAAATAAACGACTGACTGGCTTGATCCAAAACTAAGGAGCATATAGGTGAGCCCTTTAAAACCCTAAGAGCTCTCCCTGACTTGCCTCAAGGGCCTCAATGGTAGACGATTGCATGCCCACGTACCTAAGACTGTGTGACACCTGAAAACCCTATAATAGCGAGGGGACACGACCACCAGCTTCCTGCACTGAATACGGACAGGGTCAGGGTCACCTAGAATCAAGACAGCAAGGAAACACAATAAAGGGAAAAAACTTATCTGAACAAACAGCAGCAGCAGCCTCCAGCAGTGAACACTTCATCCAGGAAGTAGTATAAACCGCAAAGTGAGGCAGTATAGGAGGGAATATAAAGGAATACGATTAGTCTAAATAAGTGACACCTGGCAGAAGGAAAGGAGCTGACAAAGTAAAACCAAAACAAAGAACGTCATACAAAAGGTAGGGAAGAACGTCTGTCTGACCTTTTCATAGAACTGGCGGTGACAGTACCCCTCCCTCTACGGGTGGACTTCACACACTCAGAACCCACCTTCTCAGGATGAGACCGATGGAAAGCCCTGATGAGACGAGTGGCCTTAATGTCTGCTACTGGGACCCACATCCTCTCCTCAGGACCATAGCCCCCCCAATGAACAAGGTACTGCAGAGAACCGCGGATAATGCGAGAATCCACAATCCTGGAGACCTGAAATTCAAGATTACCATCAACTAAAGGGAGGAGGAGGCAAAGAGGAGGGTACAGTGGGTTGGACATAAGGTTTTAATAGGGACCTATAAAAAGCATTATGGATCTTCCAAGTCTGAGGAAGATCAAGACTGAAAGCAACGGGGTTGACGACGGACAAGATCTTGTAGGGCCCAATAAACCTAGGACCCAACTTCCTGGAGGGAACCTTCAGTTTGATATTCTTTGTAGACAACCACACCAGATCATGTGAAAAATATGGTTCGGTGGCTCACCTAATGGACACAATAAAATGGGTGCACACCTCACTGGACTCGCCCGTCTCAAAGAAAGCAAAAATTAAGTAAAATGTAGAGGGGCACTCTCTAAATGGGAATAAGGTCGTAAAATGTTGTTAAATATCTATTACTCTATATAGTAGTGCACATATACATAAACCTAAAATAGCATTAATCATGAAACATAAAATAGTCATTAGGTACACACTGTTGCAGTGATGCTATTGTGGTACAGTCAAAATCAATCTTGCAGACCCTCCTAAATTGCACGGGTCCGCAGTTGCCACAAATGCAGATGCAGTCACCACACAGCGCTACTTGGTATTGGAATAATGCGGTATACAGGGAGTGCAGAATTATTAGGCAAGTTGTATTTTTCAGGATTAATTTTATTATTGAACAACAACCATGTTCTCAATGAACCCAAAAAACTCATTAATATCAAAGCTGAATATTTTTGGAAGTAGTTTTTAGTTTGTTTTTAGTTTTAGCTATTTTAGGGGGATATCTGTGTGTGCAGGTGACTAGTGTTGAGCGAACAGTTCGAGAATAGTTCGGGTTCGTACCGAATTTTGGGGTGTCCGGGACCCGGACCCGAACCCGAACCCGGACATTTTCAAAAAAGTTCGGGTTCGGGTTCGGTGTTCGTCGATTACTTTCCGCTTTCTGAAGGGCTGCACAGCAGCCAATCAGCTAGCGTTTTACTTCTTGCCCTAAGAGCTCATCACAGCCATGCCTACTAATGGCATGGCTGTGATTGGCCAAGTGCAGCATGTGACCCAGCCTCTATTTAAGCTGGAGTCACGTAGCGCCGCACGTCACACTGCTCTGATTAGTGTAGGGAGAGGACGCAGCTTCTGTCAGGGCGAGATTAGGCAGGTGAAAGTCAGCAACAGCACCTAATGAACGGATCAATTTACAGCTGAGAATCATTGAACTTCTGCTAGTTACTTGCTCGCTGGTTTTTAGGCTGCACAGAGCGTTTTTCTGTCACTTATTTTCTGGGTTGATCGGGCGGCCATTTTGTGACTTGTGGTGCGCCAGAAGAAGCTGCCACCAAGTCCATCAATCCATCAATACTAGTTTTTTTTTTTTGCTATATTCTACATCAGGGGCTTGGCTGTGCTAATTGTCACCCCTAGAAACTCAGGAAAGAAATTTCTATATTTTATTAAGGGGTTAAATACAATTGCCCAAATACCAATCCCCTAAATCTGGTGTTCCAGCTTTGGTTAGACAAGTATAATACTGTCTGCTGTCTGGCAAAGGATAGATTATTTTCTGGGGTTAAATTCAATTGCCAAAATAGCAATACCATAAATCAGTGGTTTCAGCTGTGGCTGGCAAAATAGAATAGTGTCCGAGGTAACGCACACACGTACAGACGCACGTACTACCGATTCTTGAATAGTTGTATTATCGCGATAATAAAACTAACAGTGTAAAGTTGACTGTATTGCTCTAAGTTATATTCGCGCATCGAATGTAACTTCTATTACAGCACACCAATACTAAAACTGACTAAGAGACAGCTTTAAGTTCTATTCGAACGCGATTGCAACTTTGGAACTTAAAGTGGTGTACGATTTTATCGCAATGCGATTCTTATGTATTTGCTTAATCGCATTAGCGATTACAACTTTGAGCTACCGATCACCATGGGAACGCCTCCTCCAGTAGAATGTACTGTCGGATGTGAGAATTAGGTTGAAATCGCAATGCGATTATTATATATCTGCTTAATCGCATTGCCATGTTAACTTAGCATTGCTAAATAATTCCATCCATATTCGCTAACTTCACTGACTCAGTAAGTTAACGATATGGATGGAATTATTTAGCAATGCTAAGTTGAAATCGCAATGCGATTAAGCAAATATATAAGAATCGCATTGCGATTTCAACTTAATTCTCAGATCCGACAGTACATTCTACTGGAGGAGGCGTTCCCATGGTGATCGTTAGCTCAAAGTTGTAATCGCAATGCGTTTATTGCGGTATATTATCCCTCTGGGTGTCTTTTACAGCCTTTTTAGTGCCCAAAAGTTCGGGTCCCCATTGACTTCTATGGGGTTCGGGTTCGGGATGAAGTTCGGGTTGAATTCGGATCACGAACCCGGACATTTTCCGGAAGTTCGGCCGAACCTCTCGAACCCGAACATCCAGGTGTTCGCTCATCTCTACAGGTGACTATTACTGTGCATAATTATTAGGCAACTTAACAAAAAACAAATATATACCCATTTCAATTATTTATTTTTACCAGTGAAACCAATATAACATCTCAACATTCACAAATATACATTTCTGACATTCAAAAACAAAACAAAAACAAATCAGTGACCAATATAGCCACCTTTCTTTGCAAGGACACTCAAAAGCCTGCCATCCATGGATTCGGTCAGTGTTTTGATCTGTTCACCATCAACATTGCGTGCAGCAGCAACCACAGCCTCCCAGACACTGTTCAGAGAGGTGGATTGTTTTCCCTCCTTGTAAATCTCACATTTGATGATGGACCACAGGTTCTCAATGGGGTTCAGATCAGGTGAACAAGGAGGCCATGTCATTAGATTTTCTTCTTTTATACCCTTTCTTGCCAGCCACGCTGTGGAGTACTTGGACGCGTGTGATGGAGAATTGTCCTGCATGAAAATCATGTTTTTCTTGAAGGATGCAGACTTCTTCCTGTACCACTGCTTGAAGAAGGTGTCTTCCAGAAACTGGCAGTAGGACTGGGAGTTGAGCTTGACTCCATCCTCAACCCGAAAAGGCCCCACAAGCTCATCTTTGATGATACCAGCCCAAACCAGTACTCCACCTCCACCTTGCTGGCGTCTGAGTCGGACTGGAGCTCTCTGCCCTTACAAATCCAGCCACGGGCCCATCCATCTGGCCCATCAAGACTCACTCTCATTTCATCAGTCCATAAAACCTTAGAAAAATCAGTCTTGAGATATTTCTTGGCCCAGTCTTGACGTTTCAGCTTGTGTGTCTTGTTCAGTGGTGGTCGTCTTTCAGCCTTTCTTACCTTGGCCATGTCTCTGAGTATTGCACACCTTGTGCTTTTGGGCACTCCAGTGATGTTGCAGCTCTGAAATATGGCCAAACTGGTGGCAAAAGGCATCTTGGCAGCTGCACGCTTGACTTTTCTCAGTTCATGGGCAGTTATTTTGCGCCTTGGTTTTTCCACACGCTTCTTGCGACCCTGTTGACTATTTTGAATGAAACGCTTGATTGTTCGATGATCACGCTTCAGAAGCTTTGCAATTTTAAGAGTGCTGCATCCCTCTGCAAGATATCTCACTATTTTTGACTTTTCTGAGCCTGTCAAGTCCTTCTTTTGACCCATTTTGCCAAAGGAAAGGAAGTTGCCTAATAATTATGCACACCTGATGGTAAGGGTGTTGATGTCATTAGACCACACCCCTTCTCATTACAGAGATGCACATCACCTAATATGCTTAATTGGTAGTAGGCTTTCGAGCCTATACAGCGAGTAAGACAACATGCATAAAGAGGATGATGTGGTCAAAATTGTTAATTTCTAACGATAATTTGTTTTCCCTTAGTCCTAACAGCAGCACAGATGGGTTAACCACCCCCCGTGGACTGGCAGGACCGGCGGAATGTTTAATGAGCCCAAGACTAGTAACTCAATTTAACAATTAAGTGTCTCCTTAAAAGGAGGAAGTCAACCCCCAGCCCACTGTGTTTATAGTAAGAAGAAAACTAGACTTACTAGGGTGGGAAATTTGTGTGCTGCTGTTAGGACTAAGGGAAAACAAATTATCGTTAGAAATTAACGATTCCCTTACGTCCTACCAGCAGCACAGATGGGGAGATAGCAAGAAGAAACCCCTAGGGAGGGCCTTCCTGCCTGGCAGAACTAAGAAAAGTCTGCCCAAAGGCCGAAAACTCAGCTAGACTGGCATCTAGTCTATAATGGGAGATGAATGTCGATTCAGAGCTCCAGGAGGCAGCTTTGCAAATCATGTTGAGAGGCAGAAGACTCCTCTCGGCAAAAGAAGTAGCCACAACTCTAGTAGAGTGGGCCTTCACGAATCCCGGAGGGTCCAGAGATTGTGGAAACAAGGGATTCCTTAATAGCCTCCTCAATCCACCGACTGATGGAAGGTTTGGATGCCTTACAGCCTTTAAACTTACCGGCAACAGGATTAGCAGATTCTCATCTTTCCTGAACTCCTTGATCTATCCACATAGATCCGGAGACATCTCGAGACGTCCAGAGGATGTCTAGCAGGTTCCTAGGAGGAGGTGGTAGATGTCGACAGAACCGGGAGGAATATCACCTGGTTGATGTTCTGGAAGGAAGGAACTTTAGGCCTACAATACGGGAGGAATCTAAGAAAGTCCCGGTCATGTAAGAAAATGGTATAGGGCTCATGCTGAGAGAGCTTGAAGCTCAGAGACCCTCTTGGCCAAAGTCACTGTAAGGAGAAACACAAACTTCCAAGTGACGAACTTGATGTCCACCTCCTCTCACGGTTCAAAGGGGGAGATGCTAACCCCTGAGAACTACTGAAAAACCCATTGAAAAAAAGGGGTCTCAGTACTGTAGGCTTTAATCTTTCAGCTCCTCTAAGGAACCGTTTGATCAGCGGGTCCTGAGAAAAAGCCTGTTAAGGCAAGCTGAAATGGCTGAAACTTGAACCTTCAGAGTAGAAGGAAAGGCCTCTATCAAGGTCGTCTTGCAGGAACTGAAGGATAGCGGAGAGGGGCGGATCTGCAGACGCCACCTCAGTTGAGGTACAACAGGATGAGAATATCCTCATAATACAAGAGTAGGCTCTCTTGGTAGAGTCCGCTTTAGAATGAGACAGCGTTCTCAGGACCGACTCTGAAAGCCCTTCTATTCTGGGAAGGGACTGATCAACCTCCAGGCTGTCAGGTTGAATCTGTGCAGATCTGAGCAGAGGTGAGTGTCCCACGACACCAGGGTCTGCTGTGGGGAGCCTCCAATATTGTCCTCGACTCAACTGGGTGAGCTAGGTAAACCAGGATCTCTTCGGCCAAAACAGTATGATGGCTATCACCGAGGCCTGATCCTGACGGATTTTCATCAATACCCTCGGTATCATGGAAAAGGGAGGGAAGATGTAAGCCAGCCTGAACCTCCAGGATATTGACAGAGCCGTCTAACGCCAGGGGGTTGTCCTCCCTGTAAAGGGAGCAGAACCTCTCCACCTTGGCATTGAACCTTGTTGCCAAGAGATCCACCTCTGGCATACCCACTTGAGGACTATCTGCTTGATTCTCCGGATGTAAGGACCACTCCACCGACGGAAGACCGCGGCTCAGCCGCTATCATCTTGAGGGAGCCTTGGATGTGGATAGCAGATAAGTGGGAAGGTACAACTCTGCCTAATCCAGAATCACCCCGATCTCTGACAGGAGGGGAAGTGATCTCGTGCCTCCCTGCTGGTTGCTGTAAAGTACCGCAGTCACATTGTCTGACTGGACTTTCACCGCTTTTGCCCCGGATCTGAGGGGCTAAGTGAAGGAGGGCTAGCCGATAGCTTGAATCTCGCAGAGATTGGATGAAAGAAGCCACTCCAGAGGAAACCAGGTCCCGTGAACTGGAGAGTTGTCTCAGGTGAGCGTCCCAGCCTACTTAGGACGCATCCGTAGTCAATATGACCCAGATTGGCTGGGTCATAGACTTCCTGCCTAAAAGATGGCACCACCATCTGAGGGAATACCGAGTTTGCCAAGTCAGGGAGCACAGGGAGTTTAGCCCAGCAGGGCTGCCATTCCATTAGGAGAGGACCTCCGACTGTAGAGGGCGGAGGTGCCATAGAGCTCAAGGGACTGCTTCCGCAGACGCTGACATGAGCCCCAACATCTTCATGAGAGTCCGGATTGGAACTCGCGGGAACGGAAAGGAACTTGCCGTGTTCTGAACCCGGAATCTTCTTTCTGGAGTCAACTGGAGCGACATCCCAGTGGAGTCGATTATGAAGCCTAGATATCTTACTGAAGTCGACGGGCTCACGTTCGACTTCTACCAGCTGATCCAACCTAGGTGGAACAGAAAGGAGATTGTTACCTGAAGAAGTTGGGTTAGGACCGCTAGAGCAGAGGCTTTCAAAGCCAGTCGTCCAGATAAGGAATGATGGTCAGTCCTTGAAGCCTCAAAGCCGCCACCACAGAACCACCTTGGTAAAAGTGTGAGGGGCAGAAGAAATGCCAAAGGGAAGGGCAACAAACAGAAGATGCCTGACGACACCGGACACCTGGACCGTGATCCTGATATACTTCCTGGAACCAGGATGGATCGGGATGTGCAGATATGCATTCTTGAGGTCCAGGGTTGCCATCACGTCTCCAGGATTGACGACGTGAACTACTGACCTGATGGTTTCTACACGAAACTTCACCTTCCTTATAAATCGATTGAAATATCTCAGATCGATAATCATCCGGAGATCTCCTGAAGCCTTGGGAACCAGAAAACTGGTGAATAGATCCCTAGGCCCCGTTCTCCTGCCGGAACCTCCTCCATAGCCCCTTTGCAAATGTAGTCCTGAATGTAGGCCTCTAGGATCGCCTCCTTGGCAGCTTGTAGAAGGTTGATCTTGACAAACCTGTCCAGAGGAAAAGAGGTGTTGTTGACTAAATAACCGTTGGAAATGATATTCAGGACCCAGGGATCCGAGATCTCTTGGATCCATTCTTCTCAGAAATGGGAGAGACGACTCCCGACGGGTACATGAAGCTTAGGAATGGGGAAGCTTATTGGCAGGACGGCAGGAGTAACGGAATTAACCAAGAGCCTCGAAGAGGCCCGTAGTCAGGAGGTGGATTTTCCATCTTTGGCTCCTCCACGAGAGCACCTCAGCCTTTCGCTGTGCTCTCCAGTCACTACAAGAGCTTGTTTGCTGGCCAGACCTGCCACCGCGGTCTTGTCTGCCCTGCCCTCGAAATGACTGCTGGGGAAGGCTCTTCACCTTCTAGTCTGAAAGGCCCTCCATGATCTTATCTAGCTCCGAACCGAACAAACGGTTGGGCTCGAATGGAAGGCCATATAAGCTGTATTTTGAGGAATTGTCAGCGACCCAAGGCTCAAGCCAAAATGGAATATGGGCCGCCGAACCCCAGGCCATGCTATATAGGCCCCTGACATTATTTGATAGTATTGTTACAGGGTGCCAAAGGCGCACTTGGTCTCCCATGAGCCACAGACCTGCTGCTTAGCTTCAAGAGCAAGGATCTGTGTTTGGCCTCGCTCCCAGGACTTGCTTCACATCAACTTGAATTTGATCCAGGCGAGATCAGAGGAACGTAGAGACTTCAAAAGCCGCTATGGCTGTGGAAGCGGAAGCCGCAGCTGCCGTAACACCTCGTCTTAGTTTGCACTCTGCAAGGGGGTCCTGCAGCTAGACCCATCGTCTGCAGGAACCAGAGTGTGCTTGGATAACTTGGCAATAGCCATGTCCACCTTGGGAATGGATCCCCACGAATCCACCAAGGGTTAAGCCATCGGGAACATGGATTTAACTTCTTTGTTAAAACCGGAGCTTTTCCAGGTTTTTTCCACTCTATATTATGACAGAGAGGAGGGTCTCATCCGCTTTGAAGACACAATGTGCCCGAGTAGCGGGAACGGGAGGCTCCCCACAGTCAACATCATGGTCCCCCGACCTGATGGACTTGAACAACTTCTGTGTCTTTCCAGGGGAGAAAACACAATGTCAGCTCCTCCTTATCCGAGGTGGAAGAAACTAAGGAGACCAAAAAGGTCTCCTTACCGGGACAGAGGTCTCCATAGGGGCCTGGGCACGAATAGGAAGCCTTTCCATCCAGCAGGCCTATGACTCCTTTAACAGAGCCATTGATACACATCCTGCAAAGCAGGTTCACTAGAGGTCCGAACCTCTAACGGCAGCTGTAACACCTGGTGTAGGTTAAGTCAACAGACCAAGGGATTCCCAACCGGTCTCCCAAACTGGTCTTAGCCCAGCCTTAAGCTGTTTAGCTTCTGCGATCTCACGAGTGCAGGTATGATCAGCTTACAATAACCGTTGACTGCTGCAATGGTAGCAGGATAGATGCTTCCTCTTGAAATCCACTTTCCTGCCTTCCGAATCCCGCGGAGAAGACATCACTGCGGGAAAAAAGAGACAAATAAAACATTTGAAAACCACCTATCTGCGCAGGAAAGGTAGAAAAACAGACCGGAGGCAGCTGAGGAAAAAAACACCACAAGTGGAACAACACCAATTTTAGGACTCTGGGAGCTGGCTGAAAAAGCATATGCAGCCAGAGACTGAACTGGAGCACACAGCCTCCAAAAATAGGGGAAGGGGAGGGATAGCCAATCCACCCTTCCCCAGTAAATCCTCCACAGGAAGACGCATAAAAAATCGTGCCCGTGAAAAATCACGGCCGGATTACCCGGAGGTGATGCAAAAGGAGAGTCCCCGTGTTACCTCCGGAAGATGGCGGCGCACAGGGACCGGGATCCCGGACCAAGGACGCCGCCAAAATACCCCAGCCAGGCGCACTGCGCGGGGCCGGCAGCAAACAAGCTGCCGGCCAAACTGACAAGGTACCTAGGAAAAAAGGGCAACGCCGTTACCCAAACGAAAAGAAGGCTCCCCGCACTTTCCATAAGAAAGGGGGGAACAAACCGCCTAGTCCACCTGTCCAGGAGGACAGAAAAAAACACAGTGGGCTGGGGGTTGACTTCCTCCTTTTAAGGAGACACTTAATTGTTAAATTGAGTTATTCGTCTTGGGCTCATTAAACATTCCGCCGGTCCTGCCAGTCCACGGGGGGTGGTTAACCCATCTGTGCTGCTGGTAGGACGTTAGGGAATACTCATTTGCCTAATAATTCTGCACTCCCTGTAGTTGTTTCAAGGTTACCACAACTAGTAGTTAATGTGCATAACATTAGAATATGCGCGTATTGCGATTGCCCGCTATGTCCCACAAGTGGATCCGGAATTAGAGACAAATAAAATTCCAGCTTACAACCTGGTAGTCAAGGTGGAATATCAGATAGAGGATAAATGTCTCCCTCTATTTAGGTACACAGTATTTGATATGCTGTACTACAACGGTACATTACCGCTCCTGGACTCTCCGTCTGTCCGCTGTGGAAGTCGAATACTGTTTGGTTTCGCTTAACCAGTGCGGCATCCCGCGTGGTTAGTGAGTCAAACGTAGCATCCCACGTGACTCTGCAGCCGCTTCCTGTAGTGGATCTTTTCGGTTTCCTGGGTCCTAGATTCCCTCGGCCTCTGTTGCCATTGCCTTGGAGGTAAAGACGTCAACGGGAATATCGCATCAAATATGAGCACAAAGTCTAATGTCCAGCACCAAACGCGTTTCGGGGTCAACACCCCTTCCTCAGTGGCTATAACATTAGACTGCTTGTGTGGGCTTTATATATCCCAGAGTCTTTGAGATAATTGGGATTGCCATAAATCCTGGAACCGGACTCAGTATTGTGTAGATAGAGCTCTAGTTCATTTGCAACCCCTAGACTTTGTGCTCATATTTGATGCAATATTCCCGTTGACATCTTTACCTCCAAGGCAATGGCAACGGAGGCCGAGGGAATCTAGGACCTAGGAAACCAAAAAGATCCACTACAGGAAGCGGCTGCAGAGTCACGTGGGACGCTACGTTTGAATCACTAACCACGCGGGACGCCGCACCGGTTAAGCGAAACCAAGCAGTATTCAACTTCCACAGCGGACAGACGGAGACTCCAGGAGCGGTAATGTACCATTGTAGTACAGCATATCAAATACCGTGTACCTGAATAGAAGGAGACATTTATCCTCTATCTGATATTCCACCTTGACTACCAGGCTGTAAGCTGGAATTTTATTGGTCTCTAATTCCGGATCCACTTGTGGGACACAGCAGTCAATCGCAATACGCGCATATTCTAATGTTATGCGCATTTACTACTAGTTGTGGTAACCTTGAAACAACTATACCACATTATTCTAATACCAAGTAGCGCTGTGTGGTGACGGCATTTGTGGCAACTGCGGACCCGTGCAATTTAGGAGGGTCTGCAAGATTGATTTTTGGCTGTACCACAATAGCATCACCGCAGCAGTGTGTACCTAATGACTATTTTATGTTTCATGATTAATGCTATTTTAGGTTTATGTATATGTGCACTACTATATAGAGTAATTAATATTTAACAACATTTTACGACCTTATTCCCATTTAGCGAGTGCCCCTCCACATTTTATTTTATTTAACCACACCAGATCACCCACATTCAGATCCAGACCAGGCACACGTCTCTTATCCGCCACATGCTTATCTCTCTCACTCATCCTCTTTAGATTACTCTGAATCTTTTGCCAAATAAATGACAAGGACGAGGAAAATCTCTCCTTATCAGGTAAACCAGAAGACCCCTCTCCAGAGAATGTCCCAAACTGCGGATGAAACCCATATGCACCAAAAAATTGTGACTTATCAGAGGACTCCTGGCGACGGTTATTTAAAGCAAACTCAGTAAGGGACAAAAAAAGAATACCAATCCTCCTGATTCTCCACCACAAAACAGCGCAGATATGTCTCCAAATTCTGATTGATGCGTTCGGTCTGACTATTCGACTGCGGGTGAAAAGCAGAATAGAACGACAACCTAACCCCAAAGCGAGAACAGAAGGCCTTCCAGAATCTGGAAACAAATTGCGTGCCCCTATCAGAAACGATGTCTGAAGGAATGCCATGCAATTTAACAATGTGATCAACAAACGCTTGCGCCAGCGTCTTAGCATTGGGTAACCCAGAAAAGGGAATGAAATGCGCCATTTTGCTAAAACGGTCCACTACCACCAGAATCACAGTCTTTCCCCGAGGAGCGAGGCAAGTCTGTAATGAAGTCCATGGACAGATGTCTCCAAGGACGGAAAGGAATGGGTAACGGGAGGAGAAATCCCAATGGCCGTGAATGAGAGACCTTGGCATGACCACAGGTCTGGCAGGCTGCCACAAAGCCCTCAACCGTCTTATGAAGAGCCGGCCACCAGAATATCCGAGCAATGAGATCCACTGTGGCTCTACTCCCCGGATGCCCAGCAAGGACAGTATCGTGGTGCTCCTTAAAAACCTTGTGTCGTAAAGCGAGAGGCACAAATAACCTCCCAGGAGGACAAAGATCAGGAGCCTCTGCCTGAGCTGTCTGAACCTCTGCCTCCAAATCAGGATAAAGAGCAGAGACGAGCACCCCATCAGCCAAAATGGGACCCGGGTCTTCAAAGTTCCCCCGTCCCAGAAAACAACATGACAGGGCATCCGCCTTCACCTTTTTAACCCCAGGGCGGAACATAACAACAAAATAAACCTAGAAAAGAACAAAGACCATCTGGCCTGTCTCGGGTTCAGACGCTTCCAAGTAGGCCAGATTCTTATGGTCGGTAAACACGGTAATAGGGTGTCTGGCTCTCTTTACCAATGGCGCCATTCCTCAAAAGCCAATTTGATGGCCAACAACTCTCTATTTCCCACATCGTAATTTCTCTTTGCAGAAGAGAGTTTCCTCGAGAAAAAGGCACACGGTCGTCATTTGGCAGGAGAGGGACCCTGAGATAAGAACGCACCCACAACCACCTCAGAAGCATCCACCTCAACAATAAAAGGTAGAGAGACATCAGGTTGTACCAAAATAGGAGCGGAAGCAAAACACTCTTTAATACTAGAAAAGGCTTTAAGCACATCTTCCGACCACAAGGAAAAATCCACCCCCTTATTAGTCATATCAGTGAGTGGCCTAACAACAGACGAATAATTCAAAATTAACTTTCTGTAATAATTAGCAAAACCCAAAAACCGCATCAGCGCCTTCTGATTCTCAGGAAGCTCCCAATCAAGCACAGCGCGGATCTTCTCAGGGTCCATCAGAAAACCAGAAGCGGAGAGAAGAAAACCAAGAAATTGAATTTTCAGAACCGCAAACACACATTTTTCCAGTTTAGCGTACAATTTATTCTCCTGCAGAATCAGCAAGACCTGACATAGGTGGTCCCGATGAATCTTGAAATCAGGAGAAAAAAATCAAAATGTCATCTAGATCAGTGTTTCCCAACCAGTGTGCCTCCAGCTGTTGCAAAACTACAACTTCCAGCATGCCCGCACAGCAAAAGGCTGTCCGGGCATGCTGGGAGTTGTAGTTTTACAAAAGCTGGAGGCACACTGGTTGGGAAACACTGATCTAGATACATCACTACAAATTTCCCCATTAAATGACAAAAATGCTGTTCACAAAGTGTTGGAAGACGACCGGAGCATTCATCAAACCAAAGGGCATAACCAAATTTTCAAAATGACCCTCAGGGGTATTGAAGGCCTTCTTCCATTCGTCCCCTTCCCTGACCCTGACTAGGTTGTATGCCCTTTTTAAATCCAGCTTAGAAAAAACTTTAGCTCCAACAATCTGGTTAAACAGGTCAGTGATCAGAGGAAGCGGATAGGGGTCACGAATTGTGATACGGTTAAGCTCCCTGAAATCCAGACAAGGTCTTAAAGAAGCATCTTTTTTCTTAACAAAAAAAAAAAAAAAAAAAAACAGCGGCAACAGGTGACTTCGAGGGTCTGATATGTCCCTTTCTCAGGCTCTGAGATATAAGTACACATGGCAACTCTCTCAGGTTGGGAGAGATTGTATAATCGTGATTTTGGCAGCTTGGAGCCTGTGATGAGATTAATAGGACAGTCGTCCTGGACACCACTCTCGAAAAACACATCAGAAAATTCAGAGAGAAAAGAAGGAACAGTTTTGGTAGAAACCTCTGAAAGAGATGCCGTGAGGCAATTCTCTCTGCAAAACTCATTCCAACCATTTATTTGCCTTGCTTGCCAATCAATGGTGGGGTTATGTTTAGTGAGCCAGGGTAGCCCCAACACTAGAGGAGTAGGTAATCCACTTGAGACGAAACATGACATATCCTCAACATGAGCGTCGCCCACAGTCAAATGGATATTGTGAACTATGCCCTTTAAAGATCTCTGAGAAAGTGGAGCGGAATCAATAACAAAAACAGGTATAGCCTTTTCCAAAGTGCACACCTGGAAACCATGCGTTGTTGCAAATTGATTATCAATGAGATTGATAGCTGCTCCACGATCTACAAAAAAAATCACAAACAATGATCTTGCTGTCTAGCGCCACCCTGGTATGTTGGAGAAAACGGGAACTACAAGCAAACTGCAAATCTTCAATTTCCGCATCAACCCTGCCAACAGTAGCTAATGGAAAGTTTTTCTTTTTATTACCCTCAGAATACCCCATGAACCTCCTAGAGAGGCAAACATTAGCCAAATGATTTATTCCCCCAAAACAGACACAAACCCTCCTCTGAGAGCTGAACCCTCTAGTATCAGAGGCAACCAAACCCAGCTGCATGGCCTCCTCCTCAGAGGGGATGGAGACAGACTGAGACCCCTGCGAACTGAATGAGACAGCCCCACTGTACTTGTACTGAATATGACATGAAAGAGTTGTCTCCTCTCTCTCTCTCTCTCTAAGGCGCCTGTCAATACGAACAGCTAGAGACATGGCAGTCTCTAACGACACTGGTCTCTCATGAAAAGCAAATGCATCTTTCAATCTTTCAGAAAGACCATGGCAAAATTGACTTCGGAGTGCAGCATCATTTCAACCAGTATCAGCTGCCCATCTCCGAAATTCAGAACAATATATCTCTGCGGACTGTTTACCCTGGCATAAAAGGATTCAGATTTAGAGTTTAGATTCAGCCAGAGCAATACGATCCGGGTCATCATATATCTGCCCCAGGGCTACAAAAAAATGAATCCACCGATCGGAGGGGGCGTGCCCCCACCGGCAGAAAAAAGGCCCAAGACTGAGCGTTATACCTGAGCAGCAAGATGATGATCCTCATCACCAGAGGAATGAGGCCCTAAGCAAAAATGTAGTTTGCAAGCCTCTCTAAAATTCTCAATACCCCCGGAGAATGTATCCGGAAGCGAGATCTTAGGCTCGGAACAAACTCCATGAATGCCAGCAGAACCGGTAACCTGAAACTGAGACACAGTTTAACGGAGGTCTGCTACTTCCAGAGAAAGACCTTTCATACGGTCAATCAAGGCTGAAACCGGATACATGGATGATGTTGCAGATAGCTGGAACTTATAAATAAACAACTGACTGGCTTGATCCCAAAATAAGGAGCATATAGGTAAGCCCTTTAAAACCCTAAGAGCTCTCCCTGACTGCTATGCACATGCAAGGGCCTCAATGGTAGACGATTGCATGCCCACGTACCTAAGACTGTGTGACACCTGAAAACCCTATAATAGTGAGAGGACACGACCACCGGCTCCCTGCACTGAATACGGACGAAGTCAGGGTCACCTAGAATCAAGCCAGCAAAGAAACACAATAAAGGGAAACGACTTATCTGAGCAAACAGCAGCAGCAGCCTCCAGCAGTGAACACTTCATCCAGGAAGTAGTATAAACCGCAAAGTGAGGAAGTATGGGAGGGAATATAAAGGAAGACAATTAGTTTAAATAAGTGACACCTGGCAGAAGGAAAGGAGCTGACAAAGTGAAAACAAAACAAAGAACGCCATACAAAAGGTAGGGAAGAACGTCTGTCTGACCTTCTTACAGGACTGGCGGTGACAGTCTTATTGTGTTTTTGCAGGTGACTGCATATTTTACTTACAGGTATAGCTGTGCACTAATTAAGGTCAAGTTATTTTTTATTTAGGCCTGTTTTCACTTTCACTTATATTTATTCTTATGTTGGACTTAGTGGACTGTTTGTGATCGGTTATACCATTTCCAGCACTGTAATTATTGTATACAGTTTTTAATGTGTTTGTGTTCCTCTTTAATAAAAATTAGATTGTATTTTTTGGATGTGCAGTTTTATTGTGGCTTTTCTTACATAGCTTTTGATAGTGTGTCCTAGGCCTGGCTCTTCTAGGTGTTCGAGGAGGGTAGTCTCAAGGGCAACTTTGGGAAGCTCAGGTGAGGGTGGCTGGAACGCTGCCTTGTTATTTTGATATACAAAGGGAGACCAGAAAGGGATGTCCCTTGTTAACGGTTTTATTTAATTTATTGAACCCCTGGCCCTAAATCTGTCAGCAGACAAATAAATAAAAGTTCAGAGATAGGCCACTTTCAGACGAGCATATTTGCAATATGTATATAGCCTGGATTTAATTTACCGGAATCCGCTGCTAATGTTAATGAATGGAGCTATTCACATGGGTTTATAATTTCAGTCAGTATTTGAAATCCACAGCATGTCCAAATTTTGTGTGGATTTGTTTCCAAATACGCCCATCATAATCTGTGAAGTACATAAATAATGAAGGAAGGAAGAAATACGCATGTAAATCCTGATGAAATCATGAAGCAATCCATATGAAAATACTGATGGTATATCATCAGGATCCTGAGCCAGAATACTGAAGGATTTCAATACACTCGCCTGAAAGCGGGCATAAGGAAATAAAACTGGCAATGTTTGCTGATGATTTACTTATGTATGTAAACAATGTATACAAAGGGAGTAACAAAATAATAAAGATGGCAAATATGAAATAAATCAAACAAAATATTGATGTTTGTAAAAGACGCTGACCTGACATGGAATAAAGGGTTAAATCTACATATAGCCAAAGAAGAGATGAAATATCTAGGAATTAAAATTAATAGAAACACTAAAAAGATGTATCAGGCTAATTTCTCCCCAATTTTGGAAAAAATTAAGGAGCTCCAAAGCTGGATGGCCCTACCCCTCTCCACTTTCGGAATATGTCACCCTCTAAGGGTCCATTCACACGTCCGCAATTCTGTTCCGCATTTTGCGGAACAGAATTGCAGACCCATTAGTTTCAATAGGGACAGGCGATGTCCCGGCCGGGTCCGCAATTGCGGATCCGCACTTCCGGGTCCGCAATTGCGTTCCCGAAAAAAATAGAGCATGTCCTATTCTTGTCCGCAATTGCGGACAAGAAAAGGCATTTTCTATGAGAGTGCCGGCGATGTGCGTGAGCAAATTGCGGAACGCACATCGCCGATGTCCGTGTTTTGCGGATCCGCGGATCCGCAAAACACGACGGACGTGTGAATTAGGCCTAAGGATGATAAGTTTTACTTGAATATTGTATCCCATACAGATGCTTCCCTTTGTATTACCCCTTGGAATACCGGAAGTTTTTCCGTTTTCATTGTTCTTCCCTATCTTCCTTGAGCCATAACTTTTTTATCTTTCTGTTCACATAGCTGTATGAAGACTTATTTTTGGCGGAACAATTTGTACTTTCTAATGCCTCCATTTAATATGGCATACAATGTAGTGGGATGCAGGAAAAAAATTTCAAATGGGGTGCAATTGGAAAAAAAATTGCATTTCGTGCACCATTTTACAGTTTTTTTTCTCACGGCGTTCCTTTTGTGGTAAAACTGATCTGTGACCTTCATTCTCTGGGTCAGTACGATTACAATGATACCACATATGTATAGGTTTTTATATCTAAATAGTGTAAAAATAAATATAAACTGTGAAAAAAAATTTTTTTACATCACCAATATTCTGACCCACATAACTTTTTTACAGTTATATCTACTGAACTGTGTGGGAACTAAATTTTTGTGGGACAATATGTAGTTTTTATGGATACCATTTTGGAGTGTGTGTGACTTTCTGATCACACTTCATACATTTTTTTGGGGTAAGAGTGATGAAAAGTGATGAAAAAAATGGCAAATTGGCCATTTTGACTCATTTTTCCATTACACCATTCCCGTATTGGAAAAATATTTTTATATTTTAACAGCACGGCCGTTTTTGGACGCGATGATGCCCATGATGTTTATATTTTTTGTTATTAATAATGTCATCATCATTATTGCCGGTCTCAGTCATTAGCCGTGTGTTTAAAATAGTGGAGAGCCGCCGGTCATGACGCCCGCTGCAAATGCAAGTGGGCGGCATGTTTGCACTTCACTCCAGCGCCGTACATATACGGCGCTGGTAGGGAAGGGGTTAAAGAACAAAGATATAAGATCAAGAGAAACATCTTTTCTTAGATTTATCTGGAAAAATAAAAAAGCTAGGGAAGCTAAAGATGTTTTCTATCAAAATAAAACAAATGGCGGGATAGCATTTCCAGATCTACCTCATTATAACCTAGCATGTATCTTGAGGTACATAAAAGAATGGTTTTATGGTGGGGTTTACTTAAATGGGTTGTCTCACTTCAGCAAATAGCATTTATTATGTGTATTGTTATTACCCATATTGCTTCCTTTTTACCTGCAATCCATCAGCAGTGGTCGTGCTTGCACACTATAGGAAAAAGCACTAGCCCATGCGTGCTACCACGGTCCCAGCCACCAAATAGGCCTGCACTTTTTCCTATAGTGTGCTAGCACGACCACCAATGATGGACTGCAGGGTGGTCTTAACCATGGAAACGGAAGAGGTATATAATGTGATGAAAAAATGAATCCAGCTAGCAAAGGAAGCAATATGGATGATAACAATATCTTAATGAGTGGCTTGTATTAACTTTGTATACAAGATAAATGCCATTTGTGACACAACCTCTAATTGACCATCAATTGGAGAGAGAACTGTTGTATCCCATTCCAGGGCTTGTGTATTCTAGGAAGCAAGACATTAATAGAGAACAATACACTAATATAGTGTTTATAGACACACAAAAAAGCTGTGGTATTAAACGGAGAATATTCAATATACATGTTCACTATGACATGGATATGACTATAAAGATTCACCCTGCACTATTTTCACTCTTTCAAATGTAAAAATGGGAATACCTCCAGCCAATAGGCATAAAAGTCATAAAGGACCTGATAGATGATTGGGGGAGAATTAAGACGTTTGAAGAAATACAAGAAATATATTACATCAAGGAATCCTTTTTCTTTGACTATTACGGTTTATTTACGAAAATAAAAACCTTGTTTAGTAGGTATAATAATTTAATGGGCACTATGACGAAAGCACCTTTGTCACAGGGAGTTGGAGAGGCCTGCTTGCCAGCCTCTTGCCCTGTGACTATGGCCCCGGTGACAGTTAGTAAGCAAAATGAACATTGCCTGTGACGCAATTAACAATCACAATGGACATTGCCTGTGACCTTATTAACAATCACAATGCACATTGCCTGGGACACAATTAACAATCACAATGGACATTGCCTGCCTCCTCAGGTCGCCGGGGGAGTAGCCCTTGCTGGAGGACTTGCATAAAAGGCCAAGCTTTGGCCATCCAATAAAGAAGTTCTGCTTTAACCCTTCATGAAGTCTTGGCTCATGGTTGGCGGATGGGATAACTACACTCTTGGGGTTGCTATAACACAATACTCCCCTGAGTATTTGCTCTTGTAAGAGCTTGTTCCTGGTTTCTGCTTTCTGGAGTCAGGAGAGGTTCACCCAGTGGAAGCTGAAGCCCGGTCTTGGGTCCAGAGTGGGTGGAGGGCGACAAGACCCCAACCAACCAAGCTGCAGGCGGTTTGTGGGGTCTGTGGTGGTTTTGGTGTCCGGTGGAGTGCTTGGAGCCCTCGGGAAGCGCTTGGAGCAAGCGTCAGCAGAAGGTGCCCAGCCGGAGTGCCAGGCGTTCCGTTACAGGGACAATGAATAAAAATAATAAAATATCATACTTATGTAAGCACCATAGATATCACATAGAAGAAAAAAGTCACAAGGGATCTATGGACTCTAAATGAAAAAAATTCTAAATATACACGAATAAAAATTGTGTATATTGATCATAAAATAATCTGAAATGTGGAGAGAAATGTACTGGAGAACAATACACCAAGCGATCTATGCCTTTAACCTAGCGCTTAAGAAATATATTAAGGCCTCTTTCACACGGGCGTCACGTTTGACGCCCAGATAAGAGGCGGGTGCGTTGCAGGAAAATGCGTGATTTTTCTGCACGAGTGCAAATAATGTGTTTTGCACGCGCATGTGAAAAATCGGCATGTTTGGTACCCAGGCCTTCATCACTGAAGTCCGGTTTCGGGTTGAGTATTCTGTATATTTTATTATTTTCCCTTATAACATAGTTATAAAGGAAAATAATAGCATTCTCAATAGAGAATGCAAAGTAAAAAGGGCAATAGAGGGTTAAAAATAATAAAAAAACTAACTCACCTACTCCATTTAATCGCGTAGCTGCCGGTCTCCTGTTCTGTCTTCAGCTGGGCGGGGGGTGAAGGACCTTCAGTGATGTCACTGGGTCACATGGTCCAATCACCTGCTTCCATGAGCTAATATGCTGGTGACAGATTCCCTTTAATACGTGGCCTATGGCCGTGTCCTAATTTGAGGACGTTTTAAGATGTGAGGGGAATACAGACTAGCAAAAAACAAACAATGCAACAGCACTCTCAAACACAAATAATATCAAGGCGATCTCTTTCGGATAGGAAACTAACACTAAATACCACATTCACTGGTGACATACTGGCCACCATTAAAATACAGACTAGGGGGCGCAATCACACAACCGTAGTGTTTTGCGCATTCGCAAAACACGGATACTGGCCAGTGTGCATTTCATAATTTGTGGACTGCACATAGCCACAACTATAATAGTAAATGCCTATTCTTATCTGCCATTGTGGACAAGAATAGGACATGCTCGATCTTTTTTTGCAGGGCTGCGGAACAGAACCACGGATGTGGACAGCACATGGTGTCTGGATCTTTTGCAGTCCCATTAAAATGAATGGGTCCACACCCATTCCGCAAAATTGCCATCTGAATGAACCCTAGGCCTGATCCATGGTTTCATGTGTTACATGTCGAAACTGAATCATCTAATGAAAAAATTACGTTTTTGGACATGCTACCTGTACACTTCATTTTACTTGCAGCAAAGAAGACCATATTGGATCATTAGATATATGCCTTGCCGCCTCCATATGCACATATGAGGATTATATTAAAGAGATTGATTCTATTGAAGCTAAGGTCCCAAAGGAAAAATAATATATATACACACATACATATATATTGTCGTTGTCGTCGTATCTCTGGGGGTGGGAGCCAAACCGCCCGTCGAGTTAACAAGAGCAGAAAGTTGAACGCAGGACTTACCATCGAGCGTATGAGTGACTAGGGGCGCACAATCACAACCGAGAGTATATCTTCAAGATGATAGCATTTTTATTGATTACATAGACAACGTGTTTCGGGGTTCAACGCGACCCCTTCATCATCCATTCAGTCCTTTCCCCCTACATTCACAAAGCCCATAGCATTCAAACAACTATCATATCCCCTAACCACTTTGATCTATAGTTATGTACACATAAAACACTCCTGTCACTCGTATGTCAAGTATTATTGTTCCTTGTTTATTTATTTATCATTTACCAAACACTATACACTTTCTATTCTTTCCATTAACGACTATAATTCAACATTCCTTATGTCCAGGCAACCCAATAACGCTTTCAATGCAAGCGCCGATACCATTAGACTAGCGCTTCCATCATATGCGCTCTCATAGGTCTCGGCATTCCAGTTTTAGCCTCCGTACAGCGAGGCACATGAGCCCGCCCCACCCCCAAGCGTTCAACCTATCACAGCATAAGAGGACGTTCTTCTGCATAGTGGTGAGCGCGAACTGTAAGCGTTCACCACGTGCAGGAGCGTCTTTACACGCCAGGAGCCTGAGTTCCCCAGCTCTATCAAAAAAGTAATATGCCACCCCAAGACTAGTGTGTCCTTATTAATCAAATAATCAAATAAGTTCATGCTAAGCATGGCTCATGCAAAGCACTGCTCACACACAGCCTTTAAACAAATAGGAGTAATATTGGTGGGGACTTTTTTAATGATAATATTTTGTTAGTTATGATAATTGAATGTCTGACATAGGTGTCCTGTGGGCATATACAAAATATTTCCTTTTAAAAAATATTGATGAAATAATAAGTCTGATACTTTAAGTCCACACATTAAAATACCTATATTGAAAATACCTCTACATAATATGTAATTGATTAAAGAACTACCTTTAGTAGCTTCTCATTACCCCTCCTTTCTATGCACAACAGCACCAAATATATAGAAGGCGAACAAACAGAATACCCTAGCGCTCGAAGAATTTCAGGCAACATAAGCAATTTTTTATGTTTATCACATTTTATTATCTTACATTACTAATTATATTTACTATTTATTCAACCAAGTTACTCTTTTATAAGAAGGTAACAATACGCGCTATTTATGTCTATTATGACTGTAAAAATGTTTTAACATGATATACCGTACATATATATTCTTTTACATTACACTGGGGATTTTTTTACCCTTTTTGGTTTTAAGTACAATGAATTATTATTATTTACTAATTATCATTATTTTTATATATTATTCTACCTTTTATACTGGTTTTTCTGCTTTGTATGTTTTAGACTTGAAAATGGAGTCGCGTTGAACCCCGAAACGCGTTGTCTATGTAATCAATAAAAATGCCATCATCTTGAAGATATACTCTCGGTTGTGATTGTGCGCCGCTAGTCACTCATACGCTCGATGGTAACAGTCCTGCGTTCAACTTTCTGCTCTTATATACTAGAACACATGGGGCACTATGGAGAAGGGGGGGAGCAATATGGGCGCATCCACTGGCGACCCTGTCTTATATACTGCCACACATGGGGGCCACTATGGAGAATGGGGGAATAGGAGCACTATTGGTGTCATTATCTAGGTACATCATACTGGCACACATTATGGGGGCATTTTATACTTGCACATTGTCAGGGACCATGGGGACAAGGGGAGGTGCACTTTTGGTGCACGATACAGTAGTATTTTATAATGGCGCAAATTATAGGGCACTATGGCTCAACTGGGGGCACTAAGAGTTTTTTGGGCACACAGTAGGGGGCATTGGCACACATTATGAGGGTACTATGGGGACATTGGCTCTACAGGGGGCACCAAGAGGAGGTATTTTTTATACTGCCACATAAGAGGCCATTTTTATGTACTGGCACACTTTATAAGGAGGCATTTTTCTACTGTTACACATTAAAAAGAGAATTATTACTATTGGGGGCCTTTATAGTAAGCTTTATTACAGTTGAAGGACTATAAGGAACTTGAATACTAGTATGAGCACTATGGGAGCATTACTTCTGGGACACAGTGGGGACATTATTACTGTAGGGGCACTATTAATACTATGTGTTGTCTGGTAGATAATTATTTCTATTGGTGGGACTTTGGGGAGCACTGTCACTTTGGTGGGCACTCTGGCACGGTATTGGCTTAACACAATTATTTTTGGGGAACATTATGTTTACCCTATTAGTGTCAGGAACATTGTTTCCTGGGAGCAGTTATTTTTTAGGGCACTGTGTGCCAATAATTATTGAAGGGAAACTATCTGTGTGTAACTAGTATAGGGAGCACAGCAGGCACATTATTAGAGGTGGCAGGATGATGCAAAACTAGGAAACTAAGATGTCTGTCTGTCAAACACTGCAGAGAGAAGAGATGGCTGAAAGAAATCATCATGGCGGTGTGGTCTGAAAGGAGAAGATGAGGACAGAGAGCATCGACATCAAAGGAGACGTCAATGGATGTAAGAGGTATGTGGACCTGTATAAAGCTACCTTCACATCCGAGTTCATGAAATAATAAGTCTGATACTTTAAGTCCACACATTAAAATACCTATATTTCCTCAAAATTTTTTTAATAAAAAGTAATCAAAAAGTCCTACACACCCCATAATGGTATCAACTAAAAGTTCAGATCGCCCCACAAAAAATAACCCCCCATACAATGCCAAACACTTAATTACAAAAAAGTTATGGGGGTCAAAATATGGCGACAAAAAAACTAAATAACAAATTTCCCACTTTAGAATTTTTTTTCACTATCAAAACACAAGAAAAACTATACATATTGGGTATTGCCAAATTCGTACTGACCTGTAGAATAAAACTAAATGGACAGTTTTATCGCACATCAAGCGTCGCAATTTAAAAACCCGTAAAATTGTGGTGGAATTGTTTTTTTTTTTGCAATTTCACTCCATTTGGAATTTTTTCCCCGCTTCCCACTACATCGTATGCAATATTAAGGGGTGGCGTTGGAAAGTACAACTTGTCCCGCGAAAAAAAAGCCCTCATATGGCCATGTAAACGTAAAAATAAAAAAATTATGGCTCTCGGAAGGCAGGGAGCGCAAAACGAAAATGCAAAAATGAAAACACCCTGAGTCCTTAAGGGGTTAAAGACCCGCCAGTCTAACTTTTCAAGGCACTCCAAGGCTTCATAACTGTTAGCTCTTTCCAATCCGAGGTGGTTATGAGATGGTCATACAATGAGGCATCAGACCACCACCGGTAAATTATCCTTTTCAGTGAATACTCTCTCCTCCAGCTAGAAGAAATTAGCCACCCAGAACTCAATCTTGAATAGTTAAGATCTGAAGTCTTTATTCAATAGTACGTGTATTCATAGGACATTGGGGGGTGGGAACACCAAAATTACTGTAGTGGGTGATATGTTATTATTGGGAATTCAGTAAACAATACTGGTATCTGCCATATACAATACATGAAAGGGTTATGTTACATATTGGCCAAGGTTAGTCTAGATGCTATCAAGTTAAACTCGTTACAGCTTGCTGTCATGTACGTGAGGTTCCTGTTATCCATTGTATTTCCAAGTGATAACTGTCTGTCATCTCCTGTAGTGTCAATGTCTGGTGGGATGGGTTCGCATACTTTAATAAAGAGCCCTCTGGAGTATGTGTCTTCTGAGGAAATTAACTGTATGGTGTCTAAACCGTGTATAATCCATACAAGTTGCAGTCCCTGATAGAAATATAATATATGTCTAATATACATCTGATAGCAAGGTTAAAAAATCCCTTTCAATCCCGTTCCTCGAAATCTATTGCTCAGTCCTCATCACTAAGGTCTCGCTCACAGCACTCTTCGCTGAGTACCTCATTGGTGTTGGCACGGAGTACCTCATTGGTGTTGGCACGTGAAAAAGCGGAAGTAGAGAAGGTACAAGCTCACTGCATTAGAAAAGAAGCAGCCATTAAGGCACAAGTCGCAAAGACACAAGCCCAATCTCAAGCTAATCAAGCAGATATACAAGCCAAATCTCAAGCTAATCAAGCAGCTATACAGGCTCAAGCACAAGCTATACAAGCCCAATCTCAAGCTAATCAAGCAGCTATATAGGCTCAGGCGCAAGCGACCAATGCCAAGGCTGAGTTGAATGTCCTTCAGAAGGAAAGGGAAGAAGCAGCAGCAATTGTTGAACTCAGAGTTCTTGAAGAAGCTGCTGAAGAAAAAGAAGCTTATCATCCTATGTCCAAGATATCTAATGACTCAGAAGAGCGTACCCTGCAATTTGTCCTAGACCAAAACAAAGTCAATGCATTTGTACTAAAAGATTTGGCCTCTGCACGCCAGCCTGCTGAACTCATGCGAGTAGAAAAAGAGGCAGCTTATAACTATACAGTTAACCCCAGACCAGTGGACATTTCTCTTTCTTTCAAACCTCTGAAACATTACACAGTATTTCAGGTGCCATTAGACACCAAGCCACTTCAAGCTCATCAAATCACATTAAAACCTCCTGAGACTAGTTGCATAGCAACCAAGACACTGGCACGAACATTACCAGATGTGAAGCCTTCACTTACACTTAACCCAGCTGCCACTCCATTCCATCTTTCAACCCCCAAACACAGGGTATCAGATGGTGCCAACACCAGCGAGGGAGAAGTTCCCGTCGCCATGATGCAGGAAAAAAAATTACGCATCAGAAATCGCTAAGTACCTCACCCTCAGGGACCTCATCGGTACTAGCCTTACGAACGTTGATAATCGCCCAGTGAAGGGTTGAACAGAATAAGCTATATGGTCTGTATGAATGACAGGATGTCGGATAACATCATACTAGAGGATGAAGGTATTTACATTTAGCTGTATTTCCATATAAGGAAGTGTTTCTTCTCAGCACTATTGTATATGTGAGCCACATCTCTTTCCTGTTATGTATGTATGTATAGGAAGCAGATCATGAGATTAAAAGTTAGAGCTGTGTCTGGGACAGACCGTGTGTGTGTGTCATGGACAAAGCTCTCCAGGCGCCTGACTCTGGGATCGAAGGAGGAATCAGGTAGCAGACAAAAGCAAGAATGTTTCAGCTGGGAGCTCGTCCGGGATAGAATACGGAGATGGTTCGGTGAGTCCGGGAGCTTCTTAGTTTCTTTTTTTTAAGATTGTGGGGCTTCCGATGCTTTCCGAAAACTCTCTGTTGTTTCTATCTTGAATCCACTTCAGACACACTGAAAGGAATACTATCTATATTTTGGCAAGATAGACAGTCGGTCTTTAGGCAAGATAGACTGTAAATAGTCTCTAACTCTAGGAGATAAATTCTATAGGGAAGAATTTAAAAGAGAAGTTCTTTTGGCAAGAATTCAAATATTCAAGTGCGGTCATTGTAATAATTTAAGATTACCAATTTCCCTAAGAGGACAAAAGAAATTATTTCCACTACGAATCAGTACAAACATGAAATAAAAGAATTTTTAACTTGTACTTCAGAGAATATTATTTATATTATAAAAAGTCTTTGTAAACACCAATATATTGGAAGGACGAAGAGATCACTTAACTTAACCACTTCAGGCCCCCTAGCTTAAACCCCCTTAATGACCAGACCACTTTTTACAATTCTGCACTACACTAATTTCACGGTTTATTGCTCGGTCATACAACTTACCACCCAAATGAATTTTACCTCCTTTTCTTCTCACAAATACAGCTTTCTTTTGGTGGTATTTGATTGCTGAGATATTTCGTTTTTCTGATGTTAATCAAAAAAGACAGCAATTTTCTCGAAAAAAGTGTATTTTTAACTTTTTCTGGTAAAATTGTTCAAATATAATTACATTTCTATACAAGTTTGTGTCAGAATTTATTGTGCTACATGTCTTCGATAAAAAAAATCCAATAAGTGTATATTTATTGGTTTGCGCAAAAGTTATAGCGTTTACAAACTATGGTACAAAAAAGTGAATTTTCGCATTATGAAGCAGCTCTGACTTTCTGAGCACCTGTCATGTTTCTTCAGGTGCTAGAATGCCAGGATAGTATAAATACCCCCCAAATGACACCATTTTAGAAAGAAGACACCCCAAAGTATTTGCGGAGGGGCATGGTGAGTTCATGTATGATTTCATTTTTTTTTTTCACAAGTTAGCGAAAAATGAAACTTTCTGAGGAAAAAATAAATAAATAACGTTTCCATTTCTGCTAACTTCTGGCAAAAAAAATAAAAATCTCCCACGGACTCACTATGCCCCTCAGTGAATACCTTTGAGGTGTCAACATTACGAATTAGGGTCATTTGTGGGGTGTGTTTACTGTTCTGGCATTTTGGGCAGGGCTAAATTGTGAGCAACATTGTAAAGCCAAAAGGTACTCGTTGGACTTTCGGCCCCTTTACGCACCTAGGCTACAAAAAAGTGTCACACATGTGGTATCGCCGTACTCAGAAGAAGTAGGGCAATATGGTTTGGGGTGTATTTTTACATATACCCATGCTGGGTAAGAGAAATATCTCTGTAAATTGTAAACTTTGTATAAAAAAAATTAAAAAGTTGTCGTTTACAGCGATATTTCTCACACAAAGTATGGGTATATATATAAAAATACACCCCAAAACAAATTGCCCTACTTCTCCTGAGTACGGCGATACCACATGTGTGACACTTTTTTGCAGCCAAAATGCGCAAAGGGGCCCAAATTCCAATGAGTACCTTTAGGATTTTACAGGGCATTTTTACGCATTTGGATTCTCACGCTTTAGGGCCCCTAAAATGCCAGGGCATCTATTGTTCCCACTATAGAACAAGCGCAAGATTCTTTGTCCGGTTTTAAACAGGGCAGAATAGGGGCGGACGCCTTTTTTGCAGAATGTGAAGGAGATGACTGTGCATACCATCAGCACGAAGTCTTTAGAAACCAAGATTATACACCTGTCTGACAAAGAAGTGAGGCTGTTCTGGAACATTAAATCATTAAAATCATACAAAGAATGTGGAAGAGTACCGAGAGGACTCAGAATCTACAAAGAAATGTTCCAGTATAATGATGATCCCTCGTTTGTAGAGACATAGAAGACATTACATATTCACTTTTCTAACCAGATCCTGGAGACAGTTCTGGCTAGAGACGAACAGGAGTATGGTTCTGTTATGCAAGAACTACAAAGAGCTAAAGAAGAACTTAAAACCAGGTTAACGGACCAGCAGCATAATGGCTTTGAAAAAAGACTTAATAAAAAGCTAACTGTGTTGCAAGCAGAAATTAAAGAACACAAACGCGACAAATTTTTGAGAGATAAAAACGACTATGAACACGATAAGATCTTTGATTGGAACAGGAGGAGAAGCCACACCAGGAAGACCCAGCGCCGTCCACGGGGTGATTACTGGACAACTGACTCGGATTCGAGTCCATCAGAAGGAGGATCATTTACTCCCCGCCCTGCTCAGGTCCCTTTAGAAGGAGGGCCAGGAGAGGCAGGGGAAAGAGCCGAAGATCCAGAGAGAGAAAAAGTTATCAGTGTCCGCAGATCATCCAGGAGGAGGCGCCAAATATCCTGGAAGAAGTAGAACTTGCATCATCCTCTAATGAAACAGCCGAGGACTTAATCTCAGCGGACTGGAGCTGCCACCGGGCTGCACCTCAGTCCTTAATAAGGGACTGGGGTTCAGCCTAGTGGAACAGTTCAGTCCTGTTGATTTTGAAATTGACCTTTATAGGAGTGTGCGGAAATTATATTTGAAAAAAACGTTCTCTGACATGGGCCCGAGTCGATCGATACCACTGCCGGGTTAACTCCCGGCTACAATGAGCGTAGTAGAATTTCACATGCAACAACGGTATACCGCCGAAGAAAAAGAATGCGTTTTATTCTTGACAGGTCTTGAGAGACAGAATGCGGAATTGAATAAACAGGAAAGTAGGTTCACTGGAGGTATTGGGTCCACGTTTTTTCCGCCAATGTCGACTGGCTCAGTTATCGACCTTTTCCACAAAAAAGTTCTGTCCGATATGCGTGCATTGGTTTTTCCAATGGCACCACAGAACATCACCAATGAAGAGAGAAAAGCACTCAAATGGTTGAAAAATTGTGTTGATTTATTGATTAAGCCGGCTGACAAGGGCGGAAACGTGGTCCTTTTAACCAGGCAGTATTATGTAGAGGAGGCAATGCGCCAATTGAACGACACTACAGTGTATAAAAGACAGGGTAAGAACCCGATTCCCGAAGTTATGGACAGATTGCATACCCTAATGGATAAATTCATTGGGGGAGGCTTTTTGCCCAAGGGGCTAAAAGGGAAGTTGATTCCCGAGTTCCCAGTCAATCCTACTTGGTATTTCGTCCCAAAGATCCATTAGTCGCTGACCCACCCCCCTGGACGCCCCATTGTGTCGGGGGTTGGGTCAGCGACTGAAGCGATCTCGCGGTACGTAGATTGGCTTCTCAGACCACTCCTTTTGGTCACTCCCACATATCTTAAGGACACTGGCGATTTCCTCCGTGCACTCAATATCTTTGAGTGGCGGGAGGAGTATCGGTTAGTGTCCTTGGACGTGGAGAGTCTATATACCCGCATCCCACATCTACAGGGGGTTCAAGCCGTTTGTTATGTGTTGCGACATGCAGGCAAGGGGGAATTGTTTCAGGCTTTTGTAGCTGAAGCCTTGAATCTCATCTTAACGAATAACGTATTCCAATTTGATGATAAATGGTACCGCCAGATACTAGGTACGGCAATGGGTACACCAGTCTCTTGTACCTTTGCCAACCTGTATCTGGCGGTATTTGAAGAACTGTATGTTTTCTCGGTGGATAACCCCTATCTGAAGTTCATCCACCTTTACCTCAGATATGTGGACGATGTGTTCCTGGTCTGGTCAGGCAGTGAGTTCGAGTGTGAGCAGTATGTGAAATACCTAAATACAAATAACAACATGAACATGAAGTTCACTATGAATTTCGGGGGGTCATCTCTAGACTTCCTTGATGTTCAAGTGTCAGTTACAAATGGGGTCTTGCAGACCACTGGTTTTCGTAAGCCCACTGCCACGAACTCATTGCTTCACCAGAAAAGTTACCATCCCGACACCGTAAAAAAAGCTGTCCCTTTTGGACAGTTTGTCCGTCTCCGCAGGATCAATAGCAGCGACGCGGGATATCTTAGACAGGCTCATGAATTGAGGCACCGACTAATTAAACGGGGTTATGCACCGAGAGAAGTGTTACAGGCTCTTCACCGTGCGGCTAAATTAGACCGCACTAACTTGTTGATCGAAAAAGAGAAACAGAGAGATAGGCAGCAGTTCGCCCTTGCTTTTAGATATAGCCCTATGGCGGATGCCATGAGACAAGCGATTTATAGCAATTGGGACATACTCCGTGGTGATTCTGCACTGATCAACATAGTTGGACAGCGTCCAATTGTTACATTTCGGAGATGCCACACGATTAAGGACACTTTAGTCCGCAGCACCTTCACACAACCTAAGAAACGTGATTGGTTGTCTGCAAGACCAGTGACTGGTAACCATGAATGTGGATTTTGCTCGTTCTGTTCCTACAATGCAAGGAGTAAAGTCATCCAATTAGGTGGAATAACATGGGTCGTGAAAGACCTCATAACTTGTCGCATCTCATACGTAGTATATGAAATGCTATGCGTATGCCACACTTTATATATTGGCAAAACGATCAGGCCTTTAGTTGAGAGAGTCCATGAACACATTGGTTCTATAATGACAGGTAGGGGCTCACCTAGGCTGATACAACATGTTCGCGAGCAACATGGGGGTGATCCGCGTTGCCTCACATTTGCAGGGAGTGAAGTAGTGCGGTGCCCTCCCCGTGGTGGTGATAGACACCGCACACTTCTGCGGTGTGAGGCAAGGTGGATCATGAAAACCCAAGCTATGGGTCCCCATGGTCTTAATAACAAAAATGATATGTCAGTTTTCTTGTGAATACTCGCAATCCATGATGTGGTCTTTAGGTATTGCACTTGCACAACCAATCAAATAGGCGCATTATAACCGCACACTATACTCACTGTTCGTGATAATTGTTGTGCGTATATTTCGCACTTTATAAGGATTATGTACGCGCGAAACGGCCGCCCCCCTTTAGTTACCTGCATTGGCGTCCGCCCGCAAGCCCTCTTCTGCGATTCCATGCTGTAATTACAGCGAAATAAAGCAAGATTGAAGACTCCCATAGTGAGTGCCGCCTCCTTTCATTGTTCTCTCAACACAGTGTAATTGTATTTTTACATATACCCATGCTGGGTAAGAGAAATATCTCTGTAAATTGTAAACTTTGTATAAAAAAAATTAAAAAGTTGTTGTTTACAGCGATATTTCTCACACAAAGTATGGGTATATATATAAAAATACACCCCAAAACACATTGCCCTACTTCTCCTGAGTACGGCGATACCACATGTGTGACACTTTTTTGCAGCCAAGATGCGCAAAGGGGCCCAAATTCCAATGAGTACCTTTAGGATTTCACAGGGCATTTTTACGCATTTGGATTCTCACGCTTTAGGGCCCCTAAAATGCCAGGGCAGTATAAATACCCCACATGTGACCCCATTTTGGAAAGAAGAGCCCCCAAGGTATTCCGTGAGCGGCATGGCGAGTTCACAGGAAAAAAAATGTTGGCACAAGTTAGCGGAAATTGATATATATATTTTTTTTTTACAAAGTCTCATATTCCACTAACTTGTGACAAAAAATAAAATTTTACATGAACTCACCATACCCCTCATGGAATAGCTTGGGGTGTTTTCTTTCCAAAATGGGGTCACTTGTGGGGTGTTTGTACTGCCCTGGCATTTGAGGGTCTCCGCAATCATTACATGTATGGCCAGCATTAGGAGTTTCTGCTATTCTCCTTATATTGATCATACAGGTAATGAGATTTTTTTTTTCCGTTCAGCCTCTGGGCTGAAAGAAAAAATAAACGGCACAGATTTCTTCATTCACATCGATCAATGTGGATGAAAAAATCTCTGCAAAAATCAGTGACTGCGGTGCGGTGGGCTAGGCACTAACTACCTAACAAGTAGCTAACTAACTGGCGGTGATAAGGGACCCTTAGGCCCCTTGCGGACCCATTCATTTCTATGGGGACAGACTTTGTCCCGCTCGGATCCGGAATTGCGGATCCGCACTTCCGTTCCGCAAAAATATAGAACATGTCCTATTCTTGTCCGCAATTGCGGACAAGAAAAGGCATTTTCTATATAGTTCTGGCAATGTGCGGATCTGCAAAATGCGGAAAGCACATTGCCGGTGTCCGTGTTTTGGGGATCCGCAAAACACATACGGACGTCTGAATGGAGCCTTACAGAGGGGTGATCAATGACAGGGGGGTGATCAGGGAGTCTATATGGGTGATCAGGGGTCAATAAGTGACAGGGGGGGTGTAGTGTGGTGCTTGGTGCTACTTTACAGAGCTACCTGGTCCTCTGGTGGTGGATCCCAGCAAATGGGACCACCAGAGGACCGGTGTGAACGTCTCGCGAGATGACGCACAGATGCGTCTGGCCAGAACAACACGACCGCCAGCTGGACGCATCCGTGCGTTAGGCGGTCGTGTCGATGTTAATTCAGGGGGGGTTTGCATGTAAAACCTTTTTTTTTAATACTATGTTTTTCTTTTTTCTTTTACAATTTGCATTTAACATTTAACTTCATTTTTTCCCCCCACAGCCTAGAGAGGCTGTACAGCAGAGTACAGAAAGCAATCTACATCTAAATCAGCCTCACAAAATAAACGCTCTCGCTTTAAATCTTTGGAAAGATCAAGGAGAACCAAGTCTCGCCCTTTGAGGAAGGTAAGGAGTTCCTAAGGAGTCATGATATCTGCTTCAGATGCTGTGTATCCACTGAGCATTTAGCCAGAGACTGTAAGGTTCCAGTCAAGTGTTCTGAATGTAATAGTTACTATGTTACATCTGTCCACTGTTCACCCGGGACCAATCAGGCGGAACCTAGAACCAGTTAGATGGCAAAACACCATTCCGATCAAGGCGGGGAGAGTCACGGCGGGGAGAGTGCCCACCGACCAACCACTACAGTCACGCCCAGATGCACAAAAGTATGCAGAGAAGGACTTGTGTGCGCTAAGTCTTGTTCTAAGATTTGCCTCGTGGATGTGTTTCCTACTGCACAATCAGAGAAGACCATAAGAATGTATGCTATTCTAGATGACCAAAGTAATCGTTCCCTAGCTAGCCCTTAGTTCATTGATCTGTTTAGGATAGAGGGAAAAACGACACCCTACACCCTAGGAACATGCTCTGGTCTTGTGACAACCTCAGGAAGAAGAGCTAATAGTTTCACCTTGAAACCCATCAAAGGAGATAAGAAACTCTCTCTTCCAACCCTTATTGAGTGTGACAAATTGCCGGACGCAAGGGATGAGATTCCCACACCTGAAGCAAAAATACATAGGGTGACAGCACCATTGTAGGTAAATACCCAAAGTCCATATAGTGGCGGTGCCTGCGATGTTAGGACCTGACCATTGGTCCCCAATACGATACCAAAAGGAAAAGATCGTGGCACTCCTTCGTCTGTCGAAAATATTCTTTATTCCACCTTAAAGTGCGACGTTTCGACTTTAATCAAGTCTTTATCAAGCAAGATCAATGCTTGATAAAGACTTGATTAAAGTCGAAACGTTGCACTTTAAGGTGGAATAAAGAATATTTTCTACAGACGAAGGAGTGACGCGATCTTTTCCTTTTGGTATTCCCACACCTGAAGCAGCACAGCATTACCCTCATCTCAGGAACATAGCCAGAGAGATTCCTCCCCTTGATAGTCATGCCGAGATCCTACTCTTGCTAGGTAAAGACATTCTTGAGGCTCATAAGGTTCTGGAACTTCGCAATGGCCCCTTCAACGCTCCATATGCCCAGAAACTTACAGTGGGTTGGGTCATCGTGGGGAATGTATGTCTCGACAGAGCCCGCAGACCCTGCCAAGTACACTCCTTCAGAACTGATGTATTAATAGGGGGACGAACTTCTTACTTCAGGAGGTATCCTAACCACTACTATGTGCAAGAGGTTCCTTGCCCAAATATTCTAAAAACTTGTTCATCAGAAAGCAGCTTAATTCCCAAGGAGTCAGCTGCAGAAGAATGTTCCTGGACAGAAGGGCAGCATGTAGAAAGGCCTTCAGGATCTCAATTGGAGCCCTCTTCAAGCCCTTCCCAGCTTTGCAGTCCTCACACAGTTTATCATAATTAATCCAATATCTTCACTGACAAGCCTTCTGATTCATGTAGTTCTGATGAGACACCGCACAAATGTGAGCCTTCCAGTCAACCGTTTGACAATGAGTTTAATTCTGTAAAGGTAGTATCTTCTGAACGTTCCATAAATGAGCTTCCTTCAACAGAGGAAGTGTTTATTTCAGATACTTTGCAAGAACCTTCAGTTCCATCTGTAGTTGTTGATTGCACCCAAGAGGATCATAGTTCTTCCCAATCTTCAACGGATGAGCACTGTCATATTGCTCAGCCTTTTCTGGAAACCACAGGGAAAAATTCACCACCAATATCCATGACAAATACTGCATGTCAACAACCCAAGTCTGTATGTACAAAGACAGATCCCATTTCATAAGTGAAAAGCAGACACGAGCATTCGCGTTCACGATCCATAGACAAAAAGCAATCTACATCAGCCTCACAAAATAAGCGCTCTTGCTCTAAATCTTTGGCAAGATCTGGGAGAACCAAGTCTCGCTCAGCTTCTAATTCTCCTGTAGTAAAAAAGAAGAAATCCACATCTGGGGTGCATAAAAGATCACTCAAGAATAAACCAGAAAAGATAGGAAATATTCCTGTGCCATTTGGCGTTTTCAAAGAGCACAACCTTTATAAGTTTCGATCAAAGCAGGTACAACATCTCACCAGTCAGTTCTGGAAAAGGTGGAGAAGAAAGTACAGGGCCCCAGATGGCGACCAAAATGGTCGCCAATGCGACTTAGAATTACAAAATGGCTACAAGACTTTGTAGTCTTGTCACCATTTGCGCCTAGACCCTCTGCTGATGTCTCTTTAAGAAAAAAAAGTCTTTCAAGGCGTCTGCTGCACGCCGGCTTTTTCTTCTGTGGTTATACTTAGCCTGCGCGCTCCAGTGTCAGGAGAAAGCCCCGCCTATACATTTTGCCATTGGCTGCCAAGTGTAACCCACAAACTACAATCTGCTGGTCTGGTCGGTGAGGAGAGCTCCTCCCACTGATTCAGTAGAGCTGCCCGTACACTGCAGACATGTGAGGGAGCTCCGGGGTCCTGTGTCCACTCTGTGCCGTGTATTATAATTTATATATAGTGTGATACTCCCCCGACACGAACTGACGTATTGCATTATGACTGTGCCTTTGCCGAGCACGATGCAGCCTCCACTTACCAGGTAACGAGACTGACGAGCAGAGGCTGGGCTCTTTTTAATGGAATCTCTGTCTCCTCTGCCCTGAAATATGTCATGAAGCCGCTGGCTTAGTTTTCACGCTGGCTCTGAATTCCCATGACGCGGGGGTTTTAAAACAGAATTTAACAAGTCTGCCACGTAGCCAAAGATGAATGGATTCTGCTAACTTTTTTTTTTCATTTTGGAGTTTACTATATCTTATAAAGTGTATTTTTATTTAATAGTACTACTTTACAATCCTGGGTGCCTGCATCATAATTGCCATGTGTTACAGCAAAGAAGGGGTTTTCTCACAATGGAGCCCCCACCAGTCCATAGACCCAAGCAGCCACAGTGCTAGGTAAAGTGTTCCACTGGAGTTTTCTCTGAACGGTGCCTATAACAACCCCTACTGTGCTGGATACGGGCAGTGGGGCGGAGGTGACGTTCCGTCAGGAATGTTCGCTGTGTTTGGGGACCTAGTGACAGTCACTACAGTAAGCCCCCCGATAGTCCGGTCACAGCAAATGCCGCCCTTGCCCTGTCTTATAGTCCGGTCACAGCCATAGCCGCCCTCTACCCTGTCTGATAGTCAGGTCCCTGCCATAGCCGCCCTCTGCCCCGTCTGATAGTCCGGTGACAGCCATAGCCGCCCGCTGCCTTGTCTGATAGTCCGGTGAAAGCCATAGCCGCCCTCTGCCTTGTCTGATAGGCTGGTCACAGACATAGCCGCCCATAGCATTGTCTGATAGTCCGGCTACTGCCAGAGCCGCCCTCTGCCATGTCCGATAGTCCAGTCACTGCCATAGCCGCCCTCTGCCCTAATAGTCCGGTCACTGCCATAGCCGCCCTCTGCCCTGTCTAATAGTCCGGTCACAGCCGGAGCCGCCCTCTGCCCTGTTTGATAGTCCGGTCACAGCCATAGCCGCCCTCTGCCATGTCTGATAGTCCGGTCACAGCCATAGCCGCCCTCTGCCCCGTCTGATAGTCCGTCACAGCCGGAGCTGCCCTCTGCCCTCTCTGGTAGTCCATTCACAGCCAGAGCCGCCCTCTGCCCTGTCTGATAATTCAGTCACAGCCAGAGGCGCCCTCTGCCCTGTCTAATAGTCTGGTCACAGCCGAAACCGCCCTCTGCCCTGTCTGATAGTTTGGTCAAAGCCATAGCTGCCCTCTGCCATGTTTGATAGTGCGGTCACTGCCATAGCTGCCCTTTGCCCTGTCTGATAGTCCGGTCACAGCCATAGCCGCCCTCTGCCATGTCTGATAGTCCAGTCACTGCCATAGCCGCCATCTTCTCTGTCTGATAGTCCGGTCACAGTCGCTGTATCGGGTGACGCACCTCTTCAGGACTAAGGTCCTCATACACATTAGATGTCAGTAGCTGCACCATGGACAACTGTCTGCTTCACTTGCATTATGTTAAATGGTCATGTGATGCAAGGGGAGCAGATCTACAGATCCCTACTGCGGCCAGTGATTGTCTTGATGCCGCTGCAGCCGAACGTATTCATGGAGTAACCCAAGACAAGCAGCGGAGGCTTGGAGGCGAATGAGCCAGGACACAGCACCTAAGGATTACCAACGCGAATCCAGCTAGTCTGACAGGTCAGGAAAATGAGTGTACATTTAACTGTGTGGGTTGTAGCTTAGAAAACCCCATGCTCCTAAGCATCCCAGCTATATTATATGTATTTTAAATTTGGCGACTAAATTTTTTAGGTTAGGAGCCAATGGCTCCTTGATATTTTTTTTTTCTCTGGAGCCCTGAGGTACCTCTGCCTCTTGCAAGAATGCAGAAGATGGCAAGAACCAAGGCATAATTTAAAGGAAGGATATTTTGTTCTGTTAAGAGACAAACAAGTTGATCGTCTCGACTGGCCTACTGGACTTATTACTAAAGCCGTATCCAGTTCGGATGGGAAAGTTCGTAAGGTGGAAGTAAGAACCGCGAGAGGTGGAGTAATCAATACCTTTCGCCCTGTTACAGAAGTTGTGTTACTCCTGCCTGCAGAACTTCCATGTTGAGATTCCTTCTACCAAGAGGCTCATCATCTTCTAAGACTGTTTCCAGTACCAGCTCTATGGCCTAAACTGAAGACATATCCTTTTTTGGCTTGGATAAATGTTCATTGCATGTTTCCTTTTCAGGTTTATGGACATCATTCATTGTCATTTTATACAATTCCATTGTGTGAATATAAATAGTGGTATCTACCGATACCAGACGGGAGTGTTCTGTTTCAGTATCTTGCATTGTGTATTGGTATGCTCCTCTCCCCCCCCTCCCCCCTCTGTTTAAGCTTCTAGTTAGTTCAGCCTAGCTGCTCCCTGTTTTCCCAGTCATGCGTTGCTGTTAGTGTGTGCTCAGCTTTCTGAGGAGAATCTCCATCTTCTTAGCAAGGAGCTATCGTTGGCATAATTCATTTACCATCTGGATTCATCATCTGCCTCCTCACTAGCGGCCCTGAAACTGACCGGACGGCTCAGTGTTCATCATACACTGGGGCTTCTCTGGTCTCTTGTAAGCCTGCATCTTTAGGTTATGTTTTACTGTATGCCTGCACTCTTGGGCATCTTCTATTTGACCCCTAGTATTTTTATGATGGTCAGAATGTACATCTCTATGTGACCAATGCTCTATTATAACAAACTTCATGTTTAGCTTTGGTTTGCATGATACTGCTGACTGACTCTATGCTGCTTCTATTTTGTCTGTCTCCTGTGCACTTGTGTCCCCCTGATGATTCTTGAATGATGAAACATGCATTTACAGTAGGGTCTAGATGCACTAGGGTTTAACAGGGTCTCTAACCGCTGAGGGTCAGGTTTCAGGGCGGTTACCCTGTGGTTAGGCTTACATGGAAAGGGTAGTCCCATATATTGTAGGGACGTTTAGGTGTATATATATCTAATTGCACCCCTCTCCTTTCCCTTGCCTTTCCCCGCCCACCTGTCCGGCCCTGTACTGCTCCACATCTCCTACCACCATACGTGTCATCACAAAGGTAGGACTAACGGTTTTGTTTTGTTTAGTGCCGCTGAGCACTTATTTTCATTCGAATAAGCAGGTATTTGATCATTGTCCTGAATATTACCTTTTTGCTAGTTTTATGTTTTTTTGTTATTGTAAAGGGATTATGTTTTAAATTGATTACTGAGTAAAGGTTATGTTTTAACTTTTTGAAATACTCCCACGTTCTATTGTCCATCTGGATTCCCTGCAACATCTTATGATACAATCTCCGGATTAAAAAGCTACTTGATTAACTCCTGGCTGTCTGATGCGAAACTGCAAGTGGAGAATGTCTGATTTAACAAGTCACCTCAGTGTGCATAGAGGCTCTTCTCTCATAGATGCGTGATTGTAAAAAGCTAACATTTCTAAATGCCACAAACATAAATTGTATTCCTATCCAACCCTTGTCTAGATATATGTATTAGATATTGTTATATATATTGTAAGAGGGTGCAAGGTACCGTTGTCGACGGGAGGTACGTGTCACCGAGGTTCCTGGCCTCGGTGAGGTAAGAGCCGGGTTTTTGTGTGTCAGCAGCAGCTAGTGCTGCTTGACAACTTGGTATTTAGTTTGGCTGCAAAGCCAATCCGGGCCGGCTCTTACTGGGAGTAGGCAAAGAGTTGGGTGGGTGCCTATTCCCCACGGTCCAGGCCGGACTTTTCCTGGGCTGGGTTTAAAACACAGCCAGCACCAGCAGCTGGAAGTGATTGTCCTGGAGCTGCTGTTAGTGCTGTGGAGCCCTCTGGGCTGGAAGCAAGAGCCCAGCAAGGAGGAGTGCAGACGGCCTGGAAGCCTGACGTGGATTGTCTTGCGGCTGGGCTGACAGCCAGGTGCGAACCCGCACCTAAAACCTCCCAGGTGATTGGAACCTGTGTTTGGACTTTCTGTTTTGCCGCACGTTTTCTGATGTGTGTGAATTAACACCAAGTGACTGTTTGCTGTGTATTTACTGCAAGTGTGAATTAAACACTGTTTTCTACACTTTCTGGACTCCGTTTTGCCTCTGTACTGCACCCGCACTGCTATCTACCAGAGCGACTGCCCACAATATATATATATATTTTTTTTTCCCTTCTCTCTACCCATTAGAATATCCATAGAATAAGATTTCTCCATCATGCTTCATTTAATTTATTAATATAATATATTTTATATATATATATTGTATGCATTTTTTATAATATATATATATATATACATTTTTTTTATACTATATGTACCACTGCCCTACATACCTTTACTAATAGATACCCACCTGATTGATACCACTTTGGGCTCTCCAAATATTTAGAAGCCATCATTCTTTTTTAGTATAATAATTTATTTTTATTTTAAAAATGGTATAAATATATTGGTATATTTTGTCCATAATAACATTATATTAAATTATATACCGTATTTTCCGGCGTATAAGATGACTGGGCATATAAGATGACCCCCTACTTTTCCTGTTAAAATAGGAGGTTTGGGCTATACTCGCCGTATAAGACTACCCCTCTTTCAACGCACACCAAATAAAAATTAAACAGACGATCCAAGCATGAGAAAACCACTGACAGCAGGGAGAGGGGGCTGCTTCAGGAGCGACTGCAGCGTAAAGAGGACTTTTCACTGGTCCAACAATTGTTAGATAATGATATACTGTATACCGTATGTGTAGAGTGGCACCCAGGGATAACAGTAAGTGCAGGGAGATCACTGGGCGCCGCTCTACACATACATATCGTTATTTAACAATCGTTGGACCAGTGAAAGGTCCTCTTAAGTTTCAGCACGCAGTATACGGGCGTATAAGACGACCCCCGACTTTTGAGAAGATTTTCATGTGTTAAAAAGTAGTCTTATACGGCAGAAAATACAGTACTTCTATCCAGCCCACGTCTAGACAGACCTAATACATAGGTTTTTATATGTTTTTATTGCTTGTGAGATATATGTAACGTTTTACATGTTTATACATTTAGGTCTTTTATACATACACGATTCTTGTTCTTCATTTTATATTTGTCTTATTTGGTTTTACCAAAAGGTACATGTCTTTTTGAAAGAAATTTCTTTTTATATATCCACACACAGTAATTTTTTTTTAGATATAAACACACAAGTGTTTTAGTGTTCTAGTGTTCATTTGTACTTGTATGATTATATCTTTTTCATGGTCCCTTCCACCTGTAGTATGACAGTGGAACGCACAATCTCTGGTTGCTAGGACGCCGGATCCAAGCGCTCGGTCCTCCAGGAGCATTTAACCTCCTGCGCACCATCCACTGGAAGCCCGAGCACGCTGAGGAGGCTGCGCTTCACGAACTGCCTTCCATGGACCGAAAACAGAGGGCATCGGAGCGATCCTGCTCAGTCCGGGCATACCTATCATCAGCATATCTAGACTCCAGCAGTTTTACTAGCATTGTGCAACCCCGGCGGACCAAGGAAGTTATTGTTAATAATCCTAACATTTGTATAGCGCTTTTCTCCTGTCAGACTAAAAGCGCACAAGGGGTCACCCTGCAGTGTTAAGAAGTCTTGCCCAAGGACTTCCTACTGAATAGGTACTGACCCTAGCCAGGATTCGAACCCTGGTCTCCCATGTCAAAGGCAGAGCCCTTAACCAGTACACTATCCAGCCAGCTAAATTAGAGCTTTCTATTTCATTTCTACTATCGACGATCTGGAGTAAAATCGAATCGGAAGTAGTACCCTTGATCTTTGTGCTCCATATGCATTCCACTTACAGAAAGTGGACGGCAACATGTCTATTTTGAAGATCATAGAGATTTTATTTTCGATGTTATTGACCATAACCTCAACCTGTATTTAATATACATAGTTTAAAAGGATATCCCTCCATATTTTGATCATCATATTTTTGACATTTTTGGTGAACACCCACAGGAAGTAACATCACTATTCAGTTCCTCCCCACCATGTGCAAGACTCAAACCATAAACACTTACATGTATGTATACACCTTATGTTTGTCCTATGTTATTGCTCCTGAAGAAGGGGGTGAACTGTATAGCACCCGAAACGGGTTGAGCCTCGATTCTAATAAAAGGGAAGTTTCCAGACTTACCCACCTGGTGACTGCGGCCTCTTCCTGTGATTCCACATGCGATCCTGGCGGGGGAGTTAAGCCTATGGGTGTATTGAGTTTATCCCATATACTATCTCCCCTCGTGAAGTGAGTTATAACACAGATTTTCTTGGTTTTACCTTGTTTTTATCCTTTGAAATGTTTTAAGGTGTTATCTGTTACCCACTATGGATCTGGATTCTTACTAGACATTACTATATTCTCTAACTTATTTTTATTCACACACTACGGTACAGTATTGGCGCCCTCGAGTATGGCTGGGCCCCCTTTTTCTTTCTTTTTTTTTTCCAAATATACCGCCATGCTAATGTGCTCCTGCAACTTGATAACAAAATTCCTACACTGCCGAGTATGGCATTTTACCCCCATCACTCTGGGCTGACTGCTGCTGCCTTTATGAACCCGTGCACCGCTAGTTGTTTCCTACTCAGGAGGTAGGCTCCTGTTTCAACTTGTAGGAAACAGGCCGAACTGGATGGACAAATGTCTTTTTTCGGTCTTATATACTATGTTACTATGTTACCCTGGGTCACGTTTGACTCCAGATCTCCCACTGCTTCCACCCTGCTGTTTAATCAGCAAGCTGCCAGCCTGTTGCTGTTTCATCAGCATGCTGCCACCCTGATGCTGTTTCACAGTCCTGCTTACAGAACAGATTAACCCTTTCACTACCAGTGCTTTACATGCTGAGGCCCGCAGCTAATGTACGTGACCGGCAATAATGAAGATCACAAACATTTCAGCCTTTACTTGATCACGGCATCTAAAGTGCACACTTCCGGGTAAAGATCGGCATCCCCATGCAGCGATCGTGGATGCCGGTCATTAATTCTAAAAGGCTGGAGAGACACAGCGTATTAGAGGTGCAGTTCCTATGTTGGCCAACATATGAAATCAGTAATCCATGTATCAGTATAAACCCTTTGGAAGTATAGTAATATTCTATAAAAAAAAAAGTAGTGGACATTGTAGCCTCCTACAGGGGCTACAAAAAATAAAAGTAAAAAATAAAATAAAAAATTAAATCACTCTTCTTTCCTTAGAACAGGGATGCCCAACCTGTGGCCCTTCAGCTGTTGCAAAACTACAACTCCCAGAATGCCTGGACAGCCTACAGCTATTAGGGAATGCTGGCAGTTGGGTGGCTTTGCAACAGCTGGAGGGCAGTAGGTTGAGTATCCCTGCCTTAGAACAAAAAAAATAATAATAAAAAATATAAACATGATGGGCATCACAGCATCCAAAAAATGCCCATACTATTAAAATGTAAAAATATTTTTACAATAAGATGAATGTCGTAACAGAAAAAAGTGTCAAAACGGCACATTCACCATTTTTCATCGCTTCTCTTACCCAAAAAATTTTATGATCAAAAAGTCACATACTCTCCAAAATGGTATCCATAAAAACTACAAATTGCCCCACAAAAAATGAGCCCCCACACAACTCAGTGGACATAACTATAAAAAAGTTATGTGGGTATATCTGGTATCGTTGTAATCATACTGACCCAGAGAATGAAGGACAAAAGACAGTTTTGCTGCAAAGGGAACACCGTAGGGATAAAACCAGTAAAACTGTGGAGGAATTGCGTTTTTTTTCACTTCCACCCCATTTGGCATTTTTCCCCGCTTCCAACTACATTCTATGACATATTAAATTGTGATATTAGAAAGTACAGCTTGTTCCACGAAAAAAAGCCCTCATATGGATATGTGAACAGAAAAATAAAAAGTTATGGCTCCAGGAAGACAGGGAAGAAAAATGAAAACAAAAAAAAATTAAAAAAAACTCCGGTATTCTAAGGGTTAAGTATGAATGGAGCAGCAGGTGAACTAGATAAAAGAACGCTTATATATTAGATTGCCTGTTCACAATGAGTCTGATGCACAGTAAGTGTATGCATAACAGAACAAATTAAATATAAACTTGTTGACAATGAGTGTGACACACAGAAAGTCTATGTATAGCAGAACAGATTAAGTATGAATGGCGCAGTAGTTGAACAAGATGCAGTGAGCCTGCATTGTCCCTGCAGTCTCCCTACCCAATATTCTACAATTAAAAAGCTTTGTGAAGTGCATGTCATGTCTGTACCTATACTTAGCTCTCAGGAAAATGGTGGAGACCAGGCGGGATGAGGCTTTTATAGAGCTGTGATATCACAGGGGATGGCTATCTGAATATTAGCTGGCTGCATGGCATTATGGCACTTTCTAACAAGTGTAGCCATTATTTAAAAAAATTATTCGTTATTATGAAGTGCAAGGAAATTCAGATTTGTTATGAATGTAATATTTTTAATAAACTTTGAATGCTTAGATTCGCTTACTAGTAATAAAAACAGCTGATTAGGGTCTTAACCAACGCAGCATTGCTAGATGTACTGGAGGTTCATAAAGTGGAGGAAGCCAATAGTGCTATCTTTTTCTGTTGTACTGTAAAGAATGCATATTAGGCCTAGGTTCCCGGACTTCAGAGAGATGCAGGGTCGGATCTCCTAAGTGGTGGCGGAGGAGGATACCAAACCCTATAAGGCCCCTTTCACACGGGCGAGTTTTCCGCGCGGGTGCAATGCGTGAGGAGGACGCATTGCACCCGCACTGAATCCGGACCCATTCATTTCTATGGGACTGTGCACATGAGCGGTGATTTTCACGCATCACTTCTGCGTTGCGTGAAAATCCCAGCATGTTCTATATTCTGCGTTTTTCACGCAACGCAGGCCCCATAGAAGTGAATGGGGCTGCGGGAAAATCGCAAGCATCCGCAACCAAGTGCGGATGCGTTGCGATTTTCCCGCATTGTTGCTTAGCAACGGGACCCAATCTTTTATTATTTCCCCTTATAACATGGTTATAAGGGGAAATAATAGCATTCTTAATAAAGAATGCATTGTTAAATGATGAAGGGGTTAAAAATAATAAAAGTTAACTTACCTTAGCCACTTGATCGCGTAGTCGCGATCTGTCCTCTCTTTCCCTGCAGCATCTATGATCTAAAGGACCTGTGATGACGTCACATCACATGGCCCAATCACATGCTCCATCACTATGGTGATGGAGCATGTGATTGGGCCATGTGATGCTGTGACATCATCACAGGTCCTTTTCCTACCAGCAATTATTATAATTATTAATTATTTTTAACCCATTCAGCACCGGGTTCAACATTAGGAAGATGGCCAAGGGTATTATTTCACATTATAACTATGTTATAATGTGAAATAATACCAGCGGGACAATTTCTGACCCGAACATGCACTTCTGTGAAGAAGTGCAGGTTCGGGTCTGGGTACCAAAAGTGCCGATTTTTCTCCCGCGCGTGCAAAACGCATGACAGCGCTTTGCACTCGCAGGGAAAAATCCCGGCGATTCCCGCAACGCACCCGCACTGTTTGACGGAGTGCACCCGCAACGCCCGTCTGAAAGAGGCCTAACACCCTAATATGATAGTCGTGAAGAGGCTATTATGCCCTAAAGAGCTTAACCACAGAGCAACCTGCCCTGATAAGGGTGACCCCATTGAAACCTTGACCTAGTATATGGTCCTGTTCTTTATTATACTCTTAGCTGCTCCCAACATGCCATGTTTCTGTAGTAGTTGCAACTCATCAGGGGACCAAATAGCATAGGAACATGGATATAGCGATATGCCTGAGATAAAATCTAGGTATAAACTATGTCAATAGTGCTAAAGCAGGGATAATGTTCCCTGGATAATGAATTACAATAAGCAGACTTATTGCCAGCGGGCTACATCAGTCTAAAGCCCGTATAGATAAAAGGAAGCCTTGAGTATGCAGTGGTCCTTACTGTTTATGGTTGCTCCTATATTTTTTTTTTCTTCAATTTTTTTTAAATTTTTTTTATTTACTTCTTGTCTATTGGGGCGGAAATTGCACACCCTGCTTTAGCTTTGAAATATTATTGGCATTATCACATCTCAAAATGTCCAAACTATTTTTCAATACTTTAATACCCGGTTTAATACGATACAAGGTTTGGCATTTTTGCAACAGTAAGGGCTTAGTATCAGTCACTATTAGAAAATATAGCGTGTATGCAGTGTTCTCACAAGCGGCAGCAGAGTGGAGAAGGAGGGAGAGCGTCCCTCCCTCCTCACTGTCACATGGCCGGCCACTACACCAGTGCAATAACAGAGTGCCCCTATTTGGGGGGGGGGGGTACGTTTTCAGGGAGGGAAGAGGAGAACTCACCGCATCCTCATGGTTCTAGAAGCTGATAAGTTAAAGGACCTTTGATTATGTCATCGCAATGTGACCAGTAACATCCACTTGCTACTGGTCACATGAAGAACAAATCATCAAAGGTCCTTTAAATTATCATCATCTAGGAAGATTTTGCTGCAGGAGATGTCCTGTGCGTTATAGTGTGTGTCTGCATTAATGTGAGGCACATGGTCTTAGTACATTAGTAACCCCATGTGCTTCATATTATTAGCAAGAGACCTGTTCATGTACTACCTCATATAATGGGCAACATGTGGTTAACTCTTTCACTACAGGAGGTTTTTTCATTTTTGCATTTTCATTTTTCTTCCCTATCTTACTTGAGCCATAACTTTTTTATATTTCAGTTCACATAGCTGTATGAGGGCTTATTTCTTTGCAAGACAAGTTGTACTTTCTAATGCTACCAATAATTATGGCATACAATGTAGTGGAAAGCTGTAAAAAAAATTCCAAATGGGGTTGAATTGGAAAAAAAATGTGCAATTCCTCCACCGTTTTAGGGGTTTTGTTCCCACGGCGCTTCATTTGCAGAAAAACTGACCCGTGTCCTTCATTCTCTGGGTCAGTACAATAACAACGATACCCCATATGAATAGACTTTTTATGCCTAAATAGTGTAAAAATAAATTCAAACTTTAAAAAAATAATAATCTTTTATTAACTTTTTTATAGTTATATATACTGAGCTGTGTGGGGTCTTATTTTTGGCGGGACAATCTGTACTCTTAACTGATACCATTTTGGAGTGTGTGTGACTTTTTGATCACATTTTATTACATTTTTTGGGTAAGAGAAGCAATGAAAAATGGCAAATTGGCCATTTTAAACCCATTTTCCAGTACGCCATTTGCCGTATTGAAAAAATATTTTTATATTTTAATAGTAGGGCCTTTTCAGTCGTGGTGATACCCAAGATGTTTATATTTTTTGTTAGTTAGGTACCGTATTTATTTTTTTATTATACAGAAAAGGGGATGATTTAAACCTTTATATTTTTTTATTTTAAATATATTTTTTAACATTTTTTTTCTAATGATTTTGAAGGTCATATATGAGCCTATAAAATCATTTTTTTTTTATTTTGAACAATGAATTTTTAAAATTAGTTTATCACTGTCTATTGCTCATTTCTTATGTTGGCCTGGTGGCCATAATAAGAATTGCAACATGAATACTGTGGGTCTCTTTAGCGAGACCCAGCACATTGAAAGCAACAACCATTGACCGCAGGGGATGTTGGTAGGGTGACCGGAAGCATGGAAGGTTTTTGACACTTTCGTGGAACCCTTTGTGCAACCGATCGTCCCCATGGGTAGCTGGAATAAAGATAGGTGATGTGGATCACTGTATCAGCCTATTTGTCGAAGAAGTTCTGCTGTGTTTGAGTTCACTTGAAGATACTGTACCTTACATGAGGAGACCACAGAATGGCAAGGTGACATAGTGTGGAGATTGCAGCAGCAGCCGGATACCAAAGAGAGGCAAGGTGACAAAGTGTGGAGATTGCAGTAGCAGCAGCATAAGGAGGATATCACAGAGTGGCAAGGTGACATAGTGTGGAGATGGCAGCAACAGAAGGAGGAGACCTTAGAGTGGCAAGATGACATAGTTTGGAGGTGGAGGTAACATCAGGAAGCCCCAGAGTGGCAAGATGACATACTGTGGATATGGCAGAAGCATGAGAAGACCACAGAGTGGCTAGGTGACATTGGGCCTTGACTGGCTGAAAGTGGGTGCGTGCCGCTAGGTGATGCAGCGGTAGCTGCGGCAAGCTGAACCAACACATCGGAGCCACGGTTCTCCCAGGCCACATTATGGTGACGCTGCATATGTTGATGCAGGGCCGTAGTGCCAACATTGGCACCCTTCCCACGCTTCACCTTCTGCACACATATTCTATATTTGGCCATGTTGACCTCCTAAGGCGGCTTCACAAAAAACTGCCACACCGCCAAGTACCTGATTTTTCCCCCAACACTACTCACTGGCTGACTGCTACCGCCACTGATTCCATAAGCCCATGCACCACTCCTTTCCGGGCTATGGCATACATATTAGGACATCGTCAGACATCATCCACAACTCCATCCTCCGTCAGGCAAAACTCCCTCCTCCATCAGCCCAAACACCATCAGTCCTCTTCCCTCAGGCAAAACTCCCTCCTACCACAGACTTTAGACAAAACTCCCTCCTCCCTCAGACGTCAGCCAAAACTCCCTCCTCTCTAACTCAAAAGTATGCTGTACACACACTATTCGCCTGACGGGGCTGCTAGCTGCTGGAGAGGCAAAGAACCTGTGATGACGTCATGACCATGTGATGAGTCACGTGTGTGGGAGAGGTCCGATTTGCACAGCAGCTGGTAGTGTGTACAGAACTGTAGTAATCAAATAAAGCTGAGTACATGAGATGTGTGTGTAACCTGCATGTAGCAGTGCTGTGTGCTGTGTTACAGATATGTATGTGTATCCTGCATGTAGCAGGACTGTGTACTCTGTATCAGAGATGTGTGGGGAACCTGCATGTAGCAGAGCTGTGTACTGTGTTACAGAGATGTGTGTTTAACCTGCATATAGCAGTGCTGTGTACTGTGTATCAGTGATGTGTGTGTAGCCTGCATGTAGCGGTGCTGTGTACTGTTACAGAGATGTGTGTGTATCCTGCATGTAGCAGAACTGTGTACTGTGTTACAGAGATGTGTGTGTAACCTGCATGTAGCAGAGCTGTGTACTGTGTTACAGAGATGTGTGTAATCTGCATATAGCAGTGCTGTGTACTGTGTATCAGTGGTGTGCGTGTAACCTGCATGTAGTTCAAATGTCCGATTCGCCGTTTTGGTCGCTTCATTTTCTACAAAAATGTAAACACTCTCTATTGGGTTTGAGACCCTTCCATACACACATCGGTGGGTAGTGTTACCTGCTGGAAATCTCCTGTCACTCCGAGTTACTCAGAATTGGTAGCCCTAATTAATTAATACATGCAACATGAATGCATATATGCCGCTTCACACAAGGCTAGATCACAAGTGTTAGGCCTCTTGCACACGAATGTTGTTGGTCCATTCCGTGCATTGGGGACCGCAATTTGCAGTCCCTAATGCACCGGAAACGTCCGTGCGGCGGCCGGGGCAAATCCAGCCCCATTCAATTTGAATGGGTTCATGAACATGTTCTACTTTTTTGCTATGCGGAGGCACGGGCAGAAACACCACGGAAGCACTTCTGTGGAGTTCCGATCCGTGCTTCCGTTTCATTCAAGTGAATGGGTCTGTATCCGTGATGCGGGATGCACACGGCTGGTGCCACGTGTATTGCGGAACCGCCGCATGCGGTTCGCAATTCGACCACAGGCACACGCAGGCCATGTGCAAGAGGCCTTACAAAGATGGGATTTATGGTGCACATCCTCTTATGCTTCCCATATTCCACAGGTTTATATCACACACTACTTACAGTTGTGCTGATAAGTTTACATACTCTGGCGGAATTTATAGTAACATACTAACATAGTACACAAGGCAGAAAAAAGACATCTGTGCATCCAGTTCGGCCTGTCATTCTTCTAGTTAATCCAGAGGAAGGCAAATTAAACCTGTGAGGTAGAAGCCAATTTTCCCCACTTAAGGGGAATAAAAAATTCCTTCCCGACTCCAATCAAGCAATCAGAAGAATTCCCTGGATCAACGACCCATCTCTAATAGCTATAGCCTGTAATATTATTACACTCCAGAAAAACATCCAGACCCCTTTTGAATTCCTTTATTGTACTCACCATCACCACCTCCTCAGGCAGAGAGTTCCATAGTCTCACTGCTCTTACCGTAAAGAATCGTCTTCTGTGTTTGTGTACAAACCTTCTCTCCTCCAGATGCAGAGGATGTCCCCTCGTCACAGTCACTGTCCTGGGGATAAATAGATGATGGGAGAGATCTCTGTACTGACCCCTGATAGATTTATACATAGTTATTAGATCTCCCCTCAGTCGTCTTTTTTCTAAAGTAAATAACCCTAATTTTGATAACCTTTCAGGGTACTGTAGTTGACTCATGCCAGTTATTACTTTAGTTGCCCTCCTCTGAACCCTCTCCAGCTCTGCAGTTCACAGGAGCCCAGAACTGTACACAGTACTCCATGTGTGGTCTGACTAGCGATTTGTAAAGTGGTAGGACTATGTTCTCATCACGGGCGTCTATGCCCCTTTTGATGCAACCCATTATCTTATTGGCCTTGGCGACAGCTGCCTGACACTAGCTTTTGCAGCTTAGTTTGCTGTTTATTAAAATCCCTAGATCCTTTTCCATATTCGTGTTACCGAGTGTTTTACCATTTAGTTGGAAAGGTTACTTGCATTATTCCTTCCCATGTCCATAACTTTACATTTGTCAGTGCTAAACCTCATCTGCCACTTATCTGCCCAAGCCTCCAATTTATACAGAATCCTCTGTAGCAGTATACTGTCCTCTTCCATGTTAATTACTTTACACTGTTTAGTGTCCTCTGCAAAAATTGATATTTTACTATGCAAGCCTTCTACAAGATCATTAATAAATATATTGAAAAGAAAAGGGCCCAGTACTGACCCTTGATGTACCCCACTAGTGACAGTGACCCAATCTGAGTGTGTACCGTTAATAACCACCCTCTGTTTTCTGTCACTCAGCCAGTTACTTACCCACTTACAGACATTTTCTCCCAGTCCGAGCATCCTCATTTTATATACTAACCTTTTATGTGGTACAGTGTCAAAAGCTTTGGAGAAGTCCAGATATACATTGATTCGCTGCTGTCAAGTCTACAACTTACCTCCTCATAGAAACTGATTAAATTTGTTTCGCATGACCGATCTCTTATGAAGCCATGCTGATATGGCGTTATTTGCTTATTTCCGTTGAGATCCTCTAAGATAGCATCTCTCAGAAAACTTCAACCAGTTTCCCCACAACAGATGTTAAACATACCGGCCTATAATTTCCAGGCTCTGTTTTTGGACCCTTTTTAAATATTGGTACCACATTTGCTATGCACCAATCCTGTGGAACATTCCCTGTCAGTATAGAGTCTGCAAATATCAGAAATAAGGGTCTGGCTATGTCATTACTTAATTCCTTTAGGATACGGGAGTCTATGTCATCCGGTCCTGGCGATTTGTCTATTTTAATCTTTTTAAGTCGCTGTTGTACTTCTACTTGGGTCAGACAGGATACTTAATGGGGGATTAATTTTTCAGCATTTCATCTGACAGTTTATTTTCCTCAGTGAATACATTGGAGAGAAAAATATTTAACAGCTTTGCTTTATTCTCGTCGCTGTCTGATTTCTTAACCATTGTTCAGAGAATATAAATGATAACATGGACACTTTTCTCTCGCTCATGGTTAGTGGTCGGCTGAAGCCATTTATTGTTGAACAACTTTGTTTACTCTTTGTCAACTCATAATCACAACACAAACTCCCCAAATGACCCTGATCAGAAGTTTACATCCCCCAGTTCTTACTATCGTGTATTGCCCCCTTTGACATCAATGACAGCTTGAAGTCTTTTGTGGTAGTTGTGGGTGAGACTCTTTATTTTCTCAGATAGTAAAACTGCCTATTCTTCATGGCAAAAAAAAAAAGCAATTCCACCACAGTTTTACGGGTTTTTTATTTCTGACGTTCATTGTGCGATAAAACTGACTGGATACTTTTATTCTACAGGCCAGATCGAATCCGGCGATACCTTACATGTATAGTTTTTCTTACATTTTGATAGTGATAAAAAAAGTTTAAAACAAAAAAAAATCTGATTTATTTTTTTGTCGCCATATTCTTTTTTGTAATTATGTAATTATTTTTTGCAGGGCTATCTGAACCTTACCATTCTGGGGTGTTTAAGACTTTTCGATCACTTTTCATTTAAATTTTTGTATCAAATGAAGCGACCAAAAACGGTGAATCGGATATTTGGACTTTTTTTTTTTTTTTTTTATACTATGGGTGTTTTCACACATTGCGACACCCATGATGTGTATTTTTTAGTGTGTTTATGTTTTCTTTATAGTTCCCAGGTTACACACACATCTCTGTAACACAGTATTCAGCTCTACTACATACAGGTTACACACACATCTCTGATAAACAGTACACAGCTCTGCTACATGCCATGCAGGTCATACACACATCTCTTCTACACAGTACACAGCACTACTACATGCAGGTTACACACACATCTCTTCTACACAGTACACAGCACTACTACATGCAGGTTACACACACATCTCTGTAACAAAGTACACAGTATTGCTACATGCAGGTTACACACACATCTCATCTACACAGTACACAGCACTGCTACATTCAGGTTACACACACATATCTAACACAGTATACAGCACTACTACATGCTGGTTACACACACATCTCTGTAACAGAGAACACCGCTCTGCTACATGCAGGTTACACACACATCTCTAGTACACAGCTCTATTTGATGACTACAGTTCTGTACACACTACAGGCTGCTGTGCAAATCTGACCCCTCCCACACACGCAAATCGTGACATGGTCATGATGTCATCACATGTCCTTCGCCTATCCAGCAGCTAGCAGCTCTGTCAGGCGAAGAGTGTGTGTACTGCATACTTTTGAGTTAGGGAGGAGGGAGTTTTGACTGACGTCTGAGAAGGAGAGCGTTTTGGCTGACTCTGAGGGAGCTTTGGCTGATGTCTGAGGGAGCTTTGGCTGATGTCTGAGGGAGCTTTGGCTGATGTCTGAGGGAGCTTTGGCTGATGTCTGAGGGAGCTTTGGCTGATGTCTGAGGGAGCTTTGGCTGATGTCTGAGGGAGCTTTGGCTGATGTCTGAGGGAGCTTTGGCTGATGTCTGAGGGAGCTTTGGCTGATGTCTGAGGGAGCTTTGGCTGATGTCTGAGGGAGCTTTGGCTGAGATCTGAGGGAGGAGGGAGTTTTGTCTAAAGTCTGAGGTAGGAGGGAGTTTTGGATGACAGAGGATGGAGTTTTGCCTGAGGGAAGAGGACTGATGGAAGAGGGAGTTTTGCCTGATGGAGGATGGAGTTGTGGATGATGTCTGATGATGTCCTGATATATATGCTCTTCACTTGATGATGACGAAGCCCCTTCTTCACCAGGCTCCCAAGTGCGATCGGCTTCATCATCATCGAGTAGTGTCTGCTCATCACAGATGTCCTCCTCAACGGCCTCTGGGTCAGGAGTAGGGTTGTTGCAGGTATCGAACTTTCGATACCCAATCAATACTTTTCTCTGGCATCAAGCTCGATACCAGGATTGGTGTTTTATCGATACTAGGCTGTGCTGCCGCACAGCCCAGTATCAGATAACGTGGCTATGCCGGTCTTAGTGCAGCAATGCTCTCCTCGGCAGCACGGAGAGAAGGAATCAGTCTCTCCCTCCCCCTGTGCTGCTGCTGCAACCAATAGAGCGAGAGGGGCAGAGGGCAGGTGGGAGCACTGGCCACCAATGACAAGTAACCATTCATATACAAACGCAGGCAGCGGGAATACATTGCCGGCACCTGCCTGTCACTGAGCGCTGCGATCCGTGGCAGTTAACCCCTCAGGTGCCGGCAATGTATTTCCGCTGCCTGCGTTTGTACATGAATGGTTACTTGTCATTGGTGGCCAGTGCAACGCCCCCAGTATTAAAGACATTGGTGGCCAGTGTGCCCCCCCAGTATTAAAACATTGGTGGCCAGTGCGCCCCCCGTCCCCAGTATTAAAGATAAGAGCGGACAGTGCCCCATCCCCCCCTTTCTCCCCCCCCCAGTATTGAAGTAATTGGTGGCAGTGGCCACAGGGTCTCCTCACCTCCTCCTCGTTGGTGGCTGTGATCAGAGCTCCATTAGTGTAATCCTGGGGCTCCGATCGGTTACCATGGCAACTAGGACGCTACTGAAGTCCTGGCTGCCATGGTCAGCTTCCTGCTGCTATGTGTACTGTGTACAGGGCAGCAGGGAGAGTGTGAGATCCAATTCACTCTAATAGAGCTCTATTAGGGTGAAAAGGATGAAAATGATCCCAGGTTCTAGCCCCAAAGGGGGGAAAAGTTAATAAATAAACTGTAAAAAAAATAAAAAAGTTTAAAAAAAAGTACACCAAACTATTAAGTATAGTTAACCCCCTTTCCCAATTTTACATATAAAATATATAAACAATAAATAAACAAAATATTACATATCGCCGCGTCCGAAAAGTCCAAGCTATCAAAAAAAATCCTCTTATGTGGTGAACGCCCGCACCCTTAAAGAAAAAAAAAATTAAAATAAAAACTACACGATTCGCCATTTTCTTTTAGTCGCCTTGTCCCCCCAAAAAATAGGATAGGACTGTTGTATTATGGCCCGGCTGTTCCTTAAAATGTGGAATGCACGTGACTTTTTTTGGTGTTTTATTTTTTTTGCGTGGTATCGAATGGTATCAAGTATCGCAATACTTTTTCATGGTATCGATACCGAATCAAAATTTTGGTATCGAAACAACTCGTCAGGAGTAGCAATAGCTGCTGACTTTCCTCTAGTAGCTCATCCTTTCTGAAAAGTGAAGCTGAGCCCACTGCATGTAGTACTTCTCACAATGAGGGAACAGAATAGGCCAGAGGCAGGTTGAGGTCAGGTGAGGGCACAGGGCCTGCTCCCAGGCCATGCCAACTAAGGGTTAAGTCTGACGAACCCACCGATAGTTGGCTGGGGGTGTCTGATGTCACTTGGGATGAAGTGGATGACCGAGTTAACCAATCAAGAACCGCTGGGTTGCTGGTCAAGACACGACCACTAGATGACAGCGGGAGCTCTGGCCTTTCGGTGCGTCTACTGCTACCACGACCCCTTACTCTGCTGGGACCTCTTCTTGCTCCGGAAATTAAAACACCCCTAAAAGCAATGAATATATTTTTCTTTCTGTATAGGCCACTAAATGCTTTCACAACAATTAACTGCGGAAATGCACTGAGAATATATTTTTCTTCTTGTACTAAAATATGACCCTATACGCTTTGACCAGAAAAAACTTTGAGTGAACTGGGTACATATTTTTCTTGAAGTACTGAAATACGCCCCTATACGCTTTCACCAGATATAGCTGCAGCAGTGAACTGAGAATATATATTTCTTGAAGCACTGAAATAGGCCACTATACGCTTTGACCAGAAAAAATTAAAGATTCAACTGCGTATATACTGTATATTTCTTGAAGTACTGAAATACGCCCCTATATGCTTTCAACAGAAATCACTGCAGCAGTGCACTAAGAATATATATTTCTTGTTGGACTGAAATAGGCCACTATACACTTTGACCAGAAAAAATTTAAAGAGTGAAGTGCGTATATATTTTTCTAGTAGTACTGAAATACGCCCCTATACGCTTTCACCAGAAATACCTTCAACAGTGCAGTGCGTATATATTTTTCTTGTTGCACAAACACGACTCTATACGCTTTCACCAGAAATACCTACAACAGTGTGGTGCTTCTATATTATTCTAGTAGTAATGAAATACGCCCCTATACGCTTTCAACGGAAATAACTGCAGAAGTGAAATGCGCATATATTTTTCGGCTTTTCAACATAACACTTGCAGCCCAATACAAAAAGCTGGAATGACAGAGCTGTCTAATGACTATTTGGATCCCCAGATAATCGTTCCCTGCACTTTCCTATCAATGTCCCTAGCACCTTCTGACTTCTCTCCCTGCACTAAGATGCTGTGAAATGATTCCTCACTATATTTTCCCTGCACTTATAAATCTTTTTTTTCCACAATCGTTTTTACGCTTGCTGTCCCTAGCGCCTTCACACAACTGTCCCTGCACTATGAACGCTGCAAAATGTCTGACTGTAAGATGGCCAACATATTTATAGGGCTGTGACATCACAGGACTGGCTGGCTGCTGATTGGCTGTATGCAGACATGTCAATCTGGGTGATCCCGCTATTCCAGAGTTCCTTGCCCCATGTCCTCAGTTCTCACACGTGTAGCCACCATTTAAGGAAAATTGCATTCGTTGCAAATCAAATTTTTCCTGAAACTCTAAATGAATTCCACTTCGTCAGCTTCGATTCGCTCATCTCTGGTGCTTATAATGCTATGTGAACGAAAAAGTAAAAAACTTATGGGTCTAGGAAGGCGGTGTTGAAAATGCAAAAACTAAATTTGTCCTGGTCTTTAAAGAATTAAAGATGGAGCTCACTCAGCACCTGGGTGAGCACCATAGTCAATGGGTGCCTTCTATTTTACACAGCAGATACCCGAAAACTGCATCCGGTGACTGAATGGCACCCTGCAATGAGATTGCAGAAGCCATTCGATTGCTATGGAAGCCTTGAACAGTTTAGTCCCTTTTAATACTTGCCTATGGCAGAGCCTAATAAGAACATCTTGATTTTACCATACCATTGCAGTATATATTCAATAAAGTAAAAATAAAGTAAAAAAAAAAGTAAAACTTTTTTAAATAAAAAAATAATAATAATAATTAACCCCTTGAGCCAGGAGGATTTTTCATTTTTGGGGTTTTCTTTTTTCACTCCTTGCCTTACCAGAGCCATAATTTTTAATTTTGTTCTATTCACATGGCCACATGAAGGCTAGTTTTTTGGCAGGAAAAGTTGTACTTTCTAACAGCACCATTTAGACCCTTAAAGAGAACCTGTCATCACAAAATGCAATGCGGGGAGGGGTGAGTGAACAGCGGCGCTGGCTGTACTTACCACTCCTGGTCTTCTTCCAGGTGCCACATTGCACATAGGTGCGCACTATATCCTGACTGTAATGCAAGGCACGAACAAACAGACCAGTGAAGTTCAGTGAATCAAAGGTGTTTATTCACAAAAACGAACCAAAAGTCTAGGTAACTTGCTGGAACAAAATAACAGGTACACAAAACCGTGGGAAAGCCAGGAGAAGTCCCAAACCGTGCATTAGTCCTGAGCTGGTTGCCAGGTAAAGGAATGCTTCACAGAAAATCCCGAGTCCTGGGTCCCACTGTAGCGGACGGAGTCCAAGCAACCTTCTCTCAGAAGTAAGCAGTACTGACCTGCACCTGGATAGGTAGAATAACAGTGGGCACTGACAGACCTGGGAGGCCACCTTTTATGTGCCTGCTAACAAATCCCAGGGCGTCAAGTGTCCACTCCCCATAGGTCATGATTCTGCCTACACCTATGTAAAAGGTTTGGTCAGCCATTAGTCAATTAGACCACTGCTTGTCCCCTAATCTACTTTTCACTTGCTATTCCCTTTGCTGGTCGGCGAAGCGCATAAGAAGCACGTATGCGCGACCGCGTATCCCCTTGCGAACCTGCTTTCGAACTTACATGCGGACGCACAACAGGCTTTTTGGGAGTATGCGAGCATGTCAACATGGACACCGGAATTGAATCCGCAATAGGCACCAGAGACAAGCTTGGCCGTGGCATAGTGCCACTAGCCTGAACCAGCTGTCCCCGAAACCCATGCGATCTTCCCCTCCGGTGCACATGCAAACGCGTCCCTGCGTTGGGTCGCAAAGGGGTCGGAGCTGGTGTATCAGTGGAGACACGTGTAACCTGTACCGCAGCTCCACGAGGACCCTTTTTGGTCACACCGGAGTGCGAGACAGGTGAGGATCTTACATTACACACACATACAACCCTCGAGGATGCAGCTCAGAAGACTCCAAGCAAGCTTTCCCCAGATTATCCCGGTTGAAAGCTGTCAACCTCGAGGACAAAAGGTCAGGAAGTGTCTAGATGAGTCAGGATTTGCGCAGTGCAAAAGGCCTGCTTTAGCGTTTCAAAGGCTCTGTCTGCCTCTCTCGTCCACTTAGAAGGATCAGCTCCCTTCTTAGTGAGGTTTGTTAGAGGTACCACTATCGTAGAAAAATTCATAATAAACTTGTGGTAGAAGTTGGCAAAGCCTAAGAAACGCTGCAGTCCCTTCAGATCCTTTGCCGAGGCCAATCCAAGACAGCAGAAAGTTTGAATGGATCCATAGCCAGTCCCCTTTCTGAGATAATGTACAAGAAAAGAAGCAATTCTTTTACTTCAAACAGAAACTTCTCAAGTTTGGCGTAGAGGCAGTTCTCCCTCAGCTTCTGGAAAACCTGACACACATGTTTCTGATGGGACACCAGATCCGACAAGTAGATTAGTATGTCGTCTAAATAGACAACAACAAACTTACCTAAGAAATCTCTGAAGACATCATTGATGAAATCCTGGAAGACCGCAGGAGCATTACAGAGACCAAAAGGCATAACGAGATACTCGTAATGCCCGTCCCTGGTGTTGAATGCAATCCATTCATCACCTTCTCTGACGCATATCGAGTTTGGTGAAAATCTGGGTCCCTGCCACCTGAAAAAACAAATCGTCAATCAGAGGCAAGGGGTACCGGTTCTTCACCGTGATCCGATTGAGGGCACAAAAATCGATGCAGGTTCTCAAGCACCCATCCTTCTTCTCCACAAAGAAGAACCCGGCTCCAGCAGGGGAAGTGGATGGACGAATGAAACCCTTCTCGAGATTCTCTTTAATATAGTCACGCTGTGCCTGAATCTCAGGCCCAGAGAAATTATATAGATGTCCCCGGCGACAGATCTATGGGACAATCACATGACCTATGGGGAGGTAACACATCAGCCCCCTGTGGACTGAACACGTCCTGGAAGTGATAATAATGCTGGGGTAATGTACTTAATACTTCCGTGGAGGCTAGTGGCAACTCAGGACTAATGCACCGAGTGAGGCATTCAGTACTCCACCGGCAAATCTGACCTGAGCGCCAGCCCACTAACGGATTATGGACTCTCAACCAAGGGAGACCCAAAATCACAGGAGTGGATGGCAACTCCAGGACAAAAAGGCATAAGGTCTCCCGATGATCAGCCCCCACTGTTACCTGCATCCCAGGCATCATCCACACTGCACGACCATCCTGGAGAGAGGATCCATCAATAGCGGTCACCGACAGGGTGGTCTTTGGCTGGATAAGCAGGATGCCAAGTCGATGCACCGAGACTGAGTCCATAAAATTCCCTGATGCCCCAGAATCAATCAGGGCAGATAACACTTGGTCTTGCCAAAATAGTGAGATAGGCACCATCACTTGGGTTGGAGGAGGGATAACAGCACCTAGGAGGTTCTCCTCTATGCCCAATAGGTTCAATTATTTCCCGCCGACAGGAGGGGACAAGTCTTATCCAGATGTCCTGCTTTTCTACAAAACAAGCACAGGCCTTTCTGCTGCCGACAAGCTCGTTCTGCTGGTGTAAGATGGAAGGACCCAACCTCCATTGGCTCTTCTGGGCTTGGTGGCCCCTGGATGTAGCCGAGACGGAGTAAAGCATGATGACCGTTCCAACCGCCTCTCACGGATCAGTCTGCCAGCATCGTTAGCCTGGGAGATAGCCACCTCCAATGAGACGGGAGTGGGTAAGGCCAGAATAAGATCCTGGACTGCATCACAAATTCCCAGCCGGAAACAAAGTCGCCCCAGGTGGTGAAAGCTGCCCATCGCCTGAATTCCGCAGCACGCTCTTCCGCAAGGCGGCGACCTTGCTGAATATGCTCAAGATGGTTCTCGGCAGTATGGGAACAATCTGGGTCATCATAGATAACGGCCATGGCCTCAAAGAAAGCTTCAACTGAAAGATAAGCGGCATGGTCCTGGGGCAAATGAAATGCCTAACGTTCGGGATCTCCACACAGCAAGGACATTATGATCCCAATCCTCTGCCTGATATTGCCGGAAGCTATCGGCCACAACTGAAAATATAAAAAACAGGTGTCACTGAAGTTTAGGAATTCCTGTCTCTCCCTGTGAAGGAGTCAGGTAGAGGGATCTTTGGCTCCATTTGGTGTCTATCGATCGTGATGGGTAAACGTGGAGGCTCCTTGGGGCAGCTGCTGAACCTCCTCCATCACAGTAGACAATTGCTCCTGGATTTGAGCTGCAGCAACTGATGGCACATTCGGGCGTCATTGGGTTAACAGATTAACAGCTCCAGTTAACTCAATTAGATGCTGCACGATTTTTTCCATGGCAACTGTTAGTTGGGCCCACTGTTCTGTAATGCAAGGCACCAACAAACAGACCAGTGAAGTTCAAATCAAAAGGAGCAAAATAACAGGTACACAAAACTGTCGGAAAGCCAGGAAAAGTCCCAAACCGTGCATTAGTCTCTGAGCTGGTTGCCAGGTGAAGGAATGCTTCACGGAAAATCCCAGGTCCTGGGTCCCACTGGAGCGGACGGAGTCCAAGCTATCTTCTCTCAGAAGTAAGCAGTACTGACCTGCACCTGGATAGGAAGAATAACAGTGGGCACTGACCGACCTGGGAGGCCACCTTTATGTGCCTGCTAACAAATCCCAGGGCGCCAAGTATCCCCATAGGTCATGATCCTGCCTACACCTGTGTACAAGGCTTGGTCAGTCATTAGTCAATTAGACCAATGCTGGCCCCCTAATCTACTTTGCACTTGTGGCCAGGTGCTATTCCCTTTGCTGGTCAGTGAAGTGCATAAGAAGCACGTATGCGCGACCGCGTATCCCCTTGCGAACCTGCTTTCGAAGTTACACGCGAACGAACAACAGGCTCTGAGGGAGTATGCGAGCACGTCGACATGGACACCGGAATAGAATACACAATAGGCAAGCTCGACTGCGGCATAGTGTCACTAGCCCAGCCCAGCTGTCCCCGAAACCCATGCGGTCTTCCCCTCCGGCGGACATGCAAACGCGTCCCGCGTTGGTTCGCAAAGGGGTCGAAGCTGGTGTATCAGTGGAGACATGCGTAACCTGTCCCGCAGCTCCACGAGAACCCTTTTTGGTCACACCGGAGTGCGAGACCGGTGAGGATCTTACACTGATGCTGTGCAACGTCAGGTCACAGTGCAGCAGAGGTCGGAAGAAGACCAGGGGGTGTCAGCGTGGTCCAGAGCAGGAAAGGTATGTTGATTACATTTTTTTTTGTCTGATAGAGCTTTTGGGTCTGATCTAAGGTCTGAGGAGGAATGGTGGTATGATGGCTCCATGATAGAGGTCTGAAGTGGTCTGATCTGGGGTTTTATGAAACTTGGGGGTCTGATGCGAGGATGAATAGGGGGTCTGATCTGAGGTCTAAGAAGGAATGGGGATCTGATGGGGGTCTGATATGGAGATTTGATGGAGATTGGGGGTCTGATGTGAGGAGCAATGGGGGTCTGATACAGAGGTCTGATGAAAAATATTTTTTTCTTATTTTCCTCCTCTATATCCTAGGTGCTAGGTCCTAGGTGTATGATATGAACTTTTTAACAGCAAAATAAAATTAATTTTTTTTTAATTCAGTCAAAAATTGAACGAAAAAAAGAGGGAGGGAAAAGCCCCAGTGCCGTTGTGGAGGCTACGGAAAATATAATTCAATTACTGGTAAGTAATTATCATCTTTCCCTAACCCCTCCCCAACAGCAGATAGGAGGATTTCCCCATAAAGTAAAGCTAGGGAGGGACTATAGCTGAAAGGGCCTTTCATCCAAATGCTAAATCCTGATTTGTCAAGACATCTAATTTATAATGTTTAAAGAAAGTCATAGGGCTAGGCCATGTAGCGGCCTTGCAGATCTGGTCTACAGAAACCGTTCCTCTCTCAGTCCAAGATGTTGAAACAGCTCTAGTTGAGTGAGCTTTGAGTCCTACAGGAGGGAGGACCTGTTCTTCCTTAAAACAACGCAGGATAGTTAACAGGGTACTTTCATACTAGCGTTAAAGTTTTCCGTTATTGAATTCCGTCCTACGGGCTCAATACCGGAAAAATCCGTTCAGTATGCATCAGGATGTCTTCAGTTCAGTCACTCTTACAGTATTTGGCCAGAGAAAATACCGCAGCATGCTGCGGTATTTTCTCCGTCCAAAATTCCGGAACACTTGCCGGAATGCCAGATCTGGCAATATTACCTTTAAAAATGCAAAAAAAAAAAAAAAATACCAGATCCGTTTTTCCGGATGACACCGGAGAGACAGATCCGGTATTTCAATGCAATTGTTATACGGATCCGCCTACAAATGCTGTCCGTTTGTACACGGATTTCCAGATCCAGCAGGCAGTTCCGGCTGTTGTAAAACTACAACTCCCACAATACCCTGCTGTAGGCCGATAGCTGTAGGCTGTTCGGGTATGTTGGGAGTTGTAGTTTTGCAACAGCTGGAGGGCCGTAGGTTGAGCATGCCTGCTCTAAGTTCTTTATTCTTCCCCTGAAACTGCACTAAGAGATGATCCAATCTTCTTATGTTCTTAGAAGCTTCCGGGTAGGCAAGTAGACATCTTCGCACATCCAGATGATGAAATCTTCTGTTCCTGATTCGAAGATGGCGAGGGACAGAAGGAAGGTAAAATTATGTCCTGCTGAACTTTGAAAAAACATTTGGAAGGAAATATGGAGAATGATTTAAAATAATACTATCATCTAAGACTGTCAAATAAGGAGGCTTACAAGAAAGAGCCCTGTATCTTACCCAATTCTTCTTGCTGTGGTAATGGCCACCCAAAAAATATTTTCTAAAGGCTCAAAAGGTTCCCTGGAAAGAGCAGAAAGAACAAAATTTAAATCCCATGGGGGACCCTGACAAAATGGGCTGGATGGAACCTTTCTGTCCCTTTATTAAACCTCTCAACTAAGCGAAGCTCTGCCAATTTAATGTCTAGAAAAGCAATAAGGGCCCATGGACCTTAAGGATATTTATTCTGAGTCCCTTATCGAACCCTGCCTGAAGGAAGTCTAAAACGAGACCTACATCTAGCTGACTTTGTGAATCCCATCTTCTGCCAGCAAAGTAAAAAAAAAGTGTTCCATGTTCTTATGTAAATTTCTGAAGAGATCTCTTTCCGACTGTGTAGAAGAGTAGACACTACAGCTTCCGACGGGCCTCTTTGTCTTAGAAGGCAGCTCTCAACCTCTAGGCTGTCAAATGCAGTTGAGGAATGTTCGGATGAAAAACCAGAACATAATTTAGAAGATCCAAAGTTTTTGGGAGGGTCCAGAATCATTCTGCTGGTAGTCTCCGGAGTAGCGGGAACCAGGATCTTCTCGGCCAACATGGTGCGATGAGATTGATCTGAGCTCTCCCCTCCAAAGTTTTCATTAGAGTCCTTGGGATTAGCGAGAACGGAGCTAACGAGTAGAGAAGACCCTGGGGCCATGTTAGAGAGAAAGCATCTGTCTGCCCTAGGTCTTCCTGTGGACAAATTAAAACGAAATGTTCCAGTTTCCTGTTTTCCCTGGTAGTGAACAGATCTACGGTCGGGTAACCCCACATTTCTGCTATCTGATGGAACACCTCCGAGTTTAAGGCCCATTCCCCCTCTCTGAGGGTTCGTCTGCTGAGGAAGTCCACCAAATAGTTCTCTTCCCCTCTGAGGCAGACTGCTGAAATTGATTTTAGGTACCTCTCTCTCCAGGCAAATATCCTTGCTGACATTGATCCCAGTGGTCCACTCCTTGTTCCTCCTTGATGGTTTAAATAGGCTACTGTAAATAATTATCATTAAATAATCTATATTCAGAAAGGCTTGAAACACTGCTCATAGTTCCCTGAAATTTGAAGAGGCCCTAGGCATTTGAATGCTCCATGTCCGCTGAACTAATTTGTTTCTTGTGTGTGATCCATAGCCCCTGCTGCTCGAGTCAGTGGTCACCGTTATTTGGTCCTCTGGCCACCACTGGTTTCCTAGTTGCTCCTAGAAATGTTTCTTGATAATCCACCAACTTAAAGAACTATTTTCTGGGGCAGGATATCTGCCTGTCCCATGCAATAATGCACTATAGTAATAGATGCAAACATAACATATGGACTAAGCCCTAACTCTAATGATAAAATCTGAGACCTTAGCCAATACATTTTGATAAAAACACATCTTTGCCCACCTACCCAGTGCCAAGGTGGTCTCAATTCAGGCAGGTCCTACGCTAAACCTACCTATGCTGTTATGCATTTATGTTTAGGAGCGCAGACCTTGCACATATAGTGTGTTGCTCCTAGTTACCTCTATGTGCATCAGCAACCAATGAGAGGAGGGGCACACTATATGTACCACCTTAATCAAGGTCGCCTCTTAGATAGGTGGGGCAAAAGTGCACATGAATGCCACTCCCAGAGTAGGAGCGCATTCACACCTGAAGGTGCCATTCCTTCAAGACAAGTCAAAGAAATCATAGGAAAAAAATAGGACTGAAGAATCCTTGTGTGGGCCTCAGCTCACCTTACTGAGGGTATTGTTGAAGTCAGAAGATCTAGCAGTCACATAATCTCTCTGAATGATGTTGTCTTTCTTGAGCAGAAGGATCTTACTGCAGCAATTATTGCCTCTTGATTTTGAGCAGGAAGAAAAGAGGATAGCTGAACTGAGTCTAGTAGTCAGGGGCATAACTACCATAGCGGCAGACCATGCGACTGCTATGGGGCCCAGGGCAAGAGGGGACCCAATTGGGATCATCTCCTCTTCTACTGGAGGTGAAAACTTGGTCAGGACTCTACCCTCTAAAGGAACAACTTTTAGCAAATGAGACAATGGAAAATGGCCCAAGGGTCACTGAAAAGGGTTTAGGCAGAAACCCTTCTGTCCTGTGTGTGTGTGTGGGGGGGGGGGGGGGCTGGCTTGATCCTTGCTATGCGGCCCTTACTTCTCTATGTACGCCACTGCTAATGGTGTTCATAAGGACAGCTTCTGCTGACTTGGTACTAGACATGATTTTTCGATATTTATTAACCAACCAAGCATATATACCACTTTTACCACTTGTATCTGAGCGAAGAGATTTTGACTTGAATCTGCAGCAATTAGTAGGTCGCCTAGGTAGGGCACTATCTGTATTCCACTTGTAGGAACCCTTGTAAATACATGAGGAGCGGCGGTGAGAGCACAAAGGGGAGTGCTTGGATTTGGAAATGAAAGAACCGCTCTCCTATGAAAACTGTAAATCTCAGATATTTCTGAGACTGAATCTGAATGGGAACATGATAGTAAGCGTCCGCTAGGTCTAGGGTAGCCATGAACCAATCTCTTCCTAGAAGAATTACTGTAGATCTGATGGATTCCATTTTTTGTGAGTAATAAAACGGTTTAAGCTTAAGTTTATTATTACTCTGAAGGACCCGTTTGTTGTTTATTTATATTATCAGAAATAGTGGGGAATCGAACCCTTGTCTTTCCTCTAATACCGGGACCTTTACAATAACCATTTTTCTAGAAGAACCAAAATCTCTGCCTGCAAGGCACTTTCTCTGAGTGGATACAGAAGACGTTAGTTGGCCATAAAGCTTACTGGGGGAGGACCCTGAAATTCTATCCTGCATCCAGACCATATTATATCTAACACCCAAGGGGAGGCATTTATCTCTGTCAAGGCCCCCTGAAAATGTTTTCGTCTGCTTCCCACAGGGCTTCCGGCGTCGCTGGGATTTTTTAGACGACAGTCAGAATTAAAGGGGTTCTGCACTTTGTTTAAACTGATGATCTATCCTCTGGATAGATCAGCATCTGATCGGCGGGGGTCCGACATCCGGGATCCCCGCCGATCAGCTGTTTGAGAAGGTAGCGGCACTCCAGGAGCGCCGCGGCTTCTCGTTGTTTACCGCCGGCCCAGTGATGTCACGACTAGTATCAATTGGCCTGGGCAGGGCTAAGCTCCATTGAAGTAAACAGAGCTTAGCTGTGCCCAGGCCAGTTGATACTAGTCGTGACGTCACTGGGCTGGCAGTAAACAGTAAGAAGGCCGCGGCGCTCCTGGAGCGCCGCTACCTTCTCAAACAGCTGATCGTCGAATATCCAGAGGATAGATCATCAGTTTAAACAAAGTGCAGAACCCTTATAAAGAGGGAAGCCCTATTCCTGCCCTCTAGAGGACTGCCATCTCCCTGAGGGATCTATTTTCCTCTGGTCATGCCTGAACCGATTCTGGGCACGAAAATTTCTTCTTTGTTGAAAAAAATGGGACTCAGACGGAAATCACTTTTTTTGTCTGGGGCCTTATCCATGATGTCATCTAAAGCAGAGCCAAAGTGTCTATATCCCTCACAAGGAATTGAACACAGATGAGTTTTTGACCCTGAACCCCCCGACCAAGACCTCAACCAAATTGCCCTAAGTGTGGTATTAGAAAGGGCGATAGACCTGGCTGACAATCTAACCATGTCTGCTGAAGCATTAGCAAGAAAGTTTGTATCAGCAAATGGGTATTTTCACTTAAAAGCTCCAGATGTTGCTGGTCTTTTTTCTGGATCCAGCCATTCCCTAGCAATGAGTTTTTTAATATTCTCATGTACAGGGAAAACTCTCTTCCTTTTTTTTTCACCTAGACCTAGGTTCTTTAATGTCTTCCAATTTTATAGTGCCTCTGACTGTTTTCAAGAGAGATTCTGTCTCTTCTGGCAAAAATAACGACGACCTGATACATCATCAGAAGAATCAGAGTCTCCCTCCGAAAAAAAATCTCCCTTCATCTAATTCAAATGCATCTATAGAAGGGTCCAAAGACTTAGACATGGAAGGATGAGGAAATGCTGGGGTCATGCGTGACTTTATTGCAGAGTTTACTTCATCCCTGATAAGAGTTCTCAGATTCTCCATAAAGGTTGGGGACTACTCCGCTACCACTTTCTATGTACACCGCAAACATAATGGCTTTTTACATGCAGAGGGCAACCCTTTTCTACAGACTGCACATTTCTTTCTTGAAGACTCTCCATCCCCAGAGTTTGCAGGGCTGGTTTCACTAACCTAAAAGGGGAGTATGACATAAACTTAGGACCAGTACCTAGAGAATCTTTAAAAATTGTAAACAAGGGCACATCAATGATTGAACTGAGCTCCTTAAGAACTTGTGGGTGTAATCCCTCTGGACCCGGAGTTGTGTTAATATTTACCTTATTTAACTTAGCTTGGACCATATGTACAGTTAGCCAATTGAGTATATTACCGGATGCACTCAGCTCCAATCAGCTCCTTTCTCTTCTTTTGTATATACAGAGCTAAAAAATCTATTTAGTAACTCTGCCTTTCATTATCTTCAGTGACTAATCCCCCTTTATCGTTATTTAGGGGGCCTACCTAATCAGACCTTGGTTTTTTAGCATTTATATATTTCAAAATTTTTGGGGACTTATTTTCCTCTCTTTTGCCACCTGCTGTTCATTTTGTATTTTTGCAGATTTTATTTCCTTTTTAAAGATTTTATTAAGCCCTTTGTAAACTACAAAGGCTACAGCTGACACCTCAGATTTGTATTTTTTAAATGCCCTTAATGTGATATTAGATAACTAATGGTAAAAGCATTTTTGAGAAAGAAAAGATCTTGTTTTTGTGTTGCCATTTTCCAAAAGCCATATTTTTTTATTTTTCTGCTGATCGTCTTGTGAAGAGGCTCGGTTTTTTTCGGGATGAGGTAATGGTTTGACTGGCACCATTTTGGCATACATATGACTTTTTGGTCGATGGGTATTACACCTTTTGTGTGAGGCAAGGTAATCAAAAATGTCTGTTTCAGCACTGTTTTATTTTTTTACAAATTCACCTAACGCCGTAGATCGTGTTATATTTTTATAGAGGCGGTCGTTACGGACGCGGCAATAGCTAATATGTCAGTTTTTATTATTGGAAAGAGGTGGGGTTTTTTAATTGATATTTTTAATTTTTTAAACTTTTTATTTTTGTTCCACTATGGGACTCCAACTTTTCAGGGTTTAATACCTTGTTCAATGCAATACAATAAATGCTGTATTGTACTACTTTGAGCTATCTGTGTAGTACACCGATAGCTGCCTAGGAGATCCAGCCTGGGGGCTGGATCTCCTTGGCTTCTGTAAAAGGCAAGCCCCGATGCCTGTGCAAGGCATCTAACTGCCTTCTCCACAATCAGGGACCCATCATATCCTCCGCAAGCCCCGTTTGTGCCGTAATCAGAACTGACAGTGGCATACAAGGGGTTGATAGGCCAGAATCGGTCCTAGGACTCAAGTCAGGTCGTGCAGCGCTGGACAGGTACGGCGTTAGTATCCTACGGGTTAGCATCTGAAAATTCATGAACTATTAAAATATAAAGGCAATTATTCCAAATTGCAAAGAAAAAAGGGATCAGTCAGCACATCCCAATGCGCAGATGCACGTTGCCATGGCAGAAAGCACAAAGACAAAAATACAGTGCAACAGCACTCTGCAAACACAAATAATGGCCTCCATTGAATTCAGGGAATGCAGGTCCTAACTAGCCTGTCTGCCCCTTGGCTGATTTAATTAGTGCACGTATAAAGCTGTAGCCTACTCTCCCTGCATTCAATGGAAGCCTTCTGGCACGAGGAGAGTTAAGGTATAGAGTGGTCACAGCATGCATGCTGGACCTGCATTCCCTGGATTTAGTGGAGGCTATTATGGCACCAAAAGTGGCAAAAGGCAGAGTCAATCGCCTTGACGCCAGTGGACAGGCACAAATCTTTTTTTTAACTCGTTTTATTAGACATATATCAAAAAAAACAGAGACCTAACTGGGACACACTATACAATACAACCTACAAAAATGTGTGCTAAATCCCTTGCAATAATCGACAAAAATAAATGGTTCATAAGCAATTTTATTAAATCTTACTCCATAAAATACATAGATGACATATAATAGACATAAAAAAACATCCAATGAGGGAACATATACAATATGGAGAGATGTACTGGAGAAAAACCCCAGTGTAGGAGGGACACAACCCAGTGTGCATCCGGTACCGGATTAGTACTAGCTGATTTGATAGCACTGTATGCACACTGGGTTGTGTCCCTCCTACACTGGGGTTTTTCTCCAGTACATCTCTCCATATTGTATATGTTCCCTCATTGGATGTTTTTTTATGTCTATTATATGTCATCTATGGATTTTATGGAGTAAGATTTAATAAAATTGCTTATGAACCATTTATTTTTGTCGATTATTGCAAGGGATTTAGCACACATTTTTGTAGGTTGTCTCGTTTTATTAGAGTATAATAATGCAAATAGTACATTACATGTCATGATACATATGACAATAAAACATAGCGTCACAAACACAAAATAAACGAAAAGAAAAATACAGCAAGCATAGTACGTGATACATAAACAGTGTCTCTGAATCTGGTTCTCGGCAGATTAAATGCAGATATCAATCAGTGCTTATACATCAGTGGAATGTAGCAGAGCGGTCAGGAAAAAGACCATCTTCACCTCACATTACTCCCTATCTAGACATGAGTTATGAACACACGGGTTGGAGCATCTCATATTAAACAGTTAACGTGTTTGAGGACTCACACCACCCTCCCCACACTTTCTGGAATTTCTGTGGGCAGCCTCTGTGTTTATATACTACTTTCTCTAACGGTAAAGTCTGGTTAACCAGTTGCTTCCATTGTTGTAAAGTAGGCAGCCTTTCCGCCATCCACCTGAGTGCTATAGCCTTCCGTGCAAGGAACAGAGACTCTTCAAGGAAAATCCTATGATAATGAGACCAACACTCATCATCTACAACACCTAATATACACATTTTAGGGCATAGGGGGACTGTCTCCGGTACTAGATCTGATAGGCATGAAGTGACCTCCGTCCAAAATCTTTGTATATATCTACACTCCCAAATCATGTGCCAAAAATTGGCATTAGGCTGATGGCATCTAATACAGTCACTACTGCCCGCCCTCCTCATTTTGTACAATCTAGTAGGGGTAAGATAACTCCTGTGCAGGATATGCAGCTGAATCAGTTTATTATTGGAAGAGGGGGACACTCTCGTGGGGGCCGCTAAAGCATCAACCCATTCTGTTTCTGAGAGTGAGGAAATACATTCCCTCCACTTATCCTCCACTTTCAGCGGTGATGTATTCATCTTGGTGATTATAAGATGTGTGTATATAGCGGATATTAGACCACGAGGACCCTGCGTAGTGAGCACTCCTATCAACGGGTATTTGGAAATTTTCCTGGCACTTCCCTGAAACTGAGCAGACAGAGCATGTCTAACCTGCAGATACCTAAAAAAACATCTGCCTAGGTACCTGAAATTGTGTCTGAAGTTGAAAGAAAGATCTCAAGGACCCTTTTTCATATAGGTCACTCAGTTTGCATATCCCATGTTCCCTCCACAATGCCGCACCCTCATGAGTTTCCAGATGTTGAAACATGGGATTCTGCCATAGAGGTATTAAATCCGGCAAATCCCCATGGGACTTAAGTTTGGAGGCCTCCCAGACCTGGTGGGCCAGCCTGTGTAACAGAAGGGCCCGACCAGAAAATAGGCCAATGTTCTCCAGAACTGGCCACAATGAGTGGAGGCTTAAAATGTGTTGCAGATATAATTCAGCATTAGGGAGGGGGCCCTGAGACACCCAGGATGTAAGATAACGTATTTGCCCTGCCAAGAAGTATAGAAATAGGTCAGGCAACGCCGCACCTCCCTGGAGCTTTGGCCGTTGAAGGGTCTTAAGTGCCAGTTTCCTCCTAGCTTTCCCCCATATGAAGGCTGACATCATAGAATGAAGGTGATCAAAGAACCTTCTCGGAACGGGTGCGCTGGCATGCTCCAATACATACAAAGCCTTGGGGAGAAGAACCATCTTTATAAGGTTCAATCGTCCCATTATAGAGATGGGTAGGGAGCGCCACGTCGCAAATTTGTGAGCAAACACAGATGTTAGGGGATCGACGTTCAAGGTATATGCTAAGTGAGGGTCTCTAGTGATGATTATGCCTAAATACTTAAATCGGTCCACCACTGGAAGATTACTATATATCTCTGGCCAGTCTACAGGTTTCAGGGGCAGGAGCGCCGATTTGTTCCAATTAATGTGTAAGCCAGAAAATCTACCGAAGTGCTCTATCAGCTCAATGGCTCTGGGCAGAGATGTGTCCGCCTTGTCCATAAAAAGAATTAGATCATCGGCATATAACCCGACCCGGTCTTCTCTGTCTCCCAGAGACACCCCGCAGTAGATTGCGTCCTGCCGCAGTCTAAGCGCTAGATGCTCAATTGCTACTGCAAAGAGAAGCGGCGATAGAGGGCAGCCCTGCCTAGTCCCTCTCCCAAGGCTGAAATGTCCTGAATGAGAACCATTTACAAGAATATTCGCTCGGGGGTGTTTATAAAGCATTTTGGCCCAGTTGATGAAACCTTGACCAAACCCAAAGCACTTCAGCACTTCAATTAGATATGGCCATTCCATCGAGTCAAAGACCTTGGCAGTATCTAGGGAGGCCAAAACCCAAGACTTGTCCAGAGCACCCCCCACTTGCGTGACTACCTGCGCCCTACGGATGTTAGTGGACGTTGATCTACCCGGTATGAATCCTGACTGATCCAGATGCACAACAGAGGCTATTACCTTATTCAGTCTATTAGCAAGTAGTTTTGTTAGCACCTTATAATCTAGATTTAACAAGGATATGGGTCTGTATGACCCACACTCTAAGGGATCCTTGTCTGGTTTTAGAATCACTACTATAGTGGCATCATAGAAAAAATCTGGTAACCTCTGCTGTATCTTAGCCGAAACCAGCATCTTTTTTATGGCAGGTGCCAAGACATCTATGTATCTTGTGTACACCTCAATCGGTATGCCGTCAGGGCCGGGCGCCTTCCCTGCATTAAGCCCTCTCATAGCTACTTGAATCTCCTCCAAGGTGAACTCACTGTCCAACATTACTCTGTCCTCCACACTCAGTCTGGGGTGGGTCACCTCATGTAAGTATGAGACTAGGTCCTGAGAAGAATAATGTACCACTGAACTGTACAGGTCCTGGTAAAACTCCTGAAACCTGGCCAATATATCCGGTAGGTTTTCATTAATATCCCCATTCAGTCCTCTGATTCTAAGAACCGGAGGTGCAGAGGAGTTATTCTTAATAATATGGGCAAGCAACTTACCCGCCTGACCCCCTTGCTCAAATGACTGCTGTTTCAGAAAAAACATTTTGCGGCTACTCTTCTCTTGCAGGTGCTGCATATATAATCTACCCTTATGCAACCAATCTACCCTGTCTGGTTCTGTGGGGTCGGCAGTGTAGGCCTGTTCAGCTGCTCTACAGGAGACGTGAAGCTCCAGTTCCTTTCTGTGGGATTCCTTCTTTATGTATTCTATTGATGATTTAATGCATCCCCTTAAATAAGCCTTTAACGTTTCCCACAGCAATAAAGCGTCAGTATCCCCATCTTGCACATCAAAAAACATTGTTAGTTGATCCGGGATACGGTCATTAGGTTCCATAAGGGTGAGCCAAAAGGGATGAATACTTAATTTGACTCCCCTCTCTCCTGACAATGTAAAATTAGCTAACAAAGGCGCATGGTCAGAGGGCCCCTGCTGACAGTACTCAATACTCTCCAAGTCAGTAAGAGACAGGGCGTTACCGAATAAATAATCTATCCTTGATAACGCTCCCCTAGAGGGGGTGAAGCATGAGTACTGTACCAAGCGGGGATGTCTTTCCCGCCATAAATCGAGCCATCCCATTTCAGAGGCTACTTTCAGAAGCACTGAGGTTGGCGATACCACAGCGCCATCTCTTGATGAGCAGCTGAAGCGATCAATGTCAGGATTCATTAGCATGTTGTTAAAGTCTCCCATACATAATAGTCTAGCGTTCGGGAACTGCACCACAAAGCCTGCTACAGCTTGTAACACCGCCCCGCTAGCCGGTGGAGGGTTATATACATTAATAATAACGGACGGAATGCAGTTAATATGCGCGTATATAAATATATAACGGCCATCCGGATCACTCACAAGCTTCTGTACCTCCCATCTCAAGCAGTTATGCACCATTACCGCCACACCCCTAGAATATGAAGTCTCATGCGCACAAGCACTCCACTGCACCCAGGGCTTCCGGAGTCTAGCCTCCGTCTCCCGCGTCAAGTGTGTCTCTTGTAAGCCCAGGATGTGTGGGGCGTGCCTGCGCACATGCGAGAACACAGCAATTCTTTTCCGGGGTCCCCCCAGCCCTCGTACATTCCACGACAATACTCTCAATCCGGCCATGGTGATAGGTGTACAGTAATACGCTCTAATATTCTGACGATGGTCGGCATCTCAATCCTTCTAACCCTGCTACATAACTTACAAAGCCGCCCGAGCTGCATGTATAAGACATTAATATGCCGCTGCATCAACCAGAAAAACCAACAGTAAAGAAACATAACAAACATATTGAGTATAGAATAAGCAGATGAAACTTCTGCAGTGAACATGACCAAACCTGCGGGGACCTGCACCGTGTATTCAGATGTCATCCCTGTGCAGGTATCCACCGGGTGGGTCCCGATATCATAGTAAGGTAATGACGTAGATAACAGCCATATATCAGACAGAAAAAATGAGTACGTCGCATGCAAATCAAAAGACCATTCGTTCCTCCCACTGGTCGTCGGTGTACTCAGGCAAAAAAACAAAGGATCGTCCCGACCAGGATACTCCAGGGGACAGAAGTGTTCCACATATAGGTAGAAGTCCGCCACTCGGTCATCTGAAGCCTAGCGGGGTAGACGAGTCCGCATGTCCCCCTCACCTCTGGAATAAGGGTCAGCGTCGCGGCCTGCCGTTCAGCCAATCCTCGGCCTCTTTCGGGTCTGTGAAGAACACGACCTTTCCATCATCTATGATTCTCAGACGCGCAGGGTACGCCATTGAGTATTGAATAGTAAGGTCCCGAAGCTTTCTCTTGACTGCCACAAAAGTAGATCTCTTTTTCTGCAGCTCTGCTGAGAAGTCGGGGAACAGTGAAATGCGCGAGCCATTAGAGGAGATATCTGGCGTGGACTGAGCCAAGGTGAGTAGTAGATCTCTGTCCTTCCAATTGAGCATCCTGGCCAGAAGAGGCCTAGGAGGGGTGCCCGGAGGTAGAGGTCTTGCCGGGACTCTGTGCGCCCTCTCAAAAGCATATGTCGCTGAAAAAGCGGCCTCAGGAAACGTGGCCTTGAACCATTGCTCTATGAAGGCCGCTGGATCCGGTCCTTCAGCCTTCTCAGGTAGGCCGAGGATCCTCACGTTATTGCGTCGGGATCTATTTTCCAAATCATCGCATTTCTGCTGCCACAGGTTCACTTTCCTCTCCAGCTCAGATAGTTGGGTCTGCATCGGGCACGTGAGGTCTTCCAGGTCAGATATTCGCCTCTCCGACTGTACCGTTCTCTCTCTCAGCTGCTGTAGGTCGTGCCTTAGCAGGCCGACATCCACCTTGACCTCCTCTAGTTTATTTGTGAGGGAGGTCTGGCACATGGTAATGGCAGCCATAAGTTTGTCATGAGCCGCTTTAGGAGAGAGTTCAGGGTCCTCCTCATGAGGGGTCTCCTGCTGCAGGGCCGTGTTACCTCGTGTTCCCGGGGTGCGCACTGTGGATGGAGACGCGGCGCCATGTTGGGCTTCGGTCCTGGCGGATTCTTTTAGGCGATCCGCTGCAGCTTGTGACTTGTTCGGGCTCATCTTCCTCCTTCGGGTAGAACCCCTCCTTTTCTGCACCTGCCACTCAATTTTTGCGGCTATTAACAGTCAGGATGGGGCAGGATTCTTGTCGGGACCTAGAGCTGCACTTAGATGCGTGCGCTCATGCCGGCAGCTAGCCACACCCCCCCAGGCACAAATCTTAACTTTTTAAAATGAGTGCAACATTAGCACCAGAATATTTTCTATAATTATGGCATTATTGTACTTTATTTGTTTTTACAGAGTGCTGTTGCATTGTTTTTTTGTCCTAGTTATTCTATATGTTGAACATCGTCAAGGAAAAATAAAATCTAAATGACTGAATCATATGATATAAAGTGTCAGATTTCTTTAAAAATTGTAAAGCTACAGATCAGACAGACTATACAGGGGTCACATGCAAAATCTAGCTCACCTGCTATCTCTATCCCATTTGTTGACTTCCTGGTGCACGGAAACTTGGGTAAGACGACGAAAATATGAAGGAGTGAAGATGAGTGCAGCGCCGCAACTTTTGTTAAATCGTGTGTTCATTTATTATCAATAAAAAGATCCATACAGCGACAGCATCACCTCAGTGTTACAACAAAATGTCTACGCGTTTCGAACAAACATGTTCTTATTCATGACTGTCTAGAGATTCCCAAAGAACAACTTTATAGATGTGAACCATCATTACTCCTCCCATCGTCAGGTGTTAGGTGATGGAGGTAGATTGGTGGAGCACAGCAAACAGGTGCTGTAATTAGGGAAGGTCTAGAGATCACATTAGTTGTTTAACAAATATATAAAATATAGTAACCGTATGGGTGCACGTTAAAATACGTGATTGTTCAGACCCTCCACTTGAATCCTATGAGAGATTTTACCAAATGGATCCTCCTAATCAAAAAGAATTTAAATAAAAAAAAGGAGGCACTCAGTGAGAAAAAACGCACATGGTCTGAACAATCATCTAGAATGTTAAAAACAACAGGACGAACTAAATATGGCAAGACTGACATGGTGAAATAAATACATGATGGTAAATGCAAAGGGAAAATGCAAGCAAAACACAGAATCCTAATATATATACACATTATTTCCTTTTTAACATTAAGACCAGCTGGGCGTCTGGTTTTCAGACTAAGTATCCAAAAGTCCTCTCTCTGTAATATACATTTATGGAGGTTACCCCCCTCGTACTGGTAAAGAAACCTTTTCTATGGCAAAGGCAGAAATATTAATACAAGATGGGTTTGCAACATAATTCAAGTGCTCAAGGATCCTATTTTTCAGTTTTCTGACCGTGCTTCCCACATAAGATAAATCACATGTTGTGCATTTTATAATGTAAATAACTCCTGTAGTATTACAATTAATATTAGACTGAATAGAAAAGTGGGAGGTACGATCAGAGTCCTGGAACACTTTAGTTAGTGTGGCAAATCCACATGTCCTGCTGGGATGGCTTCCACATCGGGAGAACCTCTTATATTTGAGCCAAGTCTTGGTTTCAATGTTAGTGAGAGTAGAGGTGAACATCGAGGGTGACAAAGACGTGGCCAATGTAGGGAAGCGTCTAGCTGATACCCTAAATCCTTCCGACAACACCCCACAAAGGATATCATCCTCATGCAAGATAGATATGCATTCACGTACCACCTGCTTAACTTGTTGGAATTAGTTACTGTATGTAAGAAATAAGGTGGGTTGGTTAACAGGGGCTCTCTCCTTGTTTGAATAACTCAGATTTTTTTATTTGCATTTTTATTAATGTTTTTGTTGCCAAATAGCAACAGACTGCGGTCCTTCATTAGAGCAATTTTTCTGCTCTTTGTAGCATCCATTTTGGATAGTTTCTGACCTGTAATCGTGCAGTGACGACGCGGCACTCAGTCAAGAAGGTCGCGTCATCACTGCAATTCCTTCTGGCACGCACCATTTCACCGACTGGTATGGATTTAATGGTGTGAATAGGGTGATGACTATCTGCTCGTAAAACCGCATTGCCTGAAATGGGCTTGCGATAGGTAGATGTATGTATAATCTGATTAGGGGTGCCAGTAAGGGTTAAATCCAAAAAATTAATGTGAAATGGATGAATTTTAGGTTGTAAGGATTGTCATTGAGATAATGTATAAAGGATGGTCCCCCAACTTCACATGGCTTACCTGTGATGTGTCCTCTTTGTACCCTTCCATTCCTCATGATGTGGCTCTACTTGCGTTGGAATATCACTTTCACAGGTATAGCTGTCATGGAGATATGTTTGTTGATTATATCATAGAAGTCACTGACTTTTTGTTAAAACATAACTATTTTTCCTTTGATGATCATTATTATCTCCAAATACGAGGGGTATCTATGGGGGCCAAATTTTCCCCGTCCCTGGCAAATATAACAATGTCATATTGGGAGGAAAGGTATATTTACTCGGTTGAGAATCTGTTTCTGATGTCATTGGAATGGTATGGCAGGTACATCGACGATTTGCTCCTAATTTTGAGCGGCAATGTACCTGCCATACCATCCTTTATACATTGTCTTAATGACAATCCTTAAAACCTAAAATTCACCCATTCACAGGATTTGTCCATAATAAATTTTTTGGATTTAACCCTTACTGGCACCCCTAATCAGATTATACATACATCTACCTATTGCAAGCCCATTTCAGGCAATGCGGTTTTACGAGCAGATAGTCATCACCCTATTCACACCATTAAATCCATACCAGTCGGTGAAATGGTGCGTGCCAGAAGGAATTGCAGTGATGACGCGACCTTCTTGACTGAGTGCCGCGTCGTCACTGCACGATTACAGGTCAGAAACTATCCAAAATGGATAATACAAAGAGCAGAAAACATAGCTCTAATGAAGGACTATAGTCTGTTGTTATTTGGCAACAAAAACATTAATAAAAATGCAAATAAAAACAATCTGAGTTATTCAAACAAGGAGAGAGCCCCTGTTAACCAACCCACCTTAGCTCTTACATACAGTAACCAATTCCAACAAGTTAAGCAGGTTACGTGAATGCATATCTATCTTGCATGAGAATGATATCCTTTGTGGGGTGTTGTCAGAAGGATTTAGGGTATCAGCTAGACGCTCCCCTACATTGGCCACGTCTTTGTCACCCTTGCTGTTCACCTCTACTCCCATTAACATTGAAACTATGACTTGGCTCAAATATAAGGCGTTCTCAAGATGTGGAAGCCATTCCTGCAGGACATGTGGATTTGCCACACCAACTAAAGTGTTCCAGGACTCTGATCGTACCTCCCATTTTTCTATTCAGTCTTACATAAATTGTAATTGTTCTGTTTTAGTATCTTGCATTGTGTATTGGTATGCTCCACTCTTCTCCTCCCCACTGTGTTTCAGCTTCTAGTTGGTTCAGTCTAGCCCCTTCCTGTTTTCCCTGTCATGCATTGCTGTTTTGTGTGCTCTAATTCTGAGGAGATTTTGAGGAGAATCTGTGTAGTATCTTATCTTCTTATCAAGGAGAATATTAGAGGCATAATTCTTTTACCATCTGGATTCCCTGCACATCTTGTAATACAATCTCCGGATTAAAAACTACTTGATTAACTCCTGGGTGTCTGATGCGTAAACTGTAAGTGGAGAATGTCTGATTTAACAAGTCACCTCACAGATGCGTGATTGTATAAGGCTGACATTTCGAAACGCCACAGTAAAAGAATTGTCTTAGTACTCTCCTTCTCCCGCTAAGAAAAGAATATTCTCCTCCTCCAAGTAATAAGCCATCATCATTTGTCTCCGTTATGCTGCAGTAATAAGAGTAATATCCTATACTGCTCAGTACTGCATTCACTAGGGTCGCAGAAGCTTCTAGCAATTTCAGTTTCATACAGACTAGGAACTGTATTCAGCCTGTTTTCTGAGGTAAATATTGTCTGCCTGCTGTAAGCTATTAAAAGACTGAACCACCACTAGAGGTCACTGTTGTGTTACAGATGAAATGCAGGACACAGCTAGAAGGATTTCGAAGCCCTCATTAAAAATGAAGGAGGTGCACCTAACTAACAAAATTGAAATATACAATAATTTATCTATTTTGTGGGAAAAGACTGAACAATGTATAGATGCAGCACATGGATCAGGCTATAACGAAGATCAATTAAAGGCCATGTGTACAAAATTGAATAAAACCTATGATAGTTTTAAGAGACTGTCTGAAAAATATTCTTCTCTGTTATCAAGTCTCAGCTCAGAGGAATTCATCCTAGAATTAAAGACCCACACTGCACTTAATGATGAAAGATATAGCAGATTTATGGCAGTCAGGTCAATGCTAGAGGACAAGATATCACAACAATATGAAACTGCGTCCCGCCATTCTAACCTTTCAAGGCACTACAAAGCTTCATCCTGTTCCTCGAAATCTATTGCTCAGTCCTCATCGCTAAGGTCTCGCTCACAGCACTCTTCGCTGAGTACCCTATTGGTGTTGGCACGCGCAAAAGCAGAAGCAGCGAACGTACAAGCTCACTGCATTAAAAAGGAAGCAGCCATTAAGGCACAAGTCGCAGAGACACAAGCCCGATCCCAAGCTAATCAAGCAGCTATACAGGCTCAGGCGCAAGCTATACAAGCCCAATCTCAAGCTAATCAAGCAGCTATACAGGCTCAGGCGCAAGCGAATAAAGCCAAGGCTGAAGCTGAGTTGGAGGACCTTCAGAAGGAAAGGGAAGAAGCAGCAGCCATGGCTGAAGCTGCTGAAGAAGAAGAAGCTTATCATCCTATCTCCAAGATATCTAATGACTCAGAAGGGCGTACCCTGCAATTCGTCCTAGACCAAAGCAAAGTCAATGCATTTGCACCAGAAGATTTGGGCTCTGCACGCCAGCCTGCTGAACTCATGCGGATGGAAAAAGAGGCAGCTGATAACTATACAGTTGACCCCAGTCCAGTGGACATTACCAGATGTGAAGCCTTCATTTACGCTCAACCCAGCTGCCACTCCATTCCATCTTCCAACCTCCAAACATAGGGTATCAGATGGCGCCAACAACACCAGTGAGGGAGAAGTTCCTATCGCCATGATGCAGGAAAGAAATAACGCATCAGAAATCGCTAAGTACCTCACTCTCAGGGACCTCATCAGTACTAGCCTTATGAATTTTGATGATCGCCCAGAGAACTATAGAAGTTGGAAGGCCACCTTCAAGACAACAGTTCAAACCCTTGGTGTACCGCCTATGCAAGAACTTGATTTACTAATTAGATGGCTAGGTCCATGGTCGTCAAACTGTGTTAAGAGACTCAAAACCGTTCATATCTACGAACCAGTCAAAGGCCTTCGTCTCGCATGGGAAAGATTAGAGCAGACATACAGCGGCTCTGACGTGCCTTATTTAAACAACCATATGACTTTCCTGGATTATCCAATACAGACCGCCAAGGGTTCCAGGAATTAAGCGACCTTCTTCTTGAGTTTGAAATCGTCAAGGGAGACCCGCAGCTACCAGGTCTCAGCTTTCTTGATACCTCCCATAGTGTGGGCCTGATTGTGGAGAAATTACCCTTCAATATTCAAGACCAATGGGCAACAACAGGTTCAAAATACAAGGAGCAACATAGTGTTCCCTTTCCACCATTTTCATTCTTCTGTAAGTTCATCAAGGACTTGGCTCGAGCTAAAAACTATACGAGCTTCAACACCTTGGGAACCAACATCTTTGGCTCTACTAAACAGAGACACGAGACTTTCAGTCCCAGACAGGGGGGCTCTAAAGGTCTAATTTCAGTAAAAAAGACAGGGGTTGTGCCCACTACTAACCATAGAAATGAAAGCCCTAAGGAACCCGATCATCATTGCCCTATCCATGATAAACCACATCATTTAAGGAAATGCTGTGTCTTCATAGCAAAGCCTTTTGATGAACTTAAGGAGTTCCTAAGGAGTCATAATATCTTCTTCAAATGCTGTGCATCCACTGAGCACTTCGCCAGAGACTGTAAAGTTCCAGTCAAGTGTTCTGAACGTAATAGTGATGTACATGTGTCCGCTGTTCACCCGGGACCAATCAGGCGGAACCTAGAACCAGTTAGCTGGCACAAGCCCCATTCCGATCAAGGCAGGGAGAGTCATGGCGGGGAGAGTGCCGACCGACCAACCACTACCATCATGCCCAGATGCACAAAGGTATGTGGAGAAGGACTTGTGTGCGGTAAGTCTTGTTCTAAGATTTGCCTCGTGGATGTGCTTCCTACTGCACAACCAGAGAAGACCATAAGAATGTATGCTATTCTAGATGACCAAAGTAATCGTTCCCTAGCTAGCTCTAAGTTCTTTGATCTGTTCAGGATAGAGGGAGAAACTACACCCTACACCCTAGGAACATGCTCTGGTCTTGTGACAACCTCAGGAAAAAGAGCTAATGGTTTCACCTTAAAGCCCATCAAAGAAGATAAGAAACTCTATCCTCCAACCCTTATTGAGTGTGACAAATTGCCTGACACAAGGGATGAGATTCCCACACCTGAAGCCGCACAGCATTACCCTCATCTCAGGAACATAGCCAGAGAGATTCCTCCCCTTTATAACCGTGCCGAGATCTTACTCTTGCTAGGTAGAGACATTCTTGAGGCTCATAAGGTCCTTGAACTTCGCAATGGCCCTTTCAATGCTCCATATGCCCAGAAACTTACAGTGGGTTGGATCATCGTGGGAGATGTATGTCTGGACAAAACCCGCAGACCCTGCCAAGTACACTCCTTCAGAACTGACATATTAATAGGGGGACGAACCTCTTACTTTAGGCAGTGTCCTAACCACTACTATGTGCAAGAGGTTCCTTGCCCAAATATTATAAAAACTTGTTCATCAGAAAGCAGCTTAATTCCCAAGGAGTCAGCTGCAGAAGAATGTTCCTGGACAGAAGGGCAGCTTGTAGAAAGGCCTCCAGGATCTCAATTGGAGTCCTCTTCAAGCCTTTCCCGGCATTGCAGTCCTCACACAGTTTATCATAATGAATCCTATATCTTCACTGACAACATGCCTTCTGATTTATAAAGTTCTGATGAGACACCGCAGAAAGGTGAGTCTTCCAGTCAACTGTTTGACAATGAGTTTAATTCTGTAAAAGAAGTATCTTCTGAACGTTCTATAAAGGAGGTTCCTTCAACAGAGAAATAGTTCATTTCAGATACTTTGCAATAATCTTCAGTTCCATCTGCAGTTGTTGATTGCACTCAAGAGGATCACAGTTCTTCCCAGTCTTCAACGGATGAGCACCTTCATATTGCTCAGCCTTTTCTGGAAACCACAGGGAAAAGTTCACCACCAATGTCCATGACAAATACTGCATGTCAACAACCCAAGTCTGTATGTACAAAGACAGATCCCATTTCATAAGTGAAAAGCAGACACGAGCATTCGCGTTCACGATTTATAGACAGAAAGCAATCTACATGTAAATCAGCTTCACAAAATAAGGGCTCTCGCTCTAAATCAGTGACACAGAGAGAGAAGTCACATTCTAAATCTTTAGTAAGATCAAGGAGAACCAAGTCTCGCTCAGCTTCTAATGAAAGCAGCAAACAATCTCCTATAGTAAAAAAGAAGAAATCCACATCTGGGGTGCATAAAAGATCACTCAAGAATAAACCAGAAAAGATAGGAAATATTCCTCTGCCATCTAGCGTTTTCAAAGAGCACAACTTTTATATGTTTCGGTGGAAACAGGTACAACATTTTACCAGTCAGTTCTGGGAAAAGTGGAGAGAAGAGTGCCTCTGCCTCTTGCAAGAACGCAGAAGGTGGCAAGAACCAAAGCCTAATTTAAAGGAAGGAGATTTTGTTCTGTTGAGAGACAAACAAGTTGATAGTCTCGACTGACCTACTGGACTTATTACTAAAGTCGTTTCCAGTTCGGATTGAAAGAACTTCCATTGAGATTCCATCTACCAAAGATACTCATCATCTTCTAAGACTGTTTCCAGTACCAGCTCTATGGTCTGAACTGAAGACATATCCTTTTTTTGGTTTGAATAAATGTTCATTGCATGTTTTCTTTTCAGGTTTATGGACATTATTCATCTGTTTATTCATCAGGTTTATGGACATTATTCATTGTTATTTATACAATTCCATTGTGTATATATATATATATATATATATATATATTATATACACACATAGTGGTATCTACCAATACCAGATGGGGAGTGTTCTGTTTCAGTATCTTGCATTGTGTATTAGTATGCTCCTCTCTTCTCCTCCCCCCTCTGTTTCAGCTTCTAGTTGGTTCAGTCTAGCCCCTTCCTGTTTTCCCTGGCATGCATTGCTGTTTTGTGTGCTCTAATTCTGAGGAGATTCTGAGGAGAATCTGTGTAGTATCTCATCTTCTTATCAAGGAGAATATTAGAGGCATAATTCTTTTACCATCTGGATTCCCTGCACATCTTGTAATACAATCTCCAGATTAAAAACTACTTGATTAACTCCTGGGTGTCTGATGCGTAAACTGTAAGTGGAGAATGTCTGATTCAACAAGTCACCTCACAGATGCGTGATTGTATAAGGCTGACATTTCGAAACGCCACAGTAATACTACAGGAGTAATTTACATTATAAAATGCACAACATGTGATTTATCTTATGTGGGAAGCACGATCAGAAAACTGAAAAATAGGATCCTTGAGCACTTGAATTATGTTGCAAACCCATCTTGTGTTAATATTTCTAGTGCAGCCAGGCCCTTCATTTCAGTACATGATAGGAATCTGCGATCATTTTCTATGGCTTTTGCCATAGAAAAGGTTTCTTTACCAGTACGAGGGTGTAACCTCCATAAACGTATATTACAGAGAGAGACCTTTTGGATACTTCGTCTGAAAACCAGACACCCAGCTGGTCCTAATGTTAAAAAGGAAATAATGTATATATATTAGGATTCTGTGTTTTGCTTGTATTCTCCCTTTGCATTTACCATCATGTATTTATTTCACTATGTCAGTCTTGCCATATTTAGTTCGGTAAAATCTCTCATAGGATTCAAGTGGAGGGTCTGAACAATCATGAATTTATAGTGCACCCATACGGTTACTATATTTTATATGTTTGTTAAACAACTAATGTGATCTCTAGACCTTCCCTAATTAGAGCACCTGTTTGCTGTGCTCCACCAATCTACCTCCGTCACCTAACACCTGACAATGGGAGGATTAATGGTGGTTCACATCTATAAAGTTGTTCTTTGGGAATCTCTAGACAGTCATGAATAAGAACATGTTTGCTCGAAACGCGTAGACATTTCGTTAGAACACTGAGGTGATGCTGTCGCTGTATGGATCTTTTTATCGATAATAAAGGAACACACGATTTAACAAAAGTTGCGGTGCTGGACTCATCTTCACTCCTTCAGACTATACAGGGGATCTAGTTTTCTGCTATGCTCTAAAATCCTTCAGGGATTGCAGCTCAAGATATACGTGTTACACAGATTTTACCAGAAATTACACTACAGCATTTGCTGAATGTGACCTAATTATTTTTTGTTCTTCCTAAGCTTGAATGACATCAATGGCCGGAGCATGCTGATGTATACATCATGTGTAAACAAAAAGCACAGCCAATGAAACATATGAGTACAAAACATAACTTATTTGAAACAACAATGTTGAGTTTAGAGTTGGAAAATAAAATCTCCCTCAATCACATGAACATTTTTAGAACAGGCATATTTAATACAGAAGATCTGGTATTACCTGCGTTCAGATGGGCAACAAGCTATACATTATTGTGCAGCAATAGTCACCTTCAAAAGGGTAATCGAACCATGTACACAATGTACATAACATAATTTGGAGCAGCATTCTCAATAGAGCAAAAAAGATTAAAGGGATTATCCGTTGTTTCATATTAATAACATATCCTCAGGATAGCTCATCAAAATCAGATGGACTAGCATCCGACTCCCAGAACCCCCACTGTTCAACTGTCTTTAGAGAATGCAGCATGTACATGTGAATGGGTCAAAGCAGCCAAGATTGCACAGCTCCGCTGCCGCCGCAATGTCGGCAATAAGCATGTAAACATTGATAGAGCACAGTTGATAGGAGTGGTAGCCGAGAATCTGAACCACACCAATCTGTATTAATGACCTATTCTAAGAATAAGAAAACTGGACAACCCCTTTAATTGCATAATGTAATAGGAGTCGACCTTCTTGACAATTTTGCAACCTTACCAGGGCTCCAGATGGCGAACAAAATGGTCGCCAATGCGACTAGGAATTTGCAAATGGTGATAAGAAATTTAAGTCTTATCGCCATTTGCGACTTGTCCCACCGCCGCAGCTTTAAGAAAAAAAAAATAAAACTTCCTCAGCAGATGCAATGGCACAGGCACCGCAGCCTGACATAACCAATAGCAAAGCTCCATACAGTAAGGAGCTTTGCTATTGGTTAGTTTGGGCGGGCGCCAGAGCCATATAGCGCCCTGCAGCAGAGAAAGCCGGCGGAAGATGAAAGGAGGGGGGGCCGGCTCTGGGGGTGAATGAAGCAAGGAGTGCCGGGCGCGCTGAGGAGCTGAAGCCTACAGCCCAAGCATCAAGATGGAGCCGCAGAAGAAGGTGACAGCGCAAGGTGTTATGTATCAATGTGTGTAATGTATGTAGTGGAGTGTGTGATCATCACATACTGCACTACATACATCATACACATGTATACATCACTACATACATCACACACATCCCTACACACATCACACACTGCACTACACACATCACACACATCATACACATGTATACATCACACACTGCACTACAGACATCACACACTGCACGACACACATCATACAGTACACATGTATACATCACTACACACATCACACACTGCACTACACACATCACACACTGCACCACACACTGCACTACATACATCACACACTTCACTACACACATCACACACTGCACTACACACATCATACACATGTATACATCACACACTGCACTACATACATCTCACACTGATGTATGTAGTGCAGTGATGTATGTGTTGCAGTGTGTAGTAAATACACAGCAGGCTATTATAGCCAAGTGATAACGTACAGGGAAGTTCCGCCATATTGGACTGGACTTTATCACTTTGCTATAATTGCTTCATGTTATTAAACCGGTGATGGTTCCCTGCATACCCACCTCTTAGGCCCCGTTCACACCACCACTATTTATTTCTGTTGTTCTGCTCCGTTTGATGAGCAGAACAATAAAAATAATGGAAGTGTTGGATTTTTGTCATATGCTTAACATATACAAAAAAAAAACGTCTGTTGACGGACGCCTCAGACAGATGCCATACTGTGGCATCCATCCAATAGAGTTCCATTGTACAAAAAAACATATATGCTAATTTATAAGTTTTTTGTGCAGAATGGGAAATCGTAGTGTACCACGTCTTCCCATCCTGTAAAGTCCAGAAAAAAATATATACATTTTTTGTACAATGGAACTCTATGGTGAGGGATGCCGCAGTATGGCATCTGTCTGAGGCGTCCGTTATGTTTCGGTCATAGCATAATATAATATATGACTGAAACATAATGTGAACCCGTGTGTGAATGAGGCATCAGTGTTCGGTCAGTGATTTCCATCAGTGATTTTTGAGCCAAAACCAGTTGCGGCTGTAAACACAGAACTGGTGCAGATCTTTCCCTTATACCTTATGTCTATGGAGGCTCCAATCGTGGTTTTGGCTAACAATCACTGATGGAAATCACTGACCAAACACTGACGTGTGAATGAGGCAGTTTTTTCTATCATGATTATATATCTAAAAACAGTGCAAATAGTGGGGGGCACTCAATATACAGAAAACCTGGATCTCAGTGTCTATATATAAATTTATTGCAAACCAAAACAGTATAAAACATCATACAATCCTATAAAATCCTAAAAGGTGTAGAGCCAATGTGGTAAATGACCGCACAAATACCAGAATGTTCACTAAAACATAGTCACTTGATAGGACTAATCCACCTGGTAATTGTAGTCCAGAGCAATTCAGAAGTAGAACATAGATGATCAGGGGAAAGCCCCAAACTTTTCTTTTCTAGGACGTCCGTTGGTTACTAATTAACACTATAAACGCTCCCTCATGGATTTAGGGTATAAGTAATAGATGTACAGACGTCTGTATAATCAGCATATACTTTACCACTCCTGTAGTCACGCGTGTGATCCGGTCAAAACAAGCACGGCGTCCCGCGCTGGATCGTGATAGAAGATAGCGTGTCACGTGACCGATTCGGATGGCTTCCAGCAGGAGCAGCTTGGTGGATGTCTGAGCCCCTTAATTGATGTTCACCAATCCACTAACAAGCTGGAATATTTAAATCTGACATCCTATCTGCAGTCACTACCACTGAGGAAGGGGCGTATACTCCGAAACGCGTATGGAGTGACCTGCAGTTTGGAGTAATCCTATTAGTCCGCGGACTACATTTGGAGCTACAGAACAGGAGAACACTAAGATAAAGATAAAGTCCATACATCGGACGCTCCGCTATATGCCTCTCCCGTTACAGGACCTGTGGATAAGGCACACCTACTCCTAAAACGTCACGATCACGTGAGCGCAATCGGTCACGTGACACGCTATCTTCTATCACGATCCAGCGCGGGACGCCGTGCTTGTTTTGACCGGATCACACGCGTGACTACAGGAGTGGTAAAGTATATGCTGATTATACAGACGTCTGTACATCTATTACTTATACCCTAAATCCATGAGGGAGCGTTTATAGTGTTAATTAGTAACCAACGGACGTCCTAGAAAAGAAAAGTTTGGGGCTTTCCCCTGATCATCTATGTTCTACTTCTGAATTGCTCTGGACTACAATTACCAGGTGGATTAGTCCTATCAAGTGACTATGTTTTAGTGAACATTCTGGCATTTGTGCGGTCATTTACCACATTGGCTCTACACCTTTTAGGATTTTATAGGATTGTATGATGTTTTATACTGTTTTGGTTTGCAATAAATTTATATATAGACACTGAGATCCAGGTTTTCTGTATATTGAGTGCCCCCCACTATTTGCACTGTTTTTTTCCTATATCTTGGCTTGGGTATTTCCAGGGGTGAGCACCTCTCATATTTGATTTACATAGTAAGCCGCCAATTTTTCTCTGTTTTATGATTATATATCTATTTAAATTTGGCAACTAAAAATTTTATTTGGCTCCTAAATTTTTCAGTTTAGGAGCCAATGGCTCCTAGGTAATTTTTTTAGTCTGGAGCCCTGCTAACTTTAAGGATCTGTCCATATGGCAAAATTATTTAGCGATTTCCCCCATTAAGCTAAATTATCATTTCCTAACCTAGATGCTTGCAATCTACCACAGATAAGACCTTTTAAGACAATATACAAGAATTAATTTTACATTTTTAAAGAAAATAATACTGTGTAACTCTTTTCTGACACATGCCATACAAGTATGGCACAGCAAGCAGGGAGTTCATGAATCACATGGTGACTGGGTGAAGATGGCTTCTGTCGCGGTGGTTGTGATGCCAGCCCTCTATGTGCTGCGACTGGTCATTAAATCATACCAATCAACTGCAACACAAGAAGAGCATGTAGAATAGTGACACATCACTGCATTTCGCTATTTCAGTTAGGAAGGGTGTCTATCCCTTTGTGCTGTGATCTCGGCCTGCTGAGACCTGTGGTGCTCCACTTTGCTATAGTGTGCTGTCCTTGATCATCATTAAATTGGTCACTTGAAACAGTTTCAGGATCCCTGATCCCATCTCCTAATTCCCAATCCCTGTCCCTATCCCTCTCCCCCATACACCTTTTTGGCAGATCTGTGGATGTTCCTTGGTCATGATAGAGATGTGGACATAATTCTTAGATTCAGCTAAGAAAGCTCCCATGTACTCCAGCTCTCAGACAACATCTTATCTCGTTCAGAGCACGAAGATTCCATCCTACCTATCTTTAACAGTTGGCGCCCGAACGCAGGGCCACAGGAGAAGTAGTATCAGTAGCCGAAGTTTGGGGGTTCCCAGAGCATGGTGGACAGCGCTTGAGGAGGAGGCCTGCAGACACAAATAAGGTGAGAAAATCTGTTTCTCACCTGCCTCTTGCTGCGCTCCACTCTGCTGTGGTAACCTGTTGTGCTATTGGTGTTGCATTGTATTGTGGGTAGCAACTTTGGTTGACAGTAAAACCTGTGTGGCCCTAGACCCTTTTAGAAGGAAAGTTTGAGTTTTCTATACTGTGGTTTTGTGTTTTGTATGTGTGTAGTTCGTGTCAGGCACCTCCACAGTTAACGGTTAAGCAGAGCAAGAGATGAGGAGCTGGAGCAGGAGCAGAGCAGGAGGAGCGGAGTTGGATCAGGGGCTGCTGGAACCTGTCTGTCGGTCAAGATAGAGATAGAAGGTGTAGCCCTGGTGCTCCGCTCCTGGTTGGAGCTGGTTCAGGGGCTACTGGAACCTGTCTGTCGGTCAAGATAGAGGGTGTAGCCCTGGTGCTCCGGATCGGGGCTCGAGCTTGATCCGGGGGTTACGTGCCTTCGAGATAGAGGGAGTAACTCCCGGTAGCCCCGGCGGGACAAAAAGCAAGGGGGTTACAAACCTGGACAGATTCTGTTCTTTCTGTCTTTCATATGTTGCCAAAAAATGCTGACCTTGAGATAAGGTGCTGCAGAAGTAGACTAAGATTAGGAAACAGGCAATCCAGTACCTCCAGTATCGGCTGCACTTTTAAACATTTAGCAGATTCCAGTCCGGCCCCAATGATATCCCTCTCTCTGGGTGATAAAGAAGTAGTCCCGTTTTTATTGATACTGGAGCAGTCAAGATGAATATGTCCTCCCTTTACTTAATCCCCAAAGACACCAGTCCTTGGATAGAAGTGGATGGGAAAGTAGTATACTTCCCTTTTAACAGAACCCATCCGTGTTAGATTTGCCCTTACCCAAGAAGTGCTTGCCCGGTTGCTGGTCATTTGTAACTTCCCCTGTTGCCTTGGTTAAAACAATATCTCGACATGCTAGCAAAACCCTTTAACAAGCTGCAATCCACATCACAACCACTGGGTGCCACACAGAGTTAAATACTAGAATAGCAATCTCATGACAGTATTTTTTTTTTTTTTTTTTTTTAAAGCTGGTAATCTCGCACCCCACATGTAGGGATACGTTGAATTAAGAGTAAAGCTAAGAACACATTCTGTATAAAGTTATTTTGTCAGAAGAGCTAGGCGATGGTATAAACTTACCAATTGCTGTCTCTGGCATTGCAAAGAGAGTTTTCTCAGAGGCTACTCTAAAATGACCATGAACAGAAAGACCCACACCCTGAAAGAAAATAAAACACTTAATGGTTGAAAATGACTCTATAATAATGTTAATACAAAAAAGAAACAAGAATTAACCACAAGTCAGTAATTTGTTCTAAAGCCTGCATGGCCATGCAAGACACAGTAGGTTTCTAAGATTATGATTTTTTAAGAGACTTTGTCAATTATCGTAAGCCCTCACAGGCAGGGACCTCTCTCCTTCTGTACCAGTTTGTAACTCGTCTTGTTCATGCATAGTGCAATTGTCTGTATTATGTATGTATACCCCTTATCAGATGTACAGCGCCATGGAATAAATGGCACTTTAATAATAAATAATAACAATAATTACTAATTAACAATGATAGCACAGTTTGCAGGTTTAACAACTAGACCATGTGTGGTCCTAACTTAAAGAGGACCTTTCATTAGAATAAAAAATATAAACCAAGTATACCGACATGTAGAGGGGCGCCCAGGGATCTCCCTGCACTTACTATTATCCCTGGGCGCTGCTCCGGTTCTCCCGGTATGTCCTCCGGTATCTTCAGAACAAGGGCAGACTCCTCCCAGTTAAGCCAAAAATCTGAAGATACCGGAGGACATACCGGGAGAACGAAGCGGCGGCCAGGGATAATAGTAAGTGCAGGGAGATCCCTGGGCGCCGCTCTACATGTTGGTCTACTTAGTTTATATTTTTTATTCTAATTAAAGGTCCTCTTTAAGGCCATTCAATGATTTCTAGTTTAGGAGACATAATATACAGTATAAACCAACGTAAAGCCATCTAGCAATCACAGGCAGGATGCTCAACTAGAACCTGGGTCACAACTCTTCTGAAACACCTAATTTCAATATAATGATTTAGCATATGAAGGACTGGTGGAGTCTCAGTTGTTAAACCACATAAAACCTGTTTTTAAAATGCTTAGTTCAAATATCCTAAAGGTTTCCGACCCTTACGAATATATATGTTGGCAGTCAGGACTTTAAAGATGGCGCCTACTCACAAGTGCAATGGGAGCTATACCCGCTCGGTGCTCTCTGTTTTAAACAGCAGACACCCGGGGCTAATGTGTGTGATCAACGACAAAGTTGAGTGCACAAATTTGACCCTTTCTACCCCGGGCCAGTTTTCACCTTCTGGCCCAGGCCATTTTTTGCAAATCTGTCATGTGTCACTTTATGTGGTAATGACTTTAAAACGCTTTTACTTATACAGGCCATTCTGAGGTTGTTTTCTCGTCACATATTGTACTTCAGGACAATGGTAAAAATGAGTCAAAAAATATCATTTTTATTTTTTTTAAAAAAGCCAAATTTACCAAAAATTGGGAAAATTTAGCAAATTTCCAAATTTCTATTTCTCTACTTTCTTCTACTTTTATAATAGTGAAGTAGTTTCGAAACTACGCACCACAAGCTATTCAAAACTGATTTTACAAACTTTGTTAACCCTTTAGGTGCCCCACGTGAATTAAAGGAAAATGGAAATTAAATTTCAAAATTTCACTTTTTTTTAGCAGATTTAAAAATTGAATCTATTTTTTCTGCAAAACATCAAGGGTTAACAGCCAAACAATACACAAAATCGATTACTCTGGATCTAGAGTTTACAGAAACCACCAATGTGTGCTCAAAAACTGATGTATGGGCGCACAGCAGGCTTCAGAGTGGAAGGAGCACCATATGGCTTTTGGAGAGCCGATTTAGCTAGAATGGTAATTGGGAGCTATGATGTATATGAAGACACCCTGAGGTGGCCCTACAGTGGAAACCCCCAAAAAGTTACCCCATTCTAGAAACTACACCCCTTAACGAATATTTCAAGGTGTGTAGTGAGCACTTTGACCCATCAGGCGTTTCACAGAATTAGGAAACGCTTGGCTGTAAAAATGAAAAATTACATTTTTTTCCAGAAAAAGTTGATTTACACCCACATTTTTCACTTTCACAAGGGGTAATGACAGGGCTCTAGAATCAACTTTCACAAGGGATAACAGGACAAAGTGCACCCACATTTTGTTCCCCATTTCCACAGAATATGCCAACAACCCATATGTGCTCAAATAATGATGTATGGGTTCACGGCAGGCCTCAGAGTGGAAGAAGCACCATATGGCGTTAGGAGAGCGCATTAAGCTAGAATGGTAATTGGGAGCCATGTCGCATGTGAAGACACCCTGAGGTGGCCCTACAGTGGAAACCCCCTAAAAGTGACCCCATTCTGGAAACTACACCCCTCAAGAAATATTTCAAGGTGCGCAGTGAGCAATTTGACCCATCGCGCATTTCACAAAACTAGGAAACGCTTGGCTGTGAAAATGAAAAATGCCATTTCTTCCAGAAAAAGTTGATTTACACCAACATTTTTTTACTTTCACAAGGGGTAATGGCAGGGCTCTAGAATCAAACACCTAAATATGGATTTTGCTGACCTGAATAAAGAGACATGGATTTAAGGTGCCATGTCGCATTAATTAAATTCCTGAGGTCCCCAGAAATGAAAAACCCAAACAAGTGACCCCATTTCTGAAAGAGCACCACCATACGAACATTTTAAGTGGTGGAAAGGGTACTTTTCAGCAAACAGGTGTCTCACAGAAGGCAGAAATAGTAGAGACAAGATTTCAAAACAAACATTTGTAAAAATGAAAAATGACTAGCAGACCCCAATTTTTCACTCTCACAATGGATTAAAAGAGAAAATGCACCCAAGTATATGTTCCCCATTTTCTCCCCTTTTTGCAAACACCCCATATGTGCTTGTAGCCTGCCGTATGGGCGCACAGCAGGGCTCTAGAGGCAAAGTGTAAAAACATTTTTTTGCAGGCCTGAATAAAGATACATGGATTTTAGCTGCCATGTCGCATTAAATAAATTTCCTGAGGTCCCCAGAAATGAAAAACCCCAACAAGTGACCCCATTTCAGAAAAAACACCCCCGTACGAACAAGTTAAGGGGTGGAAAGGGCACAGTTGTCTCACAGAAAAAAAATATGTAGTGGTTGTTGGAAAGTGGATATGCAAGCGAGGTGGACTAAATTAGAGATATAAAGTGCAAATAGAGGGAGCATAAAAGGATCAAATTAAATTAATACTCTATGGATGTGTGGAATATTTTAAAATACTCCTTCGTGCACAGGCCAGGTTTTTCAGGGCAGATTTCACAGTGGTAAATGGTGTCCTTCCCAATACCCCTTTATGAACATACATAGTAACATAGTAACATAGTACATAAGGCCGAAAAAAGACATCTGTCCATCCAGTTCGGCCTGTTATCCTGCTAGTTGATCCAGAGGAAAGAAGTACTCCCTGGATCAACGACTCATCTCTAGTAGCTATAGCCTGTAATATTATGAAACTCCAGGAATACATCCAGGCCCCTCTTGAATTCCTTTATTGTACTCACCATCACCACCTCCTCAGGCAGAGAGTTCCATAGTCTCACTGCTCTTACCGTAAAGAATAGTCTTCTATGTTTGTGTACAAACCTTCTTTTCTCCAGACGCAGAGGATGTCCCCTCGTCACAGTGACAGTTCTGGGGATAAATAGATGATGGGAGAGATCTCTGTACTGACCCCTGATATATTTATACATAGTTATTAGATCTCCCCTCAGTCGTCTTTTTTCTAAAGTAAACAACCCTAATTTTGATAACCTTTCAGGGTACTGTAGTTGCCCCATTCCAGTTATTACTTTAGTTGCCCTCCTCTGAACCCTCTCCAGCTCTGCTATGTCCGCCTTGTTCACAGGAGCCCAGAACTGTACACAGTACTCCATGTGTGGTCTGACTAGCGATTTGTAAAGTGGTAGGACTATGTTCTCATCACGGGCGTCTATGCCCCTTTTAATGCAACCCAGTATCTTATTGGCCTTGGCGGCAGCTGCCTGACACTGGTTTTTGCAGCTTAGTTTGCTGTTTGTTAAAATTCCTAGATCCCTAGCTAATCTTGATCAAGATAGACTGCGAGAAACGGGTAAAATAGTAAGGAATACACAGTCAGAATCCAAACTCAAACGTCTAATAGAAGGGGTCAACCTAGTTGATTCTTGAAGATCTGCCAATCCAGAAGGTAGGGAATACACACACTTTTCGCATGCCCATCAATCGTGGTCACGCATTGACTATATATTATTTGATAGAAAGAGTAACGGAAAGTTCTCACACCCTAACATTGAAGACCTCGTTATCACGGACCATGCTCCTGTATCTATTTCCTTTAAAACCGAGATCCCAAGGGGCAAGGATTTTTTATGGAGATTCCCTGCTAACACAATCAAAGATGATGAGTTCGCTAATTTAATGCGTGGTTGGTGGTGGGAGTACAAACAGGAAAATGAAGGCTCCGTGGGAACCCAAACCTTTTGGGAAGCAGGTAAGGCAGTACTCAGGGGCAAAATTTTGGCCTACACTCTTAATAAAAAGAAAATATTCTCACAAACACTGTCTAAGCTTAGTGACAATCTCAGAAAGGCTTATACGGAATTTAAGAATAACCGGACCGGTATTCTCCAGGAATATTGGCAAAGGGCTAAGAAACAGTATGAGAGCTGGTTACAGAAGCAGGAGGAGTGGTCCCAAAATCAATGGGAAGTACAGTTATACAGATTTGGTAATAAAGCGGGTAAACTATTAGCACGCTTATCTAAAGGCCAGAGACCTTGTACTAACATTATAGCTCTCAGAGATAAAGAAGGGAAAATGAGGTCTCACCCTGAGGAGATCACTGAGATTTTAAGGGAATACTACCAAACCTTATACAGGGGTCATAGTATACCTCAGGATAAAAGGAGAAGTTGGCTGGAATCAGTATCTATGACTCCACTGACTGAGGAGGAAAAATCTCTCTTAAATGCCCCGATAACAACAGAAGATGTGGAACAAACCATCAAAAATTTAGCATTGGGAAAAGCTCCAGGGCCAGATGGGTTTAGTGCTGAGTTCTACAAGCCATTGGTGAAAGAACTAGCCCCAACGTTAGCTCAATTGTATTGCTTGATGAAATTAAGCTCCGACCAAGTGTTCATCCATCCCCAGCTATTATTTCTATTGACGCCGAAAAGGCCTTTGATAATGTAAACTGGGGGTGGATGGACACTGTCCTAGACAACATTGGATGGGTGGGCCCCTTTAGAAACTTCTTGGGTAATGTCTACTCAAATCCTCAAGCAAGAATTCACATCCCGGGTTTCCTACCGAGCCCCATAGATATAGGCAAGGGCACCAGGCAGGGATGCCCACTGTCTCCGCTCTTATTTAATTTAGCTCTAGAACCCCTCTCCCGTAAAATCGATAAAGATAACAAGATTGAAGGCATAAAAGTGGGTAACTTAAAAATAAAACATGCCTTGTTCGCCGACGATATGCTGATGTTCTTAGAAAACCCTCATAGAGATGCAGCACACTTGTTTCATAACCTTGCTGATTTTGGGGAAGTATCAGGATTTAAAGTGAACCCCACAAAATCTGAAATCCTATTTCTAGGGTCCAACAATACAGCACAACGTAGGGGTACACTGGGGATCCCCATACAAATAGCCACAAAATCCATAAGATATCTAGGTATTAACATAGGGGCTGGACCGAATCCCTATATACACTCAATTATCCTCCTATGTTTAAAAAAGTGATAGGGGAAGTTGACAGATGGATGAACCTACCGCTCTCCTTGGGAGGTAGAAGTCAATTACTAAAGATGGTCTGCATTCCCAAACTCCTATATCTCATGCAAACTATTCCTTTGCTATTAAAACACGCAGACATCTTCAGACTAGAGACAGCTTTCAGGTCATTTCTATGGAAAGGGAAAAAGCCCAGAATAGCACTTAAAAAGTTAAAGTTACCAAAACATAGGGGAGGTCTGGCATTTCCAGATTTACGAGGTTATAACCTAGCCAGCCTCATTAGACACTGCATTGACTGGCTGAAGGGATCTAGCTTTTACTCAAATAGATCTCTAGAAGCTCAATTAACAAGCCCATGGGGACTGATCTCACTATTGCACACCAAATTTGGTGATATTCCATATCCATTAAGACAGAGCCTCATAATCAAAGATACAGTAGCGGCTTGGAAAGCCACAAGGAAAATATTTAATCTACCATTCAGTGTTTCCAAATATATGGAATTTAGAAATCACCCAGAATTTCCAGCTGGAGTGGGATCCTCCCTTTTTAACCAGTGGAGAGCGTTGGGAATCTCAAAAGTAGGTGATTTATGGAACTCCCAACAAAACAGATATTTTTCTCTATCAGACTTCTGCGACAAATACAATCTTAATATGCCCAAGCACACTCTGGCATTTCTACAGGTCAAAAGCTTTCTGCAAAAGAGAGTTCTCAACCTATCTAGGGAGATACTACATAATGACTTTGACTCTTTGATAGGCCAGGGTTCCCAAAAGAAATCTCTTTCGGAATTGTATTACCACTTGAGGAACAAATACTTAAAAGGTGGAGGAGACAATATTCAAAGGATGGAAAGCAGATTTTCCGTTAATAGAAACGGACAAAATTATATTACAAGGTTGGAATAAGATAAGAAAAGTAACACCAAATGAAGTTTGGCGTGAAACCCACCTGCGCATGATTCACAAAGCTATATATGGTTTTACTCTAAGCAAACATCAACAAGCACAAGATGGTACACTGTCCCAAATGCAACACACCAGGCACAGATATGGTACATGGGTTATGGCATTGCCCTGATTCACATGGATATTGGAAATCTGTTAAAAGTCAGATCAAAACACATCTGAAAATCTCCATTCCCTTAACCCCAGAATTTATATTGTTTCATGGGGAGTCAGAAGGAGTACATATACCTTCGCTGGTTCACTTAGTGGTTTTAGCAGCCAAGAGGTGTTTATTACGCAACTGGTTACAACACAGGGTCCCCTCAATGGCGGATATATTCAATCATACTAAAACATGTTTTGACATGGAACGTTATGAAGCAGAGCAGTATAAAGGAAAACTCGTACACACCTTCTTTAAAAGATGGGAAATGTTTATTACAGTAGTCTTTTCAGAATCAGAAATGAAAGACATTATGAAACCCTTTACACAAACGGAGTGGTATTTAAAAAATAAGCATTCCAATAGACTGGGGAAACTTAATTGATTAAGATGTCAATGCATCATAGGTGGATGGAGAAAGGTGGAGCACAGGGGATGGGGGAGGGATGTTATTGCTATCGCTACTCTCAGATGTTCAATGGGGGGGGGGAGAAGGGAAGACTTATTGGAGGGATTCTTTTCAAGTTACATTCCAAATAAGGATTAATTTGGGGATGTAGTAATAATGTAACAACTTAAGATTACCTTGAAACTATGTAAAAACATGCGGAAATATGTTGTAAGCATTCACACTTCAATGTAAGAACTGCTTGAATATGGAAGTACTTGATGTATGATTGTAAATGTAATACTTTATTGCTATAATAAAAAAATGATATTGGAAAAAAAAAAAATCCTAGATCCTTTTCCATGTCAGTGTTACCGAGTGTTTTACCATTCAGTATGTACGGGTGACTTGCATTATTCCTTCCCATGTGCATAACTTTACATTTGTCAGTGTTAAACCTCATCTGCCACTTCTCTGCCCAAGCCTCCAATCTATCCAGATCCCTCTGTAGCAGTATATTGTCCTCTTCAGTGTTAATTACTTTACACAGTTTAGTGTCATCTGCAAAAATTGATATTTTACTATGCAAGCCTTCTACAAGATCATTAATAAATATATTGAAAAGAATAGGGCCCAGTACTGACCCTTGAGGTACCCCACTATTGACAGTTGCCCAATCTGAGTGTGTACCGTTAATAACCACCCTCTGTTTTCTGTCACTCAGCCAGTTACTTACCCACTTACAGACATTTTCTCCCAGTCCGAGCATCCTCATTTTATATACTAACCTTTTATGTGGTACAGTGTCAAATACTCTGCATCTTTTTTGGGTCCTTCCCTTTCTTGCTGTCTGGGGACTTCAGCTGGGAAATGTTGTCCTGGTATGACACAGCCACTGTGACTAACAGAAGTACTGGGGCCCTCTTCTGCTTGGTTTGGAAGAATTAGGGCCTTAATCACTACTTCTTGAAAGTGAAGAAATGTTCCTGTGTGTCCGCTAGACTTATATAGCACGTACGCATTGTACATTGCCATCTGTACATTGCCAGCCTTTTGTACCACACTTTTGTTTTTCGTGTGACACTGTAGGGCTTCAGAACTTGATCTAAAAGATCAACCCCTCCCATGTGCCTGTTGTAGTCCAGAATGCAGTCTGGTTTGGGGACAGTAGTAGTGGTACCACATACAGCGGCAGGGGAGCTGGCGTTACTGTGAATGGTGGTCAGTACAAGGACGTCCCTATTGTCCTTGTACTTAACCAGCAAGTTATCATGAAGGAGAGCCCTGCTTTCACTCTTTCTAAGTGGTTGCCCTACCAGGGATCCAGGGAGGACTCTCTGATTTTTTGGGTACTGTGCCGCAAACCACAGTACCTCTAGAAGTTAGGGACATGAATAGGGGTATGCTGGTGTAATAGTTATCCACCTATAGGTGGTAACCCTTATTCAGCAGTGGGTACGGTAAGTCCCACACAATCTGGGGGTTCTATCCGGGAATCTTACCGTTCATAAACGCAAAAAATATAGGTGTACCCAGACTTACTCTCACAGAGTTTATACATTTTTATGCCATACCTTGCTCACTTGCTGGGCAGGTAATGGCGAACTCCCCCCCTCCCCTTGAAATGTACCAGGGACTCATCTATACAGATATTTTGTTCTGGTGTGTACACTTCAGCAAACTTGGTGCTGAAGTGGTCAAGGACAGGACTAATTTTAGAAAGCCGATCAAATGTTGGGTCATTTTGGGGTGGACACTGTGCATTATGGTTGTAATGCAAAAACTTCAGAATCAACTCAAATCTATTCCAGGCCATGGAGTTACTGAACATTGGAGTATGGTACAAGACATCCGCACTCCAATACTGTCTAATTTCAGTTTTTTTAACAAGCCCCATATGCAGCAGAAGCCCCCAGAAGATTTTCATTTCTGCTCAGTAACTGGGGTCCAACCAAGGGTTCTTGCGAATGGTGATGAGGGGTTCTTGGTAATAAACTGCTGGGCATATAAATTTGTTTGGGCCACGATAAAATTTACTAAATTTATTGGGGTGTGATGTGTGAAATGTGTAAAACTTTATTTAGTCACAGGTGTGTATGTAATGTTTTCACACGTGAAGGGGCTTGTAATTGTAATAAAGTTATATTTAGAAGAAAAGTTGTAAAAAAAGGAAAAAAAGTCTTTTGCACAAAAAAGGTCTTCTGAGACAAGAAAAAAGTATTTTGCATTAAAAAAGGTCTTCTGAGAAAAAAAGTATTTTGCACAAAAAAATTTCTCAACAAAAAAAAACTTTCAGTGCAAACTGAGCAGACATGACAGACACTACTAATCAGTGCTCAGTGCTCTGCAAAATGCATGCATGCAGGTCGTGCGTGTACAAACTGTAGTATAAAAATTCACTACAGTGAACACTGGCTAAAAATTTTATAATATATATATATATATATATATATATATATATTGTAATCGCCGTCTTAACGCCTTAGACGGTTGGCACACATCAAGAAGCCACTCCACCACTGTAGATTCGGGTGCAAACTGGCCACGACCAGCTTTATTGTCATCACAGCAGTACAACAAAATCATAAAAATAAATCCTCGGCCGTCTGGCCACTGACTAAACAGTCTTTCCCTCTCTATCAGGATCTGGGTCTACCACCCAGCTCTCCAAGACACATCACCAGTGCTTACCCTACACACAGGGTTAGAGGGTCCCGGCTCCCACAGGTCTTGACACAGCCTGCTCCTTTCCCAGACTGGGAGCCCTGATTGAGAAGCTCAACCCACATTAATCCAAGCTCCTCAGCTGGCTGATAATTATCCCCATTACCAGCCTGACTGCTGCAGACAGTGGGAAAAACTATTTTCCCAACCTTTCTTGTTCTCACCCAGCTTTCTCTGGGTGAGATATGCCACTTGAATGGCCTTCCTATGGCCTTCTGGCAGCTCCACTGCCACTTATCCTCCCCCCCGATAAAGGCCGTAGGACTTTTCACCTTACTTAAGCCCCCTCCAGGGTCAAAGCTCCTACGTTGGGAAACATCTGAAGTTTTTTCCCACTCCAACTCAACGGCCTTAGCTTCTTCTGCCTTTGAGACTCCTTTGGAGTCTTCATCCACTTTGTTAGCCTTCTCATCCTTCCCGAACACGGAATCACATACTTGCATTCTTAACTCCTCCTCCTTTTTCTCATCAAGGTTGGGGGTACTGGGGACATCAGGGTCTTCACCAGACTCGTCGTCTTCTGGCAATCCCTGCAGAGGTTCACCCAGGATATGGTTCTCCTTTCGGGTAGGATTCAGGAGAGCCAGCCCATCGGAGTAGACAAGACCCTCATACTGGTCGTCGGTCCCCCCGTATTTCTTCCCCGGCAGACTGCTGGCTTTATGGAAGGCGTTGACAGCAGAGGGAATGTCTTTCATGACCAGGTCCTGGCCACACACCGCCACGAGTCTCTGGGCTTCTGCATTCACCTCAGCACCATCATCTGGTTCAGCAGATACATCTTCCATCTTCTTCTCTGCCTCAGCTGGCACCACAGCGCCACCACCTCCAGACCCATTCTTAACGGGCTCTGACTTCTTGGCATCTTTTAGAGGATCTTCCTCTTCAGGTATCTCATTTTCTTCCACCTGCTGCGCAGGAGCGCGCTTAGGCCTCTACAACTCATAGACTTCATCTTTTGAGCTCCTGAGATCTTCCATCTCTGCTCTGAGTTGCTTGTTCAGCCTCTCCAATTCATCTCGCTCCTTAAGCACATTTTCAAGGGCTCTAGCTAAGGAGAGGGCCTTGGTCTTCTTCTTATTTTTTCGCACCAGCTTGTTAGCAGTGCCTCACTTTTGGGCCTTCTGTTCTAGCTGCTCTTCACTCTGTTCTGGTGTAACAGCAGTTGTAGGAGTACCACAATTCTTCCTTAGACACTCTGTGGGATTTCCACCCAGGAACTCTTCAAGCCCATTGCTGATGTCTACTATAGACTTTTGTGTCTTTCTGGAGTCTTTTCCCTTCCCCAGGACACCAGGCGGTAGACCCTTCAGTTCACTTATCTTTTCCAGGGTCTCCTCTTTTGACCCTTCTGCAGCCTTATTTAGTGACTCCGTGACGACAGCTAGTCCCTTCTCTATCGTATCCAGGAACCCTGTGGTGAGAGTGAGATCAGCCTCCTGTTTGCAGCTGTACTGTCCTGTCAGGTCATCTAAGACTGTCTGAATATGAGCTTAAGACACTAGGCTGACGTCACCCGACTGAACTCTCGTCTCGTCAGATATAGCAGTCATCTGGTCGCTACTAGTAACCACTTTAGTTTGGCAAGTCCTCGACATGGCAGCCTCTCTCTGAGTTGCCATCAGTCCCAGAACATGCGTTATCTATACCGCTCGTTACATTCTCAATCCTGTCCTCTAGGGGCACCGATGAGCTAATCCCCACCTGGGACATTTTATTAATCATAGAAACCTGTGGAGACTGCATATCCACTTCTATTATCTGTGGTACACCCTCTAGGACTGCCCCATGTACTTGCACATTTTTCACAGTGGTTTCCCTCAGTTGTGAGCTCTCAACATCAATTAGCATTTTTATACCATCCACATTTTTACCAACAGCGGGCGCTTCTCCCCTGATCACACCCTTTGAAGGAGCAGGTATATCATCGTCACACATATCATAAGGCACTTCAAGTAACTTGTTTTCTATGTGCAGCACCTTCACATTATCCACAATAACATTATGCTTTTCGGCAAATATGGTACCATCGCTTTGCAAGAGAAAAGGCATGTCGTCATCATCATCATGTCTTGCACATGACATCACATTTTCATCTTCAACTACACAACTGTTTTCAATGGTCCTTTCCCTTACACCTTTACTTAAAGGGACAGGTACAGGTTCTGCAGGAGCGTCACCACTTTCTACAGAACTGTCCCTATTGCCCCACATCATGTCATGCATAATTTTATTTGCCATATCAAGTTCATCAGTCCCAGTTCCCACTAGAGCCTCACGCTCAGTGAAAACCATCGGATAGTCCTTCTTATCCGCACAATTGTCCAGCACATAGTCCCCAGCCACCATGCTGGCACGTACCAGGCTCCCCTGGCTTCCTGCATCCAACAACGTTTGGACTGGACTGCTATTTTTCATAGCGCCACCTATTTTTTTTACTTTGATCATGGGCAGCTTACGTGACACAAAAACCTTCTCCCCTCCAGATCCCTGTGGGGGAATAATCACAACAGGCTTACCCGCCTGTTCAGACACTGCGTTTTTCCCAATGTCACATATTTCTGAGACAGTTCGTCGCCTCGGCAATTTATCGTTCACCAGTCCAGCAGGTATCAACTGCCGCCGGCTCACCATCACTGGGTCTGCCACATAATTAATAACAGGAACAGTCTTACCGATGGTCGTCACTGACTCAGCACTCCCGGAAGATAAGGGTAGTCCAGGAATATCTCCAGCACGGTCACCTCCCTTCTCCTCAATGCAGTAGTTGCCACGGGAGACGCCTTGGACTTGTCTCCTGTCTTTTTCCGGACGGACACTCCAGCCGCACCCTTTAGAATCATGTGCACAGTCGCAGGGAATATAGGAACTCCTGAGAATCACACCGCTCGCCATCTCTTTATCTTCCCGACGGTTGCCCCTGGCAACGGCATATCTTGGCTTGTCATCTGGAACTCCCGGGACACCACCGACCTCTGGTGCTTTTTCACAGTGACCATACAGCGTTGAGAACCCTTTCCTCAGGGCCAGCTGCAACTGTGCCTCCAGAGCCTCTCGCTCTGCATCAAATTTCGCCAATTCATTTTTAGTATAGCCAATCGCTATGGCCATTTCTTCTCCCTGCTGTATGCGCCAGCGCCGCCGGACGTACTCTTCCATAAGACCCATGGTAGCAGGAAAAATTGTCAGCAACTAGTCCCCTTTTCTGGGCACTGGCCCTTTAATTTACAGCAGTTTTACTTGCTCCACAGCAAAATAGTCCACACGCTTATGAGCAGCACCTGCTCCACTGGACAAACAAAGCTTACGGCCCTTTAACTTCACACACAGCAAAAAACAACTTTCAGCATCACCTGCTGTTTCGTCGTTGCCCCTAGCAACCAACAGTTTTTTTTCACTTTTCAGCACGGACACTTTCCGTCCAGCAATCCTGCAGCATTCAGCACAGACAACGCTTCCTGGTGCCCTTAGCACCCTGTTGTCTTGCCCTTTTTTGCTCTGCAGCACCCAGCTTCGTGTGCCATTTTCATGCCATAGCATACCTCCACCATATGTAACAACACGGGGTCATGTAGGTCTTCCAGATCGCCGTCTTAACGCCTTAGACAGTTGGCACACATCAAGAAGCCACTCCACCACTGTAGATTCGGGTGCAAACTGGCCACGATCAGCTTTATTGTCATCACAGCAGTACAACAAAATCATAAAAATAAATCCTCGGCCGTCTGGCCACTGACTAAACAGTCTTTCCCTCTCTATCAGGATCTGGGTCTACCACCCAGCTCCCCAAGACACATCACCAGTGCTTACCCTACACACAGGGTTAGAGGGTCCCGGCTCCCACAGGTCTTGACACAGCCTGCTCCTTTCCCAGACTGGGAGCCCTGATTGAGAAGCTCAACCCACATTAATCCAAGCTCCTCAGCTGGCTGATAATTATCCCCATTACCAGCCTGACTGCTGCAGACAGTGGGAAAAACTATTTTCCCAACCTTTCTTGTTCTCACCCAGCTTTCTCTGGGTGAGATATGCCACTTGAATGGCCTTCCTATGGCCTTCTGGCAGCTCCACTGCCACAATATTTAGAAATAATAGAACTCTATATATATTTATATAAAGCCCTAACTACTTTTTACTTCTTTTTTAAACAAAAAGAAAAATGAAAAATGTGGCTAAATCAGCACAAATAATCCACAGGTGCTGATCAGGCAGGTACGCCCTGAAAATGGTAAAAAAAAAAATGTAAAGATCAAAAAAAATGTACGGACCAAATGGCGTCCGTAAAAAAAAAGGAAGGGGGGGACAGGGGACGACGGACGGGGGACGGAGGGTGGTTAAGAGATCTAGAACAGTTGCAAAGGAAAAAAAAAACTGTGTAGCTATTCCAGACGTTGTTTCTTTTTTTCAGCAGGAAAGGGGTTAAAACGCTGTGGTGACGCACCACAGGTTCCAGCAAGCCACAAGCAGCACAGAAAGACACAGAAGCTCTCTGCATGCAGTCACCAGCTAGAAGGGAAGTTCTGACTCTTCTTGTGCAGCTATAGCACTAGCATTGGCTGGAGCGTTGTACCAGCCAATAGCAGCGCTGGCAGGGGACCCAAAACACTGGTGTCCCCTGCCTGACCTAGGAGGAGACATGTGCGCATGCCTGAAGAATACAGCCAATAGCAGCAATCGTGGTGCAGGGGGGCGGAAACACCTCCCCCAGCCCTTAGCTAACATGGCTGCCTGCTCGGCAGCGCAGCCATCGCACCCCGGTTCCCAAGCGATTATGCCTGGGGGCTGGGGGTTCATCGCGCCGTGATAGTACGGCACTGGGTGGCAATTCACGACCCGATGCGCCGTACTATTATGGCGCTGGTCGGGAAGGGTTACTCCCTCAGATGCTGTGGTCAAATGTGAGGTTAAAGAAAAGGAATGTGTGCTCCCAGCCATGCACAGGGCAGGGTGCCATAGGAAGTTAGTGTAATTCTCATACGATTGCTTATTATAGCTCACTAGGGGAACTATTAAAAAGTACAAAAATAAAATAAAGAAAAAGGAATAGAAATTAAAAAACAATTATAATATATATGTATATATATACCGTATTTTTCGCCCTATAAGACGCACTTCCCCCCCCCCCAAAAGTGGGGGAAAAATAGTGCTGCGTCTTATGGGGCGAATGCAGCAAACACTGATACACCGCTGCGCTGCTGAAGAGCGCAGCCGGCGTGTGTATCAATGAGGAGGGGCTGTGGACGATCGCAGGCAGGACTGGAATCAGGAGACCGGACGGGCAGGAGGCGGCAGCGTAACGTCACCGCCTGCTCCGCCCACTTTATGAATGAAGCAGACGGCACAGGCGCATGACGTCATGCTGCCGCCTGCTGCCCGTCCGGCCTCCTGACTCCAGTCCTGTCTGCGATCGTAGATTATAGGAGGTAGGGTAATACTGCCAGCATTAAGTTTAATGTAGATGATAGTTTTAAACATCGCCTATAACATTACTACAGCGGGCCCAGTGTAGTAGAATACAGTTACAGCACGGGCCCGCTGTCATTAGCAAACAAGATGCTGCCCACAGCCCCTGTATTGGGGGTCATCGCAGCCACTGTTATGGGGGGGGGAATCTGTGGATGACACATAGCATAAGATGCTATGAGTCATCCACAGATTCCCCCCATAGCAGTGCCATCCACAGATTCCCCCATACAGTGCCATCCACAGATTCCCCCATACAGTGCCATCCCCAGATGCCCCCATACAGTGCCATCCACAGATTCCCCCATACAATGCCATCCCCAGCTCCCCCACATAACAGTGGTTAACCAGAGATCCCCACATAACAGTGTGTCCTCCACAGATGCCCCCTTAACAGTGCGTCATCCACAGATGCCCCCATAACAGTGCGTCATCCACAGATCCCCCATAACAATGCATCATAATTGTGTCATGCACAGAACACCATTAGTAAAAAACCCACCAAAAGTACACCTTTTGGTTCAAAATATTTTTTTTTTATTTTCCGCCTCAAAAACCTACAGTTGTGTTCAAAATTATTCAACCCCCAGTGCTGTAAGGGGGTTTTAGGGAATTTAGTGTACATTTGTAATTGTGTTCGGAATGAAATCTTACAAGGACTTTTTAAAGAACCAAATGCAACTAAAATGACATCAATTCTTTTTGTAATACAGTATTACATTTTTTTTTAGTGATTTCTTCATTGACACAATTATTCAATGCCTTAAAGACGACCACTCTTAAGAACAGAGGTTCATTCAAGTGTTTTCCATCAGGTATTGAAAACCCCTCTGGATGTCAAGGAGCAGCAATCAAGCATAATAAGCCCCAATTAGGCAGATGTAAAATGACTGTGATACTCAGCTCCTTCTAGACATTTGCTGGTGTGTTTACAAACATGGTGAAGTCAAGAGAATGGTCCAGGAAGACAAGAGAAGAGGTGATTCCCTTACGTCCTACCAGCAGCACAGATGGGGTTAACCACCCCCGTGGACTGGCAGGACCAGCGGAATGTTTAATGAGCCCAAGACTAATAACTCAATTTAACAATTAAGTATATCCTTAAAAGGAGGAAGTCAACCCCCAGCCCACTGTGTTTTTTTCTGTCCTCCTGGACAGGTGGACTAGGCGGTTTGTTCCCCCCCTTTCTTATGGAAAGTGCGGGGAGCCTTCTTTTCGTTTGGGTAACGGCGTTGCCTTTTTTCCTAGGTACCGGTCAGTTTGGCCGGCAGCTTATTTGCTGCCGGCCCCGCGCAGTTGCGCCTGGCTGGGGTATTTTGGCGGCGTCCTTGGTCCAGGATTCCTGGTCCCTGTGCGCCGCCATCTTCCGGAGGTGACGCGGGGACTCTCCTTTTGCATCACCTCCGGGTAATCCGGCCGTGATTTTTTGACGGGCACGATTTTTTCATAGATGCGATTTTTTATGCATCTTCCTGTGGAGGATTTACTGGGGGAAGGGTGGATTGGCTATCCCTCCCCTTCCCCTATTTTGGGAGGCTGTGTGCTCCAGTTCAGTCTCTGGCTAAATATGCTTTTTCAGCTAGATCCCAGAGTCCTAAAATTGGTGTTGTTCCACTTGTGGTGTTTTTTTCCTCAGCTGCCTCCGGTCTGTTTTTCTACCTTTCCTGCGTAGATAGGTGGTTTACAAATGTTCTATTTGTCCCTATTTTTCCCGCAGTGATGTCTTCTCCGCGGGATTCGGAAGGCAGGAAAGTGGATTCCAAGAGGAAGCATCTATCCTGCTACCATTGCAGCAGTCAACGGTTATTGTAAGCTGATCATACCTGTACTTGTGAGATCGCAGAAGCTAAACAGCTTAAGGCTGGGCTAAGACCAGCTTGGGAGACCGGTTGGGAATCCCTGGGTCTGTTGACTTAACCTACACCAGGTGTTACAGCTGCCGTTAGAGGTTTCTGACCTCTAGTGAACCTACGTTGCAGGATATGTATCAATGGCTCTGTTAAAGGAGTCATAGGCCTGCTGGATGGAAAGGCTTCCTATTCGTGCCCAGGCCCCTATGGAGACCTCGGTCCCGGTAGAGAGACCTTCTTGGTCTCCTTAGTTTCTTCCTCCTCGGATGAGGAGAAGCTGACGTTGTGTTTTCTCCCCTGAAAAGACACAGAAGTTGCTCAAGTCCATCAGGTCGGGGGACCATGATGTTGACTGTGGGGAGCCTCCCGTTCCCGCTACTCGGGCACCTCGTGTCTTCAAAGCGGATAAGACCCTCCTCTCTGTCATGATATAGAGTGGAAAAAACCTGGAAAAGGTCCGGTTTTAACAAAGAAGTTTAAATCCATGTTCCTGATGGCTTAACCCTTGGTGGACTCGTGGGGATCCATTCCCAAGGTGGACATGTCTGTTGCCAAGTTGTCCAAGCGCATTCTGGTTCCTGCAGACGATGGGTCTAGCTGCAGGACCCCCTTGCAGAGTGCACACTAAGACGGGGTGTTACGGCGGCTTCCGCTTCCACAGCCATAGCGGCTTTTGAAGTCTCTACGTTCCTCCGATCTCGCCTGGATCAAATTCAAGTTGATGTGAACCAGAGGTTTTTTTCCAGGACGACATACTGGCTGCTTTCAAGACCATCAACCTGGCTATGGACTTCTTGTGCGATACCACACAACTCCAGTTGAAGCTAGAGAGGGAGCTTCCCCGCTAGCAAAGCAAGTCCTGGGAACGAGGCCAAACACAGATCCTTGCTCTTGAAGCTAAGCAGCAGGTCTGTGGCTCATGGTAGACCAAGTGCGCCTTTGGCACCCTGTAACAATACTATCAAATAACGTCAAGGGCCTATATATAGCATGGCCCTGGGATCGGCGGCCCATACTCCATTTTGGCTTAAGCCTTGGGTCCCTGACAATTCCTCAAAATACAGAGTGACTGGAGAGCACAGCGAAAGGGTTTGAGGTGCTCTCGTGGAGGAGCCAAAGATGGAAAATTCACCTCCTGACTACGGGCCTCTTCGAGGCTCTTGGTAATTCCCGTTACTCCTGCCGTCCTGCCAATAAGCTTCCCCATTCCTAAGCTTCATGTACCCGTCGGGAGTCGTCTCTCCCACTTCTGAGAAGAATGGATCCAAGAGATCTCGGATCCCTGGGTCATGAATATCATTTCCAATGGTAATTTAGTCAACCTCACCTCTATTCCTCTGGACAGGTTTGTCAAGATCAACCTTCTACAAGCTGCCAAGGAGGTGATTCTAGAGGCCTACATTCAGGACTACATTTGCAAAGGGGCTCTGGAGGAGGTTCCGGCAGGAGAACGGGGCCTAGGAATCTCTTCTCCAGTGTTTCTGGTTCCCAAGACTTCAGGAGATCTGCGGATGATTATCGATCTGAGATATTTCAATCGATTTATAAGGAAGGTGAAGTTTCGTGTAGAAACCATCAGGTCAGTAGTTCACGTCGTCAATCCTGGAGACGTGATGGCAACCCAGGACCTCGAGAATGCATATCTGCACATCCCGATCCAGCCTGGTTCCAGGAAGTATATCAGGATCACGGTCCAGGTGTCCGGTGTCGTCAGGCATCTTCTGTTTGTTGCACTTCCCTTTGGCATTTCTTCTGCCCCTCACACTTTTACCAAGGTGGTGGTTCTGTGGTGGCGGCTTTGAGGCTTCAAGGACTGACCATCATTCCTTATCTGGACGACTGGCTTTGAAAGCCTCAGCTCTAGCGGTCCTAACCCAACTTCTTCAGGTAACAATCTCCTTTCTGTTCCACCTAGGTTGGATAATCAGCTGGTAGAAGTCGAACGTGAGCTCGTCGACTTCAGTAAGATATCTAGGCTTCATAATCGACTCCACTGGGATGTCGCTCCAGTTGACTCCAGAAAGAAGATTCCGGGTTCAGAACACGGCAAGTTCCTTTCCCCGGCGAGTTCCAATCCGGACTCTCATGAAGATGTTGGGGCTCATGTCAGCGTCTGCGGAAGCAGTCCCTTGGGCTCTATGGCACCTCTGCCCTCTACAGTCGGAGGTCCTCTCCTAATAGAATGGCAGCCCTGCTGGGCTAAACTCCCCGTGCTCCCTGACTTGGCAAACTCGGTATTCCCTCAGATGGTGGTGCCATCTTTTAGACGGGAAGTCTATGACCCAGCCAATCTGGGTCATATTGACTACGGATGCGTCCTAAGTAGGCTGGGACACTCACCTAGACGACTCTCCAGTTCACGGGACCTGGTTTCATCAGGAGTGGCTTCTTTCATCCAATCTCCGCGAGATTCAAGCTATCCGGCTAGCCCTCCTTCACTTAGCCCCTCAGATCCGGGGCAAAGCGGTGAAAGTCCAGCAGGGAGGCACGAGATCACTTCCCCTCCTGTCAGAGATCGGGGTGATTCTGGATTAGGCAGAGTTGTACCTTCCTACTTATCTGCGATCCACATCCAAGGCTCCCTCAATATGATAGCGGCTGAGCCGCGGTCTTCCGTCTGTGGAATGGTCTTTACATCCGGAGAATCAAGCAGATAGTCCTCAAGTGGGTATGCCAGAGGTGGATCTCATGGCAACAAGGTTCAATGCCAAGGTGGAGAGGTTCTGCTCCCTTTACAGGGAGGACAAACCCCTGGTGTTAGACGCTCTGTCAATATCCTGGAGGTTCAGGCTGGCTTACATCTTCCCTCCCTTTTCCATGATACCGAGGGTATTGATGAAAATCCGTCAGGATCAGGCCTCGGTGATAACCATCATACTGTTTTGGCCGAAGAGATCCTGGTTTACCTAGCTCACCCAGTTGAGTCGAAGACAATATTGGAGGCTCCCCCCACAGCAGACCCTGGTGTCGTGGGACACTCACCTCTGCTCAGATCTGCACAGATTCAAGCCTGGAGGTTGATCAGTCCCTTCCCGGAATAGAAGGGCTTTCAGAGTCGGTCCTGAGAACGCTGTCTCATTCTAGAGCGGACTCAACCAAGAGAGCCTACTCTTGTATTATGAGGATATTCTCATCCTGTTGTACCTCAACCGAGGTGGCGTCTGCAGATCCACCCCTCTCCGCTATCCTTCAGTTCCTGCAAGACGGCCTTGATAGAGGCCTTGCCCTTCTACTCTGAAGGTTCAAGTTTCAGCCATCTCAGCTTGCCTTAACAGGCTTTTTTCTCAGGACCCGCTGATCAAACGGTTCCTTAAAGGAGCTGAAAGATTAAAGCCTACAGTACTGAGACCCCTTTTTTTCAATGGGTTTTTCAGTAGTTCTCAGGGGGTTAGCATCTCCCCCCTTTGAACCGTTAGAGGAGGTGGACATCAAGTTCGTCACTTGGAGGTTTGTGTTTCTCCTTGCAGTGACTTTGGCCAAGAGGGTCTCTGAGCTTCAAGCTCTCTCAGCACATGAGCCCTATACCATTTTCTTACATGACCGGGACCTTCTTAGATTCCTCCCGTATTGTAGGCCTAAAGTTCCTTCCTTCCAGAACATAAACCAGGTGATATTCCTACCGGTTCTGTCGACATCTACCACCTCCTCCTAGGAACCTGCTAGACATCCTCTGGACGTCTCGAGATATCTCCGGATCTATGTGGATAGATCAAGGAGTTCAGGAAAGATGAGAATCTGCTAATCCTGTTGCCGGTAAGTTTAAAGGCTATAAGGCATCCAAACCTTCCATCAGTCGGTGGATTGAGGAGGCTATTAAGGAATCCTTTGTTTCCACAATCTCTGGACCCTCCGGGATTCGTGAAGGCCCACTCTACTAGAGTTGTGGCTACTTCTTTGCCGAGAGGAGTCTTCTGCCTCTCAACATGATTTGCAAAGCTGCCTCCTGGAGCTCTGAATCGACATTCATCTCCCATTATAGACTAGATGCCAGTCTAGCTGAGTTTTCGGCCCTTGGGCAGACTTTTCTTAGTTCTGCCAGGCAGGAAGGCCCTCCCTAGGGGTTTCTTCTTGCTATCTCCCCATCTGTGCTGCTGGTAGGACGTAAGGGAATCGTTAATTTCTAACGATAATTTGTTTTCCCTTAGTCCTAACAGTTTTTTTCTTACTATAAACACAGTGGGCTGGGGGTTGACTTCCTCCTTTTAAGGAGATACATAATTGTTAAATTGAGTTATTAGTCATGGGCTCTTTAAACATTCCGCCGGTCCTGCCAGTCCACGGGGGGTGGTTAACCCCATCTGTGCTGCTGTTAGGACTAAGGGAAAACAAATTATCGTTAGAAATTAACGATTTCTCTTCACAGGAAGGGCAATGGCTATAAGAAGATTGCAAAGATGTTAAACATACCAAGAGACACCATAGGAAGCATCATTCGCAAATTCAAGGCAAAGGGCACTGTTGAAACGCTACCTGGTCGTGGCAAAAAGAAGATGCTGACTTTGACTGCTGTGTGCTACCTGAAGCGCAAAGTGTTGAAAAGTCCCCGTGTGACTGCTGAGGAACTGAAAAAAGATTTTTCAGATGCGGGTACTGAAGTTTCAGCTCAGACAATAATGCGCACACTGCGTAATGAAGGCCTCCATGCCAGAACTCCCAGGCGCACCCCCTTGCTGTCTCCAAAGAATAAGAAGAGTCGACTGCAGTATGCCAAAAGTCATGTGGACAAACCACAAAAGTTTTGGGATAGTGTTCTGTAGACTGATGAAACAATATTAGAACTGTTTGGGCCCATGGATCAACGCTATGTTTGGAGGAGGAAGAACAAGGCCTATGAAGAAAAGAACACCTTGCCTACTGTGAAGCATGGCGGGGGGTCAATCATGCTTAGGGGCTGTTTTGCTTCTACAGGTACAGGGAAGCTTCAGCGTGTGCAAGGTACCATGAATTCTCTTCAGTACCAGGAGATATTGGATGGAAATGTGATGCAGTCCGTCACAAACCTGAGGCTTGGGAGACGTTGGACCTTTCAACAGGACAATGATCCCAAGCATACCTCCAAGTCCACTAGAGCATGGTTGCAGATTAAAGGCTGGAACATTTTAAAGTGGCCATCACAGTCACCAGACTTAAATCCGATTGAGAACCTCTGGTGGGACTTAAAGAAAGCAGTTGCAGCGCGCAAGCCTAAGAATGTGACTAAACTGGAGGCTTTTGCCCATGAAGAATGGGCGAAGATACCCGTAGATCGCTGCAAGACACTTGTGCCAAGCTATGCTTCACGTTTAAAAGCTGTTATAACTGGAAAAGGATGTTGTACTAAGTACTAAGACTGAATGTCACTTGGGGGTTGAATAAAACTGATAATGATGTGAGCACAGAAAAGACATTTGTGGTTATTTCATTATAAATGTTATGTTATATTTCTTTGACTTACAAGTGCCTCTTTGATTTAATTGTAAACAAGATGACTGAAATGATCAAAATCAATGTCAAACTGGCCAAAACACTAAATTTCAGTGGGGGTTGGATAATTTTGAACACAACTGTAGGTGCGTCTTATAGGCAGGTGCGTCTTATAGGGCGAAAAATATGGTATATATATGTGTATATATATATATATATATATATATATATATATATATATATTGTAGAGGACGCAAAGGTTGGGTCCTCAATGGCAGATATATATCGCCACTGTTTGGGTTGTGGTGCCTTTAAAAAAGTACTGAGTATCTGGGATCCTGTACCCACAGGGTTAACTGTCCTTATAAGAGGAAAAGGAAGGGAGAGAGTGGGTGGAGTGTGGACACACTGCTGTTGGTGTGAGCAGAGGTGGAAGCTGAGGGTGCATGAGAAGTTTGGCAGGAAAGCTGACTGCAAGCTACCACGGTCTAAAGCCCCTGGGTAAAACAGTAATACCTTTATTTGGAATGGACTGTTCTACTGTTTATGTTGTACTGAACCATGCAGACTTTAAATTGGTTTCTTATGTCCTTGGCTGCTGGAAGCTGCACCTATTTTTTCGTTCAGGAAAAAACACCTGTTTTCGTTAACCCTGGCCTGGCTCATGCACCTGGTTATTGAAGCGGTCGTTCCCCATATTACAATATATATATACACACACACAGTGGTGTAGTTTGGAATCCAAATGCGTAAAAATGCCCTTCTTCTCACGCTTTAGGGCCCCTAAAATGCCAGGGCAGTATAAATACCCCACATGTGACCCCATTTTAGAAACAAGACACCCCAAGGTATTCCGTGAGGGGTATGGTGAGTTCATGTAAAATTAAATTTTTTGTCACAAGTCAGTGGAATATGAGACTTTGTAATAAAAAATAAAGTCAATTTCCGCTAAAAAAATCTTCTATGAACTCGCCATGCTCCTCACAGAATACCTTGGGGTGTCTTCTTTGCAAAATGGGGTCACATGTGGGGTACTGCTCTGGCATTTGAGAGTCTCCGCAATCATTACATGTATGGCCAGCATGAGGAGTTTCTGCTATTCTCCTTATATTGAGCATACTGGTAATGAGAGCTTTTTTTTTTTCGTTCAGCCTCTGGGCTGAAAAAAAAATGAACGGCACAGATTTCTTCATTCGCATCAATCAATGTGGATGAAAAAATCTCTGCCAAAAAATGTGCAAAAAAAAAAAAGAGAGGGGAAAGGACATAGGAGTGCTTGCAAAGTAAGGCGCCATTCACACGTCTTCAAAAATGTCTGCATCTATTCCGCAATTCTGCGGAATAGATGTGGACCCATTCGGTGTGAATGGGGCTGGCGGTGATGCGGAGAGCACACTATGTGCTCTCCGCATCAGCAATTGCGGAGCTGCGGCCGCGAACTTTCGGGTTTCGGCCCCGAAACATCAGGCAGCAGCTCCGCAAAAGATAAAGCATGTCCTATTCTTGTCCGCAATTGCGGACAAGAAATGGCATTTTCTATATAGTTCTGGCAATGTGCGGATCCGCAAAATGCGGAAAGCACATTGCCGATGTCCGTATTTTGTGGATCCGTGGAATGAGCCTTACAGGGGGGTGATTAGTGACATGGGGTGATCAGGGGATAATCAGTGACGGGGGGGGGTGTTGGTGTGTGGTGATTGTGTGGTGTGGTGATTGGTCCACTCCAAGCAAAAGGGACCACCAGAGGAGCAGGCAGCAGGCATATCAGACGCAGGCGGTTGGGAGGTGGTTAATAACCGTGACCTCCAGAGTGCCCGTCACTATAATAACTGACCTCCACAGTGCCCACTCCTTTAACACAGACCTCCACAGCGCCCCCCCCCCTCCCCTTTAAGGCCAGGGCTACATGACGATATATGTCTCATGAAATTTTGTCATATCAATGTCGTTCAACAATTTTTATAATGATAGGCTATGATGTCACAACTGTGACATGCTGCGACTGCAACAAGACAGTCGCCAAAAATCCATCCAAGATGGATGCGTGTAGCAGTGTAGTTGTGCCCTATGTGTCGGTACGACTTATTGTCGTTGTGCAGCCCTAGCCCTAAGCTGACCTACAGCAGTAAAGAGAAATGGCTGGGTTATTATGGAAACCTGCCTGGAATAAATTTGAGTGTGTATGACAGTTAGGATTTAACTTACTGAAAGGCTTACTGGCTTGTATTGTCTAATACAGGTCATTTGCTGGGAATATTTCAGGAACGGTATGTCCTAGAGAGCTGAGATCCGGTCTAAAACCTTTCCAGACACCTGATGTACCAGTATGCCAAATTTGGTGAAGATCGGTCCAGTCGTTTGGTTGCACATAAAGAACGTCTAGACAGACAGACGTCTAGACAGAAACTCATTTTTATATATATAAGATACTAGCAGAAGGACCCGACTTTGCAAGGGTATATTTCATCTATTTAGTTTCATGTTTCCGTGTGTCGTAAAAAGATATCAACAGTATGCCCCATAACAGTGACCTCTACGGTGCCCCGCTCCACTGTCTGCTGAGCTGTGTATCTAATCCTGTCCTAGGTGATATTATCTGCTGAGCTGTGTATCTAATCTTATGTTGTGTGATACGGTCTGCTGAGCTGTGTATCTAATCCTATCCTGTGTGATACTATCTACTGAACTGTGTATCTAATCTTATGTTGTGTGATACTGTATCCTGAGCTGTGTATCTAATCCTAGCCTGTGTAATACTATCTGCTGAGCTGTGTATCTAATCTTATATGTTGTGTGATACTGTCTGCTGAGCTGTGTATCTAATCCTAGCCTGTGTAATACTATCTGCTGAGCTGTGTATCTAATATTCTATCCTGTGTGATGCTGTCTGATGAGCGTGTATCTAATATTCTATCCTGTGTGATACTGCCTGCTGAGCTGTGTATCTAATCATATCCTGTCTGCTGAGCTGTGTACCTAGTAGTTGATTTTTAACTTTATTTTTTCAATCCCTGTTGGCTGAGTGGGAGGGGGTGTGGCCTAACTGGATTGGGGTGTGTCCTTTTGAACATCTCACTCTAAGACAGCAGCACTCTCCTCTCTGAGTGTGAGCTGCAAAGAGAAAGTCACCGTCCCCATCACCTGCAGCTGACAGAAGCTGATTTTTAACTTCATTCTGTCAATACTCCTTGGCTGCAGAGGGGGAGGGTGTGTGTCCTAAATGTATCGGGGGTGTGGCTTAGTGGACCTAAAAGTTGATTTTTAACTTTATATTTTCAATCCCTATTCCAATCGTGGTCTAATATGATTGGGAGCATGTCCTTTTAAACAGCTCTCTCTAAGACAGCAGCACTGTTCTGTCTGAATGTGAGCTGCAGGGAGAAAATCATCATCCCTCCCACCTCAGGAGGGGAGGGGGCATGACCTAACCGAATCAGAGGTGTGGCTTATCTGGACCTGGGGGTGGGGTTTTAAGGGTGACTCGAATGCCCACCCTACTTTCCCCCTGAACTGTGACCTCCATAGCACTCCGCTCCCTTAACAGTGTCATCCACAGCGTCCTGCCCCTTTAAAGCTAACCTGCAGCAGTGAAGAGAAATGGCCGAGTTGTTATGGAAACCTCAGGAAATAAGGTACTAAGTGCTATTAGGCCACGGCTTTACTTCTATAGCGATTATCCTGGTGACAGATTTCCTTTAAACATCATCTACAGCAGTGATGGCCGGGTTGTTATGGTTATCTGGAGTAAAACTGTGTGTGTGGAGATTAACTGTTTATAAATAACAACCCGTTAGGGTTCCAAGTTCAACTGTATATACAGAATAACCACCCGATATAAACACTCAAATATCAATAGAAAAAAGGGGGTCTTTTCAAAACTTAACTTTTAATAAATATTCGTAAAAATGCCCTTTAGGGTACAAAAAATCATGAATAGACAATTCTAATGGCTGGATAATTGACATAGACCAGATGCTCGTATAAACTAGTACAAGGGGAGGAGCAACGTGCTGGGAATAGTGAATACTGGGTCTATGACCCTATGATGTGTCCCTATGTGTAACTACCCTCACTGTTGCGAGGCGCCTCCTAATAAGCCCTTATCCTGTACCCTAAGTAGTGCTTGACTGCCCAGTTTCGTCCTGAAACACAAGGAGAGTTGGGAAAGGGGGACCCTAGGCAAGCATGCAGTCCATCCAAAACAAAAATCAAAGTATGAGCACAATCACATGCTCACACTACCACCAGCATAGACAAAAAACAGACCAAACAATGACACACATAAACGATCCTATAGTTTACACATATACCCTACGCGTTTCCCTGGTGATGATCCAGTTCATCAGGGGTGATACAACATATGCAACAATATACATTTAGTCAAAGTGCTCAGGAGTAAACGTGCACTAGTTAAAAGACAGATGTCTTATCTTAGTGAGGCCGCGGTGTCGTTAGCCATCCAGAGAATGAGGGGCCCATATGATGCTAATGGAAAGCCCACCAAAGAAAAGGAGCCACGTGTGGCGGCATCGCTATAAGCGCCCAAAGCAACGCGCTTTTTAAATGCGCGTGTAATGGGCGTCATTGCTCCTAATCCCCAGGTCCTTTTTCTATAACAACGTTCTCGGGATACCAGGGTAAGATACAGCGCTATAGGGGGGAGGAGCAATGAGTGAATCGCATCCCCCATCCTCCCTGGATTTGTCCACCGTACTTCTGGGAGATTAACCTCTTAGTGGACACTGAATCGGAGCTTACATAAGGATAGAGATAATAGGAAGGGCATCTCCTCATCCCATATTGTTAACCCTTTGAGAAAAAGAAGAAAAAGAGTTCACGATATTACAATGTGGGCACATTGATAAAGGTTATATTGATAAAGTGCCCCGAAAATTTTAGACCGGTTCCATTTTAGTGGTTTAAAACCTTTGGTCATCAGACCATAATATATGAGATATAAAAAGGAAAACAAAAGGTTACATATGTATAAATAAATGTATCTTTTTTAACCTCTCAAAGAATATCAGCCAATAATTGGATGTAACAAAATTGCTTACAGAAGGTTACTATGTAGAAAGTCACAGGACAATAGACTAAAAGCCAGAAAAAGGCTGAAGGAGTAAGCTGGCACAAGGAGAGAAGAGAGAGCTGCGCAGGAGAGAAGCACAGTATTCAAATCAAGGGGCAAGTAGAGGACAATCCGATCTGCCAATTTAAATGAAAGATGGAAATGACAGCTGTTCATTTAATCCCTTTGGGTGGACCGTTTTCAATTCATAGATCCACCAGGTTTCTCTCTGGAGGATCTTTCGGTCCCAGTCGCCACCTCTCTTTGGATATGGGATCATTTCAATCCCCATGAATCTCAAATTGGAGTAATTTCCCCCATGTGCAGAGTTAATGTGCCTCGCTATGGGGGTATCTTTTTTGTGACGTATATCCCCTAAGTGTTCACCTACTCTCCTGCGCAGCTCCCTCCTCGTCTTGCCAATATAATCAAGGCCACATTCACATTGTGCCCTATAGATAACTCCTGTAGATCGACAATTAATAAAGCTTTTAATCTGATACCTTTTAGGTGTTTTACGTGGCCCACAAAACTGCTGCCTCATGTGGAGATTAACTGCCAGGGAGCAGTAAATGACAGTTTAGATTTAAGTGAAAGGCTGTCTGGCTTGTATTGGCTATAATGCAGGTCATTTTTTGGGAATAGAACGGTAAGTCCTATAGAGCTGAGACCTGGTCTAAAACCTTCCCGGACACCTGATGTACCCGTGTGCCAAATTTGGTAAAGATCGGTCCAGTCGTTTGGTCGCGCATAAAGAACGTCTATATATACAGTGGATGTAAAAAGTCTACACACCCCTGTTAAAGTGTCAGGTTTCTGTGCTGTAAAAAAAATGAGACAAAGATAAATCATCTCAGAACTTTTTCCACCCTTAATGTGACCTATAAACTGTGCCACTCAATTGAAAAACAAACTGAAATCTTTTAGGTTGAGGGAAGAAAAAATATAAAAATAAAATAATATGGTTGCATAAGTATGCACACCCTTAAACTAATACTTTGTTAAAGCACCTTTTGATTTTATTACAGCACTCTTTTTGGGTATGAGTCTATAGGCATGGCACATTTTGACTTAGCAAGATTTGCCCACTATTCTTTGCAAAAACACTCCAAATCTGTCAGATTGTGAGGGCATCTCCTGTGCACAGCCCTCTTCAGATCACCCCACAGATTTTCAATCGGATTCAGGTCTGGGCTCTGGCTGGGCCATTCCAAAACTTTAATCTTTTTCTGGTGAAGCCATTCCTTTGTTGATTTGGATATATGCTCTGGGTCCGAATAAGGAAACAAAAGCACAAGCGGCACTCACCCAGCTGAATAAAAGACGATCCTTTATTGTTCCCTCGCAGGGATGAAAAGGTCCATAGGTAGCGGGGCGGACACATTAAACATGCACTTGAATGGCGGCGACGGCCGTTTCACGCTTACTCTTGCGCTTCCTCAGGCCACTACGGAGTCAAAGCGCGTCCAGCGCACATTTAAAGCATCACAACGCACCATCAGTAAGCAACGATTAAATGCTATTCAATTAACTCCTTAAAACCAAGTTGCAAATTAAAAGGACAATAACAGTACGCCTATGTGACATCATAAATTACCGAAATCAAGAAGATGCAGATATATTTTAACCTTGGACGGATCTCAAGAGGTATGGATCGAGTCTGCACACCCATGCAACTTCATAACAAACATAGATGGAATAAAAACTACCATGAAAATACACAATTCGCCGACCGATCCCCCAGGCGGCCCCATTGTGGCTGGGGTCGGGTTGGCCACTGAACCTCTGTCTAAGTACCTCGACTGGCTGCTCAGACCCCTATTATTAGGCACCCCTAATTACCTCAAGGACACTGGCAATTTCCTCCGCACCCTTGAGTTTTTTCAGTGGCAGGAGGAGTATCGCTTGGTGTCCTTGGACGTCGAACCTGTACCTGAACCGATCTTCACCAAATTTGGCACACGGGTACATCAGGTGTCCGGGAAGGTTTTAGACCAGGTCTCAGCTCTCTAGGACGTACCATTCCTGAGATATTCCCAAAAAATGGCCTGCATTATAGCCAATACAAGCCAGCCTTTCACGTAAATCCAAACTGTCATTTACTGTTCCCTGGCAGTTCATCTCCACACACACAGTTTTACTCCAGGTAACCATAACAACCCAGCCATGTTTCCTCACTGCTCTAGATTATGTTTAAAGGAAATCTGTCACCAGGATAATCCCTATAGAAGTAAAGCCAGGGCTTAATAGCACTTAGTACCTTATTTCCTGAGGTTTCCATAACAACTCGGCCATTTCTCTTAACTGCTGCTGGTTAGCTTCAAAGGGGCAGGGCTCTGTGGATGACACTGTTAAGGGAGCGGAGTGCTATGGAGGTCACAGTTCAGGGGAAAAGTAGGGTGGCCATTCAAGTCACCCTTAAAACCCCGCCTCCAGGTCCAGATAAGCCATACCTCTGATTCGGTTAGGCCATGCCCCTCCCCTTCTGAGGTGGGAGGGACAGTTATTTTCTCTCTGCAGCTCACATTCAGACAGAACAGTGCTGCAGTCTTTATTCTCAAAATCAAAGGATTCCACTTTTTGGCATTTTTTTTCCAAATGGTTCCAGATATGGCATCGCTATATAGATGACATCTTTTTTGTTTGGAATGGTGATAAGGCATCCTTGAAATTTTTCCTTGAGGATATTAATGAAAACGATTATAATTTACGGTTTACTGCAAATACCAGTAGGACAGAGGTGGTATTTTTGGATCTCACTATAAAAGTTGATTCAGGCAGACTGAACTGTTGCACGTATTATAAACCAACAGCTAAAAATAGTTTTATTTTACACTCTAGTTGCCATCTCCCTAGGTGGCTACTTATTGTGCTAACAGGACAGTTCAGACGCCTGAAACGCAACTGCACTCAGAATACAGCTTTTTAACTGGAGGCACTCAAGATGAAAGAACAATTTATAATTAAGGTTTATCCAGTCAAACACATAGAGACATCTCTTGAAAAAGTTATAAAATTGGATAGGAGTACCTTTTTTGAACCTATTGATAAAAAAATCCTCCAATAGAGAAATAGATTCTAAATCTATACAGATTATTCTACCATTTAATGCCAATTATAAAAAAATTGAAAGGATAATATACAGACACTGGCACTTTATTTGGAAGGATAGAGTAATAGGCTCCGAAATGAGTACAACCCCGAGGATAGTCTACACAAAAGCAGCGAATCTAAGTTTGAAAGTTGCACCAACAATTAAACCTGCTAAAAAATCACGAAAGAATCATATAGGCAGCTGGTTGCAGTTAAGTGGCTTTTTTAGATGCAACAGCTGCAGTAACTGTAGAGTGACCAATTTCTCTAGGAAAACAATGAAGATTTAATCAACGACTAGCTAATTTTCATATGAGATAAACGAGTTTTTAACCTGTAACAGTAAGAGCGTCAACTATGTACTGAAATGTCCTTGTGACCAGCAATCTGTGGGCCGCACAAAAAGAACCCTAAAGAAGAGAGTCTCTGAACACACCTCACTAAAATAAGTAAAGGTTTCGAGAACCATACAGTCTAAAAACACTTTAAGACCCACCACAACCAGGATCCTTCAGGTCTCTCTTACGCAGTGTAAATCCAGACTGGAGAGGAGGAAATTTTATTAGAAAAATGTCCCGTATAGAGTCACGTTTTATATTTGATTTTAACTCACTGGTACCTGGTGGTTTAAATGCGGAATTGGAGATATTTGGTTTCCTATAGGCGGGCGCCTCAACCTAACAGGTGAGCAGAGGTACTTTGTTTCTACGTACTCTGGCTCTCCTGAGGTTAAGGCCCCCACCTACATGTCCAATCAATAAAACACAAGGTTATGAAAAGAATGTCTATGAATACATCTACGAATATACTGTATATGTATATCAGTCCTTAATACATTTTATATAATATATTGCTTTTATAGTAGGACCAAGTTAAGATGATTTATGGCACATTTAAGCAGTTCTGGGGATAAAAACGCATTATATGAGAAAAAAATGCATCAAAACCGCATGTGCATTTTTATGCATTTACTCATTCATCTTGTTTTTAGATATGCATGTTGAAGATTATGGTTATTTGGTTGATATTTCACAGAATATTGAACATTTTAAAATAATCCACTCCTGATTTTATTTGGAACTTGAATCCTGGTTTTTCAAAAGCCTTACAAGAGATATAAAAGGGGATGTTAGTTTCCCCAGCAGGTCACCACTGAGGAAGGGGTATAGTGGAAACCCCGAAACGCGCTTGGTCAGGACCTGCTATATTTACGGATGAGCAACTGTATATTTGCCTTTATCCACAGCCTTCTTTGAAGAATTGCAGATTGAAAGATATCCCTTTGGAATCCCACCAACTCCCTGGTGTTGCCGGACACTGGCTGTATTATACACCTTGAGATTTCTGTGAACATCTGAATGTATCATCACAAACTTGGTCAATTGAGGATCATATGAATGGGCCCGTTCACACAGGACACTTACAGCAATAGAAGCCGTCCGGAAAGGTAAAAGGTGTTTTAGGCAGCGTGGTACAGTGGGAAGCCACAAATACACCGCAAATCCTTCTGCCATATCGCCTTATTTTATGACTGTTTTACAGATTATTATATGACCGCTTCACATTTTACTAATCTGTCCTGGAAGAGTGTGGGCATTTTCCTGCAGGTGGACATACACACCTGTTGTTTAATTCATTAATTAGTTAATTGACACTTGCAAACTGAAATTGAGGTGTATACACACTCACTATTTAAACTGGAGGTGGACACATACCAAACCTTGCTAATTCTCCTACTTCATATATTTTAACCCCTTCATGTGAGAGAATCAACTGATACTATATTGCAATATATCGCCACATTTATTTGGATTCATTTAATGCACAGTTTATTTTAGGACGTATATGTCCGTATTTGTTATAAATGTCAGTTTTATTTAGTTTTTATTGTGTATGTGTTGCAAAGAATAAATATTATAAATTTATGACTAATGTATGTATGTAGTACTCCAGTATTTGAGTGCTCAGCCCAATTTTTAACTTTCTTTATATATAATTGTGTTGGTTGGGTGGATCAACATGGCTTTGTAGCACCACTCTTTTGTTAAGGTACAGTGAGCCACTATTACCTTTGTCTTTAAAAAAAAAATAATCATGTTTTAATGTCTCCATAGTCTGATACATATTTTTTTGGGCGATTGTCCTATGTAGGATATCATTTTTTGCAGGATGACATGGCGGTTTGATTGGTACTATTTTGGAAGGCATATGCCTTTTTAATCGCTTGGTATTACACTTTTTGTGATGTAAGGTGACAAAAAATTGCTCTTTTTTACACAATTTTTTTTTTTATGGTGTTCATCTGAGGAGTTAGGTCATGTGATATTTTTATAGAGCAGGTTTTTACGGAATCGGCAATAGCTAATATGTGTAGTGTAATAAAAATTTTTTAATTTTTATTCAGTGATAAATGTTTTTTTATTTTTACCTTTTCTTCACTTTTTTTTTTTACATTTTTTGACCCAGACCCATTTGGTTCTTAAAGATCCAGTGGGTCTGATGTCTGTATAATACAGTACACTATATAGTGTACTGTACTGTATTTTGTACTTTACACAGTTACTATTACCATGGCAAGCAGAACGCCTGTGAAGGCGTCCTATTGCGATGGTAGTCATCACCTGCTGCCATAACCCTCCCTCTGTGATCCCGTCAACAATTGGGGGCTGCAAGGGCACAGCAGCCCCCGATGGGAGAGGGAGGGAGCTCCCTCACTGTTAAGCCCTTCCATACAGCAGTCTCTACGGACCGCGGCATGGAAGGGGGTTAAACGGTTGACATCACAGCATAGATGTCAGCCATTTATAGCAGAGTGTCAGCAATGTGCTGACACTCTGCTATACCGCTCGGCCATCCTGAATTTTAGAGAGGAGGAGGATGGGGGATCGCGATCCTGCCTGCTGCACCGCCCGCCTCCCGCACCGCCTGCTGCATGTATAGTGCCACCCGCAGCCTCCCCCTGCACTGCCCGCCAGCCATCACAAAGAGGGCTGCGGGGGGGGGGGGGGGGACGAATAAAAAGTAAAAAAACGCAATTGTTACGTTTCTGATCCCCACGATCAGAAACTTCAGAAAGACAGAAAGAGCTACAGAACGCAGGTCTGAATTGACCTGCAGTTTGCAGCGATCTCCGATACGGGGGGAGGTCACAGGACCCCACTCGGCATTGTAACAAGGTACCTGCTGAATGATTACAGGTACGCCCTGTAGTACCAGGACATCAGGGTGTAACTGTACACCCTGTGTCCCTAAGAGGTTAAAGGGGCGGACACTGTGGAGGTCAGTTTTAAAGGGGCGGTCACTGTGAAGTTCACTGTTAAACGAGTGGACACTGTGGGGGTCAATGATAATGGGGCAGGCACTGTGGAGGTCATTATTAAGGGGCGGGCACTGTGGAGGTCACTGTCATAGGGGTGAGCACTGCAAAAATCGCTGTTAAAGGGATGGGCACTGTGGAGGTCACTGTTAAAAATGCGGTCACTAATAAAGGGGCAGGCACTGTGGAGGTCACTGTTAAAGGAGCAGGCACAGTGGAGGTCACATTTAAAGGGGCGAGAACTGTGAAGGCAAATGTTAAAGGGGTGGGCACTGTGGAGGTCAATGTTAAAGGGACAGCCACTGTGGAGATCACTGTTAAAGGGGCAGGCACTATGAAGGTCACTGTTAAAGGGGCGGGCACTGTGAAGGTCACTGTTAACCTCTTGCCGACCACCAAACGCAGGATTGCGTCCTGGCGTCGGTCGGTTTGTTCCTCCTAGACGCGCAGGCACGTGATCTGGTGGGACGCGAGATTTCCTGTGAACACGCACACGTACGTTCACAGGATCGCGTCGGGGAGAACTTTAACTACAGCCTGCTAGCGCTGATCATGAGCTGGCAGGCTGTAGAAGTTAAAAAAAAATGGCATATCAGACGCTGTTTTGTTAACAGCGTCTGATATGCTTGCTGTTCGTTCCTTTGGTGATCCCTTTTGCTTGGGACCACCAAAGGAAACTTATGTCAGTGCACCAATCACCACACAGACCCCCCCATCCCCCCCCGTCATAGATTAACCCCTGATTAATCACCCCCCTGATTAATCATTAGCTCCTGTCACTAATCACCCCCCTGTAAGGCTCATTTAGACGTCCGTATGTGTTTTGCGGATCCATGGATCCGCAAAACAAGGACACCGGCAATGTGCTTTCCGCATTTTGCGGATCCGCACATTGCCAGTACTATATAGAAAATGCTTTTTCTTGTCCGCAATTGCGGACAAGAATAGGACATGCTCTATCTTTTGCGGAGCTGCGGCCGGATGTTTGGGGGCCGAAACCCGGAAGTTTGCGGCCGCAGCTCCGCAAATGCTGATTCGGCGAGCACATAGTGTGCTCTCCGCATCACCGCCGGCCCCACTCACACTGACTGGGTCCGCATCTATTCCACAGAATTGCGGAATAGATGCGGACATTTTTGCAGACGTGTGAATGGGGCCTTACTACTTTTTATTTATTTTTTTTGCACATTTTTTGGCAGATTTTTTCATCCACATTGATCGATGCGAATAAAGAAATCTGTGCCATTCATTATATTTTTTTCAGCCCAGAGGCTGAACGGAAAAAAAAATCTCATTACCCGTATGCTCAATATAAGGAGAATAGCAGAAACTTCTAATGCTGGCCATACGTATAATGATTGCGGAGACCCTCAAATGCCAGGGCAGTACAAACACCCCACATGTGACCCCATTTTAGAAAGAAGACATCCCAAGGTATTCCGTGAGGGGTATGGTGAGTTCATGTAAAATTTTATTTTTTGTCACTAGTTAGTGGAAATTTGAAACTTTGTAAAAAAAAATATATATATATATATATATATATATATCTATATATATATATATCTATATCAATTTCCGCTAACTTGTGCCAAAAAAAAAAAAATCTGTGAACTTGCCATGCCCCTCACGGAATACCTTGGGGTGTCTTCTTTCCACAATGGGGTCACATGTGGGGTATTTATACTGCCCTGGCATTTAGAGGCCCCTAAAGCGTGAGAATCCATATGCGTAAAAATGTCCTGTGAAATCCTAAAGGTACTCATTGAATTTGGGCCCTTTGTCATCTTGGCTGCAAAAGTGTCACTCATGTAGTATCGCCAGTATTCAGGAGAAGTAGGGCAATGAGTTTTGGGGTGTATTTTTATATATACCCATACTTTGTGTGAGAAATATCGCTGTAAACGACAACTTTTAATTTTTTTTATACAAAGTTGTCAGTTTACAGGGATATTTCTCTCACCCAACATGGGTATATGTAAAAATACACCCCAAAACACATTGCCCTACTTCTACTGAGTACGGCGATACCACATGTGTGACACTTTTTTGCAGCCTAGGTGCGCAAAGGGGCCCAAATTCCAACGAGTACCTTTAGGTTTTACAGGGTTGCTCACAATTTAGCCCCGCCCAAAATGCCAGAACAGTACAAACACCCCACAAATGACCCTATTTTGGAAAGAAGACACCCCAAGGTATTCGCTGAGGGGCATAATGAGTCCATGAAAAATTTAACTTTTTGTCAAAAGTTAGCAGAAAGGGAGACTTTGTGAGAAAAACAATAAAAATCAATTTCCGCTAACTTGTGCCAAAAAAATCTTCTATGAACTCGCCATGCCCCTCATGGAATACCTTGGGGTGTCTTCTTTCCAAAATGGGGTCACATGTGGGTATTTATACTGCCCTGGCATTTAGGGCCCTAAAGCGTGAGAAGAAAAATGCGTAAAAATGCCCTCCTAAAGGTACTCATTAGTTTAGGGCCCCTTTGCACATCTTGGCTGCAAAAAGTGTCACTCATGTGTATCGCCGTACTCAGGAGAAGTAGGGCAATGTGTTTTGGGGTGTATTTTACATATACCCATGCTGGGTGAGAGAAATATCTCTGTAAATTGACAACTTTGTATAATTTTTTTAAAAAGTTGTCATTTACAGAGATATTCTCACACCCAGCATGGGTATATGTAAAAATACACCCCAAAACACATTGCCCTACTTCTCCTGAGTACGGCGATACCACATGTGTGCCACTTTTTGTAGCCAAGATGCGCAAAGGGGCCCTAAAACCAATGAGTACCTTTAGGATTTCACAGGACATTTTTACGCATTTTGGATTCTCACGCTTAGGGCCCCTAAAATGCCAGGGCAGTATTTTTGTTTTTTTACAAAGTCTCATATTTCACTAACTTGTGACAAAAAATAAAATTTTACATGAACTCACCATACCCCTCACGGAATACCTTGGGGTGTCTTCTTTCTAAAATGGGGTCACTTGTGGGGTATTTATACTGCCCTGGCATTTTAGGGGCCCCTAAAGCGTGAGAAGAAGTCTGAAATCCAAATGTGTAAAAAGGCCCTGTGAAATCCTAAAGGTACTCATTGGCATTTGGGCCATTTTGCGCATCTTGGCTGCAAAAAAGTGTCACACATGTGGTATCGCCATACTCATGAGAAGTAGGGCAATGAGTTTTGGGGTGTATTTACATATAACCATGCTGGGTGTGAGAAATATCTCTGTAAACGACAACTTTTTAAAAAAAATTTATACAAAGTTGTCAGTTTACAGAGATATTTCTCTCACCCAACATGGGTATATGTAAAAATACACCCCAAAACACATTGCCCTACTTCTCCTGAGTACGGTGATACCACATGAGTGACACTTTTTTGCAGCCTGGGTGCGCAAAGGGGCCCAAATTCCAACGAGTACCTTTATCTTTTACATGGCTGCTCACAATTTAGCCCCGCCCAAAATGCCAGAACAGTAAACACACCCCACAAATGACCCCATTTCGGAAAGTAGACACCTCAAGGTATTCACTGAGGGGCATAGTGAGTCCGTGGGAGATTTTTTTTTTTTTTGCCAGAAGTTAGCAGAAATGGAAACTTTATTTTTTTTATTTTTTTCCTCAGAAAGTGTCATTTTCCGCTAACTTGTGAAAAAAAATGAAATAATACATGAACTCACCATGCCCCTCCGCGAATACTTTGGGGTGTCTTCTTTCTAAAATGGTGTCATTTGGGGGGTATTTATACTTTCCTGGCATTCTAGCACCTGAAGAAACATGACAGGTGCTCAGAAAGTCAGAGCTGCTTCAAAATGCCGAAATTCACTTTTTTTTACAAACCATAGTTTGTAAACGCTATAACTTTTACCCAAACCAATAAATATATTATTGGTATATATTATATATTATTGGTATATATTATATATTTGGTGCGCAAAGGGGCCCTAAAACCAATGAGTACCTTTAGGATTTCACAGGACATTTTTACGCATTTTGGATTCTCACGCTTTAGGGCCCCTAAAATGCCAGGGCAGTATAAATACCCCACATGTGACCCCATTTTGGAAATAAGACACCCCAAGGTATTCCGCGAGGGGCATGGCGAGTTCACAGAATTTTTTTTTTTTTGGCACAAGTTAGCGGAAATTGATTTTTTTTTTGTTTTTTTTACAAAGTCTCATATTTCACTAACTTGTGACAAAAAATAAAATTTTACATGAACTCACCATACCCCTCACGGAATACCTTGGGGTGTCTTCTTTCTAAAATGGGGTCACTTGTGGGGTATTTATACTGCCCTGGCATTTTAGGGGCCCCTAAAGCGTGAGAAGAAGTCTGAAATCCAAATGTGTAAAAATGCCCTGTGAAATCCTAAAGGTACTCATTGGCATTTGGGCCATTTTGCCCATATATTATATATTATTGGTATATATTATATATTTTTATATATTAAAATCCACTTATTGGATTTTTTTTTATCAAAGACATGTAGAACAATAAATTTAGCGAAAAATGTATATAGAAATGTAGTTTAAAAAAAAAAATTACAACAGAAAGTGAAAAATGTCATTTTTTTGCAAAAATTTCGGTCATTTTTGATTAATAGCAAAAAAAGTAAAAATGTCAGCAGCAATGAAATACCACTAAATGAAAGCTCTATTAGTGAGAAGAAAAGGAGGTAAAATTCATTTGGGTGGTAAGTTGTATGACGGAGCAATAAACGGTGAAAGTAGTGTAGTGCAGAATTGTAAAAAGTGGCCTGGTCATTAAGGGTGTTTAAGCTAGGGGGGCTGAAGTGGTTAAAGGGGCGGGTACTGTAGAAGTCACTGTTATGGGGGATACTTTTGATACCTTTTTACGACACATGGAAACATGAAATGAAATAGAAGTAATATACCCATGCGAAGCCGGGTCCTTCTGCTAATGTGTATATATATATATATATATATATATATTCAAATCACCCTCTCCCCACAATAAAAATACATAATTAAAAAGTAAACACCGTGAGCATCGCTGTGCGCGAAAATGTCCATACTATTAAATTATCAAAATATTTATCCCATACGGCAAACATGAAACAGAGAAAAAGAAAAAATGGGCAATTTGCTGTTTTTGGTAACTTTGCCTCCCACAAAATTTTTTATAAGAATGATCGACAAGTGATACACACTCCACAATAGTACCAATGAAAAGTACAGATCACCCCACAAGAAATGAGCCCTCACATAGCTTTGTATTGAAAAGTTATGGGGGTAAGAATATGGTGATGCAAAGAAAAAATAGTTAAATTTTTTTTAGTATTAAAACACAAGAAAAACTATACATATGTGGTATTGTTGTAATTAGGGATGAGCGAATCAACTTTGGATGAAACATCCGAAGTAGTTTCGCATAAAACTTCGTTCCAATACTGTACGGAGAAGGTATATTCCGAAGTCGATTCATTCATCCCTATTTGTAATCGTACTGACCCATAGAATGAAAGTAACAGGTCAGTTTTACCGCATAGGAAACACTGTAAAAACAAAGCATAGTTGCACTTTCCACAAATATGCCATTTCAGTGCCCAATATCTTGTGCTCATTGAGTGCCAGTGCGTAAAGTCAGCACTGTAATTATTATGCTATGCATCCTGGTTTTAGAAACATCCAACATATGGCTCAGGTTTAAGAGAGCATATTTTTAGGCCCAATGTGGTGATTTGTTCTTTCTGATGACTGTAGAGGTTCTCGGGTGAAATAATGGATTCCCCTGCGAAGTGACCACACCTAGGTTTTAGAGGAGGAAAATAAGAAAAAAATATTTTTCATTAGACCTCAGATCAGCAATCAGACCCCCCAATGTTAATCAGACTTTTTTTTTCTGGTTATGGTCTTGTATGAGTGCTCATTATTTGTGGAATATTGTAACACCAAATATATATTTTCTTTTTCAATTTTTTACAATGATAAATTGCTGGATGAGGGGAAAGTTTTTTTTTTTTTTTTTTTTTTTACACAAGCTTATAGTGCTGTTCAACCTCACTAGAGTTAATCTAGGTCTGACAAGACCCAAAAGCTCATGCTGCCTTCTGGACCCTGATGGTTACATGACCTCTGGGGGAGGAACAAGAAGCGGTATGACACTTCCTGATCTATATACACATAGCTAATTTAGCATTGTGTATAGAGTGATAGAGAAGGCAGGAACGGTGAAAAAACATCCCTGCCTGCTCTGTGAAGAGCCCTGCTGTCCCTGACAGTGGGTCCCCCACTCAGCAATTGCTGCAACATCTGAATGGCCATTTTAAAAATTCTGATCAGAGATAAGTCTTGACCGCCCAAACGTTTATAGTCTATGGTTGGTAGGGAACTGCTTAAAGGGTCAAGTATTAATTTTTGATAGCTATGTTGTAGAGGTGAGTGAACTTATTCTATCAATTTGGAATTAATTCCAAATTTCCTCAAAAACTGAGAATCTATCAAACCCAAATATCTTATGATTCCATTTGGCCGAATCACACAGATAGAGACGCATGCGTAATACTCCATTGGGGAAGAGGCATGCAAACCAGTTCTCCTTCTAGAAGTACAAGAGCACTAAATATCCCTATATTACACTTCTCCGGATCACATGTGCAAGTCAATTCTCCTTCCAAAAATGAAAACGGAGTGTCTCAAAAAGCTGCCCTAGTTAGGCCACATGTGCACAACCGAAATGAAAACGGAGTGTCTCAAAAAGCTGCCCTAGTTAGGCCACATGTGCAGAACCGTAACTGCAAAAAAACGATTCCCTGTGTGTGCAAGCCCCAATTTTTTTTTTGTTTTTTACCCCTGTAGAAATGTCCTATTCTTGTCTACTAAACGGACAAGAATTGGACATGTTCTATTTTTATGAGGGCTGACAGAACAGATAAATGAATGCGGACAGCAGACGGCATGCTGTCACCATCTTTTGCAGCACCACTAAATGAATGGGTACGCATTTGTGGATTGGGTGTGGACCAAAATTACGGTCATTTGCATGAGGCGTTAGTGGAATGGTCTTTGCTGGGGTATTGGGGTGCTCTTTTTTACTAGGGAGACCAATGAGTATGCATGAGGAATACTGTAGACCAGCCATTGCTGCTCTATGTTTCTGTGAAAAATATATGCAAATTAGCATATTTCACTGGCATTGGATAGCCTTACTGAATATCTTTCTCAGAAACCCAAAAGAATGCAAATTAGCTTTCCTTTCTGGAAAAGAACTGAACAGTTCAAGGCTACAACCGGGAGAAAATCTTACGATGAAAAAGCACTGATTGAACAGTTCAATACTACAATCAATTTGCCAATACTCATACACAGTACTGTGCAAAAGTTTTAGTTGGGTGACAGAAAAATACTGCAAAGTAAGACTACTTTCAAAAATATAAGAGTCAATTATTTATTTGTATCAATAATATGCAAAGTGAATTAACAAAAGGGAAATCTAATATAAATCAATATTTGGCGTGACCACCCTTTGCCTTCAAAACAGCAGTATATGTTCTAGGTGCACAAAGTCAGGGATTTTGCAGCGTGTGTGGGCTCACTGTGTCACTTGAACACATTTGGCCTGGGGCTACGCCCAATGGCAATTATTCAAGTGATCCACCTGGTTTTCACAATTTAACCCCTGTACAGAAATCTGGACTTTGCTGCAGGGGAACTACCAGACTGCTACCTCTCGGAGTAGTCGCCATTCAAGTGACTATTGACCCACGGGAGTCAAGAGACACTGACAAGGAGCAGGAAAAAACATAGTCAGGGACAGGCCCATCCCTGGTCTATCCACATGAGAAGCGGAGAGACGGATCCGTTCTTACAATGCATTTGTGAGACGGATACGCATCAGTCTCCAAATGCCTTCAGTTTACATCCATATTGCCGGATCCGGCAGAGTGTTCTGGCGAGGCAACTGCTTGCTGGAACACTCTGCCGCAAGTGTGAAAGTACCCTAAATTCTGGCATAGCACATAGGTAACCAGTAACAATGTGCTATGCCAGGATTAGCTGAGTGGAGCAGGCTACTGCCTGTGCCTGCTTCCCTAAGCTAAAAGTTCTGAATGTAAGCATTTAGTTTAGCGAAGCAGGTACAGGAAAGAGCCTGCTCCGCTCACTAATTCTCGCATAGCACATTGTTACAGGCTACCCATGTACTATGCCAGCATTTAGCTAACCTTGGGGGGCACAGGCAGGAGCAGCAGTGAGTGCTCCTGCCCGTACTCCATTCTCTGTGGCCCCATTAATACAGTGGAAAGTCTGTACACTGCTGACAAGTTAGTGATGTGTGAAAATAGTGAATTTAAAACAGGCTGGAAATCAGGGCTTAAGGGAAAAATATCTTTGGTAAGAAGTCAAAATCAATAAATTAGAAAAATTTATTTTTAGGGCATTTGGGACATAAAAAAAAAACTTTAATAAAAGTTTAGGTTTCTCTTTTGACAGATAGATAGATAGATAGATAGATAGAGTCGTGGCCACAAGTTTTGAGAATTACATAAATATTGGAAATTGGAAAAGTTGCTGCTTAAGTTTTTATAATAGCAATTTGCATATACTCCAGAATGTTATGAAGAGTGATCAGATGAATTGCATAGTCCTTCTTTGCCATGAAAATTAACTTAATCCCCAAAAAAAACTTTCCACTGCATTTCATTGCTGTCATTAAAGGACCTGCTGAGATCATTTCAGTAATTGTCTTGTTAACTCAGGTGAGAATGTTGACGAGCACGAGGCTGGAGATCATTATGTCAGGCTGATTGGGTTAAAATGGCAGACTTGACATGTTAAAAGAAGGGTGATGCTTGAAATCATTGTTCTTCCATTGTTAACCATGGTGACCTGCAAAGAAACGCGTGCAGCCATCATTGTGTTGCATAAAATTGGGTTCACAGGCAAGGATATTGTGGCTATTAAGATTGCACCTCAATCAACAATTTATAGGATCATCAAGAACTTCAAGGAAAGAGGTTCAATTCTTGTTAAGAAGGCTTCAGGTCGTCCAAGAAAGTCCAGCAAGCGCCAGGATCGTCTCCTAAAGAGGATTTGGCTGCGGGATCGGAGTGCCACCAGTGCAGAGCTTGCTCGGGAATGGCAGCAGGCAGGTGTGAGTGCATCAGACTTTTGAAAGATGGCCTGGTGTCAAGAAGGGCAGGAAAGAAGCCACTTCTCTCCAAAAAAACATCAGGGACAGATTGATCTTCAGCAGAAAGTATGGTGAATGGACTGCTGAGGACTGGGGCAAAGTCATATTCTCCGATAAAGCCTCTTTCCGATTGTTTGGGGCATCAGGAAAAAGGCTTGTCCGGAGAAGAAAAGGTGAGTGCTACCATCATTCCTGTGTCATGTCAACAGTAAAGCATCCTGAGACCATTCATGTGTGGGGTTGCTTCTCATCCAAGGGAGTGGGCTCACTCACAATTTTGCCCAAAAACACAGCCATGAATAAAGAATGGTACCAAAACACCCTCCAACAGCAACTTCTTCCAACAATCCAACAACAGTTTGGTGAAGAACAATGCATTGTGGCTCGGGGACCAAAACGTTGACATTTTGGGTCCATGGCCTGGAAACTCCCCAGATCTTAATCCCATTCAGAACTTGTGGTCAATCCTCAAGAGGTGGGTGGACAAACAAAACCCACTAATTCTGACAAACTCCAAGAAGTGATTATGAAAGAATGGGTTGCTATCAGTCAGGAATTGGCCCAGAAGTTGATTGAGAGCATGCCCAGTCGAATTGCAGAGGTCTTGAAAAAGAAGGGCCAACACTGCAAATACTGACTCTTTGCATAAATGTCTGTAATTGTCGATAAAAGCCTTTGAAAAGTATGAAGTGCGTGTAATTATATTTCACTACATCACAGAAACAACTGAAACAAAGATCTAAAAGCAGTTTAGCAGAAAACTTTGTGAAAACTAATATTTGTGTCATTCTCAAAAATTTTGGCCACAACTGTAGATAGATGGATGGATAGATAGATAGATAGATAGATAGATAGATAGATAGATACAGTATATGCTCGCCAATCAAGCATGCATGACCAGCTGGAACCCCAGCTTTGGCAACTTAAAAGTGTGCATGATCAACAGGCCGAGCTGCAACATATGTGGGCAAATGTGCCACAGTATACCATACAGAACCTATATGCTTCCATGCCCAATACTATGTCATGTTGTATCCAGGATAAAGGTGGCCCAACAGGGTACTAAAGCCTCCTTTTAATTGTACAATTTTCCCCAATAAATGTATCCTTTCTATCTGATATTGTAATCACTTACATATATCATAATTACATTCACACATATAAATACATATACACTATTCACAAAAAGTTAGGTATATTTGGCTTGTGCAACATACAAAACAACTGAAAGGTGGCATGAAGCAGGATGTGCTCAACCCAAAAATGCAGTTGTGCATATATATACAGAGGAGCAGATCCGGCAATTGTGGCCCGTTGCTAATGGCGATCCCCAGCAAAAATGCATACGGTGGAGGATGCCTGCAGCGGATCACAAGTATCACAATATACATCCTACACAAGATGGCAATTGTGTGCATGTGATAAATAATATAACAATATAGCAATAACAATTGACAAGACAGGTGCACACTGCGGTCTTACTAGGCCCTCAAACTGATGTTAAAATTGAGAGATTAGTCAGGAATTAGTGTAATGCCCATTGGCCCCTGGTATTGCCCATATGGCACAGGTAGGTGAGTGTTAGGTCTTAGGGCTTAGGCATGTCCTCCACAACAGGGCATGCTGACTAATCTCTCAATTTTAACATCAGTTTGAGGGCTTAGTAAGACCGCAGTGTGCACCTGTCTTGTCATTTGTTATTGCTATATTGTTATATTTGGCTTGTGGGTGAAATTTCAAGATTAACCTAAAATGCACTTTCTTAGGTGAACTTAATGTAACCTTCTCTAAACTTGTGCACATGTCCAACTGTTCAGTGTTTCAGTACTTTTTGCACAATTTGTTGTTCTCTAACAAGGAGCTTAACGGCAAAATTAAAAACAGGTGTTTGATCCAGTAATCACCCAATAAATGTCCTGATTCAATTAGAATTGGTATTTAAACAGTCGTCCTCATCATACTGTTAATATTTTGACACCGGTGTTCTCACACGGATGTGGCCACTGAGCTTAGAGTGTCACAGAGTGTTATCAGCAGGTTGCAACAGAGATACAGAGAGACTGTTAGAGTCACAGAAAGGCAAAGAAGTGGATGTCCCTTGGCCACATCCCACACTGATGACCTCTTCATTGTGAACAATGCCCTGCGGAATCAGATGATAAATGCAACTCAACTCCAGACACATTTAAGGCTGGTGAGAGGCACCCAAGTGTCACGTCAGACCATTCGAAACCACTTAGATCAGTAGTGTTGATCACGAATTTTCGAATTGCGAATTCTAATCGTAAATATCGGCACTTCGAGAATTCGCAAATATTTAGAATATCGCAAAATATATTCGCAATTGCGAATATTCGTTTTTATGCGAATTTTTTATATGCAAATTTTCGCAAGCAAGAAAATAATGTCATTATTTTCTGATAGCGAAAATTTGCATAAAAAATCACATAAATTTGCATACATTTGCATAAAAATTCACATAAACTGGCATTCAAAAGATACCTTTTAAATACCAGTTTATGCAAATTTTTATGCAAATTTATGCGACTTTTTTATGCGAATTTTCGCAATCAAGAAAATAATGACTGGAGATTACGAATCTTCAAATTTTCGAATATATGGCGAATATTCGCCCAAATATTCATCACTCATCACTATACATCAGCATGGTCTGTGTGCTAGACTACCTGCAAGGGTACCTGACCACAGGTGTCATTGTGTTGCATGGGCCAGGGAGCACCTACGCTGGACAAGGGACCAGTGTTCCTCAGTGCTGTTCACTGATGAAAGTTGATTCACGCTGAGTAAAAATAATGGCCGCCAACAATGTTGAAAACATCAAGGAAAGCACTAGGCATCAGCCACTGCTATCACCTTTGGTGGTGGTGGTGTTACAGTGTGGGCAGGTTTGTCTAGTCAATACAGAACTGCACTACACTTTGTGAATGGTACAGTGACAAGCCCAGGCTACTTGAATAACATCATTACATCATTAATCCAGTAATTGTGCCTCTGCATGAACAACACAGGCCTAATTTTATCTTCAAGGAAGACAATGGGCCAGCTCATCGAGGTCGCATCATTAGGGAACGGATGCTAGAGACTGGGGTACCTCAAATGGAGTGGCCTGCACTTTTTCCAGACCTGAATTCCATTGAAACTATGGGGTCAGCTGACGCCTTATGTAGAGGCTTGTAACTCTTTACCCTAGAACCCTAATGACCTGAGGGCTGCCCTTCAAGAAAAGTGGGGTGTGATGCCTCGGCAAAAAATAAATTGACTTGTGGACATCATGAGACATCATTGTCAAGCTTTAATTGATGCTCAAGGCCACACGACAATTTTTTGAGACTTTTTTGTGGTATACTCACCACTGTTGTTGGCTTTTGTTTCAATAAGTTATTTAAGATGAGGAAATCACCATTGCATGAGTCTACTTAAATGCCCTACTTTTATGACATAATATCACTGTAGCGTAAACTTTTTACGTTTTCCATAACTTTCACCCGAAAGCCAAATATCACAAACTTTTTGTGAGTAGTGAATATTTATATATGGAATTGTAAGGGTGGATCGGTAACATTCTGCAAATATATAGAAATCTATACATACACACACACACACACACACACTATGTCCAGCACCAGCAGTTAATGGATGGGGGTTATTAAAACACCATGTCTCCATTCTAGCGTCAATTTATTCCAACCCCACTGCCAGGATATCTTTGGCAGGGTTCCTGTCCCCAAAGTTTGCATTACGACGCGGAACGCGGCAGGGGTGCCCCCTTTCCCCCCTCCTATTCGATTTAGCCATTGAACCACTAGCCAGATGCCTTAATTCCCCTGAAATATTTAAAGGATTAGAGGTAGGCACACATAGTATGAACGTGGCCCTATTCGCAGATGACATAGTGTTATTTATGGAAAACCCGGCCATGCATCTCCCCAGGGTGATTCAAACATTATCAAGCTTTGGGTCATTCTCGGGACTGCAAGTCAATAATGCCAAAAGTGAAATCCTCTTCTTAAATAACAGGTCCAACGGGAATCTGGGAGAGGACATAGAAGGAATACCAATAGCGAAATCCTTTATCACATACTTAGGTATCAAAATAGGAAGAAGCATGGAATCCATTTATAGACTAAATTATACCCCCTTAATAGAAAAGATTCTCAAGGAGCTACAACAATGGCACAATCTTCCCCTGTCATTGATGGGTCGGAATCACCTGTTAAAAATGATGTCAATGTCAAAGCTATTGTACCCCTTGCAGACCATTCCCATACTTTTGAAACATGCAGATGTTAATAAGATTCGCTCAGCATTCACCAGATTTTTATGGCATGGTAAACGCCCTAGGATAAATTTACAGAAACTTATAGCCCCCAAGGAATTGGGAGGTATTGCATTCCCAGATGTTAGGCGATATAATATAGCCTGCATGTCCAGGCACATAGCGGACTGGATCAATGGCACTAGCCATTACTCTGCTTTGCTGCTCGAGAGTGCATACTGCGCTCCTTGGTCAGTAAGCGCATTACTTCATGCTAGACTACCTTGCATCCCAGTCCATATCAAGTCTTCTGTTCTGTTCAAAGACACCATAGCAACCTGGCGCATATTGCGAAAGACGTATTGGCTGCCGTTTCGGATCTCCAAACATCTCCCATTGTGGGGGAACCCAGAGTTTCCATTAGGACGCACTAACGGTCTATTTAGAGCAGGGCTTGACAAATTTCTTTGGAATCTAGGAGCCAGCTAAAAAAGTTAGGAGCCAGGCGGAGCCGCGTCATAAAGCTCCCAATAGATGCCCCCATAGTGCTCCCCCCCCCCCACTTCTCTATAGAGCCCCCTAATAATGCATGCCAGTACATAGGGCCCCCAGTAGATGCCCCCATATTGTTCCTACCCCTGTTTTCCATAGTGCCCCCCATAATGTGCGAGTATATAGGGCCCCCCATAATGCTTCCCCTTTTCAATAGGTTATATGACACGTCAGACGCTGCCAGCGTCTAAGTGATCGCCACTTGCGGCCGCCATGACATGTGGAAACCCTTACAAGGATTACAGGGTCCGGAGGGAGGGCAGAGGGTCCGGAGGGAGGGCAGAGGGGTCCGGAGGAGGCCAGAGGGGTCCGGAGGGAGGGCAGAGGGTCCGGAGGAGGCAGAGGGTCCGGAGGGGAGGGCAGAGGGGTCCGGAGGGGAGGGCAGAGGGGTCCGGAGGGGAGGCCAGAGGGGTCCAGAGGAGAGGCCAGAGGGGTCCGGAGGGGAGGCCAGAGGGGTCCGGAGGGGAGGCCAGAGGGGTCCGGAGGGGAGGCCAGAGGGGTCCGGAGGGGAGGGCAGAGGGGTCCGTCTTGTCATTCACTTTCCCCCCTTGTCATTCACTTTCTCCCCTTGTCATTCACTTTCTCCCCCCCCTCTTGTCATTCACTTTCCCCCCTTGTCATTCATTCACTTTCTCTCACCCCCCCCATTGTCATTCACTTTCCCCCCCCCCCTCTTGTCATTCACTTTCCCCCCTTGTCATTCACTTTCTCTCACCCCCATTGTCATTCACTTTCTCTCACCACCCTCCCCCTTGTCATTCACTTTCTCTCACCCCCTTGTCATTCACTTTCTCCCCCTGTCATTCACTTTCTCCCCCTCTTGTCATTCACTTTCTCTCACCCCCTTGTCATTCACTTTCTCTCACCACCCTCCCCCTTGTCATTCACTTTCTCTCACCCCCTTGTCATTCACTTTCTCCCCCCGTCATTCACTTTCTCCCCCTGTCATTCACTTTCCCCCTGTCATTCACTTTCTCCCCCTTGTCATTCACTTTCTCCCCCCTCTTGTCATTCACTTTCTCTCACCCCCTTGTCATTCACTTTCTCTCACCACCCTCCCCCTTGTCATTCACTTTCTCTCCCCCTCTCCCTTGGCATTCACTTTCTCCATCCCCCCTTCCTCCCTGCCTGTAATGTAGCATGGCCGAGCTTTGTATGCTCCACGGGTACAGGAGCTTTAGTTTCCTGTACCCGGGCGGACTGACAGGAAGTGCACACTGTGTGCGCACTTCATGTCAGTCCGGCCGGGCACAGGAGACAGATGCTCCTGTACCGCGGACCATACAGGTCTCGGCCACGCTGATGAGGGACTGACAGGAGGGAGCGCTGAGCGCTTCCCTCCTGTCAGTCCCTCTCTTCATGCTGTGCCCGGGCGGTGCGCCCTCATGGACGCGCCAGCCCGGGCAGTGCTGCAGCCGCCTGAGGCTCTATACAGAGCGCTCGGGCGGCTGCAGCATGAAGGGGGCCGGCGCTCCTAGTCCGCGCCGGCCCTGCGCCCGGGCACCTGACAGAACGGGCTGACAAATACCCAGGCGCCAGGACCAAATTCCTGGTCGCCATGGCGACCTGGGATTTGTCGAGCCCTGATTTAGAGAATGGCGAGATAAAGGGATCGAGCAGGTAAAACATCTATTTCATGCATCTGAACCCCGTTGGTTAACTAGAGAGGAACTAGTAGAGAAATATTCCTTGACCAGGTTTCAAACGATCCAGTTTGCACAAGTTCAAACGGCCATACACTCCAATCTGGTGATGGTACATAAAGAGGTGGGACGGAATGTGGTAGATAAGTTGTTAGGACTAGGTGGGGGGAAATCATCAGTCTCTCATCTCTATTATGGTCTGAAAAAGGAAGACTCACAGTACAATAAAATGGGTGACTTTAGCCAGTGGAGTGAAACTCTGGGAATTGAAAATGCCTCTCAGAGCATATTGAAAGGTTGGTTAAAAGTACGAAAACATATAACTAATGAGGTATGGAGGGACACCCATTTACTGAATCATGCACAAAGCGATTTATGGTTTCAACATCCCCCACCCGCTCAAACCTGACCATAAAACACATTGTCCCAAATGTGGACTGGGTCATACAGATCTCTTTCACGGGCTATGGTCCTGTATACAATGTAATCAGCTTTGGTCCGCAGTGAGTGATATGGTATTCGAGATATGGGGGCGAAGATTTGCGTTAAATCCCTTATTGTTCCTATTTCACTATGAGGATGACGTAGACAGTGGTCGAAATCCCCCCCAGCTGTTCCACTCAATTTGTATTATTACCAAACGACTGATATTGCAACGGTGGCTTCAACCTGAGTTACCGACAATTGCAGACATACATCAAAAATTAAAAGCTCTGTTTTATATGGAAAGATCAGCGACTTTCCAGACAAAAGAGAAACACACACAGAAGCTATTACGGAAGTGGAGGTGCTATCTGGTTAAGTACATACCCACCGCTGAATTACAATCCATTATACAGCCATTTACGCTAACAGAATGGTACCTAATGGAGAAGCTGCGGGGGAGTCTAGGAAGATTGCAGGCCACAGTGGCCCAAGGAGAGCCACCTCACCTCTGACCTACGGCTCTAGATCTCAATTTTTGAACATTATGGTCTCTATTATATACACCTGTAGTACTTATATTATAGTATATACTGCAATAATGATTGATTGCTATGGATTACTTGTGATGGACTCCCAGAGTTTAGACTGTTATAGTTCAGCATTGAAATTTCTGCAATACTATGTTATTTGACTCCGGGGTCTGCGTACCCTGTTTACTAGACAAGGCACAAGACTGTAAGCCACTGTATTTGTGTGTCACTGAAGGGGCACATCGCCCGAATGTTTGTTATTCTTTATATTAAGAAAATTGAATAAAGAGATTTACAAAAAAAAAAAAACACACCATGTCTCCTGAGTCAAAAATGCCTGTAGGACTTGTTCTACAATGAACGTTTCCTAGTCAAATACCAACACCAGGTGTCATGGTATGGGGTCCCATCAGCTCCCATGCCCATTTCTATCTGGTATCTGTTCCCCTGGCCAGAAAAATTGCCAGATCGCTTACCCATCAAGAATGTTTGGGGCTGGATGGGGTGATGGATTTCCCAGGCATAGCAGCCTACAACCACCCTGAATTAAATGTCCAAGTTCAAAGAGCTTGGAATGATATACCACAGGAGGATATCCAGCATCTGTATGCCCATTACTATGGTAGAGTGGCAGCCTGTATCGTTGGAAGGCGAGATGCCACTGTCACATTTATGTGAGGCTGCTTTAATATATACCCTGCTGGAGAACCCATCAGACCATCAAACCATGCTATATGATCTGCTTCTCCCAAATAAGGTGCTTGGACAGTAGTGGCTGGACTGATATTTATCCATCAACTCTTGCCATGTCAAAAATCTATGTTCTAGGATTTGTATGGTACCCTTCTGCTCTACCCTGAGATCCCAGTTTCTCTCCAAACTCTAAAAAGCTTATTATGTTTACCCTGCAAGAAGACCGGGAGAGTCCATAAAGGCATAAAAGGACACACATAAATCAAAGTTTATGCAACTTTTGTATCGTCTTTCACATGCAAAAGTGTCTTTTATTATTACACTATGTTTAACTGTCCCTTGAATCTTACTCATTTTAGTATGCAAGAGTGCTTGAAGGCCGCTAACTTATATCCTCTGATATCAGGTAACTGAAGGCGCCTTTCCCATTTAAATAGGCATAGTTTAATCTAAGCGATATGTGGGCCCTTCATATTCCATAAAGAGGTAGCAAAGGCTGATTGGAATCCAGCTATATCGACATATCGTAATAATAGTGGGATAATTTGCATGAGATTAAGCAGCCATGTGAAGTTAACCATTTTAACTCTCACCAGCAAGAATAGCGTCAGATTCATCAGATTCATCCGTCTCTCCAGAATGATCTTCTAGATAGATAATCAGGATATAATTCAATTTATAGACTGAAGATGGATGTCTCCCTATTATGTCCCAAGAAAGATGATAAAGTTAGACACTACCTCAACTGCATGGGGTGTTCAGATAGAAGAGCATTTGCCCTGTAAATATAGTAAATGGCACTTGGATACATTAATTCTATAGCTCATGAATGGTCCCATAATTGAGAAGGTTTCTAATATCCTCTCTAAATAAAAGCAGATTATCTGCAAAACAAGTCATTATCACTGTATTTCAACAGGCTTGTATGAATAATGTGTGATACTCTATCTTTTGGTTTTGCATATTAACCCTTAGGATACCAAAGGTTTTTTCATTTTCATTTTTCCCTAATTTCCTTGAGCCATAACTTTTTTATATTTCCGGTCACATAACTGTATGAGGGCTTATTTTTTGCGGGACAGGTTGTACTTTCCAATGCCACCATTAATTATAGCATAAAATGTAGTGGGAAGCGGTAAAAACAATTCCAAGAGGGGTAGAATTGGAAAAAAAAAAAATTCCTCCACCGTTTTATGGGTTTTGTTCCCACGTTGTTTAGTTTATGGCAAAACTGACCCATGCCCTTCATTCTCTGGGTCAGTACGATTACAACGATACCCAATATGTATAGGTTCTTTATGTCTAAATAGTGTAAAAATAAACTTTGATAGAAATTTTTTTTTTTTACATCACCATATTCTAACCCCCATAACTTTGTTATACTTATGTCTACTGAGCTCATTTTTTGCTGAACAAACTGTAGTTTTTATTGATACAATTTTGGAGTGTGCGTGACTTTTTGATCACATTTTATTACATTTTTTTGGGTAAGAGAAGCAATGAAAATATAGCAAATCGGCCATTTTGACAGTTTTTTCCGCTATGCCATATTGGAATTTTTTTTTCTATTTTAATATTATGGGCGTTTTCGGTCGCGGTGATACCCATGATGTTTATATTTATTGTTACTTCGGTATCTATTTTGTATTTACGGAAAAGGGGGTGATTTAAACTTTTATATTTTTTTATTTTCTATATACCATACTTTCCAGCGTATAAGACGACTTTTTAACACCTGAAAATCTTCTCAAAAGTCGGGGGACGTCTTATATGCCGGGTCGTCCTTCACCCCTGTGGCCGCCGGGCTCTCCCTCTTCTGGTAACTCACATGTCTGTGCGGCGCATTGCTTACAGTAAGAGACCGGCTGGCCTTGTCTGGTGCTTTTTGACAGGGACCGGCCGGCAGATTTGCAGGGAGACGTTGGTGGGAGAGCAAGAGCAGGCAGATGAGGGGCGGAGCAGGCTTTCCTGCCACACATGCCTGCTCTGCCTCTAAGTTTTCATACTGCCTGCTCCTGTGTACGGAGGGCTGATGAGAGGCTGGGGAGCTGATGAGAGGTTGGGGCTGATGAGAGACTAGGGGGCTGATGAGAGGCTGGGGAGCTGATAAGAGACTAGGGGGCAGATGAGAGGCTGGGGGCTGATGAGAGGCTGGGGTAGTCCTTTATGATGAGTATAGCCCAAATCCTATATTTTAACTGGAAAAGTTGGGGGTCGTCTTATACGCCCAGTCGTCTTATTTGCCGGAAAATACGGTATTTAACATTTAAATCCTGGCCTAAAATAAGAATTGCAGCATGAACACTTTGAGCCTCATCAGCGAGGCTGAAAGTGTTCAGCGCAAGTACCGTTGCGCAAGCTTCCAGGTTTTTGTGCATTTAGATGCCGTGACCTCACTTGGTCACGTCATCTAAGGCATTTAGATACCAGGATTGGAATTATTGCCAGTCACAGAAATTAGCCGCAGGTCTCTGCTGTTTCTGCCAGACATGGCGCCCATCGCACGTGCAAGTGGTATCGAACGGGTTAATGAAACTAACCTGAGATAAGGTAAACATTATTCCCCTAAAGAATGCTTACACTGTCCTCATGCTGTGGATGTAAGAGCGGCAGCACGGTCTATAATCATAGTCTTTGGGAGCTCTGATGGAAATTATTTAAAGGGTTTCTACAACTTTTTCCTTTGGATAGATCATCAACATCTGATAGGTGGGGATCCGACACCTGGGACCCCAGACAATCAACTGTTGGACAAGGCAGCGACACTTGCAGCAGCTCCGCGGCCTTCTCACTGTTTCCCGCAGGCAAGTGATGTCAAGACTATTTAATTGGCCTGGGCGAAGCTCATCCCCGTTCACTTCAATGAATGAAAGCACTCGTGCCTTCTCAACCAGCTGATCTGCAGGGGTCCCGAGTGTCCAAAGAATAGATCATCAGTAATCAAAAAATAAGGGGTATTTTGCTAAGAAACACTACATGATAGAGAATATGCAAACAAACTCATAAAGCTAGCCATTCCAAGTAAACTTCAGCATTGCACCACTCAGTATTTTACAGAATATATACATGCGTATGTGTACTATTGTTAACAAGAAGAGTAGTACTGCTGCAAAAAGAAAATCAGGTCAATCTACACAGAGCTGTGTAAGCAATCACTTGCGCATGCCTAATGGAGTCTACATTAGATAATGCATTACTTTGACAGTTCTACCCAAAGGGTTTAGAGCAGGGGTGCACAACCTGCGGCCCGGGGGCCACATGCGGCCCTCGATACCATTCTGTGCGGCCCCCAAACATCTGGTAAAAGACATGTAGGTCTATGTCTTATAGCTTCTTACATGTATCTTTTATGAATTCTCCTATTAGATGGGAGTCCTAGAACTGTAACTAGACATTTATGGTATATACTGTACCTTCAATATGCCAAAAATACAGTATTTCAGTTGGTTATTCCCCTTTAAGTTTTACTTTCGGCCCTTGGAATTGGTTCAGGTTGACAATGTGGCCCCCAACCACAAAAGGTTGTGCACCCCTGGTTTAGAGGTTCGGTTAAGAAGACATGTACAAGAACACTGCATGCAAATCAAGCGTCCCATAGATCTGTTTATGCTGGCCACAAATGCTAATAAATAACCATGGTAACTGATGGTCATCTGTCTAAAGTTGATGGATGATTATTAAGAGGGATCAGCAGGGAGTTGAAAGATCAGCAATACATAAAAAAACAGGAAAGATAACTATGTTCAATGACATTGCCTACTATGTTTGAATTATTTTTTAAGGTCCTAACATTAACCCCTTAAGGACCCTTGCCGTACATTACAGAATACGTCACAGCATAATTACAGAATACGTCATTGACAGCCGAGTCCCTACTGCATACGCCGGCATCAGTGAAGACACCGATGCAGGCGTATTAACCCCTTGTATGCTGCGTTCGAAGCTGACCGTGGCATATAGAGGGTTTACGCAGGGTAGGGGTGCCCTCCGCATCTCCATCGGGTCCCCGCGCTGCAGTGGCGGGGACCCGACGGCAGAGAAGGCAAGCCCGATGCATTCCATAGGAATCGGGGTTTGCCTCCTACGGAAGCCTGTGAGATCCAGCCCTTAGGCTGGGTCTCACAGGCAGGCTGTCAGCATAAAAGCTGACAGCCAATGCATTATAACAGTGTTTCCCAACCAGTGTGCCTCTAGCTGCTGCAAAACTACAACTCCCAGCATGCCCGCACAGCCAAAGGCTGTCCGGGCATGCTGGGAGTTGTAGTTTTGCAACAGCTGGAGGCACACTGGTTGGGAAACAGTGCATTATAATACAATACAACCTGTATTGTAATACATTGCAGAGGGGATCAGACCACAGAGGTTGAAGTCCCATAGTGGATAAAAAAAAAACTAAAAAAAGTTTCCCAAAATAAAACATAAAATTGTGAAAAAAAAAAAGGAAAAACATACATATTGAGTATTGCCGTGTCTGTCTGTAACGACCAGCTCTATAAAAATATCACATGATCCACCCCCTCACCTGAACGCCGTAGAAAAAATAAAATAAAAACTGTGCTAAAACAACCATTTTTTGTCACCTTACATCACAAAATGTGCAACACCAAGGCGTATGCCCCCCAAAATAGTACAAATCAAACCGTCACCTCATTCCGCAAAAAGGCTAAGACAATCGCCCAAACAATAAAAAAAACTATGGCTCTCAGAATATTTAGACACTAAAACATGATTTTTTTTTTGTTCCAAAAATGCTTTTATTGTGTTAAAAGTGAAAAAAAAAAAAAAAAGAAGTAGACATATTAGGTATCGCCGTCTCCATAACAACCAGGTCTATTAAAATATCACATGACCTAACCCTTCAGGTAAACGCCGTAAAAAACTAAAACAAAAAATAACATTGTCAAAAAAGCAATTTTTGGTCACCTTACATAAAAAAAGTGTAATACCAAGCGATCAAAAATTCATACGCAACCCAAAATAGTACCATTCAAACCGTCATCTCATCCCTTATGCATAATGGACAGACTGCATGTGGTCGATGATACATTTTTGCATTACTTCCTCATGATTGTGCAGGGTTCGCTGCTTGCCAAAAATATGATGTGCCCTATTCGTGATGACCATGGGGATGAGTTATATGATCCCTCCAGTAACTTATTATGGGCATATGAGGTTACTCACGACTATGCATGGCTCAGTGCTTGTCAATAATATAATGTGCCCTATTGTGATGACTATGGGGATGAGCTATATGATCCCTTCAGTAACTCATCATGGGCATATACCATTGTGTAAATACAGTTATAACCCATAATATTCCACCTTCATTTTATAGGAGTGTTGTTTCCACTGGCATAGCTATAGGGGTCGCAGCGGTCGCAATTGCGACTGGGCCCCTAAGTCAGGGGTTAGCCCACGGGGCCCCCTCAAGCCAGGACAGCCACAGTAAAACTGTACCTGCGGGCGGCGCGGCTCGCAGCTAAGTTGCTAACTAAAATCACATGGGGGCGGAGCAGAGGCTGAGAGGCGAGCCCTGCGTGCACTGTTCAGGGCAGGCGAAGTGAGGAGGGGGAGCGGCTTCAGGTCAGGAAGAGGAGTGAGCAGCTGCGTTCTGACCCGGTCTTCCAAGTGACTCCTGTGAGTGTGAAACGACTGCTGCCTGCTGGATTGTGAGGACTGAGGATCTCTGCTGGCTGCACACTGTTGATACTGAGGTGAGCGCGCTCAGTGCAGCACCGGCGGCGTGATAAACTGGACCGGGGTCCAGCCTCCAGGACCGGTCAAGTGTGAGTAAGTGACTGTCCCTGACCCGCCTGGTGGCTGACCCAGAGCGGTGATAGCGTTCACTGGCAGGAATCTCATCTGTCCCTGCCTCTTAACTGATAGGGCTGGAGGCTGGAGTCTCTGGAGATGTTGTGGGGCCCTGAAAATCTCCATCCTGCAATGGTAGAAGAGTAGAGTACATGTGCTGCTACTTCTGGGTTGCAGTGAATGCACAGTCTCTGTTCCAGCAGAGAATCTGACTCTGAGCACATGCGCCACTACTGGTACGTGCAATTGTCCTGGTATGGCGAGATATCCGTCCCTGTCAATCAAGTGGTAGGGGGAGATTCTTTGGCAGTGGGACAGCCCCCCTGTAACACAGAAGTCACTATGCTGCCACAGACAGTGCCTACGGCGGGCCATGGTGACACAGTCGGAGATAGTGGCTGGGAGGAAGAGACCAGACTCACAGATATATCATAGGGCACTAGGCCAGCATTCTTCTGTGTGACTGACACCTGTGCTGATAGTAGTGTGTACAGAGTCCTATCATATGTCTCACTGTCATAAAGCTAAACTAACAGGATTGTGCTCCACACCTGGTGATGACATACCGCCATATGTATGAAGTGTACTACATTTCATACATATGGCGGTAGTCATCACAGTGTGGAGCACAATCCGTTAGTTTAGCTTTATGACAGTGAGACATTGATAGGACTGTGTACACACTACTATCAGCACAGGTGCCAGTCACAGAAGAATGCTGGCCTATCTGTCCAGAGCTAGTGGCTGGGAGCAGATCGGTCAGACAGATAGGCCAGCATTCTTCTGTGACTGGCACCTGTGCTGATAGCGGTGAGTACACAGTCCTATCCTATATCTCAATGTCATAAAGCTAAACTAACAGGATTGTGCTCCACAACTGGTGATGACATACCTCTATATGTATGAAATGTACAGTGGATTTCTTTTATATGTCTGAGATATATTCTGCAACACAGATCTTCACCTTCCCCCCAGTGCAACCTATCAATACTGTATATCATTTCACATTTCCAAAAGACAATTTATGCAGAATCTCTAACTAGCATTGCATAAACTCATTTATACAGATGTCACTCTTTCTGCAGGAGAAGAAAGCTTGTTCTAATATATAGATCTGCTGATGAGTACTCTCTCTAAAGTCAGTGTTCAAGGTGCCCAGCTCCTCCCTTACCCTCTCTGCTGGTGGGTACCAGCCAGGCCAGCCTCTGTACTGCTGTGTTCTGCATACTGCAGCTGTGGGTGGGCACAGACCAGGTGATCGTTGCCCACCACAGGGGGTAGGAGCTGGTGCCTGGCAGTTTACCTGGATCAGGCAGCAGGCTGGTGGCTATGTTTATTGGCATGGTAGGTGTTGTAGAAATTTCCTTGTCCTGTGCTTACAAGCACGTGTATCAAGCTCTTTTGTGTAAGGAAAGGCACACTCTTCCAGGAGTCAGATAACATGTTTCATGGTAGAGATCTGGGGAGCACTCCCTGCCCAGACTATTTTCTTTATTTAAAGAGACAAAAGGGGTAACAATAGGAAGGGGGCAGGCCCAAACACCTGACCACTTCCTTCATGTACAGTACAATCATACAGGAAGTGATGACATACAGGAAGTAACCACCACGTCTCCCAATTACCACTTGTGTGAACTTTGTTCAGCCTTGCTCAGTGATCAATGCCCAACAAAGTTCACTAGGATTCTCATGTGTGCTTATGTACAGGAATTGCGCTATTACCTCCAGCAGTTGATCAGGCACACTGGAAACAACAGACGCACGTCCCTTTCGTATCTTGTTCTCTTAACAGATGCATTCCCGCCAAGCCAATAGATCTGTGCTTCGGGCGGGGGCCCTAGCTGGCGTCCATACGTTCACCAAGAAAACACTGCTCCGCTGCACATCAGTCTCCCCCGGCCCACAGTCCAGCGCATAGCACATGGACTGTTTGCCAACGGAGACCTCTGTGTCCGGGGGCTGCGTCTCTACATCCACAGTAAGATATCCACTCCAATAGTTTACCCTGACACTGAGAGACATGATGACAATACATCCTAATAAAATTTCCACAACATAGGACACTGGTAGTATGGCAGGCATTGGCACACTCTGGTGTGAAGGGGCAGCCGCAGCACCATCTCCTGGGTGCAGAGGGTCTTATTCTTATGCTTTCATGATGGGCAGAGAAGGGTTAATAACATACTAGTTCTGTCCTCTTGTCTGCAGAGCTGACAGCCCTAATCCTGCTTGTCCCAGTGGAAATGGGCATGAGCTGGCATTAACTTGGCTGCAGAACTGACATGTTTAAAGCTGTACTGATGGGATATAGATCATATAGTGCATAGGTTTATGCCCTCCCTTGGCTGCAGAGCTGACTCTCCCTCTCCATGTCTGTGCCTATATTGATGGTTAGGCATGTTATTTTAAATGTGATATCAGTCTCTTGGTGTCATATTTACCCATATTTAAATAATTTAATAAGATAATCAAAGGAACGACCACACTTTAATTAATAAAGACATTTTATTATTTATTGGTAATATTTGGCCTCAGTGTTTTATGTTCCATAAACTAATGTCAATTCATTATTAATGCATACTATCCACTTCACCAACTACCCATCACTTTACCAACAACAAATTAATAATTCAATATTTAGTCTGCTAGTAGAGCGACTATTACCCCATACAAACACCATAACATATAAAGGGGTGGGGGGGAGAGAGTTTCTTTGCTGGGCCTCACATAATTGCGCAACAAATAACCGCTGACTTTCTTTTAACAGGCATCTCGTGCTGTCAGGCGATCGATTCTCCAATCAAAATCCTCTTCAGCACCAAGAGGATTTCAGACTGCTTCAACTGTATCTGTAACCCAGGTAAGTAATACAACAGACCAGTAAATTGCACATGCAAATTCAGGGTTCATGATACCATGTCCCCCCTTCTTGCATCCACAATAAGGTTTGCTCATTATGTAGTATAATTGTACATATGATGCTTTATTATAGATTGTATAGGTATTATTGCACCAGAGATGTGGTTGTTGTCACACAGTATAAAATGGTGTGTATTTTTTGAAAGAACTATTATATCTACATCTGCATCATGTCTCACCATATGAGTGGTGCTCAAAAACGCAAAAAGAAAAAGGGAGGAAGAAGAGAAATCTGCCAAGCTTACTAAAATAAGTAGTTTCTTTAAAATACCTGGAGAAGCAAGTACATCCTCTGCCTCTTACAGTACAAATGAAGAAACTTTATCAACAACAAATGTAAATGTAAGTCCTGGCAGTACTGTGCAGACACCATTGCATGAGAGTGTATCAAGTCTAAATACAGGCAGTAGCATAAGTTCAACAGAGGAACAGATAGAAAGTCAGCCTATGTCAGAGTCAATGACACAGTCCAGCCTTATAGAACTTTGTCTAGCAGAGGAGCATGTAACAAACAGAGGCCATTACCCTATTACCATTCAAGATGGAAATCTAAAAAGATTTATTATAATTAATGGTCCATGTAGACCTAAAGGGCCATTTCCTCAAGATGAAAAAGACCAAAGGTGTTTCTCAGCAAGTTTCTATGAGAGAGTCACTAAAACAGGCCTTAAAATACCAGTTACTTGGCTAGGTTATTCACCAAAACTTAAAGCAGCCTACTGTGAGTCTTGCTGGTTGTTTGGAGATCGCAAGAAACAGGGATTTGAACCAGCATGGGCAAAGGGTATTCAAAAGTGGCAAAGGTTGTCAGTGAAAATCCAGATACATGAAACCAGTCAATCCCACATAGAAGCCTGCATTATTTATGAGCAATGGAGAAGTCATAAAACCATAGATGAGGAAAATGAAAGACAAATAAGAAGAGAGACTACATTTTGGAGACAAGCTTTACATAGAATTGTTAATGTTATATTAACAATGGCTATGGCCAACCTTGCTTTTCGTGGTCACAGGGAAAAACCAGGGGAGGTAAACAATGAGAATTTTCTCACCATAATTGAATTACTTGCAGAGTAATATACTGTACTAAAGGACCTTTTACAGAGGCCCCAAGGAACTGTTAAATATCTCCACATATACTGAATGAACTGATAAGTCTTCTTGCAAACAAAGTGGAGGAAGAGATTGTTTCTGAAATCCAGAAAGCACAGTTGTATTCTATAATTATGGATACAACCCAAGACATTGGGAAAATTGATCAATTAAATCAAGCATTTAGATATGTGATTGTTGACAGAGATGAAAACCTAAGGACAACTGGCATTAAAATAAGAAGAAGCATTTCTAAGTTTTCAATCTGTTGAATATCAATCAGCTGCTGGCCTTGAAAAAACTATTATACAAATCATAGAAAAGAGAGGTCTTGATTTATCAAAAGCAAAACAATAGCTGATCTCAGGGAGACCAGCTACAGAAAACACCGCAGAGACTCATTTAAGAGTCTCAACACAGCAATCCAAAGTGCATATTATTGGGAAACAATAATATGCAAAATAAATGTGGTGCCCCAGTATTGGGTCTAAAACACAATGAAAGCCAGATATCCCTCAAAGGAAGGAAAACAGAGCAAAGGAGTGTCCCCATTACAGAGATCACCAAATCCACCATATTAAGTGGCCCCTATGTCAAGATCCCGCTTTTTTATAAGCTTTAAGGATGTGACGGGGAAGACCTAAGCCAGTTATCCATCCACAGACAGCTGTTTCGGGGTGTTGCACCTCATCAGTGTGGAGTAGGATTCTGGCTAACCAGGAAAAATGCCTTGGAAACTACTCAAGCAAAACAATAGCTGATGTCCAGCTACAGAAAACACAGCGGAGCTTCATTTAAGAGTCTCAACACACCAATCCAAAGTGCAAAGATCCCTGGGAAACAATAATATGCTAAATTAGATTTATCAAAATGCCGGGGCCAGGGCTATGATGGAGCTGCCACCATGAGTGGCATTTACACAGGTGTTCAAACTCGCATTTTAGACTCCTTTACCTCTGAATCCTGCCTAACTTTAACCTCTTAAGGACTCATGACATACCGGTACATCATGATGTCCGGGTACTTAAGGACTCATGACGTACCGGTACATCATGAGTATTTCCGATCATCGCCGCGCAGTGCGGGGTGATCGGAACAGAGTGCCTGCCGAAATCATTCGGCAGGCACTCTATCCCAATGCCTAGGGCCCCCCCCCCCCCGTATCGGCAATCGCAGCAAACCGCAGGTCAATTCAGACATGCGGTTTGCTGCAATTCCAGGTTAATCGGGTCTCTGGTGACCCGATAACCCGGTACAGGATGGTGATCGGTGGGGTGATCACCATGCTTAGATCCTGTGAGGTGATGGTGACATCACCTTACAGGATCGCATCTGATTGCCTGCACGGGTGGGAGGGGGTTAACTCCCCCTGCTCTCCTCCTCCTCCATTTTGCGTTGGAGGAGCGAGGAGAGAAGAGCCTGCTGGCGATCGGGACCCCAGCACCCAGCCTTCACCCCCCCAGCACCCTCCTTTGACCATCCAGAGTGCCTTCTGGCACTTGCAGGTACGATAGCCAGGGAAAGCTTTGGTTCAGGCAGGGAGAGTTAGGGAGAGTTCAGGGTAATTTTTTTTTTTTGTGTTGCATCACCCTCTTAGGGTGTCTGGGGTCCACAGAACAGCTGTGTGACACTAGATCCCCCCAGGGGTGGGGTGCTGCAGCTTGCCCCCTTGCCTCCCCCCCCCCTCCACCTTTTTTTGGGGCGCAAGCTTTTTTTTTTGTTTTTTTTTTGCGTACGCTGTCAGTGGCCGGCACTCTTTAGTGTCCGGCCACTGTTAGCGCATCTCCCACCCCACCGCTGATCAGCACCGGATGGCTGATCAGCAAGTTAGAATTTTTTTTTAACCCTTTATACATTTTTGGGGTCTTTTTTTTTTTGCCTGTTAGCTTTAGGGAAAAGTCGGGAACACCTGTGCCCCCACACACACGCACACTAAATAAAGTTTTTAACGCACGCACATACACACGAACCCACACACTCCCCTATGACCCGCCGGACATTCTCGGCTGAGGAGGCATATGCCCAACTTGCCTCTGAATCTGAGGGTCCCAGTGAGGACGATGATGACCCTACGTTCCTTTTGTCATTCGCGTTCTCCTCCTCATCTTGCGATGATGAGCCCCCAAGGCGGCGGAGACGCCGCCAGGCGGAGCAAGGGGACCGCCACGTCAGGGACCCTGATGGCCCACCCTAGTACGAGCAGCTCTGGGGCTCATACTAGTTTCCCGGCCCACCAGGTCAGTTCACCTGAGCCCCTGCAGGTGAACTTGGCTGGTGTACCCCAGAGAACTTTGATCCCGCGATTCATGACGATTCCTTTTGTTGGTGAATCAGGAATCCAGATTCACTGAAAACGACTTTTTTAGTCTTTTTTTCAGTGACCAACTTGTAAATCTAATGGTGGAGCAAACAAATCTGTACGCCCAACAGTTCGTTGCTCAACACCCAGGCTCTTTTTTGGCTAGGCCCGGTGGCTGGACGCCAGTCAGTGCAGCCGAGATGAGGACGTTTTGGGGCCTCGTGCTCCAGATGGGCCTAGTCAAAAAAATCTAGTGCCAGGCTGTACTGGAGTGGGGACGTCCTCTACCAGACCCCACTTTACAGTACGGCCATGACACGTCCCAGATTTGAGGCCATCCGGAAATGCCTGCATTATGCAGATAATGCAGCATGTCCCCCCCCCCCAAGGTGATCCTGCCTATGACCGTCTGTATAAGATACGGCCGGTCATCGATCACTTTGGGGCCAAATTCTTGGACGCCTATGTACATGGAAGGGAGGTCAAGGTTGATGAGTTTCTCATTGCTTTCAAGAGGAGACTCATTTTCCGCCAGTATGTTCCCTCAAAGCGGGCGAGGTATGGCGTGAAGCTGTACAAACTTTGTGAGAGTACCTCAGGGTACACTTACAAGTTTCATGTATACGAGGGAAGAGATTCCCGTATTTGAACCCACAGAATGTTCCCCCACTCTGGGTGTTAGCGGGTAACTTGTGTGGGACCTTATGTCCTTATCTCCACTACTAGATAAGGGTTACCTCCTGTACGTGGATAACTTTTATACTAGCATTCCCTTGTTCAAGTCCGTCACTAGATCCACATTCACTTGTCAGCGCGGCCACCCTACCGTCCCCCCTCCAGGTACCTATCCCCAGGGTTGAGACCCGTGCTCTTACCAGCGAAAACCTGTTACTGGTCAGATATAAGGACAAGAGGGATGTCCTTGTACTGACCACAATTCACGGTATCGGCATCTCCCAGTCCCTGTGCGAGGTACCATGGCAATGGTCCTCAAGCCCGATTGTATCGTCGACTACAATCTGTATATGGGAGGAGTTGATCTCTCTGATCAAGTCCTCAAGCCATATAATGCCATGCGCAAAACCCAGACATGGTACAAAAAAGTTGCGGTCTACTTGGTACAGGGTGCCTTGTACAACTCTTTTGTACTGTTCCAGAGCGCTGGCAACACAGGGAAATTCCTTCAATTCTATGAGGCAGTCCTCAAGGACCTGATCTTTTCTGACCGGGAACTGGAGGACCTGGAGGCGCCCAGATTGTCCTTGGCCAACACTTTCCAGGTGTGGTACCCCATACTGGAAAGAAGGGACGAACCCAAAAAAGATGCAGTGTGTGTCACAGGAGGTGGATACGAAAGGACACCACCACTCAGTGTGACACGTGCCCCAATCATCTGGGCCTCTGCATTATTGGTTGCTTCATACTAAATTTATTATCCCCTTTTCCATGTAGCCACTGACAATCGGATAAAAACTATGGTTCTCAGAATTGAGACACCCCAAAAAAATTTGAAAAAATTATAGTTTATTAATCTAAAATAATTAAAAAAGTAGACAAATTAGGTATTGCCGTGTCCGTAATAATCTGGCCTATAAAAATACCCCATGACCTAACCCCATAGATTAACACGGGGAAAAAAAAAGGGGGCAAAAAAACCTTTAAAAAAACTGACTGTTAGACTGTGTAGATAGTTACATTTTTTTAGTTTGTTTGAATTAGGACAATATAGTGTTAAACAAAAAAAATGTTAAAAAAGTAGACAAATTAGGTATCACAGCGTCCGTAATAATCTGCCGTATAAAAAAATACCCCATGCCCTAACCCACAGATGTCAAACTCATGGCCCTCCAGCTGTTGCAAAACTACAACTTCCAGCATGCCTTGATAGCTGTAGGATGTCCAGGCATGATGGGAGTTGTAGTTTTGCAACAGCTGGAGGGCCACGAGTTTGACATCCCTGCCCTAACCCATTAGATTAACCTGGGGGAAGTGCAAAGAACTTTTTTTTTGTCACCTTGCATAATAAAACGCGTAATAGCAAGCAATCAAAAAGTCACATGCCCCCCAAAATAGTGCCATTAAAACCGTCCCCTCATCCGGCAAAAAATTAGCCCCTACCTAATACAATTGGCTAAAAAACTTTTAAAAAAAATGACTCTTAGACTTTAGAGAAACAAAAAAATGTTTTTGTATCAAAAAGGATAATATAATCTAAAACCTAAATAATTGTAAAAAAGTAGACCTATTAGGTATCGCCGCGTCCGTAATAATCTCCTCCATAAAAATACCCCATGACCTAATCACCCAGATTAACACGGTCCAAAAAATAATTAAAAACAGTGCCGAAACAGTCATTTTTGGCACTTTTCCATTTCAATCCGTCTTTACCAGTAAAAAAGCAAGGGAAAACAGCCAAACAAAACATTATATTTATTACCCTGATACTGCAGTTTACAGAAACGCCACATTTGTGGTCATAAACTGCTGTATCACTAAAAGGCAGGGCACAAAAGGAAAGGACCGACATGGTTTCTGGAAGGCCGATTTTGATGGCCGTTTTTATTGACACCATGTCCCTTTTGATTATGCACCCCTAGAATAGAAACTCCCTAAAAGTGACCCCATCTAAGAAACTACACCCCTCAAGGTATTCAAAACTGATTTTACAAACTTTATTAATCCTTTAGGTGTTCCTCAACAATTAATGGCAAATGGAGATGAAATTTCAGAATTTCAATTTTTGGTAACCTTACCTCACAAAAATGTAATATAGAGCAACCAAAAATCATATGTACCCTAAAAATCCCAACAAAACCGCCAACTTATACCGTAGTTTCCAAAATGGGGTCACTTTTAGGAAGTTTCTACTCCAGGGGTGCATCAGGAGGACTTGAAATAGGACACGGTGTAAATAAACCAGTACATAAAAATCAGCCTTCCAAAAACCACATGGCGCTCCTTTCCCTCTACGCCCCGCCGTGTGGCCGTACAGTAGTGTACGACTACATATGGTGTGTTTCTGTAGATGGCAGAGTCAGGACAATAAAGAAACAGTCTTGTTTGGCTGTTAACCCTTGCTTTGTTAGTGGATAAAATGGGTTAAAATGGAAAATTTGGCTAAAAAATGAAATTCTGAAATTTCATCTCCATTTGCCAATAACTCTTGTGGAGCACCTATAGGATTAACATAGCTTGTAAGATCAGTTTTGAATACCTTGAAGGGTGTAGTTTCTTAGATGTGGTCACTTTTAGGGCGTTTCTACTCCAGGCGTGCATCAGGGGGGCTTGAAATAGGACACTGTGTAAATAAACCGGTCAATAAAAATCACCCTTCCAAAAACCACACTGTGCTCCTTTCCCTCTATGCCCCGCCGTGTGGCCGTACAGTAGTGTACGACCACATATGGGGTGTTTCTTTAAACAGCAGAGTCATGGCAATAAAGATACAGTCTTATTTGGCTGTTAACCCTTGCTTTGTTAGTGGAAAAAATGGGTTAAAAGGGAAAATTTGGCAAAAAAATAAAATTCTGAAATTTCATCTCCATTTGCTAATAACTCTTGTGGAGCATCTAAAGGGTTAACATAGCTTGTGAGATCAGTTTTGAATACCTTGAGGGTGTAGTTTCTTAGATGGGGTCACTATTATGGAGTTTCTACTGTAGGGGTGCATTAGGGGGGCTTGAAATAGGACACAGTGTAAATAAACCGTTCCATAAAATCTGCCTTCCAAAAACCATACAGCGCTTCTTTCCCTCTACGCCCCGCCGTGTGGCCGTACAGTAGTGTACAGCCACATTTGGGGTGTTTCTGTAAACGACAGAGTCAGGGCAATAAATATACAGTCTTGTTTGGCTGTTAACCCTTGCTTTGTTAGTGGAAAAAATGGGTTAAAATGGAAAATTTGGCAAAAAATTGAAAATCTGAAATGTCATCTCTATTTGCCAATAACTCTTGTGGAGCACCTAAAGGTGTAGTTTTTAAAATGGGGTCATTTTTGGGTGTTTTTTATTATGTAAGCCTCACAAAGTGACTTCAAACCTGAACTGGTACCTACAAAAATGGGTTTTTGAAAATTTCAGAAAATGTCCAAGATTTGCATCTTAACTTCTAAGCCTTGTAACGTCCCCAAAAAATGAAATGGAATTCCCAAAATGATCGATACATGAAGTAGACATATGGGGAATGTAAATCAATAACTTTTTTTTGGCAGTATTACTATGTATTATAGAAGTAGAGAAATTGAAACTTGGAAAATTGCAAATCTTTCCAAATTTTTGTTAAATTTAGTATTTGTTTATAAATAAAAATGAAATTTTTCGACTCCACTTTACCACTGTCATGAAGTACAATATGTGACAAAAAAAACTATCTCAGAATGGCTTGCATAAGTAAAAGCATCTAAAAGTTATCACCACATAAAGTGACACTGGTCAGATTTGTCCTTAAGGTGAAATAGGGCTGAGTCCTTAAGGGGTCAAACAGCTTTGCCCAATAAGATGGTCCTCTCGTTATGACTCAGTGCTAGCACTACGGTTTAGGTTTTCAGATATTTTACAGGCTTTGTCAAAAATCATTATCATTTCCACCAAGCCAAAAGAGAGAAATGAGGCTAGTGCATTAAAGGCAAAACTGGAATCATTCCACTTTATTTTAATACTTGTCCTGCAAGCCAAAATTTTAGAGAAATATTAATTCAGTTTCTAAAATGCTGCAGTCAAAAGACATGGATCTCTCTAATGCAACCAAACTACTACACAATGCTGCTCACGTTCTCAGCAGCTTTCAAAATAATTATGAAGAGGCAAAGAGGACAGCAGTTTCTCTAGCGGACAAATGGGGTATTCAAGGGAAATTTGAAAATAAAAGTGAAGTGACACTTTGATGAGCTGTGTTTGGATGAAAGGCTACAAGACCCAGAAGAAAGATTAAAAGATTACAAGTCCGCTACAAAATCGGTTTATTGTCATGAATACTGTTCTACAAAGATTCAGAATTCTTCATCCTGCAATACTTTCTATCGAATCAGATGATGCCGTCTTTAAAGAAGCAACAACATTGCAAGACTTGTACCAGGATGATTTATCTAATGGTTTTCCTGGACAGCTGTTAAGTTTCCGGTCTGCACTTCTACAAGATATCAAAAAATCTTCATCTGTTACCCTCAGTTCACACTTGCACGTTTTACAGCGCGTTCCTACGCGCTGTAAAACGCTCAACAGGAGAAAACTCATGTTTCCCTATGGGCATGATTCTCACCTGATCGTTTTACAGCGCGTTTGAACGCGCTGTAAAACGCCCTACGCTCAAAGAAGTTCTTGAGCTTCTTTGGGGCGTTTTGTCGCGCGTTTGCACCCATAGACTTCAATGGGAACGCGTGTTTAACACGCGTTAAAGTGTAGATATGCCTTTTTCAATTGGTCTCCAGAGTCACGAACGCGCGTATGACGCGCGTTTCCTATTTGAAAAAACGCTCTGTAATACGCGTGACTAAAACGCGCGTCTCAGAAACGCTCAGGTGTGAACCCAGGGTCAGAGATCTAGCCTTACTTCTGATGGTTGACAACTCTGGATTATTTTCCACTCTACCGGACGTCTGCATAGCTCTTCTTCTCTTTCTTACACTACCAGTTACAGTAGCATCAGCAGAGAGATCATTTTCAAAGTTGAAATTAATAAAAAAAATATCTCAGGAGCACAATGGCTCAATAGAGACTAAGTCATCTAGCCATACTAAGTGTTGAAAATGAGAGGGCCAAGAAACTTGATATGCAGAGCATGATTGACAAGTTTTCTGAGGCAAAAGCACGGAGACAAACATTTTAGTAGGATTGTGAGTATAAAGTTTCCCAGTCCAGAGTTACCAGTTTTCTTTTGGTTTTTACGTTTTCAGTTTGAACTAGTTAAATGGTTCATACTAACTCGTTTTCAGTTCTTGTGGAATCCCACATTACGTTACATGGTTCTGGTTCATTAACCTATTGCATGGTTCAGAGTGATACATTTGTATAGCATCTGCTTAGCTCGAATCCACAGGAGAAGACCTTGAACATAGATGTGTATTTCACAGAGATGACTAGAGTAAAAAAATTTTTAAAGCAATATAGCATTTTTAAAACACTCTTATAGATTCACATACATGGTTGATTGGTTCTGTGTGTAGTGAAAGCTATGGCAGATGCTTACAAAGTTTGAATTGTCTAATATATATAATCCAATATTAATTGTAACTCTTCTTTTCATAGGATGACCATTCAACTTTACTTGCTCAGTTTCCCTGTTTTGGAGTTCGTTATCAATGGTTGATAGATCATGGCAACAACGCAGTTCATCTCGTTCAAGTTACGAGTAAGTATCACTTTTTGTTGAATAAACAAAATGCCTTATGAATATTGATCCATATGCTAATAATTCTCCACTTTGCAGGTGAATTTGGTTTCCAGGTAATGGTTGTTTTTTGAAGATTAAGAATGTAGAAGATCACAGACTGCTATCTATTGACTTACTTTAGTACTTTATATGATTGCACTGAACATTTATTTGAGGAAATCTGGTCAGCACAAGGTTGTGGTCTTAGAGAGGGGGTTTTGTATATCATACATTAAAGAGAGCACTTTAAAATACTATTAACAATACCAACTACAAACATTTTTCCTGCTCCTAGGTCTGCCACTGTGCGTAACCGGGCCACTACATTTTATCTCACTCATTTTCAATAAAAAATTTAATACTTTACTACTTTTAGATGGCATCCTTATCCTCATAATTATTATGCACTTATTGGATTAAAATGTATTTTATCTGTGAGATTTTAGTTCTGCCATTGGGCATGGTGGGCGTGCAGGGGAATGTTGGTTTTAGGAAACGGTATTAAGGGTAGGGGGGAGTCCAAATTGAACTCTTGCACCAGGGCCCATGAGCCTATAACTACGCCCCTGGTTGTTTCATTATGAGTTTGATATCCTCATACTTTATCACCCAAAGCAGTGGAAATAGGTTCCTTTATTTGTAGCCACCATTAGTATTACCCTGTTTTACCTTTATGCCATTGTCACATCCCCGGTGGCCTAGACCATGTGTCCGGGTGTTCCCACTGTCAGAAGAGTATGGAGTGCTCAGCTGAGGAATTACGTGACACAATTAAGTCCCTGCCTCTGGGCAAATCACCGGGCCCGGATGGGTTTACTGACTTGTATTATAAGACCTTCCTGGACGACCTCTCCCCCCATCTCTTGTCTCTGTATAGCGCTTTCTTACTTGATACCCCGATCCCTTCCTCCATGCTCTCGTCCCATATTGTAGTTCTCCCCAAGGCGGGTAAGGATCCCCAGGATTGTGGCAGCTACAGGCCCATTGCCCTCCTCAACGCAGACCTGAAGATTTTCACACGGATTTTGGCCGCCCGCTTGAATGTTTGGCTTCCTAGTTTGGTCCATAAGGATCAGGTGGGATTTGTTCCCAACCGGCAGGGTAGTGATAATACCCGTCGAGTCATCGACCTAATTGATGTAGCACACAGGGCCTCGAAACCCATGGTCGTCCTCAGTCTTGACGCAGAGAAGGCTTTTGACAGGCTGGACTGGTCTTTTCTTTTGAAACTCTTCAGGTCTTCGGGATGTCAGGCCCCTTTCTGCAAGCTATCCTCCGCCTCTACTCCACTCCGACTGCCCTAGTGAAGCTGCCCGGGTGTTCCTCTCCCCTTTCCCAATAGCTAATGGCACTCGTCAGGGCTGTCCCCTTTCCCCTCTTATTTTCGCATTATGTATAGAACCTCTGGCGGCCCACGTGCGCTTGAACCCCGATATCCAGGGTCTCAGAGTGAGAGACAAGGAATTTAAAATCTCCCTGTACGCCGACGATGTCCTCCTTACCCTTACTAATCCTCACATCTCCTTACCGAACTTACATGAGGCCTTGTCCCTATACGGAGCTCTGTCGGGGTACAAGATCAATGCATCCAAGACGGAGGCGCTCCCGGTGGCCATCTCCCCTGGTGACCTGGCCCTGTTAAAAAGTAACTTTCCGTTCCGCTGGTCTGACTCCCATTTACGGTATCTGGGGGTGCGTATCACTCCCACATATTCCTCTCTGTACGCTTCTAATTTCCCTCCTCTTTTTCGCGAATTAGAGTCCCTGTTGGTGAAGTGGCGGCCCTTGTTCCTCTCCCTCCTGGGGCGCTTAGCCGCGGTTAAAATGTCCCTTCTTCCGAAGCTGCTTTATTATTTCGAAACTTTGCCTGTGCGCGTCCCCATGGCGCAATTACACCGTCTCCAACGGGCCATCTTTGACTTCATATGGCAGGGCAAACGCCACCGTATACCGCGTAAAGTTATGCTAACGGCCAAGGAAAGGGGGGGATTGTCGGTCCCCAATGTTATTCATTACTATTGGGCCTCCCATTTACGTGTCATCCCATTCTGGGCGTCTCAGTGGGCCTTCACGAAATGGGTAGAAATCGAGAAACTCTGGCTAGCACCGGTACACCCAAATTCGCTGCTTTGGCATCGGTCCCCTGTCGTCTTAGCAGCGCCACTCCTAGGGCCCATGGCCTTTACCAAGGACTTGTGGGACAGCTGCCAAAAACGCTTTGCTTTGGCCCCCCTTGTTCCTCTATGATCTCTTTCCTCTACAACCCCGATATCCCATCTAGCTTAGATGCTCCCATGGTCCGGGTCTGGTCGTCGTTGGGTCTCTTCCGCTTAGCGGACATAGTGGATGCCCGATCCCTTACGTTGAAATCTTTTGCACAGCTTCGGGAGCAGTCCCGACTGCCGGAGTCCGAGAGGCTTCACTTTCTACAGGTGCGACATTATGTGTACTCCGTATTTGGCTCTCTTCAGGTGTCGACCCCCACCCCTTTTGAGCGGCTGTGTAGGCGAGGTACCAGCACAAGGGGTCTGATTTCCTTTATCTACCAATTATTGTCTGGGTCTATGTCAGGGGACCCCCCTCATCACTCCTACATGGACAAGTGGGCCCAGGCCTTAGGTGAGCCCCTCTCCCTTAGCGCCTGGCAGATCATATGGAGTAGGGCGGCTCAGTCATCCATCTGCGCCACATATAAAGAGACGCTGTACAAATTACTAATGCATTGGTATCATACACCTGCGCTTTTGCACTCATTTAATCCCTCTGTCCCGTCGTTCTGTTGGAGGTGCTCGGGAGATGTGGGATCATTGTATCACATTTTTTGGACGTGTCCGGTCATTGCTCCTTTTGGGTTGAGGTGCGGAGTGTGGCCAACTCCATTTTTGGGCTCCTGATACCCCTGGACCCTAAAGTCTATCTCCTTAACCTACCACCGAGACAGCTGAATAAACCATCCTCTAAACTCTTTCTCTCATTGTGTACTGCGGCCAAGACCTTGATTGCGAAATTCTGGAGGCAGACGGCCCCCCCCACTAGGTCCTTACTGCTGTCCAGACTTCGGGAGTTTAGGAACTTGGAGCATCTCACCGCCTCCCTTAACAACACTTTGGCACAATTTGATAAGGTATGGCGTCCGTGGGACGTCTATTCTGTCTCTCCTTGATGCCCCTTCTGCTTCCCCCTCCTCCCTCTTCTCTACTTTCCCCCTCCTTACATGTTCTGTCTGCGTCTCTGTTTTCCATGTAGTGTCTGTTCTGTGTCTGCAGGATATGCTATTTTTTATTTCTCTTTTCTAGAATAATCAGGCACTGTACTTGTATTAATCACATGTGTATTGCATTGTACTTGTTGCAGATGTTACTTTTGGCCGGTGGGCCTCCTTATTTCTGCTCTTGTCTGTGCTCTGTGTTTATACAAAAACCAAAAATGGGCACTGTAGTGCCGTCAATAAAAATTTACAGTTTAAAAAAAAAAAAAGAAGAGTATGGAGTGTGTCTCCAGTCTGGTTGCCAGGCCGCTCGTAGCCACGCCCCTGGGGTGGGGTTATGTACCTTTAAGTCCCTGCGTTCTCCTGGCCGCGTGCGGCCATCCTAGCACCAATACTCTCATCAGCATGCAGGTTGTGCTCAGGTTTAGAAGTTTATGCCTCGCTTCAGGCTCTGATGGCACAACGTGCAAACCACTCATGTCTGAAGAACTGCCACGCTAATGAACTCGTTGGAGCTGGCTTTGGTGTGCAAGGTCCCTGGGTGCAGTGGGCAGTAGCAGGCGTACTGACTCGGGGATGGCCGATCCGCTTTTGCAGCCTGCTCCCTCTTTTGCTGTGCTGTTGCCTATTCCTCAGAACTGCACACACCACTAGCATGAACTTGAGTCCATTCGGGGTCTAGGACTTCATTGTCCTCCACATCATCTTCCACCTATTCTTGACCACTGCCCTCCTCGTCGGTCTGCACACAGCAGAAAGCCGCAGCAGTTGGCACCTGTGTTTGGTCATCATCAGATACGTGCTGCAGTGGTATTCCCATCTCCTCATCCTGCAACATAAGTGATTGGGCATCAGTGCATTCAATGTCTTCCACTTCTGCGGCAGGGCTTTGTGGATGGCCTGGGGAAACCCTGCCAGCAGAGTCATCAAAAAGCATGCTGCATGAATTGGAGCTCAGGCTGATTAGCTGCTTTGCAAGGGGGTGAGGTAAAAGACTGATGGGCATGGGCTACAGATGCTGTGAAGGAACTGGCGCCACCGTCAGCCACCCAATCTACTATCACCTGTACTTGTTCTGGCCTTACCATCCGTAGAGCGGCATTTGGGCCTACCAAATAACGCTGCAGGTTCTGTCGCCTACTTGCACCTGATGAAGGCGTTTCACTTGGACCTGTAGCTGCCGCAGAACGTCAACGTCCTCTTCCAGCAACAGGAGCTCCACCAACACCACCACGACCATGTCCGTGTCCTTTATTTGATGTTCTCCTCATTATTTGAGTTCACCCACCAAACTAACAGATGGTTTATCTCAGGTGTCAATTTTAATGCCAAAAGTCAACAATTATGTTCACTAACAGTAAGGCAGTGCCCATGTCATAAACAGAATACATTTCTTTAGGTCACACAACAGTGTAAGGGAGCAATTCAATACAATTACATCCCTATCAACAAAAATTAGACTTTTTAAACCAACAATGTAAAAGCAGAAGTTTACGGTTTAATTTGACAGTAATGCAGCATATACCGCAAATGTGCTATCTACCACAAAACTGGTGTTTTTGCAACCAACTATGCAAATGCGGAGTTCCACAAGTTACTTAAAATGACTGAAATACAGGGTAGGCCTCAGAACTGCTATGTAGCACAAAACCAGTTTTTATTGCAACAAACTATAGAAATGCAGTATGTCAGACCCAAAAATTATAAAACAGTTTTTTCAGCGTCTTATGCAAACGTGCTCTGTGGCACAACAGTACGGGTTTATTAACCCAACTACAGAAATGCAGTATGTGACCCCAAAAATAATAAAACAGGTTTTTTAGTGTTGTATGCGAACGTGCTCTGGCACAACAGTGCAGGTTTATTAAACCTACTACAGAAATGCAGTTTTTCACAGCTAAATCTTAAAACAGTTTTTTCAGTGTGGTATGCAAACGTGATCTGTGGTACGACATTACGGGTTTATTACAGCAACTACAGAAATACATTATGTCACCACACAATTTAAAATAGGTTTTTCAGCGGTGTATGCAAACGTGCTCTGTGGTACGACAGTACGGGTTTATTACAGCAGCTACAGAAATGCACTATGTCACCACGAAATTTTAAATAGGTAATGTAGGGGGACTAGACCTGCCAGAAAAAAAGGAATTTTTTCTCCACTGAGCTACCCAAAAATAATTTGACTGATGTCCCTGGCAGGCTGGCACACATGCAGGTCACAAGCAGTTCCGAGGACACTGCAGTTGCTAAAATGTCCGCCGACCCCTACCTCAGGAACAGATGGATTAAAAATAATTTTGCAATATCACTGGGCTCAGGGCTGGGTACAAATATCAAGCTAACACCACAAAGTTCAACGGATTTCTTCCCTAATCTGTCCCTCACAGAAGCAGCAGCATCCTATCCCTACACTGAGAAGAGCAGAGTGACGTGCGGCACTACGTGACTCCAGCTTAAATAGAGGCTGGGTCATATGCTGCACTTAGTCAATTACAAGCATATATACCATTTAATATGATGAAGGCGAGCAGTAAGGGACGGGGAAGTGGCCAAGCCGTGAAATTGTGCCTGCTCCCAGAGCACAAGAAACACACTCATCCACAATACCTAGCTTCATGTCCCAGTTTGCAGGGCAGCGGAGGACAAGACTCTCGAATTCAGACCAGTGCGACCCTGTGGTCGGTTGGACTGCAGCAGATAATGCTTCCAGTCGGTTAAGCACCACCCTGTCTTCCACACAGTCCAGTCTTAGTGGCCAAGAGTCTGGTTAACAGAATACTTAGAATCTACACTCGGATATTCTGAGGAGCTCTTTTCATCGCCATTCCTTGATTTGGCCCTCTTGCCAAGCCCACTTGAAAAGGGACATGAGGAGATCTTGTGCACTGATTCCCAAACTCTTGAGTATCCACAGTCAGAAAAATATGACGGTGGGGAGCGGCAATTAGTGTCTCAAAAGGTTCATGATGAGGATGAGACACAGTTGTCAATAAGTGAGGTTCTTGTTAGGTCAACAAGTCAGATGTCCAGAGTGAGGAAGTGGAAGAGGAGGTGGTGGACGATGAAATCACTAACCCAACCTGGGAAGGTGGCAAGCCGAGCGAGGACAGCAGTACAGAGGAGAAGGGATCCGCAGCACCTCAACAGGCTGGAAGAGGCAGTGGAGTGGCAAAAGGGAGAAGGCGGACAATGCCAAAAAGGCCTGCAACTGTTAGACGGAGACACCCCTTACGACAATCTCCCTTGCCAAGGGGTAGGTGTTCCGCTGTCTGGCGCTTTTTTGAGAAAAGTGCGGAGGATAAAAGAAATGTCATTTGCAACCTGTGCCATACTAAAATGAGCAGGGGCGTGTACTCTAACAAACTCACCACCACCAGCATGATCCACCACATGGCATCAAAGCACCCTAATAGGTGGGGCGAACGCCTGGGTCCACAATCAGTGTTTGCGGGTCACACCACTGCCTCCTCTTCCCCTGTGCTACGTGCTGGCCAATCCCCTGTTCAAGACGCAGGCCCGGATGCCTCCTGCCCTGCACCTGGACCTTCGCAAGCACCATCAGCAAGCACAGTCACTTCTGTGTCATTACGCAGCATACAGATGTCCATACCCCAGGCCTTTGAAAGAAAGAGCAAATACCCAGCCAAACAGGCCATAGCACTAAATGCGCAACTTTCCATATTGCAGGCCCTGGAAATGTTGCCATTTAGGATTGTGGACACTGAGGCTTTCAGCAGCCAGACAGCGGTGGCCATCCCTCGTTACTCAGTCCCAAGCCATCACTATTTTTCCCGGTGTGCCATCCCTGCCTTACACCAGCATGTGTCCCATAACATCACCCGTGCCCTGACCAATGCAGTTATTGGGAAGATCCACTTAACGACACATGGACAAGTGCTTGTGGCCAGAGAAGCTACATTTCCCTGATGACACACTGGGTGAACGTTGTGGAGGCCAGGAGCGAGTCGTACCCTGGGATGGCACAGGTGCTAACGACGCCAAGGATGGTGGGCCCTACTTCCATCAGGATTTCCGCCACCACCTACATTAGTGGCTGCAACCCCCTCTTCTCCTCCTCCACTTCCACCTCTGAACTCTCATCTTGCAGCACCAGTCAGCCATTATTCAGTAGCTTAAAGGAAGGAAGCGCTGACAGACTGTGCTGAAACTTATTTGCTAAGTTGACAGCACACCGCCGCAGAGCTGTGGCAGGATATAAGGGACCAGACTGAGCTGTGGCTCTCGCCAATCAACCTACAACCAGGCATGGTTGTGTCTGATAATGGCCGTAACTTGGTGGCGGCTTTGGAGCTCGTCAAGCTCACACACATACCATGCCTAGCCCACGTGTTAAACTTAGTGGTTTAGCGGTTTCTCAAAACCTACAAGAATTTGCCTGAGCTACTGGTGAAGATGTGCCCATTTCCAAAAGTAATCTACAGCTGCCGCCAGTCTGGCAACGCTGCCATCTCACCAACTGTTGTGCGATGTGAGCCTGCGCTGGAACTCCACATTCCACATGTTGGCCAGGCTCTGTGAGCAGCAGAGGGCAGTAGTGGAATACCTGCTGCAACATGGTTGTCAACCTTTATAATCAGCTTCCATACTTTACAAGCGACGAGTGGGCATGGATGTCTGACCTCTGTGAGGTTTTACGCAACTTTGAGGAATCAACACAGATGGAGAGCAGCGATGCCGCTATTATCAGCGTAACCATCCAACTTCTGTGTCTACTGAAACGCTCGCTGCTCACAATGAAGGGGGACACTTTGCGAGTGGAAGAGGTGGAAATAGGGGAAGACAGTACACAGTAGGTTATAGCCAGACCACCCTCAGTTCATCTTCTCGAAGCGAATTGGATGATGAGGAGGAGTAGGAGCAGGAGACGGTGCCTCCGCTACAGAGGGTAGTACCCATAGCAGGTTTATTCCATCTGTTCAGCGTGGATGGGCAGAAGAGGAGGAAGAGGATGAGGAGATTGAGAGTCATCCTCCTTATGAGGACAGCTAAGTCTTGTCTGTTGGGACTCTGGCACACATGGCTGACTTTATGTTATGCCTGCCTTTCCCGCGACCCTCGTGTTGTACGCATTTTGGCCAACACCGATTTACTGGTTGTTCACCCTTCTCAACCCCCGCTACAAAAAGAACTTCTCATCTCTCATTTCTGTGGTGGAGAGGACTAGCAAAATGGGGCAATACCAGAAGGTCCTTGTGGAAAAATTGCTCCAAAAATTTCCAGCTGACAATGCTGGCGCAGAGTACGTAGTTCCTTGGGCAACCGAGGAGGGGAACACACAGCAGTTCCAACAGAGGCAGGGCAACACTCTCCAAGGCCTGGGACAGTTTCATGACACCCCGTCAGCACCCTCACCCTGATGCGTGGCCTAGTGTCACAAGGAGGGAAAAAATGTGGAAGATGGTGAAGGAGTATGTAGCAGACTGTGTCAGCATCCTCAATGATCCCTCTGTGCCTTACAACTATTGGGTGTCCAAGTTGGAAACGTGGCACGAACTGCTGCTCTACGCCTTGGAGGCGCTGGCCTGTCCTGCCGCCAGCGTTTTGTCAGAGAAGGTTTTAAGTGCTGCTGGGGGCATAATAACTGATAAGCGCATCCGCCTGTCAACTGAAAATGCCGACAGGTTGACTCTTATAAAAATAAACAAGTCCTGGATTGCTCCTGACTTCTCTACTCCACCAGAGGAAAGCGGCTGAACATAAAGGCACTTTAAATGTGGCTTTTATGGTGTACTGAATGTATTCCCATGAACCCCTTCCACCACAAAAATGGGTATATGGTTCAATCTTCCTTTTCTTGTCCTCCTCCTCTTCCATCCTATCAACATGCTTATTAGGCTGCCCTTGCTCCTAATATTTCAGAGGGTCAGCTCAGCAGCAGGCCCTCGCCCCTAATGTTTTAGATGGTCAGATCAACAGCAGGCCCTCGCCCATAATGTTTTAGATGGCCACCAACAGGCCCTTGCTCCTAATGTTTTTAATGGTTACCAGCAGGCTATCAATCATAATTTTTCAAGAGAGTGTATGATGTCCTCCTTTATGTGCAATAAACGGTGTATTTGAGTGTCGGTTCCTTGCAATTTTTGGCAGCCCTTTCACTTAGTGCATAGGCTTTATGAATGTAGGAGTCACACTACGTGAACAATTGTACCACAATGTGAATGAGGCCCTCCTTTATGTGATATACAGGTTATATCGGAGTGCCTCTTCCTTGTAATATTTGGCAGCACTTGCACTTTATATACAAGTAAATATACATGAAAGAATGTTTCCTAACAATTTTTCCACTAAAAATTATTTTATCTTTTATCAGTTTTGTGCGTATTATTGTCAGTCTGCAAAAAAGGCGTACTACTCGGACAACATCATTCCCAGCAGCGACCTGGGACTTCAAGATGTATCCAGACATCCTCCCCATGCTGTTCCCGAACCATTTCAGTGATGTTTCCATCAATTTATGACCTTTTCCTGTGAACCAGACACTCTTCAGAGCAGGGGGTGCTTGGTTTAATGCTCGGGTTCTCCCATTGACTTCCATTGTGCTCGGGTGCTCTGTAGAGCACCCGAGCATCCCAAAGTGTTCTACTCAAGTAACAGAGTACCCGAGCACTTTGGTGCTCAATCAACACTAATCACCACATAAAGTGACATGTCAGATATGCAAAAACTGGCCTTGTCCTTAAGGTGAAAAATGGCAGGGTCCTGAAGGGGTTAACTATGATTCTTATGTTTTGTTTACAAGCCACAAATCTGAAGCCAATTACATATGGTACCGCTGCCATTAAAGTGTCTTGCAGTTGTGCACAATAGCAGCAATGGACATTAAGAGGGAACAGATGGAAATCTCTTTCTACAGAGAAGCTTGTAGTCATTAATTTTTGATCCCAGTCTAATGTCTGAACAGCACATCTGGTTACATAATAACAGAGCAGAATCTCTGCCTAGAAGAAAATCCTAGGTCTAAAACTTCTCCATTAATACAATACATAGAATTGCTCATTTATTCTTAGTTGCCACCGAAAAAAACTTAACAGCAAGCGATCAAAAAGGGCCAGTAATTCCAAAATCCCCTCACACAACTCCATAGAAAGAAAAATAAAAAAGTTGCGGGTCTTGGGAAGCAGCAATGAAAAAACATTTTTTTCTTTAAAAAAAGGGGGGTTTTATTGCAAAAAAGTGGAGGGCGAGCTAAGGTGACACTAATACTATTATAGATCTGACTGTGATCAGTACCAATGCTGATTAGCGATATGCTAATCAGCGAATCAGTGACTGCGGTGCGGTGGGCTGGGCGCTAACTGAAGCTAACTACCTACCAAAGGGGCCTAAACTAACCTAACCCTAACAGTCAATACTGGTGAAAAATAAAAAAGTGACAGTTTACACTGATCACTTTTTTCCCTTTCACTAGTGATTGACAGGGGTGATCAAGGGGTTAATTGGGGTGATGGGGGGGTGATCTGGGGCTAAATATGTAGTGCTTAGTGTACTCACTGTGATCTGTGCTCTCTGCTGGGACCAACCGACAAAAAGGACCCAGCAGAGAGCACAGAAGCCATTTAACACATTATATTTATAAATATAATGTGTTATATGCCTGGTGGTTCGATTTTTTTAAAAGTCACCAACCTGCCAGCGCTGATCATTGGCTGGCAGGCTGGTGACTTGTGCGCCTTTTGAAGACCAGCAATGCACATGTGCGGGCCGCATATGTGCGTCATCTCGCGTCTCGCGAGATGACGCGTATATGCGTTCAGGAGGAATAACCTGGCAGCCCGCAGGACGCATAAGGATTTACTGAGACTTAGGGATGTTTGACACGAGCGAGTCCATTGGGTCCATCACGCTCTGTGTGGGAGTGTGATCCTCCGTTCTGGACTTGCATTCAAGAGAATGGGTCCACATCCGTGATGCAGTAGGCCTTATACTGATAACAAGTGTTGAGCGAATAGAGCTTCAGATCATCGATCCAAAATGGATTTGGTCAAACACTTCGATTTTAATGCAATCTCCTTACAGCATTAAAATGTATTGGCCCTGTGTAACTTTGTTTCATCTGAAGTCGCAGAGGTCTCAGACAGCATTAAAACCGAAGTGTTTGGACGAATCGACTTTGGAATTGATCTGAAGCTTGATCTGTTCAAGCTTACTGATAACCTATCCTCTGGCTAAGTCATCAGTATCTGATCGGTGGGGGTCCGATAACATGGACCCCTGCCGATCAGCTGTTTGAGAAGTCACCTTTATAAACTCATTATTGCTCAACTCTTTATCTTACTCATAAGAATGTGGCTTAAATTGTTTAGAAATTTAGAAATAAGGTTTATTAGATGACCAACACAAAATGAGAGTGAAACTACAATTCACACAGCTAGACAGGTAACCCTTTGTGACAGAACAGCTGAGTATTTTTAATAGACTAACTGAAAAAAAGATTTTTAGCCCAAAATGAGCATAATGCAATCATAAAAAAAAATGCACTGTATAATGTGTACATGTTTTTTCAATCTGCAGGCTAGATGGGATCACTCCTTCACTTTCAAGAGGTGCTGATCAAGCCCCTAATTTTTAAAACCAGGAAGGATAGGTACCCCAATACTTCTGTAAATGATCGTGCCCGTACTGTACCAGGGCAAACCGCAAGAAAGGGAAGGACCCAAAAAGAGGATATGAACGGATACCATTTATCACTGTGAATCCTGCCCTGGAAAATCCGGTCTTTATGTAAGGGATTGCCTCAAAGTGTACCGTACATCTATGGCAGGGGCGTAACTACCATAGCGGCAGACCATGCGACTGCTATGAGGCCCAGTCTTAGTTGGGATCATCTCCTCTTCTACTGGAGGCGACTTGGTCAGGACTTTACCCTCTAAAGCAGGGATCAGCAACCTTCGTCAATCCAGCTGTTGTGAAACTGCAACTCCCAGCATGCTCCTTCCACTTGTGTGGGAGTTTAGAGAACAGCCAAGCAAGTGTGCATGATGGGAGATGTAGTTTCACAACACCTGGCGTAACGGAGGTTGCTGACCCCTGCTCTAAGGGAACAACGTTTATCAAATGAGGCAGTGGAAAAATGGTCCAAGGGTCATTGGAAGGGGTTTAGGCGGAAACCCTTCTGTCCTGTGTGGGGGCCTGGTTTGATCCTTGCTATGGGGCCCTTACTTCTCTATGTACGCCACTGATCTATGGATTATTAACCCTTAGGATACCGGAGATTTTTTAGTTTTTATTTTTCTTTGCTATTTTCCTTGAGCCATAACTTTTTTACATTTCCGGTCACATAGCTGTATGAGGACTTATTTTTTTGCGGGAGAGGTTGTACTTTCTAATGCCACCATTAATTATGGCATAACATGTAGTGGGAAGCAGTAAAAAAAATTCCAAATGGGGTGGAATTGGGGAAAAACGCAATTCCTCCACCGTTTTACGGATTTTGTTCCCATGGCGTTTCGTTTACAACAAAATTACCCATTCCCTTCACAAATTTAAACTTTGACAATTTTTTATTTTTTTTAACATCACCATATTCTGATCGCCAAACTTTTTTATACTTATGTCTACTGAGCTGTTTAGGGGCTCATTTTTTGTGGAACAATCTGTAGTTTTTATTGATACCATTTTGGAGTGTGAGTGACTCTTTGATCACATTTTATTACATTTTTGGGGGTAAGAGAAGCAATTTAACCTCATCCCGACACAAATGTCTTTTTTCGGCCTTATCTACTATGTTACTAAGTTACAATCACATATAGGATGTTGCTGTATTCAAGTGAAAATGGGTAAGAAATTGTGAGGTGCCTTTTCTACTGTTAACTATTGTGAAAATATAAAATGTGGGGCTAATTGCTTATACATTCTATGAAACACCTGTTAGGTCAGAGCATTCACTATATACATCAATATTGCAGTTTCCAAAATAGGTAAACATAATAGTAGTAACTGTAGTTTCCAACATAGTGCCACTTTTCGGGGTTTTACTGTAGGGGTACCTCAGGGTTTCTTCAAATGCAATATGGTACATGAAAACCATTCCAGCAAAATCCTTCCCCACCTGTGTTTCTAAATTTTACAAATCACATTTTGGGTCAAAGTTCTCCTTATACACCTCAAAAAAATTCCTTGAGGAGTATAGTTTCCAAAATAAGATCAATTTTTGGGAACTTCCACTGTAGTGGTAGCTTGGAGTCTCTTTAAATGTGACATGGTGCCTGAAAACCATTCCAGCTAAATCTGCTCTGCAAATACCATATTGCCCTACTTCTCTTCTAAGTCCTGTTGTGTGTCCATAAAGCAGTTTAGGATCACATATGGGATGTTTCTATAAACTGCAGAACCAGCTTAAACAACATTAAGGTTGTTTGCGGTCCCTGTCCTGTAAACTTCTGAATGGATGAGGTCACATACAATGATGCAGCCAATGAATGACCTCAACTGTGAAAGGTTCAGTGATACAATATGTCGATCGGCACTGCTGTGAAGTAGAGCAGCGGTGCGCGTGTCTCAGGGACATATTGTATCACTGAACCTGGCTTTCTGATACGAGCACACGGACTACCGGAATCAGCACTGGATCAGATGAATTCCTTTGCTTATAACGACACACAAGCAGATGAGATTGTGGCGAGGATCACCGCTTCATCTGAATTTCTAAAGATCCCGTCCAGTGAATTTAAAGGGAGAAATCTGGAGAAGGAATCCAAACACTTAGTCTCCCTTGAACTACACGCAGCAACATTAGCTGAATACCATCGGACCAAGAAAATATCCCAGGAATTATGAGTCAATCTTAGACTGACACTTTTTTGTGATAACCTGGAAAATTGCACCCATTTTGCCAGCATACTAAATACATGCTCCTTGGACCTGACTGTACTGACGATTGAGCACTTGTCCACAGCAATTGCGGAGAGTAAAGCCAGCATATCCACCATCGAGGATCAACTGATAGATTGCCTTAAAACTGAAGAATTAACCGCTCTGAAAGATAAGGTTAACAAACAGTGCCTGGAACTGAAAACCAGCATTGAGAAAACCAAGAGAGCTAAATACTTCAGAGATTCAGAGGACTATCTCTCAAAACAAATATACAGATGGCAGGATACAACGGGCACCGCTTTACCGCAAGCGCGACTAAGAGACCGACGGGCAGGATCCGCATACTCTGGTTCTGGTAGGCACAATACGGGTGGTCAACAGGGTCATTTTTTAGGAAGACGCAGACAACAAAGAAAAGGAACACCAAACAAGCGGGGAGCCATCATAGGAGAGGTGGACGCACCCGATCACAGGTACCACACAGAACTTAGTTTTAACCACTTCAGCCCCCCTAGCTTAACCCCTTAAGGACCGGGCTCATTTTCACCTTAGGACCAGGCCATTTTTTCAAAATCTGACCACTGTCACTTTAAGTGTGAATAACTTTAAAACGCTTTTACTTACCTAGGCCGTTCTGAGATTGTTTTTTCGTCACATATTGTACTTCGTGACACTACTAAAATTGGGTCAAAAAAGTTTATTTTTTTGCATAAAAAATACAAATTTTACCAAAAAAATTGCAAAATTTAGCAAATTTTAAAGTTTCAGTTTCTCCACTTCTATGATACATAGTAATACCCCCCAAAAAAGTGATGACTTTACATTCCCCATATGTCTACTTCAGGTTTGGAGTATTTGGGAAATGCTATTTTATTTTTGGGGATGTTACATACCTTAGAAGTTTGGAAGCAAATTTTGAAATTTTTCAGAAATTTTCCAAATCCCACTTTTTATGGACCAGTCCAGGTTTGAGGTCACTTTGTGAGGCTTACATAATAGAAACCACCCAAAAATGATGCCATTTTAGAAACTACACCCCTCAAGGTATTCAAAACTGATTGTACAAACTTTGTTAACCCTTTAGGTGTTTCACAACAGTTCATGGAAAATGGAGATAAAATTTCTGAATTTTGATTTTTGGAAAATTTTCCATTATAATCCATTTTTTCCAGTAATAAAGTAAGGGTTACCTGCCAAACAAAACTCAATGTGGGTTGCCCTGTTTCTCTAGTTTGCAGAAACACCCCATATGTGGTCCTAAACTACTGTTTGGCCAAACGGGAGGACATTGAAGGAGGGGAACGCCATATGGGTTTTGAATGGCAGATTTTGCGGGACTGGTTTTTTAACACCATGTCCTATTGCAAGCCCCCTGATGCACCCTAGCATAGAAATTCCAAAAAGTGACTCCATCTAAGAAAGTACACCCTCAAGGTATTCAAAGCTGGGTTTACAAACTCTGTTAACCCTTTAGGTGTTCCACAACAGTTCATGGAAGATGGAGAAACAATTTTGGAATTTAGAATTTTTGGAAAATTTTCCATTATAATCCATTTTTTCCAGTAATAAAGTAAGGGTTACCTGCCAAACAAAACTCAATGTGGGTTGCCCTGTTTCTCTAGTTTGCAGAAACACCCCATATGTGGTCCTAAACTACTGTTTGGCCAAACGGGAGGACATTGAAGGAGGGGAACGCCATATGGGTTTTGAATGGCAGATTTTACGGGACTGGTTTTTTAACACCATGTCCTATTGCAAGCCCCCTGATGCACCCTAGCATAGAAATTCCAAAAAAGTGACTCCATCTAAGAAAGTACACCCTCAAGGTATTCAAAGCTGGGTTTACAAACTCTGTTAACCCTTTAGGTGTTCCACAACAGTTCATGGAAGATGGAGAAACAATTTTGGAATTTAGAATTTTTGGAAAATTTTCCATTATAATCCATTTTTTCCAGTAATAAAGTAAGGGTTACCTGCCAAACAAAACTCAATGTGGGTTGCCCTGTTTCTCTAGTTTGCAGAAACACCCCATATGTGGTCCTAAACTACTGTTTGGCCAAACGGGAGGACATTGAAGGAGGGGAACGCCATATGGGTTTTGAATGGCAGATTTTACGGGACTGGTTTTTTTAACACCATGTCCTATTGCAAGCCCCCTGATGCACCCTAGCATAGAAATTCCAAAAAGTGACTCCATCTAAGAAAGTACACCCTCAAGGTATTCAAAGCTGGGTTTACAAACTCTGTTAACCCTTTAGGTGTTCCACAACAGTTCATGGAAGATGGAGAAACAATTTTGGAATTTAGAATTTTTGGAAAATTTTCCATTATAATCCATTTTTTCCAGTAATAAAGTAAGGGTTACCTGCCAAACAAAACTCAATGTGGGTTGCCCTGTTTCTCTAGTTTGCAGAAACACCCCATATGTGGTCCTAAACTACTGTTTGGCCAAACGGGAGGACATTGAAGGAGGGGAACGCCATATGGGTTTTGAATGGCAGATTTTGCGGGACTGGTTTTTTAACACCATGTCCTATTGCAAGCCCCTGATGCACCCTAGCATAGAAATTCCAAAAAAGTGACTCCATCTAAGAAAGTACACCCCTCAAGGTATTCAAAGCTGGGTTTACAAACTCTGTTAACCCTTTAGGTGTTCCACAACAGTTCATGGAAGATGGAGAAACAATTTTGGAATTTAGAATTTTTGGAAAATTTTCCATTATAATCCATTTTTCCAGTAATAAAGTAAGGGTTACCTGCCAAACAAAACTCAATGTGGGTTGCCCTGTTTCTCTAGTTTGCAGAAACACCCCATATGTGGTCCTAAACTACTGTTTGGCCAAACGGGAGGACATTGAAGGAGGGGAACGCCATATGGGTTTTGAATGGCAGATTTTGCGGGACTGGTTTTTTAACACCATGTCCTATTGCAAGCCCCCTGATGCACCCTAGCATAGAAATTCCAAAAAGTGACTCCATCTAAGAAAGTACACCCCTCAAGGTATTCAAAGCTGGGTTTACAAACTCTGTTAACCCTTTAGGTGTTCCACAACAGTTCATGGAAGATGGAGAAACAATTTTGGAATTTAGAATTTTGGAAAATTTTCCATTTTAACCCTTACTTTATTACTGGAAATAAAGGGTTAACAGTCAAACAAGACTCAATATGGATTGCCCTGATTCTGTAGATTGCAGAAACACCCCATATGTGGTCCTAAACTACTATTTGGCTAAACGGGAGGACATTGAAGAAGGGAAACGCCATATGGTTTTTGGAAGGCAGATTTTGCTGGACTGGTTTATTTACACCATGTCCCATTTCAAGCCCCCTGCTGCACCCCTAGAGTAGAAACTCCATAAAAGTGACCCCATATAGGAAACTACAGGATATGGTGGTTGTTGTTTTGGGACTATTTTAGGGTAAATATGATTTTTGATTGCTCTATATTACACTTTTTTGAGGCAAGATAACAAAAATGGAAATTCTAAAATTATTTCTAAATTTGCCATTAAGTTTTGTGGAACACCTAAAGGGTTAACAAAGTTGGTAAAGTAATTTTTGAATACCTTGAGGGGTGTAGTTTTTTAGATGGGGTCACTTTTTTGGAGTTTCTAGTCTAGGCTACATCAGGGGGGCTTCTAATGGGACATGGTATAAAAATAAAAATCTGCCTTCCAGAAACCATGTGGCGTTCCCTTCGTTCTATGCCCTGCCTTGTGGCTATACAGCAGTTTATGACCACATAAGGGGTGTTTCTGAAAACTACAGAATCAGGGCAATAACTATTTAGTTTTGTTTGACTGTTAACCCTTGCTTTATTACCGGAAAATATGGATTAAAACGTAAATTTGCCAAAACATGGTTGTTTTGGCACCATTTTTATTTTATTTTTTTAACGCCGTTCATCCGAGAGGCTGGTTCTAATGTTATTTTTGTAGGGCAGAGTATTACGGACGCGTCGATACCTAATATTAATTTTAGGAAGAAAAAATAAATAATTTTACTATCTCCATAGCCTGGGATCTAATTTTTTTTTGTTGTTGGGGTAACTATCTAATGTAGGGGCTCATTTTTTGCATGATGAGATGGCGGTTTTATTGGCACTATTTTGGGGGGCATATGACTTTTTGATCGCACACTATTACACTTTTTATGATGTAAGGTAAAAAAAAAATGGCTTTTTTTAACTTTTTTTTTTACAGCGTTTATTTGAGGGGTTAGGTCAAATGTTATTTTTATAGAGCACATTATTACGGACGTGGCAATACCTAATATGACTACTTTTATAAAAGTTGGCTTCAGCATGACATCATTAACCAACTTTGGAAAAAATAAAAATTGTACCTCCACATACTGGAAGCCATAATTTAAATTTTTTTTGGGGCGACTGTCTTATCTAGGGGCTCATTTTTGCGGGATGAGATGGCGGTTTGATTGGCTCTATTTGGGGGGCATTTGATTTTTTTATGACGTGCTATTATAATTTCTGGGATCTAAGGTGACAAATTTTTTTTTTTAACATGGTTTTTAATTTATTTTTAAAAGGGTGTTTATCTGAGGGGTTAGGTAATATTTTATTATTATACATAAGATTGTTACGGACGCGACGATGCCCAATATGTATGGCTCCCAGACTTTGGATACACTAAAACAACATTTTTTAAAAACTTATATACAATAAAATAATTTATGGAAAAAAAAAAGTTGTTTCCGTGTTTCCAAAGTCTGAGAGCCATAATGTTATGTTTTTCTAGGGGACTGTAGGGAATTATAATAATTTAGTACTCCATGGAAGTGTGATACTCCCTGAAGCAACCGTCAATGCAGAGGCCCGGATGATCGGGGCAAGTGTCACATTGAGTAGTGGTGTCCTTCCGTATCCCCCTCTTGCGACACACTCTGCACTTTTTTGGGTTCGTCCCTCTTTCCAGTATGGGGGACCACACCTGGAAAATGTTGGCCAGGGACGACCCGGGCGCCTCCAATTCCGAGGTACTCCGACCTGCTCTTTCCCGGTCTGAAAAGATCAGGTCCTTGAGGACTGCCTCATAGAAATGGAGGAAAGTCTCTGTGCTGCCAGCGCATCGGGATAGTACAAAAGCGTTGTACATGGCAACCTGTACCAAGTAGACCGCAACTTTTTGTACCATGCCCGGGTTTTGCGCATGGCATTATATGGTGTGAGGACTTGATCAGATAGATCAACTCCTCCCATATACCGATTGTAGTCGACGATACAATCGGGTTTGAGGACCGTTGCCGCGGTTCCTCGCACAGAGACTGGGGTGATGCCATTACCATGGATTGTGGTCAGCATAAGGACATCCCTCTTGTCCTTATATCTGACCAGCAACAGGTTGTCGCTGGTAAGGGCACGGGTCTCACCCCTGGGGATAGGTACCTGGAGGGGTGGGTAGGGAGGCCGCGATGATTTTTCCGCACGGTCCCACAAGCGAACGTGGATCTGGCGGAGAGGGCCTGGAACAAGGGAATACTGGTATAAAAGTTATCCACGTACAGGTGGTAACCCTTATCCAGCAGTGGGTGCACAAGGTCCCACACAAGTTTCCCGCTAACACCCAGAGTGGGGGACATTCTGGGGTTGAATACGGGAATCTCGTCCCTCGTAAACACGAAATTTGTAAGTGTACCCTGAGGTACTCTCACAAATTTTGTATAGTTTCACGCCATACCTCGCTCGCTTGCTGGGAATGTATTGGCGGAAAATGAGTCTCCCTTGAAAGCAACGAGAGACTCATCAACCGCGACCTCCCTTCCAGGTACGTAGGCCTGCGCAAATGCGGCCCCAAAGTGATCTATGATCGGCCGTATCTTGTACAGCCGGTCATAGGCAGGATCACCTCGGGGACATGCTGCATTATTTGCATAATGCAGACATTTCCGTATGGCCTCAAACCGGTACGTGCCATAGCCGTACTGTACAGTGGGGTCTGATAGAGGACGTCCCCACTCCAGTAATGCCTGGCACTTGGTTTTTGACCAGGCCCATGTGCAGCACGAGGCCCCAAAACGTCCTCATTTCGGCTGCACTGACTGGCGTCCAGCCACCGGGCTTGGCCAAAAAGAGCCTGGGTGCTGAGCGACGAACTGTTGGGCGTACAGATTCGTCTGCTCCACCATCAGATTCACAAGTGGGTTACTGAAAAAAACTAAAATAGTCTATTTCAGTAAATCCCACTGTGGGAATCTGGATTCCTGGATTGCCAACAAATTCAGGAATCGCAGGCTGATAGTCCACTGGGATGCACCAGACTCGTTCACCTGAAGGGGGCTCAGGTGCACTTGGCTGGTGGGTCGGAAAACTAGTACGAGTCCCAGGGCTGCTCGTACTAGTGCTGGCCACGGGGTCCCTAGCATGTGGGGACCCTGGCTCCGCCTGGCGGCGTCTCCGCCGCCTTGGGGGCTCATCATCATCAGATGATGATGAGGAGGATGCGGATGACAGGAGGAATGTGGGGTCATCCTCATCCTCACTGGCGCTCTCGGTGTCGGAGAGCATCTGGGCGTATGCCTCCTCCACCGTGAACAGCCGGCGGTCCATGGGTGTGTGTGTTGTGCGTGTGTGTGTGCGTGTGTGTAAACAAAACTTTATTCAAGTGTGCGTGTGTGTGGGGCCAGGTGTTCGCGCACTAAACTAACTAAAAAAAAAAAAAAAAAAAAAAAAAACCCTAACTAAAAAAAAGGAAAAGTGTAAAAAAAAACAAAAAAAACTGCCTGACTAGCTGATAGCGGTGATCAGCAGTGGGGTGAGCGATGCACTAACAGTGGCCGGACGCTAAGAGCGCCGACCACAGTCGGCGCACGCAAAAAAAAAAAATGCCCCACAAAAAATTAGGGGGTTGGGGGGTTGCACCCCTGGGGGGGTCTAGGGTCACACAACTAAGTGCTGTGGACCCCAGACACCCAGGTGCACTTACTTTATTAGATTCTGCTGCTGGGGCTGGAACACTGGATGGCTGGAGCTGTGGATCGCTGGGGCTGTCGGTGGCTGGGTGAGCTGCTGGGGCTGTTCGGGGGTCTGCTGGGTGGGATGGGGTCCTTCTGGGGTCTTCCTGGTGGGATGGGCTCCTATGGGGGGTCCGATGGGGTCCGATGGGATCCGATGGGGTCCGATGGGGCGACTTGATCCTCCGGCGGCACAACAGGCAGTGTGCAGGGGGGAGAAGCTACGGCGGTTAGCTTCTGTCGCCGCCCCCCTGCACAGCCAATCAGAACAATTTGTGGCCAACGGTAAGGATGGTGATTGGTGGTGTAATATAGCACCACTGATCACCATCATGTTCCGGGTTATCGGGTCACCTGAGACCCGAATGACCTGGAACCGCAGAAAACCGCAGGTCTGAATTGACCTGCGGTTTTCTGCGATCGCCGACATGGGGGGGTCACAGGACCCCCTGGGCATTGTGCCGAGATGCCTGCTGATTGATTTCAGCAGGCATCTTGTTCCGATCACCGCCACGTGCGCAGCGGTGATCGGAAATTCACAGGGCGTACATGTACGCCCTTGGTCCTTAAGTACCAGGACGCAAGGGCGTACATGTACGCCCTTCGTCCTTAAGGGGTTAAACACCCTTAATGACCAGGCCACTTTTTACAATTCTGCACTACACTACTTTCACCGTTTTGCTCCGTCATACAACTTACCACCCAAATTAATTTTACCTCCTTTTCTTCTCACTGAGCTTTCATTTGGTGGTATTTCATTGCTGCTGACATTTTAACTTTTTTTGCTATTAATCAAAAATGACCGAATTTTTTGCCAAAAAAATGACATTTTTCACTTTCTGTTATAATTTTTTTTTTAAAAACTACATTTCTATATAAATTTTTCGCAAAATATATTGTTCTACACGTCTTTGATAAAAAAAAAATGCAATAAGTGTAAATTAGCGCAGGAGGCAGGCGGTGCGGCGGGCGGGATCGCAATTGCGATCCCCCGCCCACCTCCTTTCTAATGCTTTCCCTGGTGTCTAGTGGGTATAGCAGGGGGTCAGCACATTGCTGACCCCCTGCTATAAACTGCTGACATCTGTGCTGCAGATGTCAGCAGTTTAACCCCTTCCATATCGCGGTCCGTACGGACCGCTGTATGGAAGGTGTTAACAGGGAGGGAGCTCTCTCCCTCTCCCATCGGGGGGCTGCTGTGCCTTTGCAGTCCCCCGACAGGATGAGATTGCAGAGGGAGGGAGCTCCCCTCCCTCCCCATCACCCTCTGCTCTGTTCTGGCAGAGGGTGATGGTTGCCATGGGAGGAAGACGCTTTCAGAAGCTTTCTCCATGGTGCTGAAAGTCTGAATAGACCTGCTAAAGGCAGGTCTATTCACACTTTGTAAAGTAAAAAATACAGTATGTACACTATATGGTGTATTTACTGTATTATATAGACACCAGATCCACTGGATCTACAAGAACCCAGTGGGTCTGGGTAAAAGAAAATGTAAAAAAAGTGAAAAAAAAAAAAGTAAAAATAAAAAAAATACATATCACTGAATAAAAATTAAAAATATAAAATACACTACACATTTTAGGTATCGCCGCGTCCGTAAAAATATGTTCTATAAAAATATCACATGACCTAACCCAGGGCTTGACAAATTTCCTTGGAATTTAGGAGCCAGCTAAAAAAGTTAGGAGCCAGGCGGAGCCGCATCATAAAGTCCCCAATAGATGCCCCCATAGTGCTCCCCCCCCCACTTCTCCATAGAGCCCCCCAATAATACATGGCAGTACATAGGGCCCCCAGTAGATGCCCCTATAGTGTTCCTTCCCCTGTTCTCCATAGTGCCCCCCATAATATGCAAGTATATAGGGCCCCCCATAATGCTTCCGCTTTTCAATAGGTTATATGACACGTCAGATGCTGCCAGCGTCTAAGTGATCGCCACTTGCGGCCGCCGTGACATGTGGAAACCCTTACAAGGATTACAGGGTCTGGAGGGGAGGGCAGAGGGGTCCGGAGGAGAGGGCAGAGGGGTCCGGAGGAGAGGGCAGAGGGGTCCGAGGGGAGGGCAGAGGGGTCCGGAGGGGAGGGCAGAGGGGTCCGGAGGGGAAAGCAGAGGGGTCCGGAGGGGAGGGCAGAGGGGTCCGGAGGAGAGGGAAGAGATGTCCGGAGGAGAGGGCAGAGGGGTCCGGAGGGGAGGGCAGAGGCATCCGGAGGGGAGGGCAGAGGGTCCGGAGGGGAGGGCAGAGGGGTCCGGAGGAGAGGGCAGAGGGGTTCGGAGGAGAGGGCAGAGGGGTCCGAAGGGCACAAACACAGCGGGCACCATGACATTTTACTGAGCACTACAACCCCCAGCTGGCGCTCAGTCCCCGCATCACTACAACGCCCAGCTCTTTCCTCCTCTTGTCATTCACTTTCCCCCCTTGTCACCCCCCCCCCTTGTCATTCTCCCCCCCCCTTGTCACTCCCCCCTCCCCTCGTCTTGTCAATCTCTTTCCCCCTCTTGTCATTCACTTTCCCTCTTTGTCATTATCTTTCCCCCCTTGTCATTCACTTTCTCCCCCCCTCCTCCCCCCTTGTCGTTCACTTTCTCCCCCCCCTCCCCCTCTTGTCATTCACTTTTTCCCCTTGTCATTCACTTTCTCCCCCCCCCCCTTGTCATTTTCTCCCCTCCCTCCCCCGCCTGTAGTGTAGCGTGGCCGAGCTTTGTATGGTCCCACGGGTACAGGAGCTTTAGTGTGTGCGCACTTCATGTCAGTCCGGCCGGGTACAGGAGACAGATGCTCCTGTACCACGGACCATACAGGGCTCAGCCACGCTACAATGAGGGAGTGACAGGAGGGAGCGCTGAGCGTTTCCCTCCTGTCAGTCCCTCTCTTCATGCTGCGCCCGGGCGGTGCGCCCTCATGGACTTCTCCATAGAGCCCCCCAATAATACATGGCAGTACATAGGGCCCCCAGTAGATGCCCCTATAGTGTTCCTTCCCCTGTTCTCCATAGTGCCCCCCATAATATGCAAGTATATAGGGCCCCCCATAATGCTTCCGCTTTTCAATAGGTTATATGACACGTCAGATGCTGCCAGCGTCTAAGTGATCGCCACTTGCGGCCGCCGTGACATGTGGAAACCCTTACAAGGATTACAGGGTCTGGAGGGGAGGGCAGAGGGGTCCGGAGGAGAGGGCAGAGGGGTCCGGAGGAGAGGGCAGAGGGGTCCGAGGGGAGGGCAGAGGGGTCCGGAGGGGAGGGCAGAGGGGTCCGGAGGGGAAAGCAGAGGGGTCCGGAGGGGAGGGCAGAGGGGTCCGGAGGAGAGGGAAGAGATGTCCGGAGGAGAGGGCAGAGGGTCCGGAGGGGAGGGCAGAGGCATCCGGAGGGGAGGGCAGAGGGTCCGGAGGGGAGGGCAGAGGGGTCCGGAGGAGAGGGCAGAGGGGTTCGGAGGAGAGGGCAGAGGGGTCCGAAGGGCACAAACACAGCGGGCACCATGACATTTTACTGAGCACTACAACCCTCAGCTGGCGCTCAGTCCCCGCATCACTACAACGCCCAGCTCTTTCCTCCTCTTGTCATTCACTTTCCCCCTTGTCACCCCCTTGTCATTCTCCCCCTTGTCACTCCCCCTCCCTCGTCTTGTCAATCTCTTTCCCCTCTTGTCATTCACTTTCCTCTTTGTCATTATCTTTCCCCTTGTCATTCACTTTCTCCCCTCCTCCCCCTTGTCGCTCACTTTCTCCCCCTCCCCCTCTTGTCATTCACTTTTTCCCTTGTCATTCACTTTCTCCCCCCTTGTCATTTTCTCCCCTCCCTCCCCCGCCTGTAGTGTAGCGTGGCCGAGCTTTGTATGGTCCCACGGGTACAGGAGCTTTAGTGTGTGCGCACTTCATGTCAGTCCGGCCGGGTACAGGAGACAGATGCTCCTGTACCACGGACCATACAGGGCTCAGCCACGCTACAATGAGGGAGTGACAGGAGGGAGCGCTGAGCGTTTCCCTCCTGTCAGTCCCTCTCTTCATGCTGCGCCCGGGCGGTGCGCCCTCATGGACGCGCCAGCCCGGGCAGTGCTGCAGCCGCCTGAGGCTCTATATAGAGCGCTCGGGTGGCTGCAGCATGAAGGGGGCCGGCGCTCCTAGTCCTCGTGTAGGACGCGCCGGCCCTGCGCCCTGGCACCTGAGAGAACGGGCTGACAAATACCCAGGCGCCAGGACAAAATTCCTTGTCGCCATGGCGACCTGGGATTTGTCGAGCCCTGACCTAACCCCTCACGCAAATACCGTAATAAAACAATAAAATGGTGTAAAAAAGCCATTTTTTGTCACCTTGCATCACAACAAGTGTAATACCAAGTGATGAAAAAGGCGTATGCCTACCAAAATAGTACCAATAAAACCGCCATCTCATCCCGCAAAAAATAAGTCCTTACATAGGACAATCGCCCAAAAAAATAACAAAATATGGCTCTCAGACTATGGAGACACTAACACATTATAATTTTTTTCTAAAATGCTATTATTGTGTTAAAGTAAAATAAATTAAAAAAAAGTATACATATTATGTATCTCTGCGTCCGTAAAAACCTGCTCTATAAAAATATCACATGATCTAACCCCCCAGGTAAATACCGTTAAAAAAATAAAATAAAAACAATGCAAAAAAATACATTTTTGTCACCTTACATCTGAAAAACTTTAATAACAAGCGATCAAAAAGTTATATGCACCCTAAAATAGTGCCAATCAAACAGTCATCTCATACCGCAAAAAATGATACCCCATATAGGACAATCGCCCAAAAAAATTAAAAAATATGGCCCTCAGACTATGGAGACACGAAAACGATGATATTGTGTAAAACCTAAATAAATAAATAAAAAGTGTACATATTAGGCATCGTCGCGTCCGTCACAACCTGCTCTATAAAAATTACACATGACTTAACTCCTCAGGTGAACACAACAAAAATAAATAGATAAATAAATACAGTGTCAAAAGCCATTTTTGTCACCGTACATCACAAAAAGTGTAATAGCAATCTACCAAAATGTCATATGCACCCCAAGATAGTACCAATCAAACCGACATCTCATCCCGCAAAAAATGAGCCCCTACATAAGACAGTCGCCCAAAAAATAAAAAATAAACTATGGCTTTCAGAATGTGGAGACACTAAAAAATCATTTTTTTCAAAAATGCTTTATTATGTAAAACGGAAACAAAAAACCCCAAAAAGTAGTCATATTTGGTATTGTCGCGTCCGTAGCAACCTGCTCTATAGAGATAGCACACAATCTAACCTGTCAGTTCAACGATGTAAATAACAAAAAATAAAAACGGTCCCAAAACAGCAAATTTTCCATTTTAATCCATTTTTCCAGTAACAAAGCAAGGGTTAACAGCCAAACAAAACTTAATATTTATTGCACTGATTCTCTAGTTTGCACAAACACTCCATATGTGGTCGTAAACTGCTGTATGGCCAAACGGCAGGGCGTAGAAGGAAGGGAACGCCATATGGTTTTTGGAAGGCAGATTTTGCTGGACACTATGTCCCATTTGAAGCCCCCCTGATGCACCCCTACAGTAGAAACTCCAAAAAAGTGACCCCATTTTGGAAACTACGGGATAAGGTGGCAGTTTTGTTTGTATTATTGTAGGGTAAATATGATTTTTGGTTGCTTTATATTACACTTTTTTTGAGGCAAGGTAACAAAAAATAGAAATTCTGAAATTTCATTTACATTTGCCAATAACTCTTGTGGAACACCTAAAGGGTTAACAAAGTTTGTAAAATCGGTTTTGAATACCTTGAGGGGTGCAGTTTCTTAGAGGGAGTCACTTTAATGGAGGTTCTACTCTAGGGGTGCATCAGGGGGCTTTAAATGGGACATGGTGTCAAATATCCAGTCCAGCAAAATACGCCTTCCAAAAACCATATGGTGTTCCTTTCCTTCTGCACCCTGCTGTTTGGCCATACAGCAGTTTACAACCACATATGGGGTGTTTCTGCAAACTACAGAATCGGGGCAATAAATATTGAGTTTTGTTTGGCTGTTAACCCTTGCTTTGTTACTGGAAAAAATGGAAAATTTTCCCCCCAAAAAAATCGAAATTCTGAAATTTTATCTCCATTTGCCATTAACTTTTGTGGAAAACCTAAAGGGTTAATGACGTTTGTAAAATCAGCTTTGAATACATTGAGGGGTGTAGTTTCTAGAATGGTGGTTTCTATTATGTAAGCCTCACAAAGTGACTTCAGACCTGAACTGGTCCCTAAAAAGTGGGTTTTTGAAAATTTCTGAAAAATTTCAAGATTTGCTTTTAAACTTCTAAGCTTTGTAACTTCCCCAAACAATGAAATGGCATTCCCAAAATGAACGATACATGAAGTAGATATTTGGGGAATGTAAATCAATAACTACTTTTGGCGGTATTACTATGTATTATAGAAGTAGAGAAATTAAAGCTTGGAAAATTGCACATTTTTACAAATTTTTGGTAAATTTGGTATTTTTTTATAAATAAAAATGAAATTTTTCGACTTTATCATGAAGTACAATAGGTGACGAAAAAACAATCTCAGAATGGCCTGGATAAGAAAAAGCGTTTTAAAGTTATCACCACATAAAGTGACACTGGTCATACACTGCAAAAAATGGCCAGGTCCTTAAGGTGAAATAGGGCTGAGTCCTTAAGGGGTTAAATAATTTCTTACAGCGGACGTGAAATGAATTTATGACTTCATATGGATAAGATGGATGTCCTCTAGGAACTATTTTGATTCTCATTATGCCACAGACTTGCTTTACTCCAACAACTCCCCCTTTTCTACCACTCCCCCTTTGGCTTTTGCTTCTGTTTACTGTTTGTTTATTTGGATGCCATGACTACCTCACACAGAGAAGACATCAGCATCTCTCCTGGGCATTTCTTCTCCCTGGCTGTGATCCTCTGCGCTGCGATTGGACAGCGCTACAGCCAGGGAAAAGGAACGCCCAGGGAGAAAAGCTGATATCTCCTCCCTGGTGTTCCTATGCTAGTGATTAGCATACGGCGCCAGAGAGGGCGAATGGAGTGGCGGATAAAAGAATAGTAAGTGCAGAGAGATCACTGAATTAACCCCTACATGTCCTGCTACTTACTTTATTATGTTTGGACCCATGAAAGGTTCTCTTTAATACTGATTACACTGATTTTGCAGTTCACAGAAACATTCCATATGTGATCATAATTTGCTGTATGAGCACACAGCATACTCAGAAGAGTACTGGGTAACTGTATTATGGTCCAAGCCAAGGTAAATAAAGTAAATGTGAACAAGGCTCCAGGTATAGATGGATTACACCCAGGAGTTCTCAAAGAAAAAGGGCTCTAGGTCCTTCACAGGTAATTATAGACCAGTAAGCTTAACTTCTGCTGTTTGAAGGACTTTTAAGAGAATATATACAGGAGTATGTGAATGTAAATAATATCATAAGTGATAACCAGCATGGGTTTACCAAGGACAGATGTTGTCAGATTAACCTGAATTGTTTTCATGAGGAGGTGAGTAGAAGCCAGGACAGAGGGGCGGCTGTGGATGTAGTGTTTCTGGATTTTGCAAAGACTTTTGATACTGTCCCTCATAGATGTTTAATAGGTAAAATAAGGTCTGTAGGCTTAGAAAGTATAGTCTGTAATTGGACTGAAAACTGTCTGAAAGACCATGTCCAGAGATTTATTTTTACAGATGACACAAAGCTATGCAGAACTGTGCAGTCTATGGAAAATGTCCAAAAACTACAAGCTGATTTGAACACTCTGAGTGATTGGGCATCAACTTGGCAAATGAGGTTCAATGTGGATAAATGTAAAGTTATGCATCAGTGTACTAATAATCTACATGCATCATATATCCCAATGGAAGTAACACTGGGGGAGTCACTTGTAGAGAAGGATTTGGGTGTCCTTGTAGATTATAGATGAAATAACAGCATACAATGTAAATCAGCTGCTTTTAAGGCTACCAGGATATTGTAACGCATTAAATAAGGCATGAACTCGCGTGACAGAGCTGGAATACTACTGCTTTACAAAGCTTTGGTTCGGCCTAGTCTGGAATATGTAGTTCAGTCCTGGGCACCAGTCCATAGAAAGGATGCTCTTGAGCTGGAGAGAGTACAAAGAAGAGCGACTAAACTGATAAGAGGGATGGATGGTCTTAGTTATGAGGAAAGATTAAAATAATTCAATTTATTTAGTCTTGAGAAGAGATGTCTAAGGGGGGCATGATTACCCTATACAAACATATAAATGGGCCATATTGAAAAGCTGTTCTAAGTAAAATCCTCTCAAAAGACAAGGGCGCACTGCTACAGTCTGGAGAAGAAAAAGTTCAGTCTCCAGAAGCGTCAAAGCTTCACCACTGTGAGAACTGTGAATCTCTGGAATAGTCTACCTCAGGACATGGTCACAGCAGGAACAGTGGACAGGTTTAAGAAGGGCTTAGATGATTTCTCAAAATGAAATGGCATTAATGTTTAAAATGTATAGAAATCTGGGTCTCACTCCCTTTTCTAAAATTCGCATCCCCTCCTATCCCCTGGTTGAACTTGATAGATTTAGGTCTCTTTTTTTGAATACCTATGTAACCTTTTTTATGTGGCACTGATTAAAATGCTTTGGAGAAGTCAACATATGTGAAACAATGACTCACTTTGGTAAAGTCTAGAACTTACCTCCTCATACACTCTGATTAAATTAGACATGACCAATCCCTCATGAAGCCATGCTGATATGGTGTTATATGCTTATTTTCATTGAGATGCTCCAAGATAGCATCTCTTAGAAAACCTTCAAACACTTTACCCACAAAATATGTTTTTTACCCTTATTTGAATATTTGCACCACATTTGCAAAGCGACAATTCTGTAGAAAACTTTCTTTCAATACAGAATCCTTATCCTAATATCAGAAATAAGGGTCTGTCTATGACATTACTTAATTGACACTGAGAAGCGTTGGCAATTTGAAACAGAGTTTGCTGCTCACTGAGCAGGCAATTTATAGGGTAGATGAGGGGGAGGGTGGTAGCATGGAGGCTCAGGAAAGTGAGGTAGGTAGCTGGATAACAGTTAGAAATGTTCTCCAATTATATGAATGGCAAAAAGTATAAATGTGAAGGAGTCGGCCCTTTAAAAAGTGATGAGGGTGGAGCTGCAGACAGCGATAAGGAGAAAGCAAAGCTATTAAATATTTTTTTCTCCACTGTATTCACTGTCAGAATTGCAGAATGTAAAATTAAATTCCCCATTAAAAGTGCCCTGTCTTACCCAGGAAGAAGTGGAGCTACATCTTAAATTAAAAATAGACAAATCGCCTGAACCAAATGGCATACACCCCATATCCTAAGAGAATTAGGTAATGTCATAGCTAGACCCTTATTTCTGATATTTAAGGACTTAATATAGACAGGGAGTGTTCCACAGGATTGGCGCATAGCAAATGTGGTGCCAATATTCAAAAAATGTCCAAAAACAGAGCCTGGAAACTATAGGCCGGTAAGTTTAACATCTATCGTGGGTAAACTGTTTGAAGGTTTTATAGGAGATACTATCTTGGAGTACCTCAATGAAAATAAGCAAATAACGCCATATCAGCATGGCTTCATGAGGGATCAGTCATGTCAGACTAATTTAATCAGTTTCTATAAGGAGGTAAGTTATATACTTTTTTTTTTTTTTTTTTATAAGTTTTTATTTCAATCATCTCAAAGAACACAATTCATCAAACAAATTACAAAAAAAAACCCCATTCCTCCCCCCCCCCCTTAACCCACCCCCCAATCCTGCAGGGAAGAGAAAAAAAAAAAAAATAATATCCTCAACCATCCCAGTCTCTCCAAACATTGGCCCATTTCACATAGGACCCTCTTTGTCTGTAGATAATTCTCTCATAGATTTTCACCTTATCCACTAAACATAGCCAGTTATTGCAGTCTGGAGCAGAGGGGGAAAACCATTCTCTGGCTACAAGAAGTCTGGCCAAAAAAATCACTTTAGTCAACAGACGGCTCTTCATGGGCTGGCAATTAACCTCTGATAAATCCCCTAAAACCCATACCTTAGGAGATAGAGGAATATCTATTTTAAGTCTCCGAATCAAGATTGTTTGAATCGTTCTCCAATATTTACTCACTATCGGGCAATCCCAGAACAGATGCCTATGATCAGCCCTGGGGTCCCCACAGCGAAGGCAGTCAGAGGAGGCTCTAAATCCCCTTTTATGTAGCCATAGAGGTGTCACATATATTTTGTGTATTATATTGAACTGTACAACAGTGTGATTAAAATTGTGCGAAACCTGACTAAAATTCTCCCCTATATTTTCCCAATCCGGAGAACCCACCTCTGACAATAAAGCAGACCAGGATCTCTGTCCTGGAGAAAAACATTCCCAAAAAAAACTTTTCATCAAGTGCCTATAACAATGTGATAATTTAACTTTCATACCACCTTTCTTACAAATCAGATTGTGCAAAAATTCAGGAGTGTCTACCTCAAGTAAATAACTATCAACAGTATTAAGTGCTGACTTCAATTGAAAATATGCATACCAAGCCACCTCACCTAAATTTAAATTCTGTTTTAACTCCATGAGAGACAGGACTTGCCCATTTTTAACCACCTGATTCAGATATTGAATATTTCTCGTCCTCCAATATTGCCGACAATTTAAGTCATTTAATTTCAAAAGCTTTAAGTTATGCCATAATGGGGTACAGATAAGTGCTGCCTTAACTTTAAACCAGCTCTTTATCACCAGCCATGCCTTTGTAGCCATTCTGCAGAAAGGTTTATATCCAATCTGTATATTAAGTAAATAATCGGACTCCAATACTGTAAATAGATCTGAGAAACCTGAGTCTTTCACCAGTTTTCTACAGAGTTGGCTATTTTCCCAGTCATTAAAGAAGCAAACTTGAGAGGCCATAAAATATCCCTAAAATAGGGAGGTTAAGGCCTCCCTGTTGTAGGGCATAGAGAAATAAAGCGACTTTAGTCTCACCCGCTTCCTCCCCATAATAAATCATTAATCATCCGTTCTATCAACCTAAAGTACTTATCTTCAATCCAAACGGGCGAATTGCGAAGAACATAAAGAACCTGGGGCAACACCACCATTTTTATTAATGAAATTCTATCCCCTCTTGCAGGCAGAACTTTTTGCCATATCTTAATTTTTGATCTCAGTTTTGACAATAGAGGGATCAAATTAAGTTGGAGATAATCTTGAGTTTTAGCAGAGGCTGTTATCCCCAGATATTTTATTGAATCGGAGATCGATACCTGATTAGGGAGATTTTCCACAGATCCTCGCAATTTATCTATAGGGAGAAGAACAGTCTTCCCCGAATTAACCTCCAAGCCGGAGGAATAAGAAAATAGGCTGACCAGTTCCATTATTCGGAGGAGTGTTCTTTCTGTTTGATGAATGAAAAACAAGATATCATCTGCATAGAGAGATATACGATCCTGCTTCTCCATTACACCAAAGCCAGCCACTCTCGAATCTTGCCTTATACTAGCTGCAAGAGGTTCAATATAGATATTAAATAAGAGAGGGGAAAGAGGACATCCCCTTGACGAGTACCTCTGCCCAACACAAAACTCTCTGTCAGCATATCATTAATCCTAATTCTGGCCACTGGACATTTATATAACAACTGAACCATCCCTATAAATTTAGGGCCAAAACCCATTCTTTTCATCACCTCCCAGAGAAACGTCCACTCGACCCTGTCGAACGCCTTAGTAGCATCCAATGACAGGACCGAGAGGGCGCTCCCACCGGGAGACTGAATATTAGCAAAGAACCACTGTGCAGTGACATGGAGGAATATTTAAGAAAACTGAGACTGAAGGAATACTTCCATGACAAAAATGAGACACATCTCTCAAGTGGCCAGACACAGGGGAAAATGGGGGACATGAAGAAGTCTGACTGAACACCCCCCACCTGGACGCAGCACCACTTTGGACCAGTATATTGACTCTTTTAGAAGGGTGGTACATACTACAATACTGGACATGCAGAGAAAGGAAGCATTTAAAATAAGTGTCCAAGAAAAAAGGGCCATTCATCCCCTTAATAACAACAAGGAGATCAAACCCTTGGCCTACTTCCGCTACATTGATGACGTACTAATTGTCTGGACCGACTCTGAGGAACAGCTACTAAGGTTCCATGAGAGCTTCAACAACTTTCATCCCAGCGTAAACCTGACATTGAATTACTCGCATACAGAAATCAACTTTCTGGAAACTATCATAAGTATTCGAGACAACTTAGTACACACATCCCTATATCGAAAACCCATTGATCGCACTACATACCTGAGATGGGATAGCTTCCACATCAAGCACATTAAAAAATCCCTTGTCTACAGTCTGGCCATCAGATACAATCGTATCTGCTCTAGCCCAACAGACAGGGAGGAACACTTAGGCCACCTTGAGAGGACATTTTTAAACCAGGGCTACCATCCTACCACAACAAAGGACCAAATCAACAGAGCCACCAGGATCCCTAGAAAACAACTCCTGGAATATAAACGAAAAAAAGGCAATAACCGTGTACCTCTAGTGGGGACTTACAACCCACAACTAGAGGTACTAATAAAAACCGCAAGGAAACTACACCACACGCTACTCAAAGATGAACGTCTCAGGACAATAGTCCCAGACCCTCCCATACTATGCTTCAGACAACCTCCAAAATTAAGAAATATGATGATCAGGAGCTCACTACCATCCAATATACAAAAAGGAACTTTTCCCTGCTATGTGAGAAGCTGCAAAACCTGTTCACACGTACTGACCACAGACAGGATAAGTATCCCAAACAACCAGCAGGACTAGAAGATTCCTGGAACATTCACATGTTCTACATCCAATGTGGTGTAACTCATTATGTGCACAAAATGTCTCATTCAAGGTCTTTATGTGGGGGAAAAAGGGCAGACATTTAGAGCGAGGATAAGATCTCACCATCATACTATAAAGGAGAAAAAGACAACTTTCCCTGTTGCCAAACATTTTTGTGATCCTGGCCATAACATTACAGACCTCCAAGTATTGATATTAAAGGGTCATTTCAAATCCCAAGGGGATAGAAACTTATGACTGTCTTTGACACACTAAACACAGGAATGAACTTGTCTCAAGGTTTTATGGCCTGCTACAACATCTGAGGAGAAAGAGGGGGTCATCTCCTCTCTAAACCCGTACGTCCTGTGTCCTGTCTCTAAAGATGGCGCCCGCTCCTGTTTACTGCAGGCGCCCTAGCCGCGGGTGCTGCATGGTTCTTGTAGCAGACACCCACGGCTAATGTCCGCGATCGGCATTAAATATTTAACCCCTCAATCCTGACCATGACATCTGAGTGCGCACAAACCGAAAGTTTTACTTTCGGTTTACGCTCCGGCTCCCCTGTGTGGCGATCGGAGGAGCCGGAGTGCGTCTGTAGTAGCCTGGGTTTCTATGAATGAGACCCAGGCTGCTCTGTAGTATTTCCTATGGAGCCTTGCCTGTAATAGGCTTCATAGGAAATATGCGATTTTTTCATATATTCCAATCCTATTGCATTGTAATGTATAAAAATCGCAATCATATGATTGTAAGTTATAGTTCCCTATGGGAACTATATAAAAGTGTAAAAAAAAAAGTTTAAAAAATAAATAAAAAAAACAAAAATTCAAATCACCCCACTTTTGCTAAAATAAAAATAAAAAAATAAAAACATTTAAAAAAATGCACATCATGGGTGTCACAATGTGCGAAAACGCCCATACTATAAAAATATAAAAAAAATATTCCCCATACGTCAAACAGCAAAACGGAAAAAAGCATCTAAATGGCGGATTCGCCATTTTTGGTCGCTTCATTTTCCACAAAAAAATTACATAAAAAGGTGAACAAAAAGTCAAACACACCCCAGAATGGTATCAATAAAAAGATAAGATTATGACGCAAAAAATGAGCCCCCATACAGCTCTGCACATAAAATTACAAAAAAGTTATAGGGGTCAAAACATGGAGACAAAAAAGTAAAAAACTTAATTTTTCCCACTGAATTTTTTTTCATTATCAAAACGCAAGAAAACCTATATATATAGGGTATCGCCGGATTCGTACTGACCTGTAGAGTAAAAGTAACCGGCCAGTTTTATCGCACATCGAACGTCGGAATTTAAAAACCCGCAAAACTGTGGTGGAATTGCTTTTTTTTTTTGCAATTTCACCCAATTTGGAATTTTTTTCCCACTTCCCACTACATCATATGCAATATTAAATGGTGGCGTTGGAAACTACAACTAGTCCCGCAAAAAGCAAGCCCTCATATGGCTATGTGAACCGAAAAATGGAAATGTGGGTGTATGCCGTTTGGTCCCAATGATTTATCTATATAATTGAAGATAAATGTGTGGTGCCCCCTGACCCCACCCCCTGCCTCACATGCAACTTTTTTGAGAAAGTGGTGAGGGAGGCGCAACAATGCTATGTGCACCTTGATTTATACTCAAAGACGTTTAAAAAGTCACAAACACGATGGTGGCAACTTTTCTTTTTATGCCAGAAAATAAGTGAGGGGGAATGAAAATTCCCCCTATAATATTTATTTGTGGGACAGAGTTTAACTATAATACCTGCAAAATAATACTGTGAACTAACAGTTGTCTCATATCGATAGACTGCCGTAAGACATTTTATCATGAATGCTTTCTGCAGCAAATGTTTCCAAAAATCTTGACAAAAATGTTTGACAGTGAAAAACAGACATGTGATGTACATTTTTTAACACCCATCATGCATCTGTTTTAAGACCAATGGTAGTCTACGGGGTTATTCACACGGCAGTTGTTTCGACTGTCAGTGAAAAACGGACGTAAAAAAATAGAACATATTCTATCTTGTCCGTTTTTCACTGACAGACTGCCCCTATACAATTGAATGGGTCCTTTTTTAACGTCCGTCTCTCAGAAAGGCATCAGTTAAATAAACACCTGTTAAAAATGTCTGTTTTTAACAGACTTTTTTTTCTCGTCATGTGCATGTAGCCTTATTGGTAATATTTCAACATTTTTCTAATTCTTTTCTATATAAAAACAATTTTTAATTTTCACAACTACAAGAGTGAAAGTGCATCAAGCACCACACACAAGAGATGAAACTCTGCCATCTGCTAGTTATTTTAATAAAGTGCTTTCTTCATATAGCATAATTTTTTTTAACTGGATTTTATTGAAGGGATTGTATTTGTAAAGTTTACAATAAAAGTATATATGAAAAATGGTGCTCAGCAGTCAGTACTCACGTAATTCAATCAGATTTTATTTAAGGCTCCAAATCAGCAATGAGTACAATCCAAGGCCGGGACAACACTTCTCGCAAGAGAGAGGAGCTTATCCAACGAAGACTGTAGATGTACCATGCAGTCTTGGGAGGGACATTCGAATATATAAAAGAGATGGGTATCATAAGGCCGTCTTTCCATATTTGTGTCAGGTAGAGACCATGCTCCCTATGAAATCCCAACAGCTCCTTAGCCCGAAATCCTGAAGGAAAATTCTGATTGTCAAAAACTGGTATCAGCAGTTCACTAGGTCCCGAGAGCTGCTTACTCTTGTACCAGAAGAAAAGAAAGGAGAGAATAAAGGGTGAAAACAAAGACAACTCCTCTCTTTGGGATCTAGCCAAAATATCGATTTAAGTGGCAAAGGGTAGATTTACGATTCCATCTGAATCCACAGTTTCATATCAAATTTAAGGTGTAAGTTAGTTATGGTCATTAGCAAGGTGATTTTGTGATATAGTGCAAAATCATGCAGACCCCACCCCCATCTTTTCTTCTTACTACATAAAGTAGCATACCAGATAGTCTTTCTAAGGGCAGGAATAAGGCTCTGGGTAGGGGTATTGGGAGGGCCTGGGCAAAATATAGAAACCTTGGGAGAATATTGATTTCTAGAGCGTTCATTCTGCCAAACCATGACAGCGGAAGCGAACACCACCTTTTCAGAGTCTATATTTCTCAGAAGAGGCTAAAAATTAAGCCAATAGGCATCTGTAGGGTTGGATGGAAGCTTAACAGCTTAAACCCTAGATATGTATTGTGCCTTGGCTGACATTAAATGGGAAAATATATTGAACTAGACATTAGGCCCATTACAATAACGGGCGCTAGAACATTAGTGCTTGCACTGTTATGGGGGGGGAGTCTGTGGCCGACGCACTGTGATGGGGGTGGTCAGTGGCTGACACTTATGGGGGATCTGAGGAAGACACTGTTATGGGGGATCTGTGGATGACACTGTTATGGGGGATCTGTGGATGACACTGTTATGGGGGATCTGTGGATGACACTGTTATGGGGGATCTGTGGATGACACTGTTATGGGGGGTCTGTGGATGACACACTGTATTGGGGTACTGTGGATGACAGTGTTATGGGGGATCTGTGGATGACACTATTATGGGGGCTCTGTGGATGACACTGTTATGGGGGATCTGTGGATGACAATATTATGGGGGCTCTGTGGATGACACTGTTATGGGTGATCTGTGGATGACATTGTTATGGGGGATCTGAGGAAGACACTGTTATGGGGGATCTGTGGATGACACACTGTTATGGGGGATCTGTGGATGACACACTGTTATGGGGAATCTGTGGTTGACACTGTTATGGGGGATCTGTGGATGACACACTGTTATGGGGGATCTGTGGAGGACACACTGTTATGGGGGATCTGTGGATGACACACTGTTATGGGGGATCTGTGGATGACACTGTTATGGGGGATCTGTGGATGACACTGTTATGGGGGATCTGTGGATGACACTGTTATGGGGAGATCTGTGGATGACACTGTTATGGGGGATCTGTGGGTGACACACTGTTATGGGTGATCTGTGGATGACACTGTTATGGAGGATCTGTGGATGACACTGTTATGGGGATCTGTGGATGACACTGTTATGGGGGATCTGTGGATGACACTGTTATGGGGGATCTGTGGATGACACTGTTATGGGGGATCTGTGGATGACACTGTTATGGGGGTATCTGTGGATGACACTGTTATGGGGGATCTGTGGATGACACTGTTATGGGGGATCTGTGGATGACACTGTTATGGGGGTATCTGTGGGTGACACTGTTATGGGGGGTATCTGTGTATGACACTGTTATGGGGGGATCTGTGGATGACACTGTTATGGGGGGTATCTGTGGATGACACTGTTATGGGGGGGTATCTGTGGATGACACTGTTATGGGGGGTATCTGTGGATGACACACAGCATCTTTTGGTATGTGTCATGCACAGATCCCCCCCATATGAGTAATAATGATCTTCTACATGGTGAGGCAGGCACTGGTAGCGCAAGTCACTATGTCATGTGCCTGCGCCGCCTGCTTCATTCATGAAGTGGGTGGGGCAGGGGCGTCACTTAGTGACCTACACATTGGACGGACGTTCTTTCTTCATTACCGCCGCGGGAGACGCAGAGCTGAGGATATGCAAATGAGCTAGCTGCTTCTCCCGCGGCGGTTTCATGCTCCTCCATTGGCGGTCCTTTCACCTCACTGTGCTGCGGCCGCGTCCCATGTGCCCTGTGCAGTCGGTGGAGGCTCCATGCTCCTCCATCTTAGGCGGCCCTGTCAGCTCACTATGGACGCGGCCGCTTACCTCCTGCACGTCTCTGTCCTGCAGCCGCGTCCTATATACCTCCTGTGCCCTGTAAAGTCGGTGCAGTGTGTGGCGAATGCTCTGTGCGCCGCGCATGCGCACTTTAGAATTCGGCACACACGCACGGACGTCAGGGACACAGGGATTTTATTAGTATAGATGTGCAGCACCTCTGCCCTGGGCTGGTTGGTGTTTAATATTGACCTTAAAATTGCTGAGGGCCCCATCTGTATCAACCCACCCAGAGGTTCCCCTTAAGGCCTCGTAAGGTTCTCATCTGCTTTTCTCTGATAAAGGGACTTTGTCCTGAAAGAACTAGTTACAGATGTGAGGCTAGCTTAGCTATTTTTCTAATTTTGCTACATAAGCATGTTTAAATGGCAGGCATCTCTGCCAATCTGCTGTTTGAAAACAATGCAGCGCTCATATTGCGGCTGTGTTCACCTTACCTACTTGCTGTTCAACAGCAAGCAGGTATAATATTAGCTCCTGCTGTATCACGTCAATGGGACAGCTCCTTCCTATTTATCTGGTGATTTATCATCAGTATAGCAAAAACAGACACCTTTAGCAATTTTATTCCAACATTTCGGATCAACTTTAGATGAACTACATAGTAACATAGTATATAAGACCGAAAAAAGACATTTGTCCATCCAGTACGGCCTGTTTCCTACAAGTTGATCCAGAGGAAGGCAAAAAACCCCTGTGAGGAAGAAGCCAATTTTCCCCACTAAAGGGGAAAAAAATTCCTTCCCGACTCCAATCAGGCAATCAGAATAACTCCCTGGATCAACGACCCCTCTCTAGTAGCTGTAGCCTGTAATATTATTACACTCCAGAAATAAATCCAGTCCCCTCTTGAATTCCTTTATTATACTCACTATCACCACCTCCTCAGGTGTTCCATAGTCTCACTGCTCTTACAGTGAAGAATCCTTTTCTATGTTTGTGTACAAACCTTCTTTCCTCCAGACGCAGAGGATGTCCCCTTGTCACAGTCACAGTCCTGGGGATAAATAAATGATGGGACAGATCTCTGTACTGACCCCTGATATATTTATACATAGTTATTCCATTATTGACAGCGCCGTCCAGTGCACATCTTGTATGATGTATGCAGTCCTGGAACAGCCGTTCGAGGGTGTATATGTTTGTTCAAAATGTGAGCAAATTACCCGTTTGGAATCGCACATCGAGTCTCTAAACAGGCGAGTTGCAACACTGAAAGCCACTGACAATTTGGAAAAGAGTTTGCTGCTCACTGAGCAAGCACTCTATGGGGTAGATGTGGGGGAGGTTGGTAGCGAGGAGGCTGAGGAGAGTGAGGTAGTTAGCTGGGTAACAGTAAGAAAGCGGGGTAGAGGGAAGAGTGACAGGGAGGCTAGCCCTGATCTGACACACCCCAACAAGTTTGCACGGTTGGCAGATGAGGGGGATGACAGTTCAGGGACAGCACCACTGCAGCCAGACACTTCCTCTGCCAGTCAGGGGAATGTCAGCTCCAGTAAGCAGGGGACCAGGAGAGCAGGGCAGGCCAGACAGGTGCTGGTAGTGGGAGACTCAATTATTAGGGGTACAGATAGGGCAATCTGTCACAAAGATCGTGATCGCCGAACAGTGTGCTGTCTTCCTGGCGCTAGAGTTCGACACATCGCGGATCGGGTTGACAGATTACTGGGAGGGGCTGGAGAAGATCCAGCGGTCATGGTCCATATCGGAACCAATGACAAAGTTAGAGGAAGGTGGAGAGTCCTTAAAAATGATTTCAGGGATTTAGGTCAAAAGCTTAGGGCAAGGACCTCAAAAGTAGTATTTTCTGAAATACTGCCTGTACCACGAGCCACACAAGAAAGGCAGCGGGAGATTAGGGAGGTTAACAAGTGGCTCAAGAACTGGTGTAGGAAGGAGGGGTTCGGGTTCCTGGAGAACTGGGCCGACTTCTCTGTTGGCTACAGGCTCTACCATAGGGACGGGCTGCACCTCAATGGGGAAGGGGCAGCTGTGTTGGGGAGAAAGATGGCTAGAAGGTTGGAGGAGTGTTTAAACTAGGGACTGGGGGAGGGTAATTACGTTATAGGAGGGGAAGATAGTGCAGATAGAGACCAGGGGCGAGGTAGTGTGTCTGGGGGAGGAATGGAAGGGGGGACTAGAACAGAATGAAAGATGTAGGGTAAAAAATACACATAAACCTGTCAAATGTATGTATACTAATGCCAGAAGCCTGACTAACAAGACTGGTGAACTGGAATTAGTGATGTGTGAGGAGGACTATGACATAGTGGGAATAACTGAGACATGGCTGGATGATAGCTATGACTGGGCAGTTAATATAAAAGGTTACAATCTGTTTAGAAAGGATCGTCAAAACCTGAGAGGTGGAGGGGTCTGCCAATACGTGAAGTCGTGTCTAAATCCCGTAATTCGAGAATACATCTCTGAGAGACATGAACATGTGGAGTCACTGTGGGTAGAAATACATGGAGCAAAAAACAATAATAAAATACTAATAGGAGTGTATTATAAACCACCTAATATACCAGAGTCCACAGAAAATCTATTACTTAACGAGATAGACGAGGCGGGAAATCATAATGAAGTCGTTATCATGGGGGACTTCAACTACCCAGATATAGACTGGGAAACTGAAAGCTGTACATCCCATAAAGGAAACAGGTTCTTGGCAATAGCCAAAGACAATTTCCTTTCCCAACTGGTTCAGGACCCCACTAGAGGGACGGCCATACTGGACTTAGTATTAACCAATAGACCTGATAGAACAACAGATGTGCAGGTTGGGGGACACCTGGGAAATAGTGACCATAAAGTTATAACCTTCCAATTATCCTTCAAACGAGAGTTTCTAAAGGGAGGAACAAAAATACCAAACTTCAAAAAAGCAAAATTTAGCCAACTAAGCGAGGCCATAGGCCTAACTAACTGGGACAAAGTCCTCAAAAATAAAAATACAACCATAAAATGGGAGATTTTTAAAAGCATTGTAACATCTAATTGTGAGAGGTACATACCTTATAGGAATAAAAGGCTAAGGAACAATAAGAAACCAATGTGGATAAATGGAACCGTAAAGAAGGCAATAAATGACAAAAAGAAAGCATATAAATCGCTAAAACAGGAGGGAAATCAGGAAGCACTGATAAACTATAAGGAAAAAAATAGAATATGTAAAAACTAATAAAATTTGCCAAACTAGAGACCGAGAGATTAATTGCCAAAGAGAGTAAAACTAACCCTAAAATGTTCTTCAATTATATAAATAGTAAAAATATAAATCTGAAGGAGTCGGCCCTCTACATAGCAATGAGGGGGTGTTGCAGAGAGCGACGAGGATAAAGCAAAACTATTAAATATTTTTTTCTCCACTATATTCACTGAGGAAAATAAACTGTCAGATGAAATGCAGAATGTAAAAGTAAATCCCCCATTAAAAGTGCCCTGTCTGACCCAGGAAGAAGTACAACAGCGACTTAAAAAGATTAAAATAGACAAATCGCCAGGACCGGATGGCATACACCCCCATATCCTAAGGGAATTAAGTGATGTCATAGCAAGACCATTATTTCTGATATTTACGGACTCTATAATAACAGGGAATGTTCCACAGGATTGGCGCATAGCAAATGTGGTGCCAATATTCAAAAAGGGTCCAAAAACAGAGCCTGAAAATTATAGGCCGGTAAGTTTAACATCTATTGTTGGTAAACTGTTTGAAGGGTTTCTAAGAGATGCTATTTTGGAGTATCTCAATGAAAATAAGCAAATAACGCCATATCAGCATGGCTTCATGAGGGATCGGTCCTGCCAAACAAATTTAATCAGCTTCTATGAGGAGGTAAGTTCTAGACTTGACAGCGGCGAATCAATGGATGTCGTATATCTGGACTTCTCTAAAGCATTTGACACCGTAACTCATAAAAGGTTAGTATATAAAATGAGGATGCTCGGACTGGGAGAAAATGTCTGTATGTGGGTAAGTAACTGGCTGAGTGACAGAGAACAGAGGGTGGTTATTAACGGTAGATACTCAGATTGGGTCACTGTAACTAGTGGGGTACCTCAGGGGTCAGTATTGGGCCCTATTCTCTTCAATATATTTATTAATGATCTTGTAGAAGGCCTGCACAGTAAAATATCTATTTTTGCAGATGACACTAAACTGTGTAAAGTAATTAACACTGAAGAGGACAGTTTTCTGCTACAGAGGGATCTGGATAGATTGGAGGCTTGGGCAGAAAAATGGCAGATGAGGTTTAACACTGACAAATGTAAAGTTATGCACATGGGAAGGAATAATGCAAGTCACCCGTACATATTAAATGGTAAAACACTCGGTAACACTGACATGGAAAAGGATCTAGGAATTTTAATAAACAGCAAATTAAGCTGCAAAAACCAGTGTCAGGCAGCTACTGCCAAGGCCAATAAGATAATGGGTTGCATCAAAAGGGGCATAGACGCCCGTGATGAGAACATAGTCCTACCACTTTACAAATCACTAGTCAGACCACACATGGAGTACTGTGTACAGTTCTGGGCTCATGTGAACAAGACAGACATAGCAGAGCTGGAGAGGGTTCAGAGGAGGGCAACTGGCAACTAAAGTAATAACTGGAATGAGGGATCTACAGTACACTGAAAGGTTATCAAAATTAGGGTTATTCACTTTAGAAAAAAGACGACTGAGGGGAGATCTAATAACTATGTATAAATATATCAGGGGTCAGTACAGAGATCTCTCCCATCATCTATTTATCCCCAGGACTGTGACTGTGACAAGGGGACTTCCTCTGCGTCTGGAGGAAAGAAGGTTTGTACACAAACATAGAAAAGGATTCTTCACTGTAAGAGCAGTGAGACTATGGAACTCTCTGCCTGAGGAGGTGGTGATGGTGAGTACAATAAAGGAATTCAAGAGGGGACTGGATTTATTTCTGGAGTGTAATAATATTACAGGCTACAGCTACTAGAGAGGGGTCGTTGATCCAGGGAGTTATTCTGATTGCCTGATTGGAGTCGGGAAGGAATTTTTTTCCCCTTAAGTGAGGAAAATTAGCTTCTGCCTCACAGGGTTTTTTTGCCTTCCTCTGGATCAACTTGTAGGAAACAGGCCGAACTGGATGGACAAATGTCTTTTTTTGGTCTTATATACTATGTTACTATGTTACTATTAGATCTCTCCTCAGTTGTCTTTTTTCTAAAGTGAATAACCCTAATTTTGATAACCTTTCAGGGTACTGTAGATCCCTCATTCCAGTTATACCTTTAGTTACCCTTCCCTGAACCCTCTCCAGCTCTGCTATGTCTGCCTTGTTCACAGGAGCCCAAAACTGTACACAGTATTCCATGTGTGGTCTGACTAGCGATTTGTAAAGTGGTAGGACTATGTTCTCATCACGGGCATCTATGCCCCTTTTGATGCAACCCATTATCTTATTGGCCTTGGCAGTAGCTGCCTGACATTGGTTTTTCAGGTTAATTTGCTGTTTATTAAAATTCCTAGATCCTTTTCCATATCAGTGTTACAGAGTTTTTTACCATTTAATATGTACGGGTGACTTGCATTATTCCTTCCCATGTGCATAACTTTACATTTGTCAGTGTTAAACCTCATCTGCCATTTCTCTGCCCAAGCCTCCAATCTATCCAGATCCCTCTGTAGCCGAAAACTGTCGTCTTCAGTGTTAATTACTTTACACAGTTTAGTGTCATCTGCAAAAATAGATATTTTACTGTGCAGGCCTTCTACAAGATAATTAATAAATATATTGAAGAGAATAGGGCCCAATACTGACCCCTGAGGTACCCCATTAGTTACAGTGACCCAATCTGAGTATCTACCGTTAATAACCACCCTCTGTTTTCTATAAGACAGAGTTCAGACTAAGCAAATATATTTCTACACTCAGAAGTGCATGACCATAAGGCAAATAAAGTTGGTTAAAAGATGGCCGCACAATACACCACAAACTAACAGAAAAACAAAAAAGGGGCTCATTCCAGAAATAGGAATGAAGGAAGCTCTTTGCGCACATTTTTGATCAAAAGTATGTCGGGCCCAAGTGCCACTTCACGGCGACTTCCGCACAAGGGTCCCTAACACTACAGATACTGCCTCTTATAGACTTACCAGTCTCCTGAAGTCGCCGTGAAGTGGCACTTGGGCCCGACATACTTTTGATCAAAAATGTGCGCAAAGAGCTTCCTTCATTCCTATTTCTGGAATGAGCCCCTTTTTTGTTTTTCTGTTAGTTTGTGATGTATTGTGCGGCCATCTTTTAACCACCCTCTGTTTTCTGTCACTCAGCCAGTTACTTACCCACATACAGACATTTTCTCCCAGTCCGAGCATCCTCATTTTATATACTAACTTTTTATGGGGTACAGTGTCAAATGCTTTGGAGAAGTCCAGATATATGACATCCATTGATTCGCCGCTGTCAAGTCTAGAATTTACCTCCTCATAGAAGCTGATTAAATTAGTTTGGCATGACCGATCCCTCATGAAGCCATGCTGATATGGCGTTATTTGCTTATTTTCATTGAGATACTCCAAAATAGCATCTCTTAGAAACCCTTCAAACAGTTTACCAACAATAGAAGTTAAACTATAATTTCCAGGCTCTGTTTTTGGACCTTTTTTGAATATTGGCACCACATTTGCTATGCGCCAATCCTGTGGAACATTCCCTGTCAGTATAGAGTCTGTATATATAAGAAATAAAGGTCTGGCTATGACATCACTTAATTCCCTTAGGATATGGGGGTGTATGCCATCTGGTCCTGGCGATTTGTCTATTTTAATCTTTTTAAGTCGCTGTTGTACTTCATCCTGGGTCAGACAGGGCACTTTTAATGGGGAATTTACTTTTACATTCTGCATTTCATCTGACAGTTTATTTTCCTCAGTGAATATAGTGGAGAAAAAAAAATATTTAATAGTTTTGCTTTATCCTCGTCGCTCTCTGCAACTATGCTATGCTATGCTCTCTTTGCTATGTAGAGGGCCGACTCCTTCAGATTTATATTTTCTACTATTTATATAATTGAAGAACATTTTAGGGTTAGTTTTACTCTCTTTGGCAATTAATCTCTCAGTCTCTAGTTTGGCAAATTTTATTAGTTTTTTTACATATTCTATTTTTTTCCTTATAGTTTATCAGTGCTTCCTGACTCCCCTCCTGTTTTAGTGATTTATATGCTTTCTTTTTGTCATTTATTGCTTTCTTTACGGTTCCATTTATCCACATTGGTTTCTTATTGTTCCTTAGCCTTTTATTCCTATAAGGTATGTACCTCTCACAATTAGATGTTACAATGCTTTTAAAAGTCTCCCATTTTATGGTTGTATTTTTATTTTTGAGGACTTTGTCCCAGTTAGTTAGGCCTATGGCCTCGCTTAGTTGGCTAAATTTAGCATTTTTGAAGTTTGGTATTTTTGTTCCTCCCTTTAGAAACTCTCGTTTCAATGATAATTCAAAGGTCATTACTTTATGGTCACTATTTCCCAGGTGTCCCCCAACCTGCACATCTGTTGTTCTATCAGGTCTATTGGTTAATACTAAGTCCAGTATGGCCGTCCCTCTAGTGGGTGAAGGGTTAAATCAAGCAAGCCATATGCTATGTAGTGAGGAGTTTCATAACGAAATGCTATCTGATCTGTACCAAGGATATCAGTCAAGTATGTTTGCAATAGCCTATATAGGGAATCGTTGTACTCAGCAACCTTGTTTATGTAACACACACCTGTTAATGATTGGTAGAATTAATGTATATAAGACTGAGGCTATACAAATAAAAAATAGAGTTATTTTTACTGAGACTAGAATTGTGTGTACGTGTCTCATTGAAATATACTCTCCAGACGTCCGAAGGGAAAGCAGGGTGCAGAAGAAAGATCCTTTCAGTGGGGTCCTGAACCAGTTGGGAAAGGAAATTGTCTTTGGCTATTGCCAAGAACCTGTTTCCTTTTTGGGATGTACAGCTTTCAGTTTTCCAGTCTATATCTGAGTAGTTGAAGTCCCCCATAATAACGACTTCATTATGATTTGCCGCCTCGTCTATCTCGTTTAGTAATAGATTTTCTGTGGACTCTGGTATATTGGGTGGTTTATAATACACTCCTATTAGTAATTAATTATTGTTTTTTGCTCCATGTATTTCTACCCACAGTGACTCCACGTGTTCATGTCCCTCAGAGATGTATTCTCGAATTACGGGATTTAGACAGGACTTCACATAGAGGCAGACCCCTCCACCTCTCCGGTTTTGACGATCCTTTCTAAACAGATTGTAACCTTTTATATTAACTGCCCAGTCATAGCTATCATCCAGCCATGTCTCAGTTATTCCCACTATGTCATAGTCCTCCTCACACATCACTAATTCCAGTTCACCAGTCTTGTTAGTCAGGCTTCTGGCATTAGTATACAGAGAGATTTCCAAAGTAACATTCAACTGAATGTGAGACAAGAGAATTACAATATCCCACAAAGTGTAAACCTCTCCTAATGACATATGCAAGCTAGTTATCTTTCTAGAAGACCAATAGAACCAGAATATCTCAAGAGAAACTCGTCTTGTGGAGTACCCTTTGGGGTGCTCGTTATCATTAGGGAGACCGGAAAATATGCATGAGTATTATATGCCAGAGAACACTACTCTTGGTTTATAGGAAGAGTATATGCAAATTGAATATCCTAATTCTTCTGACATCAGACAGAGGATATCCTCTATTTTCTTTTTTATCAGCGAAGTCAATTTACATACCTTTGGCTTTCTGGGAAAGATACTCAAACTAGCTTTTTCTTATGCCAACCGAATTAAGATATGCAATGTGCACATACTCTCCCTGGAAACCAAGAGTGTCGCCTGGCATACAATTTTTCAGTCTTCCTAATGATAATGAGCATCCCAAAGAGTACCCCTCAAGGTCAGTGAACCAAAAAAGCCAAGTTTCTCTTCGGACATTCTGGTTCTCTAGTTCTTTTAGAAAGATTACTAGCTTACACATTTCATTGAGAGGTGTGAGTTTTGTGGGATATTGTAATTCTCACTTTCAGTTAAATGTTACTTTGAAGGTCTCTGGTTCATCTGAAGTTGAAATAAAATGGCTAAAGTTGTTGTCTGTTTCTGCTATGATATATTCTCAGGTGAACAGGAAGGGGCCACCCTATTGAAGTGAGAGAGCAGGAGCTATAATTATACCTACTTCTAAGTAGGTAAGGAGATACCAGTAGGAGCACTGTATTATTTTCACACAGTGAACTGTCAAATACGCGTTCTAAAAATGCAGCAAAGCAAAAAAAAAAGCAAAAACATCTAAGTGTGTACTATTTCTATTACAGAGACCAGTCGATATATGTGATGACTATTATAGGCTAGACTACACTCCTCTTGTGTTCTGGGAAAAATATTTGCAAATTATCATGTCTAACATCTGCTGGCATCAGATAAGTTTATGAAAACTAATTTGAATATCTTTCCCAGAAACCTAGAGGGGCATTGCCTGGCCTACAATACTGCCCACATGTACTCGGCATACTAGGGGCCCTTCATAATGAGAAAGATTACACCTTAGACAACCCATATATATCATTAACCACCTCAGCCCCCCTAGCTTAAACACTCTTAATGATCAGACCACTTTTTACAATTCTGCACTATACTACTTTCACGGTTTATTGCTTGGTCATGCAACTTACCACCCAAATGAATTTTACCTCCTTTTGTTCTCACTAATAGAGCTTTCATTTGGTGGTATTTCATTGTTGCTGAAATTTTAACTTTTTTTGATATTAATAAAAAATGACCGAAATTTTTGTAAAAAAAAATGACATTTTTTGATTTCTGTTGCAATTTTTTTAAAAAAAAAACTACATTTCTATATTAATTTTTCTCTAAATTTATTGTTCTACATGTCTTTGATTAAAAAAAATGCAATAAGTGTATATTTATTGGTTTGGGTAAAAGTTATAGCGTACAAACTATGGTGCAAAAAAGTGAATTTCCGCATTTTGAAGCAGCTCTGACTTTCTTAGCGCCTGTCATGTTTCTTCAGGTGCTAGAATACCAGGCTAGTATAAATACCCCCCAAATAACACCATTTTAGAAAGAAAACACCCCAAAGTATTCGCGGAGGGGCGTGGTGAGTTCATGTATGATTTCATTTTTTTTCACAAGTTAGCGGAAAATGACACTTTCTTAAGGAAAAAAAACATAATAATAAAGTTTCCATTTCTACTAACTTCGGCCAAAAAAAATAAAAATCTCCCACAGACTCACTATGCCCCTCAGTGAATACCTTGGGGTGTCTACTTTCCGAAATGGGGTCATTTGGGGGGTGTGTTTACGGTTCTGGCATTTTGGGCGGGGCTAAATTGTGAGCAACCCTGTAAAACCAAAAGGTACTCGTTGGACTTTACGCCCCTTTACGCACCTAGGCTGCAAAAAAGTGGCACACATGTGGTATCGCCGTACTCAGAAGAAGTAGGGCAATGTGTTTTGGGGTGTATTTTTACATATACCCATGCTGGGTGAGAGAAATATCTCTGTAAATTGTAAACTTTGTATAAAACAATTTAAAAAGTTGTAATTTACAGAGATATTTCTCTCATCCAGCATGGGTATATGTAAAAATACACCCCAAAACACATTGCCCTACTTCTCCTGAGTACGGCGATACCACATGTGTGACACTTTTTTGCAGCCTGGGTGCACAAAGGGGCCCAAATTCCAATGAGTACTGTAGGAGAGTACCTGGGGTGGTAATAGACGGTAGGTACGTGCCACCGGGGGTCCTGGTCCCGGTGGAGTAAGAGCCGGAAAAGTGTGTTTTGCAGCGGTTATGCTGTTAACACAGCGGATCCGGGCCGGCTCTTACTGGGAGCAGGCAGATATGCGGGTGGGTGCCTGTCTCCCCACAGTCCAGGCTAGGTTTGCAGAGGAGGGTTTAAAACCCGACCAGCAGCAAGGGTGTGGTGTGGAAGCTTTTGTTCTCTTGCTGTGAGAGTGAGAGGTGAAGGTGAGCTGGGCTGTGTACTGAGGCCTGTAAAGGACTGTGCGGGGAACCCCAGCTGAAGCCAGGAGGGATCCGTATTCCGTGGCTAGAAGCCGGACCCAGGGGCTTGCTTCCCCAAGGAGAAAGAGGTGACATTACTCCTGGCTTTGAATAGACTTTTCTTGATGTGATGGAACCAGGCCTCAAGTAGCCTGCAGCTGGTTTGGGACTGAACTATTGTTTTGCCGTTGTGTGTGACCACCCTCCCTATGAACTGCACTGCCTTTTCACTTGTGTTCACCGTGTGAATAAAGAAAGCACCGTTTAACACCAAGACCTGTCTGTGTGGCCTCTATACTGCACTCGCTACCACTGCCTACCAGAGCGGATCCCCACAATTGGTGGAGGATGCGGGCATACTGCAGTGAGGCTGGCAAAGAATATTTATCCGGGTGGTGCACGGCTGCATGTCATACATTAAACCAGCAAGCTTGGTCATCCCTGACAAAATGGAGGAGCTGGTTAAGAAGTTGGTGCAGAGCAATGCACAACAGCAACAAACAAACAGTTTGCTGGTACAACAGTTGGCGCTTATGCAAGAGGCTCTGAGTGCATCCCAGCGAGAGACCCCACCGGCAGTGACTCCATCGCCGTCAGCTCCCAGGGATAAAGTCCGGTCTGCATTAAGGAAAATGGCTCCGGAGGATGATGTAGAGGCCTTCCTGATGGTGTTCGAGAGGATCGCGGAACAGGAGAACTTACCGTCGGGACAGTGGGCAGAAGTGGTGGCGCCATTCCTAGTCGGAGACGCCCAAAAAGCATACTTCGACCTCAGCCGTGAGGACGCCCAGGACTATGGGAAGCTAAAGGATGAGGTAAGGGCACGCTTGGGTGTTACCACTTATGTGCGGGCGCAGAGAGTACATCGGTGGCCTTTTCCGAGTCCAGACCCGTCCGGTCTCAGGCATACGACCTGGTGCATCTGGTGAGGAAGTGGCTCCAGCCGGAAACTTTAAGTCCCTCCCAAATGGTCGAGCGAGTGGTCGTGGACCGTTTTGTGCGAAGGGCCATACAGCGCTGGGTCGGTCAGGGAGACCCTGGCAACCTCGATCAGTTGGTAAGCCTAGTCGAGAGGTATGTGGCGACCCAGGATTTGGTGCGGGACTCCACGCAGGCACGGGAAACCCGTCAGGCTCCCTCTCAGGCTAGGGATCCGGAAAAAGGGTCCCAACCACAAAGGGGGGGGAAGGCTAGTCCTACTCCGGGGAAGAGAGACTGGGCAGGGACCACGGGGATTCAATGTTGGCACTGCCACGGACTGGGACATAGGGCCGCGAACTGTCCTCAAGCACCTGAACCCATGGACTGCGGGTTCGTTCGCCGGTCCTCTTTCTTTGCCCGGCCTGTATGTACCGCGGACCCCCTACTGGCCGCCGATATGCCACCCCTGTGCCAAGTCTCGATCGATGGGCATCCGATTAATGCTTTGCTGGACTCTGGGAGCCTTGTGACCCTTGTGCATGAGTCCTTAGTGTCTGAGACCCTACCAGAGAAGCAAACCCTTTCCATTGTCTGTGTCCATGGGGACCGCTGAGAGTACCCCACCGCCAGGGTTACCATGTCCGTGTTGGGCCAAGAGGTGCAGCACGTCGTCGGTGTGGGACGCCAGATCCCTTATGCTGCCATACTGCGAAGGGATTTTCCGTTGTTCTGGGCTCTATGGAAGAGTGATATGCCTTACCTTAGGGGTGGACAACGATCGGGCCCAGTGCCCGAAGATCCCGATGCGGGGGTACCAGCCGTAGGGGTCACCACATCACCTGTAGAGTGTCATCCCGATAGGTTTCCCCTAGAGGTGCTGGCAGGCGAATCTGTGGAAACCCCGTCCATCCCGGACCTGGAGGTATCCCGTGACACGTTCGGGACCGCCCAGCTCCAGGATCCGACATTATTGCGGGCGAGGGAAGGGGTTACAGTGGTAAATGGGGTGGCTCAGCACCCAGGCGCCGACTTGGTGTTTCCCCATTTGGCTTTTAACCAGGACCTGCTGTACAGTGTGAACAAGGTGCAGCAGGAGGTAGTGGAGCAGCTGGTGGTACCCCAGCCATACCGCCGTATGGTACTGGACTTAGCCCACTCCCATGTTCTGGGAGGACATTTGGGTGTAAAAAAAAAAACAAGAGCGGATTCTGCAAAGGTTCTATTGGCCCGGGGTTTATGAGGAGGTCAAAAGGTTTTGTCAATCCTGTCCAGTGTGTCAGATGACAAGCCCCCAGCCCCACTATCGCAGTCCCCTAGTGCCCATGCCCATCATCGAGGTTCCCTTTGAAAGAATAGGGATGGATCTGGTAGGCCCCATAAAAAAGTCGGCCAGAGGGCATCAGCATATCTTGGTGGTCCTAGACTACGCCACCAGATATCCTGAAGCGATCCCCCTACGTCATACCTCGGCTAAGCTCATAGCCAAAGAGCTCATGGGTATGTTTGCAAGAGTGGGGATTCCGAAAGAGATCCTGACCGACGAAGGGACCCCCTTCATGTCTAAGGTGACGAGGGAGCTCTGCAAGCTTTTAGGGGTTAAACGGTTGCACACGTCCGTGTACCATCCTCAAACCGATGGACTGGTGGAGCGGTTTAACAAAACCTTAAAAACTATGCTCAAAGAACCGTAGCCAAAGACGGAAAGGATTGGGACCTGTTGCTGCCGTACGTATTGTTTGCAGTGCGAGAAGTGTCCCAGGCATCTACGGGGTTCTCGCCCTTCGAGCTATTATACAGTCGACGTCCAAGGGGTTGCTGGACATCGCTAAAGAGGCGTGGGAGCAACAGCCCACCCCACACAAGAGCCTCATAGAGCATATAGAAAAGATGCAGGACAGCATAGAGACAGTCCTACCAATCGTCCGGGAACACATGGAGGCCGCCCAACTGGCACAGAGCCGGGTATACAACCGGAGTGCACAGGTCAGGACATTTAACCCGGGTGACCGGGTACTAATGCTAGTCCCCACCATTGACAGTAAGTTTTTGGCACGGTGGCAAGGTCCCTACGAGGTGAAAGAGAAGGTAGGGCCAGTAAATTACAGGATATCCCAGCCAGGACGGCGGAAGCCAGAACAGGTATATCATGTAAATTTACTGAAGTCGTGGAGAGATAGGGAGAATCTCGTTGGGGATGGCCCAAGCACTGTCTTGACTGCGGGGAAGATCCCCGCCCCACCGGAGGTCCCGGAGGGCACCTCCACAGTAAAGATAGCTGGTGGACTGTCGCCCAAACAAGCTCAGGAAGCCAAAGAGTTCGTGAGTCGAAATAGGGACGTGTTCTCTGATCTTCCTGGTCGAACTTCAGTAGTCCGACATGACATCGTCACCGAGCCCCACGTCAGGGTACGGTTGAAGTCATATCGGGTACCGGAGGCCCGACGACAGGCCATTTCAGAAGAAGTAAAGTCCATGTTTAGGAGTCATTGAGGAGTCCAGAAGCGAGTGGGCCAGCCCCATAGTCCTCATCCCAAAACCTGACGGTACTCTACGCTTCTGCAATCACTTTAGAAAGCTCAACGAGGTGTCGAAATTAGATACCTACCCCATGCCTCGGGTAGACGAGCTCATAGAACGGCTAGGGAAAGCTCGCTATTTCTCGGTCCTCATACACGCGCGTTCACAGGAAATCTCGCATCTCGCGAGATGGCGCACCGGCACGTCAAGGAGGAATAACCCGGCCCCCACAGGACGCATCCCTGCGTTAGGCGGTCGGGTAGTGGTTAAGAAACACACATTTATATACTAGTTTCTCTCCCCCGAATTTTTCAAAAAATCTGCGAACTTCAAATTAAAAGAATCTTTCCTGGTTGCTCATCTCTAGTTTGGGTTGTGGTACCACTTTGGGTAAAACTTATGTTCACATTTGGGAATATTAGAGAACTTGGAGTGAGTACCAGATGTAGGTCTAATCGCTGACGTGAGAAACCCAAATATAGTTTGTTTGAAAACATTAGGAATTTTAAGACACCACACAAAGAACTACATAACAAATGACACTTGTACAAACGAAAAATGATCTACTAGGCCAACAAAAGTGACCAAAGAAATCTGGGCATAAACGCCTAATTTGGCGTGGTGACCCTATGTGGTGTAGTAGAAGCCTTAGATTCAAGTACCCCAAGAAACCTGTACATGCAGAGGAAACTAAAATAACCAACTTAACTAAGAAGTGGTCACCTTAACTTTGAGGCATAAGGTGTTAGGAAAAGAAAAAAAAAAGAGAAAAGCAAAGAATAAACAAAATGCTAGCCCTATTAAAAGGAAGTCACAATCCTCATTAACCTCTGGAAATGGTGAAATGCAGAAAACTCCTGTGTTCAGTCAGGTCCTGGTGCCAGATGAGGATGGGGTCTGGTTCCTGCGGTACAACGCAAATTTGACCCATTGCCATCCCTCACATTGTGGGAGACCTGGAGGGAGACTTGATTTAGGCCAATCTGAGAGAAAAACCATGAGCCGGTAGAAAGTCTTGAGAAAGTTTGGAAGATCGCCTAGAAACCAGAAGCTTGCTGATTTTTCATTCTGTGAAGCATATAGTTGGAAAAGGAATCCCCATCTGTAGGGAATAACTTTGTCTCGGAGGGGGAGAGAAGGGGTCTGCGTGCTTTACGTAGTTGGAGGGTATGCCTTGATAGGATCACCATTATAGCAATGAACTTGAGGTCTGACTGTTCTCGTGCTGCTTTCAGGATGGCCTTGTATACAGTAAAGAAGGAGGCATAGTCTCTGGATGCGGCGTTTGTTATGGCGTTGTCTGTTTTCCAGATTGTCTAAAGGCACCATCACGTTCGATAACTCTGAAGCTTGTTCTTGTATGGTGCTGGAACGATCTTCAAATTGAGAAAGAATCGTCTCATAGCCCTTATTAACCCCCTCCACCCTCTGCATGACATGTTGCACATACCATAACTACTTCCCATTCCTTCAAATGTACCACCTCCAGCCTGTTTCTTGTTAAGGATAGCTCTTGAAGGTTCTTTCCAGCATCAGGTATCCCCTTCCTCGGGACTGGAAGAATCCGGTTCTGATGCAGCCACTGACTGTATGTCACAGCATTGAAGCCACGCACCTTTGTCAGTACTCACTTTACTCTAATCAATAAAGCTATGTTCACATCATGTTTTTGTCCTACTTTTAACACTTATGTATGATGTATATGTTAAACTGAAGCCCCAGGTAGATGTACAGTGTACTATGCTTTTGCATCCTTTTTTTCCCAACATGCATGTTAAATATGAGACACAAACATCCCCTAAAGATAGGAATGATGTTCACATTTATTATGGGCTTCCTTTGGCTATGGCATTTTTCATTAGAGTGTTTTATTCGGATTCCCCTCAATTGATTCAGACTCTACACATTTTTGACTTTATTTTTTTTATTTTTTTCTGTTTTTTATGGTTGAAGTTCATATGGCTATTATGCCACACTTTTTTTCTGCCAACTGTGGGTGCCTAACACGCCCTTGTCTTTACCTTGTGACATGTTATTCTTTGCAACATTACTATTTGTTATGCTCCAAGGTGATACCATCTGTAGTCTGACATCTGTCCATCACCTTCCACTATCTTCTCATTATGGTTATTTAGATTGTTTCTCTTAAAGCTAAGGTGCTTAATTCTCCATAAAATTCTCTTAAACAGGGAGCTGATATACTCTGCTTTCAGGAGACTCATTGAAATTCTGAGGATCTGTGTAGATTTAACCATACTCTATTTCCTCATGTGTTTTCGGCTCCAGGCATACACAAGAAAAGAGGTGTCATTATTGCGAATAGGGTTGTTTCGGGTATTGAACTTTCAATACCCAATCAATACTTTTTTGCCAGTGTCGATTTAGTATCGGAATGTTCGTTTTTTCGATACTAGACTGCGCGGTCTAGTATCTCCTGTAAGAACACGGCATGTGCAGCGCTCAGCACACACTGTGTTCCCTGAGGCCGTAGATAGTGGAGAAGGAGGGAGGTAGGGATTCCCTCCCTCCGATGACGCGGCCGCCGATGATTAGTGCGGGAGGAGGGACATGGTAAGAGAGAACTGCTGCGCCGGGCGAACGGCAGCAGCCTCCTCCTCCTGTGTGCTCCTCCGCTGTGAGACCTGAACGCCTGCCGCTCTGCCCCCATCCTGCCCACACAATGATTATTAGCCTTTAATACAGATACAGGAGGTGGGTGCCGGCGGTATCCGCCTCCTGTATCTCCATTAAAGGCTAATTATTGTGTGGGCAGTGCGACCCCCCCCCCCACCCCATATTAAACTCAATGAGTGGGCAGGGCGCCCTAAATCCCGCCTCCCCTCCCAGTATTAAAGTATTTAGAGCATTGGTGGCAGTGGCCACAGGGTCCCGTCCATTGTTGGCAGTGGCTGTTCTCCATGGCAGCCAGGGCTTCAGTAGCGTCCTGGCTGCCATGGTAACCGATCGGAGCCCTACATTGCGATCGGTTACCATAGCAGCCAGGACGCTACTGAAGCCCTGGCTGCCATGGGGGCTCCCTGCTGCTGTGTGCACAGAGCACGGGGCAGCAGGGAAATATGAAGTCCTATTCACCCTGATAGAGATCTATTAGGGTGAAAAGGACGAGGGATGAAAAGATCAAAGGTTCTACCCCTAAGGGGGGAAATAATTATTAAAGAAAAAGGTTAAAAAAAAAAACACCAAAATATTGAATATAAATTGCCGCCTTTCACAATTTTACATATAAAATATATAAACATATCACATATCGCCATATCTAAAGTCCAAACTGTTAAAAAAATAAATAAATATGCGGTGAACGTTGCAACAGAAAAGTAAAAATAAAAAACGCGAAATTCGCAAATATTTTTACGTTTTTTGGGAGTTTTTTTTTTCTTTCGCGTGGTATCGAATGGTATCGAGTATCGCAATACTTTTTTATGGTATCGAAATTGAATCAAAATTTTGGTATCGAAACAACTCTAATTGAGAATAAAAACACTGTTGCTTTTTCTTTTTTTGTTTTATTATGTCTCATCAATAATGCACCATATACTCTAGTGCAGTGGTGGCAAACATATGGCCCTGAAAAAGTTCTATGGTGTACCAATATGCCCTTAGACTTCTTCTGCGATTCATCAGCGCAGGGAGCACTATGACTACTGAATGTAGGCAAGCTATTATAGTGGTCACTGAAAAAAAGACTAAAATAGTTGATTTCAGTGAAGCCCACTGTGGGAATCTGGATTCCTGGTTGACCAACAAAATCAGGAATCATGGGCTGAAAATTCTCTGGGGTACACCATCCAAGTTCACCGGTAGGGCGGCTCATCTGGTGGGCCGGAAAACTAGTACGAGCCCCAGAGCTGCTCATACTAGGGTGGGCCACAGGGTCCCTAGCATGGCGGTCCCCTTGCTCCACCTGGCGGCATCTCGGCCACCTTGGGGGCTCATCATCATCGCTAGATGATGAGGAGGATGTGGATGACAAAAGGAACGTGGGGTCATCCTCGTCCTCACTGGGGCTCTGGGACTCGGAGGCAAGGTGGGCGTATGCCTCCTCGGCCGAGAACGTCCGGCGGGCCATAAGGGAGTGTGTGTGTGCGTGCGTGGAAACATTTATTCAGTGTGCATGCGTGTGGGGGCATGGGTGTTCCTGGACTTTTCCCAAAACCTAACAGAAAAAATAAATAAATAAAGCCAAAAAATAACTAAAAAACAAAAAATGTATTCAAACTGCGGATCCCAGACACCCGATCAGGGTAAAGCAACAGTTAACTTTTTTTATTAACTCTAAACTCTCCCCAAGTCTCCCTGCCTGGCCTAAATCGTTCCCTAACCTGTCCCTAACCTACCTTCTACTGCCAGATGGCACTTTGGAGGGTCACAGGGGAGTGTTGGGGTGCTGGGCTCTGGAGATCCATGACGTGCTGCTCCTCTCCTCTCTCCCAGACGAAGTATGTAGCAGGAGAGGAGAGCAGGAGTTAACCCCCGCCCGCCCTTTAAGCAATCGGATTCAATCCTGTGAGGTGATGTCACCATCACCTCACAGGATCTAAGGATGATGATTGGTGGTATGTTATCATCACGGATCATCATCCTATTCTGGGTTATCGGGTCACAAGAGACCCGAATAACCCAGAAACACAGCAAACAATTGACCTGCGGTTTGCTGCAATCGCCGATATGGGGGGGTCACAGGACCCCCCTTGGGCATTGTGACAGAGTGCCTGCCGAATGATTTCAGCAGGCACTCTGTTCCGATCATCCCGCACTGCATGGCGGTGATCGGAACTACACAGGACGTACCGGTACGTCCTGTGTCCTTAAGTACCAAGACATCAGGGCGTACCAGTACGTTCTATGTTCGTAACAGGTTACATAGTAACATAGTATACAAAACCGAAAAAAGACATTTGTTGATCCAGTTCGGCCTGTTTCCTATAAGTTGATCCAGAGGAAAGCAAAAAAAAACTGTGAGGTAGAAGCCAATTTTCCCCACTTAAGGAGAAAAAAATTCCTTCCCGACTCAAGTCAGGCAATCAGAATAACTCCCTGGATCAACGACCCCTCTCTAGAAGCTATAACCTGTAATATTATTACACTCCAGAAATACATCCAGTACCCTCTTGAATTCCTTTATTGTACTCACCATCACCATCTCCTCAGGCAGAGAGTTCCATAGTCTCACTGCTCTTACCGTGAAGAATCCTTTTCTATGTTTGTGTACAAACCTTTTTTTCTCCAGACGCAGAGGATGTCCCCTCGTCACAGTCCTGAGGATAAATAGATGATGGGAGAGATCTCTGTACTGACCCCTGATATATTTATACATAGTTATTAGATCTCCCCTCAGTCGTCTTTTTTCTAAAGTGAATAACCCTAATTTTTAAAACCTTTCAGGGTACTGTAGTTGCCCCATTCCAGTTATTACTTTAGTTGCCCTACTCTGAACGCTCTTCAGCTCTGCTATGTCTGCCTTGCTCAAGGGAGCCCAGAACTGTACACAGTACTCCATGTGTGGTCTGACTCGTGATTTGTAAAGTGGTAGGACTATGTTCTCATCACGGGCATCTATGCCCTTTTTGATGCAACCCATTATCTTATTGGCTTTGGCAGTAGCTGCCTGACACTGGTTTTTACAGCTTAGTTTGCGGTTTATTAAAATTCCTAGATCCTTTTCCATGTCAGTGTTACCATTTAGTATGTACGGGTGACTTGCATTATACCTTCCGATGTGCACAACTTTACATTTGTCAGTGTTAAAGGATAACTGTCACATTTAGACCCTAACTTCAGTTTTCATATATGTAGTTACTAATATGATAATATTCCTGAATCAATAACTATTAGACTTACTTACCCCTTATTTAATAAGATTCAGCCCTTAGCAACCAGTCTGCATAAAACTACAACTTCACTATTCTATTAAAATGGCCGCCCTCAGCCCTGAGGCTAATCCATAGGACGCCCGCAGTGAAGTTAGTGAAGACCAGCTCTGTACAGTTAAATTTCCAGGTCTGGCTGAAGCTTTCAGTCCTCTCCTACAAGTTCTCCTCTTATCAGATAAGGCTTTCATTTATACACTGAGCAGCCGGCATATCTCCCTGGGCTCTACATTGTCCAGCACTGCTAAGGGAGTGTCTGCCAAGCACAGGCATGTGGAGAAGTTCACACACACAGCCCAGCAGTGTTATCTCCTGTCAGGAAGAACCTGGCTTTTTATACATTCCCTTACAATGTTTACTCACTATCAGTTCCCAGTGCACGCAGCCAGCGTGCTCCGTCCTCATCTGGTAGACGGAAGGAGCATAGCAACCTGATTTTATCTCAGGTAACAATAGCCAATACTGGGGACTTTTAGGTGGCTTTTAGGGGTTATTTATTAAACAATCAGAAATTAAAACAGGACCAACAAGGTGATATTAATCACCAAAATCCAATAGTAAAAAAAAAAAAAATTTGACAGTTATAATTTAAACCACATCTGCCATTTCTCTGCTCAAGCCTGCAATCTATCCAGATCCCTCTGTAGCAGAAAACTGTCCTCTTCAGTGTTAATTATTTTACATAGTTTAGTGTAAAATGTAAAAATTGATATTTTACTGTGCAAGCCTTCTACAAGATCATTAATAAATATATTGGAGAGAATAGGGCCCAGTACTGACCCCTGAAGGTACTCCACTAGTGACAGTGACCCAATCTGAGTGTGCACCGTTAATAACCACCCTCTGTTTTCCATTACTGAGCCAGTTACTTAACCACATACAGACATTTTCTCCCAGTCCGAGCATTCTCATTTTATATACTAACCTTTTATGAGGTACAGTGTCAAATGCTTTGGAGAAGTCCAGATATATACGACATCCATTGAGTCTAGCACTTACCTCCTCATAGAAACTGATTAAATTTGTTTAGCATGACTGATCCCTGATGAAGCCATGCTGATATGGCGTTATTTTCTTATTTTCTTTGAGATAGTCCAAGATAGCATCTCTTAAAAAAACTTCAAAAAGTTTACCAACAACAGATGTTAAACTTACCGGCCTATAATTTCCAGGCTCTGTTTTTGGACCCTTTTTGAATATTGGCAACACATTTGCTATGCGCCAATCCTGTGGAACATTCCCTGTCAGTATAGAGTCCGTAAATATCAGAAATAAGGGTCTGGCTATGACATCACTTAATTCCCTTAGGAAACGGGGGTGTATGCCACCCGGTCCTGGCGATTTGTCTATTTTAATCTTTTTAAGTCACTGTTGTACTTCTTCCTGGGTCAGACAGGGCACTTTTAATGGGGAATTTACTTTTACATTCTGCATTTCATCTGACAGTTTATTTTCCTCAGTGAATATAGTGGAGAAAAAAATATTTAATAGTTTTGCTTTATCCCCGTCGCTCTCTGCAACACCCCCCTCATTGCTGTGTAGAGGGCCGACTCCTTCAGATTTATATTTTTTACCATTTATATAATTGAGGAACATTTTAGGGTTAGTTTTACTCTCTTTGGCAATTAATCTCTCGGTCTCTAATTTGGCAATTTTTATTAGTTTTTTACATATTCTATTTTTTTCCTTTTACTTTATCAGTGCTTCCTGGCTCCCCTCCTGTTTGAGTGATTTATATGCTTTCTTTTTGTCATTTATTGCTATCTTTACGGTTCTATTTATCCACATTGGTTTCTTATTGTTTCTTAGCCTTTTATTCCTATAAGGTATGTACCTCTCACAATTAGATGTTACAATGCTTTTAAAAATCTCCCATTTTATGGTTGTATTTTTATTTTTGAGGAGTTTGTCCCAGTTAGTTAGGCCTATGGCCTCGCTTAGTTGGATAAATTTAGCTTTTTTGAAGTTTGGTATTTTTAATTCCTCCCGTTAGAAACTCTCGTTTGAGGTTATTGGAAGGTTATTACTTTATGGTCACTATTTCCTAGGTGTCCCCCAACCTGCACATCTGTTGTTCTATCAGGTCTATTGTTTAAAACTAAGTCCAGTATGGCGTCCCTCTAGTTGGGTCCTGAACCAGTTGGGAAAGGAAATTGTCTTTGGCTATTGCCAAGAACCTGTTTCCTTTATGGGATGTACAGGTTTCAGTTTCCCAGTCTATATCTGGGTAGTTGAAGTCCCCCATAATAACGACTTCATTATGATTTGCCACCTCGTCTATCTTGTTTAGTAGTAGATTTTCTGTGGACTCTGGTATATTAGGTGGTTTATAATAAACTCCTATTAGTAATTTATTATTGTTTTTGCCTCCATGTATTTCTACCTACAGTGACTCCTCAGTTATTCCCACTATGTCATATTCCTTCTCACAAATCACTAGTTCCAGTTCACCAGTCTTGTTAGTCAGGCTTCCGGCATTAGTATACATACATTTGAGAGGTTTATGTGTATTTTTTACCCTACACCTTTCATTCTGAACTGTTCTAGTCCCCCCCTTCCATTCCTTCCCCAGTCACACTACCTTGTAACCGGTCTCTATCTGCACTATCTTCCCCTCCTATAATGTAATTACCCCCCCCCCCCAGTCCCTAATTTAAACACTCCTCCAACCTTCTAGCCATCTTTCTCCCCAACACAGCTGCCCCTTCCCCACTGAGGTGCAGCCTGTCCCTACGATAAAGCCTGTAGCCGCCAGAGAAGTCGGCCCAGTTCTCCAGGAACCCAAACCCCTCCTTCCTACACCAGTTCTTGAGCCACTTGTTAACCTCTCTTATCTCCCGCTGCCTTTATTCTGTGGTTCGTGGTACAGGCAGTATTTCAGAAAATACTACTTTTGAGGTCCTTGCCCTAAGCTTTTGACCTAAATCTCTGAAATCATTTTTAAGGACTCTCCACCTACCTCTAACTTTGTCATTGGTTCCGATATGGACCATGACTGCTGGATCTTCTCCAGCCCCTCCCAGTAATCAGCGATGTGTCAAACTCTAGCGCCGGAAAGGCAACACACTGTTCAGTGATCCTGATCTTTGTGACAGATCGCCCTATCTGTTCCTCTAATAATGGAGTACATCTTTGTCTAGATATGTTTATCACTTAGAAGCCACAATAAAGTTATTATATAGATCAAATATGGCGAACCTTTTAGAGACAGAGTGTCCGAACTGTAACCCAAAACCCACTTATTTATCGTAAAGTGCCAACACAGCAATTTAACCTGAATACTGAAAAATATCGGCCAAGTTAAGCTGTGCGGGCTTGGCAACGTTACGCACCACCCACACAGAGCTGCATGTCCACAGTGGGGGCTCTGAGTGCCCCTTCTGGCACGTGTGCCATAGGTTCGCACCACTTGGATACATAGTATTATATGCCCTCTCGACTTTCTAAGGTTTACCCACCAGTTTCCAATCTCTGCTAGTGTTGTTCCCAAGTTATGGGCATATTTGGTGGTGTTGTGAAGGGATACAGAGGTTTCGGCGCTCCATTGACCACTTGTTACACAAGATAATTCAAGAACCAGTTCTGTGGGGACTTGAAGTTGCTTTACGATCTTGGGATACTTATTATTTAAAAACTAAATAAAAAGGGCTCTAGCTCCTATGTAGGCATGTCTTTCCGGAAATATGTCTTAATGTGTCATCAAAAAATGACCTGCTGTTTAAGTCACTTTTTTACGTCTAACATATTTTAAAATAAATTGTTGATGATGTTATTTTTAATTTTTCATGTCCCTTTTTATATGTAAACTAAAACCAAAAATCCTGAAGTATTTGTACTGGCCACTATGTCTAATAATTGGCACCACTACTTTTTGTATAGATTACTTTACTGCATTTAACTTATTCTAATCCTGTCTGTAATGATATCACATCTGGTTATACATAAGATAGGATCCACCATTCACAAGGTCACAGGGCATACCTATAAAACTTACTTATGTACTGTATTTTTCGCCCCATAAGACGCACTTTTTCCCCCCCAAAAGTGGGGGGAAAATAATGTTGATCTTATAGGGCGAATGCGGCAAACACTGATACACCGCCGCGCTGCTGAACAGCGCAGCTGGTCTGTGCAGCTTCAGAGAGCCGTGCCGAATGGTAGGAAGTCCGCTCAAACCATCCAATAACAAAACTCTTTGCTGTAAGAAGCTTTGTTATTGGTTGTTTCAGGTAGCAGCAGCATTGCTGCGCTTCCTGTGCCAATAACAGTGCGCCCTTTGCTAATGAAAGGCAGGGGAAAGTCTAAACCTAAGTAAAATGGCCTAAACAAGTGTCTATGATATTTGTACAGGTGTTATTGCGACCTTTGACCCTCACAGTCCCCTAAGCTGAACATCATTGAAAATCTGTGGCTATACCTGAAAAGAGCAGTGCATACAAGACGGACCAGGAATCTCTCAGAACTGAACTTTTGCAAGGAAGAATGGATACAAATCCCTCAATCAAGAACTGAAGGTATCTTGACTGGCTAAAAAAACATTTACAAGCTGTAATACTTACCAAAGGGGGTGCTACTAGGTACTAACCATGGAGAGTGAACATAGTTTAGCTTTGGACCCTTTTTATTTTTTTGTTATTTTGAAATTGTAAAAAATTAAAATAATTTGATTAATAACTTTTCATTTTGATTAAAATGAAATAACTTGATTAATGCTTCACAGCAACAGAAATTTTGACCAGGGGTGATCACATTTTTGTTTGGCACTGTGTGTGTGGGTGTGTATATTGTCATGTCTTTTCATAAGTATATAAACATTTATACATTATTATTAGAATGTGTATTCATGGCCTATAAGAAGCCATGTTGTACTTATGTTCACCTTCCTGTATGAACCTTCATTGTGGAAAAGAAAAAAATGGGTTCAAGGGAAGGTTCTTCCTGGCAGATGTGTGCCTTTCTAAGGGAGTAATTTTACCTCATCACTAGGCTATGAGCCGAGATAAGGTTCTTCCTGGCACACACCTGGGATACCTATATAATGAGGTTTAATAATGAGACAAACATATAATGTCTGTTTAGTCATATAGTGGATCGTATTTAGTTAATCAATATATCACATGTGTTGTTTTATATTGCTTCACATATTGGTTTTATTTTGTTACATGTTATAATCGTATATTAACGTATATATATCCTTTGTGTGTATCACCAGAAGCGTGTATTCCTGAGGTATATAGGAAAGCATGCTCAGTTGGATTTCTGCTAATGAGAAGTTGCTCAGAAAAGTTGTGTTATTTTCAAAAGATAAAGCACCTGTGAAACCCAAAAACCCACACATTTGTTGGCTATGTTTTAGATGTATGACGTGAGAATAGTTATACTAGTTTCTGGGAATCTAGGGTTTTAATTGCTTCAAGTGTCAGGAGGGTATGCCTCCCTTTTGATGTACGTCCCAGGTGGTGGATGTTTACCACTTAACATGAAGTCACATTATATAAATTTAACTCTTAAAAGTTTCACATTTACAGATTACAGATTACACAACATTGCCACCTAGGTACGGGCAGGTAACATTACACCATTCACCACAAAGCATTTTGGGTAATGTATGATCTCACAGTACCATTACCATATGTGCACACCCCCTGGTTTGGTTGGAAGACTGTTATCTAAAGGGGTGTATTCTTTTGATAAGTCTGTGAATATTAATCATAGACAGGATGAAAGATGTTTATGTATTTAGTACTTATGTATAATAAACTCACATATATTTTTGCATAGACAAATGGTACCTTGTTTTCTTTACTAGTTGCACACAATAATTAAGATTCTCGCCAACTAGCTGAGAGGTTATTATGTCGCCCTCTCCTCAGTAGGATCAATAACTTTGATATTTTTTCGTTTGATCCTCTCTTTTGTTTTGTTTTTTGTATATAAAGAATCTTGCGCTTTATATCCGCGACAATATGTGTGTTGTAAGAGGGCGCAAGGTTCCGTCGTCGACGGAAGGTACGTGTCACCGAGGTTCCTGGCCTCGGTGAGATAAGAGCCGGATTTTTTGTGTGTCAGCAGCAGCTAGTGCTGTTTGACACATTGATATTTAGTATGGCTACAAAGCCAATCCGGGCCGGCTCTTATTGGGAATAGTCAAGTGTTGGGTGGGAGACTATTCCCCACGGTCCAGGCCGGACTTTTTCCGGGCCTTTAAAAAAGCAGCCACCTCAGCAGGTGGTAGGTGATTATCCTGGAAGCTGCTGGTGTTGCTGTGGAGCTCTAAGAGCTGAGAGCAAGAGTCTGCAAACAGGCGTGCAGTCTACCTGGAAGCCGCCGGTGGAAACTTTGCGTGGCCGAGCTAACTGCCAGGTGTGAACTAACACCGACCACTCAGGTGACCTTGCTGTGGGACTGATGTTTTTGCCGTGTGTTTTGCCTTGTATGAACAAGCACTAAAGACGGTTTCTGTTTTGCCTTGTGTGAACAAGCACTAAAGACTGTTTCTGTTTTGCCGAGTGTGAATAAAACACTTCTGCTTTACCCAGAGAACTGTGTACCTTGCCTCTATACTGCGTCCGCAAGCCTGTCTACCAGAGCAATTCCCCACATTTGGTGTCGGATGCGGGCATGCGCAGTGAGGCTGGCCTGAACCCTGAAACTTTTTGTTTTTGCTGTGTTGGACTGCATGTCATATATCAGGCCTGCAACTTTTGTGGTTTCTGGCAACATGGAGGCTGCTGTGAAAGCTCTCATGGAGGCTAACGTACAGCAGCAACAGGCTAATGAGTTACAGCAAAAAAGACACGAGGAGGCTATGTGTGCACAGCAGCAGACGAACAATCTCCTAATGCAGCAGCTGATAGCCTTGCAGGAGTCGGTGCGAACGTCCCAGCAAGGGGTTGCAACCACGACAGCCCCGACTGTGTCTACCGCCAGGGACAAAGTCTGATCCGCCCTGAGGAAAATGGGTCCAGAAGATGATATAGAGGCATTCCTGACGGTGTTTGAAAGAACCGCCGAGCAAGAGAGGCTGCCATTGGAGCAATGGGCTGAGGTGGTGGCGCCTTTTCTGGTGGGGGACGCAAAAAAGGCCTATTTTGACCTCAGCTGCGAGGAGGCAAAGGACTATGAGAGGCTAAAAGGTGAGGTGTTGGCCAGGTTGGGAGTAAACACCTATGTGCGAGCGCACAGAGTGTGTCAGTGGGTGTTTTCCGAGTCCCGACTCATCCGGTCACAAGCCTATGACTTACTTCACCTAGTAGAAAAATGGCTCCAGCCTGAACTGTTGAGCCCTTCTCAGATGGTTGAAAGGGTCGTGGTCGACAGGTTTGTGCATACCCTTCCGAGAGCCATACAGCGCTGGGTGGGACAAGGCGATCCAGGCAACCTGGAACAACTGGTTAGCCTGGTGGACAGGTATATGGCCACTCAGGATTTGTTGAAGGACTCTGCGGTACTATCGAAGTCACGTCAGCCCCAGTTGCCGACTCGGGATCCTGGAAAAGGGATCCTACCTCATAAGGAGGGGAGTGGATCTCCGGTCCGTGGGAGGAATACCCTGGGGAGGAGGGAGGCTGCGGGGGTCAGATGTTGGCATTGTCAGGACTGGGGACATGTGGCCGCCAACTGCCCTAGGCCATCCGAACCCATGGACTGCGGGTTCGCTCGCCGGTCCTCTCTTTTTGCCCAACCAGTGTATATAGCTGACCCCCTGCTGGCCGCGGACACCCCTCCGATGTGTGACATCATGGTTAATGGACACTCCGTGCAGGCCCTGCTGGACTCTGGGAGCCTGGTAACTCTGGTCCATGAGTCGTTGGTAACGGAAAAACTCCCAGAAGGGCGAACCCTTACCATTGTCTGTATACATGGGGATCGCCGGGAGTATCCCACTACTAAGATTACCCTGACGGTGGGTGGGAGAGAGGTGCCACATGTTGTGGGAGTGGGGAGACGGCTCCCTTATGCCGCAATATTGGGGAGGGACTTTCCCCTGTTCTGGTCTTTGTGGAACGGGTTGCCTACCTGTGGGGAAGAAAAATGTCCGGGTCCCAAACCTGAGGCAGAGGCACCAGCAGTAGGGGTGACCACTACATCTGTGATAGAGGAGGAGACAACCCCACTGAGTGTGAGGTGGGAGACATGGAGGGCTTGCCACCGGGGCCTGAGTTGGCAGACCTCAATGTCTCCGGAGAAAATTTTGGGACCGCGCAACACCGGGACCAAACCCTAGCCAGGGCCTGGGAGAACGTTGTGATAATTGATGGTAAACCCCAAAAACCTGGGGCTGAGTTAATATTTCCCGTTTTGTTGTTCACCAGGAAATGTTGTATCGGGTGAACAAAATCCGGGGTGAGCTTATTGAACAGTTGGTGGTGCCCACGGCGTATCGCAAGCTCGTTATAGAGCTTGCCCACCAACATGTTCTTGGGGGACACTTGGGATGGCAGAAAGCCCAGGACCGCATACTGCAGCGGTTTTATTGGCCCAGTGTGTTCAAGGAGGTAGAAAATTATTGTAAGTCCTGTCCAACCTGTCAGGTAAATAGCCCCCAGCCACATTTCCGTAGTCCTCTGGTACCTCTACCAATCATAGAGGTACCATTTGAGCGAATCGCTATGGATCTAATAGGGCCCATACCAAAGTCCGCTAGGGGCCACCAACACATTCTGGTCGTTCTCGATTACGCCACTCGGTATCCGGAGGCGGTGCCCCTGCGACATACATCAGCTAAGCTCATAGCTAAGGAGTTAATGAAAATGTTTTCCCGGGTGGGCCTGCCTAAGGAGGTTCTGACAGACCAAGGGACCCCTTTTATGTCCAAGGTTATGAGGGAACTGTGTAAATTGCTGCGTATTAAACAGTTGCGGACGTCCGTTTACCATCCGCAAACAGACGGTCTCGTCGAAAGGTTTAACCAAACTTTAAAAAATATGTTAAAAAGGGTGGTGTCTAGAGATGGGAGGGACTGGGACCTGCTTCTGCCCTATCTCATGTTCGCAGTGCGAGAGGTGCCCCAGGCCTCTACTGGGTTCTCCCCCTCGAACTGCTTTATGGCCGACACCCTCGGGGCCTGTTAGACATCGCCAAGGAAGCGTGGGAACAACAACCCGTCCCCCACAAAAGTGTCATTGAGTATGTCACCCAGATGCAGAAACGGATGGAAAGGGTGTTGCCGCTGGTCCGGGAACATATGGAGGCAGCGCAACAAGCCCAGAGTAGGGTGTATAATCGTCAGGCTCGGGTACGGGATTTCAATCCGGGAGATCGGGTTTTGGTTCTGGTACCTACCCTTGACAGCAAGTTCCTAGCTAGGTGGCAGGGGCCCTATGAGGTGATCGAGAAGGTAGGGGAAGTAAATTACAAAGTACACCAGCCAGGGGGGCAGAAGCCAGAGCAGGTGTACCATGTGAATTTACTAAAGCCGTGGAAAGATAGGGACTCGTCCGACAACAGCCCCCATCCAGGGCTTCTAGGTGAAAAGGGTCCAGCCCCACAGTTTGAGGCCTGTGAAGCAGTAACCACAGTAAAAATTGCAGACAGCCTGTCTTCCGAACAAGTTCATCAGTCGGAACACGGATGTGTTCTCGGACCTCCCTGGCCGCACTTCCCTCATCCAACATGATATCGTCACGGAGCCTCAGGCCAAGATCCGGTTAAAACCATACCGGGTACCCGAGGCTCGGCGACGGGCCATCGCGGAGGAAGTGCAATTAATGTTGAAGCTCGATGTCATTGAGGAGTCGAAAAGTGAATGGGCGAGTCCCATAGTCCTAATACCCAAGCCAGATGGGACGTTGCGGTTCTGCAACGATTTTCGCAAGTTAAATGAAGTGTCCAGGTTTGATGCATATCCCATGCCCCGGGTAGACGAGCTTGTTGAGAATTTAGGGCAAGCCCGTTATTTTTCTGTGCTAGACCTCACTAAAGGGTACTGGCAGGTACCCTTAACGGAGTCGGCCAAGGAAAAAACTGCTTTTGTTACCCCACAGGGCCTGTATCATTATAAGGTATTACCCTTTGGCCTGCATGGCGCCCCCGCCACCTTCCAAAGGTTAATGGACATTGTGCTGCGACCTCATCGTCGATACGCCTCGGCCTACTTAGATGATGTAGTCATCCACAGCACCGACTGGGAAAGCCATTTGCCCAAAGTGCAGGCGGTAGTGGATGCCCTTAGAAAAGCTGGACTAACTGCTAATCCAAAAAAGTGTGCAATTGGGTTAGAAGAGACCAAGTATCTGGGGTATGTCACTGGGCGGGGAGTTATCAAGCCGCAGGTAAATAAGATAGAGGCAATACGTAATTGTCCCCGACCGGTCACCACCAGGCAGGTAAAATCGTTCCTGGGGATTGTAGGGTACCACATGAGGTTTGTGCCCCACTTTGCCACGATAGCAGCACCATTGACAGACCTGTTGAAGGGACGAAAGTCCGGAAAGGTTCACTGGAGTGAGAAGGCAGAAGAGGCTTTCTCTGCATTGAAGTCGGCCCTGTGTGGGTCCCCGGTTTTGTTGACACCCGACTTCAACAGTGAATGTATAGTACAGACGGATGCCTCAGAGGTAGGCCTCGGTGCTGTACTGTCTCAGGAAGTCAACGGCGAAGAACATCCCGTTGTCTTCCTGAGCCGTAAGCTCAACCCAGCCGAGACCAGGTATAGCATAGTGGAGAGGGAGTGCCTGGCTATCAAGTGGGCACTCAAGTCTCTCCGCTATTACTTGTTAGGGAGGAAGTTCTGTCTCGTGACCGACCATTCCCCTCTCAAGTGGATGAGCCAGGCCAAGGAGAGGAATGCTCGGGTCACCAGGTGGTTCCTGTCCTTACAGAACTTCAAGTTCTCAGTAGAACACAGGGCAGGCCGCTTGCAGGGTAATGCAGATGCCCTGTCCCGCTTCCACTACATCACATGTGTTGCACCCCCTCAGGGTTGAACAAAGGGGGGGGCATGTAAGAGGGCGCAAGGTTCCGTCATCGACGGAAGGTACGTGTCACCGAGGTTCCTGGCCTCGGTGAGATAAGAGCCGGATTTTTTGTGTGTCAGCAGCAGCTAGTGCTGTTTGACACATTGATATTTAGTATGGCTACAAAGCCAATCCGGGCCGGCTCTTATTGGGAATAGTCAAGTGCTGGGTGGGAGACTATTCCCCACGGTCCAGGCCGGACTTTTTCTGGGCCTTTAAAAAAGCAGCCACCTTAGCAGGTGGGAGGTGATTATCCTGGAAGCTGCTGGTGTTGCTGTGGAGCTCTCAGGGCTGAGAGCAAGAGTCTGCAAACAGGCGTGCAGTCTACCTGGAAGCCGCCGGTGGAAACTTTGCGTGGCTGCCAGGTGTGAACTAACACCGACCACTCAGGTGACCTTGCTGTGGGACTGACGTTTTTGCCGTGTGTTTTGCCTTGTATGAACAAGCACTAAAGACTGTTTCTGTTTTGCCTTGTGTGAACAAGCACTAAAGACTGTTTCTGTTTTGCCGAGTGAATAAAACACTTCTGCTTTACCCAGAGAACTGTGTACCTTGCCTCTATACTGCGTCCGCAAGCCTGTCTACCAGAGCAATTCCCCACAGTGTGTGTGTATATATATATATATAAAAATAAGAGTTATGAACAGCAGCACTCTTTGGGATGCCAGGTGCAAATCACTGTAGGATCCCAGACCAAGGGATCAGCAATAGATAACAAAAAAAGAGAGCAGGCAGCACTCCGGACTTTGTGAAAAAAGCGTGGGATTTATTAACACCCAAAGAACTGCAACGTTTCAGCTCGCCTCAATGGAGCCTTTTTCAAGCCTTGACAAAGGCTTCATTGAGGCGAGCTGAAACGTTGCAGTTGTTTGGAGTGTTAATAAATCCCACGCTTTCATCAAACACTAAATACTGCAACGTTCAGCTCGCTCAATGGAGCCTTTGTCAAGCCTTGACAAAGGCTCCATTGAGGCGAGCTGAAACGTTGCAGTTGTTTGGGTGTTAATAAATCCCACGCTTTTTTCACGAAGTCCGGAGTGCTGCCTGCTCTCTTTTTTTGATATATATATATTTATATATCCCAAGACCCATAACTTTTTTATTTTTCTACAGAGCTGTCTAAGGGCTTGGTCTTTGCTAGGTGATTTTTAGTTTTCATTGGTATCATTATGGGGAATGTAAAACGTTCACCATGCAGCATAAATTACATAATAACTGTATCCTCCAATCGCTTTCACAATATGTACTTCTTACGGACAGCAGTATATTATGCTATCAGTACGTTACTGAAAAACAACCTCTTAGGCATATACTTAGGGCAGACCTAGGGCCCGCATTAGTCTCCCTGCTGCCATGTATAGACAACGGCCACCTGCGATCTTATTCAAAAGGGTATCGATGGCAGACAGAGAGAGCCCCTCCCTCTGAAACCACTTAGATACTATGGTCATTATTGTGAGCAGCATCTAAGGGTTATACAGCCATAATTGCCAATTCTGCAATTTCGGACTGTTAGAGTAGGACACGGCTGTCATTAGAGCTGAGCTCCAGCTCTTTACTGCCCACGAGACCCATTCATTGCTTAAACTAGGCCATCTTAAAAAGCAGAGGCCTAGCCTAAGACCCCTTAGTGACCACTGTAAAAAGCATATTAGTAGACACTAACAGATTGACACAATACAAATACAAAATGCGTTAAGCTGACCATGCTAGTGTCAAAATAATGCAGGCTATATCTGTAAATTTAGCACCTATAGAACAGATAATCAATATCAGATTGGTCTGACTCTTAGCACTCCCATGATCAGGGTGGATAAAAATTAATGATTTAAAAAAAAAAAAAATCAAATCTGAGCAAAATATATTACCATTCAAAGGTTATTCCATCATGTAATAAATATTTTGTTTTTTAATTATGTAAAATAAGGCTGTATATGTTTAATTTTTGGGGGAAATAAATTCCATTAATCCATTCACAATTTTATGCTCTTCCAGAGGTTTTTGTAAGATTATTGGGCAGTTTCTCTGCCTACAAGATATTGTCACAGATGCTTGGTTTACTTTTGCAGTTCTCAAAACTGAATTTGACTCAGCAGAGATCACATGCCTCTTCTTCACAGCAAAAATGTTATAACATGAACAGAGTTGAGAAAAAGACCTTAATCCTAACTTCTACAAACCTATGAATACAGAATCAACCCCTTCTGTGCTAAGTTTAAAGAAGTTCAGTGAATAGAATAGAAACAATATTTTTTCTCCTTCCTAAGTACAACAGAAAAGTTGTCCAAATATGAATGACTAACCTATTAAACTGAGGATAAAAAAATCGAATATGAAAAGTTGTTATTCTAAATATCTTCATCTACTTGCATATTAATAGTTATACCAGCAAGAATTAGTCTTTATGTAGAAAACTATTATTTAAATCAAGCCTTACTGACTATTGATTTAAATCAAATCCACCCTGCCCATGATCACCTGTTGACAAAGGGGCTACAGGGCTTGTGCGAGGCTGCAGTCTCTTCATTGTTTACATGGGACTGTCTATCTGCACACCATCTACTTAGTTGCTTTGGTGCAGGATATTACAGCTTGACGTGACAACAATGAAGAGGTTCTGTAGCCCATTCAAATAGATGATTGGCAGGATTGCCAAAAGTCATACCCCACTAATCTTATATTCATAGTCTATCCTGGAGACAGGCCACCAATATCCTTGTCCTATAAAATCTCTTAGGCCCCTTTCACATGAGCGAGTGCAACATATCGGACTTGCAGCGTTCGTCAGGGAGAGCACCCATCCAGAACTTTGGAGCACTGCCTGGGTCGTATAGCATTATATTGATTTACTGCGACTCCGGAGTTCAGGACAGGGTCTCTCCCTGACTCATGCTGCAAGTCTGACGCGTGGGACTCGTTCGTGTAAAAGGTGCCTTAAACTCCATGGGTACTTGAAACGAAAAAAGGTGATTCGAAGCTCTATCCGCTATAAATATAGAACCATGTAGAAAAAAAAATGGAAAGGTATACTCTGTAGTTCTACATTACAGGAATGTGGTTTACTTACACCTCCCATTGTAATTCCATCAATAAGAGCTACGTATGGTTTTTTGTAAGTACCTAAGAAGAGAAAAAAAAAAAAGTACTAAAACAATAATGTTAAAGACAAATATATGATTATTCTTAATTGGGTTGTCCGGTTCAAGATGAAACCGGACAATCTTCAGAATCAAGCAGCAATAAAGTAAGTACTTAGCAGCCAGAAGCCACACCACCACTCTGGTTCTCCCATCTGGGCTCTATTACCCTGCTGCAGTGGTGATCTCATGCTGACAACATGTGACCGCTGCAGCCAATTACTGGACTCTTCAGGTGTACCGCATAGGTCAACGATGCAGCTGGATAAATAGACCCTGGATGGGTGAAACAGAGCAGGGCGGCGTGGGATCTGCTACGTAAGTACTTAAAAAATTCATTGCAGCTTGTTCCTTAGGGTTGTCCCTCTGAAACGGAAAAAACTATGAAAACGATGCCATCAATGGGTTAATCTTAGACCTCCATAATCGGCTCAATAAAAAAAATAAAAAATACAAAACAGAGGTATTACATCCCTTAAATTGTGCTGAACAGTGGAGCAGAACCACCAGAGAGCAAATATTGATATACTTAAATTAAACACACTGTAGCGCACCCTCTGTTCTAGTGCTAATCGCAGGCAGCAGTATATATCAGTAGACCGCACCACCAACTGAATCAGGCTGAAAATAAGTAAAAAGTGTCATATATCGTGCCAACCCTATAGTCACCAGAATTTGCGCACACTGTAAACAGCAGTACCAAAAACAGGGAAACAGACCACCACTGCAGAAAAGGACCATACAACTACTAAGATCTCATCTATATAGCTGTATTACCTGATTACACGCTGTGTACCTGATCTAAGCGGTCCTCAGGGTAGGATGTCCGCCGCAGCTGACTAGTGGCTGTGCTGTTAGAAAACTGGTTTCTTGCGGTTCGCGCCCCGGCCGGTGGCGCTGAGCCGCTAGTGGTAAGGGATCGCGTACGCGCGTTCTGGAGCCGGCTAGTGACGTCACTCCTGCAGCTACGGTGTGCTGCAGTTGCCAGAAGACCTCCGACGCGTTTCGGACAATTAACGTTGTCCTTCCTCGGGGAGTTCACTCTACTACCTGTCTTCTTGCCCTTTTATGCGCAAACACAATTAACCCTTGCATCACCACTACTCTGCACAGTTATTTCACCGCATGGTGCTGATTTATATATCCAGCACCATATAGTCCTCTCTTGCCTACAGGTCATCATTGTTCAAAGGCGTATAATTCAATTTCGGCATTTAGCCCATATGGAAACAGCGTGTTTAGGTTAAAGATCCATTTTGTTTCTGCTCTGGACATGCATTTAATGAAGCCCCCCCCTCCTTTATCTGGTCTGATTATGTCTATCCCGCAGAAACTAGACCCTTTCAGTTTCCCCTCATGTTTGTCCCTATAATGCCGCGATAGGGGATGTCCCTCATATTTCCTTTTAATGTTATACACATGTTCCCCTATCCTTTTCTTCAACTGTCTTTTTGTCCTCCCCACATAGATCTTTTTGCAAGGACAGGTTATCATGTATATTACAGCATGACTGTTACATGTTATGTTCTGTTTAATTGTATAGCATTGCGTCCCTTCTGTGTTAGTTATCTGCGTAATTTTTCCCCCATTTTTCATAGCTTTACAGCCTGTACACATTTTGCACGGCTGAAAGTTACCCACAGTTATAGAGGAGGTTTTACCTATATTTGTATTCTGACTTATACAACTGTTGGTTGATGCTATTATATTTCCAAGGTTTTTTGCTTTGCTAAAGATAAACCTCGGTTGATTGGGAATAATATCCCCAATAACCTTGTCATGCCTAAGGTGGTCCCAGTGTTTCTTGATTATCCTTTTAATCACTGGTATTTGAACATTATATGGTATAATTATTGGTGGAAAGGTTTCTTCATCCCCAAGATCATTAGTCCTACCTATTTTCCTATCATCTAAAAGCATTTGCCTATCTACCTTATCCACCTCTTTACGCTGTCTCTCCAGGTGGTCCTTTTTGTAGCCTTTATGTTCAAATTGAGTCTGCCTCCTTTTCATATTCCCCATTATCTGTACAGTTCCTTTTTAGTCGTAACAGTTGGCTCCTCGGAATGTTCTCTAGCCAGGCAGGAAGATGGCAACTTGTCATGGCAATATAACTGTTGGTGTCTGTCGGTTTGTTGTAGGTTCTAGTTTTTAGTTCGTTATCTTCAATATATATATTTAGGTCCAAAAAATTTATCTCACTCCTACTAAAATCTAAGGTGAATTCCAGATAAAAAGAATTTTTATTTATTTCATTTAAAAATTGATTCAAAGCTTCTTCCCCACTTTCCCAAATAAAAACAACATCATCAATAAAACGTCGCCAGAGGACCTAAATATATATATATTGAAGATAACGAACTAAAAACTAGAATCTACAACAAACCGACAGACGCCAACAGTTATATTGCCATGACAAGTTGCCATCTTCCAGCCTGGCTAGAGAACATTCCGAGGAGCCAACTGTTACGACTAAAAAGGAACTGTGCAGATAATGGGGAATATGAAAAAGAGGCAGACTCCCTACAGGAAAAATTTGAACATAAAGGCTACAAAAAGGACCACCTGGAGAGACAGCGTAAAGAGGTGGATAAGGTAGATAGGCAAATGCTTTTAGATGATAGGAAAATAGGTAGGACTAATGATCTTGGGGATGAAGAAACCTTTCCACCAATAATTATACCATATAATGTTCAAATACCAGTGAATAAAAGGATAATCAAGAAACACTGGGACCACCTTAGGCATGACAAGGTTATTGGGGATATTATTCCCAATCAACCGAGGTTTATCTTTAGCAAAGCAAAAAACCTTGGAAATATAATAGCATCAACCAACAGTTGTATAAGTCAGAATACAAATATAGGTAAAACCTCCTCTAAAACTGTGGGTAACTTTCAGCTGTGCAAAATGTGTACAGGCTGTAAAGCTATGAAAAATGGGAAAAAAATCACGCAGATAACTAACACAGAAGGGACGCAATGCTATACAATTAAACAGAACATAACATGTAACAGTCATGCTGTAATATACATGATAACCTGTCCTTGCAAAAAGATGTATGTGGGGAGGACAAAAAGACAGTTGAAGAAAAGGATAGGGGGAACATGTGTATAACATTAAAAGGAAATATGAGGGACATCCCCTATCGCGGCATTATAGGGACAAACATGAGGGGAAACTGAAAGGGTCTAGTTTCTGCGGGATAGACATAATCAGACCAGATAATGGAGGGGGGGACTTCATTAAATGCATGTCCAGAGCAGAAACAAAATGGATCTTTAACCTAAACACGCTGTTTCCATATGGGCTAAATGCCGAAATTGAATTATACGCCTTTGAACAATGATGACCCGTAGGCAAGAGAGGACTATATGGTGCTGGATATATAAATCAGCACCATGCGGTGAAATAACTGTGCAGAGTAGTGGTGATGCAAGGGTTAATTGTGTTTGCACATAAAAGGGCAAGAAGACAGGTAGTAGAGTGAACTCCCCGAGGAAGGACAACGTTAATTGTCCGAAACGCGTCGGAGGTCTTCTGGCAACTGCAGCACACCGTAGCTGCAGGAGTGACGTCACTAGCCGGCTCCAGAACGCGCGTACGCGATCCCTTACCACTAGCGGCTCAGCGCCACCGGCCGGGGCGCGAACCGCAAGAAACCAGTTTTCTAACAGCACAGCCGCTAGTCAGCTGCGGCAGACATCCTACCCTGAGGACCGCTTAGATCAGGTACACAGCGTGTAATCAGGTAATACAGCTGTATAGATGAGATCTTAGTAGTTGTATGGTCCTTTTCTGCAGTGGTGGTCTGTTTCCCTGTTTTTGGGACTGGTGTTTACAGTGTGCGCAAATTCTGGTGACTATAGGGTTGGCGCGGTATATGACACTTTTTAAATATTGATATACCAATGAGACTACAACAGTCTGCAAAAATCCCTTAAAGAATATCCTCATTTTCACCCTGGCAGCCCCCCTGACGTGAGCATCAGAGCATTTCAAGGGCTTTTTTGTTTATAGCAGTATTCCCCGTGACATCACCGGCTATGATCGGCTGGCTTTACCCTAAAGCTCGCCCATTAGTGCTGGTGACGTCAACAGACTCTCCACCGGATCTCCAGAAAATGCCTTTGCCTTGCGTGGTTCAGTGCAGGGCAAAGGAGAGTATGGGAGCATGAAATGCTCCGATGCTCATATCAGGGGGACTGCCTGGGTCAAAATGGGGATTTGTCCGGGTTCAGCTCTGAACCAGGACAACCCTTTTAAACTCAACAGACCACGTGATTCTGAGTACTAATGGGAAGATTTATCAAAACTGATGCAATGGGAAAATAGCCTAGTTTCCCATGGCAAATCAATTAGATTGAACCTTTCATTTTCCAAAGGAGCTCTTAAAAAGGAAACGTGAAATCTGACTGATTGCTATGGGAAACTAAGCTAGTTTTCCTTAGCATCAGTTTTGATGAATCTCCCCCTATACGTGTAGCCAAAATGGAGTAATTCAGCTGATGATCTTTTTAATGAAGATGCTTTTCCAAGGGAATAATCTAATGTAGTTTCTTAATGCAAAACTTTTCATTTGGCATAATATCCATGGGGTCCAAGGAGTAGGACCACCATCGACCTCACATTGATGACCTATCCTGAGGATAGGTCATTAAAATGTAAATCCTGGAGAACCTGTTTAAGGGGGTTGTGTCAAGTTTGGGGCATAACTAGAATAGGGCATAACTGATTGCTCGGGGTCCGACAGCTGGGACCCCCACCGTTCCCAAAAGATCCCACCGATCCGAGTTCCCATTCCCTCGATTGAATAGAGCAGCAAGTCGAAAATGTGGAACCGCTCCACTCGTTCTATATGGGACTGCTGTTAATAGCCAAACACTGTACTTAGTAATCTCCTGCTGTCCTATACAGAATTAATTGGGCACCAGGTAGCATGCTCAACCTGCCGCTTCATCAGACTGAGGGAATGGGACCTCAGTTCTCAGGATCAGTGGCAGTCCCAAAGGTTGGACTCCCAAGAATCATTTAGTTATCCCTTATCCTGTGAGTAGGGAATTACTTGCAAACTTAGAATGAATGGGGATGTTCAGCTTTGAGATATTGATGATGTATCCTACGTTCGGTAATCAGCCATTTTCATCAGCTACTAATGCTGGAAACGCAACAGTGGAAGGAGCAGGAAGCAGTGTTCATTATGGAAAAGCTTCTTCAAAGTCCTCAGTGTCATCATCACCGATTTTATTTTTATAAATAAGGAATCTGATGTGTATTGCTTACCAATAGCATTGTTAAGAATGTACTCTTCTTTGAAAAAATCTTTGGCAAGTGGGGCTCCACGCTTTCCAGCCTCTGTAACAGCTGTTAAACAAATAAATATTATATAATATACTGTATATATATATATATATATATATATACGCACACACACACACTCATATAAAATGGAGAATTGTGGTTTCACAGTTGGAGAACCTAATGCGATTGAGCTGGGATTGGCAAAGTCTAAACTGCTAGAGATACTTGGTCAATGATCCCACAACCCAGGTGGTGCACCCTTTATTTTGGGTCCTGAAACAGGGTATACATTTAATCAGGGTTTCAGTAAAACTAGTTGGCATCTCCTCTTGCTACAATACAGGTAGCCTCTCTGCCATGGTAACGGTCACACATATGCTGGATATCCTTTCAACGTGGAACCGTAGTTAAGCCAAGGTGGTTGTTGGCTGCTTTGCATGGGAGATCAAACACTCCATCGTCCTAGACATTTTCACTGGGTGATGGATTTTGTGATCAAATGCTTTGTTTCCAATAATTGTCAGCTCATCAGAGGAGATCAAAGCTGAAATAACATGAAGCAATCATCTCTTCTGTTTTAGAAAGAGTGATCACTACTGTGAACTCTCATCCCTATACAAATTCATTGTTTCTGGGCAGCAGATCCCAGTTTACATAGCACAAACTGCGGCCCAGAAATTATGATTTTGGTGACCACATGAGCGATGCTTTCACCCAATGAATAAGCTTGTTCACTAGGCAAATGGTAACACCTTTACACAGGGCAATCAATGGGAATAAGTGTTCCTAAGAATGCTACTTCTGTATAATTGTCCAGATTGTCGCCAGTGTAAAAGGGTCTTTAATCACTGTTTCTGGAAAGCACATTGTGCTGCGGAAACACAGATCTGCTGCCGGGGAAACAATGAATCTGTATAGGAACAATTAACTGCAGCACTGATCACAAGTCCCCATTAAACGCAGGTGATTGCTGCATGTAAACACAGCTCTCAACTCCTTTGATGGGCAGGCAATTATAAGAAATGAGCGGTTCGTTCCTGATAACTGCCTTCTCAGTCCTCCCATGTAAATAGTCTGTAACACTAACAGATAAGTTAAGAATCTGCACCCCTGCTAATCAGCTGTTTTTATCACTGTGGGAGTACTGTGGTCCAACAGTGACGGAGTCACGCAGTGCGCGTGCGCGGTACAAACAGTAAGGTCAATGCCAGCAGTATGTATTGTGGTGTATGTATTGTGGAGTGCAGACCCAGGCAGACTGCAAGTCTCCATCTGCACAGGATGTGGACACAGCGGAGAGGGAAGTCACAGGCAGGGGACATTAATGATATCACAAGAAGTTAGGAGCGGTAGTTAGGAGGTAGTAGGCTCTCTGAAGAGGTGGTCTTAGCTCACTGAATAGGCAGGCTTGGGCTATTTGGAAGGCTCGAAACGCCCTGCTGGGAACTTTGTCCTAAATTTGCATATAGAAAAAACCTCATTATCTTGCAATCAGAAATGCACAGAATAGTAATGGTATGTTTTAAACCATGTTTAAGTACAAAACAGCATCTTAACATTAGCTATAGATGCAAAATATTGGGGACAATGAGTGTTTGCATAGACACACAGCTGTAGTTCACATAACTAAAACACAGTTTTTCTTTTGTTAATCTGAGGCTCCATTCCCAAGTTACGATATCTTTTCCGGTATGCAAATGAGGGCATCACCAATAGCTCTTGCAGCACCCAAGAGCCGCTCCTTTCAGAAGTCAGTCCATCCTCACTGCGTTGCCGTAGCCCTGTCAATCAAAGCTGCAAAGGAGGGGTTGGACACAGATATGAGTGAACCTTGGGTGTAACAAGAGCAAACTTATTGCACCAAAGGCCTAATTTGCATATTAACCCGCAGGTAACCTGAGCCGTACATGTACAGCACTGTAAACAGTGTCTAAACGTCTGCATCCGGCAGATCACCCGCAATCAGTAACAGGTGAGCTCCTGGTGTATCCGCAGGCATTGGTGAAAACACAGTTGCCGGCGGATTAACCTTTTGGATGCTTCAGTCAATGCTAAATGTGACATCTAAGGGGTCTGTAGAATAAACCCATTCCCTGTCTTACCCCATCAGATTTCCATGCTGTGGTGATTGGGCCCCAATGGTTGCCATGGCCGACTGTAGCTGGCAGGTATAAGCTTCTAATGAGGACCAGGCTGGGTCTCATAGGCACAAAGTCAGTGTAATACTGACAGTGCAATGCACTGTGTAATATAATGCATTGTAGAGGGGATCAGACCCCCAAAAGTCCAATAGTGATACAAAAACAAAAAATTAAATAAAAAGTGTTTTACAAAAAATGTACCCCAAAAGGTACCAATGGCAACGTTACCTTATCCAACAAAAAATGAGCCCCCACGCAAGACCATATTCAGAAAAATAAAAAATATATGGTTTTCAGAAAATGGCGATACAAAAACATTTTTTGTAAAATTATCACATGATCTATAAAAAATATCACATGATCTACCCAGTCACGTGACAACTGTAAAAAAATTAAAAAAAACTGTGCCAGTTCGTCTCACAAAAGTGCAATATAAAGCGACCAAATAGTGAAAATAGTGAAAAACACGTGTTGGGTCTAAATGCTCATTACACCAATTGGTAAATTCTGTGAGGAGTGAGGTTTCTAAAATAGGGTCACTTCTAGTTTTTTTTTTTAACTAACTTCAGAGCCTCAGCAGTTGTTGGTCAATTCTGTATAAATCCACAAAACAAAGCCTCAAATGCACATGGCGCTCCTTCCCTTCTGGTCCCTGTGTGTTCCCATACTGCACTTTACAACTACATATGGACTGTTAGCGCATTCAGGAGAAAATGGGTAACAAATTGTGGAGTGATTTTCCCCTGTTTCCCCTTGTAAAAATGAAAAACTTGGGCCTTTCTTGTAAAAAAAAAATGCCAATGGTGTCACTTTTGGTGGGGGTTCCATTGTGGGTGCCTCAGAGTCTCTACAAATGTGGTATGGTGCCTGCAGTTTATTACCACATATGGGATGTTGCTGTATTCAAGAGAAAATGGGTGACAAATTGTGGGGTGCTTTTTCTCCTGTTACCCCTTGTGAAAAAGGAAAAATGTGGGCCTAAATCAACATGTTCTTGTAAAATATGTAATTTTTCATTTTTATGGCCAAATGCTCTATGAAACACCTGTTGGCCCAAACTGCTCATTACACCCCTTTAAAAATTCCATAGGCATACTCTTGGCTGCTAGAATGCATATAATTTCTAAATTCTATGAAATACCTGTGGGGTAAAAGCACTCACTACACCCCTCAGTGAAGTTTCCAAAAAGGGGGTCACAATTTGGTGGGTTTCCACTGCAGTGTCTTAAACGCAACATGGCGCTGGAAAACCATTCCACCAAAATCTGTCCTCCAAATGCATATAATGCTCCTTCCCTTCTGAGCCCTGCCGTGTGTGTTTCTATACACTGCAGAATCAGGGTAATGAGCAGAAAATATATATTAAAGTGGAAAATCTGCAAAGAAAAAAAATTACATTTTGAAGTTTCACCTCCCAATTCCTTTAATTTTTGTGGAACAACTGAATGATTTGAGGGGTGTCGTTTCCAAAATGGGGTCATTTACTGGTGGTTTCTATTTCTATTATCTATTATGTAAGCCTCTCAAAATGACTTTATAACTGAATGGTCTGTTAACCACTCGCCGCCACGCTAACGCCGATGGGCGTCAGCTCTCTCAGGTCTCAGTCACGCCTATCGGCGTCATCTCGTGAGACCCGAGATTTTGCATGAACGCGCGTGCGCCGTACGTGCGCGTTCATGCGATCGTGACCGGGACAACTGAAACTACAGCCTGCCAGTGCTGATCATGCGCTGGCAGGCTGTAGATGTGAAAAAAAACGCATTTAAAACGCATATCAGACGCCGTTTTGTAAACAGCGTCTGATATGCCTGCTGTCTGCTCGTCTGGTGGTCCCTTTGTCTGGGACCACCAGAGGAAACATAAGTAAAGTGCACCAATCACTACACACACACCCCCCCCACCCCCCATCACTGATTAACCCCTAATCACCCGTCACCCCCCCTGATCACCCCCCGTCACTAATCACCCCCCTGTAAGGTTCATTCAGACGTCCGTATGTGTTTTGCGGATCCATGGATCTGCGGATGCATGGATCTGCGGATCTGCAAAATACGGACACCGGCAATGTGCTTTCTGCATTTTGCGGATCCGCACATTGCCAGAACTATATTGATAATGCCTTTTCTTGTCCACAATTGCGGACAAGAATAGGACATGTTCTATATTTTTGCGGAACGGAAGTGCAGACCTGGAAGCACGGATCCGTAATTCCGGATCCGAGCGGGACAAAGTCTGTCTCCATAGAAATGAATGAGTCCGCAATTCCGTTCCGCAAACAGAATTGCGGACGTGTGAATGGGGCATAAGGGTCCATTATCACCGCCAGTTAGCTAGCTACTTGTTAGGTACTTAGCGCCCAGCCCACCGCACCGCAGTCACTGATTTTGGCAGAGATTTTTTCATCCACATTGATCGATGCGAATGAAAAAATCTGCGCCGTTCTTTTTTTTTTTCTTTTTTCAGCCCAGAAGCTGAACGGAAAAAAAAAAAATATCATTACCCGTATGCTCAATATAAGGAGAATAGCAGAAACTCCTAATGCTGGCCATACGTGTAATGGTTGCGGAGACCCTCAAATGCCAGGGCAGTACAAAAATCTCACATGTGACCCCATTTTAGAAAGAAGACACCCCAAGGTATTCCGTGAGGGGTATGGTGAGTTCATGTAAAATTTTATTTTTTGTCACAAGTTAGTGGAATATGAGACTTTGTAAAAAAAAATATATATATATCAATTTCCGCTAACTTGTGCCTAAAAATTTTTTTTTCTGTGAACTCGCCATGCCCCTCACGAAACACCTTTGGGTGTTTTCTTTCCAAAATGGGGTCACATGTGGGGTATTTATACTGCCCTGGCATTTTAGGGGTCCTAAAGGGGTCACAGGGCATTTTTAAGCATTTGGATTCTTACACTTTAGGGCCCCTAAAATGCCAGGGCAGTATAAATACACCACAAGTGACCACATTTCGGAAAGAAGACACCCCAATGTATTCCGTGAGGGGCATGTCGAGTTCACAGAATTTTTTTTTTTGGCACAAGTTAGCGGAAATTGATAATGTTTTTTTTTTTTTTTTGTTTTTTACAAAGTCTCATATTCCACTAACTTGTGACAAAGAAATAAAATTTTACATGAACTCACCATATACCTTGGGGTGTCTTCTTTCTAAAATGGGGTCATATGTGGGGTATTTATACTGCCCTGGCATTTTAGGGGCCCCTAAAGCGTGAGAAGAAGTCTGGAATCCAAATGCGTAAAAATGCCCTGTGAAATCCTAAAGGTACTCATTGGAATTAGGGCCCCTTTGCGCACCCAGGCTGCAAAAAAGTGTCACTCATGTGGTATCGCCGTACTCAGGAGAAGTAGAGCAATGTGCTTTGGGGTGTATTTTTATATATACCCATACTTTGTGTGAGAAATATCTCTGTAAACGAGAACTTTTTTAATTTTTTTATACAAAGTTGACAATTTACAGAGATATTTCTCTCACTCAGCATGGGTATATGTAAAAATACACCCCAAAACACATTGCCCTACTTCTCCTGGGTACGGCGATACCACATGTGTGACACTTTTTTGCAGCCTGGATACGCAAAGGGGCCCAAATTCCAACGAGTACCTTTAGGTTTTACATAGCTACTCACAATTTAGCCCCGCCCAAAATGCCAGAACAGTAAACACACCCCAAAAATGACCCCATTTCGGAAAGTAGACACCCCAAGGTATTCACTGAGGGGCATAGTGAGTCCGTCTGAGATTTTTTTTTTTTTTGCCAGAAGTTAGCAGAAATGGAAACTTTATTATTATTTTTTTTTTCCTCAGAAAGTGTCATTTTCCGCTAACTTGTGAAAAAAAATGAAATGATACATGAACTCACCATGCCCCTCCGTGAATACTTTGGGGTGTCTTCTTTCTAAAATGGTGTCATTTGGGGGGTATTTATACTATCCTGGCATTCTAGCACCTGAAGAAACATGACAGGTGCTCAGAAAGTCAGAGCTGCTTCAAAATGCCGAAATTCACTTTTTTGCACCATAGTTTGTAAACGCTATAACTTTTACCCAAACCAATTAATATACACTTATTGGATTTTTTTTTTATCAAAGACATGTAGAACAATAAATTTTGCGAAAAATTTATATAGAAATGTAGTTTTTTAAAAAAAAATTACAACAGAAAGTGAAAAATGTCATTTTTTTTCAAAAATGCCGTTACATTTTTATTAATAGCAAAAAAAGTAAAAATGTCAGCAGCAATGAAATACCACCAAATGAAAGCTCTATTAGTGAGTAAAAAAGGAGGTAAAATTCATTTGGGTGGTAAGTTGTATGACGGAGCAATAAACGGTGAAAGTAGTGTAGTGCGGATTTGTAAAAAAGGGCCTGGTCACTAGGGGGGTATAAACCTGTGAAAACTTCTAGAGATTTTAAAAATTCTACATAAAGTAGACATATGGGAAATGTTAAAAAAAATAATTATTTTATGGGTTACCACTATCCAACTTAAAAGCAGAGAAATCCAAATTCTCAATATTGCTAATTTTTTCCAAATTTTCACTAAATTTTGTATTTTTTTACACATAAAAGTGAAAAATGTCAACTCAAATTTATCACTATCAGAAAGTATGCCACTAGAAAATAACCTCGAATGGCTTGGATAAGTAAAAGCGCTCCAAAATTATTACCACATAGTGACATGTCAGATTTGTAAAAAATGGCCTCGCCCTTCAGGTCAAAAATTAAATGGAGTCCTGAAGGGATTAACTGCTTCAGGACCGCTGTACGCAGGATTGTGTCCTGCTGGCGGTCCTGCTCTTCTGTTCGGACGCGCCGATGCGTCATCTCGCGAGACTTCCTGTGAACGCGCGCGCGTTCACAGCGTCGCGCGTCTCAAGAGTTGGACTACAGCCTGCCAGCGATGATCAATCGCTGGCAGGCTGTAGATGCGATATAAATCGCATCAAACAGCTATATCAGACGCTGTTTTATGAACAGCGTCTGATATAGCTGCTACCTGGTCCTCTGGTGGTCCCATTTTCTGGGATCGACCACCAGAGGACCAGGTAACACAGTAAAGTTGCACCAAACACTACACTAACCCCCCACCCCCCTCACCTATTAACCCCTTGATCACCCCATCTAGACCCCCTGATCACCCCCGTCATTGATCACACCCCTTGTAAGGCTCCATTCAGACATCCATATGTGTTTTGCAGATCCGTGGATTCACGGATCCGCGGATCCGATCCGCAGATCCTCAAAACACGGACACCGGCAATGTGCTTTCCTCATTTTGCAGATCCGCACATTGCCAGAACTATATAGAAAATGCAATTGCGGACAAGAATAGGACATGTTCTATATTTTTGCGGAACGGAAGTGCAGACCCGGAAGCGCGGATCCGTAATTCCGGATCCGAGCGGGACAAAGTCTGTCCCCATAGAAATGAATGGGTCCGCAATTCCGTTCCGCAAACAGAATTGCGGACGTGTGAATGGGGCATAAGGGTCCCTTATCACCGCCAGTTAGTTAGCTACTTGTTAGGTAGCTAGCGCCCAGCCCACCGCACCGCAGTCACTGATTTTTGGCAGAGATTTTTTCATCCACATTGCGAATGAAAAAATCTGTGCCGTTCATTTTTTTTTTTCAGCGCAGAGGCTGAACGGAAAAAAATCTCATTACCCGTATGCTCAATATACGGAGAATCGCAGAAACTCCTAATGCTGGCCATACGTGTAATGATTGCGGAGACCCTCAAATGCCAGGGCAGTATAAATACTCCACATGTGACCCCATTTTAGAAAGAAGACACCCCAAGGTATTCCGTGAGGGGTATGGTGAGTTCATGGAAAATTTTATTTTTTGTCACAAGTTAGTGGAATATGAGACTGTAAAAAAAAAAAAAAATATTTCCGCTAGCTTGTGCCAAATTTTTTTTTTTCTGTGAACTCGCCATACCCCTCACAGAATACCTTGGGGTGTCTTCTTTCCACAATGGGGTCACATGTGGGGTATTTATACTGCCCTGGCATTTTAGGGGTGCTAAAGCGTGAGAATCCAAATGCGTAAAAATGGCCTGTGAAATCCTAAAGGTACTCATTGGTTTTAGGGCCCCTTTGCGCATCTTGGCTGCAAAAAAGTGTCACACATGTGGCATCGCCGTACTCAGAAAAAGTAGGGCAATGTGTTTTGGGGTGTATTTTTACATAAACCCATGCTGGGTGTGAGAAATATCGCTGTAAACGACAACTTTTTACATTTTTTTATTCAAAGTTGTCAATATACAGAGATATTTCTCTCACCCAGCATGGGTATATGTAAAATACACCCCAAACACATTGCCTACTTCTCCTGAGTACGGCGATGCCATATGTGACACTTTTGCAGCCAAATGCAAAGGAGCCCAAATTCAACAGTACCTTTTAGGAGGGCATTTTACGCATTTTTCTTCTCACGCTTTAGGGCCCTAAAATGCCAGGGCAGTATAAATACCCCACATGTGACCCCATTTTGGAAAGAAGACACCCAAGGTATTCGCTGAGGGCATAATGAGTTCATGAAAAATTAAACTTTTGTCAAAAGTTAGCGGAAAGGGAGACTTTGTGAGAAAAACAATAAAAAATCAATTTCCACTAACTTGTGCCAAAAAAAAAAATATTCTATGAACTCACCATGCCCCTCATGGAATACCTTAGGGTGTCTTCTTTCCAAAATGGGGTCACATGTGAGGTATTTATACTGCCCTGGCATTTTAGGGGCCCTAAAGCGTGAGAAGAAAAATGCGTAAAAATGCCCTCCTAAAAGGTACTCATTGGAATTTGGGCCCTTTGCGCATCTTGGCTGCAAAAAGTGTCACACATGTGGTATCGCCGTACTCAGGAGAAGTAGGGCAATGTGTTTTGGGGTGTATTTTTACATATACCCATGCTGGGTGAGAGAAATATCTCTGTAAACTGACAACTTTGAATAAAAAAATGTAAAAAGTTGTCGTTTACAGCGATATTTCTCACACGCAGCATGGGTATATGTAAAAATACACCCCAAAACACATTGCCCTACTTCTCCTGAGTACGGCGATACCACATGAGTGACACTTTTTTGCAGCCAAGATGCGCAAAGGGGCCCTAAAACCAATGAGTACTGTGGGGGTTTAGCTCTGGTCTCGAGGATCGTTCACATACAGACTGTTGTCCACTGCAGCTTTAGGGGCCAAACATCGCTTTATTGTCTCAGCATCAACATAAATAAATGAAATGCAAAACAAACACCTGCCCGGCTGGGCTCTAACTTGGCTCCAGCCGTGGGTCCCAAACAACAGCCCTCAGCTCCCAGCACTATTAGCAGCTCCAGGAAAATCACCCCCAGCTGCTAAGGAGGCTGCCTCTTTAAGGCCCCTTTCACACGGGCGAGTTTTCCGCGCGGGTGCAATGCGTGAGGAGGACGCATTGCACCCGCACTGAATCCGGACCCATTCATTTCTATGGGGCTGTGCACATGAGCGGTGATTTTCACGCATCACTTCTGCGTTGCGTGAAAATCGCAGCATGTTCTATATTCTGCGTTTTTCACGCAACGCAGGCCCCATAGAAGTGAATGGGGATGCGGGAAAATCGCAAGCATCCGCAACCAAGTGCGGATGCGTTGCGATTTTCCCGCATTGTTGCTTAGCAACGGGACCCAATCTCTATTATTTCCCCTTATAACATGGTTATAAGGGGAAATAATAGCATTCTTAATAAAGAATGCATTGTAAAATGAAGAGGAAGGGTTAAAAATAATAAAAGTTAACTTACCTTAGCCACTTGATCGCGTAGTCGCGATCTGTCCTCTCTTTCCCTGCAGCATCGATGATCTAAAGGACCTGTGATGACGTCACATCACATGGCCCAATCACCTGCTCCATCACTATGGTGATGGAGCATGTGATTGGTCCATGTGACCATGTGACATCATCCAAGGTCCTAATCACTATCCTCAGGCTGTGGCTAGTGCTTAGGACCTTGGATGATGTCACGTGGTCACATGGACCAATCACATGCTCCATCACCATAGTGATGGAGCAGGTGATTGGGCCATGTGATGCTGTGACATCATTACAGGTCCTTTTCATCTTTCAAGCTAACGGAGAGGAGGCCGGGCTTCGCGATCAAATGGAACAGGTAAGTTATGATTAGTTTATTATTTTTAACCCATTCTGCACCTGTTTAAACATTAGGGAGATGGCCAAGGGTATTATTTTACATTATAACTATGTTATAATGTGAAATAATACCAGCGGGACAATTTCTGACCCAAACATGCACTTCTGTGAAGAAGTGCAGGTTCGGGTCTGGGTACCAAAAGTGCCGATTTTTCTCCCGCGCGTGCAAAACGGATGACAGCGCTTTGCACTCGCAGGGAAAAATCGCGGCGATTCCCGCAACGCACCCGCACTGTTTGACGGAGTGCACCCGCAACGCCCGTCTGAAAGAGGCCTAAAGGGCCGGATAAAGTCCGGACTGGACCGTGGGGAGTAGGCACCCACCCAGCTCTTTGCCTACTCCCAGTAAGAGCCGGCCCGGATTGGCTTTGCAGCCAAACTAACTAACAGAGTCTGACAGCACTAGCTGCTGCAGACAACAAAATCCGGCTCTCACCCCACCGAGGCCAGCAACCTCGGTGACACGTACCTGCCATCGCTCTCTCCTATCAGCCATGAGGCCTGTCACTGCCTCACATATCCCCCCCCTTTGTTCAACCCCGTAGGGGTGAACACTAGCACCCAACCAAGACGCTCGTGAGAGGGCATTGACCTGGCCTAGTCTTCCCCTTATTCCGCCAGACCCAGGCTAATAGCGCTTGGTTTCTCACCCGCATGAGTTTAGTACGGGGCAGATAAGACCTACGGGATTTTCTTGCCCATCTCATGACCCGGTGCTCTCTTTCACGAATGAGGATGACGCGCTTTCGCACCCGTGGCCTCTCTCTTTTCGTTTTTCTTTTTCTCTCCACATTTCGCATCAGCACATGTTCCTCACATCCTTTCTTGGACTGCTGCATCTCTCGACTGAACTGTTCCCTCACTTCGGCCGACTCTTCTTTAGCCTTATCTTTGGTCTTGGGAACATCTGAGGACTTCTCCCACTCCACCTCATCAGCATCAGCTTCTTCAGCCTTTGAGTCTCTTTTGGAGTCTTCAGTCACTTTGATAGGCTTTTCATCCTTCTCGGACACAGCATCACATACTTGCATTCTTAGCTCCGCCTCCTCCTCTTTCTCTTTAAGGACGGAGGTACTTGGGACATCAGAGTCCGTATCAGACTCATCATCTTCTGGCAATCCCTGCCAAGGTTTATCCAGGATATGGTTCTCCTTTCGGGCAGGATTCAGGAGAGTCAGCCCATCGGAGTAGACAGCACCCTCATACTGGTCGTCGGTCCCCCGTATTTCTTCCCCAGCAGACTGCTGGCTTTCTGGAAGGCATTGACAGCAGAGGAATGTCTTTCACGACCAGGTCCTGGCCACACACTGCCACGAGTCTCTGGGCTTCTGCATCCACCTCAGCACCATCATCTGGTTCAGCAGATACATCTTTCACCTTCTCTGCCTCGGCCGGCACCACGGCGCCACCATCTCCAGACCCATTCCTAACAGGCTCTGACTTCTTGGCATCTTTTAGAGGAGCTTCCTCTTCAGGTATCTCATTTTCTTCCACCTGCTGCGCAGGAGAACGCTTAGGCCTCTCCAACTCATAGACGTCATCTTTTGAGCTCCTGAGATCTTCCATCTCTGCTCTGAGTTGCTTGTTCAGCCACTCCAATTCATCTCGCTCCTTAGGCGCTTTTTCAAGGGCTCTAGCCAAGGAGAGGGCCTTGGTCGTCTTCTCAGTTTTCCCCACCAGCTTGTTAGCAGCGCCCGCTCTTGGGCCTTCTGTTCCAGCTGCTCTTCACTCTGTTCTGGGGTAACAGCAGTTGTAGGAGTACCACCATTCTTCTTTAGACACTCTGTGGGATTTTCACCCAGGGACTCTTCAAACCCATTGTTGAGGTCTACTATAGACTTTTGTGTCTTTCTGGAGTCTTTTCCCCTCCCCAGGACACCAGGAGGTAGACCCTTCAGTTCACTCGTCTTTTCCGGGGTCTCCTCTTTTGACCCTTCTGCAGCCTTCTTCGGTGACTCTGTGACGACAGCTAGTCCCTTCTCTATCGTATCTAGGGACCGTGTGGCGAGAGGGAGGTCAGCCTCCTGTTTGCAGCTGTACTGTCCTGTCAGGTCATCTAAGACTGTCTGGATATGAGCTTTAGACACTAGGCTGACGTCACCCGACTGAACTCTCGTCTCGTCAGATATAACTGTCAGCTGGTCGCTACTAGTAACCACTTTAGTTTGGCGAGACCTCGACATGGCAGTTTCTCTCTCTGAGTTGCTATCGGTCACAGAACGTGCGTTATATATACCGCTCGTGTCATTCTCAATCCTGTCCTCTAGGGGCACCGATGAGCTAATCCCCACCTGGGACATTTTATTAACCATGGAGATCTGTGGAGACTGCATATCCACTTCTAGTACGTGTGGTACACCCTCTAGGCCTGCCCCATGTACTTGCACATTTTTCACAGTGGTTTCCCTCAGTTGTGAGCTCTCAACATCAATTAGCATTTTTATTCCATCCACATTTTTACCAACAGGGGAGCTTCTTCCTGATCACACCCTTTAAAGGAGCAGGTATATCATCGTCACACATATCATTACACATTTCAACAAACTCTGCACCTTCCCTTGGCACCGTGTCTGCACCATTATTTCTAATGGTCATTTCACTTAAACCATTGCTTTCTATTTGCATTTGCCTTACACCTTCACTTAAAGGGACAGGTACAGGTTCTGTAGGAGCTTCATTACTTCCCACAGAAGTGTCTCCATTGCCCCACATTACATCATGCATGAACATATTGGCAACATCAACTCCATCAGTCCCTGTTCCCACCGTGGTCTCACCCTCCGTGAGGACCACCGGATAGTCCACAGTATTCACATAATTGTCCCGGACAGTTATCATTCTACCTCGTACCCAGGCTAGCATGGGATCTCTGATTTTCGCCATCCCAAATCTAGCCTTGGTCACGGGCACTTTAAACAACATCTTGAGCTTCTCCCCTGCAGTTTCCTGCGAGAGCAACCGCAACAGGCTTACCAGCCTGTTCAGACACAGCATTTTTCCCATAGTCACTCATTTTTGAGACATCTTCACGCCGCAGCGCTTTATCACTGACCAGCCCGGCAGGTAGCAACTGCCGCCGGCTCATTGTCACAGGGTCTGCCACAAAATTATCAATAGGAACAGTCTTACCGATTGTCGTCACTGACTCGGCACTCCCGGAAGATAAGGGTAGTCCAGGAATATCTCCAGCACGGTCATCACCCTTCTCCTCAATGCAGTAGTTGCCACGGGAGACGCCTTGGACTTGTCTCCTGTCTTTTCCCGGACGGACATTCCAGCCGCACCCTTTAAGATTCTGTGCACAGTCGCAGGGAAAATAGGCACTCCTGAGAAACGCACCACTCTCCAGCTCTTTGTCTTCCCGACGGTTGCCCTTGACAACGGCATGCATATTCTCCTCCAACACTGCACTCAGAGCCGCCACTCCAAGTGCCGCACTCGGCTTTCTCACCAACCGATCAGTCTCCAGCACCAGCTGCTCCATTACACCCTCAGTGGCCTTGGTTTTCCGCCAAACCGGGCCACTTCTCACATACGGTATCACCATTGGTACAAGCAGCTTCCGCCACACGTGCTGAAGTAGTAGCTGGTTGGTCTCCTGGTGCTGCAAGTTAGCCTCCACAAGGGCTTTTACAACCGCCTCCATTGTGTCAGGAAAAAACAGTCCACAATCGCATGAGCGGCACTTGCTTCACTAGACAAACAGGCTTCCGGCCCTTTAAATCACTGCACAGCAAAACAGCAATTCCTTGGCAACTTTCACAGCACCTGCTCTTCTCAGTCAGGTCGTTGCTCCTAGCAACACTTTGCCTTTTCCAGCAGGGACGACTTGCCCGCATCCGACACCAAATGTGGGGGTTTAGCTCTGGTCTCGAGGATCGTTCACATACAGACTGTTGTCCACTGCAGCTTTAGGGGCCAAACATCGCTTTATTGTCTCAGCATCAACATAAATAAATGAAATGCAAAACAAACACCTGCCCGGCTGGGCTCTAACTTAACACAGTGTGTCCCTGACTCACCTACAACACTGTTCACACACACCGCACCCGTGCGGCTTTTCCAGGCAGCCTGTTCGGTTTCACAGGGGTCTGAGCCCTCCAGCTTGGCTCCAGCCGTGGGTCCCAAACAACAGCCCTCAGCTCCCAGCACTATTAGCAGCTCCAGGAAAATCACCCCCAGCTGCTAAGGAGGCTGCCTCTTTAAAGGGCCGGATAAAGTCCGGACTGGACCGTGGGGAGTAGGCACCCACCCAGCTCTTTGCCTACTCCCAGTAAGAGCCGGCCCGGATTGGCTTTGCAGCCAAACTAACTAACAGAGTCTGACAGCACTAGCTGCTGCAGACAACAAAATCCGGCTCTCACCCCACCGAGGCCAGCAACCTCGGTGACATGTACCTGCCATCGCTCTCTCCTATCAGCCATGAGGCCTGTCACTGCCTCACAGTACCTTTAGGATTTCACAGGCCATTTTTATGCATTTGGATTCTCACACTTTAGGGGCCCCTAAAATGCCAGGTGAGTATAAATACCCCACATGTGACCCCATTTTGGAAAGAAGACACCCCAAGGTATTCCGTGAGGGGCATGGTGAGTCCACAGAATTTTTATTTTTTGGCACAAGTCAGCGGAAATTTTTTTTTTTTTTAATTTTGTTTTTTACAAAGTCTCATATTCCACTAACTTGTGACAAAAATAAAATTTTACATGAACTCACCATACCCCTCACAGAATACCTTGGGGTGTCTTCTTCCAAAATGGGGTCACATGTGGGTATTTATACTGTCCTGGCATTTTAGGGGCCCCTAAAGCGTGAGAAGAAGTCTGGAATCCAAATGCGTAAAAATGCCTCTGAAATCTAAAGGTACTCATTGATTTTAGGGCTCCTTTACTGCCAGGCTGCAAAAAAGTGGCACACATGTGGTATCGCTGTACTCAGGAGAAGTAGGGATATGTGTTTTGGGGTGTATTTTTATATATACCCATACTTTGTGTGAAAAATATCTCTGTAAACGACAACTTTTAAAAATTTTTATACAAAGTTGACAATTTACAGAGATATTTCTCTCACCCAACATGGGTATATGTAAAAATACACCCCAAAACACATTGCCCTACTTCTCCTGAGTACGGCGATACTCACATAAATGCCGCTTTTGCAGCCTGGTGGGCAAAGGGCCCAAATTCCAACGAGTACCTTTAGGTTTTACATGGCGGCTCACAATTTAGCCCCGCCCAAAATGCCAGAACAGTAAACACACCCCCACAAATGACCCCATTTCGGAAAGTAGACACCCCAAGGTATTCACTGAGGGGCATAGTGAGTCCGTCTGAGATTTTTTTTTTTTTTGCCAGAAGTTATCAGAAATTGAAACTTTTTTTTTTTTTCTCAGAAAGTGTCATTTTCCGCTAACTTGTGAAAAAATGAAATGATACATGAACTCACCAAGCCCCTCCGCGAATACTTTGGGGTGTCTTCTTTCTAAAATGGTGTGATTTGGGGGGTAATTATACTTTCCTGACATTCTAGCACCTGAAGAAACATGACAGGCGCTCAGAAAGTCAGAGCTGCTTCAAAATGAGGAAATTCACTTTTTTGCACCATAGTTTGTAAACGCTATAACTTTTACCCAAACCAATAAATATACACTTATTGGATTTTTTTATCAAAGACATGTAGAACAATAAATTTAGAGAAAAATTTATATAGAAATGTAGTTTTTTTGAAAAATTTTACAACAGAAAGTGAAAAATGTCATTTTTTTGCAAAAATTTCGGTAATTTTTGATTAATAGCAAAAAAAGTAAAAATGTCAGCAGCAATGAAATACCACCAAATGAAAGCTCTATTAGTGAGAAGAAAAGGAGGTAAAATTCATTTGGGTGGTAAGTTGCATGACGGAGCAATAAACGGGTAAAGTAGTGTAGTGCGGAATTGTAAAAAGTGGCCTGGTCATTAAGGGTGTTTAAGCTAGGGGGGCTGAAGTGGTTAAGAAAAGGAGTCTTGAATGTACAAAACAAAAAAAGCGTTTTAATCAGGTAAACCACAGGTGTCTATACAAACAGCTGGATTGGGAAGTCCCTGGTGACGAATACCCTTTAGAAAATGAGCCCTCACCAATTATGTCTCCTCCGGCACAGAAAGCTTTGCCCCCAGCGCCCTTGATTATCACTAGAAATGTTTCAGGGTCCTCTTCCCAAATCTAAAAAAAAAAAAAACACAACAAAAAAACTGTAATTTGCAACAAATACATATAAAAGAGTTTTACCCCTACATTACTGTTAAATTAATGAAACATTTTGTCCGGTGTATCAAGTAAATATATAGATCAGGGGCCAGCAACCTCCAGCATCCCACCCTTGTGAAACTACAACTCCCATGCAGATTTGCTCAACTGTTCTCAGAACACCTATATAAGTGAATTTAGCATGCTGGGAGTTACAGTTTAAAAACAGCTGGAGAGGTAGTCAATACCATTTCCGGGATATCCTATAGTTGTATTAGAAATGTATGTGGCAGGAAAAACCGTTTTACTAGGGTTTTAAGCCTAGGGTACTTTCACACTTGCAATGCTGCCGGATCCGGCAATCTGTATGCAAACGGATACCATTTGTAGATGGATCCGGATGCGGATCCATCTCACAAATGCATTGCAACACCGGATCCGTCTCTCCGGTTATCATCCAGAAAAACGAATCGGATATTTATTTTTTTCAAATTTTTAAAAGTCTGCGCATGTGCAGACCGTCCTTGTCAATGAGGTAATTTTAATCACGGATACGGCACTAATAAGTTTTAATAAAAATTAATGCCGGCATTCCGGCAGATGTTCCAGAATTTTGGATGGCGAAAATACTGCAGCATGCTGCGGTATTTTCTCCGGCCAAAAAACGTAAGAGGGACTGAACTGATGCATCCTGAACCGAATGCTCTCCATTCAGAATGCATTAGGATTAAAATCATCAGTTTTTTTCCGGTATTGAGCCCCTAGGACCAGAAAAGAATAACGCTAGTGTGAAAGTACCCTTAAAAAAATGTCCTATGTACCCAAATAATCGCCCAAATAATTAAAAATAAAATATGGCTTTCAGAATGTGGAGACACTAAAAAATAATTTTTTTCAAAAATGCTTTGTTATGAAAAATTGAAGCAAAAAATTGTATGGCCAAACAGCAGGGTGTAGAAGGAAGGGAACACCATACAGTTTTTGGAAGGCAGATTTTGCTGGACTGTTTTTTTGACACTATGCCCCATTTGAAGCCCCCCTGATGCACCCCTAGAGTAGAAACTCCAAAAAAGTGACCCCATTTTGGAAACTACGGGATAAGGTGGCAGTTTTGTTTGTACTATTTTAGGGTAAATATGAATTTTTATTGATCTATATTACACTTTTTTTGAGGCAAAGTAACAAAAAAAAGAAATTCTGAAATTTCATCTCCATTTGCCAATAACTCTTGTGGAACACCTAAAGGGTTAACAAAGTTTGTAAAATCGGTTTTGAATACCTTGAGGGGTGTAGTTTCTTAGATAGAGTCAGTTTTATGGAGTTTCTACTCTAGGGGTGCATCAGGGGGCTTCTTCAAATGGGACATAGTGTCAAAAAAACAGTCCAGCAAAATCCGCCTTCCAAAAACCAAATGGCGTTCCTTTCCTTCTGCGCCATGCCGTTTGGCCATACAGCAGTTTATGACCACATATGGGGTGTTTCTGCAAACTACAGATTCAGGGCAATAAATATTGAGTTTTGTTTGGCTGTTAACCCTTGCTTTGTTACTGGAAAAAATGAATTAAAATGGAAAATTTTCCAAGAAAAAAATCGAAATTATGAAATTTTATCTCCATTTGCCATTAACTCTTGTGGAAAACCTAAAGTGAAAAACAACCTCAGAATGGACTGGATAAGTAAAAGAGTTTTAAAGTTATCACCACATAAAGTGACACTGGTCAGATTTGCAAAAAATAACCTGGTCCTTAACCGCTACAGGACCGCCTAACGCACGGATGCGTCCGGCGGGCGGTCCTGTTGTTCTGGCCGGACAGATCGGTGCGTCATCTCGCGAGACGCGAGATTTGCTGTGAACGCGCGCGCGGCTCTGCAGTTATACTGCAGCCTGCCAGCGATGATCAATCGCTGGCAGGCTGTAGAAGTTAAATAAATGAAATCAAACAGGTATATCAGACGCTGTTTTGTTTGCAAAACACGGACACCGGCAATGTGCTTTCCGCATTTTGCAGATCCGCACATTGCCAGAACTATATAGAAAATGCCTTTTCTTGTCCACAATTGTGGACAAGAATAGGACATGTTCTATAATTTTGCGGAACGGAAGTGCAGACCCGGAAGTGTGGATCCGCAATTCCGGATCCGAGCGGAACGAAGTCTGTCCCCATAGAAATAAATGGGTCCGCAATTCCGTTCCCCAAACAGCATTGCGGACGTGTGAATGGGGCATAAGGGTCCCTTATCACCGCCAGTTAGTTAGCTACTTGTTAGGTAGTTAGCGCCCTGCCCACCACACCGCAGTCACTGATTTTGGCAGAGATTTTTTCATCCACATTGATCGATGCGAATGAAGAAATCTGTGACGTTCATTTTTTTTTTTTCAGCCCAGAGGCTGAACGGAAAGAAAAATCTCATTACCCGTATGCTCAATATAAGGAGAATAGCAGAAACTCCTAATGCTGGCCATACATGTAATGATTGCGGACTCGTTGGACTTTCAGCCCCTTTGCGCACCTAGGCTGCAAAAAAGTGTCACACATGTGGTATCGCCGTACTCAGGAGAAGTAGGGCAATGTGTTTTGGGGTGTATTTTTATATATACCCATACTTTGTGTGAGAAATATATGCTGTAAACGACAACTTTTTAAATTTTTTTATACAAAGTTGTCAATTTACAGAGATATTTCTCTCACCCAGCATGGGTATATGTAAAAATACACCCCAAAACACATTGCCCTACTTCTTCTGTGTAGGGCGATACCACATGTGTGCCACTTTTTTGCAGCCTAGGTGCGTAAAGGGGCGTAAAGTCCAACGAGTACCTTTAGGCTTTACAGGGCTGCTCACAATTTAGCCCCGCCCAAAATGCCAGAACAGTAAACACACCCCACAAATGACCCCATTTCGGAAAGTAGACACCCCAAGGTATTCACTGAGGGGCATAGTGAGCCCGTGGGAGATTTTTTTTTTTTGCCAGAAGTTAGCAGAAATGGAAACTTTATTATTTTTCTTTTCCTCAGAAAGAGTCATCTTCTGCTAACTTGTGAAAAAAAAATGAAATGATACATGAACTCACCATGCCCCTCCGCGAATACTTTGGTGTGTCTTCTTTCTAAAATGGTGTCATTTGGGGGGTATTTATACTATCCTGACATTCTAGCACCTGAAGAAACATGACAGGTGCTCAGAAAGTCAGAGCTGCTTCAAAATGCGGTAATTCACTTTTTTGCACGCTATAACTTTTACCCAAACCAATAAATATACAATTTAGCATTTTTTTTTATCAAAGACATGTAGAACAATAAAGTTAGAGAAAAATTTATATAGAAATGTTTTTTTTTTATTTTACAACAGAAAGCGAAAACTGTCATTTTTTTGCAAAAATGTTGGTAAATTTATATTAATAGCAAAAAATACCACCAAATGAAAGCTCTATTAGTGAGAAGAAAAGGAGGTAAAATTCATTTGGGTGGTAAGTTGTATGACGGAGCAATAAACCGTGAAAGTAGTGTAGTGCAGAATTGTAAAAAGTGGTCTGGTCATTAAGGGTGTTTAAGCTAGGGGGGCTGATGTGGTTAAGGTGAAATAGGGCCGTATCCTTAAGGGGTTAAATTCCATTACCCCATAAATTAGCTTCCGATACTTGATATCTTGACATAGCCCCAAAAACATACTATAAAAATCTGTTGTGTGTTTGCCCAGAAATATGTAATAGAAATTTGGGACCATTCCTCAAATTTCTGCAGCTATTTTCAGTTTGCACTGCCACAAATACACCCATGGATTTAACCTCATTCAATGGGGCTAATCCACATGAGGCCACCTATCACGGCGTCCACATGGAACCCGTGGCAAATATTTAATTTTCATGTGCGACAAATTTAAAATGCTTGTTTGAAAGATAATCTTCATCCCGCATGTATCTTGCATATGTTTTGTAATTGCCCCAAATTAGAAAGATACTAGACGGATATGGTCATACTCACTAATTTTATGTATGCAGTCTTTCTTAACACCCCTTGTATATGCATTCTTGGTTATGTAAAAGATCTTGGGATCTGTGAATGTGAAAAGACAGCCATAGCTAGGCTGCTTTATATGGCTCGAAAAGTAATTGACCTGGGACAGTTAGATAAAAATACACCATGCATAGAGGAATTCATAAGCAAATTGTACTAGTTGTTGTCTTTGGAGAAATGGATATACAGAGTGAGGCAAAAGCCGCAGGACACCCATTTATTTCAGAAACGAAAGGGAAAATAAAATATCTGAATACCCCAGCTGGTAATGGGTGAAGGGGCCAATCTTTTAGGTGATTTTGGATCAATGCCAATGGGAAGGGGCCATGTAGGAGAAAGTTCAAAACTTCAAAGTTCTGTGTTCAACACCAAGGACAATACGTTCCTGGTTGCTGTTGCAACTTTCTGCATTGATAACTTTTAAACTACAAGAGTTGTTGCAATTCTGATTGTGGCAATCGATTTCTGGTCTTCTCCGATCCGCTACATGACCCCCATCAGAGCATGAAAATGCTCATATCAGAGGGGCTGCCTGGGTGAAAATGAGGATATGTTCTCTGAACTTGTAGAAACCTTTTAATGTTATATCATGCAAAGAAGAAGCCATACGTCAAGACGATTTCTGTGTTCTGTGTTAGCCAAGAGTTTAGAGTTCAAGGATCTAGGGGTCCTGATATCAGTCAGTTTCAAAATGAGTGCACAGTGTGGGCAGGCAGCTGGGAAAGCAAGTCTAGTGCATGGATGGATAGTCTGATAAGGTGTATGGTAAAGTACTGGAAGCATTGTATATTACACCCTAAATCCTCAGCTGGGTGATATAAATGAAATCCAGAAAGCTGCAGTGGTTTCAGTTTAGTATAGTTTGCCGAAACAGTTTTGTTTAGATTCTATTCTGGGCTGGATATTTTTTGGACTGGTGGGTAGGTTTGGTAGAGGGACCTGCCAGTCCACACCCTTCCAGTCTGTCGAGTACAGATCCCGACAATAGCTAGAGATATAAACAGTAGGAAGAGAGATACTGTGATCCCACTGTATAGAGCACTAGTGAGACAACACCTGGATTACTGTGTCCAGTTCTGATGACCCCATCTACAAAAAGATATAGCTAAAATGTGCAAAAGCGAGCTGGAGGGTCTGAAACATAAAACATATCAGGAGAGACTTATAGAACTTAAAATGAACCTGTCACGCTGAACATGGAGTCTGAGCTGAAGGCAGCATGTTATAGAGCAGGAGGAGCTGAGCAGATTGGCATAGACAGTGATTCCTCAAGATACAATGGCCTCAGACTGGGCCATCGTAACTTGAAACCAGACTCAACATACAATGCCTCAGACTCAGATCCAACCAATCAACATAGCCATTTCACTGGTAAAAATTCGTATTGGTTGTCTAGTATGTCTGCTGCGGTACTACATATTCTGTACTGTTACCTCTCTGTGCCAGGATGAGCTTCTCCTTTGTATATCAGGTGATCTGTAGCTTTGTTTTATTTTTCTGGTGCAAGTATGTCCTATGCAAGACTCTACAGAAGCTCCTGCCCTCACCATAGAACATGATTTCCAGCTACCAGCATGTATTACTGACTGTTATCTGTACGGTGTTGTTTTATCTGCCTTGGTTATCTGCTTATTTTCCTTAAAACTTCATTTTTTCATATTTAGTATGACATTTTTTGGAACCATTTACTGGTTTTCCATAGAGTTATGGACTCAAGTTACAAGAATTTCAACTTACAATGGTTGTCCTGGAACCAATTAACCCCTTCAAGCAACAGCCAGTTTGGACCAAACGCCGAAGCCCCATTTGTCAATCCTGACATGTGTCAGTTTACCTGGAATTAACTTTGGAACGCTATTACTTATCAACGCCATTCTGAGATTGTTTTCTCATGACACATCATACTTCATATTAGTGGTGAATTCAAGTTGATAGGTTTTACCATTATGCATAAAAAAAAAAATTCAAAATTTGAATTTATCTGCTTTTAAGACGGATAGGGATACTTCATGAAATAGTTATTATTTTACATTCCCCATGTGTCTACTTTATGTTTGCATCATTTTTTTTTAGGATGTTAGCAGGTTTAGAAGCAAATTTTAATTTTTTTTAAGGACCAGTTCAGTTATGAAGTCACTTTGTGGGGTTTACATAGTAGAAACCACCCATAAATGACCCTATACATCCCTCAAGTTATACAAAACTGATTTTACAAACTTTGTTAACCCTTTAGGTGTTCCACAAGAATTAAAGCAATACAGAGGGAACATTTTAAAACCTAATTTTTTTGTGCAGATTTTCCATTTTAATACATTTTCCTGCAACACAGCAAGCGTTAACAGCCAAACAAACCTCAATATCTATTACCCTGATTCTGCAGTTTACAGAAAGACCCCATAGGTGTTTGTAACCTGCTGTATGGGCACATGGCAGGGTGCAGAAGGAAAGGAGCACAATATTGTTTTAGAGGGCATTTGCTGGCATGGTTGTCAGGTGCCATGTCACATTTGTACAGAGATACCCCTAGAAAGAAAAGCCCAAAAAGTGACCTGATTTGGAAACTACACCCCTCAAGGAATAAATCTAGGGGTGAAGTGAATGCTTTGACCCAAGAGTTTCAAAGAATTTAGAAACACATGGCTGTATTTAGAAAATACCAATATAATGTTGCTTTAGCCCAAAATTTTTCATTTTCACAAGGGGTAACAGGAGAAAATCCACCCCACAATTTGTTATTAATTTTTTTCCTTAATATGGCAACACCATTTATGTGGTCTTAAACTGCTGTTTGGGGGGCAAGGCAGCATTCATAAAAGAAGGAGCGGCATTGGGATTTTTTTAACATGGAATTTGCTGAAATTGTTTTTAGAGGCCATAACAATTTTTATTTTTTCATCAATGTAGCTGTTTGAGGGCTTGTTTTTTTGCGGGACAGGATGTAGTTTGTATTGGTATCATTTTGGGGTACATATGTCTTTTTGCTCACTTTTTATACTTTGTTAGTGACATGGGCAAAAATGGCAAATCACATGGGGTTTCTCATGTGGTATATATGATATGATAATTTTATGTGTGAATTGGTTACGGCAATACAAAATTGATATAGTTTTTTTATGCTTTACTACTTTTCAGCAAAAAATCACTTTTGTGTTTGAAATAAATTATATTTTGCATCGTCATATACTAACATCCATAACATTTTTATTTTTTCACCAATGTAGCTGTGTGGGGGGTTTTTGCGGGACTGTAGATTTCATTGGAATCTTTTTGGGATACATATGACTTTCTGATCACTTGTTATTTATATTTTTTGTGGAAGTGAGGGGACAAAAACAGCAATTCCATCATTGTTTTTTTTTTTTTTTAATTACGACGTTCACCACGCTGGATTAGCAACATGATACTTTTATAGATCATAGTTATGGATGCAGCGAAACCAATTACGTGTACTTGAAAAAATAAAATAATACATTTCAAATTAGCAGATATAGGAAAAGGCAATTTATTTTATTTAAATTATTTCATTTTTTAATTTTCTTGTTTTTTTACATTTTTCATTAACATAGTAACATAGTATATAAGACCGAAAAAAGACATTTGTCCATTCAGTTCGGCCTGTTTCCTACAAGTTGATCCAGAGGAAGGCAAAAAAAACCTAATATTATTACACTCCAGAAATAAATCCAGTCCCCTCTTGAATTCCTTTATTGTACTCACCATCACCACCTCCTCAGGCAGAGAGTTCCATAGTCTCACTGCTCTTACAGTGAAGAATCCTTTTCTATGTTTGTCTATGTCAGTCACAATTATACACTTTATTTGATCAAGACCCACTTGTATCTTGAACATCCAGTGTGCCTGATTGCTGTACAGTGCACTGCAATACTATTGCAATGTACTGTACACATGGCAAGCCTGGATGCCTTTGTAAGGCGTCTGGTTGCCATAGTAACCATCGAGCCAAGCTGCGATGGCAGCAGGACAATGGTTACCATGGAAAACAGGCGCCTTTCAATGGATTTCGGTTGCCTTGGTAGCCAACAAGCCGCTGCCATCACAGAGTGGTGGCCTAATAGTGAGAGAGGGAGCCCCATCCCTCTATTAACTCCATGGAAGCTGCGGGCAGCTACTAGCTGCAGCATCTAAGGGGTTAAACAGCCATCAGTGCCAGCACCAATCTTGACCATTACAGCTGACACTGGTAAGATTAGAGGCAGTGCCTGGTTTCAGGCTGTACTCTCCAAAGTGGAGATCAGAACCTTAAACCGGCATTTTCAAACTTCAGTGCTTTGGTTGGTTAGTCTGCACATACTAACCAAATGGACGGCTCCCCAGCAAGGGACCACTCCGATAGGTCCCTTGACAGCTTCTCCCGTGTCTCTGCTCTCGGGGACAGCTCTATAGTAAGTAGTTTGGACGTGAAGTACGTTCAAATGCACTAAGATACGTGCGATTTGGACGTAAAGTTATGCTCAAATGCATGAAGGGGTTAATGTTGTAACTTGTGAGACCTCTATAATCTTATGCGAAAAGATTCAGTAAAGCTTGCAATTTATACATTTATATTCCTGCTCATTCTGGACTTTGCATTCAAGTAGGTGGTCCTATCAATGATTGACAGTTTTCCCTCTATGACTGTGTATACAGAGATAGCTGTCAGTCACTGATAGGACCTCCTCGACTTCAAAGCCAGAATGAGCAGGAATTTAAGTGTATAAATTACAAGTTAAACAGAATATTTTCTGCAGAAAAGTATACATCAATCTGCTCAGGTCTTCCTGCTTTATAACATGCTGCCTGTAGATTTATTAGCATTTTCATGGTGACAGGTTCCCTTTAACCTATACAGACTTGACGAAATAAGGGAAGGGGAGGACGACTTCTTTAAAATCTTAAAATATGTTAAAGACATAAATAAGGTTCAGGAAGGAAGTGTGTTTAAAGGGGTAAAGCTGATTTCACTCCTTTACCATGTAGGAATGGAGCATTTCTATATTCCAATGCTCCCCTTGCCTTGAGCTGCATTGTGTAGGGTAAGGTCTGTTTGTTAAAAACATAACCATAGCAAAGGCAGGTGCACTCTGCGGCAATACTAAACCCTCACACTGATGTTAAAATTGAGAGGTTAGTTCGACACATCCTACTAGGAGGACATGTCTTAAGCTCGGACACCACGTCAAGGTCTCTCAAGTAGCCCAAGCCCTTACCACTCAACCTACCTGTGCCGTATGGGCGATAACAGGGGCCGTCAGGAGAATTAGGGCAATGTGTTATGGGGTGTATTTTTACATATACCCATACCGTGTGTGAGAAATATCTCTGTAAATGACTTTTTAAAAAAAATGTATACAAAGTTGTCAATTTACAGAGCTATTCTCTCACCCAGCATGGGTATATGTAAAAATACACCCCAAAACACATTGCCCTACTTCTCCTGAGTACGGCGATACCACATGAGTGACACTTTTTTGTAGCCAAGATGCGCAAAGGGGCCCAAATTCCCATGAGTACCTTTAGGATTTCACAGGGCATTTTTATGCATTTGGATTCTCACGCTTTAGGACCCCTAAAATGCCAGGGCAGTATAAACACCACATGTGACCTCATTTTGGAAGAGACACTCAGGTATATCCGTGAGGGGCATGGCGAGTTCACAGAAAAAAATTTTTGGCACAAGTTAGCGAAATTGATATATATATATATATATATATATTTTTTTACAAAGTCTCATATTCCACTAACTTGTGACAAAAATAAAATTTTACATGAACTCACCATACCCTCACGGAATACCTTGGGGTGTCTTCTTCTAAAATGGGGTCACATGTGAGGTGTTTGTACTGCCCTGGCATTTTAGGGGTCTCCGCAATCATTACACGTATGGCCAGCATTAGGAGTTTCTGCTATTCTCCTTATATTGAGCATACGGGTAATGAGATTTTTTTTTCCGTTCAGCCTCTGGGCTGAAAAAAAAATATAAAATTAACGGCACAGATTTTTTCATTCGCATCGATCAATGTGGATGAAAAAATCTCTGCCAAAATCAGTGACTGCGGTGCGTTGGGCTGGACGCTAACTACCTAACAAGTAGCTAACTAACTGGCGGTGATAAGGGACCCTTATGCCCCATTCACACGCCCGCAATTTTGTTTGCGGGAACGGAATTGCGGACCCATTCATTTCTATGGGGACAGACTTTGTCCCGCTCGGATCTGGAATTGCGGATCCGCACTTCCGGATCTGCACTTCCGTTCCGGAAAAATATAGAACATGTCCTATTCTTGTCCGCAATATTTTCTATATAGTTCTGGCAATGTGCGGATTTGCAAAATGCGGAAAGCACATTGCTGATGTCCGTGTTTTGCGGATCTGCAAAACACATATGGACATGTGAATGGAGCCTTACAGGGGGGTGATCAGGGGTTAACAAGGGGTTAATAAGTGACGGGGGGAGGGGGGGGTACAGTGGTGCTTGGTGCTACTTTACATAGCTACCTGGTCCTCTGGTGGTCGATCCCAGCAAATGGGACGACCAGAGGACCAGGTAGCAGGTATATCAGACGCTGTTAACAAAACAGCGTCTGATATACTTGCTTGATGCAATTTATTTTGCACCCCGTTTTCTAATGGTTTATATCTTTGGAGGTGTATAAACTCCAATTTAAATGTGCCTGCTTTTTATCTACAGGCTACATTCAGGTGCACCTGGGAGGCTCTGGGCCATATCAGTCATTCTTGGGTGGGGCTCACAGGCACCTCCCACCTCCTATTGCAAGCATGGTTACATGCTCGAGGTCACTGGTGAGCTGTTTGTGAGTCAGGCCTTACGCTCCCGTAATGCCCAACGGCCCCTGGTATCGCCCATACGGCACAGGTAGGTTGAGTGGTAAGGGCTTGGGCTACTTGAGAGACCATGACATGGTGTCCGAGCTTAAGACATGTCCTCCTAGTAGGATGTGTCGAACTAACCTCTCGATTTTAACATCAGTGTGAGGGTTTAGTATTGCCGCAGAGTGCACCTGCCTTTGCTATGGTTATATTTTTGATTGTTCTCCACATCCACATTATCGTATGTAGGATGGTTATTGTGGTACTTGTAGTCCGTTGCTGGCATCTTCCATTGTATGCATTTTTTGCTGTTGATTGCCCCTAGCAACGGACTACAAGTGCTCCCCTATATACATGCACAACTGCATATGGGTTGAGCATATCCTGCTTGTTAAACACCACACCCCGTTTTCTAAGGTCTGTTTGTTGTAAGCTGGCGGCGTACCGAGCTTCACATGAGTATGCTAGGAGTAGAGCGGTGTATAGCGCTATTCTGGGCGATTTTCGAGGCGGGTACTAGTAGTACCCACCTCTAAAACTTCTCAGAACAGCGCTATACACTGCCCATTTGTGCCAGTGAAGTAAACAACAAACAGATCTTGCACTGTGGGATGCAAGGCAAGGGGAGCATCGGAGCAAGGAAATGCTCTGATGCTCCTCTCAAATGTGGTAAAGGAGTGAAGGGGAGCTTATACCCAGGCTCAGCCTTGAACCCGGACAACCGCTTTAATAAAAATTTAAAAAAAAAAAACTCAACACAAGAACAAGGGGAACAAACTACCAGCAGTTGTGGTTGGGAAATAGACAGTAAGTGAATTTAAAGGGCATCTGTCATTAGACTTGTATCTATGAAACTGGCTGACCTGTTGCATGTGCGCTAGGCAGCAAAAGGAATCTGTGATGGTCATAGTACATAAGGCTGAAAAATGACATCTGTCCATCCAGTTCGGCCTGTCATCCTGCTAGTTGATCCAGAGGAAAGCAAAAAAAAAACCTGTGAGGCAGAAGCCAATATTCCCCACTTAAGGGGGATAAAAAATTCCTTCCCGATTTCAATCAGGCAATCACAATAACTCGTTGCATCAACGACCCCTCTCTAGTAGCTATAGCCTGTAATATTATTTCACTCCAGAAATACATCCAGGCCCCTCTTGAACTCCTATATTTTACTCACCATCACCACCTCCTCAGGCAGACAGTTCCATAGTCTCACTGCTCTTAACCTAAAGGATCCTCTTCTATGTTTGTGTACAAGCATTCTTTCCTCCAGACGCAGAGGATGTCCCCTCGTCACAGTCACCGGGATAAATAGATGATGGGAGAGATCTCTGTACTGATCCCTGATATATTTATACATAGTAATTAAATCTCCCCTCAGTCGTCTTTTTTCTAAAGCGAATAACCCTAATTTTGATAATCGTTCAGGGTACTGTAGTTGCCCCATTCCAGTTATTACTTTAGTTGCCCTCCTCTGAACCCTCTCCAGCTCTGCTATGTCTGCCTTGTTCACAGGAGCCCAGAACTGTACACAGTACTCCATGTGTTGTCTGACTAGCGATTTGCAAAGTGGTAGGACTATGTTCTCATCACGGAGCGTCTATGCCCCTTTTGATGCAACCCATTATCTTATTGGCCTTGGCGGCAGCTGCCTGACACTGGTTTTGGCTGTTAGTTTGCTGTTTATTAAAATTCCTAGATCCTTTTCCATGTCAGTGTTACCGAGTGCTTTACCATTTAGTATGTACCGGTGACTTGCATTATTCCTTCCCATGTGCATAACTTTACATTTGTCAGTGTTAAACCTCATCTGCCACTTATCTGCCCAAGCCTCCAATCTATCCAGATGCCTCTGTAGCAGTATATTGTCCTCTTCAGTGTTAATTAATTTACACAGTTTAGTGTCATCAGCAAAAATTTATGTTTTACTATGCAAGCCTTCTACAAGATCAGTAATACATATATTGAAAAGAATAGGGCCCAATACTGACCCCTGAGGTACCCCACTAGTGACAGTGACCCAATCTGAGTGTATACCGTTAGAAAACAGAGGGTGGTTATTATCTCTCAGTCAGTTACTTACCCACTTACAGACATTTTTTTCCCAGTCTGAGCATCCTCATTTTATATACTAACCTTTTATGAGGTACAGTGTCAAATGCTTTGGAGAAGTCCAGATATACGACATCCATTGACTCGCCGCTGTCAAGTCTAGAACTTACCTCCTCATAGAAACTGATTCAATTAGTTTGACATGACCGATCTCTCATGAAGCCATGCTGATATGTCGTTATTTGCTTATTTCCGTTGAGATCCTCTAAGATAGCATCTCTCAGAAAACCTTCAGTTCAAATAGTTTACCCACAACAGATGTTAAACTTACCGCCCTATAGTTTCCGGGCTGTGTTTTTGGACCCTTTTTGAATATTGGCACCACATTTGCTATGCGCCAATCCTGTGGAACATTCCCTGTCAGTATAGAGTCCACAAATATCAGAAATAAGGGTCTGGCTATGACATTACTTAATTCCCTTAGGATAGGGGGGTGTATGCCATCCGGTCCTGGCGATTTATCTATTTTTATCTTTTTAAGTCGCTGTTGTACTTCTTCCTGTGTCAGACAGGACAGTTTTAATAGGGAATTTATTTTTACATTCAGCAGTTCATCTGACAGTTTATTTTCCTCAGTGAATACTGTACATTAGAGAAAAAATATTTCACAGCTTTGCTTTCTCCTCGTCGCTCTCTGCAACTCCCCCCTGATTATTCTTTAAAGGGCAGACACCTTCAGATTTATACTTTTTAGGGTTAGTTTTACTCTCTTTGGCGATTAATCACTCAGTCTCTAGTTTGGCGGCTTTTTTTTTTTTTTTTACATGTGCTATTTATTTCCTTATAGTTTTACAGTGCTTCCTTGCTTCCCTCCTGTTTTAGTGATTTATATGCTTTCTTTTTGTCATTTATTGCTTCCTTTACATTTCTATTCATCCACATTGGTTTCTTTTTGTTCCTTAACCTTTTATTCCCATACTGTATGTACCTCTCATAATGAGATTTTAGGATGCTTTTAAAGATATCCCATTTTGTGGCTGCATTTTGTGACATAATACTATCAGTGTTATCCAATACATTCCAGACCTCTAAGGGTTACATAGCATCATGAATAAAAATAATGCAATTAGACCCAGTCAGTGCCGGAAGTTCAGGACGGGAGCAGTATTATACTCACTCTCCGAACCCTGGAGTGTACAACTTGCTCGTGTGAAAGCGGCCTTAGGAGCAATGGGGTCGTTGCCCTTACACCTAGATGATTTGCTCTCTCTGCAACTGCTACACCCTTTCCACTTTGATTGACAAGGCCAGGCAGTAAAAACATCATCACCCTTGGCCCTGTCAAAGTGCAGAGGGCAATTGGCAACTGCAGAGAAAGTGGCACCTATAAGTATAACAGCCACGCCCCCACAGCTCCTAGAGGCTCTTTTGCATATATTTAAAAAATAATGTTTCTCAGCAATGCGGGCACATATGAACAAAAGACCAACAGAGATGTCTTCAGAGCAGCCTGCTGAAAGATGCCCTTAAATCATGCCTGGGATAAAAGCCTGTCTATCCTAAGATAAGGTAACAATATAAGGAGAGACTAGATGGACAATGTGGTCTTTTTCTGCAATCAATCTTCTATATTTCTATGTTTGCCACTTGCTATACTGAGCACAGCACATCAGAGTTGAGTACAACACAGCACTTTTCAAGGCTATCACAGTGACTTACTCTTCGCATGTAGCAGTTTGGGAGACAAGTGATCTGACTCCCGTGCTTGGTAGAAAGGGATCATTGGTCTGAGCGCCATTTAGAGGGGAAAGGCATTCTATCTCCCAGGCTCCCATGTACAGAACTGAGCCAGCACTTCAATGGCAAGAACATCCAAATGTAGCTCTCCCTGCAGCCAGGCTCATTTGCCAGAACCTATGCACTTATAATGCTAGTCAAGTTTGTCAAAATATGGTAATTATGGCAGGGCTCCAGATGGCGACCAAATCGGTCGCCAATGCGCCTTAAAATTTGCAAACAGTCTTGACGCCATTTGCGACTGGACCGCCACTCTGCTGCGCTGATGGCACGCGCTCTCTCAGCGCACGCCGTCTTCTCTTCACTAGCACAGAAGAGAAGGAGGGAGTTCCTCCCTACCCACTGTGACGCGGGCGCCACTGCCACCAATGAGGAGATAGTAGGGAGGAGGAGGGGAGGAGCTGTGGCCAATGCGCCACCAATGAATGTAAAACATATTAATACAAGTGTCGGCAGTGGTATCACAGAACTGACACTTAATTGCCAGATCTGCAGCAATAAACCCCTCAGGTGCCACATATGAGGGGTTCATCGCCGCGGATCGCATGCCCTGTTATTGAGACCGGGTGCTGGGTCTGTGATACCGCTGCCGACACTTGTATGAATGAGTTAAAGAGGACCATTCATGGGTCCAAAAAATAAGAACTAAGTAGCAGGCTACATAGAGCGGCACCCAGGGATCTAAGTGTACTTACTATTATTCCTAGGGAGAAAAAAACCTCCCTGGCTCTGAGTTAGTTCTGATTTTTTGGACCCATGAAAGACCACAGCGCCCCCCCTCCTCATTGTTATATGGTGGAAACAGGGTCCCCTCCATTGGTGGCAGTGGCAGATTACACTGCTAGGGCTCCGATCGGTTACCATGGCAGCCAGGATACTACTGAAGCCCTGGCTGCCATGGTCAGCTCCCTGCTTCTGTGTAGAGATGGCCCGAACTATTCGCCGGCGAACAGTTCCCGGCGAACATAGCTTGTTCGCTTTCACCGCGGCGGGCGAACATATGCGATGTTCGGTCCGCCCCCTATACATCATCATTGAGCAAACTTTGACCCTGTACCTCACAGTCAGCAGAAACATTCCGGCCAATCAGCAGCATACCCTCCCTCCCAGACCCTCCCATCTCCTGGACAGCATCCATTTTAGATTCATTCAGAAGCTGCAGTCTTAGTGAGAGGAGAGACAGTGTAGCTGCTGCTGATTTAATTGGGAAATCGATAGCTAGGCTAGTGTATTTAATGTCCACTCCAGTCCTGAAAGACTCATCTGATCTCTGCTGCAAGGACAGCGTCCTGATAGCACCCCAAAAAGCCCTTTTTAGGGCTGCTACATTAGTCTGCTTTTTTTTTTTTTATATATATATATATATATATATATATATATCTATATCTATATATATATCTATATATATATATATCTATATCTATATATATATCTATATATATATATATATATATATATATATATTGCAGTTGCCTGGCCTACCCGTGTGTGAGGAGCTGCAGGCCCACAGACTGTAGTGTGCCCACTACTCTAATACCGTGTGGCAGAGGACTTTGCATCAAAAAAAGGCATTTCATTTTTACACTTTAGTCTAATTTCAGTTGCTTGCCTGCTAGTGTGTGTCAGGCCGATTTCCACTGACTGTAGTGTGCCCACTGCCAGTGCCCACCACTCATATCGTGTGGCACAGGACTTTGCATTAAAAAAAAAGGCATTTAATTTTTACACATTAGTCTAATTTCAGTTGCTTGACTGATGCAGTGTGTCTCAGGCCGACTTCCACAGACTGTAGTGTGCCCACTGCCAGTGCCCACCACTCATACTGGGGGGCACAGTAGCTTGCCAATAAATAAGGCATTTAATTCTTACACTTTTGTCTAATTTCAGTTGCTTGCCTGCTGCCAGTGTGTGTCAGGCCGACTTATACAGACTGTAGTGTGCCCACTGACAGTGCCCACCACTCATACCGGGTGGCACAGTACCTAGCACGCGTAGTACCACTTATCTAAATAAAAATGACAGACAGATGCAGGCCACCCCGCAGGGTGCTGTGATTTCCACTGGCCTTGGAATAATGCCCAGTGTTCAGAGGCCACGTACCCTCAACCCAAAAAATTCTGAGGACATAGTTGACTGGCTTAGACAGGACACCCAATCTTCAACAGCTTCCGCTAAGAACCTTGACGCACCATCCTCCTCCAGCTCAGCTTCGGTCACCTGCTCTCAAGTTACCATGCCGCCGCCACCACCACAGCCGCTTCACTTGATCCGTAAGAGAAGTTATTTACACATCAGTTGGATGCAATTAGCGATGCGCAACCATTATTGCCAGATGATGTAGATTACAGGGATATGTCTCAGTCAGGCAGGATTACACACATGGACGTACAGTGTGATGATGATTATGATGATGTTGTACCAGCTGCTGCTTCCTTTGCTGAGGTGTCAGATACAAGTGAAGCGGTTGATGATGACGATGTGTCCACGGATGCCACGTGGGTGCCTGCTCGAAGAGAAGAAGAGGGGGGAAGTTCAGAAGGGGAGACAGAGAGAAGGAGGAGATAAATTTACACGGCGCAGACGCAGTGACCGTGGATTAAAACAAAGGGGGGAGCCAGCATTTTTTAACCATCTCCCAGTTCGAAAAATCAATTCAATTCACCTTTCGGGGACCCTTGGTGTTGTACGTGGCTGGGTGGAGGAAGAAACCTTCAATGACATCACCGGGACATGGCTAGCTTGGTATACAACCTTGTGCAAATGGGGAGTTTGAGGTTGTGCAAATGGACTGTTTGCGGTTGTTTGCGGTGCATTAAAAAGGGAGTTTGGTCTGTCAATGTCTGTGAAGCGGACGTAACCCTTACACTACCTGATCGATACAACATCATACCTGATCGTATACACACACTAGATGTTTTAAAGCATGTTATTCCAAACAATTTAGGAATGTTAGTTGATTTATGCCCTTTATGGATCACTATTGTGGCCAGAAAGAGTCCCTGTGGGTTTTAAAATTCGCCTGCCTATTGAAGTCTATGGCGGTTCGCCCGGTTGCGAACATTTGCGGAAGTTCGCATTCGCGAACAGAAAATTTTATGTTCGCGACATCACTACTTCTGTGTATACTATGCACAGGGCAGCAGGGAGAGCGTGAAGTCCTATTCACCCTAATAGAGCTAGATCAGGGAGAATAGGACAAGGGATCAAAAGATCCCAGGTTCTACCCCTAATGGGGAAAATAGTTATTAAATAAACAGTAAAAAAAAAGTTAAAAAGAACACCAAAATACTAAAAGTTTAAATCGTTCACTTTCCCAATTTTACATATAAAATTTACAAACAATATAAAATACACATATTACATATCGAAGTCCGAAAAAGTGTGAGCTATTAAAATATTCTAGTGAAGGCTGTAACAGAAAAAAAATCAAAACCGGGCAATTCGCCATTTTTTGTCACCTTGTCCCCCAGAAGATGTCAGTGGATGCAAGAGGTATGTGGTGCTGTATTCTCCTATATGTAGTGCTGGCTCACTACTGTGACCTGCGTCTCATATTCTCCGCCAATTCCTTTTTTTAATTATATGCACTTTAAAATTGGCAACTAAAAATTTAATTTGGCTCCTAAATTTTTTAATTTAGGAGCCAATGGCTCCTGGTTATTTTTTTTAGTCTAGAGCACTGTATGGGAAACAATGGTCATTACCGATGTATTCTCATATACTGCTAAAAGTCGCCATCAATAATTGGCAACATAACACCGTTTGAGGTACCACATGCCATTTCGCATGTCCTAACACTTATACTTACTTTAAGCTGTTGGTAGATGAGTCGGCTCATATTAAGATTCAGTGCATTCAGAGCCTTTGGCCTGTTTAGAGTGATTACTCCTGAGCAGCCATCTTTTGCCAGAAGAACCTCTGCATTTGTGCCTGTCTGGCTGGACATACGCTGAAAAAATAAAAACAAAAGAAATATATTAGTTATAAAAATTTGAATCCTAAACATTTCAGGACCCTGCCATTTTTCACCTGAAGGACCAGCCCACTTTTTGCAAAACTTTGGAGTGTTTTTATTTATCCAAGCCATTCTGAGAATGTTTTCTCATGACACAATGTACTTTATTATAGTGTATATCTTGAGTCGATATGTTTTACCTTTATTTAAAAAAAAAATCCAAAATTTACAGAAAAATGTGGAAAAATTTGCAATTTTCAAAATCTGAATTTCTCTGACTTTAAAGAGACGGTGTCACCAGGATCACTATCAAATGAGACACACTGCCTAGTAGGGCTGATCATGCTGATTAAAAAATATATTTTGCTTTGCTCTGCACACTACCCCCTCCCCTTGATTGAGAGGACTAGACATTAGTGTGATGAGAGCAGAGCTGTGTCCTAGCATCTAAATATCATACACTCTATGTACTATAGTTTCACCACACTGAGATATGCTCAGAACGCTAATGTACATATTACTGCTTTATTCACAAGCACAATATACAGTACGACTATGCAGACACCAATGATATGTGCTTTTTGAGTATAGAAAAAGCATGCTTCTCTATGTGGTAGTGCTATAACTTGGTGATTAATGCTTTGTTTTTATATAGAACTCTTAAGTTAAAGTCCCAGAAGAGACTTCTATTTAAAAAAATAAATCTGTTAGTTTTTTTTCGGTCTCATTTTACATGTAATAAATGGCTATACTATATTAAATAATATATAATCGTGTAATAAAAATTAAATGTCTTATTATATTGAGAATAGAATTTTTTTGCTTAGAAACCTAAAAACTATTACTAGTTTATTCAAGGGCACACTATATGATTATAAAGAAATCAGTAACATTTATTAGCTTTTTGCAGCCTACAAACATTATTCTCAATATGATAAGCATACATATGTCACACTTTGGTGTGGGAGGGAAACCCACACCGAACGCAGGAGGGAAACGGGTGAGGGGAAAAGGCCGGGAAAGTAGGGAAAGGAGCAGGTCACCTCCTAGAGAAACCCTAATCAAAGTCCTGACTGACTGCAAGTATGAACTGACACCTGAGGAAGGCGGGTTCATACACAGGAACTTAAAGTCCTAACTCACCCTGTAGGACCCTGGTACTAATGTCAGGACAAGAGACAACCTGCTCCTCCAAACGGTAGGACGAATAGGAGTCTCCCTCAGGCCTAAATACAAATGACAGGGAAAAGAGCAACACAAGAAAACCCAAACAATAAACAAAAGGAGAAGACGACACAACTTTAAATGGCTATGGAAGCACAGGAACTCCGCCGAAAACCAAACACCAGCAATCCACACCAAGAATAATTATATTAGCTTTCTGACCACATTTCAGTGTGATGAAGCTATAATACATGATATGCACATGCTAGGACACAGCTCTGCACTCAGCATGCTGATGTTTAGCCCTGTCAATCAAGGGGTAAGGGGACTGTACAGAGCACAGTGAGTGTTACAAAGTAATGCTCAAAGGTTTCAGCCCTGCCCCCCTGGTGCTCGAACCAGCATTATGAGCCCTACCAGGCGGTACGTCTGGTTTAATAGGGTTGATCCTTGTGCTAGGGCCTCTTTAAGACTGATAGGGATACCACATAAAATAGTTATTACTAAGCATTCCCCATATGTCTAGTTTATGTTGACATTGTAACAATGGCAGTTGGCAGCCGCCAGCGTGCAGTGCGTCCGACTACGTACCTCAGTCGAGCTGCACACGGGGCTCCTCCTCTTCGCTGCAGGTTCCGGACCCGCTTTCCTGCGCTGTCGCAGGCTACGACAGCTTCTGTATCTTGTAGGAGCCGCAGGCGTCCTGGTACCTTAAGGGTTAATGCACGCCCGTGATTCCGCCCTCTCTCCAATCCTGGCCAGGCACCACCTTTATAAGGGTGCTTCCCCCTTCCTGCAATGCCTGAGCAATATTGTACTTCCTACAGCTAAGGCTCCTGTTGTTCATGCATTCGATATCCTGTTTATGACCTCTGCCTGTATCCTGACCTCGTCTCTGCTTGATCCTCTTGTACCTCGCTGCTCTCAAGTTAAAGACCCGAACTGTCGACCACGCCTTTGACTGTCTGCTGTGCAGATCGTTACACCAGCTCCACCTGGACTAACTCAGCTCTGCTGTTCTCACAGCACTAGCCCTGCTATACCACTTGTTCAGCTCAGCATTATCCTGCGGCTGTCTGCTAAATTGCCTGTTCCCCGGTGCTAGCATCGGGGCTTTCTGGCCTGCCCGGCCAGCTGCCACTTAACCGGGACCACTCTGGCGGTAGCGACCTGGTGTCTCCCCTGCAGCTGAGTCCAGCTTCCGCATCCTGGAGCGGGATAAAGGGTGAAAACCATGGGGACACTTAGACTCCGCTCCCAAGTTTGGCCCAAAGCCAAACCGATAAGTGGCTCAGCGGGTCCACACCCAGTTTGCTCAGGCCATGAACCCCGCTGGCAAGCCCAAGCCTGTGGTACAAGATTTATATCGAGAGCTGCAACGCCAGAGTGAACGCCAAGAAGTCCTGCTGCAATATCTGAACACAATTTCTGCACGTCTGGACGCTCTATCCACTACTGCTCCTGCGGCACTACAGGTCCCAGCAACTCCTGCTAATTCCGTTGCATCATCTGCATACCAGTGCACGTCTGCTGTCCAACTTCCCTTGCCTCCACATTTCAGCGGTGAGTCAAAGACCTGCAGAGAGTTCCTGAATCAATGCTTGATCCACTTTGAGCTACTTGGAGACAAGTTCCAGTCTGACCGAGCAAAGGTGGCTTTCATTGTATCTCTGCTCTCTGGAGAAGCTCTTGCTTGGGCTAATCCTATATGGGAGCGAAGCGGACCCGAGACTGCAAGCCTACAGACCTTCTTAACTGTTAACCTGGCCATTCCTCGTCTGAGGCTTCTGCTCTTCTTCGTCTGCGTCAAGGCGCTAGGACAGTGGGCCAATACGCAATCCAGTTCCGTACACTGGCTGCAGAACTGTCCTGGAATGATGAAGCTCAACGAGCCGTATTCTGGGAGGGTCTGTGTGACCGCATTAAAGACAAACTAGCGGGAAGGGACCTCCCTGGCTCTCTGGACACTTTGATCACGTTGGCCACACGCATAGACGTGCGGTTTCGTGAACGTTTTTCTCAAGCCGCAAGGATGAAGCAGACGTCTAAACTCGCACCTGTCTTCCAGAGGACTGTTCAGACTCCTGCTGCGATTCCGTCTGAAGAGCCTATGCAGGTGGATCACCTGAAGCTCTCTGATCAGGAGCGCCAGCGACGGCGAGCAGAGAAGTTGTGTCTCTACTGCGGTGGAAAGGAACATGTTGTTAGTACCTGCCCCCAGAAGGCGTAAAAACGTCAGCGCCTAGGCTCATTGGGAGAAGTGACCCTAGGTGAAAAAGACAATTCTCCCAAACTTCTTATCCCTGTAATGGTGTCTACTGGGAAAACCAGTATATCGGTACCTGCCTTCCTGGATTCTGGCGCTGCCGGGAATTTTGTTAATCAAGCCCTGGTGACCCACTGCCAGCTTTCCACTACCCGTCTGGCGAAGCCTCTAGTGGCAACGATTGTTAATGGACAAACCTTACCCAAACCTATTCAGTTCATCACGGCTCCTGTGAAACTCCAAGTTGGGGTGCTACATTCTGAAGAAATATCCTTCTATGTCCTGCCAGATTCCACGGACCCAGTGATTCTGGGATTGCCCTGGCTACAGCAACATTCTCCCGTCTTAGACTGACGAAAGGGGGATATTCTCCGCTGGGGTCCTCAGTGCCAACAAAATACTAACCCCTAAGGAGGGTAGAGGGGGAATAATATATCTAAAACATAACTTTTAATACTCAAATATAAAAATATATGTATATGCGCCAGGTAATAAAGCTACTCAATGAAGGTAAAGACACAGCTATAGGGCCCTTGGCCCAAATCCAGGCCCAAAGGGCTCAAGTAATCAACAGAATCAACGAGACAATACGCATAAGAGGCGTAGTCACACAGATGTGACCCGTGCAATAAATGGAACATGCTCACCGGATCCTCGCTGTGTCGGAGAGGAGGAGGCGGATGGATGAGGTAGCCACCGTAGATGGATGAGTGGAAGTCTCCGTTGATTGCTGTGAGCACTGTACATGAAAAAAAAGAAAAAAAGGGGCTCTGGGTAGGAGGAGCTGTCACGGAAACCCTAAGATGACCCTATGCAGGAAAGGGGCCTGACGTGCACCCTACCTACCTATACAGAGCTACCCGCCCGAAGGCGACCCGTCAGTTGCCTGTCCTACCACGGTCGGGGTCCTAAAAAGCCCTAAGAGAAAGAGCTCCAAATGCAAACAAATTCTCCCAAGAGAAGGAGAATTTGTTTGCATTTGGGAGCTCTTTTTCCTCTTAGGGCTTTTTAGGACCCCGCCGTGGTAGGACAGGCAATCGGACGGTTCGCTCTTCGGGCGGTAGCTCTGTATAGGTAGGTAGGGTGCACGTCAGGCCCCTTTCCCTGCATAGGGTCATCTTAGGGTTTCCGTGACAGCTCCTCCTACCCAGAGCCCCCTTTTTTTTTTTTTCATGTACAGTGCTCACAGCAATCAACGGAGACTTCCACCTCATCCATCTACGGTGGCTACCTCATCCATCCGCCTCCTCCTCTCCGACACAGCGAGGATCCGGTGAGCATGTTCCATTTTATTGCACGGGTCACATCTGTGTGACTACGTCTCTCTTATGCGTATTGTCTCGTTGATTCTGTTGATTACTTGAGCCCTTTGGGCCTGGATTTGGGCCAAGGGCCCTATAGCTGTGTCTTTACCTTCATTGAGTAGCTTTATTACCTGGCGCATATACATATATTTTTATATTTGAGTATTAAAAGTTATGTTTTAGATATATTATTCCCCCTCTACCCTCCTTAGGGGTTAGTATTTTGTTTTGTATTTTGGGTGGTAACAGGCTGGGGACACCACGTCAACCCCGCCACTTGTACATTATATGTCCTCAGTGCCAAACCTCCTGCCTGTCGATGGTCCACCCAATGTCTCATCGTCCGGTTCCTGTGAACCTGCCTGGTCTGCCTCCGCAATTTGCATCCTTTGGAGATGTTTTCTGTAAGAAGAAGGCAGAGACTTTACCACCTCATCAGACTTATGACTGTCCGATCGATCTTCTACCTGGGACTTCTCCTCCTCGTGGAAGGGTTTATCCTTTATCCCCGCCTGAGACACAGGGTATGGCCGAGTATATTAAGGAGAACCTGGAGAGGAGGTTTATCCGGAAGTCTACCTCGCCGTCTGGAGCCGGTTTCTTCTTCGTGTCCAAGAAAGACGGGTCACTCCGTCCATGCATAGATTATCGTGGACTGAACAAGATTACAGTCAAGAACAAGTATCCTCTGCCTCTGATGTCTGAATTGTTTGACCGTATCCGAGGCGCACAGATATTTTCTAAATTGGATCTACGTGGTGCATATAACCTGATCCGAATCCGTGAAGGCGACGAGTGGAAGACGGCATTCAATACCCGTGATGGCCACTAGGAGTACTTGGTTATGCCGTTCGGCCTTTGCAACGCTCCTGCAGTCTTCCAAGAATTTGTAAATGACATCTTCCAGGACCTGTTATACAAGTGTGTAGTAGTGTATCTCGACGATATTCTCATTTATTCAACCGACTTGTCCACTCACCGGAGACAAGTGTGCCTGGTTCTGCAGCGCCTAAGGGAGAATGGTCTGTTTGCCAAGCTCGAAAAGTGTGTCTTTGAGCAGTCTTCCTTACCCTTTCTGGGGTACATTGTTTCCTGCACTGGTCTGCAAATGGATCCCGACAAGGTCTTTGCCATGCTGAATTGGCCCCGTCCTCAAGGTCTCCATGCCATTCAAAGATTTGTGGGATTTGCCAACTTCTATAAGCAGTTTATCCCAAACTTCTCTTCTCTCACAGCCCCTATTTCTGCGCTGACTAAGAAAGGGACTGATGCAAAGAAATGGACCCCTGAAGCTGAGTCTGCATTCCGACAACTCAAAGATTGCTTTGCTGCTTCTCCTGTCCCTGTCCTCCATCATCCATAGCGCCACTCCCAAGGTGTATGGATAAAATAGTTTGCTATAATAATGCGAATAGTTATCTTGAATACAAAAGTTGTCACCACACTAAGTGGATAAGAAATATTCCGTATAGCCAATTTAAAAGGATCCGGAGGAACTGTTCAAATACTCATTCATTTAGAACCCAGATAGGACTTCTGAAGAAAAGATTCAGGGAGAAAGGTTACCCAAAAATATTACTTGAGGATGCAACTAAACGGATCTCTAAAATATCACAAAGTGAAAGCTTGAAATCAACATGTAAACAAAAGCAACAAACCCTGAATCGTTTTCCTTGTCTCGGTCTAATTACCAGATATAGTCATCAACATAACCTTATCCGTAAGATCCTCTCTAAAAACTGGTCTATATTACTCCAAGACCCTATTCTTAGTAACCATATTAACCCAGTACCATCACTCACGTTTAGGAGAGCAAAAACTCTAAAAAAAAACTTTTGGCCCCATCCTGTCCAAAATTAAATAATCCAACAAAGAATAAAGGAAAAGAGGAACCCCCAGGGGCATTTAAGTGCGGAATAAACCGCTGTAAGTGTTGTAGCATGATCAGACATGGGTCAAAAGAAGTCACAAACCCAACAAATGGAGAAACTTTCCAGTTGAAACAACGGATGAATTGTGGCTCAACAAACGTAATATATTTGCTCCAATGCTCCTGCTCACTTTTGTATGTAGGCAGAACAATACAATCACTACGTGAAAGAGTAAATAAACATCGCTCCAATATCATGAAAAAAGTTTTAACCCACAGTATATCCAAGCACTTTGCAACAAGTCACAATGGCGACCTGTCTTGCCTTTCCATTATTCTGATTGAGGTTGATACGCGTTCCCACCAATCATTATGTAGGAGAGAGATGTATTGGATATACAGACTAAACACCCTAACAGCTTTTGGATTAAATGAATCGCTTGAATACACCATTTACTAACAAACATAATTATATAGTTGTATAAACTATACCTACGATATTTTCATATTTTAATATAATGCACTACCCAACATTTAATAATATCATCATGGAGTATACTAGATTCCCTTATTCTACAATCTACCACAAATACCTTTTCACATATCCAATTTAATATCCCCATATACATTCCCTACACCCACAACTCTAATTATGCTCATCAGTAGTTACATTTGTTTCAGTATCCATCATTAAAACTGTTAATAACTATATTACCCCATAATATAATATTCTATTTTATTACCCAACATTTAATATCCTATTCTGCCTCTATTTAATACCCCCATGCACATCCCCTTTAGTAATTATATTTGTATCAGCATTCTCCTATCTCACCCCATCTTTAGACCACTGTATGGTGAGACACTCGGCCGCGATGTGCGCTACTTCCGGGTCCATGCGTTCCACGGGTGGAACGCCAGGGATAGCGAGACCCGGAAGCCGCCATGCGTTCCACGCTGGAGCGCATCGGCCAGGCGGGAGGCAGCTGCGATGATAGAGATAGTCAGCAGCTGCCCCCAAACTACTAATTAATAACGACTAGGCTCCTCCAATGATGGAGAATCATATAGAAATACAATAAAATGTGTTTATCTGATTTAGTTCATCCAATAGAGTGGAGCCTCGTTTCCACATGACGTACTTCCGGCCCCAAATAAAGGGCGCCAGAATGTTGTACATACAAACCTTTGCGGCACACTCCACCTGAATGCCACATATCTTTTAATGACCCCTGAAGGTATGTGTGTTTTATGCTTTATGTTTTTATGTTCTTTTATGTACTGATTCAACCCTGTCTTTATGTATTAATCCAATTTTACCTAATAATACATTACATTAGGTTTGACATGATATGTGATTTGATCTAGACATTCTATAGGAATATTGTTTTATTATATATGACTATATCTAATTTTATAATGAATACTCTAATATTTTATCCTTATGCCATATATTTTTTATCTGTTTTATGTATCACCCTGAAGGAGGTTAGTTATACCTCCGAAACGCGTTGGGCCTACTTTATTCAATAAAAACCGGAAAATAGATGCCCCGACTGACCGCTGTCTTTTTGAACGCGAACTAGGCCGGGGGGTGATAGTAGCCACGGGTGATCTGACCATCATTCTGTGTCTACCTCCCCCCAGTGAAGTAAGTAAGAAATGAAAAATGAACAAATAAATTTCAACACAACGGTTCAGGGGCACGATACGAGGAAATACGAAATTAGGAAATAAATCTTTATTATAGCAAACTATTTTATCCATACACCTTGGGAGTGGCGCTATTAATAGGTGTCTCTTGACTGGATATCGGTGATCCGAATTACCAATCGGTCCCATCGAAACGGTCGACTTTTTTCTGCACTTCTTGGAAGGGGTTGATTCTTTCTTTTCTTCTCACTTAACACCTGAGCTGCCTTCCTTTATTAGCGATTAAAATAACTGAGGCATAAATAATTCTTCAACTTTTAAAATCCACCCTCTTGGCGCTTATTGTCTGGAAAATTCCTGTTTGTTACAGGAAAACTCCAACCTCTATTTTTTCTATTCTATTTCTCTATCTCCATCATCCAGACACTTCCAAACAGTTCTTCCTAGAAGTGGATGCTTCTTCTATTGGTGCAGGTGCAGTCCTGTTACAGAAGACCTCCAAGGGGAAATGTGTCTCGTGTGGTTTCTTCTCCAAGCTCTTCTCTTCTGCAGAAAGAAACTACTCCATCGGTGATACAGAAATGCTTGCTATCAAGATGGCCTTGGAAGAATGGAGATACCTTCTGGAGGGGGCTTTGCATCCAGTGGTTATATACACTGACCACAAGAATCTGACTTATCTGCAGTCTGCACAGCGTCTTAATCCACGTCAGGCTCGATGGCCACTCTTCTTTGCCTGATTTAATTTTCTTCTGCATTTTCGACCGGCAGACAAAAATGTGAGGGCTGATGCACTTTCCCGTTCCTTTGACCCAGCAGATCAGATTGAGGAACCTCAACATATCATCAATCCGTCCTGCCTGGTTTCAGTGGCGCCAGTTCGAGTAAAAGATATTCCTCCGGGGGAGATTTTTGTTCCGCAAGCCAAGAGGAGGAAGATTGCTCCAAGTACGCTGGTCACCCTGGGGTACGTAAGAACCTTGAGTTGCTGTCCCGTCACTAGTGGTGGCCGACCCTACCCAAAGATGTCCAGGAATTTGTGTCTGCCTGTACCTCCTGTGCCCGCAACAAGGTTTCCCGAACCAAACCAGCAGGGTTGCTACTACCATTACCCATTCCGGAACTTCCCTGGCAGCATGTTGCTATAGACTTTATCACAGACCTCCCGTCCTCTGTTGGCTGTTCTGTAATCTGGGTAGTGGTAGACAGATTCTCCAAGATGGCACATTTTATTCCGCTTCCTGGATTGCCCTCTGCTAATCGACTAGCCTGTCTGTTCTTCGAACACATCTTCCGCCTTCATGGCCTACCTCTGCACACTGTGTCCGATCGAGGGGTACAATTTACTTCCAAATTCTGGAGAGCGCTCTGTGGGCTACTTGAGGTGAAGTTGGACTTCTCTTCTGGATACCACCCTCAGTCTAATGGGCAAGTTGAACGAGTTAATCAGACTTTGGAGAACTACTTACGTCACTTTGTCTCTGCTCAGCATGATGATTGGGTGCAGCTCCTGCCTTGGGCGGAATTCTCGTACAACAGCCATTCCGGAGAATCCACGGGCTCTTTTCCCTTCTACATAGTGTATGGACTACACCCTCGTGCTCCTTTACCCCTGTCTGTATCTTCCGAGGTATTGGCTGCTAATTCTTTGTTCAGAGACTTCCTCAGCATCTGGAGACAGACTAAGGATTCCATCTCTCAGGCTGTTACTCGTATGAAGAAAAATGTGGATAACAGACGTAGACCTCCTCCTCAGTTCTCTCCTGGCGACAAAGTCTGGCTTTCCTCCTGGAAAATCTGCATGAAGGTACCCTGTTACAAATTTGCTCCACGGTTTCTGGGCCCGTTTGAGGTCTGTAAGCATCTAAGGGGTGAGGTGGTTGATGGTAAGTACGTGTCACTGAGGCTGCAGCTCTCAGTGATGTAAATCCCGGAGGTAATTGGCAACCAGTGGTGTTAGATCGCTGAGTTTCTGGTAGCTGGAATTTGGGTCCGGGATTTAGGAGTGACTCAAGAGTTTGGGTGGGAAGGTCACTCCCGTACTCCATCTCGGGTGTTACCACCTCACCCAGCTGGAGGCTAATTTAAAAAGACACACTGCAGTGTGTGTGGGTGTGCATGTGTTGGTCTGCAGAGGACTTGGGAGCATTCCTCTCCACAGTGTTCCAGAGAAGGGAAAAGACAAGATTCGGCCTAAAGGTGACTCCTGTATTTCTGCCTGTTAAAAATGAACTGTTCTATGACACATGAGGACTGAAGACAAGTGCTTTATGTGACGGAACTTTGATGGGCTGAAGCTAAGCCATCCTGTTGGAACATTTTTTGTTGTTGTTTTTTCCAATAAAACCCTTATGTTGCATCCAATCCTGCCGACTGCCTACCATTTGTAAAGCTAACTCCCACATATGGTGGAGGATGCGGGCACGTGGTTGCTAAGGGCAACAGCGGCATGCCTGTTTAACTCTGTATCCTGCGTATGTCTTGGATAAAGGCTGCTACGTTGTTACCCAGCGAGACTCCTGCTATGGAGGAGCTGATTAAGCAGTTGGTGCAGGCTAGTGCTGCCCAGCAGGAAACCAACCGTCTGTTGCTGGAACAGGTCACAGTCCTGAGAGAGAGTGTGGCAGCTCAGCCCAGGAATATGGAGGAGTTATCTTGGACTACGAATTTAAAAAAAGCAGTGCACCGTGCCTTGCAAAAAATGACCCCAGATGATGACCTAGAGGCTTATCTGGCGGTGTTTGAAAGGATTGTGGAAAGGGAGAAACTCCCTGCAGCTGAATGGACTGAGGTTCTGGCGCCTTATTTGACTGGGGAGCCGCAAAAAGCCTATTTTGATTTAACAGCAGAGCAGGCCAAAGACTATGGTATCCTTAAGGCAGAAATCATGGCCCGGCTGGGAGTCACCTTATCTGTGCGTGCTCGCAGAGTCCATGACTGGCGGTTTGAGAAAAATAAGCCGCCCGCTCGCAAATGTTTGATTTGCTACACCTTGTGCGCAAGTGGCTGCAACCTGAGACACTGAGTCCGGCAGATATTGTCGACCGAATCGTTCTTGACCGCTATGTGAATGGACTTCCTTCAGACATCCACCGGTGGGTTGCTCAAGGAGACCCCAAAACATTGGATCAGTTGGTTTCACTTGTTGAGCGGTTTACGACTACCGAGACCTGTCTGAGGCCTGAAGGTAAACCACCGCAGTTCGTGGGATCCTCTGGGGGTCATCGACAGAGAGCAACCTCAGCCATTTCTGCGTCTGATCAGGGGACCGAGCCAACAGACAAAGCCTCGGTGGCTCACCCAGGGGAAAGAGGCTCTTCGTTCCAAGAAAGGTACCCTCCCGTTCTGAAGTCCCACTCGAAGGTCGACCTGAGGTCCGTTGTTGGAAGTGTCAGCAACCGGGGCATATTGCAGCACACTGTCCCCAGGGGGAGGAGCCAATGGAGTGTGGTGCCACCAGCCGCCTCTCCATGTTTGCTCATCCTGTTTGCAGCGCTACACCCCTGCAGGAACCAGGTCCCCAGGAGCATCAACTCCAGGTAAACGGGGTTAGTGTTGTGGCCCTGTTGGACTCAGGTAGCCTGGTCACCCTCTTGTGTGCTGCCATGCCCCATAACCTGGTTATCCCTGAAAGGCGGGTGGGGGTGGTTTGTATCCATGGGGACACTAAGCATTATCCGCTGGCCAAAGTGACAGTAGGGACTGGCTGCGGGACAGTGACCCATGAAGTGGGCGTGGTACCAGACTTGCTATATCCGTTGATTGTGGGACGTGATTTTCCGTTGTTCTGGGAACTCTGGTCTCATTCCCACCGTAATGATACGCCTGCTACAGGTACACCTGCTTTCAGCCCCATTCCCTTAGGTGAAGAAGCCCAAACAGATGCTGTAGGGGTGACCACTGAGGTATCGGACAGTTTTCCCTTTCAGTATTGGCTGGGGATGTGGGTGAGGAGTCTAACCCTGAGCAGAATGTCCCGGACTTGGAAGTGTCACGGGAGAACTTCGGGACTGCTCAATTACAGGACTCCACCCTGAAACATGCATGGGAAAACGTAACTGTACTGAATGAGGTGCCTCAGGAGTCTAATGCCGATCAAAGGTTTCCTCATTTTGCTGTCAGCAATAGTTTACTGTATCGTGTTACTAAAATGCGTGATGAAGTTGTGGAGCAACTGGTAGTACCAGTACCTTATAGAAGGAGGGTCCTTGATATGGCTCATGCCCATTTACTTGGGGGTCATCTGAGGACTGACAAGACAAAGGAAAGAATCCTGCAAAGGTTCTATTGGCCAGGTTGTTATCAAGAGATTGAAAGGTTTTGTCGGTCCTGCCCAACCTGCCAAGTAACGGCTCCTGTGAGTCACTTCGGAGTCCCTTGGTTCCCCTGCCAATAATTGAGATTCCCTTTGACCGAATAGCTATGGATTTGGTGGGGCCGTTAGTCAGGTCTGCCCGAGGCCACCAGTATATTTTGGTAGTGCTGGACTATGCCACTAGGTATCCTGAAGCCATTCCGCTGCGGAATACCTCCTCCAAGTGCATTGCTCGGGAGTTGGTTCATATATTTTCCAGAACTGGCCTACCAAAAGAAATACTGACTGACCAGGGTACACCTTTCATGTCCAAAGTTATGAAAGAGCTCTGCAACCTGTTGAAAATTAAGCAGCTAAGAACCTCTGTATATCATCCACAAACAGATGGCCTCGTGGAGAGGTTCAATAAAACCTTAAAGGGGATGTTAAGAAGGGTTGTAGAAAAGGATGGGAGGGACTGGGATTGTCTGTTGCCATATCTCATGTTCTCCATCCGAGAGGTCCCCCAGTCCTCCACTGGCTTCTCCCCATTTGAGTTATTATATGGGAGACATCCCAGGGATTGCTGGATATTGCAAAAGAGACTTGGGAGAGTGAGGCTACCCCTTACAGAAGTGTGATAGAACACGTGGCCCAAATGCAAGATCGCATCAGCAGTATTATGCCCATCGTAAGGGAGCACATGCAGAAGGCCCAAGAGTCCCAGAGCAGGGTGTACAATAGAGCGGCCCAGGTGAGGCAGTTCAAACCTGGGGACCGGGTGCTAGTGCTGGTTCCCACGATAGAAAGCAAATTTCTGGCCAAGTGGCAGGGTCCTTTTGAAGTGGTAGAAAGGGTTGGAGAAGTCAATTATAAAATACATCAGCCCGGGAAAAGAAAGCCCATCCAACTCTATCACATCAATTTAATCAAACCTTGGAAGGATAGGGAGTCCCTGGTAGCGGCCACAAAACCCCAAATGGACTGTCACACAGATATTGAAAAGGTTGCAATAGGTGACACCCTGTCCAAACACCAAAAACAAGAAACCAAGGAGTTTTTGCAGCGGAACAGGGATATTTTTACCGACCTGCCAGGCACTACCGATGTCATTCAGCATGACATAGTCACTGACCCCAAGGTAACGATAAACGTTAAACCGTACAGAATCCCAGAGGCTCGGAGACAAGCGGTCTCTGAGGAGATAAAGCGTATGTTAGCTCTGCAGGTTATAGAGGAATCCAAGAGCGGGTGGTCCAGCCCCATTGTATTGGTACCTAAGCCAAACGGGACCTGGCGGTTCTGCAATGACTTCCGCCGTCTAAATGAAGTCTCTAAATGCGATTCCTATCCTATGCCCCGTGTAGATGAATTAATTGAAAGGTTAGGGCCAGCTAGGTATATTACCACACTGGACCTCACCAAGGGGTACTGGCAGATTCCCCTATCAGAGGGGCAAAGGAAAAGACAGCCTTCTCCACTCCAGATGGGCTCTTTCAGTATACCAAGATGCCCTTTGGGTTACAAGGAGCACCCGCCACTTTCCAGAGGGCGATGGACAGGGTCTTGGGGCCCCATAAAAGGTACGCAGCAGCATACCTAGACGATATTGTGGTCTTTAGCACCGACTGGGAGTCCCATCTAGGTAAGGTACAGGCCGTACTGGTGTCCCTCAGGAAAGCTGGCTTTACGGCTAACCCGGAGAAGTGCGCTATTGGGTTAGAGGAGGCTCGCTACCTGGGATATATTGTAGGGAAGGGCACAATAAGACCACAGGTAAACAAAGTGGAGGCAATTCAGAAGTGGCCACAACCTCGGACAAAAAACAAGTGAAGGCGTTCCTGGGGATTGTTGGCTATTACCGCAGATTTGTCCAGAACTTTGCCTCCGTTGCAGCACCATTAACAGATCTTACAAAAGGGAGGAAGTCAGTTATGGTCCAGTGGTCTCAAGAGGCAGAAAAGGCGTTTCAGGATCTTAAAAAGCCCTCTGCAGTCAGCCTGTGCTGATTGCACCGGACTTCTCAAAAGAGTTTATTGTCCAGACCGATGCCTCAGAGGTTGGTTTAGGGGCAGTAATGTCACAAGAGGTAAATGGGGAAGAACACCCCATCATATATTTGAGTAGAAAACTCACATCCTGTGAGAGAAACTACTCAATAGTGGAGAGGGAGTGTTTGGCAATAAAGTGGGCCCTCGTGGCTCTACGGTACTATTTGGCAGGTAGGAAGTTCCGCTTGGTATCGGACCATGCCCCTTTGAGATGGATGTGCCGAAATAAAGGGAACAATGCAAGGGTGACACCAGGGCTGGGACAAGGTCCACCACCAACAGAGGCTGAGCTGCCCAAGTGCGCCCCCCCCCCCCCCCCTCCAACTTGTGGATGACGCTGCTATGGGGGATCTGTGATGGATGATACTGTTATTGGGGAATCTGTGGATGACACATATGTGTCATCCACAGATCCCCCTCCCCATAACAGGGTCCATGTAGGAATGACCCCCAATACAAGGGGTGAGGCTGTGGGGTTGTATCTGCTTTTTTGATGACAGCGCCAGCGGGGCCCGTGCAGTGACTGTATTCTACTACACCCCCCCCCCCCGACACTGTATATAATCTTAACTATATAACTGTAGTGATTTGCTACAGTTATATAGTTAATAAGATTATATCCAGTGAGCGGGGGATGGGGGTGTAGAAGAAAACAGTCACTGCACGGGCCCTGCTGTCATTATGAAATAGCATATGTGACCCCCACCTCTTTTATTGGTGGTCATTCAGTAAATTAACCCTGTCGTGGGGGTGGGGGTGTCTGTGGGACAAATATGTGTCATCCACAGATTCTCCCCATAACAGGGTTCATTTACTGAATGACCACCCAAATTGTGGTGACCCAATACATGGGAGTTGCATCTGCAGAGCTTTTGTATAATGCCACCCCACACTGTAGTGCCCCCACACAGTAATGTCCGCCACACTGCCCCCGCACAGTAATGTCCGCCACACTGCCCCCGCACAGTAATGTCCGCCACACTGCCCCCCGCACAGTAATGTCCGCCACACTGCCCCCGCACAGTAATGTCTGCCACACTGCCCCCACACAGTAATGTCTGCCACATTGCCCCCGCACAGTAATGTCCGCCACACTGCCCCCCGCACAGTAATGTCCGCCACACTGCCCCCTGCACAGTAATGTCCGCCACACTGCCCCCCACACAGTAATGTCCGCCACACTGCCCCCACACAGTAATGTCCGCCACACTGCCCCCGCACAGTAATGTCCGCCACACTGCCCCCACACAGTAATGTCCGCCACACGCCCCCACACAGTAATGTCCGCCACACTGCCCCCACACAGTAATGTCCGCCACACTGCCCCCACACAGTAATGTCCGCCACACTGCCCCCCCACACAGTAATGTCCGCCACACTGCCCCCCACACAGTAATGTCAGCCACACTGCCCCCCACACAGTAATGTCCGCCACACTGCCCCCCACACAGTAATGTCCGCCACACTGCCCCCCACACAGTAATGTCAGCCACACTGCCCCCCACACCCCCCTCAACCACACAGCAGTGCCCCCACATAGTAATTTGTCATGCCCCCTCTTGTCATGCTTTTTCTGCCCCGTCATTCTCCCCCATCTTTTCATGCTCTTTTACCCCCCCATGATGTCATGCTCTTTCTGCCCCCCATGTTGTCACAGACTTAATGAAAGGGGGCCCGGCATTTTCACTGTACTTAATGCCGGGCCTCATCAGAGCGCTCCTCTCACCTCCATTATGGTCACTGCTCCAGGCTTCCAGGATCAGGCCCCGGCGCTGCCTCACATTAGCAGGTGGGCGGAGCCTAACGGAGGTCCGTTAGGCTCCGCCCACCTGCTTACTCTGTTTCTAGTTAGAGCCAGAGGCAGCGGGGCCTGATGCTGGGGGCCTGAAGCAGCATAATGGAGGTGAGAGGAGCGCTCTGACAGGGCCTGGCTCAGGGAATGACAGGAGGGAGCGCTGAGCGGTTCCCCCCTGTCAGTCCCTCTCCCTCTCGCCGGCCCCTGCCTGCGCCCTGAGGCTGGAGCGCCCTGAGGCTGGAGCCTCCCCAGCCTCTGTGTCGGCCCGGCCCTGGGTGACACGGTGGTTCCTGGAGTTACAGGATTTTAATTTTGTGGTAGAACACAGGGCAGGGAAGCTTCATGTTAATGCGGATGCCTTGTCAAGGATTTACTGTCTGTCGGGGTCAAGTGCCCAGTCCCCTGGCCTTGGGCAGAGGGGGGGGATATGTAAGCATCTAAGGGGTGAGGTGGTTGATGGTAAGTACGTGTCACTGAGGCTGCAGCTCTCAGTGATGTAAATCCCGGAGGTAATTGGCAACCAGTGGTGTTAGATCGCTGAGTTTCTGGTAGCTGGAATTTGGGTCCGGGATTTAGGAGTGACTCAAGAGTTTGGGTGGGAAGGTCACTCCCGTACTCCATCTCGGGTGTTACCACCTCACCCAGCTGGAGGCTAATTTAAAAAGACACACTGCAGTGTGTGTGGGTGTGCATGTGTTGGTCTGCAGAGGACTTGGGAGCATTCCTCTCCACAGTGTTCCAGAGAAGGGAAAAGACAAGATTCGGCCTAAAGGTGACTCCTGTATTTCTGCCTGTTAAAAATGAACTGTTCTATGACACATGAGGACTGAAGACAAGTGCTTTATGTGACGGAACTTTGATGGGCTGAAGCTAAGCCATCCTGTTGGAACATTTTTTTGTTGTTGTTTTTTCCAATAAAACCCTTATGTTGCATCCAATCCTGCCGACTGCCTACCATTTGTAAAGCTAACTCCCACAGGTCCTTGAGCGTATCAACCGTGTTTCTTATAAACTCCGGTTGCCTCCTTCTCTCCGGATTCCAAATTCTTTTCATGTATCTCTTCTGAAACCCGTGGTCCTTAACTCCTTTTCCAGGCTTCCCTCCACCTCTACTTCCGTGCCTACTGACAGTGAGCCTGAATTTGAAGTACAGAACATCCTCGATTCCAAGGTTGTTGGTGGTAAGAGGTACTTCCTTGTAGACTGGAAGAATTATGGTCCTGAGGAACGTTCCTGGGAGCCGGAGGAGAATGTACATGCTCCGAATCTTCTCAGAAGATTTTTTCAGCGCATCAAGGCCAAAAAGAAGGGGCGTGAGAGGGGGGATACTGTAACAATGGCTATGACAGCTTCTGTTATATATTGTAGGAGCCGCAGGCGTCCTGGTACCTTAAGGGTTAATGCACGCCCGTGATTCCGCCCTCTCTCCAATCCTGGCCAGGCACCACCTTTATAAGGGTGCTTCCCCCTTCCTGCAATGCCTGAGCAATATTGTACTTCCTACAGCTAAGGCTCCTGTTGTTCCAGCATTCGATATCCTGTTTATGACCTCTGCCTGTATCCTGACCTCGTCTCTGCTTGATCCTCTTGTACCTCGCTGCTCTCAAGTTAAAGACCCGACTGTCGACCACGCCTCTGTCTGCTGTGCAGATCGTTACACCAGCTCCACCTGGACTAACTCAGCTCTGCTATACCGCTTGTTCAGCTCAGCATTATCCTGCAGCTGTCTGCTAAATTGCCTGTTCCCCGGTGCTAGCATCGGGGCTTTCTGGCCTGCCCAGCCAGCTGCCACTTAACCGGGACCACTCTGGCGGTAGCGACCTGGTGTCTCCCCTGCAGCTAAGTCCAGCTTCCGCATCCTGGAGCGAGATAAAGGGTGAAAACCAGGGGGACACTTAGACTCCGCTCCCAAGTTTGGCCCAAAGCCAATCCGGTAAGTGGCACAGCGGTTCCACACCCGTTGATCCGTTACAGACATCATTTTGGAAATGTCATTTAATTTTATTTATTGTTTTAGGATGTTAGAGGACAATTTCCAAATTTCAGTTATGAAGTAACTTTGAAGAACTTACACAATACAACCCATCCCTCACATTATTCAAAATTAATTTTACAAACTTTGCTAACCCTTCAGATGTTTCCCAAGAAATAAAGGAAAATTTAGGTGAAATTTAAAAAAAATTCAAAAATGATTTTTTTTAAAGATTTTTCACTTTAATCCATTTTCCTGTAACACAGAAAGGGTTAACAGTCAAACAAGCCTCAATATTTATTAGCCTTATTCAGCAGTTTATAGAAACACCCTATATATGGTCCTAAATGGTTGTATGGGCACACGGCAGGGCTCAGTAGGGAAAGAGGCGCCACATGGTTTTGGAGGGCAGATTTTGCTGGAATGATTTTCGATCTTCATTTCACGTTTGAAGAGTCACTGAGGCACCCTGCAGTGGAAACCCTCAAAATGTGACCCCATTTTGGAAACTACACCCCTCACGTAATTTTTTGATGGGTGTTCTGAGTGGTTTGACCCCACAGGTGTTTCATAGAATTTAGAAACCTGGCAGTAAAAATGAAAAATATTTTTACAAGAAGATGTTGGCTTAGGCCCACTTTTTTCATTTTCACAAGGGGTAACAGGATAAAAAGCACCCCAAAATTTCTTACCCATTGAATATGACAATACCCCATATTCAGTAATAAACTGCTGTAGGGGCACATGGCAGGGTCCAGAAGTTAAGGATCACCATATGGCTTTTGGAGGGCAGATTTCACTGGAATAATTTTCAGGTGCCATGCTGCATTTGTAGAGAATCTGAGGTACCCCCCACAGTAAAACCCCCCAAAAGTGACCTATTTCAGAAACTACGACTCCCAAGGAATTTTTAAAGGGGTGTATTGAGCACCTTGGCCCAACAGACATTTCAAAGAATTTAGAAATCATTGGCTGTAAAAATCGAAAATTACATTTTTATTCTTTTTACAAGAAAGGCCCAAGGGGCAATAGGAGAAAAATCACCCGATAATTTGTTACCCAATTTCTCCTAAATACGACAACATGAGCCATGTGCATTTGAGGCCTAGTTTGGTGATTTATACAGGATTGACCGACAACTGCTGAGGTTCTGAGGTTAAATAAAAAAAGAAACCCCCAAAGAAGTGACCCTATTTTAAAAACGACACCATTCACAGAATTTGCAATGGGTATAGTGAGTTTTTTGAACCAATAGGCGTTTTGCAAAATTAAATCACAGCAGATGGTGCAAAGTGAAAAATTGCAATTTTTCCACAGATATGCCATTTCTCTGCTCAATGTGAAAAGCAAGTCCCTTTATTATTAATTATTCTGTGCTTCCTGGTTTTATAAACACCCTATATATGGCCCTAATCTTTTGCCTGGACATACCATGGGGCTCAGGAATAAAAGAGCACCATGCACATTTGAGACCCAATGTGATGATTTACGCATCTTGTGCTGACAACTGTAGAGACTAGAGTTGTTTTGATACCAAAATTTTGATTCGGTATCGATACCATAAAAAAGTATTGCGATACTCGATACCATGCGGAAAAAAAATTTGTGAATTGCGCATTTTCTTTTTACTTTTCTGTTACGACGTTCACCGCATAGGTTTTTTTTTATTTTTAACAGTTTGGAGTCGGACTTTAGATATGGCAATATGTTATATGTTTATCTATATATTTTAGATGTAAAATTGGAAAAGGCGGCGATTTATACTTAATATTTCGGTGTGTGTGTTTTTTTTTTTTTACTAGTATTACTTTTTATTTAATTTCTATTTACCATTTCCCCCCTTAGGGGTAGAACCTGGGATCTTTTCATCCCTTGTCCTATTCACCCTAATAGATCTCTATCAGGGTGAATAGGACTTCACATTTCCCTGCTGCCCCATGCTCTGTGCACACAGCAGCAGGGAGCCCACATGGCAGCCAGGGCTTCAGTAGCGTCCTGGCTGCCATGGTAACCGATCGCAATGTAGGGCTCAGATCGGTTACCATGGCAGCCAGGACACTGCTGAAGCCCTGGCTGCCATGGAGAACTGCTACTGCCACCAATGGAGGGGACCCTGTGGCCTCTGCCACCAATGATCTAAAAACTTTAATACTGGGAGGGGGGGCGGGATTGAGGCAGCCCTGCCCATTCATTGAGTTATTACGGGGGAAGAGGGGGGGGGGGGTGGTCGCACTGCCTACACAATAATTAACCTTTAATGCAGATAATGCCCGGCGCAGCAGTTATCTCCTCCCCTCATGTCCCTCCTCCCGCACTAATCACCGGCGGCCGTGTCATAGGAGGGAGGGGTTCCTCCCTCCTTCCTCACTGTCTATGGCCTGAGGGAACACAGCGTGTGCCGAGCGCTGCACACGCCGTGTCCTCCCATAACAGGAGATACTAGACTAGAGCACCTGCCCTGAGAAGACAGGAGTGAGCGAATCTCTCTATCTATTTATCATTTTAAAATAATAAATGGACCCCAGAGAAGTGACCCTATTAGGGGGGTCGACATATTATCGGTTTGGCCGATATTGATGATTTGCACAGTTATCGGTATTGGCACCTAACCATGCCGATATACCGATAACTGTGCTATCACAAAACATAAGAGCGCCGCTCTCAGTGCGGCCATGTTCCCTCAGCAGCACAGGGGAGAAGGAGGCAGTCCCTCCGTCCCCCTGTGCCGCGCTGCCAATGGAGAGAAGAGGAGGAGGAGGGGCTGAGGGTGCACTGGCCACCAATGGACAGAGAGAAGAGGAGGAGGAGGGGCTGAGGGCGCACTGCCCACCAATGATAATAATGTTTCAGATATTACAAACACAGGCATTAGAAACACATTGCCCAGACCCTGCCTCTGACAGAGTTCTGCGATCCGTGGCAATTAACCCCTCAGGTTCGGGGTCAGCCCCTCCTGTCCACAGTATAAAAAACATTGGTGCTCAGTGCGTCTTCCCTCCTTCCCCCCCATCCCTTCAGTATTAATATCATTGGTGACCACAGGGTATTGTCACCATCTCTCTTCTGATCGGAGCCCCAGCAGTGCAATACTGGGGCTCCGATCGGTTACCATGGCAACCAGGACGCTACTGAAGCCCTGGCCGTCATGGTCAGCTCATGCTGCTGTGTGCCCATAGCACAGGGCAGCAGGGAGTGTGTGAGGTCCTATTCACCCCAATAGAGCTCTATTAGGGTAAATAGGACAAAGGATGTAAAGAGCCCAGGTTATACCCCTAAGGGGGGGGGAATAGTAATTAAATAAAAAGTTTAAAAAAAATAAAAAAATTTATATATACCGTATATACTTGAGTATAAGCCGATCCGAGTATAAGCCGACCCCCCTAATTTTACCCTAAAAAACTGGAAAAACTTAGTGACTCGAGTATAAGCCGAGGTGGAAAATGCAGCAGCCACTGGTAAATTGTATGTATACCACATTAACCCATAGTATTCAACGGCAACTTTAATAAAGTGAAAAAACCATTTAAGGCAGTAAAGCATTGTAAATAAATGGTTAAACATCCTGAATCCTTATACTTCAAAACCCCTGATTATAAGGATTCAGGATTTATAAACATTTATTTACAAGACTTTACTGCCTTAAATGGGTTTTTCTCTGTAATTAAATGTGCCATTGAATATTGTGGGTTATACTGTTCTCCTATTGCCGCCTACCTCTTCAGCTCAGCTCAGCCGCGACTTGTGGACTAAGCTGAAGCACCACCCCCTCTAGCAGACGGCAGAAGACGTCGTGCGCGCATCGCGGGTGACCCGTGCGCGCGCACAGAATCAAATAACCTGTATGACTCGAGTATAAGCCGAGTTCGGGTTTTTCGGCACAAATTTTGTCGAGTATATATGGTATAAAGTATAAATTAACCCTTTCCAATTTTAAATATAAAATATATAAACAATAAATTAAAAAAAATATCGCCGTACCCAAAAAGCCCAAACTATAAAAAATTTTTTTTTTAACCAGTCCCGGACCGCCGTACGCAGGATTGCGTCCTGCGGGCGGCCGGGATCTTCTGAGTGGACGCATCGGCGCGTCCTCTTGCGAGACCCGTGAGTTCCTGTGAACGCGCGCGCGCGTCTCGAGAGTTGAACTACAGCCTGCCAGCGATGATCCATCGCTGGCAGGCTGTAGATGCGATATAAAATCGCATCAAACATGTATACCAGACGCTGTTTTGTGAACAGCGTCTGGTATACCTGCTACCTGGTCCTCTGGTGGTCCCATTTGCTGGGATCGACCACCAGAGGACCAGGTAACACAGTAAAGTTGCACCAAACACTACACTAACCCCCCACCCCCCTCACCTATTAACCCCTTGATCACCCCATCTAGACCCCCTGTCATTGATCACACCCCTTGTAAGGCTCCATTCAGACGTTCATATGTGTTTTGCGGATCCGTGGATTCACGGATCCGCGGATCCGATCCGCAGATCCTCTAAACACGGACACCGGCAATGTGCTTTCCGCATTTTGCAGATCCGCACATTGCCAGAACATACATATAGAAAATGCTTTTTCTTGTCCGCAATTGCGGACAAGAATAGGACATGTTCTATATTTTTGCGGAACGGAAGTGCAGACCCGGAAGCGCGGATCCGTAATTCCGGATCCGAGCGGGACAAAGTCTGTCCCCATAGAAATGAATGGGTCCGCAATTCCGTTCCGCAAACAGAATTTCGGACGTGTGAATGGGGCATAAGGGTCCCTTATCACCGCCAGTTAGTTAGCTACTTGTTGGGTAGCTAGCGCCCAGCCCACCGCACCGCAGTCACTGATTTTGACATTGACCGATGCGAATGAAAAAATCTGTGCCGTTCATTTTTTTTTTTTTTCAGCGCAGAGGCTGAACGGAAAAAAAAAATCTCATTACCCGTATGCTCAATATACGGAGAATCGCAGAAACTCCTAATGCTGGCCATACGTGTAATGATTGCGGAGACCCTCAAATGCCATGGCAGTACAAAAACCCCACATGTGACCCCATTTTAGAAAGAAGACACCCCAAGGTATTCCGTGAGGGGTATGGTGAGTTCATGCAAAATTTTATTTTTTGTCACAAGTTGGTGGAATATGAGACTGTAAAAAAAAAAAAAAAAAAAAAACTCGCCATGCCCCTCACAGAATACCTTGGGGTGTCTTCTTTCCACAATGGGGTCACTTGTGGGGTATTTATACTGCCCTGGCATTTTAGGGGTCCTAAAGCGTGAGAATCCAAATGCGTAAAAATGGCCTGTGAAATCCTAAAAGGTACTCATTGGTTTTAGGGCCCCTTTGCGCATCTTGGCTGCAAAAAAGTGTCACTCGTGGTATCGCCGTACTCGGGAGAAGTAGGGCAATGTGTTTTGGGGTGTATTTTTTCATATACCCATACTGTGTGTGAGAAATATCTCTGTAAATGACAACTTTTTAAATTTTTTTATTCAAAGTTGTCAATTTACAGAGCTATTCTCTCACCCAGCATGGGTATATGTAAAAATACACCCCAAAACACATTGCCCTACTTCTCCTGAGTACGGCGATGCCACATGTGTGACACTTTTTGCAGCCAAGATGCGCAAAGGGCCCAAATTCCAACGAGTACCTTTTAGGAGGGCATTTTACGCATTTTCTTCTCACGCTTTAGGGCTCCTAAAATGCCAGGGCAGTATAAATACCCACATGTGACCCCATTTTGGAAAGAAGACACCCCAAGGTATTCGCTGAGGGGCATAATGAGTCCATGAAAAATTAAACTTTTGTCAAAAGTTAGCGGAAAGGAGACTTTGTGAGAAAAACAATAAAAATCAATTTCCACTAACTTGTGCAAAAAAATCTTCTATGAACTCGCCATGCCCCTCATGGAATACCTTGGGGTGTCTTCTTTCCAAAATGGGGTCACATGTGGGGTATTTATACTGCCCTGGCATTTTAGGGGCCCTAAAGCGTGAGAAGAAAAATGAGTAAAAATGCCCTCCTAAAAGGTACTCATGGGAATTTGGGCCCCTTTGCGCATCTTGGCTGCAAAAAAGTGTCACACATGTGGTATCGCCATACTCAGGAGAAGTAGGGCAATGTGTTTTGGGGTGTTTTTTTACATATACCCATACTGGGTGAGAGAAATATCTCTGTAAATTGACAACTTTGAATAAAAAAATGTAAAAAGTTGTCATTTACAGCGATATTTCTCACACGCAGCATGGGTATATATAAAAATACACCCCAAAACTCATTGCCCTACTTCTCCTGAGTACGGCGATACCACATGAGTGACACTTTTTTGCAGCCTGGGTGCGCAAAGGGGCCCTAAAACCAATGAGTACCTTTAGGATTTCACAGGCCATTTTTATGCATTTGGATTCTCACACTTTAGGGGCCCCTAAAATGCCAGGTGAGTATAAATACCCCACATGTGACCCCATTTTGGAAAGAAGACACCCCAAGATATTCTGTGAGGGGCATGGTGAGTCCACAGAATTTTTATTTTTTGGCACAAGTTAGCGGAAATAGTTTTTTTTTTTTTTTTTTAATTTTGTTTTTTACAAAGTCTCATATTCCACTAACTTGTGACAAAAAATTAAATTTTACATTAACTCACCATACCCCTCACAGAATACCTTGGGGTGTCTTCTTTCCAAAATGGGGTCACGTGGGGTATTTATACTATTCTGGCATTTTAGGGGCCCCTAAAGCGTGAGAAGAAGTCTGGAATCCAAATGCGTAAAAATGCCCTGTGAAATCCTAAAGGTACTCATTGGTTTTAGGGCCCCTTTGCGCACCCAGGCTGCAAAAAAGTGGCACACATGTGGTATCGCCGTACTCAGGAGAAGTAGGGCAATTTTGTTTTGGGGTGTATTTTTATATATACCCATACTTTGTGTGAAAAATATCTCTGTAAACGACAACTTTTAAAAAATTTTATACAAAGTTGACAATTTACAGAGATATTTCTCTCACCCAACATGGGTATATGTAAAAATACACCCCAAAACACATTGCCCTACTTCTCCTGAGTACGGCGATACCACATGAGTGACACTTTTTGCAGCCTGGGTGCACAAAGGGGCCCAAATTGCAACGAGTACCTTTAGGTTTTACATGACGGCTCACAATTTAGCCCCGCCCAAAATGCCAGAACAGTAAACACACCCCACAAATGACCCCATTTCGGAAAGTAGACACCCCAAGGTATTCACTGAGGGGCATAGTGAGTCCGTCTGAGATTGTTTTTTTTTTTGCCAGAAGTTATCAGAAATTGAAACTTTTTTTTTTTTCTCAGAAAGTGTCATTTTCCGCTAACTTGTGAAAAAAAATGAAATGATACATGAACTCACCATGCTCCTCCGCGAATACTTTGGGGGGTCTTCTTTCTAAAATGGTGTGATTTGGGGGGTATTTATACTATCCTGACATTCTAGCACCTGAAGAAACATGACAGGCGCTCAGAAAGTCAGAGCTGCTTCAAAATGCGGACATTCACTTTTTTGCACAATAGTTTGTAAACGCTATAACTTTTACTCAAACCAATAAATATACACTTATTGGACTTTTTTTTTTATCAAAGACATGTAGAACAATAAATTTAGAGAAAAATTTATATAGAAATGTAGTTTTTTTTAAAAAAAATTACAACAGAAAGTGAAAAATGTAATTTTTTTGCAAAAGTGTTGTTAAATTTGTATTAATGGCAAAAAAAGTAAAAATGTCAGCAACAATGAAATACCACCAAATGAAAGCTCTATTAGTGAGAAGAAAAGGAGGTAAAATTCATTTGGGTGGTAAGTTGCATGACGGAGCAATAAACGGTGAAAGTAGTGTAGTGCGGAATTGTAAAAAGTGGCCTGGTCATTAAGGGTGTTTAAGCTAGGGGGGCTGAAGTGGTTAAAGTGTTGAATGCTATAACAGAAAAAAATAATTCAAAAATTAAAATGCGCAGAATATTGGTATAAAATATCGGCTATCGGCCTAAAAGTTCACAGAATATCGGTATCGGCTCTAAAAAAATCCATTTTGGTCGATCCCTAGACCCTATATCGGAAAACTTCACCCCTCACGGCATTTATTCAGGCATTTTGACCTAGGGCTGAAATGATTACTAGAATAAACCAAGTTGTTTCAAGGTCAGGCAGTGGCAGTTCATTCGAGATGCCTGCCAGATGCTGAAGCTCTTGAAAGAGACCACAAAGTTTGTCAGAAGGGACAACTGCGGCATCATCAAGCAGTCTGATGTTTACTAGATAGCCATGCTTTTACACCCTCGCTATCAAAGCACCCTCGCTCTCTCAAAGGGAGGCCAAATTACGTTATTACAAGGAAACACTGTATACACAGCTTGCCGTAGCTTTCAGCAAGCAGAAGGCTGCGTCACGGTGTCTGAAGGGAGAATCCTCTCCGCCCCCCATCACACATCTCTCACAAGCAGCAGAAGCAGCAGCAATGGCAACAGCAGCAGCCAGTTCAGTCCCCTACAAATTATGGAGCAGTGTTTTCATGTGACATGTCAGGCTGAGGCAAATTTGCAAGCCGAGACCTTCTGCCTCAATGCCCAGTTTCAGGCCTACCTAAATTTTGGCCCGTTTCTGACACATACTCTGTTCCCTGACCCCATGGACTTTTGGGCAGGCAGACTAGAACAGTGCACAAAAGAAAATACAGGCAGCACTCTGTACGATGAACCAAAGATGTTGTGCAGTTTTATTGCACAGCCAGATGCAACGTTTCGGCTGTGAAGCCTTTTGTTTAAACTGGAACAGAGGCCCGAACTGGCACAGTATGCTCTCTGTCTTCTTTCTTGCCCAACCTCCACTGTCATCTCAGAGAGGGTTTTCAGCACTGCAGGGAATGTGGTGGCATCTAAACGGACCCACGTTGTCCTCCGGCAGTGTCCAAAACATCACTTTTGTTAAAATGAACAAAACCAGGATTTGGCAGGATTTCACACTACTCTGACTGAGGCCAATGAATAGATCTTACCTTGCTGACGGTGCCCCATCTTGCCACAGTTGCTGTCAGTCTGCCTGCTGTCTACCATCATGCTGCCTGCCTACCTTCATATTTCATAGAGCCACTACTGCCTCCCTCATGCCACTGCTGCCATCATGCTGCTGCATGCCAACATGTACCATATGGCCGCTGCTGCAGTCACTATCTCAGCTGCTACTCCTCGACGCTCATTCCCTATTACCACCACAATTAACACTACGCATCTGATACTACTACCACTACTACTGGAACCCATAGACAGTTGATATACTGCTTTGTATGTTCCATGATATGCTGCTTCTGCTGTCACTACTATTGTGACCACGTGCCTCTAATACCCTACCCTTTCCACATCCACACTGTACTGCTGCTCCTAATTAAAAGGGGGAATTTTCTCATTCTCAATGAGCCATCTTTTCTTCTGACAATTAACACTTGAGCATGTCGTATGGACAGGCATTCTGACCCCCGTCAAGGCATAATTTTCGCATGCTTGGTTCCCCAACAATCCACTTTTTTTCCCATAATACCGTGCGTGTTTAAACACGATCTGCCCCCAGTAAGGGACAATGTTTGGAGGCTTTGGAATAAGAAAAAGCATAACACATGCCATGCCTGTCGATAGTTTTAGCCTCAAATGTTTCTTTTCACACTCGGTAACAGGAAAAAGGCATCCAGGAGTCTGTTACATACTTTTTCCCACCCAAGTACAATACCTTCTAAACTGCTGTTTGGGCACACTGCAAGGTTCAGAAGAGAAAGAGCACCATGTGCATTTGATGTCCAGTTTGATGGTACATATATCACTGTACGACAACTGCACAGGCTTTTGGGTGAAATACGAAAAAAATAAAAATACACCCATGAAGTGACCCCATTTTAAGAAACCGTGACCCTGACAGAATTTACTGGTATTGTGAGCATTTTGAACACACAGGTGTTTTGCAGAAAGTAATGCACAGCAAATTGTGCAAAGTGAAATTGCAATTTTACACAGATATGCCATTCCAGTGCCCAATATGTTGTGTCGAGCGTATGCCAGTGTGAAAAGTAAGCCCTCTTATTATTATGTGGTCCGGACAAGCAACAGAGCTTAGCAGTGAGACAACACCACATGCACTTTGAGGTATGTGCACATGGTAGGGCACAAAAGGGAAACAGCGCCAATCGGAGTTTGAAGCATGGATTTTGCTGGAATGGTTTTTCAGTACTATATGACATTTGCAGAGACCCATACAGCAAAAAAAAACAATAAATGACCCTGCTGAGAAAACTACACCACTCAAGTTATTTATCAAGAGATAGAGTGAGCATTTTGACACCACTGATATTCTGCAGAATTTATTTAGCAGGGGACCATGCAAAATGAATATTCCAAGTTTTCCACAAATGGCATTGCAGTGACTGGTATGCTGTGCCCAGAGTGTGTCATCTAAGATTCACAACACACCCCTTAAAATATTACGCTGGTTCTACTGGGTACAGAAATGCCATAATTTTTTACGTAAACTGCTGTTTGGGTATGTTGTAGGGTTCAGAAGGGAAAGACCACCTTTTGGCTTTTGCCGCACTGATGTTGATGAGTTTGTTTATGGCACAATTTAACTTTTAACCACCTGCCGACCGCCACACGCACGGATGCGTCCAGGCGGCAGGTTTGTTCCTCCTGGACGCATCCGTGCGTCATTTCGCGAGATGTGAGATTTGCTGTGAACGCACGCGCGCGCACATTCACAGCGGCGCACAGCTCGGCAGTGATACTACAGCCTGCCAGCGATGATCAATCCGCACATTGCCAGAACTATATAGAAAATGCCTTTTTATGTCCGCAATTGCGGACAAGAATAGGACATGTTCTATATTTTTGCGGAACGGAAGTGCAGACCCGGAAGTGCGGATCCGCAATTCCGGATCCGAGCGGGACAAAGTCTGTCCCCATAGAAATTAATGGGTCCGCAATTCCGTTCCGCAAACAGAATTGCGGACTTGTGAATGGGGCATAAGGGTCCCTTATCACCGCCAGTTAGCTAGCTACTTGTTAGGTAGTTAGAGTCCAGCCCACCGCACCGCAGTCACTGATTTTGGCAGAGATTTTTTCATCCACATTGATCGATGCGAATGAAGAAATCTGTGCCGTTCATTTTTTTATTTTTATTTTTTCAGCCCAGAGGCTGAACGGAAAAAAAAAATCTCATTACCCGTATGCTCAATATAAGGAGAATAGCAGAAACTCCTAATGCTGGCCATACATGTAATGATTGCGGAGACCCTCAAATGCCAGGGCAGTACAAACACCTCACATGTGACCCCATTTTAGAAAGTAGACACCCCAAGGTATCCGTGAGGGGTATGGTGAGTTCATGTTAATTTTTTTTTTTTGTCCCAAGTTAGTGGAATATGAGACTTTGTAAAAAAAAAAAAAAAAAAAAAAAAAAAATCAATTTCCGCTAACTTGTGCCAAAAAAAAATAAAAATTCTGTGAACTTCCCATGCCCCTCACGGAATACCTTGGGGTGTCTTCTTTCCAAAATATTCCCAAGGCATTCCATGAGGGGCATGGCAAGTTCATAGAAGATTTTTTTTTGGCACAAGTTAGCGGAAATTGATTTTTTATTGTTTTTTCTCACAAAGTTTCCTTTTCCGCTAACTTTTGACAAAAAGTTCAATTTTTCATGGACTGAATATGCCATTCAGCGACTACCTTGGGGTGTCTTCTTTCCAAAATGGGGTCATTTGTGGGGTGTTTGTACTGTTCTGGCATTTTGGGCGGGGCTAAACTGTGAGCACCCATGTAAAACCTAAAGGTACTCATTGGAATTTGGGCCCCTTTGCGCACCAAGGCTGCAAAAAAGTGTCACTCATGTGGTATCGCTGTACTCAAGAGAAGTAGGGCAATGTGTTTTGGGGTGTATTTTTATATATACCCATACTTTGTGTGAGAAATATCGCTGTAAACGACAACTTTTTAAAAAAATTTATACAAAGTTGACAATTTACAGAGATATTTCTCTCACCCAGCATGGGTATATGTAACAATACACCCCAAAACACATTGCCCTACTTCTTCTCTGTAGAGCGATACCACATGTGTGCCACTTTTTTGAAGCCTAGGTGCGTAAAGAGGCGTAAAGTCCAACGAGTACCATTAGGCTTTACAGGGCTGCTCACAATTTAGCCCCGCCCAAAATGCCAGAACAGTAAACACACCCCACAAATGACCCCATTTTGGAAAGTAGACACCCCAAGGTATTCACTGAGGGGCATAGTGAGTCCGTGGGAGATTTTATTTTTTTTTGCCAGAAGTTAGCAGAAATGGAAACTTTATTATTTTTCTTTTCCTCAGAAAGAGTGATCTTCTGCTAACTTGTGAAAAAAAAATGAAATGATACATGAACTCACCATGGTGTCATTTGGGGGGTATTTATACTATCCTGACATTCTAGCACCTGAAGAAACATGACAGGTGTTCAGAAAGTCAGAGCTGCTTCAAAATGCGGAAATTCACTTTTTTGCACCATAGTTTGTAAACGCTATAACTTTTATCCAAACCAATAAATATACACTTATTGCATTTTTTTTTTATCAAAGACATGTAGAACAATAAATTTAAAGAAAAATGTACATAGAAATGTAGTTTTTTTGGAAAAATTTTACAACAGAAAGCGAAAAATGTCATTTTTTTGCAAAACTGTCGTTAAATTTTTATTAATAGCAAAAAAAAGTAAAAATGTCAGCAACAATGAAATACCACCAAATAAAAGCTCTATTAGTGAGAAGAAAAGGAGGTAAAATTCATTTCGGTGGTAAGTTGTATGACGCAGCAATAAACGGTGAAAGTAGTGTAGTACAGAATTGTAAAAAGTGGCCTGGTCATTAAGGGTGATTAAGCTAGGGGGGCTGATGTGGTTAAACAGACCTCTTATGAACCAGTACTCTTATTTTCTATCACCCATACATTTTTAGGATGAGTTGCCATTGTTATTGGTACTATTTTGGGGTACATATGACTTTTGATTGTTTTTTATTTAGCTTTTTGGGAAGCAGGATAAAGAAAAGGCAGCAATTCTGCAATAAATTTCTTTTTCTTTTTTGCTTTATTTTTCTGGTCGGTACGATTACAGAGCTACCAGTTTTATACAGCTTACGTTTTGCTACTTTTACACAATTAAAGGGGTATTTCAGTTAGAAAAAGTTATTCCCTGTCCACAGGATAGGGGATAATTATTAGATCAGTGGGGGTCCTACCACTGGGACCACCACTGATCACAAGAATGGGGGCCCTGTACACCATGGAGCCCCCCTTGAAATAGATGGAGCAGCTAGTTGAAAACATGTGCTGTGACTTCATGCATTTCTATGGGAGTGGTGGAGAGCTCAGAGTGTTTTTGAAAAAGAAAAATCATGTTTTTGTATCACCATTTTCAGAGAGCCATATTGTTTTTATTTTTAAGGTAATTGAGTTGTGTGAGGGCTTGTTTTTTGCACGATGGGGTGATATTTACATTGGTACAATTTTGGGGTACATAAGATTATTTGATTGCTTGATATTTTGATTTTTGGGAGGCAAAGTGACCAAAAAGTGGCCGTTCTGACATTTTTTTTATACTGTTCACTTGATGGTCATGTGATATTTTTCAGACATAGCAATACCAAATATGTCTATTTTTTTTCTCTTTAATAATAAAAGCTTAATGGGGGAAAAGGGGCTCTTTTTTACTTCAAACTAATTTTTTTTAAACCATTTTTTACTTTTTATTTTTCTCCCACTATTGTGTTGACACTGACAGTTTCCTATGAGAACCAGACTTTAAAGTTTTTATCTGTTAAAGTAGTAAAACATAATAGAAACTATATAAATTTAGTATAGATGCAATCATACTGTCCTGCACAATACGACTATCATGTCATTTTTAGCGCATAGTGAATTTTGTAAAAAAAAAAAAAAAAAAACTGTGGAATTTTTGTTTCTCAATTTCACTCCACAAAGAGTGGAGTTTTCCAATACAAGCTCTGGTAAATTAAATGGTGCCAACAAAGAATACATCTTGTCTACAAAATATAAGCACTAATATGGCTAAGAATAGAAAGTAAAAATAGTTGTGGCTCTTGGAATGTGAAGTGGAAAAAATGAAAATTGTCTGTCTCCTTAAAGCAAATCTGTGACCATGATCTTGGACTATTATCTGAAGTACTGCAGATGAAAAAAGTCCACATAATTTGTTATGCATTTTCCTACTGACCCACATTCCTACTCTCTCAGCATTTAACCCCTCCTGGACATCCGCCTTACATGAACGTCGGATGTCAAGTGTTTAAAGATGGTGCCAAACCCGGAGATGAGCGAGTACCACAGCTGCCAGGTGCCTCCAGTTGCATAAAGCAGACACCTGCAGCCAATGCCAACTGTGGATATTTAACGACTCAAATCGTGGAAATCGTCCTATGGTAATAATGAGCCTGAGCTTGTACTAGGCTTACAGCCTCATTATTTGTATATCAAAGTTCATGCCAGCAGGTGGCAGCACTAAACTGTGATATAGTGATTCTATATAGAATAATGGAGCAAATTCCATTATTCTATACATGTTGCAATCTCATGATTGCAAGTTATGGTCCACTTATGGAACTAAACAATAAATAAGTTTTGAAAAATTAACCACCTCAGATCCGCCCATAGGATATAAATGTCCTATGGGTGAATGTTTAACTCTGAATGGACATTCTGGAACTTCTATTCAGAGATCGCATCTGCACGCTAATCGTGCAGCTGGAGAGCAAGTTGCCAGCTGTCAGTGACAGCAGGGCAACCCAGAGAGAAGGCAGGGACAGTTCCCAGGTGTCCCTGCCTTCTAAATCGCTGCATACACAGTGCTCACCGAGCACTGTGTATACAGAGCAGGAAGCGCGATGCGCTTCCTCTCCCGGTGGTCATGTGATCGCCGGGGCCGGGAGAGTGCAGGAGCTGTCAGGTCTTCCACAGACCTCGATCAGCCCTGCACTGTACAGCATAATACTGCAGTGTACAGCAATTCTGGGAGGTTAATTTCCCCTGTAACTGGGGCTACTATGTCAGCTACAGGAGAAATCAATAGTGAAAAAATAAATAAAATGAAGTCAAATGTCCCCCAGAGGTCTTGTATGACCTTATGGGGGACACAAAGTGTTAGATAAAATAAATTTAAAAAAATAAAGTGTTTTGAAGTCTGGCAGGCTGGTACGGAAGAGAAAACAGCCTGCCAGAGTTCACTGTATCCGGGATAGCTAGATAATGCCAGGAAGTGCTGGATCCACAATGACAACAACAGGATCAGATGGGGATCCGCCAACTTTTGGCCAGACAAAAAGTCCTGGCATGACTTTTGTACTGCCAAAAGCCGGTATTATGCAGGAAAGTGGTCAGATCCCTATTAGATCCCAGTGTAGTTGATAGGGATCCAACGTTTCACTGCATTTTCCAGCTATGCCCGAAGACTACTGGATCAAACTGCTGGATTTCAAAGAGCTAATGTGAATATAGGGTAAATGTGATGATCATAATAAACATAATTTACTTGGCATGTACTCACCAAATGATGAAAAATTATTTGCAATCGTTTACTGGTCATCGACCTAAAAAAACAAATCTAATTAGATATTTCATAATAGAAACAAGAAACATTAACAAAAATAATAAAATAATAAAAAAAAACTCAGGATCTGGCAGAGCTACAAACCGTAGTAATGCTGTAACTTGGACCTTCTGACTCAGGAACTTCAGCTCTCAATAAGTATATCAGTTTCTGAATTATAAAGAAGCATGGATGACAAATACAGCAATATGTTAAGCCATTCTTGGCTCAGCGTTTTTAATGTTTTTGTTTTTTTAATCCTTTCCTTCTAGGAGCCATAATTGTTTTTTTTTTCTGGTAACATTGCTGTATGAGGGCCTTTTTTTATTGCGGATAAGTTGTACTTTCCAATGGCACCATTTACTATTGCATACAATCTAGTGTGAAACTTGAAAAAAAATAAAATAAATGGAATTCCACCATAGTTTTATGCGATGGCATGTTAATTTCATTTTGTACAGTCGTGGCCCAAAGTTTTGAGAATTACATACAGTTGTGTTCAAAATTATTCAACCCCCACTGAAATTGAGTGTTTTGGCCAGTTTGACATTGATTTTGATCATTTCAGTCATCTTGTTTACAATTAAATCAAAGAGGCACTTGTAAGTCAGACAAATATAACATAACATTTATAATGAAATAACCACAAATGTCTTTTCTGTGCTCACATCATTATCAGTTTTATTCAACCCCCAAGTGACATTCAATCTTACTACTTAGTACAACATCCTTTTCCAGTTATAACAGCTTTTAAACGTGAAGCATAGCTTGACACAAGTGTCTTGCAGCGATCTACGGGTATCTTCGCCCATTCTTCATGGGCAAAAGCCTCCAGTTCAGTCACATTCTTAGGCTTGCGCGCTGCAACTGCTTTCTTTAAGTCCCACCAGAGGTTCTCAATCGGGTTTAAGTCTGGTGACTGCGATGGCCACTTCAAAATGTTCTAGCCTTTAATCTGCAACCATGCTCTAGTGGACTTGGAGGTATGCTTGGGATCATTGTCCTGTTGAAAGGTCCAACGTCTCCCAAGCCTCAGGTTTGTGACGGACTGCATCACATTTCCATCCAATATCTCCTGGTACTGAAGAGAATTCATGGTACCTTGCACACGCTGAAGCTTCCCTGTACCTGTAGAAGCAAAACAGCCCCAAAGCATGATTGACCCCCCGCCATGCTTCACAGTAGGCAAGGTGTTCTTTTCTTCATAAGCCTTGTTCTTCCTCCTCCAAACATAGCGTTGATCCATGGGCCCAAACTGTTCTAATTTTGTTTTATCAGTCCACAGAACACTATCCCAAAACTTTTGTGGTTTGTCCACATGACTTTTGGCATACTGCAGTCGACTCTTCTTATTCTTTGGAGACAGCAAGGGGGTGCGCCTTGGAGTTCTGACATGGAGGCCTTCATTACGCAGTGTGCGCCTTATTGTCTGAGCTGAAACTTCAGTACCCACATCTGACAAATCTTTTTTCAGTTCCTCAGCAGTCACACGGGGACTTTTCTCCACTTTGCGCTTCAGGTAGCGCACAGCAGTCAAAGTCAGCATCTTCTTTCTGCCACGACCAGGTAGCGTTTCAACAGTGCCCTTCGCCTTGAATTTGCGAATGATGCTTCCTATGGTGTCTCTTGGTATGTTTAACATCTTTGCAATCTTCTTATAGCCATTGCCCTTCCTGTAAAGAGAAATCACCTCTTCTCTTGTCTTCCTGGACCATTCTCTTGACTTCACCATGTTTGTAAACACACCAGTAAATGTCTAGATGGAGCGGAGTATCACAGTCATTTTAAATCTGCCTAATTGGTGCTTATTCTGCTTGATTGCTGCTCCTTGACATCCAATAGGTGTTTTCAATACCTGATCGAAAACACTTGAATGAACCTCTGCTCTTAAGAGTGGTAGTCTTTAAGGGGTTGAATAATTGTGTCAATGAAGAAATCACAAAAAAAAACATTTAATACTGTATTACAAAAACAATTGATGTCATTTTAGTTGCATTTGGTTCTTTAAAAAGTCCTTGTAAGATTTCATTCTGAACACAATTACAAATGTAAACTAAATTCCCTAAAACCCTTTACAGCATTGGGGGTTGAATAATTTTGAACACAACTGTAAATATTGGAAAAGTTGCTGCTTAAGTTTTTATAATAGCAATTTGCATATACTCCAGAATGTTATGAAGAGTGATCAGATGAATTGCATAATCCTTCTTTGCCATGAAAATTAACTTAATCCCAAAAAAGCCTTTCCACTGCATTTCATTGCTGTCATTAAAGGACCTGCTGAGATCATTTCAGTAATCGTCTTGTTAACTCAGGTGAGAATGTTGACGAGCACAAGGCTGGAGATCATTATGTCAGGCTGATTGGGTTAAAATGGCAGACTTGACATGTTAAAAGGAAGGGTGATGCTTGAAATCATTGTTCTTCAATTGTTAACCATGGTGACCTGCAAAGAAACGCGTGCAGCCATCATTGCGTTGCATAAAAATGGCTTCACAGGCAAGGATATTGTGGCTACTAAGATTGCACCTCAATCAACAATTTATAGGATCATCAAGAACTTCAAGGAAAGAGGTTCAATTCTTGTTAAGAAAGCTTCAGGGCGTCCAAGAAAGTCCAGCAAGCGCCAGGATCATCTCCTAAAGAGGATTTAGCTGCGGGATCGGAGTGCCACCAGTGCAGAGCTTGCTCAGGAATGGCAGCAGGCAGGTGTGAGTGCATCTGCACGCACAGTGAGGCAAAGACTTTTGGAAGATGGCCTGGTGTCAAGAAGGGCAGCAAAGAAATCACTTCTCTACAAAAAAAACATCAGGGACAAATTGATCTTCTGCAGAAAGTATGGTGAATGGACTGCTGAGGACTGGGGCAAAGTCATATTCTCCGATGACACCTCTTTCCGATTGTTTGGGGCATCAGGAAAAAGGCTTGTCTGGAGAAGAAAAGGTGAGCGCTACCATCAGTCCTGTGTCATGCCAACAGTAAAGCATCCTGAGACCATTCATGTGTGGGGTTGCTTCTCATCCAAGGGAGTGAGCTCACTCACAATTTTGCCCCAAAACACAGCCATTAGTGTTGAGCGAAAAGTTCGGGTTCGGGTTCGTTGTTCGTCGATTACTTCCCGCTTTCTGAAGGGCTGCACAGCAGCCAATCAGCTAGCGTTTTAAATCTTGCCCTAAGAGCCCATCACAGCCATGCCTACTAATGGCATGGCTGTGATTGGCCAAGTGCAGCATGTGAACCAGCCTCTATTTAAGCTGGAGTCACGTAGCGCCGCACGTCACACTGCTCTGATTAGTGTAGGGAGAGGACGCAGCTTCTGTCAGGACGAGATTAGGCAGGGTAAAGTCAGCAACAGCACCTAATGAACGGATCGATCTACAGCTGTGAATGATTGAACTTCTGCTAGTTACTTGCTCACTGGTTTTTAGGCTGCACAGAGCATTTTTCTGTCACTTATTTTCTGGGTTAATCGGCGGCCATTTTGTGACTTGTGGTGCACCAAAAGAAGCTGCCACCAAGTCCATCAATACTAGTTTTTTTTTTTTTTTGCTATATCCTATATCAGGGGCTTGGCTGTGCTAATTGTCACCCCTAGAAACTCAGGATAGCAATTTCTATATTTTATTAAGGGGTTAAATACAATTGCCCAAATACCAATCCCCTAAATATGGTGTTCCAGCTTTGGCTAGACAAGTAAAATACTGTCTGCTGTCTGGCAAAGGATAGATTATTTTCTGTGGTGAAATTCAATTGCCAAAATAGCAATACCCTGATTCTGGTGTCCCAGTTGTTGCAGGCAAAGTTTCATAGTGTCCGCCAAAACATATATTTTGTTCTGGGGTGAAATTAATTTGCCAAAATAGCAATACCCTGAATCTGGTGCCCCAGCTGTTGCATGCCAGGTTTCATAGTGTACACCAAAACATATATTTTGTTCTGGGGTGAAATTAATTTGCCAAAATAGCAATACCCTGAATCTGGTGTCCCAGCTGTTGCAGGCCAAGTGTAAATCTGTCCATAAAAGGATACCTTTCATCCAGGGCCTAAATACTAGCCCTATAAGAGATATTCCCCTAAATCAGTGGTTACTGCTGTGCCTGGATTAGTGTAATACGCTACATAAACAAATAGGAAGATAGTGTTAGTTGCCTGTAAAAAAAGGCCTGAATTTGAAATCAATACATTGGGCCAAATATTTTTTTCCTTATTGTGGTGCTTGGTGAACGGTAACAAAGAGGAAAACATCTAGTAAGGGACGCGGACGTGGTGGTGTTAGTGTACCCTCTGGTGCTGGGAGAGGACGTGGCCATTCTGCCACAGCAACACGTCCTAGTGAACCAACTACCTCAGGTTCCAGTACCCGCCAGAATTTACAGCGATATTTGGTGGGGCCCAATGCCGTTCTAAAGATGGTAAGGCCTGAGCAGGAACAGGCGCTAGTCAATTGGGTGGCCGACAGTGGATCCAGCATGTTCACAACATTATCTCCCACCCAGTCTTCTGCAGAAAGCGCACAGGTGGCACCTGAAAACCAAGCCCATCAGTCTGTCACATCACCCCCATGCATATCAGGGAAACTGTCAGAGCCTCAGGTTATGCAGCAGTCTCTTATGCTGTTTGAAGACTCTGCTGGCAGGGTTTCCCAAGGGAATCCATCTAGCCCTTCCCCAGTGGTGGAAGACATAGAATGCACTGATGCACAACCACTGATGTTTCCTGATGATGAGGACATAAGAATACCACCTCATCGGAGTCCGCACGTCTCTGATGATGACGAAACACAGGTGCCAACTGCTGCGTCTTTCTGCAGTGTGCAGACCGAACAGGAGGTTCAGGGAGGAAGACTGTGTGGAAGACGATGCAGGGGACGATGAGGTCCTAGATCCCACATGGAATGAAGGTCGTGCCACTGACTTTCATAGTTCAGAGGAAGAGGCAGTGGTGAGACCGAGCCAACAGCGTAGCAAAAGAGGGAGCAGGGGGGAAAAACATACAAGCCACCGCCAAGAGAGTTTGCCTGCTACTGGCCACCGCCACCAGGGACCGAGCACCCCAAAGGCAGCTTCAAGGAGTTCCCTGGCATGGCACTTCTTTAAACAATGTGCTGACGACAAGACCCGAGTGGTTTGCAAGCTGTGCCATCAGATCCTGAAGCAAGGCATTAACGTTCTGAACCTTAGCACAACCTGCATGACCAGGCATCTACATGCAAAGCATGAACTGCAGTGGAGTAAACACCTTAAAAGCAAGGAACTCACTCTGGCTCCCCCTGCTCCCTCTTCTGCTGCTGCCTCGGCCTCTTCCTCAGCCTCGGGAGGAACGTTGGCACCTGCCGCCCACCAAACAGAGGATGTGCCACCGACACCACCACCTGCGTCACCAAGCATCTCCACCATGTCACACGGCAGCGTTCAGCTCTCCATCTCACAAACCTTGGAGAGAAAGCGTAAATTTCCACCTAGCCATCCTCGAGCCCTGGGCCTGAATGTCAGCATTTCTAAACTACTGGCCTTTGAAATGCTGTCATTCAGGCTGGTGGACACAGACAGCTTCAAACAGCTGATGTCCATGGCTGTCCCACAGTATGTTGTTCCCAGCCGCCACTACTTCTCCAAGACAGCCGTGCCTTCCCTGCACAACCAAGTATCCGATAAAATCAAGTGTGCACTGCGCAACGCCATCTGTGGCAAGGTCCACCTAACCACAGATACGTGGACCAGTAAGCACGGCCAGGGACGCTATATCTCCCTAACTGCACACTGGGTAAATGTAGTGGCGGCTGAGCCGCAGGCGGAGAGTTCCTTGGCGCGCGTCCTTCCAACGCCAAGGATCGCAGGGCATCATTCTTTGCCTCCTGTAGCCTCCTCCTCCTACTCGGCTTCCTCCTCCTCTGCTTCCACCAGCTCATCCAGTCAGCCACACACCTACACCACCAACTTCAGCACAGCCCGGGGTAAACGTCAGCAGGCCATTCTGAAACTCATATGTTTGGGGGACAGGCCCCACACCACGCAGAGGTTGTGGCGGGGTATTGAACAACAGACCGACGAGTGGTTTCTGCCGGTGGGCCTCAAGTCCGGCCTGGTGGTGTGCGATAATGGGCGAAATCTCGTCGCAGCTCTGGGACTAGCCGCTTTGACGCACATCCCTTGCCTGGCGCATGTGCTGAATTTGGTGGCGCAGAAGTTCATTCACAACTACCCCGACATGTCAGAGCTGCTGCATAAAGTGAGGGCCGTCTGTGCGCGCTTCCGGCGTTCACAACCTGCCGCTGCTCGCCTGTCTGCGCTACAGCGAAACTTCGGCCTTTCCCGCTCACCGCCTCATATGCGACGTGCCCACCAGGTGGAACTCCACCTTGCACATGCTGGAGAGACTGTGCGAGCAGCAGCAGGCCATAGTGGAGTTTCAGCTGCAGCACGCACGCGTCAGTCGCACTGCGGAACAGCACCACTTCACCACCAATGATTGGGCCTCCATGCGAGACCTGTGTGCCCTGTTGCGCTGTTTCGAGTACTTCACCAACATGGCCAGTGGCAATGACACCGTTATCAGCGTTACAATACCACTTCTATGTCTCCTTGAGAAAACGGTTAGGGCGATGATGGAAGAGGAGGTGGCCCAGGAGGAGGAGGAGGAGGAGGATGAGGGGTCATTTTTAGCACTTTCAGGCCAGTCTGTTAGAAGTGGCTCAGAGGGAGGTTTTTTGCAACAGCAGAGGCCAGGTACAAATGTGGCCAGCCAGGGCCCACTACTGGAGGATGAGGAGGATGAGGAGGAGGTGGAGGAGGATGAGGATGAAGCAGCTTCACAGCGGGGTGGCACCCGACACAGCTCAGGCCCATCACTGGTGCGTGGCTGGGGGGATACGGAGGACGATGACGATACGTCTCCCACAGAGGACAGCTTGTCCTTACCTCTGGGGAGCCTGGCACACATGAGCGACTACATGCTGCAGTGCCTGCGCAACGACAGCAGAGTTGCCCACATTTTAACGTGTGCAGACTACTGGGTTGCAACCCTGCTGGATCCCCGCTACAAAGACAATGTGCCCACCTTACTTCCTGCACTGGAGCGTGATAGGAAGATGCGCGAGTACAAGCGCACGCTGGCAGAGGCGCTCCTGAGAGCATTCCCAAATGTCACAGGGGAACAGGTGGAAGCCCAAGGCGAAGGCAGAGGAGGAGCAAGAGGTCGCCAACGCAGCTGTGTCACGGCCAGCTCCTCTGAGGGCAGGGTTAGCATGGCAGAAATGTGGAAAAGTTTTGTCTCCACGCCACAGCTAACTGCACAGCCACCTGATACGGAACGTGTTAGCAGGAGGCAGCATTTCACTAACATGGTTGAACAGTACGTCTGCACACCCCTCCACGTACTGACTGATGGTTCGGCCCCATTCAACTTCTGGGTCTCCAAATTGTCCACGTGGCCAGAGTTAGCATTTTATGCCTTGGAGGTGCTGGCCTGCCCGGCGGCCAGCGTTTTGTCTGAATGTGTATTCAGCACGGCAGGGGGCGTCATTACTGACAAAAACGCAGCCGCCTGTCCACAGCCAACGTGGACAAGCTGACGTTCATAAAAATGAACCAGGCATGGATCCCACAGGACCTGTGCCTCCCTTATGCAGAATAGACATTTATAACTGCCTCCCCCTCAACCATGTATTCTTGTACTCCGGGGCACTTCTTTATTGAATCCTCATTTTTTTAACTTTACCATGATCTTGCGGTGCAACCCAAAGTTGAATGTACCTTTCCTCTGTCTGGGTGGTGGGGCCGAAATAACAGAGTGGCCTTCTACGGTGGTGGTTGATATGACGCATGATTCCTTGCTGTGGGACCTCTCTCCTCTGTCTGGGTGCTGGGCCGAAATAACTGAGAGTAGCCTTCTCCGGTGGTGGTTGATATGACGCATGATTCCTTGCTGTGAGACCTCTCTCCTCTGTCTGGGTGCTGGGGCCGAAATAACTGAGAGTGGCCTTCTCCAGTGGTGGGTGATATGACGCATGATTCCTTGCTGTCGGACCTCTCTCCTCTGTCTGGGTGCTGGGCCGAAATAACTGAGAGTGGCCTTCTCCGGTGGTGGTTGATATGATGCATGATTCCTTGCTGTGGGACCTCTCTCCTCTGTCTGGGTGGTGGGGCCGAAATAACCGAGAGTGGCCTTCTCCAGTGGTGGGTGATATGACGCATGATTCCTTGCTGTGGGACCTCTCTCCTCTGTCTGGGAGCTGGGCCGAAATAACTGAGTGGCCTTCTCCGGTGGTGGTTGATATGACGCATGATTCCTTGCTGTGGGACCTCTCTCCTCTGTCTGGGAGCTGGGGCAAAAATAACCGAAAGTGGCCTTCTCCAGTGTTGGGTGATATGACACATGATTCCTTGCAGTGGGACCTCTCTCCAAATGATATTGGTTAAATTTTATTTTATTTTAATTCATTTCCCTATCCACATTTGTTTGCAGGGGATTTACCTACATTTTGCTGCCTTTGGCAGCCCTCTAGCCCGTTCCTGGACTATTTTACAGCCTTTTTAGTGCCTAAAAGTTCGGGTCCCCATCGACTTCAATGGGGTTCGGGATAAAGTTCGGGTCGAGTTCGGATCCCGAACCCGAACATCCAGGTGTTCGCTCATCTCTAACAGCCATGAATAAAGAATGGTACCAAAACACCCTCCAACAGCGACTTCTTCCAACAATCCAACAACAGTTTGGTGAAGAACAATGCATTTTCCAGCACGATGGAGCACCGTGCCATAAGGCAAAAGTGATAACTAAGTGGGTATAAATACTGTACTTTTCAAGACACTGTATATATACAGTATAATGAAAAACAAAGTTAGAACAGCACCTTCCAAACAATCTGAAAAAAGTAGCTCAGGTACACACTACTATGGCTGAAATGTAAAAGCAAATGAGAAAGACACATACAAACATTAGAAACATTAATAAATGTAAACTGCATCACTGCTGGACTTACTACAGTGCTATTCTCCCCCTTGGCTTTTTTTCGTGTTTTGTTATATTACAACCTTAAGTTCAATGTTTTGTTAATCTGAATTTTATGTGATGGATCAGAACACAATAGTCTAAGTTGGTGAAGTAAAATGGAAAAAATATACAAACAAAATTATTGTTTAGAAATTGAAAACAGAACAGAAATTGGCATGTGCACATGTCTTTGTTAAAAAGCCTATAAAAATCTCCGGTGCAACCAATTACCTTCAGAAGTCACATAATTAGTGAAATTATGCCCACCTGTGTGCATTCTAAGTGTCACATGATCTGTCATTACATATACACAGCTTTTTTGAAAGGCCCCAGAGGCTGCAACATCTAAACAAGAGGCATCACTAACCAAACACTGCCATGAAGACCAAGGAACTCTCCAAACAAGTGGGGTACAATGTTGTTGAGAAGTACAAGTCAGGGTTAGGTTATAAAATAAATATCCAAATCGTTGATGATCCCCAGCAGCACCATCAAATCCATCATAACCAAATGGAAAGAACATGGCACAACAGTAAACCTGCCAACAGACGGCCGCTCACCAAAACTTATGGACTCGGCAAAGAGGGCATTAATCAGGAGGCAGCAAAAAGACCTAGGGTAACCCTGGAGGAGCTGCAGAATTCCACAGCAGAGACTGGAGTATCTGTACATAGGATGACAATAAGCCGTACGCTCCATAGAGTTGGGGTTTATGGCAGAGTGGCCAGAAGAAAGCCATTACTTTCAGCAAAGAACAAAAAGGCACGTTGCGAGTTTGTGGATTGGCATGTGGGAGACTCCCAAAATGTATGGAGGAAGGTGCACTGGTCTGATGAGACTAAAATTTAACTTTTTGGCTATCAAAGAAAAGGCCATATCTGGTGCAAACCCAACACATCACATCACCCAAAGAACACCATCTGTTTTTCAGCAGCCAGGAATGGGAAAATGGTCAGAGTTGAGGGAAAGATGGATGGGGCTAAATACAAGGATATTCTTGAGCAAAACCTGTACCAATCTGTGCTTGATTTGAGGCTAGGACAAAGGTTCACCTTCCAGCAGAACAATGACCCCAAACACTTGAGTGGTTTAAAGGGACACTGTCACCTGGATTTTTCCTATAGAGCTGTGGACATGTGCTGCTAGATCGCCACTAGCATGTCCGCAATATACATTCCCCATAGCTCTGAGTGCTTTTATTTAGGCAAAAAAAACATTATATATAAATATATATATATATATATATATATATATATATATATATATATATATATATATGTAACAACACGGGGTCATTTAGCTCTTCCAGATCGCCGTCTTAACGCCTTAGACGGTTGGCACACATCAAGAAGCCACTCCACCACTGTAGATTCGGGTGCAAACTGGCCACGACCAGCTTTATTGTCACAACAGCAGTACAACAAAATCATAAAAATAAATCCTCGGCCGTCTGGCCACTGACTACACAGTCTTTCCCTCTCTATCAGGATCTGGGTCTACCACCCAGCTCCCCAAGACACATCACCAGTGCTTACCCCACACAGGGTTAGAGGGTCCCGGCACCCACAGGCCTGGACACAGCCGGCTCCTTTCCCAGACTGGGAGCCCTGATTGAGAAGCTCAGCCACGATTTATCCAAGCTCCTCAGCTGGCTGATAATTATCCCCATTACCAGCCTGACTCCTGCAGACAGTGGGAAAAACTATTTTCCCAACCTTTCTTGTTCTCACCCAGCTTTCTCTGGGTGAGATACGCCACTTGAATGGCCTTCCTATGGCCTTCTGGCAGCTCCACTGCCACATATCCTCCCCCCCTGATAAAGGCCGTAGGACTTTTCACTTTACTTAAGCCCCCTCCAGGGTCAAAGCTCCTACGTTGGGAAACATCTGAGGGTTTTTCCCACTCCAACTCAACGGCCTTAGCTTCTTCAGCCTTTGAGACTCCTTTGGAGTCTTCATCCACTTTGTTAGCCATCTCATCCTTCTTGGACACGGCATCATATACTTGATTTCTTAACTCCTCCTCCTCTTTCTCATCAAGGTTGGAGGTACTGGGGACATCAGGGCCTTCACCAGACTCGTCGTCATCTGGCAATCCCTGCAGAGGTTCACCCAGGATATGGTTCTCCTTTCGGGCAGGATTCAGGAGAGCCAGCCCATCGGAGTAGACAGCACCCTCATACTGGTCGTCGGTCCCCCCGTATTTCTTCCCCAGCAGACTGCTGGCTTTATGGAAGGCATTGACAGCAGAGGGAATGTTTTTCATGACCAGGTCCTGGCCACACACTGCCACGAGTTTCTGGGCTTCTGCATCCACCTCAGCACCATCATCTGGTTCAGCAGATACATCTTCCATCTTCTTCTCTGCCTCGGCTGGCACCACAGCGCCACCACCTCCAGACCCATTCTTAACGGGCTCTGACTTCTTGGCATCTTTTAGAGGATCTTCCTCTTCAGGTATCTCATTTTCTTCCACCTGCTGCGCAGGAGCACGCTTAGGCCTCTCCAACTCATAGACTTCATCTTTTGAGCTCCTGAGATCTTCCATCTCTGCTCTGAGTTGCTTGTTCAGCCTCTCCAATTCATCTCGCTCCTTAAGCGCTTTTTCAAGTGCTCTAGCCAAGGCGAGGGCCTTGGTCTTCTTAGTTTTCCGCACCAGCTTGTTAGCAGCGCCCCACTCTTGGGCCTTCTGTTCTAGCTGCTCTTCACTCTGTTCTGGTGTAACAGCAGTTGTAGGAGTACCACCATTCTTCCTTAGACACTCTGTGGGATTTCCACCCAGGGACTCTTCAAGCCCATTGTTGATGTCTACTATAGACTTTTGTGTCTTTCTGGAGTCTTTTCCCTTCCCCAGGACACCAGGCGGTAGACCCTTCAGTTCACTCATCTTTTCCGGGGTCTCCTCTTTTGACCCTTCTGCAGCCTTCTTTAGTGACTCTGTGAGTAGTCCCTTCTCTATCGTATCTAGGGACCGTGTGGCGAGAGTGAGATCAGCCTCCTGTTTGCAGCTGTACGGTCCGGTCAGGTCATCCAAGACTGACTGGATAGGAGCTTCAGACACTAGGCTGACGTCACCCGACTGAACTCTCATCTCGTCAGATATAACAGTCATCTGGTCGCTACTAGTAACCACTTTAGTTTGGCAAGACCTCGACATGGAAGCCTCTCTCTCTGAGTTACTATCGGTCACAGAACATGCGTTATATATATCGCTCGTGACATTCTCAATCCTGTTCTCTAGGGGCACCGATGAGCTAATCCCCCCCTGGGACATTTTATTAATCATAGAAACCTGTGGAGACAGCATATCCACTTCTAGTACGTGTGGTACACCCTCTAGAACTGCCCAATGTACTTTCATATTTTCCACAGTGGTTTCCCTCAGTTGTGAGCTCTCAACATCAATTAGCATTTTTATACCATCCACATTTTTACCAACAGGGGGAGCTTCTTCCCCAATCACAGCCTGCAAAGGAAAAGGACTGTCATCCTCCTCATCACTTCTTGCACATAGATCCACATTATCACATAATTGTCCTGGACAGACATCATTCTACCTCTTACCCAGGCTAGCATGGGATCTCTGATTTTCGCCATCCCAAATCTAGCCTTGGTCACAGGCACTTTAGACAACACAGTGAGCTTCTCCCCTGCAGATTCCTGCGAGGGAGCAACTGCAACAGGCTTTATAGCCTGTTCAGACACAGCATTTTTCTCATAGTCACTCATTTTTGAGACATTTTCTCGCCGCAGCGCTTTATCACTCACCGGCCTGGCAGGTAGCAACTGCCGCCGGCTCACTGCCACAAAATTATCAACAGGAACAGTCTTACCGATTGTCGTCAGTGACTCAGCACTCCCGGAAGATAAGGGTAGTCCAGGAATATCTCCAGCATGGTCACCTCCCTTTTCCTCAATGCAGTAGTTGCCACGGGAGACGCCTTGGACTTGTCTCCTGTCTTTTTCCAGACGGTCACTCCATCCGCACCCTTTAGAATCATGTGCACAGTCGCAGGGAATATAGGAACTCCTGAGAATCACACCGCTCGCCATCTCTTCATCTTCCTGACGGTTGCCCCTGGCAACGGCATATCTTGGCTTGTCCTCTGGAACTCCCGGGACACCACCGAACTCTGGTACTTTTTCACAGTGACCACACAGCGTTGAGAACCCTTTCCTCAGGGCCAGCTGCAACTGTGCCTCCAGAGCCTCTCGCTCTGCATCAAATTTTGCCAATTCATTTTTAGTATAGCCAATCGCTATGGCCATTTCTTCTCCCTGCTGTATGCGCCAGCGCCGGCGGACGTACTCTTCTATAAGACCCATGGTAGCAGGAAAAATTGTCAGCAACTAGTCCCCTTTGCTGGGCTACTGGCCCTTTAATTCACTGCAGTTTTACTCACACCACAGCAAAATAGTCCACACGCTTATGAGCAGCACCTGCTCCACTGGACAAACAAAGCTTCCGGCCCTTTAACTTCACACACAGCAAAAAACAACTTTCAGCATCACCTGCTGTCTCGTCGTTGCCCCTAGCAACTAAGTGTTTTTTAACTTTTCAGCACGGACACTTTCCGTCCAGCAATCCCACAGCATTCAGCACAGACAATGCTTCCTGGTGCCCTTAGCACCCTGTTGTCTTTGCCCTTTTAGCTCTGCAGCACCCAGCTTCGTGTGCCATTTTCATGCCATAGCATACCTCCACCATATGTAACAACACGGGGTCATTTAGCTCTTCCAGATCGCCGTCTTAACGCCTTAGACGGTTGGCACACATCAAGAAGCCACTCCACCACTGTAGATTCGGGTGCAAACTGGCCATGACCAGCTTTATTGTCACAACAGCAGTACAACAAAATCATAAAAATAAATCCTCGGCCGTCTGGCCAGTGACTAAACAGTCTTTCCCTCTCTATCAGGATCTGGGTCTACCACCCAGCTCCCCAAGACACATCACCAGTGCTTACCCCCACACAGGGTTAGAGGGTCCCGGCACCCACAGGCCTGGACACAGCCGGCTCCTTTCCCAGACTGGGAGCCCTGATTGAGAAGCTCAGCCACGATTTATCCAAGCTCCTCAGCTGGCTGATAATTATCTCCATTACCAGCCTGACTCCTGCAGACAGTGGGAAAAACTATTTTCCCAACCTTTCTTGTTCTCACCCAGCTTTCTCTGGGTGAGATACGCCACTTGAATGGCCTTCCTATGGCCTTCTGGCAGCTCCACTGCCACATATGTAAATGAGGCAAGTAAGGAGCCCAATAGGTTGTTACTAATGTTTCTGGAGCCCAGCCACGCCCATTGTGAAAGAGCCCAGCATCGCCCGCATTATCCAAATCTCCTCCTTGCTCCCGGACGTCACAAAGTTAGAGCGCAAGTAATCTCGCAGCTAGCGCATGCGCAGTTCGTTCCCTGAGCCTGCCAGCACAGGGAAGGAACACTATGCCGGCACTGACATGAAGCATACTTGTGCATGCACGAGATTACGGCGCTCTAACTTGGTGACCTCAGGGAGCAAGGCGGAGATTAGGAGTATGTGGGCGGTGCTGGGCTCCAGAAACGTTAGTAACAGCCCCTTGGGTTCCTTTCTTGCCTCATATATATAAAATCGTTTTTTTTGCCTAAATAAAAGCACTCAGAGCTATGGGGAATGTATATTGTGGACGTGCTAGCGGCGATCTAGCAGCACATGTCGCAGCTCTATAGGCAAAATCCAGGCGACAGTGTCCCTTCAAGGGGAAACATGTAAATGTGTTGGAATGTCCTACTCAAAGACCAGATCTCAATCCAATAGAAAATCTGTGGGCAGACTTAAAGATTGCTACTCACAAGTATAAAACCATCCAACTTGAAGGAGCTGGAGCAGTTTTGCAAGGAGGAATGGGCAAAAATCCCAGTGGTAAGATGTGACAAGCTCATCGGGACTTATCCAAAGCGACTTGGAGCTGTGATTGCTGCAAAAGGTGGCTCTACAAAGTATTGAATATAGTTATGCACATTGACTTTTTCTGTTGTTTTGTCCAATTTGTTGTTTGCTTCACAATAAAAAAATAAAAAATACATCTTCAAAGTCGTGGGCATGTTCTGTAAATTAAATGATGCAAATCCTCAAACAATCCATGTTAATTCCAGGTTGTGAGGCAAGAAAACATAAAAAGTCAAGGGGGGTGAATACTTTTGCAAGGCACTATATATGAAAATTAGAAGCATTAAGGACACATTTTTTATCATAATTGTGCCAGGCCCATCTACCAGCGACACGGTGGTTTTTAACAGATGGGACTTACACTAACAGCCATCCCTCTCCTGGGATTTTGGCCTACAAAATTTCAAGGCAATGTAGCATCCTGCCATTTCACAATCTGATTAAAATCCCTGGGCAGATGGGCCGGAGTGCACCGTCAAAAGTGGGGCAGCCACTCCTTCAAATGAAGAATACAAAAAAAACAAGATTACACCAGCAGCTCCAAACAATAAAAAAGGTTCAGTTGCACGCTACCATGACTGCAAGTACTAAAAACATGAATAAATGTAAGCTGCATCACTGCTACACTTACTATATGGAAATTAGAAGCTCTTTTCTCACATTTGTATATTTATTCATGTTTCTAGTGTCTGCCTGTGTCTTTGCACATGGCAGGGTGCTGCTACTTGTAGTACTTGTTTTATTTATTTATTTTACTCACTTATATAGGGCAAACATATTCAGCAGCGCTTTAGAGACATTAGCATTACGTGGACTCCAATGAGCTCACAATCTAAGTTCCCTATCAGTATATCTGGAGTGTGAGAGGGAAACAGAGGACCCAGAGGAAACCCACGCAAACACAGCGAGAACATACAAACTCGATGCAGCTGTTGTCCTTGGTCGGTTTAGAACCTAGTACCCCGGCACGTCAAGGCACCAATGCTAACCATTGAGCCATCATGCTATCTATCTTCAATTCTTCTAGATACACGTGTACACAGTTTTTGATAGACCAGCCATAATGCAGATATTTCCGATTCCGATTACTCCTCATCATTTTACCGGAAATATGGGTTGTTCTAAACATCTTGGAGAACCAATCGCAGATCTTCTGTGGATGTAGCCCTGCTAAAATTCTTCTGTCTCTTCATGTCAGCCCAGACAGACTCGTCGATTTTGAGCTCATGGCTCAGTGGGCATCACTTCCAGTACTTGTTTACCTTTACACTGAAGATAGTTCTTAATGACATTGGATGTCTGGGGTCATTGTCCTGCTACAGAATAAAATCAAATGTTTCCCTGAGCGTATTTCAAGTGCCTGCTTGTATTTCTCAGCATTGACGACACCATTCATTTTGATTAATCCCCATTTGCTAAAATGCAGCCCCAAACTTGCAAGGAACCTCCAACATGCTTTACTGTTGCCTTCAGACATTCATTATTATACCACTTTCCAGCCCTTCAGTGGGCAACTGCCTTCCGTTACAGCCAAATATTTAAAGTTTTGACTCCAGACTACCTGCTGTCATTCTTCTGTATTTTCGTGCACAGTTAAAGACGAATGGCCTAGTATTGAAGGTATGGCTTTTTGACTGTAGGTGTTCCATGAAGACCACTTCTGGCCAGACTTCTCCAAACAGTAGATGGGTGTACATGTGTCCCACTAGTGTTCTGAGTGGACAGCACTGCTGTGGTCCTCAAAGTTGCGCTTCTTCAAAAGGGCTTGAACAACACATATTGCGGATGACATCCGTGTGATGTCCATGTTGCATCAATTTTTTTGTGGACCCATTGTAACAACGTCTTTTTTGCGTGACTGCAGAATGGACGCACGGAAGCGAACAGTACACAGTGTACTGTCCCCATTTTTTGTGGCCCTACTGAAATTAATTGGTCCGCATCCAATTGGCACAAAAATACAGAACAAAAATATGGTTGTGTAAATAGGGCCGAAAAAATCCTGACCATAATCCTACAAAATCCCCGAGCAAATGTACCTAGAAGAACTGATGCTGTTTTGAAGTCAAAGGGTGGTCACACCAAATATTGATTAGATTTACATTTCTCATTTATTGATTCACTTTGCATTTTGTTAATTCATAACAATAAACTATTAACATTTCTATTTTTGAAAGCATTCTTACTTACAGCATTTTTCTATCTATATCTGTCTAAAATTTCTGTACACTACTGTGTATAATATATACACAAACACACACAAAATCAGCCCCATAGACTTTAATGGCAGCACCAAAGCTTGATTATTACTTTGCTATAGTATATTATTACTTTGCTCTGGAGATCAATGGGGCCCCAGCAGTTAGACTACAAACAAAGAGGCGGGGCTTCAATAAATGGTGGAATTTAGTGTTCCTGGTCTCCCAGTGGGGGAAGGCTACTTCTGCTGCAGTCAGTTGTCTTACAGCTAGCCATGGATAGAAAACGAGAGGGGGTATAGCTGGCCTAGATTACAAACAGAAAATAATTCATAACCTATATCATTATGGCTATTTTCACAATATGCACAATTGTATATTCCAATGAATATCAAACTTAGCTTTCTGGTGAACTATTAAAGAAATAGCTTCACATAGTTGGAAGTCTGAGCAGAAAGATGGAATGCAAAATTTAAAGTTGATAAATGTATAGTAATGCCCTAAGCCATCAGTTATCTCAGGTTACAATGGCCCAACAGTACAATATGTCATTTCCTGGGCCACTGTAGTGAAGAACCACTTCACCTTCACCCAGGGGCGGATTAGACAAAGACCTTACAGGGAAATTTCCCAGTGGGCCAATGCCCAGGGGGCTGCCCAAGCCCCCATATCTGCTGCTGGCTGGGTATATAATAAACTTTTACTGGTAATTGTGGTAAAAGTGGTAAAACTGTAAGAATCAGGTACTCATGTACCCAGCCAGCGACAAGCCCTCCTGAATTTAACTACGTCCTGCATCTCACCTCCTAAACACCCTTCTCCATATCTTAACCCCTTAGTGACCATTAATATGTCTTTTTATTGATGTAAACAAAGGGGGTTTTAGCTAAACAGTTGGCTTTAATCAATTATTACATGTACCCAAAATGGTGCATTAAAACCTTAACTTGTTCTGCAAAAAATAAAACCTCATACAAGTACATTGATGAGAAAACAAAAAAGTTATAGATCTTGGAATGCGATTCTGAAAAAATGTGCGTGGTCACTAAGGGGTTAATCAGACAACTGGAGGATGAGGAGAGAAAATGGCCTCTATTGATGGCCAACTCAGAGACAGTTTTTGGGAAAATATATCAGGCAGCACTGTGGTATGTGGTATTTTGCGCTATGGCTATGGCGGGGATGGCCAACCTGCGGCTCTCCAGCTGTTGCAAAACTACAACTCCCAGTATGCACAGACTGCCTACAGCTATCAAGCAGGGCATGGTGGGAATTGTAGTTTTACAACAACTGGAGAGCCGCAGGTTGGCCATCCCTGCGCTATGGCATTGCTGACCCCGCTAATTTTGTTTGCCCCACCTCCTGTCAATTTAGACCCTCTTACATTATGTGGTCAATTTTAGGCCTCTTTCATGTTTAACGCCCGGATAAGAGGCCGGTGCTTTGCGGGAAAATGCGCGATTTTTCCGCGCGAGTGCAAAGCGTTTTAATGCATTTTGCACGCGCGTGGGAAAAAACTGCATGTTTGGTACCCAGACCCGAAGCCGGACTTCATCACTGAAGTCCGGTTTCGGGTTGAGTATTCTGTATATTTTATTATTTTCCCTTATAACATAGTTATAAAGGAAAATAATAGCATTCTCACTAGAGAATGCAAAGTAAAAAGGGCAATAGAGGGTTAAAAATAATAATAAAAAAAAAAAACTCAACTACTCCATTTGATCGCCGTAGCTGCTGGTCTCCTGTTCTGTCTACAGCTGGGCAGGGGGTGAAGGACCTTCAGTGATGTCACTGGGTCACATGGTCACCTGATTGGACCATGTGACCCAGTGACGTCACCGAAGGTCCTTCACCCCCCGCACAGCTGAAGACAGAACAGGAGACCAGCAGCTAAGCGTTTAAATGGAGTAGGTGAGTTTGCTTTTTTAATATTTTTAACCCTCTATTGCCCTTTTTACTTTGCATTCTCTTTTAAGAATGCTATTATTTTCCCTTATAACCATGTTATAAGGGAAAATAATAAAGATCGGGTCCCCATCCCGATCATCTCCTAGAAACCATGCAGGAAAATCTCACCGCATCCGCACTTGTTTGCGGATGCTTGCGATTTTCCCGCAGCCCCATTCACTTCTAAGGGGTCTGCGTTACGTGAAAAATGCACAATATAGAACATGCTGCGATTTCCACGCAACGCGGGAAAATCACCCCTCATGTACACAGCCCTATAGAAATGAATGGGTCCGGATTCAGTGCGGGTGCAATGCATTCACCTCACGCATTGCACCCGCGCGAAAATCACACCCATGTGAAAGGGGTCTTAGGTATTTTATTTCCAGGGCCACTTTAGGTTCCCAATCAGCCCCTGCCTTCACCGTAACTATGCTCAGATGTGCCCCCTTCACAGCAGTTAAGCCTACATGTGCTCCGTTCATAGTAGTTATGCCACATTGTGCCCCTTCACAGTATTTATGCCTACATCGTGCCCCCTTCACAGTAGTAATGCCCAGATATGCCCTTTTCACAACAGTTATGCCCAGATGTGCCCCCTCATTGTTGTTATGGCAGGGCTTCAGCTCTGACTGACAACTGGAGAACCAATCAATAAGTGGTACATCTGAGGAGCAGGGTAGGCTGCCTGCAGAGGATGCATGTGATTAGTCGGGCTGGTAGTTTTTTCCTCTCTTTCTTGCCCCTATTTTCTCCCTTCCTGAGAACTTCATTTCCTGGCATGCCTTGCGGCAGGTGTCTGCCAAGGGATGGGTGGTCATAGTTGTGTTCTCTGGAGAAGAATTGATGTGCCAGGGCAGGCCAGGAGGCAGCACCATTATGAGAATCGATTTGACGCTTCTGTCAAAAAATAGAATCGTAAGAGGCCTCAAAGGCGAATTAATCAAATTAATTTCCCAGCCCTAGTTCAGACACCTATACCTGATATATAAACAATAAAAAACAAAAACATATTTTATATGAAAAGTTGGGAAAGGTTGATTTAAACTTTTTAAGCTTTTTAATTTTTTACTTTTTACTTGATAACTATTAGCCCCTTAGGGGGTTAGACCTTGGGATCTATTAGGGTGAATAGCATTCTGACCTGCTCCCAGCTGAGCTGTGCCTCCTGCAGGGAGGTTACTATGACAGCTCTGGGAAGTCTCAGCAGGCCCCAGTCTGTTATGGTAACTGATCGGAGCCATGGCAATTTCACTGTGGGGGCTCAGATCGAAAGGCAGAGGGGGCATCCCTCTGTCTTATCTCACAGATGCCGAGATCCGTGCTGAATGCGGCATCTAAGGAGTTAATTGGCCAGCTTCGGTGTCATTGCGGCCAGGTGCCTGCTGTAATATACAGCCAGCACACACCACATATGGAGCGGGCTCACTGCAGCAGCCTCTCCATACAATTTCCTATGCATAAGGCCTCATGCACACAAACGCATTTTATTTCTGTGTCCGTTTCGTTTTTTTTGCAGATAGGGTGCGGACCCATTAATTTCAATGGGTCCACAAAAAAATGCCGACAGCACACCGTGTGCTGTCTGCATCCATATGTCCGTTCTGTAGTCCCGCCAAAAAGATAGAACATGTACTATTCTTGTCCATTTTGCGGACAAGGATAGGCATTGTTACAATGGATCTGCAAAAAAAAAAAAAACGGATGCAATACGGATGCTAAACGGATATCATCCGTATTTTTGGCAGATTCATGTTTTGTGGAGCACAAGACACATACCGTAGTGTAAATGTAGCCTTATGCCGTACATGTACAGCATTATGCATTGAAGGGTTAGGGTCCATTCACACGTCCGCAAGTGTTTTGCGGTCCACAAATTGCAGATTCACAAAACACAGACACCGGCCATCTTCGTCTGCATTTTGCTGACCGCACATGGCCGGCACTATGATAGAAATTCCTATTGTTGTCTGTGGCTGCGGACAAGAATAGGACAAGCCATCTTTTTTTTGCAGGGCCGCAGAACGGACATACGGATGCAGACAGCACATGCTGTGCTGTCCGCATCTTTTGCGACCCCATTGAAATGAAAGGGTCCGCACCCATTCTGCAAAATTGCGGAACAGATACGGGGCCCATTCATGTGGACATGGCATTATTCATTTTAAGCCTCCATTTTTAAGTGACTCATTAACCCCATGTTATCCATTATAAAAAGCCACGATGGGGTCACTGTTGCTATTAATATAAGGCACATGTAGGTAGTAAAGTAATAAGTCTCTGTACCTCACATTAAAGGGGTTTTCCAAGATTTTGATACTGATGACCTATCCGCTTATGAGAACACAGCGTGCATGCCATTTCTCTAATAGTGACTGATACTAAGCTGCACAGTAGCGCAAAAATTACAAACCTGGTATTAAAGTATTTGCCTACCTCTAGGGAATTTCTACAATGGCTGCCTCTTAGAGATGTTGTAAAAGTTTAATGGGAAAAAAAAAAAGCACAGAGATCTGGTTCTACACAGACACTGAGGACATGAGGGGCTGCTGCAGGTAGTAGGGACTGTATATGTTCTGCTCCTCCATGCACCACTGTTAGAGTAGCTTCCTCTAAGATAAATTAAGTTGTCAAGGGTGAAGCGATTCAGAGGCAGCAGGACACCACGTGCGCACACAGAGCTGGTGTACAATACTCCTGGTTTCTCCTTTCTCAGTGGTTATACATGAAGACACAAACACAGAGCCAATCAGATTGGAGAGGTCAGTGCAGACTATGATGGAATATGTGGACGGGGTCTGTCTGGCCATAGCCCCTGGCAACCTAAACAAGTCTAGTAGCCAACCACCCTCCTCCCACACCCTATGCTGGAACGTTCTTAAGAAGTTTGTTCAAAGACCAGATAGAGTCTATTACATTAACACTAGTATTCACCTGTTTGATACCATGGTAGTTCAGGGCTCCAGACTAAAAAAATTACCTAGGAGCCATTGGCTCCTAAGCTAAAAAATTTAGGAGCCAAATAAAATTTTTAGTCGCCAAATTTAAATAGATATATAATCATGATACAAAAATTGCCTCATTCACACGTGTTCACATTATGTTTCGGTCATATGTTATATTATACTATGACCGAAACATAACGGACGCCTCAGACAGATGCCATACTGCGGCATCCCTCACCATAGCGTTCCATTGTACAAGAAAATGTATAGATTTTTTTCTGGACTTTACAGGATGGGAAGACGTGGTACACTACGATCTCCCATTCTGCAAAAAAAACGTATAAATTAGCATATATGTTTTTTTGTACAATGGAACTCTATTGGATGGATGCCACAGTATGGCATCTGTCTGAGGCGTCCGTCAACATACGTTTTCTTTTGTATATGTTAATCGTATGACAAAAATCCAACACTTCCATTATTTTCATTGTTCTGCTCATCAAACAGAGCAGAACAACAGAAATAAATAGTGGTGGTGTGAACGGGGCCTTAGAGGTGGGTATGCAGGGAACCATTACTGGTCTAAATAACCTGAAGCAATTATAGCGAAGTGATAAAGTCCAGTCCAATATGGCGGACCTTCCCTGTACGTTATCACTTGGCTATAATAGTCTGCTGTGTATTTACTACACACTGCAACACATACATCACTGCACTACATACATCAGTGTGAGATGTGTGTAGTGCAGTGTGTGATGTATGTAGTGCAGTGTATGATGTATACATGTGTATGATGTATGTGGTGCAGTGTGTGATGTATACGTGTATGATGTATGTAGTGCAGTGTCTGATGTATACATGTGTATGATGTATGTGGTGCAGTGTGTGATGTGCGTAGTGCAGTGTATGATGTATGTAGTGCAGTGTGTGATGTGTGTAGTGATGTATACATGTGTATGATGTATGTAGTGCAGTGTGAGATGTATGTAGTGAAAGTAGTGCAGTGTGTGATGTATACATGTGTATGATGTATGTAGTGATGTGTGATGTACACGTGTACTGTGTGATGTATACATGTGTACTGTATGATGTATGTAGTGCAGTATGTGATGATCACACACTCCACTACATACATTACACACATCGATACATAATACATTGCGCTGTCACCTTCTTCTGCGGCTCCATCTTGATGCTTGGGCTGTAGGCTTCAGCTCCTCAGCGCGCCCGGCACTCCTTGCTTCAGCCGGCCCCTCATCCTTTCATCTCCCGCCAGCTTTCTCTGGTGCAGGGCGCTGTATGGCTCCGGCGCCCGCCCAAACTAACCAATAGCAAAGCTCCTTACTGTATGGAGCTTTGCTATTGGTTATTTCAGGCTGCGCTGCCTGTGCTGTGCCGCTCGCTGCGTGGTGCGTCTGCTGAAGAAGTTTTTTTTTTTTTTTCTTAAAGCTGCAGCGCGGGGGTCGGACAAGTCGCAAATGGCGATAAGACTTAAATTTCTTATCGCCATTTGCAAATTCCTAGTCGCATTGGCGACTATTTTAGTCGCCATCTGGAGCCCTGTAGTTATCTGAAGGCCAGGTCACATGATACTTTGGAGGGTCACATGATGCCTCACATGACTAACATCATGTTTAGTCCTAGCTAGTTATCATACACATGATTTAACCCTGGAGGTTTTTTTGATTTCGCGTTTTTGTTTTGCGCTCCGTGCCTTCCCAGAGCCATAACTTTTTTATTAGTCTGTTCACATAGCCATATGAGGGCTTGTTTTTTGCAGGACAAGTTGTACTGTCCAACACCATCATTTAATATTGCATATGATGTAATGGGAAGCGGAAAAAAATTTCCAAATGGGGTGAAATTGCAAAGAAAAAAAAAGCAATTCCACCACAGTTTTGCGTTTTTCTTTATTGTGACGTTCAATGTACAATAAAACTGACCGGTTACTTATCATCTACGGGTGTATGACTTTATCACTTTTTATTTAATTTTTTGTAGAAAATGAAGCAACCAAAAACGGCGAATCAGCCATTTGGACATTTTTTTTATTTCTTTTATTTTTATTTTGGGAAAAGAGGGGTGATTTGAATTTTTGTTTTTTACTTATTTATTTTACACTTTTTTTTATAGTTCCCATAGGGAACTATAACATGCAATCATTAGATTGCTATTCTCATAGACTCCAATGCACTTGCATTGGAATCTATGATCATTTTACTAGTTTCCTATGGAACCCTATTACAGGCATCGGCTCCATAGGAAATACGATGCAGCAGGCTTGTGTCTTTCATAAAGACACGGGCTGCTGCATACACGCTCCGGCTCCTCCGATCGCCACACGGGGGCGGCATTACTGCTGGTCACGGACATTAGCCGCGGGTGTCTGCTACAAGAAGCAGGCGGCCACCTGCAGCTATGGCACCCGCATTGGGCAGGAGCAGGCGCCATCTTTAAAGACTCGGCCAGCTCCGTACTATTACGGCGCTGGTCGGGAAAGGGTTAACAGGACTAAAATGGACGGTGCAATGTTTTTTCTCCTTAGGGAGAGACAAATAGACGGATACAAAAAAAAGAAAAAAAAAAAAGATCTGCAAACCAAATTTTAAATAGATGTATATTAGGCGGGGTTCAGATATGTGCTTTGAACGCCAGCAGTCTGTTCTGGCACGTATTGCCGTCAAATGTATAGAAGCCTTCCCACTCAGGTGAATGGAATGGCTTAGGTGTAATTACACCTGATCACCACTACTGTTGTGCCGATGAGCTCGCCTTATCCTCAACCAGCTGATCAGGGGGCTGCCGGATGTCATAACCTCACCAATGATACTGATGACCTATCCTGAGGATAGTTAAAAATAACAACTTTTTGGGACATTGTATCTCCCACCAAGCAAAACAGCTGACCGAAAGGCTGCCATTCAAGCCCTTTCTACTACCTACCTCAGCCACAGAGTTACAATCTTTCCTTGGTATCATCTCTTACTGGAGGCCATGGATACTTCACGCGTCAATCTACATGCAACCACTTTATGAATTTCTAAAGTCAGAGCCATTCCAGCTGACAGAACAAGCTACAGAGGCCTTTTCCACCTCAAGCAGGCCATTTGGAAGGCTAGAGACTTCATAACAGCAAATGGAACGCCTGTCAGACATCGCAAGGCAATAGCCCACCTCATGGAAGCTCTGCTGCTACTCCAAGTGGTAGCAATCAAAGTAAAGGCCCACACCAGGGCAGAGACACCAGAGGCAAGAGGAAATAATTTGGCAGATCTGGCAGCAAAGAGAGCGGCTCAAGGCTCTGAAGTGCATACAGAAGAAGAAGTTGATCTTATAATGACACAAGGAAAGAAGGAGGAAACTGAAGAAGACAAGAAAATAGATAGGATGGCCAGAGGCTTTTTCCACCAAGAATCAATTGGCCATCACCACCGCCAAGAAACTCCCGAATGAAATAGTCTGCCGGTTTGACCTATCAGAGACAATTGAAAGTGACAGAGGACCAGCCTTCACAGCCAATGTTACCAAAGAAGTATGGACACAGTTGGGGACAGAATGAGCTTGGCCACACCCCGTATCACCCGAAAAGCAGCAGAAAAGTCGAAAGACTAAACAGCAGTTGAAAGAGAAAATGTTGAAAGCTGGCCAGGACACTGGGAAGCCCTGGACAGAAAGCCTGGCCCCAGCTCTTTTCAGTATGAGACACATGACAAGAGGACCCCAGAAGCTCAGTCCTTGTCAAATATTCTTTGGCAGCGCCGCTAGGTTGTGGCTATATTTCCCACATCAGCTTAACATGCAGTATGATACTCTGTCTAGATATGTTATTGAGTTATGTAATCAATTGACTAACAGTACTTTCACAATAGCGTTTTCCTGTATTGAGTTCCATCCTAGGGGCTCAATACCTAAGATAAACTGATCAGTTTTGTCCCAATGCATTCTGAATGGTAAGCAATCCGTTCAGTACGCATCAGGATGTCTTTAGTTCAGTCACTTTTACAGTATTTGGCCAGAGAAAATACCACAGCATGCAGCATTTTTTCCTACGGCCAAAATTTCGGAACACTTGCCTGAATGCCGGATCCGGCATAAATTTCCATTGAAATGTATTACTGCCGGATCCGGTATCAAGTGCTCCGGTAAAACGGATCCTGATTTCCAGTCTGCAAATGCGCAGACCTTTAAAAATGTGAAAAAAATAAATACCTGATCCGTTTTTTTCCGGGTGACACCTTAAAGACGGATCAGGTATTTCAATGCATTTAAGATAAAATAAGATGCCTTTATTGTCACTGTACAATACAATGTAATGTTGTTTGGAGCAATCCTAGATGCCATGGACAGAGGTACAAAGAACTGACATTTAAACTAAAGCATTGCACTAGAAAGCATTACTATTCACAGTTCACAGCATATATATAGCAAGAACAAAGTAGGAAGTGCTTATGAATATATATACAAACTGATTCAGACACCACTGCAGACAAGAGATCATCATGGGGTCACGGATGCAGCCGTCACTTCAGTCTGTGGTAGTTTTTATCCTAGAAAGGGGCAATAATCTATAAGCATTTAGGAGAGTGATTGCTTTGGGGTAAAAGCTGTTCTTCAGCCTAGTGGTGCGGGCATGTAGGGCTCAAAGACGCCTACCAGAGGGTAGGGGAGTGAAAAGGCTGTGGCTGGGGCGAGTTGGATCCCTGAAGATAATCTTTGCCCTGTTGCTGCAATGAGCAGTGAAGATGTCATCCAGTGATGGTAACTTAGTACCAGTGATTCTTCCAGCCATTCTGATAATGTGATTGAGGTTCTTATTGTCCTCAGAAGAGCAGCCAGAGTAAGACACTGTAATGCAGTATGTGATAACAGATTCTATGGTGCACCTGTAAAAATTGACTAGCAGCTGTTTTGGAAGTTGTGCTTTCTTCAGAATCCTCAGAAAATGAAGTCTCTGAAGGCCTTTTTTGGTAATTTCTGTTGTGTTTTTTTATCCATGACAGGTCCTGACTAATATGAACTCCCAAGAATCTGAAACTTTGAACTCTCCACGTTTCCACCATTATTGCTAATGGGACGGTGTCCATTAGGCCTGCACAATATATCGCAAAAGCAATCGCAATTAATCGCCATATCGCAATCTGCCTGACCCAAAAATGCTGCAATTATATTACCGTATTTTTCGCTTTATAAGACACACTTATTCCCCAAAAAAAGTGTGTGTGGGGGGGGGAATGGCGGTGCGTCATATAAAGTGATGGTTGACTTTCTACGTGACACTGTATCTCCGGCCGCTATGCTGCACAGCGCGGTCAGCGATACATCAGTTACAGTGCGGGGAGGGAGGAGGGGCTGGTGGAAAGTCGTTATTTTAATGAACACATGTTCTTATATCTATTTTATTTATCTGTTCTGCGCAGTGCTATTAAGAAAAAGGCAAGTTTTGTATTTTGTATTTTTGCAGTAATGCAAATATGTATTTTATTTTGAAAAACACTGCGCATTTCAGTTCTTGAGTTCAGCATAACTACATTTCACATTATCAGTCATCCGTTGTGTGCTTTTACCTTGAAAATCTAAGCAGATAGACCTCGAGCACAATTCCCTTAAAATATCGCATCACATATCGTTATCGCAATTTTTAGGGCCCTAATCGCAATCGCACAAAATTCCCATATAGTGCAGCCCTAGTGTCCATTTACTTTTTTCTTCCTAAAATCCAGAATCAACTCCTTTGTTTTCTTGGTATTGAGTATGATCAGTCTGCAAATGACATGTGTTTGCATACAGTTGTCCTGATCAGGCAGGCAGTTCAGGCAACGGAACTGCCTGCCGGAATCCAACAACGCAAGTGTGAAAGTACCCTTAAATACATTCTCGAGTCTTTTCCTTGTTCCCAGATCCAGAAGTGTGTCCAGGCCAACATACCATGCAGCCAGTTGATTAGTTGCTGGTGAAAAAGTTCAGCAGAAAAAAACCTCTTGAACCAAGGTTTGACGGGCCCCATCAAGTCCAGCTGACTACAGATACCTCAGTCAAGCTGGAAGGGAAACCAACATAGATCCACGCTTCCCATTACAAGAAGGCCCACGGACCAGAAGATGGGACCAGATCTTGCTCATATATATCCTTTTTCGGATTTTAAAGGGGGGGGGGGGCGGGTACAGCAGATTCCAAATGCGTATTGGCTGTGAGGAGACATGAAGGTAAGACCCAGGTTACAAATGAGATGGAAGGGTCAATGTACAGACTGTTAGGTATACTGAGGTTAGAGACAGGAGGACAGACCATGCTTGAAATGGCTTCAAAGGGGGGACTGTTGTGGATATGAGACTAAAAGATCGAAAGTCATTAGCTATGCTAATTGAGCAGAAGTGAAAATTAATTTCTCGGGCATTCCATTGGGGGACACAGACCATGGGTATAGCTTAGAGGTATTACCAGGAGGGACACTATGCAAATAGAAGAAGCTCCTCCTCCTCGGGCTATACCCCCAGGCTCCAGCAGGAGAACTTCAGTCTTTGCTTAGTGTCTGTAGAAGGAGGATGACACTGCTACTCCTGTTTATTATTTTTCTTACAGAGGGGGACGCAGGTCAGCATGGCACTTTCCTGGTACCCCGTGGAGTGACTGCCGCCGTCCTTGGACGTTGCCTGGCCTCCTCCCCCTTTCCCCCAAAGAAGAAAAGAGGATCCGGGCTCCCTGGTAGCACCGCATCCCGTCAGCCATTGGGACACCTGCGGCCACCCTCAATCCAGAGCACTGTATCTCCCACCCTGCGGAGTCAGACGTCTGAAGAGGTGCTTCCCTGCTGGTCCGGACTTAGAGGGAGAAGACTGCAGGAACAGATAAGTATGACTGCAGTCTGTGTTTCTTCTTCTCCCTCTTCTTGTCCCCCCTGGGCCGACTGGGTGAACTTGGGGGCTGGGGGCATATGAGGCACTTATGAGGCACTTTTCTCACCCATAATAGAGGGAATTGGTACCTCTAAGGGTTCTGCAGCACTCAGTGCAGTGCTATTTCTCGGTGCCACCTTAAGTGAGCGTCAGCAATGTTCATCTGATGTCTCCGCTTCCCCCCCTCCCCCGCCTTGAGGCACGCTCTGATGGTTCTCCCCCTAGGGAGCAGAAATCAGAAGGGGAATTGTCAGATTTGGATGAGGTCATGGAGCGGGATCCCCCTCCCAGACTGTCCGCTATGGTCTCTGAGTTGGTTACGGCGGTCCGTGACACCTTCAACCTCCAAGAGGACCTTACTCCTCCCACCAGTCAGGAGTTTGCCCTCTTCCCGCCTAAAAAATCCGAGGCAGCGGTGTTTCCCGTCCACAGTGAGTTCACCGCGGTCGTGTCCAAGGCCTGGGACCGACCAAACCAAAAATTTACGTCTGCTAGGCGCATGGATACGCTGTACCCGTTTCCTGCCACTAGCGTTGATCAGTGGGCTTCCCCTCCTAATGTGGATCCGCCTGTGGCCCGGCTGGCCAAAAATACTGCCCTACCAGTCCTGGACGGCTCCTCTCTACAGGATGCTGTGGACAGGCGCTTGGATTCCTTATCCAAGTCCATTTTTTCCTTGGCACGTCCCTGCGCCCGGCATTTGCATCTGCGTGGGTTGCTAGGGCCCTCTCTACGTGGCTGCAACGTCATCACCAAGATTTGACGGACCTGCATGCGTCTGCTGACACCTTGGACTTCATCCTCCAGATGTCTCAGGCAGCTAAATTCCTCTGCGAGGCCTCCATGGACATTGCGGCTCTGTTTGCCCGCATCTCCTCCCTCTCGGTGATCCAGCGCAGGGAGATCTGGTTAAAGGTCTGGGACGCGTATGCCTCCTCCAAGCGTTCCCTTGCTAACCTTCCCTTTGATGGTTCCCGTCTTTTTGGGGCCAAGCTGGATGAGTTCATTTCAGCTGCGACCGGGGGTAAGAGTACTCATCTGCCCCAGCCTAGGTCCAGACGCCCTGCTCGCCAGAATTCTTCTGGGCCCAGGTACCGCTCCTTTCGGCGCTTCTCTTCTGTCCGGCCGTTCTCCTCATCTTCGGCCGGGGGATCTCAGGACTCCCGCAAGAAGCCTTCCTTCAAGGCTCAGCCCTCCTGGCGCCCGAGAGCTCAGTCTGCACGCCCTGCAGCCCCCAAGCAGCCCTCAGCATGACGGGGCGCCCCCTCCTCTCTCGGTGGGGAGCCGTCTGCTCTCCTTTCAGGTGCCTTGGAGAGCTCACATTCAGGACGCCTGGGCTCTAGAGATTGTAACGTCTGGTTACAAAACAGAGTTCGAATCCAGACCACCGGAACGTTTTTTCCCCTCTCGGGTTCCGGGAGACCCCGTCCGAGCTTCGGCTCTGTTTGGGGCGGTCACCACTCTTCTGGAACGGGGGGTCATCTCCTCTGTTCCCCTGGAGGAGCAGGGAACAGGCTTTTATTCCAACCTGTTTGTGGTGCCCAAGAAGAAAGGGTCTGTGCGCCCTATCCTGGACCTAAAGCTGCTCAACAAGTTCCTGCGGGTCCGGAAGTTCCGCATGGAGTCCCTCCGGTCGGTCATTGCCTCCCTTCTTCCAGGGGAATTTCTTGCCTCAGTGGACATCCAGGACGCCTATTTACACGTCCCTATAGCAGAGTCGCATCAACGCTACCTGCGGTTTGCTATCGGAGACTGTCATTTTCAGTTCATCGCCCTTCCCTTTGGGTTGGCTACTGCCCCGCGGGTCTTTACCAAGATCCTGGCACCTCTAATGGGCTTACTTCGTTCAAGGGGCATTTCTCTTTTGCCCTACTTGGACGACATTCTGATAAAGGCCCCGTCCTTTCCACAAGCCGTGGACAGCGTCTAAATTACTGTCCAGACTCTGGAACAGTTTGGCTGGTTGATCAACCGGCCAAAGTCGACTCTCCTCCCATCCCAGAGGCTCTCCTTCCTGGGGATGATCCTGGACACGTCAGTCGCCAAGGTGTTCCTTCCAGACTCAAAGTCCTGCCAGATTCAGGAGGCGGTTCGGCTCCTGCTGTCTACCCAGCCTCTGTCCATTCGGCAGTGCATGAGGACCCTGGGCCTCATGGTGGCATCCTTCGAGGCCATGCCGTACGCGCAGTTCCACACTCGTCCCCTTCAGCGGCTGATTCTCTCCCGCTGGGACAGGTCCCCTCTGGGTCTGGACTCCAGGGTCCACCTTCCCCCTCGGGTTCGGACCTCTCTGTCTTGGTGGCTGTTCCCCCTGATTCTGGAGTCTGGGCGGTCCTTTCTTCCCGTTGTCTGGACGATTGTCACCACGGATGCCAGCCTTTCGGGCTGGGGCGGGGTTCTCCGGAACCAGACGGTTCAAGGGGTTTGGTCAGCGGAGGAATCTCGCCTTCCGATCAATATCCTGGAGCTGCGAGCAATTTTTCTCTCCCTCTCTCATTGGACCCGGATCCTTGCAGGGGTTCCTGTGCGGGTCCAGTCAGACAATGCCACGGCTGTGGCCTACATCAATCATCAAGGCGGGACCCGCAGCAGGGCCATAATGCAGGAGGTGGAGCGGATCCTCCAGTGGGCGGAGTCCAACGTCCCGGTGTTGTCGGCGGTGTATATTCCGGGTGTCGACAACTGGACGGCGGATTTTCTGAGTCGGACCAAGGTGGATCCCGCGAGTGGTCACTGCACCCGGAGGTCTTCCAGGACCTTTGCCGCAGGTGGGGCCGTCCGGACGTCGACCTGATGGCTTCCAGGTTGAACTGCAAGGTCCCAGTGTTCCTGGCTCGGACGCGGGACCCGAGAGCTTGCGGAGTGGACGCGCTGGTATCTCCATGGCAACAATTCCGCCTTCTCTACGTCTTCCCCCTTCCTCTGCTACCCAAGGTTCTTCGCAGGATTGCGCTGGAGGGATCCCGGCGATTCTCATCGCCCGGACTGGCCCCGCCGCGCCTGGTTCGCGGACGCCGTGCGCATGCTCGCAGACGCTCCTTGGCCCCTCCCGGACAGAGAGGATCTTCTGTCTCAGGGGCCTCTCTTCCACCGGAACTTACGGTCGCTGCGTTTAACGGCCTGGCTGCTGAAACCATCATCCTGAAGTCACGGGGCTTCTCCGAGTCAGTGGTGCGGACCATGATTAAGGCGCGGAAGCCGGCTTCCTCTAGGATTTACCACCGCACATGGAAGGCCTTTCTTTCCTTTTGTGAGTCCTCGGGCTTCCTCCCCTACGCTTTTCCATTCCGGTGGTACTTGCATTTCTGCAGTCTGGCCTTGAGAAGGGTCTCTCCTCGGTTCCTTGAAGAGTCAGGTCTCGGCTCTGGCTGTCTTCTTCCAGAGGTCCCTTGCTCGTCTCGATCCGGTGCGGACCTTTCTTCAAGGGGTGGCGCGTTCGGTGCCCCCGTACATCCATCCCCTGCCGTCTTGGGACCTTAACTTGGTTCTCCTCGGCCTCCAGGGGGCCCCTTCGAGCCCCTTAGAGATGTGACTCTTTCCTTCCTTACCTGGAAGGTGGTTTTTCTGGTGGCCATAACCTCTATTCGGCGAGTGTCGGAGCTAGCTGCGCTATCCTGCAGAGATCCTTTCCTGGTTTTTCACCAGGATAAGGTGGTTCTGCGTCTGGTCCCATCCTTTCTACCTAAGGTGGTTTCGCCCTTCCACCTTAATGAAGACCTGGTTTTACCTTCCTTTTGTCCTTCTCCGGCGAACTCCAAAGAGCGCGCTCTCCATTCCCTGGACGTAGTTCGGGCTCTTCGAGTGTATCTGAGGGCCACGGCTGATTTCCGCCGTTCTGATTCCCTGTTTGTGGTTCCTGACGGTCCTCGTCGGGGTTTGGCGGCCTCCAAGGCCACCATGGCGCGCTGGATACGATCAGCCATTTCTGCGGCTTACCGTGCTCGTGGTAAGATTCCTCCGGCCCGGATCACTGCCCACTTCACTAGGGCGGTGGGATCCTCCTGGGCCTGTCGCAATCGGGCTTCAGCGTCCCAGCTGTGTAAGGCGGCCACTTGGTCGTCCCTGCATACCTTCACTAAATTTTATCAAGTGCATTTGCTGGCGTCCGCTGATGCGGCCCTTTGGCGCAAGGTGTTGCAGGCAGCGGTTCCCGTTTGACCGTTGGACGTGGCTCCTGGCGGTGTTGTGAGTGTCTCCCACCCCATGGACTGCTCTAGGACGTCCCATGGTCCGTGTCCCCCAATGGAATGCCCGAGAAAAGGAGATTTTTGTGAAACTCACCTGTAAAATCTTTTTCTCGTAGTTCCATTGGGGGACACAGCTCCCACCCCTTCCTGCGTATGCACGGGAGGATGTTTTTTCTATTGTTCTCTGGTTGGACCTCACGGTTTACGGTCTGTTTGGTTCCTTTACCTTTTTGTTCTCCTTCTCCTACTGCTTTGGCAACGCCTGAAGTTCTCCTGCTGGAGCCTGGGGGTATAGCCCGAGGAGAAGGAGCTTCTTCTATTTGCATAGTGTCCCTCCTGGTAATACCTCTAAGCTATACCCATGGTCTGTGTCCCCCAATGGAACTACGAGAAAAAGATTTTACAGGTGAGTTTCACAAAAATCTCCTTTTTTGTATAATGCCCAATGGAACAATGCCACGAGCCTCAGGGGGGACACCCCCCTCTGATGTAGATATACAGTTGTAAGAAAAAGTATGTGAACCCTTTGGAATGATATGAATTTCCCGCACAAATTGGTCATAAAATGTGATCTGATCTTCATCTAAGTAACAACAATAGACAATCACAGTCTGCTTAAACTAATGACACACAAAGAATTAAATGTTACCATGTTTTTATTGAACACACCATGTAAACATTCACAGTGCAGGTGGAAAAAGTGTATGAACCCTTGGATTTAATAACTGGTTGAACTTCCTTTGGCAATAATAACTGTCTTCAACCAAACGTATCCTGTAGTTGCAGATCAGACGTGCACGACGGTCAGGAGTGCTGTATTTTTCGCCCTATAAGACGCACCGGCCCATAAGACGCACGTAGGTTTTTGAGGAGGAAAATAAGAAAAAAAATATTTAGAACCAAAAGGTGTGCTTTTGGTGGATTTCGAACTTATGCTGGTCTGTGGATGACACCGTTATTGGGGCCTGTCGCGGCTGACACCGTTATTGGGGCCTGTCGCGGCTGACACCGTTATTGGGGCCTGTGGCGGCTGACACCGTTATTGGGGCCTGTGGCGGCTGACACCGTTATTGGGGCCTGTGGCGGCTGACACCGTTATTGGGGTCTGTGGCGGCTGACACCGTTATTGGGGTCTGTGGCGGCTGACACCGTTATTGGGGTCTGTGGCGGCTGACACCGTTATTGGGGTCTGTGGCGGCTGACACCGTTATTGGGGTCTGTGGCGGCTGACACCGTTATTGGGGTCTGTGGCAGCTATTGGGGGGGGGATAATCTGTGGATGACAAATATGTAGCATAAAGTGCTTTTTATGTGTCAACCACAGATCGCCCCCCACAACAGTGTCAGCCACAGACCCCCACAACAGTGTCAGCCACAGACCAGCATAAGTTCAAAATCCACCAAAAGCACACCTTTTGGTTCTAGATATTTTATTTTTATTTTTTCCTCCTCAAAAACCTAGGTGCGTCTTATAGGCCGGTGCGTCTTATAGGGGAAAAAATACAGTACTCCTGAACGTCGTGCACGTCTGATCTGCAACTACAGGAAACGTTTGGTTGAAGACAGTTATTATTGCCAAAGGAGGTTCAACCAGTTATTAAATCCAAGGGTTCATACACTTTTTCCACCTGCACTGTGAATGTTTACATGGTGTGTTCAATAAAAACATGCACGGGTCCACGGGTACAGGTACAGCTTTTGTTTCCTGTACCCGAGGGGACTGACAGGAAGTGCACACTGTGTGCGCACTTCATGTCTGTCCGGCCGGGTACAGCAGACAGATGCTCCTGTGCCCGCGGACCATAAAGAGCTCGGCCGCGTTTCAATGGAGTGACAGGAGGGAGCGCTGAGCGCTTCCCTCCTGTCAGCTCCTCTCCCCTTGGTGCGCCCGGGCGGTGCGTCCTCATGGACGCGCCAGCCCGGGCAGTGCTGCAGCTGCCAGAGGCTCTATATAGAGCGCTCGGGCGGCTGCAGCATGAGGCGGGGCCAGCGCTCCTAGCAGCGCCCCTTCCCAAGGGGCGCTCTACGTGGCTGCCTATTCCGCGTATAGGGCATTTAAATCACCTTCCAGAATAATACATCCCTCTGCAAAATCCCTGAATTGTAGAAGCGTCTTGCACAGCCATTCAATCTGAAGGACATTTGGGGTATATATGTTTCCCACATATATATCCCATGTTTCACACCTCCCCACTCTGAGCCTTTAAGTTCTGGGTCAGTTCACACACACCTGACTAAGAGCCAAGGCAGCTCGAAACATGTTGGTTAAACGGGAGTAAGAGTGAGAATGCTGCTCTATGTCCTGTTCTGTTCTATATATGTGCAAGATTTTGGCAATAAAGAAATGCTGAAAATATTCTCATATTTTAGAACACTATCCAAATGGAACTGGAAAGGGGGGGGGGGGGAACAAACAAGGTAGACAAGAAATGCAGGCAATATAGCAATTCTATAGACGTGTTCCTTAATAAAAGAAAACTTAACTAGCAGACATGAAAGTGAACCATTTGAAAATAAGAAAAACAATGCAGTGGACCTAATTGGTCGGGTGCTGGGGGAGGAACTTTCCATCAACACAGCCTATTGCCACCACATCGGGCCAGCAAAAAATAAGAGGGATTTTCAGACCACCTTAAGGACAGTTCAATAATAGAGAGTAAGGCTATGTAGGTCCCAGGTTTCATTTCAAGGATCCTCCGATGCTGGCTGTAATCTCCTCGGCGTCATCCGATGGGTTGTGGTTTTCAAGCGTTGATGTTTGGCAGATGTCACTGGTGTCCACAGAGTAATCACCGGGAGTGATGGTAGGGAGGCTATATTTAGTGCAAAATTCACCGGGAGTGATGGTAGGGAGGCTATATTTAGTGCAAAATTCCAATCGATGTCCAGAGCGTCTATCTCAAAGGCCTCACATACCCACTGTAAAATCGGCAAAGGCGCAAACTACCAGCTTGCGACCAGGCAAATTAATCAATAGGCCAAAAGGATAAAGCCATTGTGATTTTCCTGTTTCTAAGGACGTCCAACAATGACCTAAGATGATTTCTTTTGCGAAGCGTCATGACAGATAAATCCTGGTAAATAGTGATGGTGGAGCCTTCGTACAAAATAGGTGTTGTTGACCAAGAGGCTGCTAAGATTTTCTCTTTTGTTTGGTAGTGGACCATTCTGCAAATTATGTCCCTCGGAGCCTCGTGCGGCTTTGGGATAAGGCGAAGCGCTCTGTGGGCACGATCCATCTCTAGGTTACCTGGTTCTTGGACTAGTAGGTCGGTAAAAATGGAGGTTAAGGTGGGGATCAACAGGTCTGGTGACCCGGGTTTTTCTGGTCCTCTATCAGGGAATATAGATGGGTTACATGGGCCTGGCACTTGTCTAAGTTGTGAGCTACTTCATTGTTAAAATCTATAATGGACCCTTGGTACGTTTCTAAAGTCTCCAACCTGGAGTGCATATGTCCTAAATCCTGTTTTATGTCCTCAAGTTCACGTACCAAAGGTTCCAGTGACTGGGCCAGCAGGTCTTTAAGAAAGGATTTTGATATCATCTGATCCTCGTTTGCTGCCGCTATGTGTTCTGTTTCGCTCCCTCCGTCAACTTCGGAGTCATCTGCCAAGTTTGGGTGGTGTAGGAGCTAATAAATGGCCCGTTTAGGGCTGGCTAGCAGTGTAGCTCAGCGAGTGGTGTGCATGCAGCTCGGCTGCAAAACTCCGCTCCCATTGCATCCGGACTTGCTTCCGGATGCAATAAGTTTTTCACTGAAGCTCCATTCACTTCTATGGGGCCAGGGCTGCGTGAAAAAACGCAAAATATAGAACATGCTGCGTTTTTCACGCAACGCAGAACTGATGCATGGAAAAAAAAAAGCTCATGTACACAGACCCACTGAAATGAATGGGTCAGGATTCAGTGCAGGTGCTATGCGTTCACGTCACACATTGCCACCCGCGCAGAAAACTCGCTCGTGTGAAAGAGGCCTTATAACAGGGCTCAGTCAAGTTAAGTAGAGATGTCTGTCCTGGGCATATAGTGCTGTATATATAGCTGTTAATCCAGTAAAAATGCAACAGAATCTGCAACACAAGCTCCAAAATCAGATCCCTCATACAGACATGAAAAAAAAAATTTTAAATAAATATGCAAGACTGCTCACATGGAGCCGTTTTTTCACTGTTTTCCAAAAGCACGGTAAAAATGCTGCAGTTCTGATGCAATTTCATAAAAGCACAGTCAGAATGTGAGAACACTTTTACAGCAGCGTACTGAAATCCATCTGTATTCTGGCTCTGGGATTCACATGGATTCCGGATGATATACCATATGCTTCAGTATTTCATCTGGATTTATATGCAAAGCATTCCTTCCTGAACTCCCGTAGACTATCATAGGCGTATTTGGACCAAATATGCACAAAACTCAGACTTGGATTACAAATACTGACAGAAATTCTAAGCCCATGTGAATAGCTCTATTCACTAACATTAGCAGTGGATTCCAGTACATAAAATCCTGGCCATATACGGACTTCAAATACACTGGTGCAAAAGCGGCCTAAAGCCCCTGATAGACCAGTATGCGCAAATGTGGGCCACATGGGGCGTCACGCTATATTCATTGGGGCAAAATGTGAAGCACTGCACATTTTTTACACCAAAGCCAAGTTGGAAGAAATTGCAACACAAATTCCAAACGCTGACTAAACTTTTAATAAATATGGCAAAACGTTAGTAATAGGATTACCAGGGCCACTTTGGCATGTGGTGAGCAGGGTGCAGGGTCAATTCTTTGAAGCACATTCATTTAACAAATAGGTTGAAAATGAGATGTGCACCACAATAAGCCAGAAATCAGCCACTATAGTGTGTGAGCCAATGGGTCTCATTTATCAAAGCTAACAGGAAAACTGTCTCAGTTGCCCATAGCAACCAATCAGAGCTTAACTTTCATTTTTTCAGAGTGCTTTAAAAAATGAAAGGTGCGCTCTAATTGGTTGCTATGGGCAACTAAGCCAGTTTTTGTTAGCTAGTTTTGATAAATGAGGCCCATAGGGTGTATGAACCAAAGTCTACAACTAAGGCCTGATGCACATGGTTTTGGTCTTCACCCGATTCACAATTTGTGCGGTTCAGATGCTGACCCATCCATCTCGGGCAGATGCAGACAGCACATCTAGAAGTCCATTCCGCAAAAGAAAAAAATAGCACATTTACAAAAGAGAGTTTTAAAAAATGGCAGCAAGATCTCGGCTGGTATCCGTGTTGTGCATATCCGCAATTTGCAGACTGCAAAAACTGGCTGTGGCTGTGTAAATAAGCCCTAACGTAGATCACCCATGTTTATCCCTCACCATTTAATAGCAAATGTCATTTCCGAACCCATTTTCTAAGCAGGGACCTATTAGCCTGTGAGATCTCATGTGGATAGGTGAATGCCAAGCGAATAGCATGTAGGCACAGCCAGCCACACACCATAACAACTAGACCATGTGCTCCAGATAAAGCAGTAACTGCTCCATACAGGCAGGAGGCAGCTGTGCCATGGTCTTCTCCCTGGACTCCACATTCTGTGCCAGCCTACCTTAATGAGGACCTCAGCATCGCAGTATCGTGCAGTAACCACACTACTAGATGTGACAATGACAAGACCTGGCGAGGACTTTTGATGATGTCACGATCAGATGATCAGTCACATGGATGGGAGGAGTTAGGAGAAGCAGCCACTCTAGGAGCCTATGCTGAGCAGTGTACGTGTTCTTGCTGTACATACAGAGCAAGAAGATGTATGCACCTGTGCATGCATGCGGCAATGTAAACGTTTTCTTAGAAGAAATGCATTTTTTAATGATTAAGTGACCATAGGCAGCTGCCAACTAATCATAACAATGAGTTCCAAGGAGGGTAGATGCCATTTCCTAGGGTAGCGGCTAAACTCCATGCAGGAAATGGTCCTCCTAACGTCACTGGGTCACGTGACATTCTCTTGTCACGTGACTGATTCAGCAGCGCAGATAGAAAGGTCGGAAGGAAATGAGGAGGGTAGGCAAATTTCACACTTAGAGTTGCTGTGTTGCCGAGGGTAGGTAAACCTTAAATTTTTCCCTACCCTTGGCGCATGCGCAGTGGCTCGTAATTTTTACCTACCCTGGGTGTGTTCACAGCAACTATGTGTGAAAGTAGCCTATCTCGTCGTTGTGAGCCTGCGCCGACACACCTCCTTTTCGGCCACTCAGGTGGCGAGCTCTGCGACACACCTCCTTCCAATGCGGCTACGTCACTACCGGAAGTGACGAGCAGCAAAATTTAACGGGTAGCAGAAAATCACGAAACACCGCTGTTCTGAGAAAAAACCTTACCCTCAAAAATAACCTTACCGCACGTGACTTCCGGGGGTGAGCGCTTCCGCGCTTGCGCAGTACAACTGGTGGCAAGCGCAGCGCCAGGAACTTAGTGAAGTGAAGATGTAGTGCTCGCGGACTCGTTGGCGCACGCAACGACACCATGTGCCATCAGGGGTAAAGAGATTTCACGGTATTTGTACATCTAAAATCTCCTTACCCTGCCACTGCGCACGTGTGGATTTTCAAATCTCCCTCGCTACACAGCCCCGCTTTAGATTAATTGCTGGCTGGCTTCAGTCAGGATCAGGTCGGCCTCTCCCTACTCCTATGCCCTTCCCCCCAAAAAATGGTGCATACACCACCGGCATTAAACAATGCCCCCCAATATGCTGCAACCAACCCCCTGCTAGGAGCAGGGAGAGACCAGCCTGATTCTGACAGATGCCAGCCAGCAATATTCTAAAATCTAAAGTGCGCTGTGTAGTGAGGGAGATTTGAAAATCCGCGCGTGCGCAGTGGCAGGGTAAGGAGATTGTACATGTACAAATACCGTGAAATCTCCTTACCCCTGAAGGCTCATGCGTGGTTGGGTGCACGTGCAGTGTCCTTGCGCGCACCCACAAGTCAGCGCACACTGTATCTTCACTTCACTAAGTTCCTGCTGCTGCGCTTGCCGGTGTAATGTGGTATCTCCCTACTTCATGTGATTTCCCTACCTGTCGCGCCAGAAGTGACGTTGTAGGCGTTCCTGGTGTTTGGACGTTCTGCGCATGCGCAAAAGGGCAAAGGATGGAAAATCTCACATCGCAATTCTGGCTGTACACGGGACACTGCGCATGCGCTGGAGAGCCACGTTAGGGACATATTACGGCCCAGTGCGCAAGAGCGGCAAAATCCATCAGATCTCATACATATATTGAGGTCTGTGCTACTGCACCCCCATATATGCACTGCTATCTACGCAGTACATTGGGGGGTCTGCACAGTATATGGGGGGCTGTCTGCGCAGACCTCAATATACTCCACAGACAGCCCCACATATACTGCGCAGACCTCAATATACTCCGTAGACAGCCCCCCATATACTGCTCAGATCCTCAATATACTGTGCAGCACCCTATATAATGCGTATATATATATATATATTCATCTAACAGAAAAAATGGCCATCTGATCTCCCCTAGGCGCTTGCGCACTGGGCCTTAATCTCTCTCCAGCGCATGCGCAGTGTACTGTGTACAGCCAGAATTGCGATGTGAGATTTTCCATCCTTTTGCGCATGCGCAGATCGTCCAAACGCCAGGAACGCCTACAACGTCACTTCCGGCGCGACAGGTAGGGAAATCGCAAGAAGTAGGGAGATACCACGTTACACCGCCGTTGTACTCTGCAAGTGCGGAGTGTAATTTTGTATGTAGAAGGGGGGTGCCGCTGTTGTACAATTTTGTATGGGGGGTTGTAATTTTGTATGTAGAGGGGGTGGTGCTGTGTAATTTTGTATGTAGAGGGGGTGGTGCTGTGTAATTTTGTATGCAGAGGGGGGTGTTGTGTAATTTTGTATGTAGAGAGGGTGGTGCTGTGTAATTTTGTATGTAGAGGGGGGTGTTGTTTAATTTTGTATGTAGAAGGGGTGGTGCTGTGTAATTTTGTATGTAGAGAGGGGTGTTGTGTAATTTTGTATGGGGGGGGTGCTGTGTAATTTTGTATGGGGGGGTGCTGTGTAATTTTGTATGCAGGGGCGGGTTGCAATGTAATCTTTTACCTGGGGGCGGGGGGGTTTGTAATTTTGTATGTAGAGGGGGGTGGTGCTGTGTAATTTTGTATGTAGAGGGGGGGTTCTGCTGCTGTGTAATTTTGTATGGGGGGGTGCTGTGTAATTTTGTATGCGGGGGGGGTGCTGTGTAATTTTGTATGTAGGGGCGCGTTGCTGTGTAATTTTGTATGTGGGAGGGGGCGTTGCTGTGTAATTTTGTATGTAGAGGGGGGTGCTGTCTGAGACTGTATGCAGAGGTGGGGGCCATGTAATATGGGGGGTGGGCCCTGTAATATCGTGTCCAAGGGGGGCTCTGCTGTGTAATTTTGTATGTAGAAGGGGGGTGCCGCTGTTGTGTAATTTTGTGGGGGGGGGGGGAGTTTGTAATTTTGTATGTAGAGGGTGTGGTGCTGTGTAATTTTAGATGTAGAGGGGGGTTCTGCTGCTGTGTTATTTATTATGCAGAGGGGGGTGTTGTGTAATTTTGTATGTAGAGGGGGTGGTGCTGTGTAATTTTGTATGTAGAGGGGGGTGTTGTGTAATTTTGTATGTAGAGAGGGGTGTTGTGTAATTTTGTAGGGGGGGTGCTGTGTAATCTTGTATGTAGAGGGGGTGGTGCTGTGTAATTTTGTATGTAGAGGGGGGTGTTGTGTAATTTTGTAGTGGGGGGGAGTGCTGTGTAATTTTGTATGTGGGGGGTGCTGTGTAATTTTGTATGCGGGGGGGTGCTGTGTAATTTTGTATGCAGGGGGGTACTGTGTAATTTTGTATGCAGGGGGGTGCTGTGTAATTTTGTATTCGGGGGGGTTCTGCTGCTGTGCAATTTTGTATGTGGGGGGTGCTGTGTAATTTTGTATGTGGGGGGGGGGTGCTGCTGTGTAATTCTGTATGCAGAGGGGGGTGCTGCTGAGTAATTTTGTATACAGAGGGGTGTGCTGTGTAATTTTGTAGGCTGCTATCTGGGTAGACCACATTGTATGCGACATGTTTTACTGAATACAACAGATTTTCAGTATGTTCTTCGCACCTGATATTTATTCATATATATTTTCTACTGTACAAGTCGAAGTGAAAGGTGACGATTTTACGTTTTTTAATAAAAACTTATTGTTGAACAAAAAAGATGTTTTCAATCTATTTTTTATTAATTAGTTTTTTCTTTTTTATTTAAACTTTTGGCATTCTTCTGTATTCTAGGAGTTTGTGGCTCTGAATAGAGATAGACGCAGACGTCTATAATGGTTAATGTTGAGGGAAGCGAGATTCAGATGTTTCATCCGAAGTCGCTTGGTTCAAAACTTCGGAATACTGTAGGGAGATTGGTCTCCCGAAAATGAGCTAACCCCCCACAGTATATATATATATATATATTTCCCCAGTCGTCTCCATGACAGCACAACCTGAGACTAACTTCCTCTGATAGGACAGGAAAAAACACAGAGAGGTTAAAAACACCACCCCTACCCCACATCGCCAGTATTTTTTCCTATCCTGCCAACGTAGGCTTTCCAGAGAGGTGCTGGGAGCTCACCTGGGTTCCTAGCCCAACATTTTTTGCTCTGTGCAGCTTACATTATAGACCAAAGGTCAGTTCCGGAGGTACGGCTCTTCCCTCCTCTTGTATGGTCTGTACCTAGGCCTCCTTTGTGTGTGTTGTATGGTGCCCCAGTTAGGCTACATGCACACGTTCAGGATTCATGTGCGGAGAATCCGCACTGAAATCCGTCGGTGTTCGCAGGCAAATCCGTGCGGTAAATCCGCATCAATAGGTGCGGATTTGCATGCGGATTTTCCGCATGCGGATCCGCATCAAAATCCGCACTGTGTGCGTGCACCATCCGGATTTTATCCTCCCCATTGAAGTGAATTGAGACAATCCGCAAGATATCCGGACAGGAAAAAAAAAAAGAATTGACATGCTGCGGATTTTAAAATCCGCACCGCAGGTCAAAATCCGCGCTGAAAAAATCCGCATCGTGTGCATTGAGAATTTCAAATTCTCATACAATACAATGTACAAGATGTACGGTGCGGATTTTCCGCACGCAAATCCGCGCGGAAAATCCGCACGCAATCCTGATCGTGTGCATTCAGCCTAAAGCTCCCTCCTGCGGTGGTCCAGGAGGGCTTAATGCGGAGTGGAAAGGCGGCTGGAGCAACGCTAGGACATCAGACGCTGTGATGTCACACGGTGTGTGGCCAGCGGTTTTGGCTCGGGATTTAAAAGGAGCATTGCTGGTTCCAGCATGGCGCCCAGTGTTTCTCGCCTGCAGTGTCTGGCGTTACTGTGGACGGGAACTGAAGGATGAGTACCCCTACCACCACTGGCTCTGGACCTGAGACCCCTACTACTCTGGGTTCTGTAAGTAGCCTGTCTCAGGCACCCTCCTTGTTACTTACTCTGTAGTGGATGACCCTTTTCTCCCTTGTATGTTGCAGAGAGAAAAGAAGTCTTCCTTTTCTGTCAAGGTTAAACCCAGGAAGTGTGGCCTGTTCTAAGCGTCTGCCTTCCTCTGGGTCTAAACCTTTATGCAAAGAGTGTACCGCATCCGTTGTCAGGTCCGAGTCATCTAGTCTGCTGGAGGAGATTAAGCCTATGGTTAGAGTGGAGGTCCAATCTGCCCTGGCCGCCCGGGACCCTCCCCCAGGCCCCCACCACCCCTTCCCTATAGACCGGGTTCTTCTAAAGATGTTATGTATGTGGGAAGCGATTCCGACTCTGTGAATCCTGATCTTTCGGATTCTGAGATTTTGGAAAAATCTCAGGAATTTGACGAAGATAATGAATATAAGAGATTTCTCTTTAATCCTGAGGATATTGCGGAGTTAATCAAAGCTATAAGAGCCACGATCAGAATGGAGATCCCAGGAAGCCCAGATCTGTCCAGGAGGAAATATTTGGGGGAAAGGCAGAGATCTGTATTACCAGTTGCATATAATGTACAGAAGATCATAAGAGCGGAATGGGATAATCCCAAAAAAGGCTCTTTCATCCTCCGTGGCTTTGACGAGGCAGATTGCACTGACCGGGAGTCCATTCCCAAGGTTGATACTCCAGTGGCTAAAGTCGCAAAGCGCACGGTCCTTCCCTTTGAGGATGCTGCCCAATTAAAGGACGCTATGGACAGAAAGGCTGAAAGCCTCCTTAAGAAAACGTCGGAAGCTATGGCTGCCCTTTTGAAGCTGGGGGTAGCGGCAACATGTGTAGCTCGCACCTTATCGGTATGGTTGGAGCAATTGGAGCTTCACTTAATTAACAAGTCCCCAAGAGAACTGATCTTGGACAGCCTTCCCCTACTTAGGAAGGCGACTAATTCCCTGGCAGATGCCTCTGCAGAGTCTGTAAGACTTTCTGCCCGTACAGCAGTACTCTCTAACACCATCAGAAGAGTCCTGTGGTTAAAGGCCTGGTCCGGGGATATGACCTCTAAAAACAAATTAATATTCTTATCGTTCCATGGGCAGTATGTGTTTGGCACGGATCTGGATAAGATCTTAGAAAATGCTGCTGACCGTAAAAAAGGATTTCCTGAAGACAGATCCAAAAATAAAAGGCACTTTTTTCATCAACCACAGCAGGATACAAGGTCAGATTGAGGAAGATCGGGAGGGTGGCGCTATTCCAGAAGCAATAAAGGAAAGAATTTTCTCTTTAACCCCAACCCAACAAGAGAGATCCTTCCTCTTCCAAGCAATTACGCCTTTCGTGTTGGGGGAAGGCTCAGCTCCTTCTTAAATTCCTGGGAGTAGGTCATCACAGACCCGTATATAATCAGTATTATAAAAAACGGTTATGCTATAGAGTTGGATTCCCTTCTGCCACAAAAATTCATGATAACCCAACTCCCTGGGCCTCTAAGGTCCTCCTTATCCGAGGGCATAAGAGATTTATTATGCCTAGGAGCAATAGAAAATGTCCCCCAGGGGGAATTAGGAAGGGGCCACTTTTCCCCATTGTTCCTGGTTCTTGGAAACTTATCAAAAAGGGGGCGATGATGGCCACAATAAACTTCAAGGACGCTTATTTTCATGTCCCAATCCATCCTCTTTCCAGAAAATACCTAAAGTTTGCAGTGAAGCTGAAAGAGAAGATTCATCACTTTCAATTGAACTGTCTCCCTTTCGGAATATCTTCTGCTCCTCGCATTTTCACCAAGATTATGGCAGAGGTGGTGGCCTCCCTAAGCCAGAGAGGGATATTAGTTATCCCTTATTTTTACGACCTGTTGGTTATTGCAGAGGCATCGGATCTCCTCCAAGCTCATCTTCAGGTGGTCCTATCTCACCTTCAGAACCTAGGATGGATAGTCAACTGGGAGAAATCCAATCTGATCCCAGACCATCAAAGAGTCCTCCAAAAATCCTTCCTACCATCTCCGAAGGTCCATGATCTAAAATTTAGAATCCAGCAATTCTAAAAAAGCCTTTTGGTTCCACCAGACAGGCCATGAAGATTTTAGGTCACCTGTCTTCTTTCATTCCAGCCAATTCCAATTCCACATGAGGCCTTTGCAGAACCTCATCCTCAGGGATTGGAACAAATCTCAGTTGACCATAGACCAGAAGATGTCAGTAACCAAAGAAGTGAAGACCTCCTTACAGTGTTGGCTCAGGGACAAGAATCTGAAGTCAGGAGTCTCTTGGAGCCAGGAGGAGGTGCTATCATTGACAACGGATGCCAGTTCCTGGGGTTGGGGTGCTCTTATTGCCATAGGTTCCTTTCAGGGAACTTGTTCCAAAGCTCAGAGGAGGTTGTCATCCAACTACAAACAACTTCCAGCTATATGGGAAGGCCTCAAAGCAACATCAGGGAGGTACAAGACATGGTCACCTTCAGAATCTCTCAAAACAGATTTTCCTATGGGCAGAGGAGAATTTAAAATCTCTGACTGCCGTACACCTGAAAGGTTCTCTCAATTTTCAGGCGGACTTTCTCAGTCGACAGAGACTGGATCCAAGCGAGTGGTCCCTATCGCAGTCGTCCTTTCAGAGGATCCAAAGTCAATGGGGCAATCCAGTTCTAGATCTGTTCGCTTTGAGAAGAAACCACAAAGTAACGCATTACTTCTCACTCAATCCGAGGGATCATAGAAACATAGAATGTGTCGGCAGATAAGAACCATTTGGCCCATCTAGTCTGCCCAATATACTGAATACTATGAATAGCCCCTGGCCCTATCTTATATGAAGGATGGCCTTATGCCTATCCCATGCATGCTTAAACTCCTTCACTGTATTTGCAGCTTCTGCAGGAAGGCTATTCCATGCGTCCACTACTCTCAGTAAAGTAATACTTCCTGATATTACTTTTAAACCTTTGCCCCTCTAATTTAAAACTATGTCCTCTTGTAGCAGTTTTTCTTCTTTTAAATATTCTCTCCTCTTTTACCGTGATGATTCCCTTTATGTATTTAAAAGTTTCTATCATATCCCCTCTGTCTCTTCTTACTTCCAAGCTATACATGTTAAGGTCCTTTAACCTTTCCTGGTAAGTTTTGTCCTGCAATCCATGTACTAGTTTAGTAGCTCTTCTCTGAACTCTCTCTAAAGTTTCAATATCCTTCTGCAGATCTGGTCTCCAGTACTGCACACAATACTCCAAATGAGGTCTCACTAGTGCTCTGTAGAGCGGCACGAGCACCTCCCTCTTTCTACTGTTAATGCCTCTCCCTATACACCCAAGCATTCTGCTGGCATTACCTGCTGCTCTATGACATTGTCTGCCCACCTTTAGGTCGTCTGATATAATGACCCCTAAATCCCTTTCCTCAGATACAGAGGTTAGTACTGTATCACTGATTTTATATTCTGCTCTTGGGTTTTTACGCCCCAGGTGCATTATCTTGCACTTATCGACATCAAATTTTATTTGCCAGATTTTTGACCATTCCTCTAGTTTTCCTAAATCCTTTTCCATTTGGTGTATCCGTCCAGGAACATCAACTCTGTTACAAATCTTTGTGTCATCAGCAAAAAGACACACTTTACCATTGAGGCCTTCTGCAATTTCGCTGATAAAGATATTAAACAATATGGGTCCCAGAACAGATCCCTGAGGTACCCCACTGGTAACAATACCATGGTCTGAATATACTCCATTGACTATAACCCCCTTTTCTGACCTTCAGCCACTGCCTAATCCATTCAACAATATGTGAGCCCAAGCTCAAAGACTGCAGTTTATTGATAAGCCTTCTATGTGGGACAGTATCAAAAGCCTTACTAAAGTCCAGATAAGCGATGTCTACTGCACCTCCGCCATCTATTATTTTAGTCACCCAATCAAAAAAGTCAATAAGATTAGTTTGACATGATCTCCCTGAAGTAAACCCATGCTGTTTTTTTTATCAATCAACCCATGGGTTTTTAGATGTTCCACAATCCTCTCCTTGAGTATGGTTTCCATTAATTTCCCCACTATTGATGTCAGGCTTACTGGCCTATAGTTGCCCAATTTCTCTCTACTACCTCTCTTGTGAATTAGCACAACGTTTGCTAATTTCCAGTCTTCTGGGACGACACCTGTTACCAGTGATTAGTTAGATAAATCTGTTAATGGTTTTGCTAGTACACCTCTAAGCTCTTTTAATAGCTTTGGGTGTATCCCATCAGGCCCCTGTGATTTATTTGTATTAATTTTAGACAGCTGACTTAGAACCTTTTCCTCTGTAAAGACACATGCATCAAAGGATTCATTAGTCTTCCTCCCTAACTGAGGTGCTTCTCCTTCATTTTCCTTTGTAAAAACTGAACAGAAGTATTCATTGAGGCAGTCAGCTAGTTCTTTATCCTCTTCCATATACCTTCCTTCTTTTGTTTTTAATTTGGCAATTCCTTGTTTTAATTTCCTTTTTTCATTTATGTATCTGAAGAATGTCTTATCACCTTTTTTCACTGACTGAGCAAATTTCTCTTCTGCCTGAGCTTCAGAAGCTCTTATAACTTGCTTGGCCTCTCTCTGCCTCATCTTATAGATTTCCCTGTCGTCCTTGTTTTGGGTGTTTTTATACTTACTAAATGCCATCTTTTTGTTTTTTATGATTTTGGCCACTTCTGCTGAGTACCACGGCCTCTTCCTTTTTTTGCTTTTACTGACAAGCCTAATGCATTTTTCTGTTGAATTCAATAGTGCCAATTTTAAGTAGTCCCATTTCTCTTGGACTCTATTGAAATTGTTCCAGTCTGATAGGGACTCGTATACCACTGATGTCATTTTCGAAAAGTCTGTTTTCCGAAAATCTAAGACTTTTGTTTTTGTGTGGAGTGACTCAGTCAATGTACTTATAGTAAACCACACTGACTGGTGATCACTAGATCCTAAGCTTTCCCCTACAGTAATATCACATACCAAATTGCCATTTGTGAATACCAAATCTAAAATGGCTTCCTTCCGGGTTGGCTCCTCAACTACTTTCTGTAGAGATAATCCCAGTAGGAAATTTAGAATGTCTGTACTCCTGGCAGAACTAGCTATTTTGGTTTTCCAGTTTATATCAGGAAGATTAAAGTCTCCCATAATGACAACTTCCCCTTTCAATGTCATTTTAGCCATTTCCTCAACTAGTAGATCATCTAATTCTTTGACTTGGCTTGGTGGTCTATATATGACACCTACACGTGTTACCTTATGATTACCAAGCTGCAACGTAACCCAAACTGACTCTAAATTGGTTTCGCTGAATTGTATTAGATTAGATTTTATGCTATCTTTCACATATAGCGCCACTCTACCCCCTTTCTTGCCTTCTCTGTCTTTCCTATATAGAGAGAACCCAGGAGAGTATATCCCAGTCATTACTCTCATTGAACCATGTCTCAGTAACAGCCACTAAATCTATATTCTCAGATGCCATTACAGACTCAAGTTCGTTGATCTTATTCCCTAAACTGAGAGCATTTGTAGACAAGACTCTCAGCTTGTCATTTCTTATCCTATCAGCTCCTGGCATCTTCTGGCATTGTTTTTTCGGGGGGCAGCCAAACTGATGGATTGTCTCTTTTGTGCCCCCCTTTCCTAGTTTAAATGCTCCTTTGCAAAAACTTTGAACTGAGGACATTCGTTCCCTTGAGAGAAAGATGCAAACCATCTTTCTTGTACAGTTCTTTTCCATTCCAGCTAGAGCCAACATGAGACACAAAGCCAAATCCCTGGTTCAAACACCATTCACCAAGCCATACATTGAATTCCTTAAGACGCAACTGCTTGTCATGCTGACGGTTATGCACAGGCAGAACTGCAGAGAATGAGACAGTTGATGCAATCTGCCGTATATCATTACCAAGTGTGTGAAAAGCTTCCTTCACCTTTGAAACTTCATTGCAAGCCAGATCATTTGTCCCAATATGGATAATAACATCCACCTCTTTTTCCATTTTTGCTTGCTTAATAATGTTAAGGATACGTCGTCTGTCCCTGCTAGCAGTAGCACCAGGGAGACATCTCACAAAACCCTTTTCTTCAAACTTCACACCTCTTATGATAGAATCGCCCACCAATAGTTGCTTACTATTAGTACTCACTATATCCTTTTTGTCTTTGGCTGTAGTCTTGCATACCTTAGGCATAGGAGATGATTGTTCCTCAGCCACTATGCGTGAGCCATCCTCCACGTTGCTCTTGCATTCTGAAAGTGCTGCAAATGAATTACAGAGAGCCACAGACTGTGGGACATGTCTTCTATCAACAGCTCTAAGTCTACCAGAACCTACAGTAACCCATCTTCCATTTCTGGGGGGCCTTTGTGGCACTGGCATTGCAACATGCCAAGCCTGAGTTTGTCTAACAGTTACTTTACAAATCTCACATTTCAAAAATGCAATTTCCTGCTGCATTATGGAGAACTGTCTGCAGATCAGACAGCATCCAAACCTACGAAGAGTGAAACATGAAATGAAAGCACAACAATTCATGCACTGAATCAGATCTGCCATTTTAATGCAAGAAAATATGTGAAACAAAACTTATTAGATTTTACTCACCTCCAGATTACCTCCACAGCAAGAAATTTAACACCTTAATGGACCTATGCTCATTAGCAATCAGACAATAGCAACACCAGTCAATTCCTTACCTGTTCTGAAGCACACCAAAACACAGCTAAAGTTCTGCTACAGTGGAAAGTTCTAGGTTAGTCTCCTGAATATCTCTAGTGCACTTAGAAATGCTGCACTTTGAGAATGATGCAAGCTACAATTAGGCTCCATTAGGATCCATATGTGGCAGTAGATGCCTTAACCCAGGACTGGACGTCGGGACTGGTTTATGCCTTCCTCCCCAATCCCGATGATCCCAAAGGTTCTGCAGAAATTCCAGTCTGAGAGAATTGTTCTAATCCTGGTCGTCCCCTTTTGGCCCAGAAGGGGCTGGTTCGGTCTCTTAAAAACTCTCAGCCAGGAAGATCCAATCCTGTTCTGCCCGAGGGAGGATCTTCTAATGCAGGGTCCAATCTCTCATCCAAACCCCAGTCTTCTCAAGCTGTCAGCCTGGTTACTGAGCAATCCATCCTCTTAGGTCTGGGTCTATCACAGAGGAGTGTGAATACTCTTTTACTCAGTAGGAAATCCAATACCTCTATGACATATCTTAAGGTTTGGAAAAAATTTGCATCCTGGTCTGGTGTTAGGTTTAACCAATCTATTCCCAATATCCCTCCCATCCTGGAATTTATCCAGGACGGTTTGGATATGGGTCTTTCCCCGAATACAATAACCAAAGTCTTTATGAGGTCTCCTGGGTGTCTAGGTTTTTAAAAGCGGCTGATAGATTATAACCCAGAATTAAAAATATGGTTGCTCCTTGGAACCTGAATACCGTTCTTACGGGTTTGTCAGATTCCCTATTTGAGCCTCTAGACTCCCTGTCTATTAGGTAGCTTACTCTCAAGACCATTTTTTTTATGGCAATTTCCTCGGCGAGAAAAGTCTGTGAGCTTCAGGCTTTATCTATTCAGGAGCCCTTCCTTAGATTGTTGGAGGACAAGCTCATATTCAAGCTAGACCCCAGTTTTCTCCCTAAAGTAGTTTTTACCTTCCACAGGTTTCAAAACATTGTTATTCCCTTGTTCTGTGCCAACCCCAGAAATGAACAGGAAACAAAATTTCATAAATTAGATGTTAGAAGAAGCGTTCTTCATTATCTAGATGTCACAAGAGATTGGAGAATTGATAAAAACTTGTTTGTTCAGTTTTTTGGCCCAAATAAGGGTAAAAAAGCAGCAAAAAGCTCTATATCCCGCTGGATTAGGTGTGCCATTTCTGAGGCCTATAGAGCCTCCGGTAAAGAATCTCCTCCATCCCTCAAAGCCCATTCAGTAAGATCCGTATCCACTTCCTGGGCTGAAAGAGCCTCTGCGTCTTTAGAACAAATTTGCAGAGCAGCCACTTGGAAGAGGGCTCACACTTTCACCAAGCATTATAGGGTCGAGGAATTTGCCAATGAGGACATGGCCTTTGGACGCAAGGCCCTAGGTGCTATTTTCCCAAAATTAAAATACATAATTTAAAAAAAAACATCATAGCTATCACTGCATGCAAAAAAAAACGAAATTAGACTTACCGGTAATTCATTTTTCATGAGATCATCACGACAGCATACAAGGAGATTGACCCCCGACCTCTGTAGGGGCAGGAACAGAGAAAGGTTAAATACCCCCCTTCCGGCAACCAACACCAAGGCTTCCAAAATCACACAGAGTAACCTGGTGGCGAAATAAACAATGGAGAAGGTATTACTTCATACCTTTTGGAGACCCTCCATAAAGTTATAATTTTTAGAAATAGATGTAGAGAGGGAATAATGTGCCATCTTGATGATCTCATGGAAACTGAATTACCGGTAAGTCTAATATCGGTTTTTTCATTGCATCATCACAACAGCATACAAGGAGATATACAAAATATATCAGCTAAGGGGGAGGGGGGGGGGGGTACGGCCTGGAGGACTTTCTGTCCAAAGGAGAGATCAGAGGATCTGGAAAGATCCAGGTGGTAGTGTTTTATAAACGTATGGATGATGGAGCAAGTGGCAGCTCCTCCAGGGAGGGGCCAGCTTGTTCTGCCTGTGAGGAAGACATGGCCCTAGTGGAATGGGCCCTAATGCTGACTGGACATGGACGATTTTGAATCTGGTAACACAGGAAAATGGTTTCCTGTATCCATTTCGCTATAGAAGACCGGGAGGTTTTCTGGCCCTTGTACTTCCCTGCAAAGAGTACTAGTAGGTTATCAGATTTCCTGAACTTTCTGGTAGCCGATATATAGTTTAGAACCGCCCGTCTAACATCCAGAGAGTGGAAGGAAGGCTCTCTGTCATTAGAGGGGTGTTGGCAGAAGCATGGCAGGGTAATTTCTTGGCTCCAATGAAAGCTGGATACAACTTTAGGAAGGAATCCTGGGTCAAGTCGGAGAATGATCCTATCGTCCAGGACACGAAGGTATGGTTCCCTAATGGGCAGAGCCTGTAACTCGCCTAATCTGCGGGCCGAGGTTATTGCAATTAGGAAGGCGGTTTTTAGGGACAATAATTTTATTGGACAATTGGCAATGGGTTCGAATGGTGGCAGCGTGAGACCCGTGAGGACAGTATTTAAATCCTAGGAGGGAACATGGGAAGTGATTGTTGGAAGAAGCCTGGTAGCCGCTCTAATGAATCTTCTGACCCAGCGATGACTGGCTATATCTTGGTCAAAAAAACAAGTTAGGGCTGAGATTTGCACCTTCAGGGTAGAGGGTCTAAGCCCTAGGTCGAGACCCTGTTGCAGGAAGTCCAAGATTCTTTGAATGTTGGGTCTATGCAGGTGTGGAGAGTTTTCGCCACTCCAGGAGCAGAAGCGCTTTCAAATTTTAAGGTAGATTGTGCATGTAACTTTTTTCCTGGAGGCTTTCAAGGTAGTTATAACCTTATCTGATAAGCCCTGTCGTCTTAGAGTCTGGGTCTCAGGATCCATACTGCCAGTTTCAGAAGTTGTGGGTTTGGGTGTAGAACCGGACCGTGATGGAGTAGATCCCCCCGTATAGGAAGGGGCCAAAGATCCTGGAGGAGCGATCACGATTACCGTGGCTTTGTCCTGCCGTATCTTCTGGATTACCTTTGGAATTAGGGGAAGCGGAGGGAACGCGTAGCATAGATTCCAATGCCAAAGAATAGCGAAGGCGTCCAAGGCGTGATGTCTGTCCCTGGGGTTTAAGGAACAGAATGTCTCCACCTTTGCCCTGGTTGAGAATAGGTCCACATCGGCATACCCCACTTGTCTACCACCAACTTGAATGTTTCTGTGCTTAGAGACCATTATGGTCGATCCTGTGGCGGCTGAGGAAATACGCTTCCAGGTTCAGCGTTCCCTTGAGATGAATTGCAGAGATGGAAGTCACTTTCTGCTCTGTCCATGAGAAGATTTTTGTTGTCAGCGTCTGAAGAGTTGCTGATCACGTTCCCCCTTGATGAGAGAGGTAAGCGATGGCGGTAGTATTGTCTGAAAGTACTCTTATATGGTGATGACTTAGGATTCCCTCTGCTGCTTTCAGTGCCTCCCAGACTGCTCTCAGTTCCCTGAAATTCGACGACTGGGATTTGATCAATTGAGGCCAGGTACCCAGAAATAGATGATCCCCTACTTTTGCACCCCAGCTGGACAGACTTGAGTCCGTTACTACTTGTATTAGGGGAGTTTTCTGCCAAGGAGTCCCCTTGGATAGATTCCCGTGGTTCTTCCACCAGTTTAAGGACTGAAGTACCCGAATCGGTAAGATTACTCGATGATTCAGGGAGGATTGACATCTGCCCCAGACGCCTAGGATCCAAGACTGAAGAGGTCTGAAGTGGATCTGGCACCAGGGAACTGCCGGAATACAGGATGTCAGTAGACCTAGCAGACTCATTGCCTCTCTGATTGAGCACGATCGTCCTTTTTGAAAGGATCTGATCTTTTGCTGAAGCATTGAGATCTTGTCTTGAGGTAGGAATACCGCTTGCCTTCGGGAGTCCAGAGTCAGACCTAGAAAATGGACTTTCCTTGAGGGGAATAGGACGGACTTGCTTTCGTTTACAATCCACCCAAGGTTGTTTAGGATGGAGGGAAAATATTTTAGATCCGTGTTGATCTGATTGAGATCTTCGCTGATCAGGAGAAAGTCATCCAAGTAGGGCACCACCATGAGGTCTTTCCTCCTGGTAAAGATCCTCGGGGCCGATGAGATACCGAAGGGAAGGGCTTCGAACTGATAATGATAAATTTTTCCCGTTATATCCTGGATTGCGAATCGGAGAACCTCTGGGAATGGACGTGAATAGGAATATGGTAGTAGTCGTCTCGCAGGTCTATTGTTTTCCTGACTAGGAATAATGTTGAATTCCCCGGCCCCTTTCTGAAGGTGGAATTACACTCATCTGAAGAAGATTTTGGACTCCCTGCCAAAGGTTGGGTTGAAAACGTGTCAGAGAACATCTGTTTGGGGGCTTTGAAGACCACTCTATTTGATAACCTAAACTGATTATTCTTGAGACCCAAGGATTTTGGGAAATAGATTCCCACTCTGCCAGGAAATTTGAGAGTCTTCCCCACCACTCCGGCATCATTGTTTGTCGGATGGTTTCTGGTGTGAAGAGGATTGACCTTTCCCTCTTCCCCCTTTGGGGTAGCTCCAATGCCCCGACTTCCAGTGCCCCCTGTAGCCTTTCTCTTGACTGGAGGAAAAGCGAAAGGGAAATCGGCATCTGAAGGGACGGTCCTCTGGAAACCCTTTCTTTTTGTCAGCGGCTTTTTCTAAGATTTTTGTCCAGGACTTGGCCGAAAACGTACTCCCCGAAGAAGGGTATACAGCAAAGTATTAATTTCGAAGTCTTGTCCCTGGACCAGCACTTCATCCAAAGTGCCCGCATCTCTGGCGGAGAATCGGACCAACTCGGCTGAGGCGTCCACCAGGAAAGCAGTGGCAGATTTTAAGAGAGGTAGGGAATTGAGGATTTCTTTCCTAGATGTCTTATTCTTTATATGATCCTCTAATTCCCCCAGCCAAAGAAACATGGATTTGGCAACGGAAGTAGCAACCTGAACATCTATTCTGGGATTCTCATTGAAGCCCTTAGATTCTTCGGGATCAAATAGTAATCTGTTTTTAAAAGAAGTAGAAACTCACAGACGTCTTTCAAGGTCTGCCCATTCCCTTATTTTTACGACCTGTTGGTTATTGCAGAGACATCGGATCTCCTCTAAGCTCATCTTCAGGTGGTCCTATCTCACCTTCAGAACCTAGGATGGATAGTCAACTGGGAGAAATCCAATCTGATCCCAGACCATCAAAAAGTCCTCCAAAAAATTCTTCCTACCATCTCCGAAGGTCCAGGATCTAAAATTTAGAATTCAGCAATTCTAAAAAAGCCTTTTGGTTCCACCAGACAGGCCATGAAGATTTTAAGTCACCTGTCTTCTTGCATTCCAGCCACCGTCTGGGCCCAATTCCACATGAGGCCTCTGCAGAGGATGAGGTATCCTCAGGGATTGGAACAAATCTCAGTTGACCATAGACCAGAAGATGTCAGTAACCAAAGAAGTAAAGACCTCCTTACAGTGGTGGCTCAGGGACAAGAATCTGAAGTCAGGAGTCTCTTGGAGCCAGGAGGAGGTGCTATCATTGACAACGGATGCCAGTTCCTGGGGTTGGGGTGCTCTTATTGCCATAGGTTCCTTTCAGGGAACTTGTCCCAAAGCTCAGAGGAGGTTGTAATCCAACTACAAACAACTTCCAGCTATATGGGAAGGCCTCAAAGCAACATCAGGGAGGTACAAGACATGGTCACCTTCAGAATCTCTCAAAACAGATTTTCCTATGGGCAGAGGAGAATGTAAAATCTCTGACTGCCGTACACCTGAAAGGTTCTCTCAATTTTCAGGCGGACTTTCTCAGTCGACAGAGACTGGATCCAAGTGAGTGGTCCCTATCGCAGTCGGCCTTTCAGAGGATCCAAAGTCAATGGGTTAATCCAGTTCTAGATCTGTTCGCTTAGAGAAGAAACCACAAATTATCGCATTACTTCTCACTCAATCCGAGGGATCCATGTGTGTCAGTAGACGCCTTAACCCAGGACTGGACTTCGGGACTGGTTTATGCCTTCCTCCCCAATCCCGATGATCCCAAAAGTTCTGCAGAAATTCCAGTCTGAGAGAATTGTTCTAATCCTGGTCGTCCCCTTTTGGCCCAGAAGGGGCTGGTTCGGTCTCTTATAAACCCTCAGCCAGGAAGATCCAATCCTGTTCTACCCGAGGGAAGATCTTCTAATGCAGGGTCCAATCTCTTATCCAAACCCCAGTCTTCTCAAGCTGTCAGCCTGGTTACTGAGCAATCCATCCTCTTAGGTCTGGGTCTATCACAGAGGAGTGTGAATACTCTTTTACTCAGTAGGAAATCCAATACCTCTATGACATATCTTAAGGTTTGGAAAAAAATTGCATCCTGGTCTGGTGTTAGGTTTAACCAATCTATTCCCAATATCCCTCTCATCCTGGAATTTCTCCAGGACGGTTTGGATATGGGTCTTTCCCCGAATACAATAACCGAAGTCTTTATGAGGTCTCCTGGGTGTCTAGGTTTTTAAAAGCGGCTGATAGATTATAACCCAGAATTAAAAATATGGTTGCTCCTTGGAACCTGAATACCGTTCTTACGGGTTTGTCAGATTCCCTATTTGAGCCTCTAGACTCCCTGTCTATTAGGTAGCTTACTCTCAAGACCATTTTTTTTATGGCAATTTCCTCGGCGAGAAAAGTCTGTGAGCTTCAGGCTTTATCTATTCAGGAGCCCTTCCTTAGATTGTTGGAGGACAAGCTCATATTCAAGCTAGACCCCAGTTTTCTCCCTAAAGTAGTTTCTACCTTCCACAGGTTTCAAAACATTGTTATTCCCTCGTTCTGTGCCAACCCCAGAAATGAACAGGAAACAAAATTTCATAAATTAGATGTTAGAAGAAGCGTTCTTCATTATCTAGATGTCACAAGAGATTGGAGAATTGATAAAAACTTGTTTGTTCAGTTTTTTGGCCCAAATAAGGCTAAAAAAGCAGCAAAAAGCTCTATATCCCGCTGGATTAGGTGTGCCATTTCTGAGGCCTATAGAGCCTCCGGTAAAGAAGCTCCTCCATCCCTCAAAGACCATTCAATAAGATCCGTATCCACTTCCTGTGCTGAAAGAGCCTCTGCATCTTTAGAACAAATTTGCAGAGCAGCCACTTGGAAGAGGGCTCACACCTTCACCAAGCATTATAGGGTTGAGGAATTTGCCAATGAGGACATGGCCTTTGGACGCAAGGCCCTAGGTGCTATTTTCCCAAAATTAAAATACATAATTAAAAAAATAAACATCATAGCTATCACTGCATGCAAAAAAAAACAAAATTAGACTTACCGGTAATTCAGTTTCCATGAGATCATCACGACGGAATACAAGGAGATTGACCCCTGACCTCTGTAGGGGCAGGAACAGAGAAAGGTTAAATACCCCCCTTCCCACCAACAACACCAGGGCTTCCAAAATCACACAGAGTAACCTGGTGGCGAAATAAACAATGGAGAAGGTATTACTTCATACCTTTTGGAGACCCTCCATAAAGTTATAATTTTTAGAAATAAATGTAGAGAGGGAATAATGTGTCATCTTGATGATCTCATGGAAACTGAATTGCATCGTCACAACAGCATACAAGGAGATATACAAAATATATCAGCTCTGGGGGGGTACGGCCTGGAGGACTTTCTGTCCAAAGGAGAGATCAGAGGATCTGGAAAGATCCAGGCAGTAGTGTTTTATAAATGTATGGATGCTGGAGCAAGTGGCAGCTCCTCCAGGGAGGCGCCAGCTTGTTCTGCCTGTGAGGCAGACATGGCCCTAGTGGAATGGGCCCTAATGCTGACTGTACATGGACGATTTTGAATCTGGTGACACAGGGAAATGGTTTCCTGTATCCATCTCTGTAGAAGACCGGGAGGTTTTCTGGCCCTTGTACTTCCCTGCAAAGAGTACTAGTAGGTTATCAGATTTCCTGAACTTTCTGGTAGCCGATATATAGTTTAGAACCGCCCGTCTAACATCCAAAGAGTGGAAGGAAGGCTCTCTGTCATTAGAGGGGTGTTGGCAGAAGCATGGCAGGGTAATTTCTTGGCTCCAATGAAAGCTGGATACAACTTTAGGAAGGAAGCCTGGATCAAGTCGGAGAATGATCCTATCGTCCCGGACACGAAGGTATGGTTCCCTAATGGGCAGAGCCTGTAACTCGCCTAATCTGCGGGCCGAGGTTATTGCAATTAGGAAGGCGGTTTTTAGGGACAATAATTTTATTGGACAATTGGCAATGGGTTCGAATGATGGCAGCATGAGACCCGTGAGGACAGTATTTAAATCCCAGGAGGTAACACGGGAAGTGATTGTTGGAAGAAGCCTGGTAGCCGCTCTAATGAATCTTCTGACCCAGCGATGACTGGCTATATCTTGGTCAAAAAACAAGTTAGGGCTGAGATTTGCACCTTCAGGGTAGAGGGTCTAAGCCCTAGGTCGAGACCCTGTTGCAGGACGTCCAAGATTCTTTGAATGTTGGGTCTATGCAGGTGTGGAGAGTTTTCGCCACTCCAGGAGCAGAAGCGCTTTCAAATTTTAAGGTAGATTGTGCATGTAACTTTTTTCCTGGAGGCTTTCAAGGTAATTATAACCTTATCTGATAAGCCCTGTCGTCTTAGAGTCTGGGTCTCAGGATCCATACCGCCAGTTTCAGAAGTTGTGGGTTTGGGTGTAGAATCGGACCGTGATGGAGTAGATCCCCCCGTATAGGAAGGGGCCAAGGATCCTGGAGGAGCGATCATGATTACCGTGGCTTTGTCCTGCCGTGTCTTCTGGATTACCTTCGGAATTTGGGGAAGCGGAGGGAACGCGTAGCTTAGATTCCAATGCCAACGAATAGCGAAGGCGTCCAAGGCGTGAGGTCTGTCCCTGGGGCTTAAGGAACAGAATGTCTCCACCTTTGAGTTTGCCCTGGTTGCGAATAGGTCCACATCGGCATACCCCACTTGTCTACCACCAACTTGAATGTTTATGTGCTTAGAGACCATTCTGTATAGTCGATTCTGTGGCGGCTGAGGAAATACGCTTCCAGGTTCAGCGTTCCCTTGAGATGAATTGCAGAGATGGAAGTCACTTTCTGCTCTGTCCATGAGAAGATTTTTGTTGTCAGCGTCTGAAGAGTTGCTGATCACGTTCCCCCTTGATGAGAGAGGTAAGTGATGGCGGTAGTATTGTCTGAAAGTACTCTTATATGGTGATGACTTAGGATTCCCCGGCCACTTTCTGGAGGTGGAATTACACTCATCTGAAGAAGATTTTGGACCCCCTGCCAAAGGTTGGGTTGAAAACGTGTCAGAGAACATCTATTTGGGGGCTTTGAAGACCACTCTATTTGATAACCTAAACTGATTATTCTTGAGACCCAAAGATTTGGGGAAATAGATTCCCACTCTGCCAGGAAATTTGAGAGTCTCCCCCCCCCACTCCGGCATCATTGTTTGTCAGATGGTTTCTGGTGTGAAGAGGATTGACCTTTTCCTCTTCCCCCTTTGGGGTAGCTCCAGTGCCCCGACTTCCCTTTCCCCCTGTAGCCTTTCTCTTGACTGGAGGAAAAGCGAAAGGGAAATCGGCATCTGAAGGGACGGTCCTCTGGAAACCCTTTCTTTTAGTCAGCGGGTTTTTCTAAGATTTTTGTCCAGGACTGGGCCGAAAACGTACTCCCCGAAGAAGGGTATACAGCAAAGTATTAATTTCGAAGTCTTGTCCCTGGACCAGCACTTCATCCAAAGTGCCCGCATCTCTGGTGGAGAATCGGACCGACTCGGCTGAGGTGTCTACCAGGAAAGCAGTGGCAGATTTTAAGAGAGGTAGGGAATTGTGGATTTCTTTCCTAGATGTCTTATTCTTATTCTTATCCTGAGGAGGCTGTCGGTTTTATGATCCATGGAATCTTTGAGTTGGGAGGCATCCTAAAATGGAAGGGATGTCTTTTTGTTCACCTTAGCAACCTGAACATCTATTCTGGGATTCTCATTGAAGCCCTTATATTCTTCGGGATCAAATAGTAATCTGTTTTTAAAAGAAGTAGAAACTCACAGACGTCTTTCAAGGTCTGCCCATTCCTCCATAACCATGCCCATAATGTTCTCGTTTATGGGAAACACATGTGTTTTTTTAACTCTTAACCCTCCGAACATTTCCTCCTGTATAGAGTGTACTTCCTCTACACCCATTGTGGATCTGACCTCTCTGAGTAGGTCGGACATGTCCTCCATCGAAAAATTTAATCTGTGGCCACTGTCCCTAGAGTCAGAATCGGAGACTCTTTCCCCCTCTTCCATGACTTGGCCGAATGGATGCTCTCGTCCGCTATGGCTTCCGAGTCAGAAGAGGAAGGCGACCTAGCACGCTTCCTCTTGGGCTGTGGTGAATCAGAGGGGTTAGCAGATAGGTGGGCCAAGGATGATCAAATCTCATCCTGTATCATAGATCTAGGTTCCTCTTTCAGAGAGGGTGTTTCATAGTAACATAGTAACATAGTATATTAGGCCGAAAAAAGACATTTGTCCATCCAGTTCGACCTGTTTCCTGCAAGTTGATCCAGAGGAAGGCAAAAAACCCCTGTGAGGTAGAGCCAATTTTCCCCACTTAAGGTGAAAAAATTCCTTCCCGACTCCTATCAGGCAGTCAGAACAACTCCCTGGATCAACGACCTATCTCTAGTAGCTATAGCCTGAAATATTATTACGCTCCAAAAATACATCCAGGCCCCTTTTGAATTCCTTTATTGTACTCACCATCACCAGCTCCTCAGGCAGAGAGTTCCATAGTCTCACTGCTCTTACCGTGAAGAACCCTTTTCTATGTTTGTGTACAAACCTTCTTTCCTCTAGACGCAGAGGATGTCCCCTCGTCACAGTCACAGTCCTGGGGATAAATAGATGATGGGAGAGATCTCTGTACTGACCCCTGATATATTTATACATAGTTATTAGATCTCCCCTCAGTCGTCTTTTTTCTAAAGTGAATAACCCTAATTTTAATACCCTTTCAGGGTACTGTAGTTGCCCCATTCCAGTTATTACTTTAGTTGCCCTCCTCTGAACCCTCTCTAGCTCTGCTATGTCTGCCTTGTTCACAGGAGCCCAGAACTGTACACAGTACTCCATGTGTGGTCTGACTAGTGATTTATAAAGTGGTAAGACTATATTTTCATCACGGGCATCTATGCCCCTTTTGATGCAACCCATTATCTTATTGGCCTTAGCAGCAGCTGCCTGACACTGGTTTTTACAGCTTAGTTTTTTATTTATTAAAATTCCTAGATCCTTTTCCATGTCAGTGTTACTAAGTGTTTTACCATTTAGTATGGTAAGCTTCGTCACATACAATGTTTTTGCAAAGCTTCTTGGAATAATTATGTGGAAGTTTGCCATTACAGCAGATACATCTGAGGGATCTCTTGACTTTTTTGAGCCTCTTTGGACACCTGAAAGGAGAAGAAGGTTGCTATAAGGGGAATGGTCAGAGGAAAGGGAGAGGGGGGTGGGTCCAGAGAGGTGTATACTGGAGCCAGAGGCTTCCCCCAAATGTAACCTATACATAAAAAAAGCAGACCTCTCAGAAGAGGGATAAAGACGGAAACGACAACATCATCTCCAACGGCAGGCAGGGTAAAGACCAACCCACCTTTGTAGCAGGAGAGGGGGACCAGCAGACTCCCTGACCATGCAAAATCACCCCCTGAAGGGATTCACGGATGGTGGCAGTGGTTGTTCGGTCTCCTTAGGAGAGCATGCATCCGTTGCAGGCAGTGCGGTAGGATACTTCGCCTGGGTCAGCTGAAGAAGCAGGTGAGGGGCCCGCAGGCTGTCAGGCAAGGAGCGTCTACTGAATGCCGGGGCCTCGGCTTTGAGCCGGGCTGGACGACGCACGCCGCCTACGTCACTTCGGAGCGCCGGATGTGACGTCATCCCATATGCATTATACAAAAATGGATTCAGTGGCTCACCTGTTAAAAGGCAGGAAATGATGCACACCCCTGGTACCACCCAGACCAGAAAGATGACCACTAATTCGAGGAATGGGGGGCACTCTAATATTTGGAAATACAGGACCAATAAATGTGTGGTCAATCATACATTTAATAAAAACCATAAAACAATAGAGTACAGAAAGAGATACATATATCATACAAAAAAACGATTGTTAAAATCAAATGACTCCTAAATGCTAGAACAGGGGAAAGAACCTAAAGCAGTCCAATTCATATATCTCAGGCAAAAAGAGTCGCTGTTAGTACTTGTTATATCTTGGCACTGGAAATTAAATGCACGACTGTATCAAGGTGCAAAGGTAATATAGTCAAGTGCAGTGGTACATTAGGCATGCCCAGTAAGTTGTACTCAAGCTGTAATGAGGTGTAGATTCCAGTCACAGTTGGTACTGAAGATTGGATGCACAGCTGTACCAACGATACAACAATGTAGTAAAGTATACTATTGCAATAGTTCAGTAGGTTTACTCATTAGGTTGCAGTCAATGTTGTTATATGTCCACACTGTATTGTTGAGAGAAAGTTTTCACTTGTCTACACGAATCGTTGGTGCAGTTAGAATGCAGTTTAAAATTGCCAGACAATGATTATCATGGCTTAGTATTTTAAAATGGATAGTGTCCTGGCATTATTAAAATAGTGCGCCCCAATAATGCAACTAATTCGCTGGGTACATTACTGCTCTTGCAGCTTTGGGGGAACAGCTCACTCCACGCTCTGTGTGCGGACCGGGCCTAACACGGTGTCCCGTGTGGCCTCTCGGTCTGAAGCGGCGCCTCGGTCTGAGCGGCGCCTCACGTGACTAACAGCTGCTCATGTGATCGTGATGTCACAGTGTGGGCCGCGCCTTCCCAGGTCCCGTTCGCTGAATACTTCAGAGGAAACAAGATGATATTGTGCTTAAGATAGCGCACGGAGGTATTCTCTTGGCAATATAAAATCAAGTCCAGATAATATCCTCAGTCTGCGGGGCACTCCATACGCGTTTCGGGGTATACACCCGTTCCTTAGTGGTAGTGCCTGTAGATCTACATGTGCCATTTTTAAAGCCCAGATTGCCTGTGATTGTGCAGATATCAAAATCTGGAGTGGATTAAAAATGCACTCATTACACAGTACAATCATTACATAGTAAAACAGGTATTGTATATTGGTGAGAAAATGTCCCTCCTATTGATACAACAGAACAATAACAACTGTAAATGATAACTTTTTCCATTTTTTTTATACAAAGTTGTCCATTTACAGAGATATTTCTCTCACCCAGCATGGGTATATGTAAAAATACACCCCAAAACACATTGCTCTACTTCTCCTGAGTACAGCAATACCACATGTGTGGCACTTTTTTGCAGCCAAGATGCGCAAAGGGGCCCTAAATCCAATGAGTACCTGTGTTAGGGTCTCTCAAAACTCGAGACCCTTGAGCCTGAGTGGAAAAAACTACCTGTGTCGTGTGGTCCCTATGTCCCTGAGTGTACCTGAGTGTGGTACTTCTGGAAACACTCCGCTAGGCATGGGGCAGGGTGGTTAGGACAGTCAGGACAGAAATAGCGGGTGTCACGCCTTATTCCACTCCTGCTACAGACACAAGATTTTTTTCGGGGTGGCGGTTGGGTTGAGGTACCGGTAACGTCACTGGGGAAGTGCCGCTCGTGTAGACGGCTCACTACACTGGTGGTTGGGGCCACGGAACCTCCTGGATACAGGAGTTCCGAAATGATCTCTTCCTGAAATTTGAGGAAGGATCCTGTTCTCCCAGCCTTACTGTAGAGAACAAAACTGTTATATAGAGCCAATTGAATCAAATATACAGACACCTTTTTATACCAGCGTCTGGTGCGTCGGGAAATCAAATACGGGGCCAACATCTGGTCATTGAAGTCCACCCCTCCCATGTGGAGGTTGTCGTCGTGGACTGAGAGGGGCTTTTCAACGACACTGGTTGCCCGTTCAATTTGGACTGTCGTGTCTGCGTGAATGGAGGAGAGCATGTAAACGTCACGCTTGTCTCTCCATTTCACCGCGAGCAGTTCTTCGTTACACAATGCAGCCCTCTACCCCCTTGCAAGTCGGGTGGTAACGAGCCGTTGGGGGAAGCCCCGGCGACTAGGTCGCACGGTGCCACAGCAGCCAATCTGTTCTAGGAACATGCTTGAAGAGGGCCACACTTGTGTAGAAATTGTCCACATAAAGATGGTACCCCTTGCCGAATAAGGGTGACACCAAGTCCCAGACTATCTTCCCACTGCTCCCCAGGTAGTCAGGGCAACCGACCAGCTCCAGGTTCTGATCTTTTCCCTTATAGATCTGAAATTTGTGTGTATAGCCTGTGGCCCTTTCACAGAGCTTATACAATTTGACCCCATACCGGGCGCGCTTGCTTGGGATGTACTGTTTGAAGCCAAGGCGCCCGGTGAAATGTACAAGGGACTCGTCTACGCAGATGTTTTGTGCGGGGGTATACAAATCTGCAAATTTCTGGTTGAAGTGGTCTATGAGGGGCCGAATTTTATGGAGCCGGTCAAAAGCTGGGTGGCCTCTGGGACGGGAGGTGCTGTTGTCGGTAAAGTGCAGGAAACGCAGGATGGTCTCAAAACGTGTCCTGGACATGGCAGCAGAGTACATGGACATTTGATGAATTGGGTTCGTGGACCAATATGACCGCAATTCATGCTTTTTTGTAAGGCCCATGTTGAGGAGAAGGCCCAGAAAATTTCTAAATTCGGAAACTTGGACTGGTTTCCACCGGAAAGGCTGGGCATAAAAGCTTTCCGGGTTAGCGGTTATAAATTGAGTGACATACCGATTTGTTTCTGCCACGACTAAGTCATAGAGCTCCGCAGTGAAGAACAGCTCAAAAAACCCCAGCGCCGATCCGATCTGAGCTGTCTCTACCCGAACTCCTGACTGGGCAGTGAACTACTGGTGCGGCTGAAGATGGGGACAGCCAATCAGGATTTGCCAGCGCCTCAGGGACTCTAAGGGCTCTACGGGCCAGTCTTTGCGGTGGCTGCGACGGGGAAATTACTGCACGTGCCACCGTACCAGCTTCAACTGCCCTTCTGGTGTTCGCCACTTCACCATGTTGTATGGCAGTGCTGGTACTAGGTCCAGGAAGGGCTGCGCTGCTGGTGTATGCCTCACCACGTAATCCGGCAGCGCCAGCCCCACTCTGCTACCCTTGAAACGGATCCTGCGCTACCTGCGGTCTAGCGACACGGGGCCGGGTACGCCTGGTTCTATCAGGGACATCAACCTCCTCGTCCGAACTTTGGGTCAGACTGCCACTGCTTTCTACAGGTTCGTATTCTGACCCGCTGGATTCGTCAGATGAGGGTTCCCATTCCTCATCCGACTGGGTCAGAATTCTGTAGGCCTCTTCAGAAGAATACCCCTTATTTGACATTTGGGCGACTAAATTTAGGGGGTATTCCCTGAGACTACCCAAGAAAAAAAGCAAGCCTGTCTTACAAATGGGAGGGTAGCGAAGTACAGAAGCCGCTGCGATTGATAAAAAATATCAAAACTGATTTTATCGCCGCAGCGCTTATGAAGTGATTGTGCAGTGATACAAAAAAAAATTTTTTTTTGTCACTGCGGCGGGGCGGGCGTGGGTGAACGCATTTGTGGGCGACCGATCAAGCCTGATCGGGCAAACACTGCATCACTTACTGATCACTGATCACTTACAGATACTATAAAAGTACAAACGCTGATTAGCGCTACGCTAATCAGCGAATCAGTGACTGCGGTGCGGTGGGCTGGGCGCTAACGCTAACTACCTACCAAAGGGGCCTAAACTAAGCCTAACAGTCAATTGTAGTGAAAAAAAAAAAAGTGACAGTTCACAAAAGTGACACTGATCACTTTTTTCCCTTTCACTATGTATTGACAGGGGGTGATCAAGGGGTTAATTAGGGTGATGGGGGTGATCAGGGCCTAATATGTGCTGTTTGGTGCACTTACTTGGGATCTGTGCTCTGTGCTGGGTCCAACCGATGAAAAAGACCCAGCACATGGCACAGAGCCCTTATAAGGGTCCTTTCACACTGGCGTTTTTCTTTTCCGGCATAGAGTTCCGTCCTCAGCGCTCTATGCCAGAAAAATCCTGATCAGGATCATCCCCATGCATTCTGAATGGAGAGCAATCCGTTCAGGATGCATCAGGATGTCTTCAGTTCAGGACCGGAATGTTTTTTGGACGCAGCAAATACCGCAGCATGCTGCGCTTTTTGCTCCGTCCAAAAATCCGGAACACTTGCCGCAACAACGGATCCGGAATAATTGCCCATTGAAATGCATTATTCCGGATCCGTCTTCTAATCTTCAGTTGTTACGACGCAGCGACGGATCCGGAAGTGTCTTCTGCGCCTGCGCCAGGAAGTAGGATGGGCTTGGCTGGCGCGAAAACTTCCAGTAGACGTCCCGGGCGGGAGAAGACAGGGCGTGGAAGAGGCTCCAGGAGGTGAGTATTGCGTGTGTCTGTCCCTATATATAAAAATATTAACTACATGCATCTACTATGTCCCAGACATAGTAGATGTATGTAGGAGGCATAAAAGGATGCTGGGGGTAGTAGTCCCCCTGGGGAATGCTACCCCCAGCACCCACCATGCGGTCACCCCAGCTCCAGTCCCAAGTGCCTTTGCCTTGGGACTGCAGTAGGGGTGACTGCATGGTGGAGGCTGGGGGTAGTAGTCCCCTGGGGAATGCAACCCCCTGCACCCACCGTGCGGTCACCCCAGCTCCAGTCCCAAGTGCCTTTGCCTTGGGACTGCAGCAGGGGTGACTGCATGGTGGATGCAGGGGGTAGTAGTCCCCCTGGGGAATGCTACCCCCTGCACCCACCGTGCGGTCCCCCCAGCTCCAGTCCCAAGTGCCTTTGCCTTGGGACTGCAGCTGGGATGACTGCGCGGTGGATGCTGGGGGGAGTAGCCCCCTGGTTAATCAAGTACTCTTTAATAATTTTTTTATTATATTTTTTTTTGTCTCATTGTTTAGGTTTTTTTTGGTGTTTCGGCAAACAAAAAAATAGTCTTGGACTTTGAAAAATGTCCAGTAAGTATTATTTTCAAAGGAATATTTAAAATTTTTAAAAGTCAATGCTTTAATATTCAAAATTTTTTTCAATAGGCTCTTCAAGTGAGGCCGGGGACTCCCCTCCAAGTCAACGGGTGCGCTTGGATACGGTATGTTATGTTTTTATTTATGTAATTTTTTTACACCTTTACAAAATTTTAATTGGTTAAGTTTTCCATTCACAGCAATCGTCAACTGAGGAGAGGGGTTCCGGCCGTGCAGCTACTGCGGGGGAGGAGGAAGTCAGGGGTGGCCCCAGGAAGCGGTAAATATTTTTGTTATAAAAATAAAAAATATTTTTGATAAGTATTTATATAATTGTAATTATTGTAAGTTTGTTATCCTTTATTTTTCTAGTCAGCTCCTCCTGTGGCCTCAAGAGGTCGTCAGCAACCACCCACAAGGTGCCGGGGAGCACGCGGCGGTCGGGGACGTGTGAGTATATCTTCATATTGTATCTTGTTAGATCATTTTTTAAATCAAGTTTTTTTTTTAAATATATGCTTTTCTCATTTTATAGGGTTCAAGGGCCTCTGACAGAACTCATGAGGAGGAATTTTCTGGCTTCTACATTGACAATGATCTCCTCATCAGTCTGGTGGAGGAACGCGTCCCACTCTGGGACCCTACCGACCGCCGACATGCAGATCATCACCTGACCCGGACCTTGTGGATGGAGATCTGTCGAAAATCATACCGAATTGGGACGACCTCAGTGAAGGCCAACATGAGGAATGCAGTAAGTAGCCTAAAAGAATTGTTATTTTTTTATTTTCAGTCCTATTCAAACTGTGGCCGGCTGTTCCAAAATTAAAACTCCCAGCATAGATTATCCTGGCATGTCGGGAGTTTTGGTTTAGCAACAGCTTGGCTGTAGTTTGGTAATGTCAGTAATTTTTGATTAATCTTAATATTTATATTTTTCAGAGACGACAGTCATGGTGCGGTGGCCCTTAATAAGGGACCGCTATAAGAAGGACTATAACGAGGAGGTCAATTGCCCGAGTGGTTCTGGCGGAACCCGACGGCAGCCATACCGCTATTCGGCTGCCCTAGGGTTCCTACGTAGAACCCTAGAGCTGCGAAGGTAATTAAAAAATGCCATAAAAAATGTCATGATGTTTAGATAGTATATAAATACTAATTTTATTTTTTTTATTTTTTTTGCAGAACAACAAGCAGTACTCGGGCGCCTGAACCTCCTCGTGATAGCGAACAAGAGGCGGTCCCTGCTGAGCTGCCCCCCCCGCGGATCAATCTCCACCTTGCCCAGCACCTGGTCAGGATCCTGACCGTCCTCTACTCGTGCCCTCTGGTGATGCAACAATGGCCGTTATGGCTCCTCTTTTTGAAGCATTGATGTGTCGCCAGAGGGACGGTAGAAGCCGCCAGGCTGATTACGAGGACCTCACAAGGCTCTTGTATGAGACCTTGTGTGGTTACAGCCAGAGGATTGTAGCCATGGAGGCCGAGCTGCGAAGTCTGCGGGAGTGGACGGCGCAGTTTTCTCAGCCCGGCCCTCTACAAACCTACTGGCCGTCAGTGAATCAGCTGGTGGCGGAGTTCACGCCTGACCAGGTGTTGGAGTTCAGACGAAGGGTGGAGGAAACGGTGTGGGATTTGAGACACCGCCCAACTTCCTTTCCCCAACCAACTACCTATCCCACGTCCCATTCCTATCCCCCACCACAACCTCCTCACCACTACCAACCTCCTCACCCATTCCAACCTCCTCACCCATTCCAACCTCCTCACCCCTTCCAACCTCCTCACCCCACCCAACCTCCTCACCCCTTCCAAGCTCCACAAACTCCAACCCGTCCACCTCAACCACCTCCCCAGTCTCACACCCCCGAGCCTTTTCAACTCTCTTCTCCCTCTCCTCCTCACTATTTTTCATCTACCACTTTCACCACTTCTTCTTCTCTGGCTCGGGCAACTCCATCACCCCTTCCCTGTCCCGTCTGACTACTCCCTCTGTCTCTCCTCCCACATTGCATCATTCAGGCCCCACCAGAACATCTCAAGGTGTAGACGGATCAAGCCATGGACTGCCTGCCACCCCCCAACCTCCTCCCCAAAATCCTCATTATGAGGATTTATGATGTTTTTTTATTATGTTTGTTAATTTTATATTTAATATTTATACTGGAAAAAAATTTTTAGTTTTTGGAATTTTAAGTTTCAAGTAAAATTATTTATAAAGTTTTCGGTGTGCAGGTGTTTTTTACTTAAAAAATAACCAAACCAAACACCCTCTCCTACCTCTTGGGGAGCGACAGTGGAACCTTGTTGCTCTCCAGGCGGTGGGAGAGGGAGTGCTGGATAAAGGCCTGGCACCCTCTCCCACTCCTTGGGGAGCGACAGTGGAACCTTGTTGCTCTCCAGATGGTGGTAGAGGGAGTGCTGGATAAAGGCCTGGCACCCTCTCCCACCCCTTGGGGAGCGACAGTGGAACCTTGTTGCTCTCCAGGCGGTGGGAGAGGGAGTGCTGCATAAAGGCCTGGCACCCTCTCCCATCCCTTGGGGAGTGACAGTGGAACCTTGTTGCTCTCCAGGCGGTGGGAGAGGGAGTGCTGGATAAAGGCCTGGCACCCTCTCCCACCCCTTGGGGAGCGACACTATCATTGTGGCTACTAAAGAGGTGATAAGAGTTTTTATACAATAATATAGCATATTAAAGAAAAATAAACACCATAGAACGACTTTTCTTAAGAAAAATTTATTAACAATTTAAAATTTTTATAAAAGAAACAACTTTGTACAGTTAAACATTATGCTTCTGCCTGCATGTGAGCTAATAGGCAGTCGGCAAAGGCATCACGCATGGCGGACACTGCCACACTACCACGTGGTCCAAAGCTGGAAATACTTGTCAAATCACTGTCCTCTGCCATGCGCTCTATAGTTGGTTCTTTTGTCCTTAGAAAATTGTGAAGTACCACACCACACTTCATCACTTCATCCACAGTTTCTATTTTCAATTGAATCAGTTTTGCAAAAACTCTCCACTTTGAAACAAGGATACCAAAAGTGCCAAGTTCCATGGCTGGCGTAAGGTTTGATTAGGTTCCCAGCCATTTGGAAAGCCTCATCTCCCACCAATACATATGGCAGTGGTGGACCGTTGGTACCAGGCATTGGTTCAGGAGGTGGAAAATCGAAACTCCTATTATACACACTGCGTCCCATGAACGAGTTCTTAAAAATCATTGAATCGTTGGTGCGGCCATAAGCACCAATATCAACTGCTACAAAACGGTACTCAGCGTCAGCTATGGCCATGAGAACAATAGAAAAATATTTTTTATAGTTGAAAAATTTCGATCCTGTACCTGGCGGCTTTATTATGCGGATATGCTTTCCATCCACTGCGCCAACACAATGAGGAAATTGACAAACCTCTCGAAATTTTTCTTCGATTTGTAGCCATCTCTGGTGATTTGGGGTCGGTATGAACTCATCGTGTAGTTCGTCCCATAAAACCTTACAGGTTTCTTTGACAATGGTGGAAATTGTAGAAATTCCAAGGCGGAAGTTATAGTGCAACGAGGTGAAGCTATCACCTGCAGCCAGAAAACTGAAGAAAAAAAAAAAATAGTATTAATTAATGTTTGATAAATAACAATTACATATTATGGAATTGTAAGCTTATCATAAGTATCCTATTTCTTTAAACAATTTTAATATACTTTAAAGGTCTAGTAAAATTAATACATTTTTGATGGCTAATTATAGGTGCTAGAGAATTTGTAATTGAAATATGAATAATTAACAACACATATAAAAAAATATAAAAATATAAGCTATATGTCAGTTTCTTACAGGATGGTCACCATAAGTCGTTCGGTGGATGAGACACAACGGCGGAAAGACGTGTCCATTCGAGTTAGTTTTGGTGATACTCGCTCTAGTAGATGATCAAAGGTATCCGTAGTCATCCGAAAATAATTATTACATTGTTCAGGATATTGACGTAATTCCGGGTAAAGCAGTTCAAATGCACCTTCGATCATACGTGCAGAAGATATGGGATGCACCCAATAACGACGTAGCTGATGCCGACGTCTTTCTCTCTCTTGTTTCCTCCATCTAGAAACAAATATAAGGGCTTTCCACGCAAACGCTTGTTCAGGCATCATCCTGGCGACAATCCAAATCTCAGTCTGAGGGGTAGTCTGCAATTTTTACTCTTTATATCCCAAAAAATTTGCATATCTAATTGGTTTTTTAAAGTGCAAATATACATTTTCTGATAAAGATAAGATTAAATAACTGATCCGCTTAATTTTTCAGGCTAATCCGTTGTTATGACGGATCCGGACGACGGATCCGTATACAGCACAGATCCGGACGACGGATCTGGCAAAAAGACGTTAACGGTGCCTTCCGGTTTTCCGGATCAGTATATATGGAAAAAATCCTGAAAGACGGAACCGGAATGAAATTTTGATGCGTTCTTATGCGTTTTTCCAGATCCGTTGTGTAATTCAGTTATGTGGAGTACCGGACGGATCCGGACGACGCAAGTGTGAAGGAGCCCTAACATGTTCATATTTATAAATATAAGTTTTATTGATAATTTCTATATGTGATTTTAAAAATCACTAGCCTGCCAGCGCTGATCATTGGCTGGCAGGCTGGTGACTCACTTCTCCTGCGTCCGGTGGTGCGTTCCACTGGACGCAGGAGCGCGTCTTGCGAGAGGACGCACCCGCGCGTCCAGGAGGAACAGACCGACAGCCGCCAGGACGCGATCCTGCTTCGGCGGTCGGGAAGAAGTTAATGTCCGTTAATGTCAGTTTTTTATGTCCGTTAAAAATGGACATGAAAAACAGATGAATTTGATTGGCAGTTATTTCTAGACCCACCTTTATGAGAACACCCACAGGATGGTAGGCCCCCAGCTAAAATAATGTCCCCTATAGTGTAGGAATTTATTATTTTATTTTTTTGCTGCCCCCAGCTTTTATAATGCCCCCATGTAGGCCCCCATCTAAAATAATTTCCCCCATAGGGTAGGAATTTTTTTTTTACTGTCCCGAGCTTTAATAATGCACCCTATTTTGTCCCCAGCTAAAATAATGTCTCCCACAGTATAAATAATATTTTTATAGTGCCCCAGCTTTAATAATGCCCCCCATAGTGTAGGATTTTTTTTTACTGTCCCCATCTTTAATAATGCCCCCAATGTAGGTCCCCATCTTAAATAATGCCTCCATCTAAAATAATTTCCCCATGGTTTAAATAATGCCCCCATAATGGCCCACCGCTGTTTTTGTTTTGTTGATTTTACAAAACAAAAAAAAAAAACAACCCTCACCTTATCCACTTGCTCGCGCTGCAGCAGTCTCTTCTATCTACACTGAACATGACCTGTGATGTGCGCGATGGCGTCACTGCGCGCTCCCACGTGGTTACGTCACCACGCACATCGCAGGCCCTTCGGCAGGTCCTGTTCAATGAAGAGAGAAGAGACTGCCGCACCGCGAGCAAGTGGATGAGGTAAGTTTTTTTTTTTTTTTTTTTGCTGCGAGGCACTATGGGAGCAATATTTAAAACCATGGGGGGCATTTTCTTTAACCTGTGTACCCAGTTTTAACAGCCGTTAGACGGGTGCACTCCTATTAATCGGCCGTTAAAAAACGATCCCATTGATTTCAATGGGGTCCGCACGGCCGTGGAAACGGGCAAAAATAGGACATGTCCTATTTTTGGACGGACACTATTCACTGGCCGTTAAAAGAACGGCCATGTGAATAGCCCCATAGACGTTCACTGCTGTCGTGTGCATGAGGCCTTATTGATTAGTGTATAAAGGAGCTGGCCATTAAAATCGCAATCAGTTATATAGTTCTTTACTTAGGATTATTTCAATAGAGTATTTTTTTTTTGTGGGATGAGTTGACTGTTTGATTGGTACTATTTTTGGGGGCAGACGTCTTTTCTATTGCTTGGTGTTGCTATTTTTGATATGTAAGCTGACAAAAAAAATGGTGCAGTTTTTTTGGCGCTGTTTTATTTTTTTTCAGTGTTCAACAGAGGGGTTAAGTCATGTGATAATTTATAATGAGCACGTTAAATAGGAACGCGGCAATTCCATAATATGTCAACTTTTTTTTTCACTTTTGCACAATAGCAACAGTTTAGAGGCCCTGAAAAAATGTCTCCATTGTCTGAGAGTCATATTTTCTTTTCCTATTGTCTCAAGTAGTGTATCATTTATTGGGGGATGAGGTGACGGTTTGATTGGTACTATTTTGAGGTGCATACGCCTTTTTAATCGCTTGGGGTTGGAATTTATGTCATGGAACGTTACAAAATATGTCTATAAAATATGTTAGTTTTTGACACTTTAAAAAAAAAAATTTGTATGGGATTTGCCAAAGGGGTAAGGTCACGCTATATTATGTAGTTTTTAGATTACATGAATGAATATATATGAGAAAAGACCATTTCTAATTTATTTTTATTTTAAATTTTTATTTTTATTGTCTTTCAATTTTTTAATGACTTTTTTTTATATATATATATTTTTTATTTATCAAAACCCATCTGTATCCTGAAGATCCATTGGGTCTGATCACTACACAGTGCATTGCAATAGTCATCTATTGTAATACACTGTATAGTCAGTGCTACACTTACAGTTGTGTTCAAAATGATTCAACCCCCACTGAAATTGAGTGTTTTGGCCAGTTTGACATTGATTTTGATCATTTCAGTCATCTTGTTTACAATTAAATCAAATCACTTGTAAGTCAGACAAATATAACATATATATGACATATATATAACATTTATAATGAAATAACCACAAATGTCTTTTCTGTGCTCACATCATTATCAGTTTTATTCAACCCCCAAGTGACATTCAATCTTAGTACTTAGTACAACATCCTTTTCCAGTTATAACTAGAGATGAGCGAACACCTGGATGTTCGGGTTCGAGAAGTTCGGCCGAACTTCCCGAAAATGTTCGAGTTCGGGATTCGAACTCGAGCCGAACTTTATCCCGAACCCCATTGAAGTCAATAGGGACCCGCAAACAAATGTGGATAGGGAAATGAATTAAAATAAAATAAAATAAATAAAAATTAACCAATATCAATTGGAGAGAGGTCCCACAGCAAGGAATCATGCGTCATATCAACCACCAACGGAGAAGGCCACTCTCAGTTATTTCGGCCCAGCACCCAGACAGAGGAGAAGGTCCCACAGCAAGGAATCATGCGTCATATCAACCACCACCGGAGAAGGCCACTCTCATTTATTTTGGACCAGCACCCAGACAGAGGAGAGAGGTCCCACAGCAAGGAATCATGCGTCATATCAACCACCAACGGAGAAGGCCACTCTCATTTATTTTGGACCAGCACCCAGACAGAGGAGAGAGGTCACACAGCAAGGAATCATGCGTCATATCAACCACCACCGGAGAAGGCCACTCTCATTTATTTTGGACCAGCACCCAGACAGAGGATACAGGTCCCACAGCAAGGAATCATGCGTCATATCAACCACCAACGGAGAAGGCCACTCTCATGTAGTTCGGACCAGCACCCAGACAGAGGAGAGAGGTCCCACATCAAGGAATCATGTGTCATATCAACCACCACCGGAGAAGGCCACTCATTTATTTTGGACCAGCACCCAGACAGAGGAGAGAGGTCCCACAGCAAGGAATCATGCGTCATATCAACCACCGACGGAGAAGGCCACTCTCATTTATTTCGGACCAGCACCCAGACAGAGGATACAGGTCCCACAGCAAGGAATCATGCGTCATATCAACCACCAACGGAGAAGGCCACTCTCATTTAATTCGGACCAGCACCCAGACAGAGGAGAGAGGTCCCACATCAAGGAATCATGCGTCATATCAACCACCAACGGAGAAGGCCACTCTCTTTTTTTTTGGACCAGCACCCAGACAGAGGAGAGAGGTCCCACATCAAGGAATCATGCGTCATATCAACCACCAACGGAGAAGGCCACTCTCATTTATTTTGGACCAGCACCCAGACAGAGGAGAGAGGTCGCACAGCAAGGAATCATGCGTCATATTAACCACCAACGGAGAAGGCCACTCTCATTTATTTCGGACCAGCACCCAGACAGAGGATACAGGTCCCACAGCAAGGAATCATGCATCATATCAACCACCACCGGAGAAGGCCACTCTCATTTATTTTGGACCAGCACCCAGACAGAGGATACAGGTCCCACAGCAAGGAATCATGCGTCATATGAACCACCACCGGAGAAGGCCACTCTCATTTATTTTGGACCAGCACCCAGACAGAGGAGAGAGGTCCCACATCAAGGAATCATGCGTCATATCAACCACCAACGGAGAAGGCCACTCTCATTTATTTTGGACCAGCACCCAGACAGAGGATACCGGTCCCACAGCAAGGAATCATGCGTCATATCAACCACCAACGGAGAAGGCCACTCTCATTTAGTTCGGACCAGCACCCAGACAGAGGAGAGAGGTCCCACATCAAGGAATCATGTGTCATATCAACCACCAACGGAGAAGGCCACTCTCATTTATTTTGGACCAGCACCCAGACAGAGGATACAGGTCCCACAGCAAGGAATCATGCGTCATATCACCCACCACTGGAGAAGGCCACTTTCAGTTATTTCGGCCCAGCACCCAGACCGAGGATACAGGTTCCACAGCAAGGAATTATGCGTCATATCACCCACCACTGGAGAAGGCCACTTTCAGTTATTTCGGCCCAGTACCCTGACCGAGGATACAGGTTCCACAGCAAGGAATCATGCGTCATATCACCCACCACTGGAGAAGGCCACTTTCAGTTATTTCTGCCCCAGCACCCAGATAGAGGAGAGAGGTCCCACAGCAAGGAATCATGCGTCATATCAACCACCAACGGAGAAGGCCACTCTCATTTAGTTCGGACCAGCACCCAGACAGAGGAGAGAGGTCCCACATCAAGGAATCATGCGTCATATCAACCACCAACGGAGAAGGCCACTCTCATTTATTTTGGACCAGCACCCAGACAGAGGATACAGGTCCCACAGCAAGTAATCATGCGTCATATCAACCACCACCGGAGAAGGCCACTCATTTATTTTGGACCAGCACCCAGACAGAGGAGAGAGGTCCCACAGCAAGAAATCATGCGTCATATCAACCACCAACGGAGAAGGCCACTCTCAGTTATTTCGGCCCAGCACCCAGACAGAGGAGAGAGGTCCCACAGCAAGGAATCATGCGTCATATCAACCACCAACGGAGAAGGCCACTCTCAGTTATTTCGGACCAGCACCCAGACAGAGGAGAGGTTCATTCAACTTTGGGTTGCACCGCAAGATCATGGTAAAGTTAAAAAAATGAGGATTCAATAAAGAAGTGCCCCGGAGTACAAGAATACATAGTTGATGGGGAGGCAGTTATAAATGTTTATTCTGCACAAGGGAGGCACAGGTCCTGTGGGATCCATGCCTGGTTCATTTTTATAAACGTCAGCTTGTCCATGTTGGCTGTGGACAGGCGGCTGCGTTTGTCAGTAATGACGCCCCCTGCCGTGCTGAATACACGTTCAGACAAAACGCTGGCCGCCGGGCAGGCCAGCACCTCCAAGGCATAAAATGCTAACTCTGGCCACGTGGACAATTTGGAGACCCAGAAGTTGAATGGGGCCGAACCATCAGTCAGTACGTGGAGGGGTGTGCAGACGTACTGTTCAACCATGTTAGTGAAATGCTGCCTCCTGCTAACACGTTCCGTATCAGGTGGTTGTGCAGTTAGCTGTGGCGTGGAGACAAAACTTTTCCACATTTCTGCCATGCTAACCCTGCCCTCAGAAGAGCTGGCCGTGACACTGCTGCGTTGGCGACCTCTTGCTCCTCCTCTGCCTTCGCCTTGGGCTTCCACCTGTTCCCCTGTGACATTTGGGAATGCTTTCAGGAACGCCTCTACCAGCGTGCGCTTGAACTCGCGCATCTTCCTATCACGCTCCAGTGCAGGAAGTAAGGTGGGCACATTGTCTTTGTACCGGGGATCCAGCAGGGTGGCAACCCAGTAGTCCGCACACGTTAAAATGTGCGCAACTCTGCTGTCGTTGCGCAGGCACTGCAGCATGTAGTCGCTCATGTGTGCCAGGCTCCCCAGAGGTAAGGACAAGCTGTCCTCTGTGGGAGGCGTATCGTCATCGTCCTCCGTATCCCCCCAGCCACGCACCAGTGATGGCCTGAGCTGTGTCGGGTGCCACCCCGCTGTGAACCTGCTTCATCCTCATCCTCCTCCACCTCCTCCTCATCCTCCTCATACTCCAGTAGTGGGCCCTGGCTGGCCACATTTGTACCTGGCCTCTGCTGTTGCAAAAAACCTCCCTCTGAGCCACTTCTAACAGACTGGCCTGAAAGTGCTAAACATGACCCCTCATCCTCCTCCTCCTCCTCCTCCTGGGCCACCTCCTCTTCCATCATCGCCCTAAGCGTTTTCTCAAGGAGACATAGAAGTGGTATTGTAACGCTGATAACGGTGTCATCGCCACTGGCCATGTTGGTGGAGTACTCGAAACAGCGCAACAGGGCACACAGGTCTCGCATGGAGGCCCAATCATTGGTGGTGAAGTGGTGCTGTTCCGCAGTGCGACTGACGCGTGCGTGCTGCAGCTGAAACTCCACTATGGCCTGCTGCTGCTCGCACAGTCTCTCCAGCATGTGCAAGGTGGAGTTCCACCTGGTGGGCACGTCGCATATGAGGCGGTGAGAGGGAAAGCCGAAGTTACGCTGTAGCGCAGATAGGCGAGCAGCGGCAGGATGTGAACGCCGGAAGCGCGCACAGACGGCCCTCACTTTATGTAGCAGCTCTGACATGTTGGGGTAGTTGTGAATGAACTTCTGCACCACCAAATTCAGCACATGCGCCAGGCAAGGGATGTGTGTCAAAGCGGCTAGTCACAGAGCTGCGACGAGATTTCGCCCATTATCGCACACCACCAGGCCGGGCTTGAGGCCCACCGGCAGCAACCACTGGTCGGTCTGTTGTTCAATACCCCGCCACAACTCCTGCGCGGTGTGGGGCCTGTCCCCCAAACATATGAGTTTCAGAATAGCCTGCTGACGTTTACCCCGGGCTGTGCTGAAGTTGGTGGTGAAGGTGTGTGGCTGACTGGATGAGCTGGTGGAAGCAGAGGAGGAGGAAGCCGAGTAGGAGGAGGAGGCTACAGGAGGCAAAGAATGATGCCCTGTGATCCTTGGCGGCGGAAGGACGTGCGCCATGGAACTCTCCGCCTGGGGCCCAGCCGCCACTACATTTACCCAGTGTGCAGTTAGGGAGATATAGCGTCCCTGGCCGTGCTTACTGGTCCACGTATCTGTGGTTAGGTGGACCTTGCCACAGATGGCGTTGCGCAGTGCAAACTTGATTTTATCGGATACTTGGTTGTGAAGGGAAGGCATGGCTGTCTTGGAAAAGTAGTGGCGGCTGGGGACAACATACTGTGGGACAGCCATGGACATCAGCTGTTTGAAGCTGTCTGTGTCCACCAGCCTGAATGACAGCATTTCGAAGGCCAGTAGTTTAGAAATGCTGGCATTCAGGCCCAGAGCTCGAGGGTGGCTAGGTGGGAATTTACGCTTTCTCTCCAAGGTTTGTGAGATGGAGAGCTGAACGCTGCCGTGTGACATGGTGGAGATGCTTGGTGACACAGGTGGTGGTGTCGGTGGCACATCCTCTGTTTGGTGGGCGGCAGGTGCCAACGTTCCTCCCGAGGCGGAGGAAGAGGCCGAGGCAGCAGCAGAAGAGGGAGCAGGGGGAGCCTGAGTGAGTTCCTTGCTTTTAAGGTGTTTACTCCACTGCAGTTCATGCTTTGCATGTAGATGCCTGGTCATGCAGGTTGTGCTAAGGTTCAGAACGTTAATGCCTCGCTTCAGGATCTGATGGCACAGCGTGCAAACCACTCGGGTCTTGTCGTCAGCACATTGTTTGAAGAAGTGCTATGCCAGGGAACTCCTTGAAGCTGCCTTTGGGGTGCTCGGTCCCTGGTGGCGGTGGCCAGTATCAGGCGAACTCTCTTGGCGGCGGCTGTTCTGCTTTTGCCCCCTGCTCCCTCTTTTGCAACGCTGTTGGCTCGGTCTCACCACTACCTCTTCCTCTGAACTATGAAAGTCAGTGGCACGACCTTCATTCCATGTGGGGTCTAGGACCTCATCGTCCCCTGCATCGTCTTCCACACAGTCTTCCTCCCTGACCTCCTGTTCGGTCTGCACACTGCAGAAAGACGCAGCAGTTGGCAACTGTGTTTCGTCATCATCAGAGACGTGCGGACTCCGATGAGGTGGTATTCTCATGTCCTCATCATCAGGAAACATCAGTGGTTGTGCATCAGTGCATTCTATGTCTTCCACCACTGGGGAAGGGCTACGTGGATTTCCTTGGGAAACCATGCCAGCAGAGTCTTCAAACAGCATAAGAGACTGCTGCATAACTTGAGGCTCTGACAGTTTCCCTGATATGCATGGGGGTGATGTGACAGACTGATGAGCTTGGTTTTCAGGTGCCACCTGTGCGCTTTCTGCAGAAGACTGGGTGGGAGATAATGTTGTGAACATGCTGGATCCACTGTCGGCCACCCAATTGACTAGCGCCTGTACCTGCTCAGGCTTTACCATCCTTAGAACGGCATTGGGCCCCACCAAATATCGCTGTAAATTCTGGCGGGTACTGGAACCTGAGGTAGCTGGTTCACTAGGACGTGTGGCTGTGGCAGAATGGCCACGTCCTCTCCCAGCACCAGAGGGTACACTAACACCACCACGACCGCGTCCATTACTAGATGTTTTCCTCATTGTTACCGTTCACCAAGCACCACAATAAGGAAAAAAATATTTGGCCCAATGTATTGATTTCAAATTTAGGCCTTTTTTTACAGGCACCTAACACTATCTGCCTATTTGTTTATGTAGCGTATTACACTAATCCAGGCACAGCAGTAACCACTGAATATATCTCTTTTAAGGCTAGTATTTAGGCCCTGGATGAAAGGTATCCTTTTATGGACAGATTTACACTTGGCCTGCAACAGCTGGGACACCAGATTCAGGGTATTGCTATATTGGCAGGTTAATTTCACCCCAGAACAAAATATATGTGTAAGCGGACACTATGAAATCTGGCCTGCAACTGTTTGGACACCAGATCCAGGGTATTGCTATATTGGCAGGTTAATTTAACCCCAGAAAAATATATATGTATAAGCGGACACCATGAAATCTGGCCTGCAACTGTTTGGACACCAGATCCAGGGTATTGCTATATTGGCAGGTTAATTTAACCCCAGAACAAAATATATGTGTAAGCGGATACTATGAAATCGGTCCTGCAACTGCTGGGACACCAGATCCAGGGTATTGCTATATTGGCAGGTTAATTTCACCCCAGAAAAAAATATATGTGTAAGCGGACACTATTAAATCTGGCCTGCAACTGTTTGGACACCAGATCCAGGGTATTGCTATATTGGCAGGTTAATTTAACCCCAGAACAAAATATATGTGTAAGCGGACACTATGAAATCGGTCCTGCAACTGCTGGGACACCAGATCCAGGGTATTGCTATATTGGCAGGTTAATTTCACCCCAGAATAAAATATATGTATAAGCAGATACTATGAAATCTGGCCTGCAACTGCTGGGACACCAGATCCAGGGTATTGCTATATTGGCAGGTTAATTTCACCCCAGAACAAAATATATGTGTAAGCAGATACTATGAAATCTGGCCTGCAACTGTTTGGACACCAGATCCAGGGTATTGCTATATTGGCAGGTTAATTTAACCCCAGAACAAAATATATGTGTAAGCAGATACTATGAAATCTGGCCTGCAACTGCTGGGACACCAGATCCAGGGTATTGCTATATTGGCAGGTCAATTTCACCCCAGAAAAAAATATATGTGTAAGCGGACACTATGAAATCTGGCCTGCAACTGTTAGGACACCAGATCCAGAGTATTGCTATATTGGCAGGTTAATTTAACCCCAGAACAAAATATATGTGTAAGCGGATACTATGAAATCTGGCCTGCAACTGCTGGGACACCAGATCCAGGGTATTTCTATATTGGCAGGTAAATTTCACCCCAGAAAAATATATATGTGTAAGCGGACACTATGAAATCTGGCCTGCAACTGTTAGGACACCAGATCCAGAGTATTGCTATATTGGCAGGTTAATTTCACCCCAGAAAAAAATATATGTGTAAGCGGACACTATGAAATCGGTCCTGCAACTGCTGGGACACCAGATCCAGGGTATTGCTATATTGGCAGGTTAATTTCACCCGAGAAAAAAATATACGTGTAAGCGGACACTATGAAATCTGTCCTGCAACTGTTAGGACACCAGATCCAGGGTATTGCTATATTGGCAGGTTAATTTCACCCCAGAAAAAATATATGTGTAAGCGGACACTATGAAATCTGGCCTGCAACTGTTTGGACACCAGATCCAGGGTATTGCTATATTGGCAGGTTAATTTAACCCCAGAACAAAATATATGTGTAAGCGGACACTATGAAATCGGTCCTGCAACTGCTGGGTCACCAGATCCAGGGTATTGCTATATTGGCAGGTTAATTTAACCCCAGAACAAAATATATGTGTAAGCGGACACTATGAAATCGGTCCTGCAACTGCTGGGTCACCAGATCCAGGGTATTGCTATATTGGCAGGTTAATTTCACCCCAGAACAAAATATATGTGTAAGCAGATACTATGAAATCTGGCCTGCAACTGCTGGGACACCAGATCCAGGGTATTGCTATATTGGCAGGTTAATTTCACCCCAGAACAAAATATATGTGTAAGCGGACACTATGAAATCTGGCCTGCAACTGTTTGGACACCAGATCCAGGGTATTGCTATATTGGCAGGTTAATTTAACCCCAGAACAAAATATATGTGTAAGCGGACACTATGAAATCGGTCCTGCAACTGCTGGGTCACCAGATCCAGGGTATTGCTATATTGGCAGGTTAATTTCACCCCAGAACAAAATATATGTGTAAGCGGATACTATGAAATCTGGCCTGCAACTGCTGGGACACCAGATCCAGGGTATTGCTATATTGGCAGGTTAATTTCACCCCAGAACAAAATATATGTGTAAGCGGACACTATGAAATCTGGCCTGCAACTGCTGGGACACCAGATCCAGGGTATTGCTATATTGGCAGGTTAATTTCACCCCAGAACAAAATATATGTGTAGCGGACACTATGAAATCTGGCCTGCAACTGTTTGGACACCAGATCCAGGGTATTGCTATATTGGCAGGTTAATTTAACCCCAGAACAAAATATATGTGTAAGCGGACACTATGAAATCTGGCCTGCAACTGCTGGGACACCAGATCCAGGGTATTGCTATATTGGCAGGTTAATTTCACCCCAGAAAAAATATATGTGTAAGCGGACACTATGAAATCTGGCCTGCAACTGTTTGGACACCAGATCCAGGGTATTGCTATATTGGCAGGTTAATTTAACCCCAGAACAAAATATATGTGTAAGCGGACACTATGAAATCGGTCCTGCAACTGCTGGGACACCAGATCCAGGGTATTGCTATATTGGCAGGTTAATTTCACCCCAGAAAAAATATATGTGTAAGCGGACACTATGAAATCTGGCCTGCAACTGTTTGGACACCAGATCCAGGGTATTGCTATATTGGCAGGTTAATTTCACCCCAGAACAAAATATATGTGTAAGCGGACACTATGAAATCTGGTCCTGCAACTGCTGGGACACCAGATCCAGGGTATTGCTATATTGGCAGGTTAATTTCACCCCAGAACAAAATATATGTGTAAGCGGATACTATGAAATCGGTCCTGCAACTGCTGGGACACCAGATCCAGGGTATTGCTATATTGGCAGGTTAATTTCACCCCAGAAAATAATCTATCCTTTGCCATACAGCAGACAGTATTATACTTGTCTAGCCAAAGCTGGAACACCAGATTTAGGGGATTGGTATTTGGGCAATTGTATTTAACCCCTTAATAAAATATAGAAATTGCTGTCCTGAGTTTCTAGGGGTGACAATTAGCACAGCCAAGCCCCTGATGTAGGATATAGCAAAAAAAACTAGTATTGATGGATTGATGGACTTGGTGGCAGCTTCTTCTGGTGCACCACAAGTCACAAAATGGCCGCCGATCAACCCAGAAAATAAGTGACAGAAAAACGCTCTGTGCAGCCTAAAAACCAGTGAGCAAGTAACTAGCAGAAGTTTAATGATTCTCAGCTGTTGATCGATCACTTCATTAAGTGTTTTGGCTAAGTTAATCCCTTCCTAATCTCGCCCTAACACAGCAGCTGCATCCTCTCCCTACACTAGTCAGAGCAGTGTGACGTGCGGCGCTACGTGACTCCAGCTAAAATAGAGGCTGGGTCACATGCTGCACTTGGCCAATCACAGCCATGCCATTTGTAGGCATGGCTGTGATGGGCTCTTAGGGCAAGAAGTAAAACGCTAGCTGATTGGCTGCTGTGCAGCCCTTCAGAAAGTGGGAAGTAATCGACAAACACCGAACCCGAACTTTTTTGAAAATGTCCGGGTTCGGGTCCGGGTCCCGGACACCCCAAAATTCGGTACGAACCCGAACGATGCTCGAACTGTTCGCTTAACACTAGTTATAACAACTTTTAAACGTGAAGCATAGCTTGACACAAGTGTCTTGCAGCGATCTACAGGTATCTTCGCCCATTCTTCATGGGCAAAAGCCTCCAGTTTAGTCACATTCTTAGGCTTGCATGCTGCAACTGCTTTCTTTAAGTCCCACCAGAGGTTCTCAATCGGATTTAAGTCTGGCCACTTCAAAATGTTCCAGGCTTTAATCTGCAACCATGCTCTAGTGGACTTGGAGGTATGCTTGGGATCATTGTCCTGTTGAAAGGTCCAACGTCTCCCAAGCCTCAGGTTTGTGACGGACTGCATCACATTTTCATCCAATATCTCCTGGTACTGAAGAGAATTCATGGTGCCTTGCACACGCTGAAGCTTCCCTGTACCTGTAGAAGCAAAACAGCCCCAAAGCATGATTGATCCCCCGCCATGCTTCACAGTAGGCAAGGTGTTCTTTTCTTCATAGGCCTTGTTCTTCCTCCTCCAAACATAGCGTTGATCCGTGGGCCCAAACAGTTCTAATTTTGTTTCATCAGTCCACAGAACACTATCCCAAAACTTTTGTGGTTTGTCCACATGACTTTTGGCATACTGCAGTCGACTCTTCTTATTCTTTGGAGACAGCAAGGGGGTGCGCCTGGGAGTTCTGGCATGGAGGCCTTCATTACGCAGTGTGTGCCTTATTGTCTGAGCTGAAACTTCAGTACCGACATCTGACAAATATTTTTTCAGTTCCTCAGCAGTCACACGGGGACTTTTCTCCACTTTGCGCTTCAGGTAGCGCACAGCAGTCAAAGTCAGCATCTTCTTTCTGACACGACCAGGTAGCGTTTCAACAGTGCCCTTTGCCTTGAATTTGTGAATGATGCTTCCTATGGTGTCTCTTGGTATGTTTAACATCTTTGCAATCTTCTTATAGCCATTGCCCTTCCTGTGAAGAGAAATCACCTCTTCTCTTGTCTTCCTGGACCATTCTCTTGACTTCACCATGTTTGTAAACACACCAGTAAATATCTAGAAGGAGCTGAGTATCACAGTCATTCTAAATCTGCCTAATTGGTGCTTATTATGCTTGATTGCTGCTCCTTGACATCCACAGGTGTTTTCAATACCTGATCGAAAACACTTGAATGAACCTCTGTTCTTAAGAGTGGTAGTCTTTAAGGGGTTGAATAATTGTGTCAATGAAGAAATCACAAAAAAAACATTTAATACTGTATTACAAAAACAATTGATGTCATTTTAGTTGCATTTGGTTCTTTAAAAAGTCCTTGTAAGATTTCATTCTGAACACAATTACAAATGTACACTAAATTCCCTAACCCTGGGTTCAGACCTGAGAGTTCTAAAAACGCGCGTTTCACGTGCGTTTTTGTCGCGCGTATTTCAGCGCGTTTTTGCAAATAGGAAACGCACGTTCATACGCGCGTTCTTGTGATTGACACCACATTAGTCAATCACAAAACGCGCGACAAACGCCCCAAAAAAAGCTCAAGTACTTGTTTATGCGTCGGGCGTTTTACAGCGCGTTCAAACGCGCTGTAAAACGCTCAAGTGAGAACCAGGGCCATAGGAAAGCATTGGTTTTCATGTGTTGAGCGTTTTACAGCGCGTTTGAACGCGCTGTAAAACGCTCAGGTGTGAACTTAGGGTAAAACCCTTTACAGCATTGGGGGTTGAATAATTTTGAACACAACTGTACACTAAGGCTGATCAGACCTCAGGGTCTGATCAGCCTTAGTTAAATGGCAACTAGGACGCCTTTGTATTTGGTCGTACAGTTATGTCAGAAAGCATGAAGGGGTTAAAGGATAAAGATTTAACATGTTTATTATTGTTTGCTGGAATAAACTGACACCAGTGACTGAGTTAAAACACCCGCAACACATATTATTTACCCTCCTGGCAGGGGGTGGTCACCAGCTCCTCCTCTTCATTCTCCTCATGGGAACCGAGGTGGTCTGGGGGTCCGACATCCTCATGCTGTGGTGTAGGGACAGAGGGTCCGGCCTGCTCCTGCTCCTTCGACACCCCCTCCTCCACCACCACTGCCTTTTTTGAAGGCTTGCGACGGACCGAGAGGACAGGATCAGGTATAATGACAAACTTTACATTACTTATAAAAACCTCATAAAGAATAACTGTACATATACATTACAGAGTGTTGGTGAAAGATACAAAAGTTTTGTAAGCATCGTACCTTGGCAGATTTTGTTTTGGATCTCAGTGATCCAATTCAGGTCGGACCATTTTGTAATAATTGCCATCCGCCTGTGCTTGCCATCGTGCTTACTATATAACTCGTAACCAATCCTCCTCAGGATCCGCTGCTTCTCCAAGCGGGACCTGGTGGTGTCATATTTCATCTTCAACATGCGCTGCAGGAAAAATGCAACCATATAATCCCAAATTTTTAAAATAAAGGTATTAGAAATTAATGTCATCATCTGAAGACAACAAAAAATATTTGAGTGTTTGAAAGTAAAATATTAGATTTAATGTTACAATTATAAAATCGGATTATATTGAAATTGTATGCGCGTGGGGTATGAGCAATCGGATATTGGCCATCTGAGGAGAGATGTACCTGTCTAGTGAGGTGACGGGACATGCTACCAGACATAGTGGTGTGATGTCCTAACAATACTTAGTGCACCTATCATTAACCCCTTCACGCCCAATGACATAGCTGTATGTCATCGGGCGGTTGGTTAAACATGGCAGCCGCTCTTGGCTGATGCGGGCGCCATAGCCGCGACCGCCAGTAATGTCGATAAAGAAGTTTGAACCCCTCAAATGCCGTGCTCAATCGTGAACATGGCATCTGCATGCGCCAAAAAAATAAAGTTTTACTTTAGGTTTTGCGCCGGACCCCCTGTGTGGCAATCTGAGAAGCCGGAGCCTATATGCAGCAGCCTCGCTCTTTGTGAGGCTGCTGCATAGTATTTTCTTTAGAGCCCTTGCCTGTAATAAGGCTCCATAGGAAAGTTGGAAAAACAAGTGTATTGGAGTCTATAATAATAGCAATCAGATGACTGATTGTTAATGTTATAGTTCCCTATGGGAACTATATAAAAGTAAAAAATAATAAACAAAAAAAATTCAAATCACCACCCTTTTCCAAAAAAAAACAAAAAAAAACTAAACAAATAAAAAAATACACATCATGGGATGGCGCAGAAGGAAAGGAACTCCATACGGTTTTTGAAAAGCAGATTTTGGTTGATCTGGTTTTTTGACACCATGTCCCATTTGAGGCCCCCCTGATGCACCCCTACAGTAGAAACTCCAAAAAAGTGACCCCATTTTAGAAACTACGGGATAAGGTGGCATTTTTGTTGGTACTATTTTAGGTTACATATGATTTTTAGTTGCTCTATATTACACTTTTTGTGAGGCAAGGTAACAAGAAATAGCTGTTTTGGCACAGTTTTTTTTTTTTTGTTATTTACAACATTCATCTGACAGGTTATATCATGTGGTATTTTTATAGAGCAGGTTGTCACGGATGCGACAATACCAAATATGACTACTTTTTGGTTGTTGTTTGTTTCAGTTTTACATAAGAAAGCATTTTTTTTTTAATGATTCTTTAGTGTCTCCACGTTCTGAAAGCCATAGTTTTATTAATTTTTTTGGCTACTGTCTTGTGTAGGGGCTAATTTTTCTTTCAGGATGAGATGACCGTTTGATTGGCACTATTTTGGGTTGCGTATAACTTTTCGTTTGCTTGCTATTACACTTTTTGTGATTTAAGGTGTCACAAAATGGCTTTTTTTTTCACCGTTTTTTTTTACGGTATTCACCTGAGGGGTTAGGTCATGTGATATTTTTATAGAGCAGGCTATTATGGATGCGGCAATACCTAATATGTATATATATTTTTTTATTTATGTCAGTTTTACACAATGATTTCATTTTTTGAAACAAAAACAAAAAAATGTTTTAGTGTCTCCATAGTCTGAGAGCCATATTTTTTTCAGTTTTTGGGCGATTATCTTGCCTAAGGTATGATTTTTGTGTGATGAGATGACGGTTTTATTGGCACTATTTTGAAGTGCGTATGACTTTTTGATCACTTGCTATTACACTTTGTGAAGTAAGGTGACAAAAATGGCTTTTTTTACACTGTTTTTATTTTTGTTTTTTTACGGTATACACCTGAGGGGTTAGGCCATGGGGTATGATCACCCAGAAACGCCGCAAACCAAACTGCAGGTCTAAATTGCCGACACAGGAGGGTTCACAGAAGACCAAACCCCCCCCCCCCCCTGCGCATTGTCCCAGGGTGCCTGCTGATTGAATTCAGCAGGCACCCAGTTCCGATCACCGCCCGCCATGCAGAGGGGATCGTAACTACACATGACGTACCGGTACGTCATGTGTCCTTAAGGGGTTAAAAACCCGTAAAACTGGGGTGGCATTGCTTTTATTTTGCAATTTTTGTCCATTTTTCATTTTGTTTGGCTTCCCACTACATCATATGCAATATTAAATGGCGGCATTAGAAAGTACAACTTGTCCTGCAAAAAACAAGCCCTCATATGGCTATGTGAACAGACAAATAAAAGGCTAACAAAAAAACCTCTGAATTTGACAGGGGTAATATGCACTGAAGCACGATAACATGTGAATGTTCAAAGTTTTCCTAATAATGGTTGGGTTGCTAGAATTAACGAATATGACGAATACGAATATAACGCTATATTCTCTATATTCGTTAATTCTAGCAAGCCAACCATTAGGAACGTTGCCTATACACAAAATTTAGTTGGATGCGCAATGCGAGTAATTTAAGTAAGTTTACTCGCATTCAACTTAGGAAACTTTCAGATTGGCAATTGCAAATAGTAAAGTTGCCTAAAGCCTATTCCACGCTCTAAGTTGGATGTGCAATGCGAGTAATATTCTCGCATTGCGCACCCAACTTAGTTGGCTTGCTTGCTAGAGTTAACGAATATGGCACTATATTCTCTATATTCGATAATTCTAGCAACCCAAGTACCCCCCATCCATTAGGAACGCTGACTATGCACAAAGTTAAGTTGGATGCGCAATGCGAGTAATTTTTAGTAAGTTTACTTGCATTGCGCATCCAACTTTTACCATGGTCTAGATAACCATGATTCTCACATCCGACAGTACATTCTAGCATGGAGGCGTTCCCATGGTGATAGGGACGCTCCATGCGCACGGAAAGTCGTCCCTCGGCAACGGGCACTGACTGGAGCGGGAAAGGAGTATGCAGTCCTCCGGACATGTAAGAAGAACTGCTTTTGGGAAGTGGGAACAACTTAAAAAAAAAAAAAAATCTTCGAATTAACGAATATGTAGCACTATATTTAAAATATTTGCGATAAAAATTTGCTATTCGAATATTCGCGTTCAACACTAGTCAGTACTGGGCCCTATTCTTTTCAATATATTTATTAACGATCTTGTAGAATGCTTGCATAGTAAAAAATACTAATTTTTGCAGATGACACTAAACTGTGTAAAGTAATTAACACTGGAGAGGACAATATACTGCTACAGAGGGATCTGGATAGATTGGAGGCTTGGGCAGATAAATGGCAGATGAGGTTTAACACTGACAAATGTAAAGTTATGCACATGGGAAGGAATAATGCAAGTCACCCGTACATACTAAATGGTAAAACACTCGGTAACGCTGACATGAAAAACGCTGACATGAATTTTAATAAACAGCAAACTAAGCTGCAAAAACCAGTGTCAGGCAGCTGCTGCCAAGGCCAATAAGATAATGGGTTGCATCAAAAGGGGCATAGACGCCTGTGATGAGAACAAAGTCCTACGACTACAAATCGCTAGTCAGACCACAAATGGAGTACTGTGTACAGTTCTGGGCTCCTGTGAACAAGGCAGGCATAGCAGAGCTGGAGAGGATTCAGAGGAGGGCAACTAAGGTAATAACTGGAACGGGGCAACTACAGTACCCTAAAAAATTATCAAAATTAGGGTTAATTACTTTAGAAAAAAGACGACTGAGGTGAGATCTAATAACTATGTATAAATATATCAGGGGTCAGAACAGAGATCTCTCCCATCATTTATTTATCCCCAGGACTGTGACTGTGACGAGGGGACATCCTCTGCGTCTGGAGGAAAGAAGGTTTGTACTCAAACATAGAAGAGGATTCTTTACGGTAAGAACAGTGAGACTATGGAACCCTCTGCCTGAGGAGGTGGTGATCGTGAGTACAATAAAGGAATATAATAATATTATAGGCTATAGCTACTAGAGATGGGTTGTTGATCCAGGGAGTTACTCTGATTGCCTGATTGGAGTCGGGAAGGAATTTTTTATTCCCCTTAAATGGGGAAAATTGGCTTCTACCTCACAGGGTTTATTTGCCTTCCTCTGGATCAACTAGCAGGATGACAGGCCGAACTGGATGGACAGATGTCTTTTTCTGCCTTATGTACTATGTTACCATTTATCGCAAAGTGCCAAAACGGCAATTTAACCTGAATACCAATACAGTATATGTTTCATGTACTTTATCATCTATACTAATAAAAGCCCTGTGTACGTGCTGTGGGGGGGTTGCTCTGGTAGACAGCGGTGCGGGTGCAGTATAGAGGCAAAGAGAGTCCAGGTAGTGCAGCAAACAGTGTTTTATTTCACACTTGCACAAACAAAACTCAAATCAGTCACTTAGTGTTACTTCACACACAGCAAAAACTTTAGGCAAAACAAAAGTCCAAGACTGAATCAAATTCACCTGTGTGGTTTAGGTGCGTGTTCACACCCGGCTGTCAGCCCAGCCGCAGGAAAGTCCAACCTCAGGCTTCCAGGCAGACTGCACGCCTCTTTGCAAGCTCTTGCTTCCAGCCCTGAGAGCTCCACGGAACACCAGCAGTTTCCAGGTTAAATCACCTCAAATCCTAGGTGTTAGTTCACACCTGGCTGAATGCTCAGCAACACAAAAAGTCCACTGACCGTCTTTAAATGGCCTGCTCTCCTGACACACAGGTCTCAGCTCTTCAGCCCAGCACAGGGCTCAGATCCCACACACAGAGAGAGAGTTTGCATAAAACCCAGCTGTCTTAAGTGCAGCTAGGTAATCACCCAAAAAACCCGGACCGGCACCTAAAATCCGGTCCAGTATTTGCCCTCACCTGGCTGCAATCAACCCAGCAGCACAGGCTGAGAGGAAAATACCTGTTTTTTTTACCACCAAACCTCTCACTGTGTCACAGTGCTCAGGGCTGTTGTCCATGCATGTGTGCCAATTAGTGAAGTGCGCAGCGCATAGACCAATCAGTACATACTCCACACACACAGTCCGCCCAAAGCACCGCGCCGCCAGCCAAAAAAAACAGGGGCAGAAGAGGAGACCGCGATATGACCACGACCTCACCACAGAGCGGTAGTGAATGATCGGAGTCCCAGCAGTGTAATGCTGGGGCTCCGATCGGTTACCATGGCAGCCAGGACGCTACTGAAGTCCTGGCTGCCATGGTATGTCAGTGAGCAGCATTATACTCACATGCGCGGTGGCCGCCGGGCACTCCTTCTTCTGTCTGTGCGGGGCATTGCTAATGCTTACTGCGGCGCATTGCTAATGCTATAAGCATTAGCAATGCCCCGCATAGACAGAAGATGGAGCGCCCGGCGGCCACGACGCACGTGAGTATAATGCTGCTCACTGACATACCATGGCAGCCAGGACTTCAGTAGCATCCTGGCTGCCATGGTAACCGATCGGAGCCCCAGCATTACACTGCTGGGACTCCGATCAGAACTGCCCACTTCCACCAATGATTAATACTGGGGAGGGGGCCTACTGCCACCAATGATGTGGGGGAAGGGGACCCTCCTGCCACCAATGATTAATACTGGGGAGGGAGGGGGTGGCGTACTGCCACCAATGATGTGGGGAAGGGGCCCCTCCTGCCACCAATGATTAATACAGGAGAGGGAGGGGGTGGGGGCATCGTACTGCCACCAATGATGTGGGGGGGAAGGGGGCCCCTCCTGCCACCAATGATTAATACTGGGGAGGGAGGGGGTGGGGGCATCGTACTGCCAACAATGATGTGGGGGAAGGGGCCCTCCTGCCACCAATGATTAATACTGGGGAGGAAGGGGGGCATACTGCCACCAATGATGTGGGGAAGGGGGCCCCTCCTGCCACCAATGATTAATACTGGGGAGGGAGAGGGTCGTACTGCCAACAATGATGTGGGGGAAGGGGCCCCTCCTGCCACCAATGATTAATACTGGGGAGGAAGGGGGCATACTGCCACCAATGATGTGGGGGAAGGGGCCCCTGCCACCAATGATTAATACTGGGAAGGGAGGGGGCGTACTGCCACCTTTGATGTGGGGGTAGGGGCCCCTCCTGCCACCAATGATTAATACTGGGGAGGGAGGGGGCGTACTGCCAACAATGATGTGGGGGAAGGGGCCCCTCCTGCCACCAATGATTAATACTGGGGAGGAAGGGGGGGCATACTGCCACCAATGATGTGGGGGGGAAGGGGGCCCCTGCCACCAATGATTAATACTGGGAAGGGAGGGGGGGGGCGTACTGCCACCTTTGATGTGGGGGGTAGGGGGCCCCTCCTGCCACCAATGATTAATACTGGGGAGGGAGGGGGGGCGTACTGCCACCAATGATGTGGGGGGGGAAGGGGGCCCCTCCTGCCACCAATGATTAATACTGGGGAAGAAGGGGGGGTGTACTGCCACCAATGATGTGGGGGGGCAGGGGGCCCCTGCCACCAATAATTAATACTGGTGGCAGGTGACGCGCAGGTGCAGGTGACGTGTGGAGCGCTGTGTGCTGATAGGTCCCCGCGCCGTGCATGCCCAGTATAACAAACGGCACACGGACACAGGGCACTCACACAGGGATTTTATTATGTACTATGCTGGGGGCTGGAGTGTAATCCTACATAATAAAATCTGTGTGTGTATGCTATTTGTTATATTGCACACAGCGCTCCACACACTGCACGCACCTGCGCACCGGCCTCCTGCTGTGCCCAGCTCCGCCGTGTCTCCTCCTCCCCCTCCAGCTTCCTCTGCAGTTGCCTCACACCCCGGGATCCCCATCATTATACCCATATTAAACTCCAACCCCCATCATTACACACACATTACACTCTAATGAGGGCTGTAGTGTAATGATGGGGGTTGGAGTGTAATATGTGTACAATGATGGGGGTTGGAGTGTAATCTATACTAATAAAAGCCCTGTGTACGTGGGCTGGTGTCCGTGTGTGTGTGCCGATTATAGAAGTGTGCATGTGCAGCGGACGGACACACACAGGCCAATCCAGGTCGCAGAGCCGGGTTCGGGGGCACAGCGGCGGGATAGCAGCGCTCAGGGAGGAGGACGCCGGTAGTCGGGCACAGCGGCTTTCAGAGTTATACTCTGCCTGGAGCACATGGGACAGCGCAGCGGCGCAGACGTCACAGATCCCGGGGAGCCGTCCACACTGAGAGCTGGCTATTTTACTCATTATGCCGCACTGTACATGCGCCCGCTTCCCCACACGCGCAGTGCGGCCAGACGCCGCTCCATCGGCACACACTCCACGGACACTACATGTGTGGCATCCTATTGTAATGGCAGCGGGGGGAAGTCACTGTATTGAACCAGCCCCGCTCACTTACTACATTGTGAGGCAGGAGGCCGGGCAGGCGGCCAGGCACTGGTCACTCACTAAGTGACGCCCCTGCTCCGCCCACTGCATGAATGAAGCAGGCGGCGCAGGCGCATGACGTAGTGAGTTACGCTGCCAGTGCTTGGCCGCCCTCTCCTGCCTCACCATGTAGTAAGTGAAGAAGTGAAGATCATTATTATTATTAGTTATTCATAGTATTACTACTCTGAGCGGGGCCGCTGCAATACAGGGACTGCAGCGGGCCCCGCTGCCATTACATTCACACTAAACAGCGACACTGTTATGGGGGATCTGTGGATGACACATAGCATAAGATGCTATGTGTCATCCACAGATACCCCCATAACAGTGTCAGCCACAGACCCCCATAACAGTGTCAGCCACAGACCCCCATAAGTGTCAGCCACAGACCCCCATAAGTGTCAGCCACAGACCCCCATAAGTGTCAGCCACAGACCCCCATAAGTGTCAGCCACAGACCCCCATAAGTGTCAGCCAATGACCCCCATAAGTGTCAGCTAATGACCCCCATAAGTGTCAGCCACAGAGCAGCCCCATAAGTGTCAGCCACAGACCAGCCCCATAAGTGTCAGCCACAGACCAGCCCCATAACAGTGTCAGCCACAGTGCCCCCATAAGAGTGCCATCCACAGATCCCCACATAAGAGTGCCATCCACAGATCCCCCCATACCAGTGCCATCCACAGATCCCCCCATACCAGTGCCATCCACAGATCCACCATAACAGTGCCATCCACAGATTCCCCATAACACTGTCATCCACAGATACCCCCATAACAGTGTCAGCCACAGACCCCAATAAGTGGCAGCCACAGACCCCCATAAGTGTCAGCCTCAGATCCCCCATAACAGTGCCATCCAAAGATCCCCCCATACCAGTGCCATCCACAGATCCCCCATAACAGTATCAGGTATAGACCCCCATAACAGCCTGTCCTCCACAGATCCCCCCATAGCAGTGCCACTCACAGATCCCCCCCATAACAGTGCCATCCACAGATCCCCCATAACAGTGTCATCCACAGATCCCCATAACAGTATGTCATTCACAGTTCCCCCCATAACAGTGCCATCCACAGATCCCCCATAACAGTGCCATACACAGATCCCCCATAACAGTGCCATCCACAGATCCCCCCATTAGAGTGTCACCCACAGATCCCCCATAAAAGTGCCATCCACAGACCCCCCCATACCAGTGCCATCCACAGATCCCCCATAACAGTGTCATATATAGACCCCCATAGCAGTCTGTCCTGCACAGATCCCCCCCCCATAAGTGCCACTCACAGATCCCCCCATAACAGTGTCAACCACAGATCCCCCATAACAGTGTCATCCACAGATCCCCCATAACAGTGCCATCCAAAGATCCCCCCATACCAGTGCCATCCACAGATCCCCCATAACAGTGTCAGGTATAGACCCCCATAACAGTCTGTCCTCCACAGATCCCCCCCATAACAGTGCCACTCACAGATCCCCCCCATAACAGTGCCATCCACAGATCCCCCATAACAGTGTCATCCACAGATCCCCATAACAGTATGTCATCCACAGTTCCCCCCATAACAGTGCCATCCACAGATCCCCCATAACAGTGCCATCCACAGGTCCCCCATAACAGTGCCATCCACAGATCCCCCCATTAGAGTGTCACCCACAGATCCCCCATAAAAGTGCCATCCACAGATCCCCCATAACAGTGTCATACATAGACCCCCATAGCAGTCTGTCCTCCACAGATCCCCCCCATAAGTGCCACTCACAGATCCTCCCATAACAGTGTCAACCACAGATCCCCCATAACAGTGTCATCCGCAGATCCCCTATAACACTGTCATCCACAGATCCCCTATAACACTGTCATCCACAGATCCCCCCCATAACAGTGCCATCCACAGATCCCCCCATAACAGTGTGCCATCCACAGATCCCCATAACAGTGCCATCCACAGACCCCCCCCCCCCATAACAGTGCCATCCTCAGATCCTCTCATAACAGTACCATTCACAGATACCCCCATAACAGTATCATCCACAGATCCCCCCATAACAGTGCCATCCACAGATCCCCCCATAACAGTGTCATCCACAGATCCCCATAACAGTATGTCATCCACAGATCCCATATAACACTGTCATCCACAGTTCCCCCATAACAGTGCCATCCACAGATCCCCCCATAACAGTGCCATACACAGATCCCCCATAACAGTGCCATCCACAGATCCCCCCATAAAAGTGTCACCCACAGATCCCCCCATACCAGTGCCATCCACAGATCCCCCATAACAGTGTCATACATAGACCCCCATAGCAGTCTGTCCTCCACAGATCCCCCCCATAAGTGCCACTCACAGATCCCCCCATAACAGTGTCGACCACAGATCCCCCATAACAGTGTCATCCACAGATCCCCCATAACAGTGTCATCCACAGATCCCCTATAACACTGTAATCCACAGTTCCCCTATAACACTGTCATCCACAGATCCCCCCCCATAACAGTGCCATCCACAGATCCCCCCATAACAGTGCCATCCACAGATCCCCCCATAACAGTGCCATCCACAGATCCCCCCATAACAGTGCCATCCACAGATCCCCCCATAACAGTGTCATCCACAGATCCCCCCCCCCATAAGAGTGCCATCCTCAGATCCTCTCATAACAGTACCATTCACCGATACCCCCATAACAGTATCATCCACAGATCCCCCCATAACAGTGCCATCCACAGATCCCCCCATAACAGTGTCATCCACAGATCCCCCCATAACAGTGCCATTCACATATCCCCCCCATAACAGTACCATTCACAGATACTCCCATAACAGTGTGATCCACAGATCCCCCATCACAGTGCCAGCACTACTGTTCTAGCGCCCGTTATTGTAACGGGCTTAATGTCTCGTTTAGCTATAATAGCTTAATAGCCTACATTTAATGCACTGCCTGTTCATAGTATGTCCTGGGGCTGATGAATGTCAGGAAATGTCTAAGGCATATTGGTAAACTATAGACTTTTTCCAGGGTGTGGGGGGGGGGGGGGCAGATGGGAGGCTGGCATGATGGTGAGATGTGTACATTGGGGAACAGTGGGATACGCTTTAGAATATTCTGGCTTGGTATCTGTGGGATGCTAATTGGCTTCTTGCCGACGAGCGTAATCATACGAGCACGGGACAGTAACCCCGTGGGTGTCTGGTAGCACATTGCATCATAGACACCTATGATTTTGTGCACTCTAGCTCACAGGAGCGATGCAACTGAAATATGTCCTGCCCATAGGCAGCATATGCTTGTCTGCAAGAGGTCTTAGGTTGAAAGGGCGGGTTACTCTGAGATGGAAGATGGTAATATACTGTATAGGTTAACCCCTTTAGGACACATGACGTACCGGTACGGCATGTTTCCCGAGTCCTGTGTGAAAAAATTGCGAGTGCGGCGCGGAAGGGGTTAAAAGAAACAGGATGACGGCTGAAATCATTCAGCCGGCATCCTGTGACAACACCAAGGGGGGTCATGTGACCCCCCCGTATCGGCGATCGCAGAAAACCGCAGGTCAATTCAGACCTGCGGTTTGCTGCATTTCCGGTCCATTCGGGTCTCCGGTGACCCGATGAACCGGAAAAGAACGGTGATCGGTGGCGTGATATCACACCACCAATCACCGTTCTTGAATTGGGGCGGTGGTGGCGGTGCCTCGAGTTGATTGGTCCGGGGAGAGAGGCGGGGGGATTCAAACTCCCGGCGCTCCTCTCTCCCCTCCTCTTCCTGCTGCCGCTGCCCCCGTGTGAGGACCGTGCTGCACCGCTCCTGTGACCTCCCCCTTCAGCTTCCATCACCCTCCTGCACCCTCCTGCACCCATCAGGTAGGTTAGGGTCAGTGAGGGAGAGGTATTTTAGGCAGGGATAGGAGGGACAGTTAGGTGTTAGGTAAAAAAAAAAAAAAAACTTATTTTAGTTCTGCCTGTGGTGGTTGGGGTCCAGAGCACTTAGCTGTAAGACCCTAAACCCACCCAGGTACCTATCCCCAGGGGTGAGACCCGTGCCCTTACTTGTGGAAACCTGCTGTTGGTCAGGTATAAGGACAAGAGGGATGTCCTTATGCTGACCACAATCCATGGTAACGGCACCACCCCAGTCTCTGTGCGAGGTACCACGGCAACGGTCCTCAAGCCCGATTGTATCGTCGACTACAATCGGTATATGGGTGGAGTTGATCTATCTGATCAAGTTCTCCAACCATATAATGCCATGCGGAAAACCCGGGCATGGTACAAAAAAGTTGCGGTTTACATGGTGCAGGTTGCCATGTACAACGCTTTTGTACTATCCTGAAACGCTGGCAGCACAGAGACGTTCCTCCAGTTCTATGAGGCAGTCCTCAAGGACCTGATCTTTTCAGACCGGGAAAGAGCAGGTCGGAGTACCTCGAGAATTGGAGGCGCCCGGGTCGTCCCTGGCCAACATTTTCCAGGCGTGGTCCCCATACTGGAAAAAAGGGACGAACCCAAAAAAGATGCAGAGTGTGTCACAAGAGGGGGATACGGAAGGACACCACCACTCAATGTGACACGTGCCCCGATCATCCGGGCCTCTGCGTTATCAATTGCTTCAGGGAGTATCACACTTCCATGGAGTACTAAATTTTTATAATTCCTGGCAGTCTCCTAGAGAGAACATAAAAAACTATGGCTTTCAGACTTTAGAGGCACAGAAACATTTTTTTTTCCAAAAATGATACTAGTTTTAGTGCAGGCATCCTCAAAATGCGGCCTTCCAGATATTGTCAAACTACAACTCCCATCATGCCCAGCTACTGCTATCAGCAGGGCATAATGGGAATTGTAGTTTTACAACATCTGGAGGGCCGCAGTTTGAGGATGCCTGTTTTAGTGTCTCCTAAGTCTGAGAGCCATACATATTGGGCATCGCCGGGTCCGTAAAAATCTGCTCTATAAAAATAAAATTTGACCCAACCCCTTGGAAAAACGACTTAAAAAAAATAAAATAAAAACTATGTCCAAAAAGCCATTTTTATTGTCACCTAACATCAAAAAAAGTGTAATAGCGAGCGATCAAAAAGTCGTATGCACCCCCAAATAGTGCCAATAAAACCGCCATCTCATCCCACAAAAAATGAGCCCCTACATTATATAGTCCCTCCCCCCCAAAAAAAACTGCAGCTGCCAGGCTATGGAGATAGTAAAATTATTAATTTTTTGTTCCTAAAATGATTATATAGTGTAAAATCTGAATAAACAAATAAAAAGTTGACATATTATGTATCGGCGCGTCCGTAATAATCTGCCCTATAAAAATAACATTAGACCCAACCCCTCGAATGAACGGTGTTAAAAAAATAAAATAAAAACGGTGTCAAAACCAGGGCTGTGGTGTCGGAGTCGGAGTCGAGGAGTCGGAGTCGGAGGCAATTTTGGGTACCTGGAGTCGGAGTCGGCAAAAAATGGACCGACTCCGACTCCGACTCCTACTAGATTTAAATTGGAATAAAAAAAAGCAAGTTTAAATGTCCCAATTCAGATAAAGTTCTAATTAATTACTTCTCTACTGTAAGAATAAAGGACAATGCATGCAGTGCGTCACGTTACCGCTAAACAAAGACGTTAAGTGACCGTGAAGAAGCATGCTTTTCATATGCTTTACTATGCAGTTAAAGGGACACTGACAGGCTGATTTACCGGCTAAAGATATATCTGCTGGTATTCATCAGAGGATTAGGAATACAACTAGACGACTGTTACCCCCAGTTGAGGTTTACTTGTGTTTAAAAACGTTTTAATCAATATGCAAATTCTCTACCTTTGTGCCCAAGGGGGCAGGCGCACATGTAGAGTACTGGCAGCACTAGACAGGACTAGGTAGCGAGGAGGAAAAGAGAAAGCTGGCACAGCCTCAGCATAGATTATCACTAAAATATAACTTTTAATTCAGCTTAGTAAAAAATAATACAAATGATAGAGTCTCCAATCCGAATAGGGAGGGGAGTAGGCAGTGGAGGGAAATGGCTATCCCTAGTCTGTCCACTACACACTTGCGTCCCTGCCTAAGAACGGAATAGCCGCCCCGATAGGGGCGATCCCGTGTCAGGAACCTCCTAGTGTCCCTAGTAAGGCCCTGACACAGAAAAGTACCCACCACCTATATATACAAGTGCAAGAAGTCAAAGAACGTCTGTCAAACAGTCAAATGTAGTATATTTGCTAAAACAGACTCAATAGATATCATATCATAGGAATCAAATATTGCGGTTCCTTCCTGATATTCAAAAATCCCAACGCGTTTCACTGCAACCATGCAATGGGTTGCAGATCATCAGGGGACCAACTTCACAACGATGGTGTCTCAAATTATCACAAGCACCATCCAACAAATGAGTACGCTCAATTTGGTGGATCACAAATTCAGCGATCAACTTGCATTATTTAAAAACCAACAATAACATTCACTACCCCTCACACACACAAGATAAGTGTGAAATGCAATGTGACCGGCAGGGGAGTAGTTGATATATCTATCAATAATGCATGCTATAAGGCTATACTCTCAGGTTGCAGAATATGCCAGGAGGGGTTAACTACAAACCCAGAGGGTAACAGCTGGCATATAAATCACCATTGCCTAATATAGCAATACAATAACACGGCTAAAGATGTCTCAACAGAGTGTATCAAAACACTTGAATAATCTAAGCCAGTGTCAAACAATAGGTGCAGTAATTCAAGATTACTTCCCTTTTCTGGGTCAGCAACCAGATGAGAAAGCTGGCCAGAATAGATGCATAGGCTGCATCCTGATGTCTCCGTGCCGCTTGCAGTAATGTGCTATGTTGGTAGTGCCGGGCATGAACGCTGACTGCCACTGGATTTAAATAGCGCGCGTCTCTACAAACACCAGTTCCGGTCAGGTGATCAAAGGTGGTCACATGATCGGCTGGACGCAATACGTTGCGTTCCACAGATATTCATGGTGCGCTCCAGATGACATATGTATAGTGGGCCAGGGGCGGCAGGCAGTGACGTCAGCCTGCGTTCCACGGACGCCACACATGCGTTCCACCTGCTTAAACATTCAAAAGGAAGGGGGCACAAAACCTAGAATATTAATTCATCAAGAGGTAATTAACTTCTGGAGACCAATACAAAAGGACAAAAACTTAATAAAACGATGTAAGTATATATAGATATATCCACATTGGTTCTCCACGATCAGAGAGATTATGAATGGGGGATAGGGAAAATGTATACCCTTAAACGGAGCATCAAGGGACAACCAGATTGGATGTCCCAAAATGCTACACACAGTGCCAGCAGATAACGCAGGTCTGTCGCACCCCATTCTAGATAATAGAACAAAGGACCCAGTCACTTAAATAAAACATGTATAATCGATTTGTTCATTGAGACCCAGGGGGACCCGAGTCTCAAGCTTAAACGTCCAGCGAGCTTCCTTCTGTCTTAGGATTTGGTCTATGTTTCCTCCTCTAATTGAGGGTCGCACAACTTCGATAGCAGAGAAGGAGATGTCCAATGTCTCATCCCTATGTTCAAGACGGATATGTTTGGGGATAGGTTTATCCCGTTTATTGCGGATATCCCCAACGTGTTCTAATATCCGAATCTTGAATTCTCTGCAGGTTTTACTAACATACATTTTACCGCACTTACATCTCATCAAGTATATGACTCCCTTCGTATTACAGTTTGCAAAGCCTCTTTGTCTATATGAGATTAGGCCTCGCGCATCAGAAAAGGAATTGCCCAGCCTAATAAATTTACAAGCCTTACAGTGTCCACATCTAAAGCTCCCATTAGATCTATTATGGAGCCAACATTCTTTCTGGGGGGATTCAAAGTGACTTTGCACCACAAAATCTCGGATGTTGCGCCCCCTTCTGTACGTAATTGAGGGATATTCCGGGAGAAAGTCCTTCAAGTCTGGGTCAGATTTTAAAAGTGACCAATATCGATTCAATATTTCCCTTATCTGGTCAGAGGCCAGATCATATGTTCCTATAATCCGTATGACATCATCTTCTCTCTTTTTTTGAATTTGCAGTAAGGTAGATCTCTCCTTACCCCTGGCATAATCTAAAGCCTGATTCAGGCAGTAGTCAGGATATCCTCGTGCCTTAAATCTGTCATAGAGTTTGGCCGCTTCAAATTCAAAGTCTTCCTGAGAGGAGCAGTTCCGTCTAACCCTAAGGAACTGACCCTTAGGGATCCCTCTACGTAAGGGTTTAGGGTGGAAACTGCCCCATCGCAGGAGACTATTGCTCGCAGTTTTTTTGCGAAACAAAGTAGTTTTCAGGGACTGATTTTCATCTTTACTGATTTGAACGTCTAAGAAGGAGATAGATGATTCATGGATCTCCGATGTAAAAAAGAGACCTATTTGGTTGTGATTCAAGAGGGACATGAAGGCCAAAAACCCCTCCCTGGGGCCGGTCCAAAGCAACAAAATGTCATCAATGAACCGAACCCACAGGGGGATAAATTGGGTCCACTCCAACATCTCATCGGTGAAGACTATAGTGTCCTCCCACCAGCCCAGGAGCAGGTTGGCATATGTCGGCGCACAGGGACTACCCATGGCCGTGCCCCTGAGCTGGTGGAAGAACTTGGAGTCAAAAACAAAATAATTATGTGTTAATACAAAGTGAAGCAAGCGCAAGACAAGATCATTATAATTTTTGAATTCAGTGCTTCTAGAATTGAGAAAATATTTGGCAGCCTCAATCCCCCTATTATGGGGTATGGACGTGTATAGGGCTTCCACGTCGATCGATGCCAGATAAGCATCCGCTTCGACGTGCAAGCCCTCTAATCTCTGTAACGGGTCTGTTGTGTCCCGTAGATATGAAGGCAAAGTAAGCAAAAAGGGTCGCAGGGTTTGATCTATATACGTACCCAGATGTTGGGTCAGTTTCCCAATGCCTGAAACTATTGGACGACCTTTTAATGGGTCCAGGCCTTTATGTGTTTTAGGCAAACAGTAAAAGGTGGAGATCCTAGGATGTTCAGGGAAAAGATATTCATATTCCCTTTTACTAATTAGTCTATCAACAAGGGCCTCTTGTAAGATCTGTTCGAGTTCCCCACGGTACTGTGGGGTAGGATCATATTTTAACACCTCATAGTTTGATTTATCAGATAACAGGCTCATGCACATCGATTTGTATTGTTTGTAGTTCAGCACCACAATATTGCCCCCTTTATCCGAGGGTTTTACAATTAATTCCTTATTTTTACTAAGGTTATTTAATGATTCCATTTCTGAAAAAGTATAGTTTTTGTACCCAGGTGTAATCATAAGATTCTGTAAATCTCTAGTAACTGAACTCAGGAACAAATCGATGTGCGCCTCGTTACCCCTCAGTGGATTTTTGGTACTTTTATTCCCCAGATTCGTAAAGGGGCCTAAGCCAGGTGCTCTTTCATTATCCTCTAAGAGGCTCAATAGCTCCTTATAACCCTGAAGGTCCGACATCTCCAGACCTGTTTCACTACATTTAAGCTTATCCAACTGAATAAAGGTTTTTCGCCACTTAATCTTACGTATGAATAGGTTGAGATCCTTGATCCAGTCAAAGCAGTCATATTTGTTAGTAGGAACAAAAGTCAGTCCTTTAGATATAATGGACTTTTCAGATTCAGACAGCGTCTTACCCGATAAATTCACAATCATGGGATCGTCCCCGTTAGTAATTTTTTGCGGGCGATTCCGTAGTCCGTATGGATTCCGGTCTCCTTGATCTAAAAAAGGCTGATCGTCCCCCGTATTCACTCTTGCTGATCGAGCAGAGGAAGAGGCATAGGAGGAAGAGGCATAGTCCCTGTTCACATTTTCTTCCCATGATTGTGAATTTGATTTAGGGGGTTGTTGTTGGCCCCTGGTCTCACCTCTAGCGGACGAATAGTTTCTATTTCCAAATCGTCCCCCCCTGCGTCTTCTACTTCTATACTGAGACCTCTGATTTGGTCGTCCTCGGTAAGTGTTGGAGTCACTGTCCGAGTGTTCAAGTTCCGAAGCAGAGGTTTCAGTTGCTGAGTCCTTAGATTCTGTATTGTAGGCTGTTTTATTCTTAAATTCAGTTAGATCATTCAAGAATTGTCTATGCTTCCTTTCAATTAGAGAGCTCTTAAATCTCTCGATGTTATTTAATAGTTCGGATTGTCTATTAGAGAATTCTGTATGATCACTGAATTTTTCTGCAATTTTCACTGCTTCTCCTAGTTGTTTTTCAAGTTCAGGAAGTTTATTATGCTCCTGTAGTAGCAGTAATTTCATGAATCTAATGGAGCTATCTGTGGCTTCCTGTTCCCATTTACCCAGGAATTCTGGGATAGTGACTCGTTTTGCTGGACGTATAAAAATTCTCAAACCACGTGGAACGATCGAATTTTTAATATAGTTTTCTAGACATTGTGCTTCCCACCATGATTTAACACATTCTTTGTGTGCAAGATACAAATCTTTAAACCTGATTAGCTTCGGTGAGCCATTTGGTTTTGTCAAACAAGGAACTTAAGGACTGGGCCATAATATAGACAGTACAACTAATTTAAGAAAAAAGACTAATCACGTTCCGACATGTCAACCGTCAGTGGGTAAGATAGAAAGTGATAATGTAGTTAAAGTGCATCACCGAGAGATTATCACTAAAATATAACTTTTAATTCAGCTTAGTAAAAAATAATACAAATAGGGAGGGGAGTAGGCAGTGGAGGGAAATGGCTATCCCTAGTCTGTCCACTACACACTTGCGTCCCTGCCTAAGAACGGAATAGCCGCCCCGATAGGGGCGATCCCGTGTCAGGAACCTCCTAGTGTCCCTAGTAAGGCCCTGACACAGAAAAGTACCCACCACCTATATATACAAGTGCAAGAAGTCAAAGAACGTCTGTCAAACAGTCAAATGTAGTATATTTGCTAAAACAGACTCAATAGATATCATATCATAGGAATCAAATATAGCGGTTCCTTCCTGATATTCAAAAATCCCAACGCGTTTCACTGCAACCATGCAATGGGTTGCAGATCATCAGGGGACCAACTTCACAACGATGGTGTCTCAAATTATCACAAGCACCATCCAACAAATGAGTACGCTCAATTTGGTGGATCACAAATTCAGCGATCAACTTGCATTATTTAAAAACCAACAATAACATTCACTACCCCTCACACACACAAGATAAGTGTGAAATGCAATGTGACCGGCAGGGGAGTAGTTGATATATCTATCAATAATGCATGCTATAAGGCTATACTCTCAGGTTGCAGAATATGCCAGGAGGGGTTAACTACAAACCCAGAGGGTAACAGCTGGCATATAAATCACCATTGCCTAATATAGCAATACAATAACACGGCTAAAGATGTCTCAACAGAGTGTATCAAAACACTTGAATAATCTAAGCCAGTGTCAAACAATAGGTGCAGTAATTCAAGATTACTTCCCTTTTCTGGGACATTATCACTTTCTATCTTACCCACTGACGGTTGACATGTCGGAACGTGATTAGTCTACAGCCTCAGCATAGCCAGACGAGGCTGCTGCCAGCACTCTACACGTGCGCCTGCGCAGGAATTCAGCGTTCGGCTAGCCTGAAAGAAAAGGCCGGTGCAGTGAATAATAACGAGGGGAACAGCGCTGGGAAGCTGTACTTCGGGCGCGGCTGGGCACAAAGCCGCAGGAGACGCTGCCCCATTGGGCACAAAGATAGTGAATTTGCATACAGATTAAAATGTTTTTTAAACACAAGTACAGCTTAACTGGGGGTAACATTAGTATCGTTTTATTCCTAATTCTCTGATGAATACCAGTATATATATATATATCTTTAGCTGGAAAATCAGCCTGTCAGTGTCCCTTTAAGGAGCGGCAATACTTACACTTTCCATTGTCTTGTGGTCTGCTGTTACAGGGAACCCATGGTTATCCTAGCCTCTCACTGATAACTGATTAAGGACTGGAGACACTTGTATAAGTGAAGGGAATGGATAGTCAATAGTTCAAGACTGAAGCTGTAAACCATTTGAAAAACTGCTATCATTCAGCTAAGGCTATAAAACATGTGAACTCAGATTGTTAGCTTAAATTTTAAACATGACTATGGGATTCTATTAGGAAAATCATGTTTTAAAATAAATGCCCCTTCCCCTGCCCCTTCCTGGATCCTCCCACTGCTCTATCTTCAGCAGAAGATCAGCACACAAAGGAGAAGGCAGCAGCTTCTGCTCAACTACCTCTCTGTGCTAGAGAAGATTAGAAGAACTTGGTGGAACAGCTTCGTATTTGCATATTAAATACAGAGGAGTCGGAGTCAAGGAGTCGGAGTCGGAAGTTTCAAAATCTGAGGAGTTGGAGTCAGAGTCGGAAAATTTATCTACCGACTCCACAGCCCTCAAAACACCCATTTTTTGGCAAAATTTCCGTTTTAAACCATATTTTCCGGTAATAAAGCAAGGGTTAACAGTCAAACAAAACTAAATATTTATTGCCCTGATTCTGTAGTTTGCAGAAACACCCCATATGTGGTCGTAAATGGCTATATAGCCACAAGGCAGGGCACAGAATGAAGGGAACACCACATGGTTTCTGGAAGGCAGATTTTAATTTTTATACCATGTCCCATTAGAAGCCCCCCCTGATGTAGCGTAGACTAGAAACTCCAAAAAGTGACCCCCATCTAAAAAACTACACCCCTCAAGGTATTCAAAAATTACTTTACAAACTTTGTTAACCCTTTAGGTGTTCCACAAAACTTAATGGCGAATGTAGAAACAATTTTAGAATTTCCATTTTTTGTTATATTGCCTCAAAAAAGTGTAATATAGAGCAACCAAAAATCAAATTTGCCCTACAATAAACCCAAAACAACAACCACCATATCCTGTAGTTTCCTAGATGGGGTCACTTCTATGGAGTTTCTACTCTAGGGGTGCAGCAGGGGGCTTGAAAGGGTACATGGTGTAAATAAACCAGTCCAGCAAAATCTGCCTTCCAAAAACCATATGGCGTTCCCCTTCTTCAATGTCCTGCCGTTTAGCCATATAGTAGTTTAGGACCACATATGGGGTGTTTCTGCAAACTACAGAATCAGGGCAACTCATATTGAGTTTTGTTTGGCTGTTAACCCATTTTTCCCAGTAATAAAGTAAGGGTTAAAATGGAATATTTTCCAAAAAATCTAAATTCTAAAATTGTTTCTCCATCTTCCATGAACTGTTGTGGAACACCTAAAGGGTTAACAACGTTTGTAAACCAAACTTTGAATACGTTGAGGGGTGTACTTTCTTAGATGGAGTCACTTTTTTGGAATTTCTATGCTAGGGTGCATCAGGGGGGCTTGCAATAGGACATGGTGTTAAAAAAACCAGTCCCGCAAAATCTGCCATTCAAAACCCATATGGCGTTCCCCTCCTTCAATGTCCTCCCGTTTGGCCAAACAGTAGTTTAGGACCACATATGGGGTGTTTCTGTAAACTAGAGAATCAGGGCAACCCACATTGAGTTTTGTTTGGCAGTTAACCCTTACTTTATTACTGAAAAAAATGGATTATAATGGAAAATTTTCCAAAAATTCTAAATTCCAAAATTGTTTCTCCATTTTCCATGAACTGTTGTGGAACACCTAAAGGGTTAACAACGTTTGTAAACCCAGCTTTGAATACCTTGAGGGGTGTACTTTCTTAGATGGAGTCACTTTTTGGAATTTCTATGCTAGGGTGCATCAGGGGGCTTGCAATAGGACATGGTGTTAAAAAACCAGTCCCGCAAAATCTGCCATTCAAAACCCATATGGCGTTCCCCTCCTTCAATGTCCTCCCGTTTGGCCAAACAGTAGTTTAGGACCACATATGGGGTGTTTCTGTAAACTAGAGAATCAGGGCAACCCACATTGAGTTTTGTTTGGCAGTTAACCCTTACTTTATTACTGAAAAAAAATGGATTATAATGGAAAATTTTCCCAAAATTCTAAATTCCAAAATTGTTTCTCCATCTTCCATGAACTGTTGTGGAACACCTAAAGGGTTAATAACGTTTGTAAACCCAGCTTTGAATACCTTGAGGGGTGTACTTTCTTAGATGGAGTCACTTTTTTGGAATTTCTATGCTAGGGTGCATCAGGGGGGCTTGCAATAGGACATGGTGTTAAAAAAAACCAGTCCCGCAAAATCTGCCATTCAAAACCTATATGGTGTTCCCCTCTTTCAATGTCCTCCCTTTTGGCCAAACGGTAGTTTAGGACCACATATGGGGTATTTCTGTAAACTAGAGAATCAGGGCAACCCACATTGAGTTTTGTTTGACAGTTAACCCGTACTTTATTACTGGAAAAAATGGATTATAATGGAAAATTTTCCAAAAAATTGAAATTCTGAAATTTTATCTCCATTTTCCATGAACTGTTGTGGAACACCTAAAGGGTTAACAACGTTTGTACAATCAGTTTTGAATACCTTGAGGGGTGTACTTTCTAAAATGGGGTTATTTTTGGGTGGTTTCTATTATGTAAGCCTCACAAAGTGACTTCAGACCTGAACTGGTCCATAAAAAGTGGGATTTGGAAAATTTCTGAAAAATTTCAAAATTTGCTTCTAAACTTCTAAGCTATGTAACATCCCCAAAAAATAAAATGGCATTCCCCAAATGCTCCAAACAGGAAGGAGACATATGGGGAATGTAAAGTCATCCCTTTTTTGGGGGGTATTACTATGTATTATAGAAGTAGAAAAGCTGAAACTTTAAAATTTGCTAAATTTTCCAAATTTTTTGTAAAATTTGTATTTTTTTATGCAAAAAAATTAACTTTTTTGACCCAATTTTAGTAGTGTCGTGAAGTATAATATGTGACGAAAAAACAATCTCAGAACAGCCTGGGTAAGTAAAAGCGTTTTAAAGTTATTCACACTTAAAGTGACACTGGTCAGATTTTGAAAAAATGGCCTGGTCCTTAAGGTGAAATAGGGCCGTGTCCTTAAGGGGTTAATAACAGCTTGTTATAGCAGAAGTCTTAGGCCTCTTGCACACGAACGTTGTGCTCCCATGGTCGTATTGCAGATTGCATACAGCCATTCAACAATACACGGGGCATTGATCCATGTGCACTCAGCATCACGTATGCGGACCCATTCACTAGAATGGGTCCGCAAATCCAGAGATACGGAAGCACTATGGAGTGCTTCTGTGGGGTTCCATTCCGTGCTTCCGTTTCGCAAAAAAATAGAACCTGTTCTATCTTTTTGTGGAACAGATGGATCATGGACCCATTCAACGGAGCCACAATGGCCGTTTGCTTGAGACCTTAGGGTGTGAACACACGTTTCAGAAACACTGCAGACTTTGACCTGCAGTGGTGGGACCAGCAAAATCTGCAGCAGAAAATCTGCAGCATTTCTGCAACTTGTGTGCACACAGTGCTGGTGTGGGATTTGCAGTCACCGCAGCCGCCATCTGATTACGGATTTTGCTATGCTGGAAATGTGAACCCTGCTAATCAGAGGCTGCTGATAGCAAAGCCACAGCGGTGGCCAATTCTAGCTTTTCTGTTGCCGGAGGTAAAAATTAAAACGTCACCCAAATGCTAGATTTTCAACCTAACTCATTCCCTCCAAATCAGTGGGGGTCTGACACCTGGCCCCCCGCCGATTAGCTCTGTGAAGAAAAGACAGCACTTGTAGGGGGAAAAAAAAAAGCGGACACCTCTTTAGCCCCCCTAGCTTAAACACCCTTAATGACCAGGCCACTTTTTACAATTCTGCACTACACTACTTTTACCGTTTATTGCTCCGTCATACAACTTACCACCCAAATGAATTTTACCTCCTTTTCTTCTCACTAATAGAGCTTTCATTTGGTGGTATTTCATTGCTGCTGACATTTTTACTTTTTTTGCTATTAATCAAAAATGACCGAAATTTTTGCAAAAAAATGACATTTTTCACTTTCTTTTTTTTTTAAAACTTTTTCGCAAAATTTATTGTTCTACATGTCTTTGATAAAAAAAAATCCAATAAGTGTATATTTATTGGTTTGGGTAAAAGTTATAGCGTTTACAAACTATGGTGCAAAAAAGTGAATTTCGGCATTTTGAAGCAGCTCTGACTTTCTGAGCACCTGTCATGTTTCTTCAGGTGCTAGAATGCCAGGATAGAATAAATACCCCCCAAATGACACCATTTTAGAAAGAAGACACCCCAAAGTAATCGCGGAGGGGCATGGTGAGTTCTAGTGATGAGCGGGAGGTGCCATATTCGATTTCGCGAATATTCGATTGAATATTCGTCATATATTCGTCGAAATCGAATATTCGTCATTATTTTATATATTGCGAATTTTACGCGAATTTATATTCGCGTCGCGAATGAAACTTAGATCTGAGTTCCTAATGGTTAACTTGTATTGCTAGAATTGACAAAGATAACGAATATCACACGAATATAGCACTATATTCTCAATCTTCGTTATATTCTAACAATACAGCCACTAGGAACTTAGCTCTAAGATCAATTCGCAATCCGAGTATATGTTCGCCTCGCGAATGAAACTTAGAGCTGAGTTCCTAATGGTTGTATTGTTGCTAGAATATAACGAAGATTGAAAATATAGTGCTATATTCGTGAATTCGAGATATTCTCAATCTTCGTTCTATTCTAGCAATACAACCATTAGGAACTTAGCTCTAAGATCAATTCGCAACGCGAGTATATGTTCACCTCGCGAATGAAACTTAGAGCTAGCTGAGTTCCTAATGGTTGTATTGCTAGAATATAACGAAGATTGAAAATATAGTGCTATATTCGTGAATTCGAGATATTCTCAATCTTCGTTCTATTCTAGCAATACAACCATTAGGAACTTAGCTCTAAGATCAATTCGCAACGCGAGTATATGTTCACCTCGCGAATGAAACTTAGAGCTAGCTGAGTTCCTAATGGTTGTATTGCTAGAATATAACGAAGATTGAGAATATAGTGCTATATTCGTGAATTCGAGATATTCTCAATCTTCGTTCTATTCTAGCAATACAACCATTAGGAACTTGGCTCTAAGATCAATGCTACGCGCAGTATATGTTCGCCTCGCGAATGAAACTTAGAGCTAGCTGAGTTCCTAATGGTTGTATTGCTAGAATATAACGAAGATTGAGAATATAGTGCTATATTCGTGAATTTGAGATATTCTCAATCTTCGTTCTATTCCAGCAATACAACCATTAGGAACTCAGCTCTAAGTTTCATTCGCGAGGCTTAACATATACTCGCATTGCAATTGATCTTAGAGCTAAGTTCCTAATGGTTGTATTGCTAGAATAGAACGAAGATTGAGAATATCTCGAATTCACGAATATAGCACTATATTCTAATCTTCGTTATATTCTAGCATACCACTATTAGGAACTCAGCTAGCTCTAAGTTTCATTCGCGAGGCTTAACATATACTGCGCATGCAACTGATCTTAGAGCTAAGTTCCTAATGGTTGTATTGCTAGAATAGAACGAATATTGCAATGCGAATAATTCAGGTTATATTAATCGCATTGCGATTACAACTTAGTCAAATTTGTGAGATCGTGATTCTCACATCCGACAGTATATTTTAGCATGGAGGCGTTCCCATAGGGATGGGGACGCTCCATGCACACGGGAAGTTGGCAGAAGCGGCAACGGTCATTGACTGAAGCGGGCAGGGAGCCAGGAATCCTTCGGACAGGTAAGAACAGCTTTTGGGAAGTGGGAAGACAACCAAAGAGCAACAAGAATTAACAACTAAAAAACAACAAAAAAAAAAACGAATATTCGAAATTGCAAATATATAGCGATATATTCGCAATATTCGCGAATTACCGAAGTTGCGATATTCGCGATAAAAATTTGCAATTCGAATATTCGCGCTCAACACTAGTGAGTTCATGTATCATTTCATTTTTTTTCACAAGTTAGCGGAAAATGACACTTTCTGAGGAAAAAAATAAAAATAATAAAGTTTCCATTTCTGCTAACTTCTGGCATAAAAAATAAAAATCTCCCACGGACTCACTATGACCCTCAGTGAATACCTTGGGGTGTCTACTTTCCGAAATGGGGTCATTTGTGGGGTGTGTCTACTGTTCTGGCATTTTGGGCGGGGCTAAATTGTGAGCAGCCATGTAAAAGCTAAAGGTACTCGTTGGAATTTGGGCCCCTTTGCGCAACCAGGCTGCAAAAAAGTGTCACTCATGTGGTATCGCCGTACTCAGGAGAAGTAGGGCAATGTGTTTTGGGGTGTATTTTTACATATACCCACAGACAACTTTGTATAAAAAAATTTAAAAAGTTGTCGTTTACAGAGATATTTCTCACACCCAGCATGGTTATATGTAAAAATACACCCCAAAACTCATTGCCCTACTTCTCCTGAGTACGGTGATACGCGTGCGCGCGTTCACAGGATTGCGTTGGGGAGAACTTTAACCATGATCAGCGCTGGCAGGCTGTAGAAGTTAAAAAAAAATGGCATATCAGACGCTGTTTTGTTAACAGCGTCTGATATGCTTGCTGTTCGTTCCTTTGGTGGTCCCTTTTGCTTGGGACCACCAAAGGAAACTTTTGTAAGTGCACCAATCACCACACAGACCCCCCCATCCATCCCCCCTGTCACTGATTAACCCCTGATCACCCCATGTCACCCCCCTAAACACCCCCTTGTCACTAATCACCCCCCTGTAAGGCTCATTCAGACGTCCGTATGTGTTTTGCGGATCCATGGTGGATCCGCAAAACACGGACACCGGCAATGTGCTTTCCGCATTTTGCGGATCCGCACATTGCCAGAACTATATAGAAAATGCCTTTTCTTGTCCGCAATTGCGGACAAGAATAGGACATGCTCTATCTTTTGCGGAGCTGCGGCAAGATGTTTGGGGGCCGAAACCCGGAAGTTTGCGGCCGCAGCTCCGCAAATGCTGATGCGGCGAGCACATAGTGTGCTCTCCGCATCACCGCCGGCCCCATTCACACTGAATGGGTCCGCATCTATTCCGCAGAATTGCATTTTTGCGGACGTGTGAATGAGGCCTTACTACTTTTTTTTTTTTTTTTGCACATTTTTTGGCAGAGATTTTTTCATCCACATTGATCGATGCGAATGAAGAAATCTGTGCCGTTCATTTTTTTTTTTCAGCCCAGAGGCTGAACGGAAAAAAAAAATCTCATTACCCGTATGCTTAATATAAGGAGAATCGCAGAAACTCCTAATGCTGGCCATACGTGTAATGATTGCGGAGACCCTCAATTGCCAGGGCAGTACAAACACCCCACATGTGACCCCATTTTAGAAAGAAGACACCCCAAGGTAGTCCGTGAGGGGTATGATGAGTTCATATAAAATTTTCTTTTTTGTCACTAGTTAGTGGAAATTTGAGACTTTGTAAAAAAAAATATATATATATATCAATTTCCACTAACTTGTGCCAAAAAAAAAAAAAAATTTCTGTGAACTTGCCATGCCCCTCACGAATACCTTGGGGTGTCTTCTTTTCAAAATAGGGTCACATGTGGAGTATTTATACGGCGATACGCGTGGGGCGTTTTCTCTTTATACTTGGTCCACACGCCAGCGCACACAGGTTATTTGATGGTATGAGGTTCATTTGTGGAGTGTTCCTTTAAATGCTTGCCATGTTGGTTTGAATACACATTATAATATATACCTTTTGTGCATGCTGTGTGCCAGTGAGCTGGCTGTTATGTACCTTTTAGCCTCTATTTAGGGCTTGGTGTGGACCCAGTATGTGTGTCGGTTTTATCATATCCCGACACAATGGGTGTATTGTATACAATTTTTAAAGTGTGTTTGTGTATTTGTCCTGTTTTTGTACAATAAAATTATTGCGTTTTACATATTATTTGGTGGATGTGCATTTTTATAGTGGTCACTATGTCCCCTCTGGGACAATTTTTTGGTGTTTAGGGTGCTTGTGGTGGCTGGGTCCCTCGGTTTGTTTGTCGTGACGCCAGTACCATTTATGGTGGTACAACCATTTGTATTGATAGTAAGGATGAAGAATGAAGTAGGCAATGATAGAATGCAACTCACAACTTATACTGAGTCTCGGTTCTGTTGCAGCATGTACATCCAGATATTACATAGTCTTTAGGCATTTAGAGGATTTTTTGTAGATCCACTGCTAATAGGCTGTAATTAGGTCCTGACTCAGGCTGTGGTTCAGTAGTACTCTTTTTGGGTATGCTTAGTCCTGTAATCTATATTTTCCCAAACTCTTCAACGGGTAGCTAATCTGTCTTCTATAAATATCGGTGGGGCTGCTTCTAGCTAGCTTGTCTTCCACCATATGCAAAGGTGCCCAATAAGCCTTGAATAACGGCTGTTCTCATCTATGTCTCTACTTAGCTTGGATTTCTTCCAGGGATGAAACTGTCCTCTGGTTGCAGGATGAAAGAACTAAGAGGACCACAGGAGGAAAACGCTCTCCTGCGCACCAGACCTTGGTACTACATCTTCCTTACTCCTTCTCACTACACAAGTCTGTTCTGACTGAACTCTCTGAACTTATGCCTTCCTGACTCTGAACTCCTAACTCAACTCCCACACTAGGCCTGACTAAGGTAAATATATAAAGTAAGTGCTATCCCCATCCAGTGGTGGGATGTATTAAGCACACCTAACCAGCCTATGAACAGGGACACCACAGGCAATGCAAAGACAGAATGACATACAATACAGCATAACAGTTTGTAATGATTTTGCAGTTCACGCGTGTCCTGAGTGGGACGCTGCAACAGCGATATGGTGATATCGCTGTTTCCTACTAACCGCTGTATTTTGCGATCTCATAGAAGAGGTCATGTGCGCAGACCAAATCAGAATCTGCATACGCCCGTCCCTTTATCCGTGCATACCAAATACCAATTACAGCCCACAGAAACAACCCCAGCTTCTCCGAGCTCCCATAATGAAGTCTCCGCCTACTGACGTCAGAATCGGATAAGTGAGTTCGCCTGCGAGTGATTGTCCGAGGTGGAATAAGAGGAGTGTGAGAGACCCAACTGTCTTAAATAAAAAGGTGTTATGTCTGTCTATGACCATGTATGCTATATGGAAGGGAAGGAGGGGTCTTGTGGCTGCCCCATACAGTATAATGCCTCCTTGTGGTCCCCATACACTATAATGTCTCCTTGTGGTCCCTATACAGTATAATGTCTCCTTGTGGCTGCCCTAGTGTCTCATACAGTATAATGTCTCCTTGTGGCTGCCCCCATACAGCATAACGTCTCCTTGCGGCCCCAAGTGTTTTTATCTTCTAAATGGCTATTTATCGCGATAAATTTCTTAATGTCGTTATCGTGGAAATATTTTTGATATTGCCCAACCCTAGACCACCGTGGTGACTTCTTTCATCCACAAACAGACATCTTATTTTCCTACTTTTCCATCATCCTCCCACCTTCTCAACACCCCGTCCTGCCATCTCTTATAAAGTTTCCACTGTGCCCCCCTACTATACTTCAAAAACAGTTTTCTGAAAATATTGGTACCACACAGAGTGCGCCAGTACAAAAAATACCCCCTTATCTTTAAAGGGGTTGTCCCATCTCAGACAATGAGGGCATATCGCTAGGATATGCTCCCATTGTCTGAAAGGTGCAGGTCCCACTGCTAGGACCCGCACCTACAACGAGAATGGAGCGGGGAGAGCTGTAGCTGGAGGACCCCAGATTTACTGGTACCACACAGAGTGTGCCAGTACAAAAAAATAGCCCCTTACCTTTAAAGTGGTTGTCCCATCTCAGACTGTGAAGGCATATCGCTAGGATATGCTCCCATTGTCTGATAGGTACGGGTGCCACTGCTGGGACCCGCACCTACAATGAGAACGGGGCGGGGAAATGAACGGAAGGCGCACTGCGCATGCAAAGCCCTCCTCTATTAATTTCTATGGGGCCGCCGAAAATAGCCGAGCACTGGCTCGGCTATTTCCGTCAGCCCCATAGAAATGAATGGGAGCATGGGTCGCACATGCGCGGTACGCTCCCATTCACTTCTATGGGAGCAGAGCTTGGTGGTGGACGGACCCCAGGAAATCTGGGGTCCTCCAGCCACAGCTCTCCCCGCTCCGTTCTCGTTGTAGGTGCGGGTCCTAGCAGTGCGACCCTCACCTATCAGACAATGGGGGCATATCCTAGTGATATGCCCTCATTGTCTGAGATGGGACAACCACTTTAAAGGTAAGGAGGTATTTTATGTACTGGCGCACTCTGTGTGGTACCAATATTTTTAGGGGAACTGTTTTTGAAGTATAGTATTGGGGAGCACAGCGGGAACATTATTAGAGGTGGCAGGATCGGGTGTTTAGTAGGTTGGAGGATGATGGAAAAGTAGGAAAATAAGATGTCTATTTGTGGATGAAAGAAGTCACCATGGTGGTCTAGGGTTGGACAATATCAAAAATATTCTCACGATAATGACATTAAGAAATTTATCGCGATAAATAGCCATTTAGAAGATAAAAACACTTGGGGCCACAAGGAGACGTTATGCTGTATGGGGGTAGCCACAAGGAGACATTATACTGTATGGGGCACTGGGGCAGCCACAAGAAGACATTATACTGTACTTTTAGACCTTGAAATTTCTCTCCATAAGGATAAAATACAAACCATCACATACTTCAAACCAACTGATAGAAACAGTTATATAGACAAAAGTAGCTGCCATTATGATCCATGGATTAATAACATTCCAAAGGGACAATTCCAACCAATAAAACGTAATTGCAAGTATATGAATAATTATGATGAACAAAGTAACATAATACTGAACAGGCTTAAAGAAAAAGGCTATGAAGGTTAATATTTGGAAAAACAAAGAAGAGGTTAGAGAAAGCAACGGAAATAAGGATAGTACAAAAGAGGATACAGGGGAAACAATGGAGGGTAAGGCTGATGGGTATAAATTTGCATTTCTAACAACATACTCAGAGCTTTGCCCGCAAATAAAGAAGGGGATAGACAAAAATTGGGACGTATTAAAAAATGACCCAGTCATCGGTGACTTTGTGCCCAACAAACCTCCATTTATATTCAAAAAAGCGCCTATTTCAAGAAACAAAATCGTGCATAGTTATATTGAAAAACAACCTATTCCCACTGCAGGTGCCGACTGATTCACATGGTGCGGTTTTTGCAGTGGTTGTAAAAACAGAAGCAGAGAAGACAAGAAAATCAGAAACAGTAATAAGGTTGTTGTGGGGTCAGACAAAAAGGAATTTAAAATAAAAGGCAATATGTTCTGTGAAACAGCAGGGGTTAGTTATATTCTTGAATGCCCCTGCGGTTTGTACTATGTAGGGAGGACGTTGCGCAAGCTTATAACTAGGATTGGTGAACATATTAGAAATATTAAAAAGGGCCTAGAAACACAGTGTTTCAGCACATTTTAAAAGTGTTCATTCACCAAAAAAAACTGTCAGGTTTGAAATTTCTAGGTGCAGAGAAAATGGTTAAATATTGGAGAGGTAATCAAACAGATTAATAAAAGGGAGGCACAATGGATTTTCGACATGGATTGTCTTCAACTTAAGGGGCTTAACATTGAATGGGATATTAGGGCAGCGATGTAGAGTTTTTTTATATATGGTCCATGGTCCTGTGAATCTATTAAGAGGAATAAGGTAAAAAAGCCTATACTGGAGGTAGTATGGTAGTTGTCTTACACCGCCCATGAACCTAAAATCTTTTTATGTACAGCTCATAACTATTATCTAATTTTACTTTTATTGTTGATATTCGCTTAAATGTCATTTTCAGAATTATTTGTATACCAATGGATAGATGAAATGAATTATTATACCGCCACTTATATTACTGTGAATTTTATGAACTATATATTTATACTTATACCTGTGGCGTGGTATTTTGAGGACGCTTTACTGTGGAAGTTGAATGACTGATTATCTAGAAGGCTATTTCATACTTTCCTCTCTGGATCATTATTTTTCTATTATACTGTATACTGGGGACCACAAGGAGACATTATACTGTATGGGGCAGCCACAAGACCACCCCTTCCGCTCCATATAGCATACATGGTCATAGACAGACATAACACCTTTTCATTTAAGACAGTCGGGTCTCTCACACTCCTTTTAATCCACATTGGACAATCACTTGCAGGCGAACTCTGTGGGGGGTCGGAATGAGACTTTACCCGCCTCATCGCTCCGCTCACTTATCCGATTCTGACGTCAGTGGGCGGAGACTTCATTATGGGAGCTCGGAGGAGCCGGGGTTGCTGCTGTGGGCTGTAATTGGTATGTGGTATGCATGGATGAAGGGGCGGACGTAGATTCTGAATTGGTCTGCGCACATGACCACTTCTATGACATGGCAAAATACCGCGGTTAGTAGGACCTCAGATGAGACCCCTCATTAGGCCTGCATGTCAGAAACAACCCCCCTCCCCAATGTATCAGACCAGACCTCTCAGACCCCCATATCAGACAAAACCTACAGACCCCCATATCAGACCATTAAACCTCCTGACCCCCATTAGACTTACAGACCCCAATATCAGATTTCAGACTAGACCCCATTAGACTTCCAGACCCCTCTATCAGACTCCCATTAGACCCCCCAGACCAGAGCCCCATATCAGACCCCCTTTAGTCCTCAGATCTCCCATATCAGGCCCCCATATCAGACCACCTTTAGACTTCCAGACCCCTCATATCGGCCCTCCAGACCCCCACCTCCATATCAAATCTGCAGACCCCCCCATATCAGACTTAAAAATAAATTAACTTGCCTCCTGCTCCGCTGCTCCTCTCCCAGTCCAGCGGTCTCCCCGTTTCTCTTGTCTTCTCAGGGCCCGTGCTGCATGATCACCTGACTTCCTGCAGCGTCAGCTCAGAGTGCGCTCTGTATGTCCTGACACTGCAGGCAGCCAAGACACAGCAGCGCGGGACCTGAAAAGAGCAAGCAGGAGGAGCATTAACCACATCAGCCCCCCTAGCTTAAACGCCCTTAATGACCAGGCCACTTTTTACAATTCCGCACTACACTACTTTCACCGTTTATTGCTCCGTCATGCAACTTACCACCCAAATGAATTTGACCTCCTTTTCTTCTCACTAATAGAGCTTTCATTTGGTGGTATTTCATTGTTGCTGACATTTTTACTTTTTTTGCCATTAATACAAATTTAACGACACTTTTGCAAAAAAATGACATTTTTCACTTTCTGTTGTAAAATTTTTCAAAAAAAACTACATTTCTATATAAATTTTTCTCTAAATTTATTGTTCTACATGTCTTTGATAAAAAAAGTCCAATAAGTGTATATTTATTGGTTTGGGTAAAAGTTATAGCGTTTACAAACTATGGTGCAAAAAAGTGAATTTTGGCATTGTGAAGCAGCTCTGACTTTCTGAGCACCTGTCATGTTTCTTCAGGTGCTAGAATGTCAGGATAGTATAAATACCCCCCAAATGACACCATTTTAGAAAGAAGACACCCCAAAGTATTCGCGGAGGGGCATGGTGAGTTCATGTATCATTTCATTTTTTTTCACAAGTTAGCGGAAAATAACACTTTCTGAGAAAAAAAAAAAAAAAGTTTCAATTTCTGATAACTTCTGGCAAAAAAAAATAAAAATCTCAGACGGACTCACTATGCCCCTCAGTGAATACCTTGGGGTGTCTACTTTCCGAAATGGGGTCATTTGTGTGGTGTGTTTACTGTTCTGGCATTTTGGGCGGGGCTAAATTGTGAGCTGCCATGTAAAACCTAAAGGTACTCGTTGGAATTTGGGCCCCTTTGCGCACCCAGGCTGCAAAAAAGTCTCACTTATGTGGTATCGCCGTACTCAGGAGAAGTAGGGCAATGTGTTTTGGGGTGTATTTTTACATATACCCATGTTGGGTGAGAGAAATATCTCTGTAAATTGTCAACTTTGTATAAAATTTGTTAAAAGTTGTCGTTTACAGAGATATTTTTCACACAAAGTATGGGTATATATAAAAATACACCCCAAAACACATTGCCCTACTTCTCCTGAGTACGGCGATACCACATGTGTGCCACTTTTTGCAGCCTGGGTGCGCAAAGGTCCCTAAAACCAATGAGTACCTTTAGGATTTCACAGGGCATTTTTACGCATTTGGATTCCAGACTTCTTCTCACGCTTTAGGGGCCCCTAAAATGCCAGGACAGTATAAATACCCCACATGTGACCCCATTTTGGAAAGAAGACACCCCAAGGTATTCTGTGAGGGGTATGGTGAGTTCATGTAAAATTTTATTTTTGTCACAAGTTAGTGGAATATGAGACTTTGTAAAAACTAAATTAAAAAAAAAAAAACTATTTCCGCTGACTTGTGCCAAAAATAAAAATTCTGTGGACTCACCATGCCCCTCACGGAATACCTTGGGGTGTCTTCTTTCCAAAATGGGGTCACATGTGGGTATTTATACTCACCTGGCATTTTAGGGGCCCTAAAGTGTGAGAATCCAAATGCATAAAAATGGCCTGTGAAATCTAAAGGTACTCATTGGTTTTAGGGCCCCTTTACGCACCCAGGCTGCAAAAAGTGTCACTCATGTGGTATCGCCGTACTCAGGAGAAGTAGGAAATGTGTTTTGGGGTGTATTTTTACATATACCCATGCTGCGTGTGAGAAATATCGCTGTAAACGACAACTTTTTACATTTTTTATTCAAAGTTGTCAATTTACAGAGATATTTCTCTCACTCAGTATGGGTATATGTAAAATACACCTAAAAACACATTGCCCTACTTCTCCTGAGTACGGCAATACCACATGTGTGACACTTTTGCAGCCAAGATGCATAAAGGGCCCAAATTCAATGAGTACCTTTTAGGAGGAGCATTTTTACGCATTTTCTTCTCACGCTTTAGGGCCCCTAAAATGCCAGGGCAGTAGAAATACCCCACATGTGACCCCATTTTGGAAGAAGAGACCCCAAGGTATTCCATGAGGGGCATGGCGAGTTCATAGAAGATTTTTTTGGCACAAGTTAGTGGAAATTGATTTTTATTGTTTTTTCTCACAAAGTCTCCCTTTCCGCTAACTTTTGACAAAAAGTTTAATTTTCATGGACTCATTATGCCCCTCAGCGAATACCTTGGGGTGTCTTCTTCCAAAATGGGGTCACATGTGGGTATTTATACTGCCCTGGCATTTAGGGCCCTAAAGCGTGAGAAGAAAATGCGTAAAAATGCCCTCCTAAAAGGTACTCGTTGGAATTTGGGCCTTTACGCATCTTGGCTGCAAAAAGTGTCACACATGTGGAATCGCCGTACTCAGGAGAAGTAGGGCGATGTGTTTTGGGTGTATTTTTACATTTACCCATGCTGGGTGATCGAAATATCTCTGTAAATTGACAACTTTGAATAAAAAAATTTAAAAAGTTGTCGTTTACAGCAATATTTCTCACACCCAGCATGGGTATATGTAAAAATACACCCCAAAACACATTGCCCTACTTCTCCTGAGTACGGCGATACCACATGAGTGACACTTTTTGCAGCCAAGATGCACAAAGGGGCCCTAAAACCAATGAGTACCTTTAGGATTTCACAGGCCATTTTTACGCATTTGGATTCTCACGCTTTAGGACCCCTAAAATGCCAGGGCAGTATAAATACCCCACAAGTGACCCCATTGTGGAAAGAAGACACCCCAAGATATTCTGTGAGGGGCATGGCGAGTTCACAGAAAAAAAAAATTTGGCACAAGTTAGCGGAAATTTTTTTTTTTTTTTACAGTCTCATATTCCACTAACTTGTGACAAAAAATAAAATTTTCCATGAACTCACCATACCCCTCACAGAATACCTTGGGGTGTCTTCTTTCTAAAATGGGGTCACATGTGGGGTTTTTGTACTGCCCTGGCATTTGAGGGTCTCCGCAATCATTACACGTATGTCCAGCATTAGGAGTTTCTGCGATTCTCCGTATATTGAGCATACGGGTAATGAGATTTTTTTTTTCCGTTCAGCCTCTGCGCTGAAAAAAAAATAAATGAACGGCACAGATTTTTTCATTCGCATCGGTCAATGTGGATGAAAAAATCTCTGCCAAAATCAGTGACTGCGGTGCGGTGGGCTGGGCGCTAGTTACCTAACAAGTAGCTAACTAACTGGCGGTGATAGGGGACCCTTATACCCCATTCACACGTCCGAAATTCTGTTTGCGGAACGGAATTGCAGACCCATTTATTTCTATGGGGACAGACTTTGTCCCGCTCGGATCCGGAATTACGGATCCGCACTTACGGGTCTGCACTTCCGTTCCGCAAAAATATAGAACATGTCCTATTCTTGTCCGCAATTGCGGACAAGAAAAAGCATTTTCTATATAGTTCTGGCAATGTGCGGATCTGCAAAATGCGGAAAGCACATTGCCGGTGTCCGTGTTTTGAGGATCTGCGGATCGGATCCGCGGATCCGTGAATCCACGGATCCGCAAACACATATGGACGTCTGAATGGAGCCTTACAAGGGGTGTGATCAATGACAGGGGGTGATCAGGGGTCTAGATGGGGTGATCAAGGGGTTAATAGGTGAGGGGGTGGGGGGTGGGGGGTTAGTGTAGTGTTTGGTGCAACTTTACTGTAGTTACCTGGTCCTCTGGTGGTCGATCCCAGCAAATGGGACCACCAGAGGACCAGGTAGCAGCTATATCAGACGCTGTTCATAAAACAGCGTCTGATATAGCTGTTTGATGCGATTTTATTCGCATTTACAGCCTGCCAGCGATGGATCATCGCTGGCAGGCTGTAGCCTAACTGCCGTGCTTCTCTGTGAACGCGCGCGCGCACAGGAAATCTCGGCTCTCACGAAATGACGCGCCGACGCGTCATCTCAGAGCTACAGGACCGCCCGCAGGACGCATCCCTGCGTTAGGCGGTCCTGTAGTAGTTAAGTACAGCGCCCCCAGCGCTTCTCTCCCCCTCCTGCATACTATTGAGCGCTTCGATAATTGAAGCTCTCACTAGTATTCCCTTTATAACATGCAGTGCATTAGATGCGCCGTGATTATGCAAGTGAAGTGCCAGCACTACCGATGGTACAGCGGGATTGGACCGCGCGTCATATGTTTCTAATTGCAGTCTGAACCACCCCTTAGGAGGCTTTTAAACAGTGGATAGATGGCCCTTATTGAATACTGACCAAGGATTCTGCCGTTTGATCAGTGCTCATTTGTATTGGCTATTTACACAGGAGGATGCAAACGATCAGTGTATGCTGACCGATCCTGCCTCCTGCATACTTGCAGGATAGGACTACGAGGACCACAGGAGGAAAACGCTCTCCTGCTCCTCACACCTTGGTACTACATCTTCCTTACTCCGCCTCACTCCACACACACTAACTACTAACCTCTAACAACTCACACACTAGGCCTGACTAAGGTATATATATAAAGTAAGTGCTATCCCTATCTAGTGGTGGGATGTATTTTTCTGAACTAGCTCGGTTGGAGTCCATGATGGAGTCCTTTTTGGAAAACACCAAAGAGAGGGTGCTCAAAAACAAGAACAATAAGAGAAGTCCTCTCTAAAACTGTGGCTCCTGCTCCTCATAATTATTGGCCAACCGCCCTACTTAGTCATAGGGATCTGGACTAGATGAAACATCTGTAGGTATTGAGCTCCCAGATTCCCAAGATTCAGGGGACGATCAACACCCTCAATCAGGCGCTTGGCAGGTGCAATCGGGAGGTGTAAATGCTTTCTCACGTCATTGAAAATGGAATAGTTCTTTTCCAATTTTTGTATCCTGGACTCCAGCCCAACAGGTTTCTTTAGAACAGTTGGTTCTCTCTCCACCAAAGCTGGTAGAACTGCAGCTGTAGGTTTCAGTCCCAAAGACGAGATGACTACTGTGGATGGCTGAGCATTTGGCCTGGGTTCTGAAGGGTAGACAGTAGTCTCCTGGCAGGGCTGTATAGCAAACTGTGCACATTCCTCCATCATATGGGTTACAGGTGCCGGTCCTGGCTGGGCCTTAGGACGTCTTGGTTTAGCCTTTGGGCGAACATCTGAGTCTGTAGTAGCAATAGCTGGTTGCCACAGGATATTTGTACCTGCAAATCCAGTGGCATACTGATACTGGCCTGGAGCACGTTGGGGTACATATCTGGCGGTCAGCCGCACAGGGATAGTTGCCACTACTGCATCTTACTCCTCAGATTCTATATTCTCGGGGGTCCTCCCAAGATTCAGGTACGGGCATAGGCCGGGTAACTCCAGTGGCATACAGTCCGCGGGTTCCCTCTGCAGGTGTAAATTCAACAAACTCTCCCTCATACAAACTATGAAGATAGTTGGGCATGTCCCTGCGTTTTACCGGTCTTCTATTCACAAAATAGTCACAACCAGTTTCTAGGTCTCTGATGAAGCCAAAACCCCGCAGCTTACAAAATGACAGTACCTTCCCCCGACACCGGATCAGTTCGGGTAAGGTGTCCAGGGGCTCACTCAGCATTTTTCGCGTGAGGTCCTCATTATACTTATTGCATTGGTGCATGCGAGACAATCGTGCTGTCTTGATTTCAGTGGCAAGCTGGGACCACATTTCGCAATGGAACACTGGTGTAGGGCGTCCGCTGCCGATGGTTGCGGTGAGAGGTAACTCAACTGGTGCCTGGTCTCCTCCTGGCATCGTGGGCAGTGATAGTAATTGGTGCTAAGGAACTCTGACCTGAAGCGCTGGGCGGCTTAGATGGGGGGCTCACTCCTCGCTCTCTCCAAAACTGCTCCCACACTCCTTGGATGCGAGCTTGCAGCTCCTCTGACTCATTCTAGGCTACAGTTGAAGTCGGACCGATAACCACCAGGAGAGCGGCAAGGATCTCCTCCTCCGCTTTCCGGAACGCGGCCTTCGGCGCTACTACAGGGATGGCAGGCGGAACATCTTGCGCTACCTCTGGAACTTGTGCTGCTTGCTTCTTTTTCCGTAGGGTGCTCTGCGTCTACTTCTTCAGCGTGCGCACACACGTCACGCTCCTCTAGTACGCTGAGCCCGCCTCCTAGGTCTGCATGCATGAGAGGTGCGGCGCGGCCATCTCCCGCCATACAAGGGGAGGTCCTTGAGAGCTGTGCATCCGGAGCATCAATGGTCAGTACCTCAATTGGGTTTGGTGGCTGGGAGACAGACGATGGTTCTGCAGTCTCTTGTTCCCTAGGATATTCAGGTTAAGCTGCCTACTCGCCAAAGCATCCAGTAGGCAGGCATAATTAAATCCCACACAGACTTCCACCCATTTTGTCCAATGGCATAGTCTTATTTTTAGGAAAGGGCGGTGCTCCAATTTATCCCCACTGTTCAAAGGGGCGGCAACCCAATTTTTTATATATGGGCGGCACCAGATTTTGCCGCTCTTAAGGGGGTGTCACTAACTTTTTCACAGTGATGGTGCAGTTATTTTAAGCAAGAAGGACTCCGGTGGCCATTTTAAGTGCAAATGAACAGTCCATTGAATGACAGCAAGCAGTTTTAGTGACACAAAAATATGCGATTTTCCCACTTTTAACACTGCGATTTCTATGCTGGTGACTTGTATCATACGTCCATTCAATGTCAAACAATTTAAACAGCTCTGTAGCCCAGTGAAGCGTGCAGCAAGCAAAAGTCTCTCAATAAAGCAAGGGGGCTTAATCTCGTAAGGCAGTTTTTAAAAAAACTAGGCACAATGGATAATACCCTGTTCTAATATGGCACACAGTATAGTAATGCGCAGTTCTTAAAGGCACAGAGACGTATTTTAAAATCCTGTTCAAGACGCCAATTTTAAATGCGACGTGCCGGGCCGCAGGGACGACACGTGAGGTGCACGGTGGGCCAATGGGGGTAGCAGTTCATCGGTTACTCACGGTTAGCAGATGCCTCCCTGGGTCGGCAGCGCAGTGAAGGGGAAGACAGCACAAAATATTCCGGGGCACTCTCTGTTGCAGGGGAACACCAGCCAAGATGGAGGTTGAAGTGCCCTTGATGGCAGCAGTGCTTAGGGTGCTTGTGGTGGCTGGGTCCCTCGATTTGCTTGTCGTGACGGCAGTACCGTTTATGGTGGTACAACCATTTATAGTGGTAGTAAGGATGAAGAATGAAGTAAGCAATGATAGAATGCAGCTCACAACTTTTACTGAGTCTTGGTTCTGTTGCAACATGTACATCCAGATATTACATAGTCTTGAGGCATTTAGAGGATTTTCTGTAGATCCACTGCTGATAGGCTTTAATTAGGTCCTGACTCAGGCTGTGGTTCAGTAGTACTCTTTTTGGGTATGCTTAGTCCTGTAATCTATATTTCCCCAAGCTCTTCAACAGTTAGCTAATCTGTCTTCTATAAATATCGGTGTGGCTGCTTCTAGCTAGCTTGCCTTCCTCCATATGCAAAGGTGCCCAGTAAGGGTACCTTCACACTAGCGTTTTTGTTTTCCGGCATAGAGTTCTGTCGTCGGGGCTCTATGCCAGAAAACTACTGATCAAGATTATCCTAATGCATTCTGAATGGAGAGAAATCCGTTCAGGATCCATCAGGATGTCATCCGTTCAGTACCCAAACGTTTTTTGGCCGGAGAAAAATCCGCAGCATGCTGCGGGTTTTGCTCCGGCCAAAAATCCGGAGGACTTGCTGTAATGCCGGATCCGGAATTAATGCCCATTGAAGTGCATTAATCCAGATCCGGAATTAAGCTAAACGTCGTTTCGGCGCATCCGGATCTGACGTTTAGCTCTGCGCATGCGCACCAGCAGTTCCGATCGGGGCCCCAGTGTAAGCTGGGGCTCCGATCGGTTACCATGGCAGCCAGGACGCTACTGATGTCCTGGCTGCCATGGTAAGTACTCCGCAGCAGTGTACTTACCTGCTCTGTGGCCCCCGGGCGCTCCATTATGACGTCACAGGTCCGGGCGGTGCATTGATCTATGCGCCGCTGGGACCTGTGACATCATGAAGGAGCGCCCGGTGGCAGCCGAGCAGGTAAGTACTTCAGTAGCGTCCTGGCTGCCATGGTAACCTGAAATCATTTCGAAGACTGATCAGCATCCTGATCAGTCTTCAAATGCTTTCAGGCGACTTGCGTTCTGACGGATCCGGCGGGCCTGAAGTGCCTGTTATTGGTCAAATGGCCAGTTACACAGATCTTTTGTTAAACACATGAATTATTGGTCCAATTGGACAGAAATTGGTCACATAATCTGATGGTGTAAATGCACTTTTCTGACCATTCCTTATCGACTTGTCCCTGATCCACAATGGTCTTCAATCTGAGACAGGGCAGAATGCAATTTCTGACAATGGGACTCTGGTGACAAGGGGTTACTTGATGGACTCGGATCTTTTACTCAAAAGCACTTCTTAGTTTTTAACAGGCATGTTCTGAAGGGGATGTCAACATGACAAGAGAGAAGGATTAAGAGTCTGTCTGCGCAGAGGGTAACCAAATGTTATTACATGTTAAATGCAATAAAATTCTTTATTTTAAAAAAAAATTGTGCGGAAAATTTATAAAAAAATAGCACATAGGTAGTGTTGAGCGAACAGTTCCAGCATAGTTCGGGTTCGTACCGAATTTTGGCGTGTTCGGGACACAGACCCGGACCCGAACATTTTTAAAAAAGTTCGGGTTTGGGTCCGTTGTTCGGCGATTTCTTCCCGCTTTCTGAAGGGCTGCACAGCTAGCATTTTACTTCTTGCCCTAAGAAGCCATCACGGCCATGCCTACTAACGGCATGGCTGTGATTGGCCAGGTGCAGCATGTGACCCAGCCTCTATTTAAGCTGGAGTCACGTAGCGCCACACGTCACACTGCTCTGATTAGTGTAGGGAGAGGACGCAGCTTCTGTGAGGGCGAGATTAGGCAGAGAAAAGTCAGCAAAAACACCTAATGAAGTGATCGATCTACAGCTGTGAATGATTCAACTTCTGCTAGCTAATTGCTGGTTTTTAGGCTGCACAGAGCGTTTTTCTGTCACTTTTTGTGGTGATCGGCGGCCATTTTGTGACTTGTGGTGCACCAGAACAAGCTGCCACCAAGTCCATCAATCCATCAATACTAGGGTTTTTTTTGCTATATCCTACATCAGGGGCTTGGCTGTGCTTATTGTCACCCCTAGAAACTCAGGATATAAATTTCTATATTTTATTAAGGGGTTAAATTCAATTGCCAAAATAGCAATCCCCTAAATCTGGTGTCCCAGCTGTGGCTAGCCAAGTGTAATACTGTCTGCTGTCTGGCAAAGGATAGATAATTTTCTGTGGTGAAATTCAATTGCCAAAATAGCAATCCCCTAAATCTGGTGTCCCAGCAGTGGCTGGCAAAGTATAATAATGTCTGGCAAAGGATATATTTTGTTCTGGGGGGAAATTCAATAGCCAAAATAGAAATACCATAAATCAGTGGTTTCAGTTGTGGCTGGCCAAGTTTAATAGTGTCCTGCAAAGGATATATTTTGTTCTGGGGTGACATTCTATTGCCAAAATAGCAATACCATAAATCAGTGGTTTCAGCTGTGGCTGGCCAAGTTTAATAGTGTCCGGCAAAGGATATATTTTGTTCTGGGGTGAAATTCAATTGCCAAAATAGCAATACCCTGAATCTGGTGTTACATCTGTTGCAGGCCGAGTTTAAATCTGTCCGTAACAGGGTATATTCTTTTCTGTGGTGAAATTCAATTGCCAAAATAGCAATTCCCTAAATCTGGTGTCCTAGCAGTGGCTGGCAAAGTATAATAGTGGTCGGCAAAGGATATATTTTGTTCTGGGGTGAAATTCAATAGCCAAAATAGCAATACCCTAAATCAGTGGTTTCAGCTGTGGCTGGCTAAGTTTAATAGTGTCCTGCAAAGGATATATTTTGTTCTGGGGTGAAATTCAATTGCCAAAATAGAAATACCATAAATCAGTGGTTTCAGCTGTGGCTGGCCAAGTTTAATAGTGTACGGCAAAGGATTTATTTTTTTCTGGGGTGAAATTCAATTGCCAAAATAGCAATACCGTAAATCTGGTGTCCCAGCAGTGGCTGGCCAAGTTTAATAGTGTCCTGCAAAGGATATATTTTGTTCTGGGGTGAAATTTAATTGCCAAAATAGCAATACCATAAATCAGTGGTTTCAGCTGTGGCTGGCCAAGTTTAATCGTGTCCGGCAAAGGATATATTTTGTTCTGGGGTGAAATTCAATTGCCAAAATAGCAATACCATAAATCTGTGGTTTCAGCTGTGGCTGACCAAGTTTAATAGTGTACGGCAAAGGATTTATTTTTTTCTTGGGTGAAATTCAATTGCCAAAATAGCAATACCGTAAATCTGGTGTCCCAGCAGTGGCTGGCCAAGTTTAATAGTGTACGGCAAAGGATATATTTTTTTATGGGGTGACATTCAATTGCCAAAATAGCAATACCGTAAATCTGGTGTCCCAGCAGTGGCTGGACAAGTTTCATAGTGTCCGTCATAGGATATATTATTTTCTGTGGTGAAATTCAGTATCAAAAATAGAAATACAGTAAAACTGTTTTTCCAGCTGTTGCAGGCTTTGTTTAAATCTGTCCGTAAAAGGGTATATTTTTTTCTGGGGTGAAATTCAATTGCCAAAATAGCAATACCCTGAATCTGGTGTTCCAGCTCTTGCAGGCCTAGTTTAAATCTATCCTTAAAAGGGTATATTTTTTTTGGTGTGAAATTCAATTGCCAAAATAGCAATACCCTGAATCTGGTGTTCCAGCTGTTGCAGGCCTAGTTTAAATCTGTCCGTAACAGGGTATATTTTTTTCTGGGGTGAAATTTAATTGCCAAAATAGCAATACCATAAATCAGTGGTTTCAGCTGTGGCTGGCCAAGTTTAATAGTGTCCTGCAAAGGATAGATTTTGTTCTGGGGTGAAATTCACTTGCCAATATAGCAATACCCGGAATCTGGTGTTCCAGCTGTTGCAGGCCAAGTGTTAATCAGTACGTAAAAGGGTATATTACACTCAAGGTGTATACACAAGTGCTGAGAGGGTCATCCTCAATAACTTCACACGCTACCGTGCATCTCCCATTGTATTTCTGTCCGTTAAAGGGTATATTACACAAAGTGTTAACCACTACCTGACCGCCTAACGCAGGGATGCGTCCTGCGGGCGGCTGACTTATTCCTCCTTGACGCGCCGGTGCGTCATCTCGCGAGAGGCGAGATTTTTTGTGAGCACGCGCCCGAAGGAAGTTTTACTACAGCCTGCCAGCCAGTGGCGTTGCTGGGGCTGGTGTCACCCGGTGCGGTAGAAAATGGTGTCACCCCCCCCCCCCCCCGCTAGCAGACAGATCGCTGACGCCCCCCATACAAAACTACACGCCCCCCCATACAAAACTACACGCTCCCCCCCATACAAAACTACACGCTCCCCCCCATACAAAACTACACGCTCCCCCCCCATACAAAACTACACGCTCCCCCCCCATACAAAACTACACGCTCCCCAATACAAAACTACACGTCCCCCAATACAAAACTATAAGGTACCCCCTGCATACAAAACTACACGGCACCCCCATCCCTACATACAAAACTACACGGCACACCCCCGCTTGCAATATTACACGGCACTCCCCTGCATGCAATATTGCACGGCACCCTGCATGCAATATTGCACGGCACCCTCCTGCATACAAAACTACCCTGCATCCCTCCCCTGCATACAAAACTACACGGCAACCCCCCGCCCGGCCTGCACACAAAATTACACGGTATCCCTCCCCTGCATACAAAGCGACACGGCACCCCCGCATACAAAACGACACGGCAGCCCCCTGCATACAAAACTGCATTTTTACACCCTCCCCCCCCGCATGCAATATTACACGGCCCCCTTCTGCAGACAATAATACATCCCCCCCCCTGCAAAATATTACAATGCCCCCTGTGGTAAGGTGCAGGGTGCCGTCGTAGATGGCAGGTATGTGTCACCGAGGTTCATAGCCTCGGTGAGGTAAGAGCCCGTTTTTGTTGATGTCAGCAGCAGCTAGTGCTACTGACAGAGTTTAAATAGCATGGCTGCAAAGCCGATCCGGGCCGGCTCTTACCGGGAGCAGCTAAAGTGTAGGGTGGGTGGCTGCTCCCCACGACCCAGTCCTGGTTTTGGGCTGGGTTTAAAAGCTCAGCCAGCTCAGCAGCTGGAGGCTGTGATTATCCTGGAGCTGCTAACAGGGCTGGGAGTTCTCTGTCCTGGAGGAAAGAGCTCAGCAAGGAGGTGTTTTGTTCCTGGCTACCTGAAGCTGGATTCTCCTGCGGCTGGGCCGACAGCGTGGTGCGAACCTGCACCTACACCTCCCAGGTGACTGAACCTGTGTTGGCCTGTTTTTGTTTTGCCACGTTATTTCCGTTGTGTGTGAACTGTCACCAAGAGACTGTTTTTCATTTATGGTGTGCAAGTGTGAATAAAACACTGTTTGTTGCACAATCTGGACTCCTTGTTTTGCCTCTAAACTGCACCCGCACCGCTGTCTACCAGAGCGACTCCCCACATTTGGTGTCGGATGCGGGCATGCGCAGTGAGGCTGGCGTGAACGCCGAACTTTGTTTTTGTGCTGAGCAAAAGTGAATGTCCTATATTAGGCCGGCAAAGTTGCAGCCTGTGATCTCTGGCAACATGGAGGCTGCTGTGAAGGCTCTCGTAGAAGCTAACGTGCAGCAGCGGGAGACCAACCAGTTACTGCTACAACATGTGATGGCATTACAGGCGGCCGGAGCGTCCCACCACGTCCATGATGCCCGGAAGCGGTCCGTGCGGCGATCCCAAAGATGACCCCGCAGACGACGTGGAGACATACCTAGCGGTCTTTGAGAAGGTCGCCGTGAGGGAAAAGTTACCCGTGACCAGTGGGCCGAAGTGGTTGCTCCGTTCCTGGCATCCGGACCCCAGCAAGTTTTTTGATTTGGCAGACGACCAGGCTGCTGACTATTCCACGGTGAAGGGGAGATCCTGGCCAGACTGGGGGTAAACGTGTTGGTCCGGGCTCAGCGTGTCCACCAGTGGGACTTTAACGTGGCTGAACCCGCCAGGCCGCAGTACTATGAGTTGCTGCACAGGTTGCAAAAATGGCTGCAGCCTGAGGTTCTGAGTCTGACTGCTATGCTGGACCGGCTGCTGGCTGACATGTTTTGGAGGGCCTTGCCTTACCCCCTTCAACACTGGATCGGCCAGGTATCCCCACCAATGCCCTTGAGATGGTCGACCTGGTGGAACGATATGAGGCCACCAGAAACCTGCAGGGGGTTCTTTTGGGAGGGCCAGTCAAACCCGAAATCTCCACCCCAGTCCCGGCGGCCGGCCAAACCCGCCCGGGATGTACCTCTTGCAGATCCGTCCCCAGTGGTCTGCTGGCAGTGTCGGGAGCCTGGACACATAGGGGCCAACTGTCCACAGTGGGGGAACCCATGGAGACTAATTATGGGTACCGGGCTTCCATGTATGCCCGGAGACTGTGTGCGACCGGCATCCCGAGACAATAGACAGTCGTCATCTGTGCCAGGTGCAAGTCGGGGATAACCTGGCAGTGGCGCTGTTGGACTCAGGGAGCCTGGTAACCCTGGTAAGTGCTGCCCTGGTACAGCCCACCCAGTATACGGGCCGGAAAGTTGGGGTGGTGTGCATACACGGAGACTTAAAGGACTATCCCACTGCTGAAATGTCTCTGTCCACGGCGGCTGGCACCTGGACTTGTGAAGTGGCGATCTCCGCCAAACTACCGTATGAACTAATAATTGGGAGAGACTTCCCTGGTTTTCCGTCACTATGGCCTGAGGTGAAGGTGACTAATAGCCCTGAGACAGGGGTAACCCTAGCAGAGTGGCCTGGTTCCTGTGGGAGGCCAGAGCCCTGGGAGCCCGAGTCCGAAGGGCCTGCGGTAGGAGTGACCACCACTTCTGTGATAGAGGGGGAGACACCCCCACTGAGTGTAATGGTGGGAGACATGGAGGACTTGCCACCAGGTCCTGAGTTGGCAGACCTCCACGTCTCCGGAGATAATTTTGGGACCGCCCAACACCGGGACCAAACCCTAACCAGGGCCTGGGAGAATGTGCTGGAAATTGATGGTAAACCCCAGAAACCAGGGGCTGAATTAATGTTCCCACGATTTATTGTTCTGCAGGATATGTTGTATCGGGTGAACCAAATCCGAGGTGAACCTGTTGAACAGTTGGTGGTGCCCACAGCGTATCGCAAGCTTGTCATGGAGCTTGCCCACCAACATGTTCTTGGGGGACACCTGGGGTGGCAGAAAACCCAGGACCGCATACTGCAGCGGTTTTATTGGCCCGGTGTGTTCCAGGAGGTAGAAGATTATTGTAAGTCCTGTCCAACCTGTCAGATAACTAGCCCCCAGCCACATTTCCGTAGTCCTCTGGTACCTCTGCCAATTATTGAAGTACCGTTTGAGCGAGTTGCTATGGATTTAATTGGGCCTGTACCAAAGTCTGCCAGGGGCCACCAACACATTCTGGTAGTTCTCGACTATGCCACTCGGTATCCGGAGGCGGTGCCTCTGCGACATACCTCAGCTAGGCTCATTGCCAAAGAGTTAATGGAGATGTTTTCCCGTGTGGGCCTGCCTAAAGAGGTTCTGACAGACCAAGGGACCCCTTTTATGTCCAAAGTAATGAGGGAACTGTGTAAATTGTTGCGTATAAAGCAGTTACGGACGTCCGTTTACCATCCGCAAACAGACGGTCTTGTGGAGAGGTTTAACCAAACTCTAAAAAATATGTTAAAGAGGGTGGTGTCTAGAGATGGGAAGGACTGGGATCTGCTTCTGCCCTATCTCATGTTCGCAGTGCGAGAGGTGCCCCAGGCCTCTACTGGGTTCTCGCCCTTCGAACTGCTTTATGGCAGACATCCTCGGGGCCTGTTGGATATCGCCAAGGAAGCATGGGAACAACAGCCTGTCCCCCACAAAAGTGTCATTGAGTATGTCGCCCAGATGCAGGAACGGATGGAAAGGGTGTTGCCCTTGGTCCGGGGAGCATATGGAGGCAGCGCAACAAGCCCAGAGTAGGGTGTACAATCGTCAGGCTCGGGTGCGGGACTTCAATCCGGGAGATCGGGTTTTGGTTCTGGTACCCACCCTTGACAGCAAATTCCTAGCTAGGTGGCAGGGCCCCTATGAGGTGATCGAGAAGTAGGGAAGTAAATTACAAGGTACACCAGCCAGGGCGGCGCAAGCCGGAGCAGGTGTACCACGTGAATTACTTAAGCCGTGGAAAGATAGGGACGCGGCCGGCGACCACAGCCCCCGGCCAGGGCTTCTAGAGTGAAAGGGTCCAGCCCCACAGTTCGAGGCCTGTGAAGCCGTAACCACGGTAAAATTGCAGACAGCCTGTCTTCCAAACAAGTTCAGGAAGTCAGGGAGTTCCTCAGTCGGAACACGGATGTGTTCTCGGACCTCCCTGGCCGCACGTCTCTCATCTGACATGACATCGTCACTGAGCCTCAGGCCAAGGTCGGTTAAAACCATACCGGGTACCCGAGGCTCGGCGGCGGGCCATCGCGGAGGAAGTGCAGTTAATGTTGAAGCTCGATGTCATTGAGGAGTCGAAAAGTGAGTGGGCCAGTCCCATAGTCCTAATACCCAAGCCGGATGGGACGTTGCGGTTCTGCAACGACTTCCGTAAGTTAAATGAAGTATCCAAGTTTGACGCGTATCCCATGCCCCGAGTAGACGAGCTTGTTGAAAGTTTAGGACAAGCCCGTTATTTTTCTGTGCTGGACCTCACTAAAGGGTACTGGCAGGTACCCTTAACGGAGTCGGCTAAGGAAAAACCGCGTTTGTTACCCCGCAGGGCCTATATCACTACAAGGTGTTACCCTTTGGCCTGCATGGCGCCCCGCCACTTTCAAAGGCTAATGGACATAGTGCTGCGACCACATCGTCGGTGCGCCTCGGCCTACTTAGATGATGTAGTCATCCACAGCACCGACTGGGAAAGCCATTTACCCAAGGTGCAGGCGGTAGTGGATGCCCTGAGGAAAGCCGGACTGACCGCTAACCCAAAGAAGTGCTCCATAGGGTTAGAGGAGACAAAATATCTGGGATATGTAATTGGGCGGGGAGTTATCAAACCTCAGGTAACTAAGGTAGAGGCCATTCGTAACTGGCCCCGACCGGTCACCACCAGGCAGGTAAAGTCGTTCCTGGGGATTGTAGGTTACTACATGAGGTTTGTGCCCCACTTTGCCACAATAGCAGCGCCATTGACAGACCTGTTGAAGGGGCGAAGAGGAAAGAGGAAAGAGCTCAGCAAGGAGGTGTTTTGTTCCTGGCTACCTGAAGCTGGATTCTCCTGCGGCTGGGCCGACAGCGTGGTGCGAACCTGCACCTACACCTCCCAGGTGACTGAACCTGTGTTGGCCTGTTTTTGTTTTGCCACGTTATTTCCGTTGTGTGTGAACTGTCACCAAGAGACTGTTTTTCATTTATGGTGTGCAAGTGTGAATAAAACACTGTTTGTTGCACAATCTGGACTCCTTGTTTTGCCTCTAAACTGCACCCGCACCGCTGTCTACCAGAGCGACTCCCCACACCCCCTACAAATATTACACAGCACGACCCCCCACCCGTATACAATATTAAAGGCATCCCCCACCTCTGCATACAGTCTCACACAGAATCCTTCACCATACAGTTCTCGGGCCCCCCTCCCCTCAGCACGTCCACAGCACACACATCTACCTCCCGCACTGACATTCACTCACTCTCTCCCCCCTCTATGAGTTAAGAGCAGCCATCTGTGACCTGCTCTGCAGACAGCCTGAGCTCTGAGCTCTCTGGATTCCGACCCTGACTGCCGCTGCGCTGCCAATTCAGAGTCACGTGACAAGAGAATGTCACGTGACCCAGTGACGTCAGGAGGTCCGTTTCGTGTCTGGAGTTTAGCCACTACCGTCAGTGCAGCGCCGGGGGTGAGGGGCCCGGGGATGCTACTGGTGTTGGGTGGGGGGGGCGCTGGCAGGCTGTAGATGTCAGAAAAAAACGCATATCAGACTCATACATGAACTCACCATGCCCCTCCGCAAATACATTGGGGTGTCTTCTTTCTAAAATGGTGTCATTTGGGGGGTATTTATACTATCCTGACATTCTAGCACCTGAAGAAACATGACAGGTGATTAGAAAGTCAGAGCTGCTTCAAAATGCGGAAATTCACTTTTTTGCACCATAGTTTGTAAACGCTATAACATTTACCCAAATCAATAAATATACACTTATTGCATTTTTTTTTATCAAAGACATGTAGAACAATAAATTTAGAGAAAAATTTATATAGAAATGTAGTTTTTTTGGAAAAATTTAACAACAGAAAGCGAAAAATGTCATTGTTTGGCAAAAATTTCGGTCATTTTTTATTAATATCAAAAAAAGTAAAAATGTCCGCAACAATGAAATACCACCAAATGAAAGCTCTAATAGTGAGAAGTAAAGGAGGTAAAATTCATTTGGGTGGTAAGTTGTATAACGGAGCAATAAACCGTGAAAGTAGTGTAGTGCAGAATTGTAAAAAGTGGTCTGGTCATTAAGGGTGTTTAAGCTAGGGGGGCTGATGTGGTTAAAATACAATTGCTGAAGGCATAATCCTACATATTTTTTCACACGCTACTGTGCATCTCAAACTGTAAATCTGTCCATAAAAGGATACCTTTCATCCAGGGCCTAAATACTAGCCCTACAATTGATATTCCCCTAAATCAGTGGTTACTGCGGTGCCTGGATTAGTGTAATACGGTACATAAATAAATAGGCAGATAGTGTTAGGTGCCTGTAAAAAAAAGCCTGAATTTGACATTGGGCTAAATATTTTTTTTTTTTATAGTGGTGCTTGGTGAACGGTAACAATGAGGAAAACATCTAGTAAGGGACGCGGACGCGGTCGTGTTAGTGGACCCTCTGGTGCTGGGAGAGGACGTAGCCATTCTCCCACAGCCACACGTCCTACTGAACCAACTACCTCAGGATCTAGTACCCGCCAGAATTTACAGCGATATTTGGTGGGGCCCAATGCCGTTCTAAGGATGGTAAGACCTGAGCAAGTACAGGCGCTAGTCAATTGGGTGTCCGACAGTGGATCCAGCACGTTCACAACATTATCTCACACCCAGTCTTCTGCAGAAAGCATACAGGTGGTGCCTGAAAACCAAGCCCATCAGTCTGTCACATCACCCCCATGCATATCAGGGAAACTGTCAGAGCCTCAAGTTATGCAGCAGTCTCTTATGCTGTTTGAAGACTCTGCTGGCAGGGTTTCCCAAGGGAATCCATCTAGCCCTTCCCCAGTGGTGGAAGACATAGAATGCACTGATGCACAACCACTGATGTTTCCTGATGATGAGGACATGGGAATACCACCTCATCGGAGTCCGCACGTCTCTGATGATGACGAAACACAGGTGCCAACTGTCTTTCTGCAGTGTGCAGACCGAACAGGAGGTCAGGGAGGAAGACTGTGAGGAAGACGATGCAGGGGACGATGAGGTCCTAGACCCCACATGGAATGAAGGTCGTGCCACAGACTTTCATAGTTCAGAGGAAGAGGTAGTGGTGAGACCGAGCCAACAGCATAGCAAAAGAGGGAGCAGGGGGCAAAAGCAGACCAGCCGCCGCCAAGAGAGTTTGCCTGCTACTGGCCACCGCCACCAGGGACCGAGCACCCCAAAGGCAGCTTCAAGGGGTTCCCTGGCATGGCACTTCTTTAAACAATGTGCTGACGACAAGACCCGAGTGGTTTGCACGCTGTGCCATCAGATCCTGAAGCGAGGCATTAACGTTCTTAACCTTAGCACAACCTGCATGACCAGGCATCTACATGCAAAGCATGAACTGCAGTGGAGTAAACACCTTAAAAACAAGGAACTCACTCAGGCTCCCCCTGCTCCCTCTTCTGCTGCTGCTCCGCCTCGGCAGGAACGTTGGCACCTGCCGCCCACCAAACAGAGGATGTGCCACCGACACCACCACCTGCGTCACCAAGCATCTCCACCATGTCACAGGGCAGCGTTCAGCTCTCCATCTCACAAACCTTGGAGAGAAAGCGTAAAATTCCCACCTAGCCACCCTCGAGCCTATGGCCTGAATGCCAGCATTTCTAAACTACTGGCCTTTGAAATGCTGTCATTCAGGCTGGTGGACACAGACAGCTTCAAACAACTGATGTCCATGGCTGTCCCACAGCATGTTGTTCCCAGCCGCCACTACTTCTCCAAGACAGCCGTGCCTTCCCTGCACAACCAAGTATCCGATAAAATCAAGTGTACACTGTGCAACGCCATCTGTGGCAAGGTCCACCTAACCACAGATACGTGGACCAGTAAGCACGGCCAGGGACGCTATATCTCCCTAACTGCACACTGGGTAAATGTAGTGGCGGCTGGGCCCCAGGCGGAGAGTTCCTTGGCGCACGTCCTTCCGCCGCCAAGGATTGCAGGCCATTATTCTTTGCCTCCTGTAGCCTCCTCCTCCTACTCGGCTTCCTCCTCCTCTGCTTCCACCAGCTCATCCAGTCAGCCACACACCTTCACCACCAACTTCAGCACAGCCCGGGGTAAGCGTCAGCAGGCCATTCTGAAACTCATATGTTTGGGGACAGGCCCCACACCGCGCAGGAGTTGTGGCGGGGTATTGAACAACAGACCGACGAGTGGTTTCTGCCGGTGGGCCTCAAGCCCGGCCTGGTGGTGTGCGATAATGGGCGAAATCTCGTCGCAGCTCTGGGACTAGCCGGTTTGACGCACATCCCTTGCCTGGCGCATGTGCTGAATTTGGTGGTGCAGAAGTTCATTCACAACTACCCCGACATGTCAGAGCTGCTGCATAAAGTGCGGGCCGTCTGTGCGCGCTTCCGGTGTTCACATCCTGCCGCTGCTCGCCTATCTGCGCTACAGTGGAACTTCGGCCTTCCCGCTCACCGCCTCATATGCGACGAGCCCACCAGGTGGAACTCCACCTTGCACATGCTGGAGAGACTGTGCGAGCAGCAGCAGGCCATAGTGGAGTTTCAGCAGCAGCACGCACGCGTCAGTCGCACTGCAGAACAGCACCACTTCACCACCAATGATTGGGCCTCCATGCGAGACCTGTGTGCCCTGTTGCGCCGTTTCGAGTACTCCACCAACATGGCCAGTGGCGATGACACCGTTATCAGCGTTACAATACCACTTCTTTGTCTCCTTGAGAAAACGCTTAGGGCGATGATGGAAGAGGAGGTGGCCCAGGAGGAGGAGGAGGACGACGGGTCATTTTTAGCACTTTCAGGCCAGTCTGTTAGAAGTGGCTCAGAGGGAGGTTTTTTGCAACAGCAGAGGCCAGGTAGGTACAAATGTGGCAAGCCAGGGCCCACTACTGGAGGACGAGGAGGATGAGGAGGAGGTGGAGGAGGATGAGGATGAAGCAGGTTCACAGCGGGGTGGCACCCGACACAGCTCAGGCCCATCACTGGTGCATGGCTGGGGGGATACGGAGGACGATGACGATACGCCTCCCACAGAGGACAACTTGTCCTTACCTCTGGGGAGCCTGGCACACATGAGCGACTACATGCTGCAGTGCCTGCGCAACGACAGCAGAGTTGCGCACATTTTAACGTGTGCGGACTACTGGGTTGCCACCCTGCTGGATCCCCGGTACAAAGACAATGTGTCCACCTTACTTCCTGCACTGGAGCGTGATAGGAAGATGCGCGAGTACAAGCGCACGCTGGTAGACGCGCTCCTGAGAGCATTCCCAAATGTCACAGGGGAACAGGTGGAAGCCCAAGGCGAAGGCAGAGGAGGAGCAAGAGGTCGCCAACACAGCAGTGTCACGGCCAGCTCCTCTGAGGGCAGGGTTAGCATGGCAGAAATGTGGAAAAGTTTTGTTTGTCTCCACGCCACAGCTAACTGCACCACCACCTGATACGGAACGTGTTAGCAGGAGGCAGCATTTCACTAACATGGTTGAACAGTACGTCTGCACACCCCTCCATGTACTAACTGATGGTTCGGCCCCATTCAACTTCTGGGTCTCCATATTGTCCACGTGGCCAGAGCTAGCATTTTATGCCTTGGAGGTGCTGGCCTGCCCGGCAGCCAGCGTTTTGTCTGAACGTGTATTCAGCACGGCAGGCGGCGTCGTTACTGACAAACGCAGCCGCCTGTCCACAGCCAACGGGGACAAGCTGACGTTCATAAAAATGAACCAGGCATGGATCCCACAGGACCTGTCCCTCCCTTGTGCAGAATAGACATTTATAACTGCCTCCCCCTCAACCATGTATTCTTGTACTTCGTGGCACTTCTTTATTGAATCCTCATTTTTTTAACTTTACCATAATCTTGCGGTGCAACCCAAAGTTGAATGAACCTCTCCTCTGTCTGGGTGCTGGGGCCTAAATAACTGAAAGTGGCCTTCTCTAGTGGTGGATGAAATGACGCATGATTCCTTGCTGTGGGACCTCTCTCCTCGGTCTGAGTGCTGGGCCGAAATAACTGAAAGTGGCCTTCTCCAGTGGTGGGTGATATGATGCATGATTCCTTGCTGTGGGACCTCTCTCCTCGGTCTGGGTGCTGGGCCGAAATAACTGAAAGTGGCCTTCTCTAGTGGTGGGCGAAATGACGCATGATTTCTTGCTGTGGGACCTCTCTCCTCGGTCTGGGTGCTGGGCCGAAATAACTGAAAGTGGCCTTCTCCAGTGGTGGGTGATATGACGCATGATTCTCTGCTATGGGACCTCTCTCCAATTGATATTGGTTAATTTTTATTTATTTTATTTTAATTCATTTCCCTATCCACATTTGTTTGCAGGGCATTTACCTACATTTTGCTGCCTTTTGCAGCTCTCTAGCCCTTTCCTGGACTATTTTACAGCCTTTTTAGTGCCCAAAAGTTCGGGTCCCCATTGACTTCAATGGGGTTCGGGTTCGGGATGAAGTTCGGGTCGAGTTCGAATCCCGAACCCGAACATTTTTGGGAAGTTCGGCCGAACTTCCCGAACCCGAACTTCCAACATCTCTAGTCACAACCCATTTCCTAGTGGGCCAAAGGACCTCTGCTGATGTCATTGCCCATGTAACCAGACTTGTGGGGGAGGAGTCAGAAAAGCAGAGAGCTATTTTCCCTGTAGCTACACAGAGGATCCCTGCTGGAGTTTGGTGAGTCTTAGCTGAACTGTCGTGCAAGGGTGATAGTCTGCAGGGACCAGAATCGTTGTCCTGTCTCTCTGGAGGTGGAGTGTTCTGCAGGGACTGGAGACTCTAGGGTGCAATGTTCTGCAGGGACTGGAATTGTTGCACTCTCTTTCCAGAGGTGCATTGCACTGCAGGGACTGGGGACTCCTCCAGGATGTAATGTTCTGCAGGGACTCCGGGTTCCCTGTTTCGGAGGCTTTGCAGGGACTGGCAACAGGGTGCACTGGAATGCAATTACTTTTCTTCTGACTAAGGCCTCATTTACACGATCGTATGGCGACTGTGCCCTTGTTGTGGACTTAAAATCGCAGGTCCACAAAACACGGGTATCAGCCGCATGAACATTCGGATTATGGTCACTCCAACGGGTGCAAGTTATGGCAAAAGATAGCACATGGGTTTGCAGTCCACAACATGGGCACGGCGGACATATGGTTGTGTGAATGTAGCCTAATACTCATTGCACTGTTCTCATACAATGTTTTGCAGGAACTGGGTGCTATGGGTGTTCAGCACAGGGGAGGTCAAAACACATCTGAGTGGGCCCCCAACCTGGGTATCCCAATATTACCACCATACAGAGACCATATAGTGGTATATAGCAGTTATACCAATATTATCACCATACAGAGACCATATAGTGGTATATAGTAGTTCTACATAGGTATACCAATATTACCACCATACAGGGACCATATAGTGGTATATAGTAGTTCTACACAGGCATACCAATATTACCTTCTTACAGGGACCATATAGTGGTATATAGCAGTTCTACACAGTAATACCAATATTACCTCCATACAGGGACCATATAGTGGTATATAGCTGTTCTACACAGCTATACCAATATTACCACCATACAGGGACCATATAGTGTTATATAGCTGTTCTACATAGGTATCCCAATATTACCTCCATACAGGACCATATAGTGGTATATAGCAGTTCTACACAGTTATACCAATATTACCTCCATACAGTGACCATATAGTGGTATATAGCTGTTGGACTACTTCGGATCTGTTAAGCCTCATTCACACATCAGTGTTCCACGAACGTATGCTGTACATGTTCTCCACAGACAGCACACATCCTCATTCATTTTAATGTGTGCATCCACACATCAGTATTTTAGCATGGTCTGTGGGTCCGTTTTTCTTTTTTTAGCACGGATGCATGCTCTATTTTGTCCGTGTTCATGGATCCATCACACCCATTATATTCTATAGGTCAGTGAAGAGATGCTTTGAAAATTATTTTTTATCTGTGCAGGGTGACACACGGACAGCAAAAAACGGACACACGGATCCTTCACGGAGGCATCACTGACCACCTTTTCACTGGACATTCAGACATGTGAATGAGAAGTTTTTTTAAATAAATAAAATGGTCAACAAAGTTTGTGAAGGTGTTTCATTTCAATAAAATATTTTTTTTAATGTGTGTTTTTTTTTTTCATTATTACTATTGCCTTAGTAATGGCAATACTGCAAGGGCATGACTTCAATTAACCCCTTCTAAGGCAATCAGCGCTTCCATCACTGAGACAGAATCGCTGATTTCAGGAGGCCCCTGGAGCCAAGCAGTGAGCAAGGAATACATGCTGTAACAACACGGGGTCATTTAGCTCTTCCAGATCGCCGTCTTATCACCTTAGACAGTTGGCACACATCAAGAAGCCACTCCACCACTGTAGATTCGGGTGCAAACTGGCCACGACCAGCTTTATTGTCATCACAGCAGTATAACAAAATCATAAAAATAAATCCTCGGCCGTCTGGCCACTGACTAAACAGTCTTTCCCTCTCTATCAGGATCTGGGTCTACCACCCAGCTCTCCAAGACACATCACCAGTGCTTACCCTACACAGAGGGTTAGAGGGTCCTGACTCCCACGGGCCATAATACAGCCTGCTCCTTTCCCAGACTGGGAGCCCTGATTGAGAAGCTCAACCCACATTAATCCAAGCTCCTCAGCTGGCTGATAATTATCTCCATTACCAGCCTGACTGCTGCAGACAGTGGGAAAAAACGAATTTTCCCAACCTTTCTTGTTCTCACCCAGCTTGCTCTGGGTGAGATATGCCACTTCAATGGCCTTCTGGCAGCTCCACTGCCACAATGCTTACGGTGGGCTCCAGTGGTGGGTGCAAAAAAGGAGCAGCAGTGAATACCAGTTCACCAGTACTGTGGGGGCACCAAAGGGATAATTTATATTGGAGGATCCCTGCTGGGTAACATTCAGTTGCACCTGGGAGCCTGTGTCACATGGTCTTCTGTTGTAGGTGCGGCCTGCAGCCTCAATTTTCTCCCATTGCATTGTTGGTCCTGCAGTGCTGGTGAGTGAGATTGGGGCTGTGAGCTGGATATCTGCATCTTTTAGACCCTGTTCACACACAATAGTCTAGTGGTAGGACCCCATGCCATGCTGAGAAACCTTGATATGGTACATGAGGGGCTCCGATATGTTCCTGACTGGGAGATATTGGCGAATGGCTCAGCTTTTAACATCAGCTTGAGGGATTAGCCAGTGTTGTCAGGTGCTTATCTTTGTGGTGCACTTTTTTTCAGTGATTTATGCGTTTTATATATTTTCATCCGCACATTGTTTCATTTTGTGTAGGATGTTTGTGTGGTGCACGTGGTTCACGCCAGCATCCTCCATTGTATGCAATTTTTGCTGAGGTTGGCTGCTCGCTGCGAACCACATGCGGAGAAGCTGCTCCCCCAGTGACACTCATTGCCATGTAGGCTGGCTGAGGTTGACGTTCCCGTGTATGCTGGTTACTTGGGTGGTGCTTGCTGGCTGTGGCTTTCTTAGGCCTCTTGCATACTGCCATTGTGCCGCCGTGGCCATATTGTGAGCCGCATACGGTGGTTCCGTAATACATGGGGCACCGACCATGTGGACCCATTCACTTGAATGGATCCCCAAATCCGGAGGTGTGGAACGGAAGCACTAACGGAGTGCTTCCATGGGGTTCCGATCCGTGCTTCTGTTCCGCAAAAAAATAGAACTTGTTCTATCTTTTTGCGGAACGGACGGATCCCGGACCCATTCAAGTTGAATGGGTCTTGATCCGTCCCGGCCTCCGCACGGATGTTGCCCATGCATTGGGGACCGCAAATTCACATCACGCATTGCACCCGCGCGGAAAACTCGCCCGTGTGAAAGGGGCCTTAGGGTTTGGCCCAAAGTCAAACTGATCACTTGGAACAGTGGTTATACCTCTGCCACTGATCCTCACAGCTTGCTCAAATATGAAACCTGCTGTCCTTCTTAGTTGCAGTTCCTTCCTGGCTTGGTTTATTCTGATTGTGTCTGGTACTTTTGTTTATTAAAACATTTGTTTTGGCTTTTTCTGGATCATGTTGTCTGTTCTATGTACGCTTGTGATATGTCCAGTGGTTTCCTGACCCCTGATCATGAAAGCACAGAGATCCATTATTTCAGATGGAAATCCTTCATTTAGGACATTTTTTTCAGTCTAAAATAACGGGTCTCTGGCGGAAATGGCTCTAACAGATGCCAAATGTGCATAATAATTTTTTTTTTTTAACAGGATCCATGTTTTTCTCTCTTTTTCTGTTCTTCTAATGGATCAGAAGAACAGAAAAATAGCGGTGATGTGAACTCCCCCTACCACAGACGGATATTCAGGCCAGTTATCGGGATGAGCATTTGTAGAAACACTTGTTCCTGTCAATTGGCCTTTGCACTAAAGATGCCAGTGATCACCCGATGAATGAGTTAAAACTAGTTAATCAGATGAACCTGTCTTTCAGCCGGCACCTGAAATCATTTCTGTGCAGTAGATCATTGTAGCGAGTGCTTGTTTCCATACAGTGGAGATAATTGTATGAAAATGCAGCCCTCATCTTTGCTGACAATCAGTCATTTATCAGGAAAGTTTGCTTCATTCCCAATAACTGCCTGAAATGTCAGTCTGTGTAAAAGGACCCTAAAGGCGGTCTTACATCTGCCGATTTTTTGGGTGTATGAACACTCATTAGCGATCATCCTGCAGTGTAATACTGCCGCTGATTGCTCGTTCATCGGGCAATTGTAGTTTTCAAGCATGCTTAAAAATCATTGTTTGCAGGTGGCAGATCGTGTGGTCTAATACCGATCTTCCACCGGCAAACCACTAGACGGCATGGGGACGAGTGGTGGCATAACGATCACTCCTTCCTATGCTGTGGGGAAATGGCTGCATGTAATAGCAGCGGTCTCCTCCCACTAGCTAGCAGGCGATTGCCAGGAGGGAATGCTTCCCTCCCGACAATCGCTTGCTCATTCAGCCTGTCTAATACAGGATTAAGTGTGTCTGCACAAGATGCGGATTATGCAAGAATTTTATTCACAAATTCTCTGCAACATAAGGCCCCATTCACATGACTGTGGGGCCATCATGCATGTGTTGCAGACCACAAACCGCAGGTCCAGAAAACATAGGCACCAGCTGCGGGGACCCATTGACTTCAATGGGTCCACAGTCCACAAGGAATCACAGGTCTGTGGCTCTACCCCGCAAAAGATAGATTATGTCCTAACTTTCTCTGCATCTTGCGAATCGTGGACCTATTGAAGTCCATAGATCCGCAATGCGGAGTGCAAACGGTCATGTGAATAGGGCTCAACACAGTACCAGCAAAGTGTATAAGATTAGACAAATCTCATGTACACTTAGCTTTTTTCCTCAGGTGCGGAAATTGACCACGGATTTTGAAATCTGCAGCTTGTCAATTGTGTTTTTTTTTTCAATGGAAAGGTGAGATCTGCAGCAAAACCAAATCAAATGAGCACAAAAAACACCACAAAAATAAATAATGTGGATTTATGCATGTTTTTCAGCGGTTTTGGTGCACATTTCTCAAACTTTTCTGGACACAAGTCTAGAACATCAGTTCTCATCTCTCCTGTGTTAACATAGTAACATAGTACATAAGGCCGAAAAAAGACCTCTGTCCATCCAGTTCGGCCTGTCATCCTGCTAGTTGATCCAGAGGAAGGCAAAAAAAGAACAAAAAACTGTGAGGTAGAAGACAATTTTCCCCACATAAGGGGAATAAAAAATTCCATTCCCGACTCCAATCAGGCAATCAGAATAACTCTCTGGATCAACGACCCATCTCTAGTAGCTATAACCTGTAATATTATACACTCCGGAAATACATCCAGTCCCCTCTTGAATTCCTTTATTGTACTCACCATCACCACCTCCTCAGGCAGAGAGTTCCATAGTCTCACTGCTCTTACTGTAATGAATCCTCTTCTATGTTTGTCTACAAACCTTCTCTCCTCCAGATGCAGAGGATGTCCCCTTGTCACAGTCACAGTCCTGGGGATAAATAGATGATGGGACAGATCTCTGTACTGACCCCTGATATATATTTATACATAGTTATTAGATCTCCCCTCAGTCGTCTTTTTTTCTAAAGTGAATAACCCTAATTTTGATACCCTTTCAGGGTACTGTAGATCCCTCATTCCAGTTATTACTTTAGTTGTCCTCCTCTGAACCCTCTCCAGCTCTGCTATGTCTGCCTTGTTCACAGGAGCCCAGAACTGTACACATTACTTCATGTGCGGTCTGACTAGCGATATGTAAAGTGGTAGGACTATGTTCTCATCATGGGCAGCTATGCCCTATTTGATGCAATCCATTATCTTATTGGCCTTGGCGGCAGCTGCCTGACACTGGTTTTTGCAGCTTAGTTTTCTGTTTATTAAAATTCCTAGATCCTGTTCTCTCCTGTTCCTTATACTTTAAACAGTGATAAGCAGGATGTTCTAGTGGTGATAGATAATCAGTTCTCATCTGTGTTTTCTCCTGTCCCTTATACTATGAACAGTCGTAAGCAGGGTGTTCTAGTGGTGATAGATAATTAGTTCTCATCTCTCCGGTGTTCTCTCTTGTCCCTTATACTATAAACAGTGATAAGCAGAGTGTTCTAGTGGTGATAGAGAATCAGTTCTCACATCTCCTGTGTTTTCTTCTGTCCCTTATACTAGTTGGGTATGCCTGTAGTAATCTCAGAATTGCTAAACAGAACAGGAAGACAGTAATAAAGTTGTTGTCTAAGAATAACTACCTACTCCCAGCCTGTGTGCTGGCTCCTATGTGTCCATCTTCTGATCCAAGGCTTTTCATCTGCTTTGCTAGAGCCAATAACTGGCCTCAGAGGTGATGTTACTCTTGTGGACATGCACCTCTGAATCCTTACACTGGCTGAAGTAGAGCAGATGATTATTCCAATCCGGGATAGGAAGATTACAAGCTGCAGACTGGAAGATAGATACACAGGAGCCAGTGTGCAGGACTGGAGCTGCCAACAACAGTTAAGTATGAATCCTCCCATAGCTGAGGCAGGCTGCGGACACCTGTGAAAAGTTATTTATTCCCAGACAACCCTTTTATGGCAAGCACTGAATATAGCAAAACGAAATATATAATGCAACAGCACTCTGCGATCCAAATAAAGTACAAAAAAGTATTTGTATTGCTAATGCTATGCTTAAATTAGAGATACTTGGCAAATACAGGGGATGTGTGGAGTGGGCTCAGCATGCATGTTAGTACCTGTATTCTTTAGATTCAGTGGAGGCCATTTTGGCACCAAAATGACAAAAATTGAAAGGGGCCCAGCATGCATGTGGGACCTACGCTCCCTGAATGTTATGGTAGCTGTTTATGGCACATAAACATGTGTAGTTTAGTGTTAGGAACCCGACTAATCAGAGATCGCCTTGACGTGTGGCAGACGGGCTCAAATAATTTTGTACAAAATGTATTTGCCAAGCATCTCTTATTTAAGCATAGCATTAGCAATATAAATACTTTTTTGTACTTTATTTGGATCGCAGAGTGCTGTTGCATTAAATATTTAGTGTTTTGTTTTCAACCATAGCAACGTGAACCCGCATATTGGGATGTGCTGACTAAGCACTGAATATAGCAGCTACCAGGAGCATAACTATAATTGATAGGGCTCCATAGCAATATAAGATGGGGCCCCCACCACTTTGTGTAAGAAAATTAAAACAGCAGCATAAATGGCAATAATTAATGGGGCTTGTGCAAGATCGGGTGGGGGATTTGACCCAACTTGGCCAGACCTGTAAAGGAAAGCTTACTTACCTGCTTTCCAGCACTGGCTCCTCCTTCTCTTCCCAGCCTGTGATGCTCTGCTGGAAACATCCGGTTTGACGCCGCCCACAGCACAGCAAGTCACTGGCCATGGGGGTGACCAGATCCCCTGCGTCATGTGACCATTTGTCTGAAACTCCTGTGATATGAAAACAATCACTACACCCCTTGGAAAATTCCTTGCGAGGTGTTGTTTCCAAAATGGGATCACTTTTTGGGGATTTCCACTGTAGGAGTACCTCAGGGTCTCTTCAAATACGACATGGTGCCCAACAATCATTACAGCAAAATCTGCCCTCCAAAAACCATATGGTGCTCCTTCCCTTCTGATCCCTGCAGTGTACCCATAAAGCATTTAACAACCACATATAGGTGTTTCTGTAAACATCAGAACAAGAGTTATACATACTGAGGGTTGTTTTGCTGTTAACCCTTGCTGTGTTATAGGAAAAATGGATTAAAATGCTAAATATTTGCAAAAAAATACAATTTTCACCTACATTTAGCTTTAATTCTTGTAGAACATCTAAAGGGTCAACAACGTTTCTAAAATCAGTTTTGAATAGTTTGAGGTTTCTAGTATCTAAAATGGGGTCAATTATGGTTGGTTACTTTAAAGTCACTGAATTGGTCCTTAAAGTCAGTTTTGGAAATTTTGTTAAAAGTTTGAAAAAGTGCTTCTAAAATTCTAAGCTTTGTAACATCCTAAAAAAATCAAATGGCGTTTGCAAAATGATGCCAAGCAGACATATGGTGAATGTTAATAAATATTTTAAGAGGTATCACAATTTTGCTTAAGGCAAAGGTACACGGCAACACCTGTCGCAGTCAGGATCGCTGAAGAGCGGTGATCCCTTAGAAATTAATGAGATCACCGTGGCAGTCACTAGAAATTCAGCCATGTTGGAATTCATGCGAGTGCCGCAGCGATCCCATTCATTTCTATGGGATCACACCTACTCAGTGATCCTGGCCACGACAGGTTTCGCACAACCAGTGTCACTGTGTAGCCCTTGCCTAAAAGCAGAGACATTTAGGCACTATTCACACGTCCGCAATGTTCTGCAAATTGCGGAACTGGTGCGGACCCATTCATTTTGAATGGGGACGTGATGGATGCAGAGAGCACACACTGTGCTCTCCGCATCCGCATTTGCGGAGCGCGCCGCCAATCTTCCGGCCGGAGGCTCCGCAATAATATAGAGCATGTCCTATTCTTGCCCGCAATTGCGGACAAGTATAGGCATCTCTTTAGGGCTGGTGGCAAGGTGTGTTGCGGATCCGCAACACACTACTGACATGTGAATTAGGCCTTAAAGGGGTATTCCCATCTTGCTATTTCATTCTCATCAGCAGCAGCTCTACATTTCACTTCCTGGTTTCCAGCTTCTGAGGCTGGGCGGGCTTAGGCAGTTGAGTGAAGGCCGGCCACGCCTCCTTATGACATCACACTGAGAGCTCAGTCCTTGCCCTGCTCGTTCATGTGGATAGTATGACTCATCACTCTGGCAGCCTGCAGTCTCTGGGAAGCAGCTTCTGCTGTTGAATCCTCACTCTGAGCTTTTTTTACACAGTAAGGCTTAATTCACATGTCCGTATTTTTTTTCCGCATTATTTCCGCAAAAATGTGGAAATAATGCGGAAGATATGCGGACCCAATCATTTCAATGGATCCGCAAAAGATGCGGAGAGCATTCCGTATGCTCTCCGCATCCGCAAATCCTTTCATTTCCGCAATGCGGAACAGTAAATAAAGTAGAGCATGTCCTACCTTTGTCCGTAAATTGCGGACCGTAGCCCCATTGAAGTGAATGGATCTGCATAAATCCGGATGACATGCGTAAAGGTTGCAAAAGTCATCCGCATGTCATCCGTTTTTGCAGATCCGTAATTACGGATCCACAGGAAATGAAAAGTTACCCTGGAAACATCTTGGTTTTTTTTCTTGTTCTTCCAGATTTTTGCAGAAATACGGAAATACAGAAGGTATACGGAGACACTAAAAAAACAAAAATGGAAGAATTTTGCGGAAACACGGATCTGCAAAAAAAGAACCATGATTCTGGAAAGAAAAATTACTTGTGGATAAGGCCTAAAAGGGTCACTGTCCTGCAGTCTAGTACAGTTTTACACACAGAACCTGTCTTATCTTTTACTAAACCCATTCTGTGCAGCTAAATAATAATTCACCACTACACATGAGCCCACAAGCAAGTCAAGTAGTATCCATATAATTTGTGCATTTGACTCCCACAAAACATGACCACCCCCCACTGACCAGCACTGATGATATTTTTCTAATATAGCTCTACTACACTGGTGTATAATCCTTGGGTCTTTTATCTGTATACATGAATATACAGCTCTGCTACATCTGTCTTCTCCTCCCCCACAAGCAATGGTTTCAGCTCTGTTACATCTGTTTATTCCCCTCCCCCAGCCAGCAATATAGCTTTATACATATAGCTCTACTGCCCTGCTGTATGTCATAGATTGAAACCTACCCACTTATACTAGTATAGTAAGCTGCTACATCAGCATAGACATTACTGCAGCATTTTCACACAGCAGAGCTGTGTATGTCAATGTAGCACTTTACTTTAGTTATTGAGGTATATTTCTGCTTCTGTCTACTATATACTAGAGACCCACAATGCTGGTGGGGGTGGAGAATAGACCTATGTACTAGTGTGGTATATCAAGCGGTTCAGTCGCATTTCCACCAGCAGCCCCCAATATGCCTCCATCAGCCACCCCCAGAGCCTCCAATACACCTCTATCAGCCCCCCAGTGCCTCCAGCAGACCCCAATATGACTCCATCAGCCACCCCCAGTGCCTCCAATACACCTCCATCAGCCCCCAAGTGCCTCCAGCAGACCCCCAATATTCCTCCAACAGCCACCCCCAGTGCCTCCAATACACCTCTATCAGTCTCCCCAGCGCCTCCATAAGTGGCCCCTTCCCAGCATCAGACCTCCAGTGCCTTCATATGCCTACATCAGCGATCAGAGTGCATACGCCAGCAAGAACTTGTTTCTTTGCTCTGCCATCACGTCAGCTGTCCCGGCAGCTCCGATCCTCTCCCTAGCTGATGTGGCGTGAAGGTTCTAATGTGCATGCGCGGCGGCCGGCGTGCGCGCTCCCGAGCAACAGACCAGCCGCCTGGGTAATACAAGGGTCCTCTCTGCGCAGCCGCGGCCCAGAGATGCGGCAGATAAGCGGGCCGTATCCTTTGGATACAGGATGACAACTGTGGCATTACATAAATAGAATTATTAGAACATGGGTGAGGTTTTTTTTATGACATTAAATTTGAAAAATTATGGAGGGCCTCAGTTGGATGATATGAGCTTAAAGATGTTAATACCCCTTTAAATTTAGAAAATTGCCAATTATCCAAACTTTCTGTAAATTTGGTATTTTTTTAAATAAATAAAGGTAACCATATCAACCCAAATTTACCACTAATATGAAGTATGATGTGTCACAAGTAGTGATGAACAAAGCGAGCTTTGGATCACAGATCCGAAGTCGCTTCATTCAAAACTTCAGATTAATACTGTACTGAGATTCATTTCCGTGCAGCAATAAAATGTATGGCCTCCAATAAGGTGAAGTTAATTATTCGCGAAGTGGAGGGAGACGTCAGTATTTGATTTTATAAAGTGAAAAACCACTTTAAAAATTGGATCTGAATTCAGCTTCGGTTCCTACTGGTACCTTGGAACCAAATCCGAGTTTGGATCCAAGTTTTAAAATGGTCTTCCACTTTAAAAATCAAATACCAAAGTCATTCAATCAAGTCTCGCGAACAACTAACTTCGCCATATCTAAGGCCGTACATTTTAATGCTTTACCGAGACAGATCTCGGCATTAATCCAAAGTTTTGAACAAAGCGACTTCGGATCTATGATCCGAAGCTCCCTTCGCTAGTCACAAAAACAAAATCTCAGAATTGTTTGAATACATAAAAGTATTGCAATGTTATTATCACTAAAAGTGACACATCAGATTTGCAAAATTAGGCTGTGGGATACCCATCAATCATGAGAATGGTTACCCTGCTCCCTCTCGTCACCCGGCCGACTCCCACCCCCCATCATGAATGAAGCAGAAGGTCTTTGGGAGTTCTGCAAATAGCCAAGCATTGTACTGAGCTGTCTCTGGAACTCCTATACAAATGAATGGAGTGGCAAGGTGCATGCTTGACTTTCCACTCCATTCATTTCAGGGAGGCTGCAAGGGGAAGAAGGTACCTGTTCTCATGATCAGTGGGGGTCTCAGCAGTACAACACCACGTATCAATCCCCCATCCTGTGGATAGGTATAACTTTTAACAACCAGAATACCCCTTTATTAAAGTCAGTGATAAACAATTGTTTCCATATTATCTAAGAAAAGCGTTGGAAACCTTTGATACTTTTTATCCACTTGGATGTGAATATGGCATTTAGCCTGGAAACTGGCGTAAATTCATGATAAATCTGCCCCAGTACAGCTTGGAGTGCTGTGTCAGTCTGCAGCTAGTTTCACATTATCTGCACTTTTCCAGTTGTCTGTTCTGGTACAGAGATATGAACAGGATGCAGATCCCATCACCTGACGGATCCCACTGATATAATGGCGCCTTTTTCTGCATTCACTGCTATTTTGAACCTACAAAGCTCTTCAAGGTAAATCACACACATCCTATGCAACTAGTGTCGACAATATGTTCACCAAAACCAGGAAAAAACTGTGCCAATCAAAAAATTACACTGAAATAATAGTTAAAATATCTGTCAGTTTAATTAGTTATACTCAAAATACATTAACATGGGAGACAAGCTGACCACTGAAAAGCCCGATAAATATCAGGCTAACACCCAGAGACTGATACCGGATGAAAACACATAGTCACACCACATTTTTTTCTTATATGGTTATTGATATTACATTCTTTTGCCGACTAGGTGTTCTGAGAAACATCTGTCTAGATTTTTTGGTAATTGAGCCCTCATCTGCTCTAACAAGGATATCCCTAAGGTTCTTGGGTCGTTTGTTACAGGACAGGAAAGGAGAGGCAAATTCCTCTACGTCGGGGTAGGCCTTGTGGAGGAGATGCCAGTATCGGTTTAGAATGTTCTGTACTTTGCCCGCAAAGGGGTGGTAAGTATGAACAAATGGAACCCTCTTATCTTGGCATTTTGTTGTGTTGTCTTTAGGGATAACACTACTCCAGTTTCCACCCCACCAGCATGAAAAAATGAAAAAAATCACTACTACGCTCACAATTCAAAAGCGTAGAGAGAATAGTCGATGATAGCCTAAGCAAAGACCGTAGATTACTTGAGATGTCTTCTTGCTTTCTAGAAAGGGGATACCCTGACAAAGTTACTGCAGATGCCCTTATACCTAAAGACAACACAACAAGCGCTTTCCTGATCGAGCACGTGCGTACTACCTTCCGGCGCCCGCGTCCGCTATCTTTGTTTGTCTTTCAGACGCGCCTTACAACACACGGATGCCATCCTAGTTCCTCCGGCCCTCACCATATGCCATCACCGCTGTTGTGGAAATTATTATGATGTGTTTTCTAATATTGTCATCATGTCTCTCAGTGTGTAAACCACTGGAAGTGGATATCTTGCTGCGGATATAGAGACGCAGCAAGCAGTGTTTTCTTGGGAAATGTATGTGTGCCAGCTAGGGCCCCCCGCCCAAAGAGCGGATTTATTGGCTTGGTGTGGATGCATTTATTAAGAGAACAATATACGGAAAGGAACATGCATTCGTTATTTCCAGTGCGCCTGATCAACCGCTGGAGATGGGGACACTGTTCCTATAAGTAGGCCCACATAAGAATCCTGGTGAGCCTTGTTGGGCATTGATCACTGATCAATGCTGAACAAGATTCCCCCCTAGTGGTGACTGAGAGACATGTTGTGGTATTCTTTCTGTGTGTGTGTGTGTGTCATCACTTCCTGTATGATTGTACTGTACCTGAAGGGAGTGGTCAGGTGTTGGGCCCGCCCACTTCCTATTTGTTATCCCTTGGTCTATGTAAATAAAGTAAGGGTCTGAGAGGGCAGTCTCTCACCAGATCTCAACCATGAAGCATCTTAACTCATTACTGGAATAGTGCGGCCTTTCCTTACACAAAAGGAGCTGATACACGTGCTTGTGAGCACGGGGTAAGGAAATTACTATAACAGATGGCGAGCTAGGTACAACAAGGGAACCAACTGATTTTTCTGCTCTGCACAGCAGATAAAAGGGGAGAGAGTAAAGTGTAAGTTTGTCTGCTGCATCAGAGGAAATCTCTGCTTGGTAAAAGAACTTTTTCGCTCTTTGTGTAAGGACAAGGTAAGTGCTTTTCCGTTGTGTAGTTTTTGGTGGATCTGAGTTGATTGTAAAGAGATTGTATAGTCAGATTGTGATGTGTGTGCTGACCAATTGTTTTGTTGTAACTTCTCTGTTTTTGTGTAACTTTTATGGCAGTGTAATTTTGTAAGAGGTTCTTCTGGTTTGTAGAGCAAGCATTCTGTTTTAGTGTTTGTACAGGAGAGACAGCATTTAGAGGTTGCTGGATGTTGGAGACACCATCTTATCTTTCATTGTGTGTCCACGCATGTGGTTTGTCGGCCATCTTTGATTTCATTTGTGTAAGACCATGCCATGCGGTTTGTCGGCCATCTTTGATTTGCTTTGTGGGAAAAGTATGTGCGTTTGGCAGACATCTTGGTTAGGTTAGTGCTGCAGGTTTTACCAAGGAATTCATTTTAGTTTGAGCTGGTTCACATTTTAGTTTTGGTGTCTATGGAAAGCGATTTGTTTGTTTTTGCCTCAAATGTCAGTTTTGTCCAGAATAGTTATTTTCTCTTTCTGTAGCCTTTCTATGTACAGTTTGACTTTGCTCTGTAGTTCTGTGCTGGAAGTATTGAGACAAGTCAGAGATCGATAGCAGTATATTATTGCAGTATATTTTTGTAGTAACAAATTGTGGTGTTTTGTACGTATATCATGGAAGGAATTTTTAAAGAAGTAACAAAAGTGAAAAACACAGAGGCCATTGTTCAAGCTATGCAGGGATCTACTGATCCATGGCTGCAGGCTCAGAATTGTGTAGCAAACCTGATCGGTACCAGAAAATGGCGCAAACGTGAAGGCAAGTATGCTCTGATATTTGCTGCTTGGTAGATAGCGGATAAATATCAGGAGTCTTGTCGGCTGAAGTTGAGCTTGGAGGGAGAAGTGGAAAATTTAAAAGTGGAAATTGTTAAATTGAAAACTCTTGTCCAGAAGGCAGCTGAAGCTAGCGCTAATTATGAATGTACTGTGAGGTGTAATACTGAGCTACGTAGGGAGAATGCACAGTTGTCTGAGAGCCTGGCGCATGCACAGTGTGCTGTGAGGGAATTGTCTGCCCTCTCCAGGAGGACAGAAGCTGAACAGTCTAAGTGCTTAGTGCAGCCAGGGGCATTGAAGGAACCGTGACCCTGGGAACACACCTGAGCGTTTTTCAGCGCGTTCAAACGCGCTGAAAAACGATCAACATGTGAAAAGCCATGCATCCCTATGGGCATGGTTCACATTTGGGCGTTTTACAGCGCGTTTGAACGCGCTGTAAAACGCCCAAACAAGTACATGAGCTTCTTTTGGGCGTTTTAACGCGCCTATGGACAATGTTGCCATAGGGGAGAATCACTGAATCGTGCGTTTCTCAGTTACAAAAACGCGCATCCAAAAACGCGCATCCAAAAACGCGCGATTCAGAAACGCCTAGGTGTGTCCCCAGCCTAAGAGAGTAATGGTTCTGGAGTTACAGAGAACATATTGTCGGTAAGTATGGAGAAGTCTGAGGAAGTTCAATCAGATTCTGAAGCCGACTCAGGGATGGACACTTTATCTGACCCTGGAGTTGGAAGTATTGATCCAGAGGCAAAAGATTCTTCAGGTAAATCTGTGGTAAGTGGACTTAAGTCAGATAGTATTGTGGGACCTAGTCATGCTAGGATGATTAATGTTGTTCAGCAGGGCAGGTCACCATGTGCCCAGAGAAGGTTTTGTGCAGGGAGACAGGATATTCGTTGTTTTGCATGCAGGGGATTTGGGCACATTGCAAGGTACTGTGCGGTAACTAATGGCAACAGACAGAGGTATGTTAAGTACCCCAGAACCACTCCCAGAAGTAAGGTGGTTTATTCAGCAAGGTGGGGGGATGGTCCCAGACATGGTTCTTTGCAAAGGCATAGAAGCTATGGACATCCAAGCCATGGATCCAGGAAGCAGATTGTAAATCCCAGTATGAACGGTTAAAATGTGAAAATGTGAAAGACCTGAATTTACTTTTTCTTTTCAATTGAAACCGGTTTTGTGGGACCTTGTGATGTTAAATCCTGCTTCTTTGGTAAAATGAATCTGAAGTTGGTTTGGGGCTGGGCGAATTAGCATTTCAATGACTGGGTGGGAAGAAGTTCTCCTGCCAGTTAGAAACATAGAATGTGTCGGCAGATAAGAACCATTTGGCCCATCTAGTCTGCCCAATATGTTTTATGGTTTCAGGTGAACCCTCCAGGGCATTGATGTGTTAATTCAGTCCTATACAAGATATCCACTCCAATGTATCTGCTCCAAAGGTTCTGTATCAATGGGACGTTTCTTGATGAGATTCTGTCTGTTATTAATATTTTACTAGTTTTGTCTTTCAGGGAAACCTAGAGATTTACAGAAGAACCTGGAGATGTGCGGTTTTAACTTTATTTTTCCCCGCAGGCAATAACCAGATATTAGAGGACCTTTCTATATTGTTTTTGTTTTTCAATTTTTTAAGGGAAAAGCCTCTAAATTTAATTATGTAATGTGCAGTCAGGTATGCTAAATTCTAAATTTAATTTTTGCTGTTTTGTTTTTTCCCCCCAGAGGCCTGCACTGTAGTTTAAGAAAGTAGCTGCTATTGTGAGACAAATGTGATGGTGAGGATTGGATATGGAGACAATCACACCCTCTAGGAATGTGGCTGGTGGTAATCAGGGCGTCTTTTTTTTTTTTTTTACGCATTCTGATTGCACCAGTTTGCATATTTTTTTTTCTCATTGGCAGCAAGCTTAATGATTTAATATATATATATTTTTTTTAACAGATTGCATGTTCCTTTAATAGGAAGCAGCATTCAATCTGGGATTTTTCTTTAGTTACTGGGGGTCTCGTGATATTGTGTGGGAACTACTGTCTAAATTCAAGGGTTGCTGCTGAGCGAGAGGTTTTTGATCAGTCACTGCAAACAGGGCTTTGTGTGCTGTAAAGCTTGACTACTTAGAATCATATAGGCAAAGGAAAGTGAGTTGATGAGCTTTTTTTTAAGGAGACAAGGTGGTATATATCACCCGGGCATACCAATAGCTGTGTGCAATTGGAAGCCCTATCCTGTGGTCAGGTCACTATTCAGAGCCAAAACCGAGGCAGAGGGCCGCCGTGTGTCGGTGCGAGCCCCGGGCTGCCGTGTGTCGGCAAGAGCCCCATTCCTCATTCTGCTACTCCTTTTCCTGAGGTCTAACTAGGGTGAACGGAGTCCGTGTGTCGGTGCTAGAAATCCTAGGGCAACTCAGAGGCGAACAAAGGGGGTAGCAGCCGTCCAGGCGTGTGTCACGGGACACTGTAGGTGGACGCACCTACTTTTAGAAGGCTCGAGCATTGGGTATAGGGAAAATTAGGGAACAGAAGGGTACCACTTCTGAGTATAGGACAGCCAAGCAGCACATGAAATCCATCTATGGAGGAGGAGTTGTTAAGCCCCTCAAAGATTGGCACCAATGGACTGTAGGTTCAGAGTGAACCATCCCCAAAGATAGGGACTTTTGAGGTCTGGATTTGGGAAAAGTTCGTCCGAGAATTCCCCACTAGACTCCAAAGCCATGGTTTCCTCCAGAAGGCAGAACTGTGGCTGCACAAATCCATCGAGCTCCGGCAACAGGGCATTTAAAAGTCCCAGACAGTGTGAACTATCACTATCATGTACTCCCGGACTCCAATTCTCTATCTCTCTCTCTATCTATCTCTCTCTCTCTATCTCTATCTCTCTCTCTATATCTCTCTCTCTATATATCTCTCTCTCTCTATCTCTCTCTCTCTCTCTCTCTCTCTCTCTCTCTCTCTCTCTCTCTCTATCTCTCTCTCTCTCTCTCTCTATCTCTCTCTCTCTCTCTATCTCTCTCTCTCTATCTCTCTCTCTCTATCTCTCTCTCTATCTCTCTCTATATATATATATATATATCTCTATCTATCTCTCTATCTATCTCTCTCTCTATCTATCTATCTCTCTATCTATCTAGTTGAACCCAGCTTCTCTTCGTCCTGGTTTTGAGGACGATGAGAAGGGGGAGGAAAGTGGTGTAGAAAACACCCATTTTCAAACTTTTTACTAACCATTCTAACCTAATAACTGTCAATTTTCTCACATCAAGAACCATCACGACTGCCTTTTCTTTGACAGTAGTTGGGTCAGATTTTTGCAAGGAGAAATCACAGCTGACCCATGGCCTGAATGTTCTGCTGTAGCCCTTTCAATGTCCACCACCGGGTTCGGGAGTCTCTCCCAGACCCAGACTCAATAACCAGTGTTCTTTCTAGTTATACAGGTGATTGGGTCGTGCTAAAGAAACATCCAAAGACAGGACTAGAGCCGGGATATCTTGGGCCATTCCAGGTGCTGCTGAGGACGCCAACCTCTCTAAAGTTCGAGGGACGAGACAACTGGATCCACACCAGTCACTGCAAGAAGCTGCTTAACTACGTCAAAGGATGAGGAGTATCACTTTTGTTTACTTGTGGCACCTCAAATTGGCAAGGGCCACAAGAAGACATTTGTTAGTAGCACATCCTACAGGGTAATATCAGCTATAGGTTTAATAGTAGCTCCGGCTCCTTGTTTGTTAATCCTGTATGGGTGTCCGGCAGCTAGGCGACCCGCAGATGAGGTAAAGGAGATAGGTTGGTGGGGTCCTCCAGTTGTGAGGCAGTTATTACTGGAGGCCCGTGACTGTCAGAAGTTCTTGTTTGGAGTTGACAGGTCTGTACTATTTCCTATGCGGGTTAGCCATTTATAAGGTAATTTCCCCTAATGTCAGAGGGTCATGTGTCCTGGTAAAGTTTGTCCCTGAATCTTACATTGCAGCTGATTGGGAGGTTTTAGGGCTCCTTGGTTTTCCATTGGATCCGGGCATGTACTTATGTTTTTTTGTTTCCATTAATTCTATATGCCTGATGTATAACCAACCGAGTACGAGATGCCCTGAAGACCAAACCATCAACCAGATGCTGAGGATTAATCATCGAGGGACACTGAGCAGCATATGACAAAGAGGAGGGACTGTTAGGAAATTACTATAACACCGCCCTCTTCAACGCTGCCCACTCCATGCTACACATGGCGTCCTACAACAGGCCGTTAGCCTATCTGTCCCTACACACGCCATTAGGGCCACAGAGCCCCGGATAGCATGAACATAGCGTCACTACTGTCGATTATATGTGCGGCTCATCCAGGTAAGTTACTTTGAATCTTCCATATATGCTCTGAATATATTTACCACCTATATGGGCGCATAGCAATAGGTTCTGCCACCTAGCATGTTACTTCACCTCTGGGATAAGCCATCCCATGGCTTCCCTGATATGGCAATTATTTATAGCTCTCACATCCTTTGCAAGACAGGCCTGGTGACCCTGCTATAGCTATGCAATATTCAAGTACCTCTCTCAAGTGTAACCTGTACACATGATTTGTACCAGTACATCGTGACTTCTGATACCCTGCAATCTTATACACGTGCATGGTTGTATGTGGTTTTTACCTGCGTTTATATAATTACCGTCAGCTGTTCTTTTTTGGCAGTTTTTTCTCCTTCTTGACCTGCTCATATATACAGCATTGACTGTCTACAGCTCCTTCAACTTCCAGATGTTGTTTGCACTTTGAAATTTCCCCTGGATATTGTCACTTTCTGGACTGATGCATTTGTACACTACGTACTTTATTTAATTGTATATGCACATCACTAAGTTATGTTTCATGCTTCGTATCACTTATTCTATATATATGTATTGATATTCCAGTTCTCTGATGAAGGCATATTGCTGAAACGTCAATTGTGAAACTGGTAGCCCGCTTATCTAACACCAAGCTGAATAAATCAATTTGAAGCAATACTGTGGAGTCCAGGTATCCGGTATCCTAAAAGTTAAAATGTCTATACTAGATGATTTTTATGCAAACATTTAAAGGGGTATTCCAACAGGGGCTGCAAATGCTGTAGAAAAAAATAATAGAACTCATACTTCCGCTGTTACTGATTCTCTGGTGCTGCAGTTATGGTGGGTCCTTAATGTCCCCTACCTCCTGCTACTGTGTCAAAATGGTAGGAAATGGCTGTGACTGCCGCGCAGACATGACCTGCCTCAGCCACTGATTGGATGTTTTACACAAAGTGTCCCTATGACTGGCCAAAAAGTTGGATGGTGTGGTTTCTGTATCATGGAATAGAAGAACAAAATTCCCAAAGAAGATGTGAAGAAAGCGGAAGATTACTTTCACACTTGTGTTGTTTTTTCTGGTATTGAGATCCAGTATAGGGTCTCGATACCAGAAAAAAATGCATCAGTTTGGTCCTAATGCATTCTGAATGGAAAGAGATCTGTTCAGGATGCATCAGGATGACTTCCATTCCAGCTCTACTAACACATTTGCTACTAACACATTTGCTGGAACCGTTATTAAAACCCATTGAAATTTATCAGTGACGGATCCGGCAAAAAGTGTGCCGGCATTTGCCGCTGTGCCAGATTCGTTTTTCCACTGTGTGCCTGGGTCAGTGTGTAGAAGGAGCGGGGATCGCTGCTTCCTGTTTCCTCATCCAAGCTCCAGCCTGAGAAGGTTATCAAAATTAGGGTTATTCACTTTAGAAAAAAGACGACTGAGGGGAGATCTAATAACTATGTATAAATATATCAGGGGTCAGTACAGAGATCTGTCCCATCATCTATTTATCCCCAGGACTGTGACTGTGATGAGGGGACATCCTCTGCGTCTGGAGGAAAGAAGGTTTGTACACAAACATAGAAAAGGATTCTTCACTGTAAGAGCAGTGAGACTATGGAACCCTCTGCCTGAGGAGGTAGTGATGGTGAGTACAATAAAGGAATTCAAAAGGGGACTGGATTTATTTTTGGAGTGTAATAATATTACAGGCTATAGCTACTAGAGAGGTCGTTGATCCAAGGAGTTATTCTGATTGCCTGATTGGAGTTGGGAAGGAATTTTTTTCACCTTAAGTGGGGAAAATTGGCTTCTGCCTCACAGGTTTTTTTTTTTGCCTTCCTCTGGATCAACTTGTAGGAAACAGGCCGAACTGGATGGACAAATGTTTTTTTTTTTGGTCTTATATACTATGTTACTATGTTACTATGTGAGTGTACAACTTTTTTTTTTCAGCATATATAACTTTACTGCTCCTATGTACAACTGCATCCCCCATCAGAATGATGCTACCAGCTGAGGTGTGCGTGGCTGGGTCTGTCATCAAGTCCCAGTAAAAACAATAGCCATTTGGTGCCCCTTTGATGTGGGCTGGTGACCCTGTTCTGTGCAGACAGGTGCTCTGCAGCATCAGGAAGTACAAACATGTGTCAGCTCTGTGGACGGGGGTGGAGCAGGCTGCACCCTCAAAAATGGGGACACAGTACATAAATTTGATGGGGGCACAGTGAAGAGGTGGCACTATTTGGGGGCGCAGCAAAAAGGCACTCTGATGGGGGCACAGTGATGGCTGCTGGGAGGAAAGTGGCTCTGTGGAGGGAAATGAACTTGATGGGGGAACAGTGAAGGGGTGGTACTATATGAGGGTGCAGCAAAAAGGGGGCAAAGTGAGGGCTGCAGGGAGGAAAGTGGCACTATGGGGGGACATGAAATTGATGGGGGAACAGTAAAGGGGTGGCCGGTGGCACTATTTGGGGGCGTAGCAAAAAGGGTGCACTCTAATAGGGACTGCTGGGAGGAAAGTGGCATTATGGAGGGGCATAAAATTGATGGGAGTACAGTGAAGGGGTGGCAGGTGGCACATCAAAAAGGGGGCACTCTGATGGCGACACAATGAGGGCAATTGATGGTGGATGGTGGCAGTATGTGTGGCCACAAAATTGATTGGGGCACAGTGAGGGCTGCAGGGTGGAAGGTGTCACTATATGGTGGCAGAATAGGATGGGGTTACAGTGTGGGAATCGCAATGGGGCCTATTGGGGCCACAATAAATCTTTTGGTGGAACAGTGAAGGCTTTGATACAGTATAATGATGTGAAAACTATCGTGAAGGGGGCATAGTGAGGGCCAAACTATTGTGAAAGGGGCACAACTGAAGTGTAAAAAACAACTATCAATTGGCCAAGTATCTGCCTCTGATATTAAGAAAAACTAATATGTATATTAATTTTAATATTTTAGAAATCCAAAATAAACAAATAAATAAATTTGAAAGTAAGTAAAACTTTTTTGGTCTGCTTTTGTTTCGTAAAGTTCACCGATTAAGATTATTTTCTTTTTATAGACATGTCCTCTTCAAGGCCAGCTGGGAGCCCTCCTCCTTGCCAACGTCAGACATATTGTATGTGCTGTTACTTTATAAAACCCCACAGAAAGATTTTATTATTGGTATTATAAACTATTTAATTTTTTCTCACAGTCATCATCAGAAGAGGAAGTCCTACCCAGCCATCCAGCTCCTAAAAGCCAGGAAAATGTGCCAAGAGGGGGTGGGGCTAATCCCAAACCCCAGAAGCAAATGGTAGGTGTTCGTCTATTAATTATTTTTCTATATTTGTTGTGTTTTATCTTTAAAATCTAATTTTTATTTTATTTTACAGCCATTTGATCCCGTAGCCTCACCTAGAGGTCCTCCTAAAGAAGGCGGGGACCTTGCGGTGGTCGGGTTCGTGTTCGTTTTTGAATTAAAATCCAGTAATTATTGAGTATTTTAATATATACAGTATATATGTTAGGGTTCCAGTGTCTCCACCAGGCAGGATGAGGAGGAAGCTGCCTTGTACATTGACAATGACCGCCTCATTCAACTGGTGGAGACATGCCCAGCGTTGTGGGACCACACTGACACGCAGACAACAATGCGACCCGACTCCTCTGGCATGAGATATGTGAGACTATTGTTCTGAATTGGGAGATTCTCAGAGAGAGGCAACAGGATTGGTGCCGTAAGTATTGAGTATTATATTTGTGTAATGCATACACATAGTTGAATGACTCAAAACTGGTTTGCTCTACAGTTGATGTGGATCACTGCTACTACTAGTTTCACACAAAATGTTAATTTCTTTGTCACATTGGCTATAACAATTCAACAGTAAACCATTTTTGATTCATGGAAACCTTTGAGTACAAAGATTAACCTTGTATTTTCAGTTTTGCTTTTCAGGGGTTCAGATAATGGTTTGGTGGCGGTCCAACAGGGACCAATACAAGAAGGACTATAATGATGAACTGTGGGCTCTAAGTCAGGCATGCTCAACCTGCGGCCTTCCAGCTGTTGCAAAACTACAACTCCCAGCATGCCCGAACAGCCTAGAGCTATCAGCCTACAGCAGGGCATTGTGGGAGTTGTAGTTTTATAACAGCTGGAGGGCCAGAGGTTGAGCATGCCTGCTCTAAGTGGTTCAGGCACAACCTCAAGGCGGGAATATCAATACCATGCTGCCTTGGGGTTCCTGAGGAGAACCTTACAGCTGCCAAGGTAAGAGATTCTGTATATTGTGATTTATTTAGTATTTCGCAATCCAATCTATGTGTCTGGCCCAGACAATCATTTGGCACTCTGTCTTGGACATCCACATAGTGTTATAGTTGTGAGGTTAGAAAAATAGCCCTCCATAAATTTTAACTGTCCATCATGCTGCTCAGACACACTTATAATGTATCTTAATGTCCCCCGTAGAGACCACCAAATTTGCCTACACCAATTAGGTATCCCAGGAAGTCCCACTACTAGAGATGAGTGAATCAAAGCTGACGAAGTGGAATTTGTTTAGAATTTCAGGAACAATTCTATTCGCAACGATTGAGAATTTCCTCGCGCTTCGTGCTAACGAATCATAATTTTTCCTAACATGGTGGCTACAATGGCAGCTAAAATGGCAGCTACACGTGTGAGGACATGGGGCAAGGAACTCTGGGAAGGCAGGATGACCCATAATGCCATGCATGCAGCAAATCAGCAGCCAGTCAGCCCGGTGATGTCACAGCCCTATAAATACGGCAGCCATCTTAGATTCAGACATTCAGTATCGTACTTTGTTCATGGACAGACGTGTATGCAGGCGCTAGAGAGAGTAAAAGAAAAACTAATTGTTAAAAAAAAAAGGAAAGAAGCGAGTTAGGGGAAAGGATAGTGAGAGGAATCATTTCACAGGCAGGGAGAGACGTGCAGATGCTAGGGAGAGTTATAGGAAAATCCTTCCTCATTGTGAAAAAAAGCGATTTACAAGTGCAGGGAAACATTATTTGGGGATCCAGATAGTCTCATAATACAGCTCTGTCATTCCAGCAATTAATTATTGGGGTGCAAGTGCTATGTTAAAAAGCCTTTTGTGGCTTTTATCTGAGGAAAAAGATAAATATCTACGCAGGTTACTTTTGCTGTTTCACATTTGGGGTTATTTGCGCTGAAAGCGTTTATTGTCATATTTCACTACAATACGAGAAAAATAGATGCAGTTCACATTTGGTGTTATTTGCACTGAAAGCGTTTATTGTCATATATTTCTAGAGAAAAATATTCGCAGTTCACTTTTTCTGTTATTTACTTAGAAATCGTTTAGTAGCCTACGAGAAATATATATGCAGTTTACTTTTATTCTTATTTACGCTGAAATCATTTTGTTGCCAATTTTAAATCCTTTTGTTGCCTATCTCAAATATGTATTTGGCGCTTTTAGGGTTGTTTTAATTTGTTTTTAATTTATTTAGTTCAGCTAAAAGTATGTCAGACAGAGAAGTGCCAGGCCCTGCACAGGGGAGTGTCAGAGGCGTAAATGATTCTGGCGCAGGAACAGGGCACAGCAGAGTAAAGGGGCGTGGCAGCAGGGGTTTCTTCCAGAGGACTCAGGTCCACATGTCAGCTAGCATTCGTGTCTTAACCAGCAACCCAGCGGTTCTTGATTGGTTCACTCGATCTTCTACTTCGTTGCCTGGAGCAGGACCTGAACCAGCAGGTGGTGGCATACTTTGACAGCACTCTGCCAGCCATCATAGAAGATCCGCTGGACTACTTAGCAGCCAAACTAGATTCGTGGCCACAACTGGTCGAGTTTGCCCTGGAAAAGCTGTCCTGCCTGGCCAGTAGTGTGGCATCAGAGCAGGTGTTTAGTGCGGCGGGGGCCATAGTTAGCCCAAGAAGAACTCGCCTGTCTACCCAACATGTGGAGAAACATACTTTTGTCAAGATAAATCAGGCGTGGATCAGCCAGGATTTCCATCCACCAATGCCTAATGCATCAGATTAGCAGGAGGAGGAGAGGGGGACGAGAGGGTCTCAAAAAGAGTGCTAGTCACAATAATACCCCCCCCCCCCCCCAAAAAAAAAAGAAAACTCTTAAGGAAGTATTGAGCATAACGGCCAGGCGCCAACGGGGAGGGAAAAAATAAAAAGGGGGAGGAGGAAATCAATAAGAAATGAGAGATGTATATATCTCTTTTGAAAAAGGAGAGGATGTCAATAGTGTTTAAATATTCATCAAAGTAGGAGCATATAGTAAATAGTAGAAAAAAAGGCCTAACCACCAAGGCGCCAGTCCCCAGACTAGATTTAGATCAGATGGTTAATACAACTGACTTAAAAACTGAGATTATTTGGTAATAAATAGCCACTAATATCAAGATAAAATAAAAACATGGCCAATATTCAGTGCCCCAAAGTGCAGTAAGATGCCATTGTGCATAAAAAGCATTAAAAGATATGCAAAAATATCAATGATAAGAGATAATCAGAGGTGTACAGAACAGTACAAATTACTCACTTCACAAGGGGAGGTAGTCCCTGGGATAAAGCTGAAGACACCCATAGGCTACACTCCCCTGCCAGGATCGCTCGTAGAATCACAGGAATAACTGCAGCCCCCACGGACAGTACTTCTGGAAAATTCCCTTTATTACAATCAAGGCTCAACACATTCCAAGGGTTTACACAAGTACCCCCTTCCTCAGGAGCAATAAATGTACACACAAAGATATAAGACATACATAGCAGACTGACTGAGTTTAAAACCTTAATGTAATCATCCCATTTGAAAAAAGCTCATGGTGGGGAGGGACCACAAGGTGATGTCACTTCCTGGTAGGGAGAGACCACAAGGTGATGTCACTTCCTGTTCAGGGGTGCTTATGGGAGGTTCTTGGACATAAAGACGGGATAACAGACTTAGGCTACATTCACACGACCGTATGTATTTGCGGATCCGCAAAAAACGGATCCGCATGTCCGCAAAATACTGAAGAGTGTCTTCCGTATGTCTTCCGCAAAAAACGGTCCGCAAAAAACGGATGAAAAAAAAAAAAAGGTGGAGAGAATAATATATTCATAGTTGTCAAGGAAACATATGTACAAAAGTCACATGCTCATAAAATCAGGCGCCATTTTATGTGCTTTTCTAGTCGGATAGAGCTTAGTGGGTATCTTGTGCCTTGCTGGTATTTGATTCTACTGTTTTCTGTGCGACAACCATGGCAAATTACATTGAACGTGAACTGCTTCTACGCTGGCTCCTTTCTCGGCGCTTTGGAAGTCGATCGCAAATGGTGGAAGAAGAACCAAGAAGGAGACGGAGGCAATGGGTGCATCCTATTGTTTCACAAAGACTCCGGAAGGGACACTTCCATACGTTGTATGCAGACCTGCGGCAGGATCCTACGAAATTTAACAACTTCTGTCGAATGTCTGTGCAATCATTTGATCGCCTGCTTGAATCACTTCGTCCGCATCTAACCTTTCGTGATACGAATATGAGGCGCTGCATTGGACCTGAGGAAAGGCTGATTGTCACATTGAGGTAAATCTAAAGTATTTTGTATAGTTTTATAGCATAGCTATATGATCCATAGAGGAGCGCCCTGTCTGCTGCACGGATAGTAAATAGCTTTTCCCCCGACTCCCCGCATATTTTCCATTGCAGCTAGGACTTTATTAGCGTCCTGGCTGCCATGGTAACCGAAAAGCATGTTGAAGGCTCATCAGTCCTCAATATGCTTTCAGTTGTCTTGTGTTATGATGGATAGCAGACTATAAGATGTTATTTTTTTAATGACATAGTATTTTACATTAATTTTTTTTTTGGTCTACTTTATATCTTACAGATTCCTGGCAACTGGAAACTCCTTTGCTTCGCTGCACTACGAGTTCCTGCTGGGAGTCTCTACTATATCTGGGATAGTCAGCCAAACTTGTAAAATCATATGGCTACATCTTAAAGATGCGGTGATGCCCACCCCCAAGGCGATAGATTGGCTACGTATCGCCGAGGGTTTTCAAAATTCTGCGCAGTTTCCAAACTGCATTGGGGCACTTGATGGCAAACACATACGTGTTAAGAAGCCTGCTCATTCAGGGTCCCGGTACTTTAATTACAAGCAGTACTTTTCTGTGGTGCTGTTAGCCTTGGCTGACAGTAACTACAGGTTTGTAATTGTCGATATCGGGGCCTATGGAAGTACATCAGACTCCCGCATCTTATGTGCCTCCAGAATGGGTGAGCGACTTCGCGCCAATCAGTTAGCCCTACCAGAGCCCAGAACACTACCCGGATCAGCAGGTCCCCGGTTCCATTTGTAATCGTTGCTGATGAAGGGTTTGCATTATCACCCAATTTAATGCGGCCCTTCCCCAGACGCGATTTAGACACCCGAAGCGCATATTCAACTACCGACTGACACGTGCTCGTCGGTTTGTTGAGTGCGCTTTTGGTATACTTTCTGCTAAGTGGAGAGTTTTTATGTCGTCAATGCAAATGGATCCGGAAAATGTCACCCTGGTGATACAAGCGTGTGTCGTTTTACACAATTTCACCAGGATCCATGATGCGACTTTGGATGCAGAACTGCTTCAAAACTTGACTACCACCCCAGTCAATTTTGAACAAGTCCGACATGGAAGACCCGGAACAGCTGGACTAGCTGTCCGGGAACGCTATGCGGACTACTTCTGCAGTCCAGAGGGAGCATTGCCGTGGCAGATGGATGCCATCCGTGGTGGTCGTTAAATTTTATCTGGTCTCTGGGTTTAAATTTAATAAATTACATTATTTTTTTAGTTAGTTAGTTCCCTCTTTATTTTTAGTGATAGTTTAGGGACCCGCGAGATAATGTGGACCCTTGACGTGGGCTTACGGGCTGGGGTATTTTTAAAAAAATGTACAACTATAATGTTAAAAATTTTTCATGGCCTACATTTTTTATTTTTAATATACAAATTTAGACCATGAAATTTTTTACTATTGAACATTTTCAAAATTTAAAAAATACCCTCTAATATCACATTAAACTTATCCCATTTTTTTAATAATTTAATTTTAAAAATTTGTTTAGAAAATTTGAATTATTGTTTTTATTCATTCATGAGCGCTCCAGGAGCCGCATGGTCGGTAAGTATATTTTTTCACCACTTCCCACTACACTTAATTACCTTGGCAACCGAGATAATAAAGACAGAGACAAAATTTTTGATTTAGAAAAACTTTTATAAAACCGTAACCAAAAAAATATAAAAATTCACAAATCAAATAGTTCACGGGTGTATGGACCGCTTCCCTGTAATCCATGGGTGCAGATCCAGAACTGCTTGCCATTGTTCGGGCAGGCATTGGATTCTGGGACATACTTTGGGTAGATGGTATGTCTGATTGCGACCGCATATGTGCCTGTCTTAATTTTTCAGCGTCTATATATTGAATCAAGTCCAGAGGCATATTTGGACCCTCAAAGATGTACATGATGGAGGACATCACGTTGAGCACCATCATATGACGGTCTTGTTGAACTCTAGATAACCCTGTTGCCAGGGAATGAAGCATTTTTTCCTCAGCAGTTTCAGTTTTGGATTTATTCAAATATTCAAAAACTTGCTGATCGATTAGATCTCGCCTGGCCGTCTCAGATGGAGTAGGTTGAGTACTACTTCCTCCCCTCCTTCTTTTTTGTCGATGTGTTGGTGGTGGAGGCGTAGTCTCAAAATGACTTGCCTCCTCGGGTCTTTCATGGACTTCGACTTCTACAGCTGGTGTAGAACATGATGGTGGAGGTGTATGCTCCTCTATATCGATAGAGGATTCATCATCACCCTCAAGATTGTCCACAGTTCTGAAAAATGAATAAAATTATTTAAAAAAAAAATGTTGATTATTTTAATGTGTTATTTGTCACTAGTTATGTTCTTTGCATGATCTAACAGGTTCTTTTACAAATGTCAAAAGGCTACTTTCACATTTGCCATGTGAGGATCTGGCGGTCATGTCAGTCGCCAGACATGACCACCGGATCCATCAAAACGCCAAAACAACGCTTAGCTTTAATACGGATCTGGATTAATGCTCTTCAATGGGCATTAATTCCGTATCCGTCCTTCCGTCTTCACGTCAATTTTTTTGGGCCGGAACAAAATCTGCAGCATGCTGCGGATTTTGCACCATCCAAAAAACGTGCAATGACGGAACGGAGGACATCCTGATGCATCCTGAACGGATTTCTATCCATTCAGAATGCATTGTGATAATCCTGATCAGTTGTCTTCCGTCCTAGAGCTCCGAGGACGGAACTCTAGGACGTAAGACAAAAACGCTAGTGTGAAAGAGGTCTAAAGCTAAACGTCGTTTCAGCGCATTGCCGGTTACGGTGTTTAGATTTTTACAATGGTACCCATGGCAGCCACGACGCTTAAGGTCCTGTCTGCCATGGAAATACGAGTGGGGATCGTGGAGTGAGTAATTACCCTTCCGTGCGGGCAGCCGGGGCGCTCATCTGTGATGTCAGAGCCTGTCTGCCTTGCTGATCACGTGATCCAGGCGACGCATAGAGGCTCTGACATCACAGATGAGCTCCGCGGATGCGCGGAAGGTAAGTACTCGCTCCACGATCCCAACTAGGGCACCAGATCCTCAAAAGGCAAATGTGGCCTACAGACACTTTCAAAATGGCGCATTTTCATTGCGGGTACAATGTGTAATGTGTGAAATTAATGAAATTATGCACTACTATATTAAATTGAAAAAAAAATTAACTTACGGTCGCAGGTCCATTATAGGTAAAAGGAATTGCAAATCCTTTGTATACAGGTAGGGTTTTTTCTTTGGCTTCCCATCACCACTATGTCCTTTGCTGGCATTAAACTCTCGTCTAAATTGGTCTCGACAAGAATTTCATTTCGTTTTTATTTTTTTCACAGCGAAAATATAATTTTTTAGTAGATATCGTTATGTAAAAAAAATTGTAGTGTTGTCTTTTTTTACGTTTTTTTGTACATATACAGTTATATAGTTATGGCAAAAATGCAGCATGATGATGATTTCAACCAGGCCTGTGGGATCCACTCAGCCACAAGTGAGAATGTACCCTATTTTGATTTTAGTACAAGGGCCTTGCTTTGTGACACAGGAAAACTTTGCATTTAATATTTAATATAGTGCAGTGTTTTCCAACCAGTGTTCTTCCAGCTGTTCCAGCAAAACTACAACTCCCATCATGCCGGGACAACCTTTGGCTGTGCAGGCATGCTGGGAGTTGTAGTTTTGCAACAGCTGGAGGCACACTGGTTGGAATACACTGATATAGTGCACTGATGCATACTCTTATAAAATGCATGGCAGGATCATATAAAATACATATCTTTGCTATGTCGCTTTGCAAGTAAGAACATTTCACAATGACATCAACAAGTCAGTCATACAGCATGTTTTTTTTTCTACAGGGTGAGTGTTCCATCCTTGCAGACGAGATGTCTGCAGTAGGAAAGTACAAGGGCCTTGCAAAGTGACACAGGAAAACTTTGCATTTAATATTTAATACTGTGCACTGATGCATACTCTTATAAAATGCATGGCAGGATTATATAAAATACATATCTTTGCTATGTCGCTTTGCAAGTAAGAACAACTCACAATGACATCAACAAGTCAGTCATACAGCATGTTTTTTTTTTCTACAGGGTGAGTGTTCCATCCTTGCAGACGAGATGTCTGCAGTAGGAAAGTACAAGGGCCTTGCAAAGTGACACAGGAAAACTTTGCATTTAATATACTGTGCAATGGTGCATTTAATATAATATGATAAAATGCATGGCAGGATTTTATTAAAGTATGTCACTTTGCTAGCCCCATAATACTTTCTAGTGGAGAAAAACAACACCCTGGAGAATGCAATCATGGATGCTACAGGACTTGATTATAACTACACATATTAGACTATATAAACTATAATTTATAAGATAAAAATTCAGTTTACTTACCCAGTCCGATACGTTTGTCAGACTTGTATCTGGCCCATTCTTGGGGCAGCAGCTCCTGCGCTATTTCTTCCCATGCCCGATCCTTTCGGACACGGTCATGGTAATCGTTTTGCCTTGAATCCCAAATTACTGGGCGTTCTTGCACTAGGACAATCAGTTTGGTGACATCAATGCGAGACATTTTCAGGTGCCTGAAGTTGTTGTGCCAAACTCATCAGCAGATATGATTATAGCCACAACCCCTGAGGGCAGAGCCTACATTTAAATATTTAAATAAAAAACGGAAACGGATCCAGCAAATTGCGGATGACATACGGAAACCTTTCCGTATGTCATCCGCAATTTGCGGATCCATTCACTTCTATGGGGCTGCGGAACGATTTCTGCGGACAATGATAGGACAAGCTTCATATTTTTGCGGAGGATAAATGCGGAACCACGGATGCGGACAACATACGGAAAGTTGTCCGCATATTTTTTTTACCCATAGGAATGAATGGGTCCGCATTTATTCCGCAAAAAACGGAAACGGATGCGGATCGGATGCGGAAGGAAAAATACGGTCGTGTGAATGTAGCCTAAAAGTGAATATAAATAAATAAATATAAGTAAATAACTGGAGGCAACTTGTCTCATCTGGAGACAGGTATAGTGTGTGCACTATTGTAAAAATCGCTGCTATTCATCGGATCGGACCACTTCAGGTCTGTAGACTGTAGAGCGCATCTGTGGAACGTTTTTGGCACGTGACTTCCGGTTTACGGTCCGATCCAATGACAAGCGGCGATTTGTTAGATTTTTACAATAGGGCACCATATCCACACTTTGTGGTATCATGCTGCTTATGTTGCTGCCATCTACACACTATGTCACCTTGCCACTCTGTGGCCTCCTGATGCTGCCATCTCCACACTATGTCACCTTGCCACTCTGTGGCCTAATCATACTGCTGCTGTCACGTCCACACTTTGTCATTGTGAGACTCTGTGGCCTCTCTATGCTGGCGCCACCTCCAGACCCTGTCATTGTGCCACCTGGTGGTCTCCTCATGCTGCTTCCACCTCACCACTTCATAGGGCCACTTTGTGGACTTCTCATGCTGTTACCACTCTCCCCATTCTATGACGGGGTCGCTATTATCCTTGTTTGGGCTTCTTGAAATCACCATTTATTTGACCTTTCTTCTGAATGGTCAGAAGGAGGAAAAATGAGACACACAATGGATCCTATCTGTGTAGCAGCTGTAAGGCATGTTTGGTCCCATCAGAATTGGCTTACGATCTGGTAGCCAAAAGCAGGAGTGGGTACATAACACAGAAGACATGCAAATATTACCTTCACGTGTCATCTCTGTTTTAGATCCACTCCTGTTTTTTTTGGCATTACCAATACTGATGGATTACTAAGCAAATGCTGACCGAGTCAAGGCGTGTGCTCCCCAGACAGAATCCGTTTTTTGTGGGTTATTGTTCTGACAGATCAGAGGAATGGCAAATTAATCAGTGACATTAAAAAAAAAAACTTACTGCTGACACCCTCTCCACTCTGTCGGAGGGCTCTAAGCGTTTAATAGAACAGGTTCTATAGACATCTATGTTGAATCGGCTGACAATGGTGTAAAAGGAGTGCGCTTTTTCTTGACACTAACATGGACCTGTAAGGCTGAGTACACACATGAGTTATTTAGTCAGTTTTGGCAAATTTAAGTATACTTTCTTATAATTTTAATCAAGTTTTGGTTCAATTTTATATTAAAAATGTAATGAATTTACTAATAAACATTACATGTTGCCTAAGACAGGAAAGAATAGGCCAGTCTTCTGTTTATTCAATGATGTGGTGTTGGAGAAAGCATGCAATGAAAACAATTCCTCTCCACCTGGAGACGAATCCTGTCAAGATTGCTGCAAGTGCGGTATTGGCTGCTCATTGACCAAGATACTTCTGGGGGCAACATGCCTGGCATGAACAGGCCTCCAGTAGCTACAGACAATGAAAAGACAAAGCTTAACCCCTTAAGGACCGGGGGTTTTGGGATTTTTGCGTTTTTGTTTTGCGCTCCCTGCCTTCCAAAAGCCATAACATTTTTATATTTCCGCTCACATAGCCATATGACAGCTTGTTTTTTGCGGGACAAGTTGTACTTTTTAAGGCTACCATTTATTTTTGCATGTGATCTAGTGGGAAACGGGAAAAAAATTCCAAATGGGGTGAAATTGCAAAAAAAAAAGAAATTTCACCACAGTTTTACGGGTTTTTAAATTACAACGTTCGATTTGCGATAAAACTGACTGGTTAATTTTATTCTTCAGGTCAGTACGAATCCGGCAATACCTAATATGTATAGTTTTTCTTGCGTTTTGATAGTGAAAAAAAAATTAAAAGTGGGAATTTTTTTTATTTTTTTGTCGCCATGTTTTGACCCCTATAACTTTTTTGTAATTATGCGTACGGAGCAGTGTAGGGGCTCATTTTTTGCAGGGCAATCTGAACTTTTAATTGATACCATTATGGGGTGCGTATGATGTTTTGATCACTTTTTATTCATTTTTTTAGGAAATGAAGCGTCCAAAAATGGCGAATTAGCCATTTGGACGCTTTTTCCGTTTTTATGTTTACCGTATGGTAAATATTTTTAATATTATTATAGTATGGGCGTTTCGCACATTGCGACACCCATTATGTGTAATTTTTAATTTATTTTATTTTCATTTTGGGGAAAGGGGGTGATTTGAATTTTTATATTTTTTTTTATTTTTTTATTTTTTAAACTTTTTTTATTTTTTTACCACTTTCTTATAGTTCCCACAGGGAACTATAAGATGCAATCATCAGATTGCTATTCTCATATATTCCAATGCAATAGCATTGGAATATATGAGAAAATCGCATATTTCCTATGGAGCCTATTACAGTCATAGGCTCCATAGGAATACTATGTAGTAACCTAGGTTTCATTCACAGAAACCTAGGCTACTACATGCATGCTCGGCTCCCCTTGTGGCCATCAGGGAGCCGGGCACAAACCAAAGTGAAACTTTCGGTTTTTGCTGATCAGATGCCGTGGTCAGGATTGACCACGGCATCTGAGGGTTAAATGTCCGCGATCGGCATCGCTGCCGGTCACGGACATGAGCTGCGGGTGTCAGCTTGATGAATCAAGCGTTTACCCGCAGCTCATGCGCCCGCTCCGTGTGGGAGCGGGCGCCATCTTTAAAGTGCGGACGAAGGGCGTACATGTACGCCCTTCGTCCTTAAGAGGTTAAAGATTGCTTGTAGCCTGGAAGAGTCACAAAGTTAATCAATATTCAAACCATAACTGCCAGGCCGGTCTCTTCGTCAGGAAAACATCACGGGTTCCCAGTCATCAGGGAAATGAAAAGGAGGGCATCCTTACTATATATAATTAATTTAATAATAAAATATTTAATACATTTAGTAATAAAATATCCTTTTTGCCTACTACAGGAGAAAATCGGCTAGTCTGTTTATTCAACAACGTGGTATTGCGATGGAGAAAGCATGCCACGAAAAAAATTCCTCTCCACCTGGAGACGAATTCTGTCAAGATTCATGCAAGTGCGGAATTGGCTGCTCATCGACCAAGTTACTTCTGGGGGAACCTGCCTGGCATGAACAGGCCTCCAGTAGCTACAGACAATGAGAAGACAAAGCTTCAAGATTGCTTGGAGCCTGGAAGAGCTGCAAAGTTAATCAAGATTCAAACCAACCAGGTTCCTCCGGTCTCTTCGTCCAGTGAAAACATCACAGGTTCCCAGTCATCATGGACATGAAAAGGAGGGCATCCTGTGGTGCACAGAGATGGAAAGGGTCTTCGGATCCCCCCTGCACTATACGGACGTCTCAGAAATGAACTGCTGCTCCCGACAGCTGCTCCTTGGAAGGTCATCGAGCGTCTCGGTCATCCGGCATCTATTCGACCCGTTAAAGGATTATTTTGAAAGTGTAAATTTGTTGTTGTGGGAGGGGCTGTTGTAGGAGTGTGTGTATATATAGCAACATAGTATTGGCTTGCCAAATTATAGCTTGCATCATTCTCAAAGTGCAGCATTTCTAAGTGCACTAGAGATATTCAGGAGATACTCAGGAGGTAATCTGGAGGTGAGTACAATCTAATAAGTAGGATTTGTTTAAAATATTTTCTTGCCTTAAAATGGCAGACCTGATTCAGTGCAGGAATTGTTGTGCTTTTATTTCATGTTTCACTCTTCACAGGTTTGGATGCTGTCTGATCTGCAGACAGTTCTCCATAATGCAGCAGTAAATTGCATTTTTGAAATCTGAGATTTGTAAATTAACTGTTAGACAGGCTTGGCATGTTGCAATGCCACTGCCACAAAGGCCCCCCAGAAATTGGTAACTGTAGGTTCTGGTAGACTTAGAGCTGTTGATAGATGACATGTCCCACAGTCTGTGGCTCTCTGTAATTCATTTGCAGCACTTTCAGAATGCAAGAGCAACATGGAGGATGGCTCAGGCATAGTGGGTGAGGAACAATCCTCTCATATGCCCAAGGTATGCAAGACTACAGACAAAGACAAAAAGGATATAGTGAGTACTAATAGTAAGCAACTATTGGTGGGTGATTCTATCATAAGAGGTGTGAAGTTTGAAGAAAAGGGTTTTGTGAGATGTCTCTCTGGTGCTACTGCTAGCAGGGACAGACGACGTATCCTTAACATTATTAAGCAAGCAAAGAAGGAAAAGGAGGTGGATGTTATTGTCCATATTGGGACAAATGATCTGGCTTGCAATGAAGTTTCAAAGGTGAAGGAAGCTTTTCACACACTTGGTAATGATATACATGAGATTGCATCGACTGTCTCATTCTCTGCAGTTCTGCCTGTGCATAACCGTCAGCATGACAAGCAGTTGCATATTAAGGAATTCAATGTATGGCTTGGTGAATGGTGTTTGAACCAGGGATTTGGCTTTGTGTCTCATGTTGGCTCTAGCTGGAATGGAAAAGAACTGTACAAGAAAGATGGTTTGCATCTTTCTCTCAAGGGAACGAATGCCATCAGAGAACAGTTCAACGTTTTTGCAAAGGAGCATTTAAACTAGGAAAGGGGGGCACAAAAGAGATAATCCATCAGTCCGTCTGCCCCCCCGAAAAAACGATGCCAGGAGCTGATAGGATAAGAAATGACAAGCTGAGAGTCTTGTCTACAAATGCTCGTAGTTTAGGGAATAAGATCAACGAACTTAAGTTTGTAAAGGCATCTAAGAATATAGATTTAGTGGCTGTTACTGAGACATGGTTCAATGAGAGTAATGACTGGGATATAACAATACCTGGGTTCTCTCTATACAGGAAAGACAGAGAAGGCAAGAAAGGGGGTGGAGTGGCCCTATATGTGAAAGATAGCATAAAATCTAATCTAATACAAGTCAGAGAAACCAATTTAGAATCAGTTTGGGTTACGTTGCAGCTTGGTAATCATAAGGTAACTCGTGTAGGTGTCATATACAGACCACCTAGCCAAGTCAAAGAATTAGATGATCTACTAGTTGAGGAAATGGCTAAAATGACATTGAAAGGTGAAGTTGTCATTATGGGAGACTTTAATCTTCCTGATATAAACTGCAGAGATCAAAATAGCTAGTTCTGCCAGGAGTACAGACATTCTAAATTTCCTACTGGGATTATCTCTACAGAAAGTAGTTGAGGAGCCAACCCGGAAGGAGGCCATTTTAGATTTGGTAGTCACAAATGGCAATTTGGTATCTGTTATTACTGTAGGGGAAAGCTTAGAATCTAGTGATCGCCAGGCAGTGTGGTTTACTATAAGTACAGTGACTGAATCGCTCCACACAAAAAAACAAAAGTTTTAGATTTTCGGAAAACAGACTTTTCTAAAATGAGATCAGTGGTATACGATTCGCTATTAGACTGGAACAATTTCAATGGAGTCCAAGAGAAATGGGACTACTTAAAAGTGGCACTATTGAAGGCCAGAAACAGAGGGAAACAAAAACAGAGTGTTAAACACTATAGGTCTCCTGGATACGGAAGCCTTAGGTTAACTTTAGCAGGGCGCCAATAGGATTTGGACAGGGTGCAAAAGTATTGAAGATGAAATGAAAGTATGTAAGACAGGCTGCCAGTGGTTACACCTTCCCTGTAATGAGGTCGGGTGGGTATAGGTAGCAAGGAAAAAGAGGCAGAGTACACGGTATTAAGAAAAATCGGAACATCATTGGTGCAAATTAGAATAATAAAAGCAGGTTTAACTCACTTCACCCAGGAGGGTAATGTAGGATAAACTCAATACACCTACATTAACACCTCCTGCGCCTGGGTCGCCTCTAGGAATATCAGAAAGGACGGCAAACACTGATGTCTTCTAGAACCTTTCCTTTATTAAAATCGCCAGGGTGTGGGGAGGAGGATCTCAACGCGTTTCGGGGTCATACAACAAGACCCCTTCATCAGGAGCATAATGAAGAAACTGTCAGCAGGTGAATTTAAACACAAAAAAGCACCAAAAAACACCGGAGGGTGTCACTTCCGGTCCCAGTGACGTCACTTCCGGTGATCGATGTATATATCTTATTAAACTTATCAAAATACAGGTAAACATAAATGTATAGATTTAAAGTTGTGTCAGAGAGGGGTATTGGAGCAAGAAAATATGAATAAGTAAGCCAGAGATGGGTAGGTGTGTATGGTGATGTGCTACCGGGTGCGCTCCAGCTTGGAACGCTCCAGCTTGGAACGCACCGGAAGTGACGCGAGGGCTTCCGGTTTGCGTTCCAGCTTGGAGCGCATCCTGCAGTCAAGGAGGCCAATCAATCCACTGATGCACTCTGGCGATGCGTTCCAGCGTGGAACGCATCGGGAGCTGTGAGTGCGTATCTTCAAAGACAAAATTAAACAGGGACATAATTTAGAGAGATATAAATAGGATGGGTAATAATGATTTAAAAAATATGTATAGTAAAGAGGATCGGAATAATCTGGGTCTAATCAGTATAAATGAAATGAAGGAAAAAAGTGTAAAATAGTCATATGGAAATATAAATACTTAAATATATATATATATATATATATATATATTATATATATATATATATATATATATATATATATACACACAAAAATATGTAAAAATATGGATGGTTGATAAATATGTCATGTTCTTAATCAAAGAAAGATACTGGAATGGGAATGAGAGTAAAAGCGGGAGGGGGAAAGGAGTATGTATATATAATACATGTAGAGAGTAAAAATGCTCATAGGGATATTAAATGGTTAAGAGGACATCCATTTGGTGGAAAACATTTAACTAAACTCGAAACTGAGTTTGATGGGATATTAACAGTACTCATAGCCAGTATTAGATATTAACCTATGAGCACGGGCTGATACAGCATGGATCTAAATATAAGACCATGCCTAAAGATATATACGAAATACATAAAAATACATACGAAATACATAATTCAATGAGTTCAATATTAAAAATGTACATATTAAAAAATATATATGTATATATTATATATATATTAAGATATCAAAATGAACACTATAAAAAAAAAATAATAATTTAAGTTGCGATAAAAAGAAAACAACCTGCGTAAAAAAATATATAGAAATTAGTTTTAACAGTGGGTTAGTAGTTGGAGTATTCAAGGCAGTCGTTTAGCCCAAAGGGTGCTAACGTATTGAGAGTAAAAATCCAGAACATCTCTTTTTGGCATAATTCTTGGTATGTAGAAGAAACCATTTCGATTGGAGTGACTTTAAGATCTTCAGTTAAGCCGTTATGGTGTTCTGAAAAATGGCGTGATACGCTATGTGTAGGGATTTTCCTATTAATATTAGAGCGATGTTCACACATCCGATCTCTAAGCGTTTGGGTTGTCCTGCCGACATATTTGAGGCCGCAGCTGCAGCTTAACAGATAGATCACATTTCTAGACCCGCAATTAAGTTCTTGTTTGAAGTGCCATAGGTCAGCTCCGTTTTCTAGTTCGATAACTTTGGTGCCATGAGTTAGCATTTTGCAGCACTTGCACTTTTTAATGCCACATCTGAAGGCCCCTTTTCTAATATTGAGCACGACCACTGGCAACAATAAGAACAAGCAATATTAGAAAAGGGGCCTTCAGATGTGGCATTAAAAAGTGCAAGTGCTGCAAAATGCTAACTCATGGCACCAAAGTTATCGAACTAGAAAACGGAGCTGACCTATGGCACTTCAAACAAGAACTCAATTGCGGGTCTAGAAATGTGATCTATCTGTTAAGCTGCAGCTGCGGCCTCAAATATGTCGGCAGGACAACCCAAACGCTTAGAGATCGGATGTGTGAACATCGCTCTAATATTAATAGGAAAATCCCTACACATAGCGTATCACGCCATTTTTCAGAACACCATAACGGCTTAACTGAAGATCTTAAAGTCACTCCAATCGAAATGGTTTCTTCTACATACCAAGAATTATGCCAAAAAGAGATGTTCTGGATTTTTACTCCCAATACGTTAGCACCCTTTGGGCTAAACGAATGCCTTGAATACTCCAACTACTAACCCACTGTTAAAACTAATTTCTATATATTTTTTTACGCAGGTTTTCTTTTTATCGCAACTTAAATTTTTTTTTTTTTTTATAGTATTCATTTTGATATCTTATTAAAAAATATATATGTATATATTATATATATTATGTACATTTTTTATATTGAACTTATTGAATTATGTATTTCGTATGTATTTTTATGTATTTCGTATATATCTTTAGGCATGGTCTTATATTTAGATCCATGCTGTATCAGCCCGTGCTCATAGGTTAATATCTAATACTGGCTATGAGTACTGTTAATATCCCATCATACTCCGTTTCGAGTTTAGTTAAATGTTTTCCACCAAATGGATGTCCTCTTAACCATTTAATATCTCTATGAGCATTTTTACTCTCTACATGTATTATATATACATACTCCTTTCCCCCTCACGCTTTTACTCTCATTCCCATTCAAGTATCTTTCTTTGATTAAGAACATAACTAGAGATGAGCGAACACCTGGATGTTCGGGTTCGTGATCCGAACTCAACCCGAACTTCATCCCGAACCCGAACCCCATAGAAGTCAATGGGGACCCAGCACCCAGACAGAGGAGAGAGGTCCCACATCAAGGAATCATGCGTCATATCAACCACCAACGGAGAAGGCCACTCTCATTTATTTCGGCCCAGCATCCAGACAGAGGATACAGGTCCCACAGCAAGGAATCATGCGTCATATCAACCACCAACGGAGAAGGCCACTCTCATTTATTTCGGCCCAGCACCCAGACAGAGGATACAGGTCCCACAGCAAGGAATCATGCGTCATATCAACCACCAACGGAGAAGGCCACTCTCATTTATTTCGGACCAGCACCCAGACAGAGGAGAGAGGTCCCACAGCAAGGAATAAGGCGTCATATCAACCCCCACCGGAGAAGGCCACTCTCATTTATTTTGGACCAGCACCCAGACAGAGGAGAGAGGTCCCACATCAAGGAATCATGCGTCATATCAACCCCCACCGGAGAAGGCCACTCTCATTTATTTTGGACCAGCACCCAGACAGAGGATATAGGTCCCACAGCAAGGAATCATGCGTCATATCATCCACCACTGGAGAAGGCCACTCTCATTTATTTTGGACCAGCACCCAGACGGAGGAGAGAGGTTTCACAGCAGAGAATCAGGCATTTAGATCACCCACCACAGGAGTAGGCCACCATTTAATGGGACCCCGGCAAGCCATGTCAGATGGCACAAACATCAGCTTCACATCACCCAGCACAAGAGAAGGCCACTTTGAGAGACTTTGACCCCTGCACCCAGACGGAGGAGAGAGGTTCTCACAGCAGAGAATCAGGCATTTAGATCACCCACCACAGGAGTAGGCCACTTCAGTGACTTAGGCTAGCACCGACACAGAGCAGACCATGTCAGATGGCACAAACATCAGCTTCACATCACCCAGCACAAGAGAAGGCCACTTTGAGAGACTTTGACCACTTGCACCCAGGCGGAGGAGAGGGGTTTTCACAGCAGAGAATCAGGCATTTAGATCACCCACCACAGGAGTAGGCCACCATTTAATGGGACCCCGGCAACCATGTCAGATGGCACAAACATCAGCTTCACATCACCCAGCACAAGAGAAGGCCACTTTGAGAGACTTTGACCCCTGCACCCAGACGGAGGAGAGAGGTTCTCACAGCAGAGATTCAGGCATTTATATCAGCCAGCACAGGAGAAGGCCACTTTCAGTGACTTAGGCCTTAGCACCGACACAGAGGAGACAGGTCAGATAGCACAAGCATCAGTTTCACATCAACCACCACAGGAGAAGGGCCACTTTGAGAGACTTTGACCCCTGCACCCAGAAAGAGGAGAGAGGTCCCACAGCAGAGATTCAGGCATTTATATCAGCCAGCACAGGAGAAGGCCGCTTTCAGTGACTTAGGCCTTAGCACCGACACAGAGGAGACAGGTCAGATAGCACAAGCATCAGTTTCACATCAACCACCACAGGAGAAGGGCACTTTTAGAGACTTTGACCCCTGCACCCAGAAAGAGGAGAGAGGTCCCACAGCAGAGATTCAGGCATTTATATCAGCCACCACAGGAGAAGGCCGCTTTCAGTGACTTTGGCCCCCTGCACCCACACAGACGGAAGATTCATTCAACTCTGGGTTGCACCCCAAGATCCTACTTAATTTCAAAAATAGATTTTTCAATGAAGAAGTGGCCAGGCCCAGGAGTACAAGACAACATGGTTTAAGGCAGTTATTAAGGACTACTCTGCACAAGGGAGGGTCAGGTCTTGTGGGATCCATGCCTGGTTAATTTGTATAAACGTCAGCTTGTCCACGTTGGCTACGGACAGGCGGCTGCGTTTGTCAGTAATGACGCCCCCTGCCGTGCTGAATACACGTTCAGATAAAACGCTGGCCGCCGGGCAGGACAGCACCTCCAAGGCATAACATGCTAATTCTGGCCACGTGGACAATTTGGAAACCCAGAAGTTGAATGGGGCCGAACCATCCGTCAGTACGTGGAGTTGTTTGCAGATGTACTGTTCAACCATGTTAGTGAAATGTTGCCTCCTGCTAACACGTTCCGTATCAGGTGGTGGGACAGTTAGCTGTGGCGTGGAGACAAAACTTTTCCACATTTCTGCCATGCTAACCCTGCCCTCAGAGGAGCTGGCCGTGACACTGCTGCGTGGGCGACCTCTAGCTCCTCCTCTGCCTTGGCCTTGGCCTTCCACCTGTTCCCCTGTGACAGTTGGGAATGCTCTCAGGAGCGCGTCTACCAGTGTGCGCTTGTACTCGCGCATCTTCCTATCACGCTCCAGTGCAGGAAGTAAAGTGGGCACATTGTCTTTGTACCGTGGATCCAGCAGGGTGGCCACCCAGTAGTCAGCACACGTTAAAATGTGGGCAACTCTGCTGTCGTTGCGCAGGCACTGCAGCATGTAATCGCTCATGGTGCCAGGCTCCCCAGAGGTAAGGACAAGCTGTCCTCTGTGGGAGGCGTATCATCATCATCCTCTGTATCCCCCAGCCACGCACCAGGGATGTGCCTGCGCTGTGCTGGGTGCCACCCGCTGTGAACCTGCTTCATCCTCATCCTCCTCCACCTCATCCTCATCCTCCTCATCCTCCAGTAGTGGTCCCTGGCTGGCCACATTTGTACCTGCCCTCTGCTGTTGCAAAAAACCTCCCTCTGAGCCACTTCTAACAGACTGGCCTGAAAGTACTAAAAACGACCCGTCATCCTCCTCCTCCTCCTCCTGGCCCTGGCCCACCTCCTCTTCCATCATCGCCCTAAGCGTTTTCTCTAGGAGACATAGAATTGGTATCGTCACGCTGATAACTGTGGCATCGCCACTGGCCATGTTGGTGGCGTACTCTAAACAGCGCAACAGGGCACACAGGTCTCGCATGGAGGCCCAATCATTGGTGGTGAAGTGGTGCTGTTCCGCAGTGCGACTGACCCGTGCGTGCTGCAGCTGAAACTCCACTATGGCCTGCTGCTGCTCGCACAGTCTCTCCAGCATGTGCAAGGTGGAGTTCCACCGGGTGGGCACGTCGCATATTAGGCGGTGAGCGGGAAGGCCGAAGTTCCGCTGTAGCGCTGACAGGAGAGCAGCGGCAGGATGTGAACGCCGGAGCGCGCACAGACGGCCCGCACTTTATGCAGCAGCTCTGACATGTCTGGGTAGTTGTGAATGAACTTTTGCACCACCAAATTCAGCACATGCGCCAGGCAAGGGATGTGCGTCAAACCGGCTAGTCCCAGAGCTGCCACGAGATTTCGCCCATTATCGCACACCACCAGGCCGGGCTTGAGGCCCACCGGCAGCAACCACTGGTCGGTCTGTTGTTCAATACCCCGCCACAACTCCTGCGCGGTGTGGGGCCTGTCCCCCAAACATATGAGTTTCAGAATGGCCTGCTGACGTTTACCCCGGGCTGTGCTGAAGTTGGTGGTGAAGGTGTGTGGCTGACTGGATGAGCTGGTGGAAGCAGAGGAGGAGGAGGAGGAAGCCGAGTAGGAGGAGGAGGCTACAGGAGGCAAAGAATGATGCCCTGTGATCCTTGGCGGCGGAAGGACGTGCGCCAAGGAACTCTCCGCCTGGGGCCCAGCCGCCACTACATTTACCCAGTGTGCAGTTAGGGAGATATAGCGTCCCTGGCCGTGCTTACTGGTCCACGTATCTGTGGTTAGGTGGACTTTGCCACAAATGGCGTTGCGCAGTGCACACTTGATTTTATCGGACACTTGCATGTGCAGGGAAGGCACGGCTGTCTTGGAGAAGTAGTGGCGGCTGGGAACCACATACTGGGGGACAGCCATGGCCATCAGCTGTTTGAAGCTGTCTGTGTCCACCAGCCGGAATGACAGCATTTCAAAGGCCAGTAGTTTAGAAATGCTGGCATTCAGGCCAAGGGCTTGAGGGTGACTAGGTGGGAATTTGCGCTTCCTCTCAAAGGTTTGAGAGATGGAGAGCTGAACGCTGCTGTGTGAAATAGTGGAGACGCTAGGTGACGGTGGCGGTGGTGGTGGTGGTGTCGGTGGCACATCCTCTGTTTGCTGCTCGGCAGGTGGCAACATTCCTCTCGAGGCGGAAGCCGAGGCAGCAGCGGTAGAGGGAGCAGGGGAGCCTGAGCGGGTTCCTTGTTTTTAAGGTGTGTACTCCACTGCAGTTCATGCTTTGCATGTAGATGCCTGATCATGCAGGTGGTGCTCAGGTTAAGAACGTTAATGCCTCGCCTCAGGGTCTGATGGCACAGCGTGCAAACCACTCTGGTCTTGTCCTCAGCACATTGTTTGAAGAAGTGCCATGCCAGGGAACTCCTTGAAGATGCCTTTGGGGTGCTGGGTCCCTGTTGGCGCTGGCCAATAGCAGGCGAACTCTCTGGACGGCGGCTGTTCTGCTTTTGCCCCCTGCTCCCTCTTTGGCTTCGCTGTTGTCTCAGTCTCACCACTGCCTCTTCCTCTGAACTATTTAAGTCAGCGGCACGACCTTCAGTCCATGTGGGGTCTAAGACCTCATCGTCCTCTGCATCGTCTTCCACCCAGTCTTCCTCCCTGACCTCCTCCTGTTCAGTCTGCACACTGCAATAAGACGTGGCAGTGGGCACCTGTGTTTCGTCATCATCAGACACTCGGTCACTGTGGTGGTATTCCCATGTCCTCATCATCTGGATACATAAGTGGTTGTGCGTCAGTGCATGGAATGTCTTCCACCGCTGGGGAAGGGATAGGTGGACGCCCCTGGAAAACCGTGGGAGCAGAGTCTTCAAACAGAAGAAGAGACTGCTGCATAACTTGAGGCTCAGCCAGTTTCCCTGATATGCATGGGGGTGATGTGACAGACTGATGGGTTTGGTTTTCAGGTGCCACCTGTGCGCTTTCCGCAGAAGACTGGGCGGAAGACAATGTGGTGAACGTGCTGGAAGCACTGTCGGCCACCCAATCGACTAATGCCTGTACCTGCTCAGGCCTTACCATCCTCATAACGGCATTGGGCCCCACCAAATATCGCTGTAAATTCTGCCGGCTACTTGAGGGAGTTGTTTCACTACTTTGTGCGCCTGAGGCCGAACGGCCACATCCTCTGCCAGCAACAGAGGCTCCATGGACACCACCACGACCGCGTCCTCGTCCCTTAATAGAATGTTTCCTCATTGTTGCGATTCAACTCGCACCACAATAAAATATATTATTTTTTAGCCCCAAAATTCCCACACTGGAAGATATAATTCCTTTTCCGGTATTAATTACAAGAACACTGCTGCTAATTGGACACCAGATTTTTATAATGCTAGTTTTGGTACATAGATTCCCACACGGGAAATATAATTCCTTTTAGAGGAGTGAAAACGTGAGGCCTAGTTTTTCTGGTCTAACAAACACCAGATTGATTAAATTGGCCTTTTTTTCACCAAAATTACAACACTGGACAATAATGCCTTTTGGCGGTATTAATTACCAGAACACTGCTGCTAACTGGACACCAGATTTTTTATAATGCTAGTTTTGGTACATAGATTCCCACACGGGGAAATATAATTCCTTTTTACAGGAGTGAAAACGTGAGACCTAGTTTTTCTGGTCTAACAAACACCAGATTGATTAAATTGGCCTTTTTTTCACCAAAATTACAACACTGGACAATAATGCCTTTTGGCGGTATTAATTACCAGAACACTGCTGCTAATTGGACACCAGATTTTTTATAATGCTAGTTTTGGTACATAGATTCCCACACGGGGAAATATAATTCCTTTTTAGAGGAGTGAAAACGTGAGGCCTAGTTTTTGCTGGTCTAATAAACACCAGATTGATTAAATTGGCCTTTTTTTCACCAAAATTACAACACTGGACAATAATGCATTTTGGCGGTATTAATTACAAGAACACTGCTGCTAATTGGACACCAGATTTTTTATAATGCTAGTTTTGGTACATAGATTCCCACACGGGGAAATATAATTCCTTTTTAGAGGAGTGAAAACGTGAGGCCTAGTTTTTGCTGGTCTAACAAACACCAGATTGATTAAATTGGCCTTTTTTTCACCAAAATTACAACACTGGACAATAATGCCTTTTGGCGGTATTAATTACCAGAACACTGCTGCTAATTGGACACCAGATTTTTTATAATGCTAGTTTTGGTACATAGATTCCCACACGGGGAAATATAATTCCTTTTTAGAGGAGTGAAAACGTGAGGCCTAGTTTTTCTGGTCTAACAAACACCAGATTGATTAAATTGGCCTTTTTTTCACCAAAATTACAACACTGGACAATAATGCCTTTTGGCGGTATTAATTACTAGAACACTGCTGCTAATTGGACACCAGATTTTTTATAATGCTAGTTTTGGTACATAGATTCCCACACGGGGAAATATAATTCCTTTTTAGAGGAGTGAAAACGTGAGGCCTAGTTTTTCTGGCCTAACAAACACCAGATTGATTAAATTGGCCTTTTTTTCACCAAAATTACAACACTGGACGATATAATGCCTTTTGGCGGTATTAATTACAAGAGGACTGCTGGTATTTCAGAACACCGGAATTGTTAAAATGCTAGTTTTGCTAGATAAATTTCCCACACTGGGAGAAATATTGCCTAAGCCTTTTACAGTATTAATTACAACAGGAGTGCTTCTTCTGGTCTAACACCAGAATAATTTTATTATTACGGTGAAAGCTTTTTCTAATTTATATTTCTGGCACATAAAAAAATAAAAATTCTGGCTGACAGTATTGGACAAAGTAGTGGCACTGGCTAGCCTAGCTGGAACAGCACATTCATGGGATTTGCTATCCAAGTGGGTTACTTTCAGTTTCACCACTGATATATTAAATATCTTTGCAGTTAGTATGGGTGACACAAGCACAGCCAAACCCCTGATGTAGTATATCTATGAAAAAATCGACTATTACATTAGATTAATGGACGTTGTGGCAGCTTTTGCTGTAGCACCACAAGTCCCAAAATGGCCGCCGCCTATCAGCCCAGTAACATGTGCCAGAAAACAGTCTGCCCAGCCAGAAAAAAATTGACTTTGACTGAGCAGCTGAATCGCTGTTGTTCTGATTCACAGGTGTAGATTTTTAACTTCTTTGGAGCTTTGGTTTACACTCTGTGGCAGCAAGTGCTGGCGCACCACAAGTCCCAAAATGGCCACCGCCGGTCAGCCCAGTTACATGTGCCAGTAAAAATCGCTCTGGCCAGTCTCAACAAAATAGTGACTTTCAGTGAACAGCTCAGCTGAGTTGTTCTGATGCACAGGTGTAGAAAGGTAGATCATTCAATCACTTCTTTATCCCTGCCTATCTCGCCCTCACAGAAGCTGCATCCTCTCCCTAGACTAGTCAGAGCAGTGTGACGTGCGGCGCTACGTGACTCCAGCTTAAATAGAGGCTGGGTCACATGCTGCACTTGGCCAATCACAGCCATGCCATTAGTAGGCATGGCTGTGATGAGCTCTTAGAGCAGAAGTAAAACGCTAGCTGATTGGCTGCTGTGCAGCCCTTCAGAAAGCGGGAAGTAATCGACGAACACCGGACCCGAACCCGAACTTTTTTGAAAATGTCCGGGTTCGGGTCCGTGTCACGGACACCCCAAAATTCGGTACGGACCCGAACGATTTTCGAACTGTTCGCTCAACACTAAACATGACATATTTTTTAACCATCCATATTTTTACATATTTTTATGTGTTTTATATATATATATATATATATATATATATATATTTAAGTATTTATATTTCCATATGACTATTTTACACTTTTTTCCTTCATTTCATTTATACTGATTAGACCCAGATTATTCCGATCCTCTTTACTATACATATTTTTTAAATCATTATTACCCATCCTATTTATATCTCTCTAAATTATGTCCCTGTTTAATTTTGTCTTTGAAGATACGCACTCACAGCTCCCGATGCGTTCCACGCTGGAACGCATCGCCAGAGTGCATCACTGGATTGATTGGCCTCCTTGACTGCACAATGCGCTCCAAACTGGAACGCAAACCGGAAGCCCTTGCGTCACTTCCGGTGCGTTCCAAGCTGGAGCGCACCCGGTAGCACATCACCATACACACCTACCCATCTCCGGCTTACTTATTCATATTTTCTTGCTCCAATACCCCTCTCTGACACAACTTTGAATCTATACATTTATGTTTACCTGTATTTTGATAAGTTTAATAAGAAATATACATCGATCACCGGAAGTGACGTCGCTGGGACCGGAAGTGATGCCCACCGGTGTTTTTTGGCGCTTTTTTGTGTTTAAATTCACCTGCTGACAGTTTCTTCATTATGCTCCTGATGAAGGGGTCTTGTTGTATGACCCCGAAACGCGTTGAGATCCTCCTCCCCACACCCTGGCGATTTTAATAAAGGAAAGGTTCTAGAAGACATCACTATTGAAGGCAACAGAAAAGTGCATTAGGCTTGTCAGTAAAAGCAAAAAAAGGAAGAGACCACTGTGGTACTCAGCAGAAGTGGCCAAAATCATTAAAAACAAAAAGATGGCATTTAGTAAGTATACAAACACCCAAAACGAGGATAACGGAAATCTATAAGATTAGGCAGAGAGAGGCCAAGCAAGTTATAAGAGCTTCTAAAGCTCAGGCAGAAGAGAAATTGGCTCAGTCAGTGAAAAAAGGTGATAAGACATTCTTCAGGTACATAAATGAAAAAAGGAAATTAAAACAAGGAATTACCAAATTAACCGTTTACCGACCGCCTAACGCCGGATTGCGTCCTGCGGGGGGTCGGTTTGTTCCTCTTTGACGCGCGGGCGCGTCATCTCACGAGACGCGAGATTTCCTGTGAACGATCGAATCGGGAAGAAGTTAAACTACAGCCTGCCAGCGCTGATCGTGCGCTGGCAGGCTGTAGAAGTTAAAAAAAATGGCATATCAGACGCTGTTTTGTTAACAGCGTCTGATATGCTTGCTGATCGTTCCTTTGGTGGTCCCTTTTGCTTGGGACCACCAATGGAAACTTTTATAAGTGCACCAATCACCGCACAGAACGCCCCCCCCATCCATCCCCCCCACCCCCGTCACTGATTAAACCCTGATTAACCCCCGATCACCCCATGTCACCCCCCTGTCACTAATCACCCCCCTGTAAGGCTCATTCAGACGTCCGTATGTGTTTTGCTGATCCATGGATCCGCGGATCCGCAAAACACAGACACCGGCAATGTGCTTTCCGCATTTTGCGGATCCGCACATTGCCAGAACTATATAGAAAATGCCTTTTCTTGTCCGCAATTGCGGACAAGAATAGGACATGCTCTATCTTTTGCGGAGCTCTCCGCATCACCGCCAGCCCCATTCACACTGAATGGGTCCGCATCTATTCCGCAGAATTGCGGAATAGATGCGGACATTTTTGCGGACGTGTGAATGGGGCCTTACTACTTTTTTTTTTTTGCACATTTTTTGGCAGAGATTTTTTCATCCACATTGATCGATGCGAATGAGGAAATCTGTGCCGTTAATTATTTTTTTTTTGCACATTTTTGGGCAGAGATTTTTTCATCCACATTGATCGATGCGAATTAGGAAATCTGTGCCGTTCATTTTTTTTCTTTTTTCAGCCCAGAGGCTGAACGGAAAAAAAAAATCTCATTACCCGTATGCTCAATATAAGGAGAATCGCAGAAACTCCTAATGCTGGCCATACGTGTAATGATTGTGGAGACCCTAAAATGCCAGAGCAGTACAAAAACCTCACATGTGACCCCATTTTAGAAAGAAGACACCCCAAGGTATTCCGTGAGGGGCATGGTGAGTTCATGTAAAATTTTATTTTTTGTCACAAGTTAGTGGAATATGAGACTTTATAAAAAAAAACATATATATATCAATTTCCGCTAACTTGTGCCAAAATTTTTTTTTTTCTGTGAACTCGCCATGCCCCTCACAGAATACCTTGGGGTGTCTTCTTTCCACAATGGGGTCACTTGTGGGGTATTTATACTGCACTGGCATTTTAGGGGTCCTAAAGCGTGAGAATCCAAATGCGTAAAAATGCCCTGTGAAATCCTAAAGGTACTCATTGGAATTTGGGCTCCTTTGTGCATTTTGGCTGCAAAAAAGTGGCACACATGTGGTATCACCGTACTCAGGAGAAGTAGGGCAATGAGTTTTGGGGTGTCTTTTTATATATACCCATACTTTGTGTGAGAAATATCGCTGTAAACGACAACTTTTTAATTTTTTTTATACAAAGTTGTCAGTTTATTTCTAATAAACTGACAACTTTTTAATTTTTTTTATACAAAGTTGTCAGAAATATTTCTCTCACCCAGCATGGGTATATGTAAAAATACACCCCAAAACACATTGCCCTACTTCTCCTGAGTACGGCGATACCACATGAGTGACACTTTTTTGCACCCTGGGATGCGCAAAGGGGCCCAAATTCCATCGAGTACCTTTAGGTTTTACAGGATTGCTCACAATTTAGCCCCCTCAAAATTCCAGAACAGTAAACACACCCCACAATCGACCCCATTTTGGAAAGAAGACACCCCAAGGTATTCGCTGAGGGGCATAGGGAGTCCATGAAAAATTAAACTTTTTGTCAAAAGTTAGCAGAAAGGGAGACTTTGTGAGAAAAAACAATAAAAAAATCAATTTCCGCTAACTTGTGCCAAAAAAAAATCTTCTATGAACTCGCCATGCCCCTCACGGAATACCTTGGGGTGTCTTCTTTCCAAAATGGGGTCACATGTGGGGTATTTATACTGCCCTGGCATTTTAGGGGCCCTAAAGCGTGAGAAGAAAAATGCGTAAAAATGCCCTCCTAAAAGGTACTCATTGATTTTGCGGCCCCTTTGCACATCTTGGCTGCAAAAAAGTGTCACACATGTGGTATCGCCGTACTCAGGAGAAGTAGGGCAATGTTTTTTGGGGTGTATTTTTACATATACCCATACTGGGTGAGAGAAATATCTCTGTAAATGACAACTTTGTATAATTTTTTTTAAAAAGTTGTCTTTTACAGAGATATTTCTCACACCCAGCATGGGTATATGTAAAAATACACCCCAAAACACATTGCCCTACTTCTCCTGAGTACGGTGATACCACATGTGTGCCACGTTTTTGCAGCCAAGATGGCAAAGGGGCCCTAAAACCAATGAGTACCTTTAGGATTTCACAGGGCATTTTTACGCATTTTGGATTCTCACGCTTTAGGGCCCCTAAAATGCCAGGGCAGTATAAATACCCCACATGTGACCCCATTTTGGAAAGGAGACACTCCAAGGTATTCTGTGAGGGGCATTGTGAGTTCACAGAAATTTTTTTTTTTTGGCACAAGTTAGCGGAAATTGATATATTTTTTTTTTGTTTTTTGTTTTTTTTACAAAGTCTCATATTTCACTAACTTGTGACAAAAAATAAAATTTTACATGAACTCGCCATACCCCTCACGGAATACCTTGGGGTGTCTTCTTTCTAACATGGGGTCACTTGTGGGGTATTTATACTGCCCTGGCATTTTAGGGGCCCCTAAAGCGTGAGAAGAAGTCTGGAATCCAAATGTGTAAAAATGCCCTGTGAAATCCTAAAGGTACTCATTGGAATTTGGGCCCCTTTGCGCATCTTGGCTGCAAAAAAGTGTCACACATGTGGTATCGCCGTACTCAGGAGAAGTAGGGCAATGTGTTTTGGGGTGTATTTTTACATATAACCATGCTGGGTGTGAGAAATATCTCTGCAAATGACAACTTTTTAAATTTTTTTATACAAAGTTGTCAGTTTACAGAGATATTTCTCTCACTCAACATGGGTATATGTAAAAATACACCCCAAAAGACATTGCCCTACTTCTCCTGAGTACGGCGATACCACATGCGTGACACTTTTTTGCAGCCTGGGTGCGCAAAGGGGCCCAAATCCAATGAGTACCTTTAGCTTTACATGGCTGCTCACAATTTAGCCCGCCCAAAATGCTAGAACAGTAAACACACCCACAAATGACCCCATTTCGGAAAGTAGACACCCCAAGGTATTCACTGAGGGGCATAGTGAGTCCGTGGGAGATTTTTATTTTTTTTTGCCAGAAGTTAGCAGAAATGGAAACTTTATTATTTTTATTTTTTCTCAGAAAGTGTAATTTTCCGCTAACTTGTGAAAAAAATGAAATCATACATGAACTCACCATGCCCCTCCGCGAATACTTTGGGGTGTCTTCTTTCTAAAATGGTGTCATTTGGGGGGTATTTATACTTTCCTGGCATTCTAGCACCTGAAGAAACATGACAGGTGCTCAGAAAGTCAGAGCTGCTTCAAAATGCCGAAATTCTCTTTTTTGCACCATAGTTTGTAAATGCTATAACTTTTACCCAAACCAATAAATATACACTTATTGGATTTTTTTTTATCAAAGACATGTAGAACAATAAATTTTGCAAAAAAATTATATAGAAAGTAGTTTTTAAAAAAAAAAAATTACAACAGAAAGTGAAAAATGTCATTTTTTTGCAAAAGTTTCGGTCATTTTTGATTTTTAATAGCAAAAAAAGTAAAAATGTCAGCAGCAATGAAATACCACCAAATGAAAGCTCTATTAGTGAGAAGAAAAGGAGGTAAAATTCTTTTGGGTGGTAAGTTGCATGACGGAGCAATAAACGGTTAAAGTAGTGTAGTGCAGAATTGTAAAAAGTGGCCTGGTCATTAAGGGTGTTTAAGCTAGGGGGGCTGAAGTGGTTAAAAACAAAAGAAGGAAGGTATATGGAAGAGGATAAAGAACTAGCTGACTGCCTTAATGAATACTTCTGTTCAGTTTTTACAAAATAAAATGAAGGAGAAGCACCTCAGTTAGGGAGGAAGACTAATGAATCCTTTGATGCATGTGTCTTTACAGAGGAAGAGTTTCTAAGTCAGCTGTCTAAAATTAAAACAAATAAATCACAGGGGCCTGATGAGATACACCCAAAGCTATCAAAAGAGCTTAGAGGTGTACTAGCAAAACCATTAACAGATTTATTTAACCAATCACTGGTAATCATCCCAGAAGACGTCCCAAACGTGCCAATTCACAAGAAAGGTAGTGGAGAGGAATCAGGCAACTATAGGCCAGTAAGCCTGACATCAATAGTGGGGAAATTAACCGCTTCAGCCCCCCTAGCTTAAACACCCTTAACCCCTTAAGGACATAGGACGTATGGGTACGCCCTAATGTCCGAGTCCTTAAGGACACAGGACGTACCCATACGTCCTAAATTAAATCGCGTATTAAAAAAAAAAAAAAATCGCTAGAAACATGGTTCCTGCTGCGATCGTGCAGCAGGAACCATGTTCTAATGCCGAGGGGGGTCATGTGACCCCCCCGTATCGGCGATCGCTGCAAACCGCAGGTCAATTCAGACCTGCGGTTTGCAGCAGTTTTAGCGATCTCTGATCCCCGCGGTCTGTGACCGCGGGGATCAGAGAGTTAGTTGCCCCAAAGATAATCATTTTAACCCCCCCTGCAGCCCCCAATATTGTTATGGCGGCGGGGGTGCAGGGGGGGTGGTTGCGGCGGCGGTAGGCGGTGCGGGAGGTGGGCGGTGCGGCAGGCGGGATCGCAATAGCGATCCCCCGCCCGCCTCCCTTGTAATAATTCCCTGGTGTCTAGTGGTTCTATCAGAGTTCCAGCACATTGCTGGCACTCTGATAGAAAAACGGCTGGCATCTGTGCTGCAGATGCCAGCCGTTTAACCCCTTCCTTACCTCGGTCCGGACGGACCGCGGTATGGAAGGTGTTAACAGGGAGGGAGCTCCCTCCCTCTCCCATCGGGGGCTGCTGTGCCTATGCAGCGCCCCCAGGATGGGATCGCAGAGGGAGGAGCTCCCTCCTCCCATCCATCACCCACTGCTCTCTAATGGCAGTGGGTGATGGTTACCATGGCAGCAGGACGCTTTCAGAAGCGTCCTGCTTGCCATGGTATAGTAACTCTGGTCAGACTTCTGCTAAAGGCAGAAGTCTGACCAGACTGTGAAAAGTAAAAATACAGTGCAGTACACTATATAGTGTACTGTACTGTATTATACTGACATCAGATCCACTGGATCTACAAGAACCAAGTGGGTCTGAGTCCAAAAAAATGTAAAAAGTGAAAAAAGTAAAAATAAGAAAAACACAAATCACTGAATAAAAAGTAAAAAAAAAAATACACTACACATATTAGGTATCGCCGCGTCCGTAAAAAACAGCTCTATAAAAATATCACATGACTGAACCCCTCAGGTGAACGCCATAAAAAAACCCCAAAAATGGTGTAAATAGGCCATTTTGGGCACCTTACATCACTAAAAGTGTAATACAAAGCGATCAAAAAGGCGTATGCCTCCCAAAATAGTACCAATCTAACCGCCATCTCATCCCACAAAAAATGAGCCCCTTCATAAAACAATTGCCCAAAAAATAAAAAAACTATGCCTCTCAGACTAAAACATGATTTTTTTGTTTCAAAAATGCTTTTTAGTGTTAAATGTAAAAATTTTTAAAAAAGTAGACATATTGGGTATCTCCACGTCCGTAAGAATCTGCTCTATAAAAATATCACATGACCTAACCCCTCAAGTAAACACTGTAAAAAAAAAAAAAACTTTGTCAAAAGCCATTTTTTTGTCACCTTACATCACAAAAAGTGTAATAGCAAGCGATCAAAAAGTCATATGACCCCCAAATAGTGCCAATCTAACCGCCACCTCATCCCGCAAAAATTATACCCAACCTGAGACGATCGCCTAAAAACTGAAAAAAATATGGCTCTCAGACTATGGAGACACTAAAACATGTTTTTTTGTTTCAAAAGGATATTATTGTGTAACACCAAAATAAATAAAAAAAGTATACATATTGGGTATCGTCAGCGTTCAGTAACGACCTGCTCTATAAAAATATAACATGACCTAACCCCTCAGGTGAACGCCGTAAACATAAAAATAAAAACGTTGTAAAAAAGTCATTTTTGTCACCTTACATCACAAAAGTGTAATAGCAAGTGATCAAAGGTCATATGCACCCCAAGATAGTATCATTAAAACCGCCATCTCATCCCGCAAAAAATGAGCCCCTACATAGGACAATCGCAAAAAAAAAAAAAAAAACTATGGCTTTCAGAATGTGGAGACACTAAAAATCATTTTTTCAAAAATGCTTTATTATGTAAAATTGAAACAAAAAACCCCAAAAAGTAGTCATATTTGGTATTGTCGCGTCCGTAACAACCTGCTCTATAGAAATAGCACACAATCTAACCTGTCAGTTCAACGATGTAAATAACAAAAATACAAAACTGTCCCAAAACAGCTATTTTTTTGCAAATTATCCATTTTAATCCATTTTTCCAGTAACAAAGCAAGGGTTAACAGCCAAACAAAACTCAATATTTATTGCCCTGATTCTGTAGTTTTCAGAAACACCCCATATGTGGTTGTAAACTACTGTATGGCTAAACGGCAGGGCGTAGAAGGAAGGGAACGCCATATGGTTTTGGAAGCCGGATTTTGCTGGACTGGTTTTTGAGACTATGTCCCATTTGAAGCCCCCGATGCACCCCTACAGTAGAAACTCCAAAAAAGTGACCCCATTTTTGAAACTACGGGATAAGGTGTCAGTTTTGTTGGTACTATTTTAGGGTAAATATGATTTTTGGTTACTCTATATTACACTTTTTTTGAGGCAAGGTAACAAAAAATTGAAATTCTGAAATTTCATCTCCATTTGCCAATAACTCTTGTGGAACACCTAAAGGGTTAACAAAGTTTGTAAAATCAGTTTTGAATACCTTCAGGGGTGTAGTTTCTTAGATGGAGTCACTTTTATGGAGTTTCTACTCTAGGGGTGCATCGGGGGGCTTCAAATGGGACATGGTGTCAAAAATCCAGTCCAGCAAAATCCGCCTTCCAAAACCCATATGGCGTTCCTTTCCTTCTGCGCCCTGCCGTTTGGCCATACAGTAGTTTAGGACCACATATGGGGTGTTTCTGCAAACTACAGAATCGGGGCAATAAATATTGAGTTTTGTTTGGCTGTTAACCCTTGCTTTGTTACTGGAAAAAATGGATTAAAATCAAAAATTTTCCAAAAAATCGAAATTCAGAAATGTTATCTTTATTTGCCATTAACTCTTGTGGAAAACCTAAAGGGTTAATGACGTTTGTAAAATCAGTTTTGAGTACCTTCAGGGGTCATTTTTGGGTGGTTTCTATTATGTAAGCCTCGCAAAGTGACTTCAGACCTGAACTGGTCCCTAAAAAGTGGGTTTTTGAAAATTTCTGAAAAATGTCAAGATTTGCTTCTAAACTTCTAAGCCTTGTAATGTCCCCAAAAAATGAAATGGCATTCCCAAAATAATCGATACATGGAGTAGACATATGGGGAATGTAAATCAATAACTTTTTTTGGCAGTATTACTATGTATTCTAGAAGTAGAGAAATTGAAACTTGGAAAATTGTAAATTTTTCAAAATTTTTGGTAAATTTGGTATTTTTTTATAAATAAAAATGAAATTTTTCAACTTTATTTTACCACTGTCATGAAATACAATATGTGACAAAAAAACAATCTCAGAATGCCCTGGATAAGTAAAAGCGTTTTAAAGTTATCACCACATAAAGTGACACTGGTCAGATTTCCAAAAAATGGCCTGGTCCTTAAGGTGAAATAGGGCCGTGTCCTTAAGGGGTTAATGACCAGGCCACTTTTTACAATTCCGCACTACACTACTTTCACCGTTTATTGCTCCGTCATGCAACTTACCACCCAAATGAATTTTACCTCCTTTTCTTCTCACTAATAGAGCTTTTATTTGGTGGTATTTCATTGTTGCTGACATTTTAACTTTTTTTGCCATTAATACAAATTTAATGACACTTTTGCAAAAAAATGACATTTTTCACTTTCTGTTGTAAAATTTTTCAAAAAAAACTACATTTCTATATACATTTTTCTCTAAATTTATTGTTCTACATGTCTTTGATAAAAAAAAGTCCAATAAGTGTATATTTATTGGTTTGGGTAAAAGTTGTAGCGTTTACAAACTATGGTGCAAAAAAGTGAATTTCCGCATTTTGAAGCAGCTCTGACTTTCTGAGCACCTGTCATGTTTCTTCAGGTGCTAGAATGTCAGGATAGTATAAATACCCCCCAAATGACACCATTTTAGAAAGAAGACACCCCAAAGTATTCGCGGAGGGGCATGGTGAGTTCATGTATCATTTCATTTTTTTTCACAAGTTAGCGGAAAAGGACACTTTCTGAGAAAAAAAAAAGTTTCAATTTCTGATAACTTCTGGCAAAAAAAAAAAAAAATCTCAGACGGACTCACTATGCCCCTCAGTGAATACCTTGGGGTGTCTACTTTCCGAAATGGGGTCATTTGTGGGGTGTGTTTACTGTTCTGGCATTTTAGGCGGGGCTAAATTGTGAGCCGCCATGTAAAACCTAAAGGTACTCGTTGGAATTTGGGCCCCTTTTGTAGTGTACGGGAGTTGTAATACCCGTCACTACAGAAGGGTCACTTGGATGCTGTCGTTCCTCTCATTTATGGGGAGGCTGGTATAAGTCCTATTTATAAAATGCAATGTAATGTAATGCTATGTACTTCCCTGTTACTGTGTTTATTGCTATATTCAGGCCTGCTAGGGATTTCATTCCAGCTCTAGTCACTAGAGGGAGCTAGGGAGCCTTAGTTTATATAAGGCCCGGGCAGGGAAGGGCAGTTCAGTCTACTCCAGGCCATGAGCCTGTGAAGTCTACACCAGGCCCTGGGCCTGTGAAGGAGTGCAGACCCTGGAGTCTGTGAAGGCCACATGTCTCGGGCCTAGGCAAGCCAGCAGGAGCCAAGCTGAGGCAATCCCTAGAGCAAGAGGTACTGTAATGTCAGAGGAGGTACACTGCAAACTGGAGATTCAAGGATATAAGCCAGAAGTAGGGCATTGGGGCCTTGAAGAATAATTGCCAGTCAGGACAAGCCAGGAAGAAAGTAAGGTTCACCTGCAATTCAAAGTCCTGTTATTTAACCCTCTGTTTTACCTTGCTGGATATAAGCCTGCTGTAACTGAGACTGTACCAAAGCCTATTGTCTACAAAAAGAACAGTTTAAGAGAGTGCCTTCTGTATTACCACTGTTTCAGTAAAGTTGGAATTTTGTTTCAAGATACAAGTCTGCACCTCCATTATTCCTACTATAAATGCGGTGTGCCACCGTTTACTGGCACTGGCGTCACGAAACATCAGGGACTTAGCCATAGGCACGTTAATCTACAACACCAAGGGCACCTCACATTGCACCTGGCTGTGTCCCTTCAGAACCCAGAGAGTGCCCCAGAGGAACAGCGTGCCGGCCTCTCCATCACTGGCATTCCCCAGGTTAGTTCCACACATTGCCCTGACTTGGGGATGCTACATTTTGGCGTCACGAACAGGATACGCACGTTTTAGGGACTGTGAGCAAAACGTGAACTTTGTGCCTTAACCAGTTTGCCAAGTGACAAAACGCCTGTTTATTTGAAGTGAACTTTGTGGACTGAAAAACATACAAAAAGTGTCCCTAAAACCTCCAGAAAGCGCTGTGCAGTGTTGCGCTATCAAGAGGAAGAAAATCGCCACATCCAAGTTTGTTTTTGTGGACTTTTTATCATCCTGCTTGCTGTCACTGAATAACTGCATCATGGCGCCCAAGATGGCCGCCAGCGCCATTGGACTTTTTCTTGCGCCATCACTGTCTTCTTGCGCCATCAGACGGCCTGGAGGGAACACCTTCCTTTGAGGATTATAATATGGACACCGCCTACCCTATATTGGAATACCTAGGGGGCGTGCAAGAAACGACGGGATGGAGCCTGCAGGAACAGTGGCTCACCCTGCTACGGGACTTCCTACCTGTAATGTCAGAGGGATCCGGAGCCGTAGTTAAAACAATGGAGGCGACCTCAGGAGCGACTAAGGAGCGCCCAGCGCCCCCAGCGTATACTCCCAGTGACATGGCTCAGACCTGTCCATGGCCACAAGCCGAGCCCTGCCGTTTCCACTAGCAGCGAGAAGGCTTCCTCCCGCGGAACCCTGCGTGGTCGGCCCTGATGGCCGAGATCCGAGTGGCGGCAACTTTAAAAACCACCACTCAGAAAAAGTATTTCGAGAAAGTCACCAAGCGGATCTATGAAGATTCCAGGGACAGCAAGCCCCAGCTCGAACGCCGCACCGGAGTAGTACTGGAGTTTGACAAGGTCAGAGGATTTGGATTCATCCAAGAAACCGGCACCAACCGGGACTATTATGTGAATCGCCGGTCCGTCAAGCGCAGCTATCTCCCAGGGCGACTGCATAATCTAGCGGTCGGAGAGAGAGTGGAGTTCACTCCCGCGGAGGGCCTGCGAGGCCCATATGCCACTGCGGTGACCCGTCCAGGACCGGTACCGGAGGACTGGGAAGAAACAGAAGATCCGGTGTAGGCAGAGGACCCGCCGGGACCCATCCGAAATACGTACCAGGAGAAGAGTTCTTTTCTCGGCCCGAACATCTTCTGGCAGCCGACGATCCTGGACAAGCCTCCCAGTCCTTACCCCTCTCCAGAGCTGCCGCGACGGGAGAGGACAGACGCTGATTGGGCGCGGATGGCCCAGTTTAGTGAGGCTATGGATGACCTGCGGAAGAACCGCCATGAGAGAACCTCGTCTGAGCCTGCTGCAAGTGTGCCGGAATCCAGCAGTGAGATCTCCACCCTGGAGGAGCGGATCGCTTCCTTGCAAGTTTACCTGGATGGCCTGCGGCAAGTGGCAGATTCCAAGAAGACAGCGCAGCAGTCCAGCGGTGGTGAGTTACCTGTGACCCCTGTACCGCCCGAACCTGTAGTCCAAGGTCCTACCACTAGTGCTGAGCCACCCAAGGTCCGTGTAAAAGCGGATAAATTGACATATGCCAGGAGCCGAGTCCGCCTTGACGGGAGCATCACGTCCCGGCCAGAGGAAGCACCTACCCCAGCGCCGGCCCGTGTCCCGAGACCAGCAGCTCCTATATGTCCGCAACCCAGCGGGCCAGTGAGGTGGGTAGGCCCAATACCTGTGATGTTTCCAGCCCATTCCCTTTGGTGGGCACCCCCTCCAAGTGGCCCTGGTGCATGGCCCAGACTACCGGCAGCACAGGGCTGCACTACCTCTGATGAACAGGGTTCTTTTGACACATACCTGTGAGCAGGCCTGCTAGGCCATTTTTGCTCATCCTCACAGGGACATCATACTTGTTGCAGGAACTGTCCCTTTTAGTTTGTCAGGCTGGTGGAGCTTGCTGCCAGTTCCCCACGGCCGGTGGCATGTTTGACAAATCAGTAGCCACTGTGAACCACTGCTCCCAGCCCAGCCTGCCTCTTTTCTGTTCCGGGGCATCCTGCCTGCTGCTACATTTTGGCGTCAAGTACTTTAATAAATCCAAGTTGTGCTTTTGTTTGCACCTTATCCCCTTTTAACCCCCATTTCAGGTTGAAAGGGTTCTTTTATGTCAGCACTTTAAAAATACGCAGGACTTGCCAGGAAGGTGTTTCCCTGGTATTGTCAGAGTCCTGTATTGTCATTTTATGTATGTGCTGCTGACCGTATTTATTGCTCAAAATTTTTTTTATTCAAGTCTATGTGCCCAGAGATGGACTTCCTATGTGTGAGCCTCTGAGATGTTGCTTTTATTGTGGACTCATTCATTGTCATGGACTATCCTGGTATTCCCTAACATCCGCTGTGCCAGGTCAGCGCCCCAGTTCCACTCACTATCCTGAAGAAAAAGAACGACGCCCCTTGTCACCGCACTTCTCCGTTACCAGCTGGACCTGATAACAATTGTCAATGCAGATGGAATTGATTACTGATGTGTATGTATGCCTGCATTTTTCCTTTTCTCTTTCAGGTGAAAATTCCAGTCGGGCGGGGCCCTGTTAGAGTACGAGGTCGTACTCAGCTTAAAGCAGCGGGGTATGTAGTGTACGGGAGTTGTAATACCCGTCAATACAGAAGGGTCACTTGGATGCTGTCGTTCCTCTCATTTATGGGGAGGCTGGTATAAGTCCTATTTATAAAATGCAATGTAATGTAATCCTATGTAATTCCCTGTTACTGTGTTTATTGCTATATTCAGGCCTGCTAGGGATTTCATTCCAGCTCTAGTCACTAGAGGGAGCTAGGGAGCCTTAGTTTATATAAGGCCCGGGCAGGGAAGGGCAGTTCAGTCTACTCCAGGCCATGAGCCTGTGAAGTCTACACCAGGCCCTGGGCCTGTGAAGGAGTGCAGACCCTGGAGTCTGTGAAGGCCACATGTCTCGGGCCTAGGCAAGCCAGCAGGAGCCAAGCTGAGGCAATCCCTAGAGCAAGAGGTACTGTAATGTCAGAGGAGGTACACTGCAAACTGGAGATTCAAGGATATAAGCCAGAAGTAGGGCATTGGGGCCTTGAAGAATAATTGCCAGTCAGGACAAGCCAGGAAGAAAGTAAGGTTCACCTGCAATTCAAAGTCCTGTTATTTAACCCTCTGTTTTACCTTGCTGGATATAAGCCTGCTGTAACTGAGACTGTACCAAAGCCTATTGTCTACAAAAAGAACAGTTTAAGAGAGTGCCTTCTGTATTACCACTGTTTCAGTAAAGTTGGAATTCTGTTTCAAGATACAAGTCTGCACCTCCATTATTCCTACTATAAATACGGTGTGCCACCGTTTACTGGCACTGGCGTCACGAAACATCAGGGACTTAGCCATAGGCACGTTAATCTACAACACCAAAGGCACCTCACATTGCACCTGGCTGTGTCCCTTCAGAACCCAGAGAGTGCCCCAGAGGAACAGCGTGCCGGCCTCTCCATCACTGGCATTCCCCAGGTTAGTCCCACACATTGCCCTGACTTGGGGATGCTACACTTTGCGCACCCAGGCTGCAAAAAAGTGTCACTTATGTGGTATAGCGGTACTCAGGAGAAGTAGGGCAATGTGTTTTGGGGTGTATTTTTACATATACCCATGTTGGGTGAGAGAAATATCTCTGTAAATTGTCAACTTTGTATAAAAAATTTTAAAAGTTGCCTGTGAAATCCTAAAGGTACTCATTGGTTTTAGGGCCCCTTTGCGCACCCAGGCTGCAAAAAAGTGTCACTCATGTGGTATTGCCGTACTCAGGAGAAGTAGGGCAATGTGTTTTGGTGTGTATTTTTATATATACCCATGCTGGGTGTGAGAAATATTGCTGTAAACGACAACTTTTTAAATTTTTTTATTCAAAGTTGTCAATTTACAGAGATATTTCTCTCACCCAGCATGGGTATATGTAAAAATACACCCCAAAACACATTGCCCTACTTCTCCTGAGTACGGCGATGCCACATGTGTGACACTTTTTTGCAGCCAAGATGCGCAAAGGGGCCCAAATTCCAATGAGTACCTTTTAGGAGGGCATTTTTACGCATTTTTCTTCTCACGCTTTAGGGCCCCTAAAATGCCAGGGCAGTATAAATACCCCACATGTGACCCCATTTTGGAAAGAAGACACCCCAAGGTATTCCATGAGGGGCATGGCGAGTTCATAGAAGATTTTTTTTTTTGGCACAAGTTAGTGGAAATTGATTTTTTATTGTTTTTTCTCACAAAGTCTCCCTTTCCGCTAACTTTTGACAAAAAGTTTAATTTTTCATGGACTCATTATGCCCCTCAGCGAATTTGTGGTGTGGATCTCCACTGTAATCCAACCCTAATTTTTATTTTTTTTTGCTTTGTTTTCTAGGACAACAGGCAGCACTCGGCGGTCCCTGATGAGCCAGCCACTGCAGACCCCTCTGGTCTTGGTCAGAAAAATTGTCAGGACACTGATGTTCCCCTATCTGCACCCCCTTGTGACCCAACAATTGCCATCATGCGTCGCCAGAGGCCTCACAAGGCTTGCTTACGAGTCCTTGATGGGATTTTCATATACGGTTGCCACTTTGGAGGATAGTTTGGTGCGTCTACAGGAGGGGGCGTTGACAGCGCAACAAATGAGTCCAGTATAGAACTATTTGAATTCTCTGGTCTCTGTGATGGAACAGTTCATTAGCAGATGGAGGGGGCTCACATAATCTCTCTACGGTGGTGGAGCGACGAGAATGCAGTCACTCCTCCAGCGTGGGGAAATCAACACATTGACAGAACTGTTCACATACAATCTTCTCATATTATTGTCATCGCCAGTTCTGTGAGAAGGTCAGACAGACATTCTCCCGTACCTTTTGTATGACGTTCTTTGTTTTGGTTTCACTTTGTCAGCTCCTTTCCTTCTGCCAGGTGTCACTTATTTAGACTAATCGTCTTCCTTTATATTCCCTCCCATACTGCCTTACTTTGCGGTTTATACTACTTCCTGGATGAAGTGTTCACTGCTGGAGGCTGCTGATGCTGTTTGCTCAGATAAGTATTTTCCTCTTTATTGTGTTTCCTTGCTGGCTTGATTCTAGGTGACCCTGACTCCGTCCGTATTCAGTGCAGGGAGCTGGTGGTCATGTCCCCTCACTATTATAGGGTTTTCAGGTGTCACACAGCCTTAGGTACGTGGGCATGCAATAGTCTACCATTGAGGCCTTTACATGGGTGTAGCAGTTAGGGAGAGCTCTTAGGGTTTTATAGGGCTCACCTATATGCTCCTTAGTTTGGGATCAAGCCAGTCAGTCGTTTATTTATAGTTCCAGCAATCTGCAACATCATCCGTGACAATTATAAACATAAAGACTCAGATAGAAAGTATAACGGATCTGGCAAACTGTTCCCTTGCCATCACAGCCTGCCGGATTGAGCAACCTAAGTGTGAAAGTAGCCTTATCCAAGTCGAAAAGAGGAACATTTAGGTAGCAAAAAGGGACTAAGGGACTGAGGAACTTGAGTGGCGTATAGAAACAGAATGCAAGCCAAAGATGAACTTTATCTTGATGGACACCTACCGCACCTGCCATACCCAACTGGGGGCTATTTATCAAGGAACGTCCGACTATTTTAGATATAAAAATAGTCATGAGTTCCCTTTTTGACTGGCTGCATGGAAAAGTTTGGGACATTTGGGTGGAGCAGGGGTGGGTCAGGGAGCCTGGGGCGGTTTCTTCACCAGGCACATGGCTGCAGCAGGACTGCCTCCAGGCAGTGGACACCTCCCAGCCTTATAATGAGGTGCTGGCATTTCTGCACCTTATACACTTATGGTTGTGACTAAATACTATACTCGGTAAGGACCTGGTCCTTACCAGTGATGAAATAGCCGACTCAGTGTGAACTGTCTATTTCCCATTACTTGAAAGAACTTTTTGAGCCCTAGTAGTCAGGTCCTGAACTGAAATAGTACATAGCTGGTTCACAGGGAGTTGGCTAAATCCTATACTCCATAAGGATCTAGTCCTTACCAGTGATGGGAAATAGCTGATTCTCCAGGAGCTGGCTATTTCCCATAATTTGTAAGGGACCTCTTTTGCCTCATTGATCTGGTTACTGAACTGTGTTAGGATTTAGTTGCTTTTCAATGACTTTGCTAAATCACCTTGTCTATTAGGATCTGGTCATTAACTATGTCCAGTAACACAGCTTCTACATAGATGCAGTGTTATAGTATAAAATAAAAGTTATATAGGGGAATATTGTAGAATAAGCCTCTTTTATGTTTAACCTCTTGAGGACCAGCAGGCGTGGTGGACGTGACTTAAGGACCAGCTCCGTACATGTACGGCGGACTGATCAGGCGGGTGCAGAAACTGCGCCCACCCAATCAGTGGCAGGGGTCCAGCAGTCACTGATAACCGGACCCCTGCTGTATGCGCCGGCATCGCTGAAAACACTGATGCCGCTGCATTAAATCTTGCACTGCCCTTGTCAGTGCTGACCGCAGCACGTGCGGGATCCCACCGGGTCCAGGGTGGCCATTGGATCCCCGCGATGCTGTGACGGGGACCTGATGACAGGGAAGGCAGCTCGATGCCTTCTTTAAGGCATAGTGGCTGTCTTCCGTGACAGCCTGTGAAACCCAGCCCCCTGGATCTCACAGGTAAGCAGGCTGAAGTGTATTAAGGGGTATAATACACTTACAGCCAATGCATTACAGTACAGAAGTATTGTGATGCATTGTAAAGGGGATCAGACCCCCAAAAGTTGAGGTCTCAGAGTGGGACAAAAAATAAAGTAAAAAAAAGTTTAAAAAAATTAATAAAGCGTCCTTTTTCCAAAATAAAGTAAAAAAAATAAGGAAAAAAAGAAAAGTAGCCGTATCGATCGGCTTTATAAAAATATCACATGACCTAACCCCCCAGATGAACACTGTAAAAAAATAGAAACTGTGCTAAAAAAAACATGTTTTGTCACCTTACATCACTAAAAGTGCTACACTAAGTGATCAAAAAGGCGTATGCCCCCCAAACTAGTACCAATCTAACTATCACCTCATCCCACAAAAAATAAGTCCCTACCTAAGACAATCGGCAAAAAAAAAAAAAAAATATGGCTCTCAGACTATGGAGACACTAAAACATGATTTTTTGGGGCGATTGTCTACTCTAGGGGTGCATCAGGGGGTCTTCAAATGTGACATGGCAACTTAAAATTATCCCAGTGAAATCTGCCTTCCAAAAACCATATGGCGTTCCTTTCCTTCTGCGCCCTGCCGTGTGCCCGTACAGCAGTTTACAACCATATATGGGGTGTTTCTGTAAACTACAGAATCAGGGCAATAAATATTGAGTTTAGTTTGGCTGTTAACACTTGCTTTGTTACTGGAAAAAAATTATTAAGTTGGAAAATTTCAGCTACATTTTCCTTTAATTCTTGTGGAACACCTAAAGGTTTAAGAAAGTTTGTAAAATCAGTTTTGAATACCTTGAGGGGTGCAGTTTCTAAAATTAGGCCATTTATGGATGGTTTCTATTATGTAAACCTCACAAAGGGACATCAGATGTGAACTGGTCCTTAAAAAGATTTCAAGATTTGCTCCTAAACTTCTAAGCCTTCTAACATCCCAAAAAAGAAAATGTAATTTGCAAAATGATCCAAACATGAAGTAGACATATGGGAAATGTAAAGTAATACCTATTTTAGGAGGTATCACTATCTGTTTTAAAAGCAGAGAAATAGAAATTTAGAAAATTGCGAATTGTTCCCAATTTTTGGTCAATTTGGTATTTTATATAAATAAAAATAAAATATTTTGACTCAAATTTATCACTGTCATCAAGTACTATATTTGATGAGACAACATTCTCATAATGGCCTGGATAAGTAAAAGTGTTTTAAAGTTATCACCACATAAAGTAACATATGTCAGATTTGCCTGGGCGCCGCTCCATTGTCCCGGTATTGGCTCCGGTATCTTCGCTCACTTGGTAACACTGGGAGGAGCCTGCCCTTGTTCTCCTGGGTGCCTCCATCTCCCAGGAGAAAAAAACATCCGAGGCTAGTAGCTCTGCACTGCGATTGGCCAGCGCTACAGCCTGGAAGAAGGAGACGGCCAGGAGAACAAGGGCAGGCTCCGCCTAGTATAAGCAAGTGAGCGAAGATACCGGAGCCAAGATAACAGAGCGGCGCCCAGGGATAATAGTAAGTGTAGGGAGATCCCTGGGCGACCGCTCTCCATGTCAGCATACTTAGTTCATATTTTTTTCCCTGATGAAAGGTCCTCTTTAAGATGAAAAATGTCAGGGTCCTTAACGGGGTAATTTTATTTCTGGAAAAGCTTAACAATAACAAAAATATCATGTGACTTCTGAGCACTTGTCTTTGCAGAAATGTTCGGTCCTGTAATATTCATGGTAAAACGCTCCGCAGAAACATCTGGTCATATGATATTTGTACTTTCCTAGAAGTTAAAGGGGTTATCCAATTTAGAAAATATCCCCGCCAACGCCAGGGCCCCTTGTATGGATTATACTTACTTGGTCCTTGGCACCCGTGTCGCTCAGGATCCCTGCATAACCGCTGCTGCATCTCCTGTCAGTCGGATCAAAATATCCAGTGACGAGGGGAGCAGCCAATAGCAGGCCGCAATGGTGGCCAGTCCCAAGGGGGCTTGTTCCAGTTGCGGCCTGCTATTGGCTACTCTCCCCATCGCCGGATATTTTGATCTGAGCGACAGGGTGATACGGCGGCGCCCATGCAGGGATCTGGAGGGAAGTGGGTGCCGAGGAGCAGGCAAGTATAATCCATACAAGAGGCCCAGACATTGGGGATATTTCAGATATCGGATAACCCCTTTAACATTATTTGTTTTTAAAAAATTGAAATTTCCTATACCTCAAAAGGACCTTTTTAATCTATTATGTATGGGATTTAGCCAACTCACACGGAAGTGACTATTTTCCGTACCCTAAAAGAAACTTTATAAAAATATTGTGACAGTGATCATGATCGTGGTTCAGAAATGAAGAAGCAGCTTTTTTTTTAAATGGCCTTTCAAAATGCATCCCTTTAGAAGGGGCAGATCCTAGACGGCAGCTGACACATTACTAGTGGACTGGGGCAGTGAAATGAGATGTCAGTAAAGGCAATAGTAGGAAGAGGCAAAAAATGGGTATGACATCACTGTCAGAGGTAACATCATCCTTTTGTCAGATGATGATGTTGATGGCTCAGTCGTCCTTTCCTCATTATCATCTCCTTCATCCATAATAACAGTCTCCCAACAGCTAGTGGAGTCACTGGTTAATACTGACTGGGAGGCTGGTGCCGAGTCTGACAGTGCCGCCACTGCCTCTACAGCCACTGACTTTACTGGTGGATGATGTGGTTTTTCCTCCATTATCCCGTCCTCTTTCATTTGCTGTTGCCAAACATATCCTACTCAAATATGACACCAAATTGCAGTCTGTGATGCAGGAAATTATTTTCCTGTACTACATACAACATTCCAGTGTACATTTTTATTTTAAATACACACATAAATGGTGATTGTACACAGATTGTACACAGTGTATTTAAATCTAATTTAGCCTCTATTTCTATGTAGAAGATTGCTTTACAGCGGGGAATCCCTCAGTGTGAGTCTGCGGCTTAGGAGTCCCTGCTCTGACTCCATATATAGCTATGTCCATATATGGAGTTAGTGCTTGGGGACACCCAGTGTATTTAAATCTAATTTAACCTGTATTTCAGAAAAGTTCCTGCTGGGATTCCAACTCATGACCTTCTGCATTAAAGACAAGGCACTTAACAACTCAGCTATAATAGCTGCACAGCTATATATATATATATATATATATATATATATATATATACACACACTGTTAAGGGGAATATTAATTATTAATATTTATGCAAATATCAATAATTAATATTCATAAATTGTGTGGTAGTCTGTTGATGACTCCGCCTATTTACTCCTTAAGTAAAGATCTATACCAACATGCCCTTACACTATCCACTGAACTCATCTATGTGCGACTTACACTGCTACTATACTGCGGCACCTACGATAACAAAAGACTACACGCTGTGCTTAGATAATAAAAGGTATTTATTAACACATTACACGTCTATAATTATATATATCCATATAAAGGGAATATGAATATATATATATTTATAGCCGCACAGTAATACAGTCAGTCAATTACAACACTACAACACATACAATAATCCTAACTATTCTACATACAAAGCCAATTCCACCCCACAAACTATCTATACAATTACACTAACATACATTACAGCAGTAACCCACCCACCTGGCTATTCACACTGTCCCTACTGCAATAACATAATGTAGTCCAGGGGTAATGGCACTGCAAGGGGTTAACACAACATGAAATCTAAAAAGGAGGATATGGCACTCAAACTCTGGAGTACTAAACCACAATCAATCTAATTTAATATACATATATTAAAACATACATATAGTACGTACATCCCACATAAAATATATTCAATACAAATCTTCAATTCAATGTACCCAAACCAATATAAAACAATAACAGTAGAAATTAATAGAATTAATAAAACAACTAAATTCATATATAGAAGGGCGAGTTTGGCATGGACACGTAGTTCATCACAATTGTTCTTGTTATACCCTGAATAGTCCCGTGTCTATTGGATTTGATATATGACCTCTTGTATTCAGATCATTCCCATCAGGATTTAGCAGCCTTTGCAGCAATTAGTGCGGATATCGATAATGTATCAGAACATTGGTGGCGTCCCACCATTAAAAGCAAATCCTCCTCCTACCTTTATACGATCGCTTGTGTTCGATCGCTACCATGCCTTCTAAGCCGTCTCCACCTCACTTTACTTCATATTATTATCACTTCTTATGCAGTCGGGCTCTCCAGCTGGTTTAGCTACGCCCTGGCGTCTCCTCGTGTATGCGCCCTGCCGTCTCCTCATATATCGGAGTAATTTCCACTTTAAATTACGTGTTTTAAAGTGGAAATTACTCCGAATATGAGGAGACGGCCGAGCGCATACACTAGGAGACGCCAGGCGTAGCTAAACCAGCTGGAGAGCCCGACTGCATAAGAAGTGATAATAATATGAGTAAAGTGCGGTGAGACGGCTTAGACGACGATAGCGATCGAACACAAGCGATCGATAAAGGTAGGAGGAGGATTTGCTTATATGGTGGGACGCCACCAATGTTCTGATACATTATCGATAGCCGCACTAATTGCTGCAAAGGCTGCTAATCCTGATGGATTTGATATATGACCTCTTGTATTCAGATCATTCCCAATAGACACGGGACTATTCAGGGTATAACAAGAACAATTGTGATGAACTACGTGTCCATGCCAAACTCGCCCTTCTATATATGAATTTAGTTGTTTTATTAATTTCTACTGTTATTGTTTTATATTGGTTTGGGTACATTGAATTGAAGATTTGTATTGAATATATTTTATGTGGGATGTACGCACTATATGTATGTTTTAATATATGTATATTAAATTAGATTGATTGTGGTTTAGTACTCCAGAGTTTGAGTGCCATATCCTCCTTTTTAGATTTCAGTGATTTTCTTCTGATACATAGAAGCTGGTATCAACGGATATAGAGCACCATTTTAGTCCATCTTACACACTGGTGGAGCCACCTATTAATTTTTGAAAATCTTGTGTTAACACAACATGGGTTGCAGGGGTCAATCTGCACACAGCAGCCTTGAAGGGGAACAGGGTTACAGAGCTGCTGGGCACTGCAAGGGTTCTGGGTTGGGGTACTGCTGGGCTGGATAAGGGCTGCAGCAGTTAAGGGGTTAATAAGGTGTTAAGGGGTACACAATAGCAGGAGTTGATGCTGCTGGGCAGGGAAGGGGTACATGGGAATGTAGGGATATGGGAAATCAGGGCAGGGGTATTAGGGGTACTCAGCCATCTCCAGGTCCCATCTGTGTGTCCTTCCTCTCTCTCAGGAGCTGAGTTCAGAAGAGAGCCTACTTTGTAGTGGCATGCCCTAATATCAGGTTTAGGGATATGACGTCACTCCACTGAAGTCTACTGTACCTTGTAGAGCCCTCCCCCAAGTAGTTTGGAGATAGGGGGGCAGGTTTAGCATGTAAGCCATGTGCTGATCAAAAGGTGCCATAAAGTCTGCAATCTCCTGTCCCGGACCCACATCCTAGTTAGCATCTCTATGCTAACTACCCCCAGGGACAGTTGGGCGACTATGCAGACAGCGGTACTTGTAAGCCATGGCTTACAGGCTAAACATGGGCCTGTATCAAGTTGATAAAAGGGTCCATGTAAAAGGGGGATGTTCCATGGAAAGAGGGGGCATATATGGGATATATATATGAAAGGGGACATATTCTATAAGGGGACACACATATATTTATAAGTGGGCACATATTCCCCACAGGGGCCACAATGAGCCCCTGTGGAATACTAAGGGCAGATGTGCGCCGATGCTGGGCACATCTGCGCACATCATCCTATAATGTGCTTATTTAGGTATGCATATATATTATATATACATGCATCGTGTTCGATGTATGTATATATATATATATATATATATATATATACACACATATTTCAACCCTTCCTCAACAATCCCCCTGTTGTCGGAAATACGACAATACTTAGAGGAGAAGGGTTGAGACATATTTGCCCCACTCAACCCCATTCTTAGTGATAGTTCAGGAAGAACTGGAGTATACACTGATCCTTAGGTACCTAGACATCACCCATCCTGACCTTTTACTGACCTGCATTTCACCGTAACCCAAACTCTTCTATCCACAGGATTGGCTGTCGTCAACTTAACTGGCCTTTCTTTCTAATAACCGTCTTCCGGTGTCGGCCACTCCGATGATTTTGGAGTGACCACACCCTTACCGTCTCTCGGTACTACTGCCGATCTTCAGGTATCCACCCCAAGATCTGGACATCTTCTGCTTCGAACGTATCGGTGTCAGCCGCTCCTACTGTCTTACTTGCGTGCTGCATGGAGGAGGTCCATTAAACCGAAACGCCTACTCTCCTGACCAGCATGACCTATTGACTTCCGGAGCGGCTTGACCCTTGCAGTCTTTCCCAACTGCACCAACTTTCTTGAAACAAGAATATCGTGACCAGGAGCGGGTTCACCCTCACAATCAATTTTCCAGCGGCGACAACCTCCCCATGGACAGATAAGTAGGTCTTTACAAGGCAGGTCAGATTTTCCATTAAGTAAGGTGATGTCAAGGTGCCTAAATTCTAACTGTGGGAAATAACTCCGCCACTCTAACCATCTAGCCCTGCCCTTACGAACTTCACCGTTACAGGGTTTGAGGTGGCAAATGGCGAACAAAAGGTGCCTGTCCCTAACGTGCCCTACTCTAATCCCCATTCACACACAAAACACATTTCACCTTCCCCTCCCGTCAAATAAATTTAGTGTGTACCCATAGAGACTCCTGCAACCTGGCAGATCTCTCTACACCTCCAAAGACAGGTAGGTCACAGACCCACCTGTCCACGGGAAAAAGATTATAGGATACAAATGTGTACAGCGAATCCAACTCACCGCAGTGTGTCGGGTGAGCTCTATAGGCTGTCACATACTTGTACCTAGAGTGTCTATGGGTACACAGATGGCAAACATACACATAATCTATATATACACAGTACTATAGTTATAGGATTGCGCAAGTTATACATCCTGAACCCTCATAGGAAACCAAGTAGAAAATCCTACAAATGAACAATATATATATACACAAATATGTCCATGAGGTCCCTGGCTTCAGGACTTTGTGGGAGTTATGTCCTGAGCCTCCTATGGATTACTTTGTGAGGTTCCGTCTGGTTCTGGTGTAACTGGTCAGCAAGTCCCTTGACCTTCCGATACACAGTCCAATGTAGATGATGATTACCAGAACCAGGGAACTTGGGTGAATAAGAAGATTGAAATGTAGATCCGAACAAGCTCTTCCACCCCAACGCCTCCAAGTCTTTCTCCAAAACATGGGAAATAATGCTCCTGCTGGGTTGTGGTGCAGTTCCCCATCTTTTGAGACCTCTGCGGACCGCCAAAACCCAGTGGGATCCTCTGGAGCCTCACAAGAGTGCCAGGGCGGATATCTTCTGTGGCGTCATCTGGGTTTTTCCTCTGCTCCGTAGTAACCATACCTATGACAGAAGAAAATACCAGGCGCTCCTAGGAGATGTCTCCCCTTACGGTGCAATTAGTTGTCCTATACCAGCACCAATACCTTTGACCCATGAGTAGAGAAAGGTATTGGGCTGCCCTTCATCTCACAGGACCCCTCGTTATCCTAACCTTGGTGTATGAACACCCTACCTTCAGAGGATCACGTCCTCTGCTTCACATCCCTCTGCACCAACAGATAAGGATGGCTAACTTAATAGGTTAGGAGAGCTGTGGATGAAGCACCATCTTGCAATTGATTACACTGTATCCTTGTCCACTCTTGTGTACCAAAGCTGATTTCCCCCTGTCATCCTGTCTTGTGGAGACCAGCAGAATCCATGGCATAAGTCCTACCCTGGCTCTTCAGGGCTCCACAACACAAACACACAGACCACATTCTGCTGTCAATCAATCTGCGTCCAATCCGAATCAAAGCTGTGTTACCTGATCGGACTAGAATTTAGTGCGCAACACAACATTACACCAATGTTGCCTGTCCGCCCTAGTCCCCAGTATAACACAGCCCTGCCGAGAAACCTTGAGCACAACCGCGTCACCTGTATCGATCAGAGACCCTGGCTTGCACATGGTGACATCCCACTAAACCGTGTTCCAATGTCACCCGTTCCTGCAAGCCAACACTTTCTCGATCCACAGTATAACACAGTTCTACTCAAAGGGGACACATGAATAAATCAAAGACAGCAGCGACTGGACTCACAGCAGGGAATGTAAACCACAAAAATCAGCAGGGTGAGACACATGCGCATACAAGGACCACTGCCATCCACATGAAAGAAAACATATACACATACAACAAAAACACACAACACGAACATACACGGGGAACAAACGATGTGACGAATAGTACAGGGGTGTCAAATGTCGCGTAGCCTAGATTGGCCATTCTGACCCCTCAGCGCCTGGTGAGGCATGTGCCGCTGAGAGGTAACCCCTTTATGGCCAATCTGACTAGACCCCACTGCACGATTTGTCACTTGACTGCTGGACACATTGCAATTACTTGCACAAGGGCAATTCCTTGCAATATGTCCCTTGTTCCCACACCTGAAACACGTGATTTGGTTTCCTGTCCTGTGTGCTATGTTCCTATCTGTGTTGCAGTGTCTTGCTATATGACCTAAGCCACCACATGCAAAACATCTGATGTTTGCCCTTTATGGCTTAGGTCCATCTACACTGCCATAGTGCTCTCATCTCCTGTACTGTACCATCCTCAGGGATGCACTCTTCACCACAGTTCTTTTCCCAAAGTCAGGGAAAAATCTCTGTTAGTCTGGACAGGCTTGGTCTGGTGATTTGGCCTGTCACAGACTACCCTCCCCCTTTGCCCTAAACAGGGCAAAGTTTTGGGAGATTCCAGCCCTGACTTTACAGAAAAACAAAGGGCCGACACTAAATTGGTGATGACCTGTTGCATGCCAGTCATTAGCTGGGACCTTACAGCAACCTCAGCCTTCAATTTGGCTACCGTCACGTCAGTAGAGGCAGCCTGCTCCTTGAAGGCCTTGACCTCAGCATAAGACTGAGTCAACTTAGCCTTAATTTCCTCCTTCTGTCTCTGCAGCTCTACTATCCGTGACTCTATCCTAGCCACCTGTGCATCTCGGTCAACAGTAGATTGTATATTCTCTGCCAGCCGTGCCCGCAATGCCGAAACCTGGTCTGAACTACTGGCACAGCATTGGCAGTGAATATTCGGAGGAATTGTCTCCGTTGACCGAGACACCAGCGCAATTTCCTTTGGCTTGCAGATGCTAGCCTCAAGCGTATGAACCAGTTTGGCTAGCATCTGAAGTCGCTTTGTGGATTTATTTAACACCGTCCGTTTATTAACACGCAGCTTGTCATAGTTACAAGCCTGTGCCAACAAATCGGACCACAGCATTTCTGCTGACTGGTTTGTGGTGGGGATGATGGGATCAAATGAGCTGTGTGCTGCAAGGTGTTGCAGTGCGTGGAAGTTCAAACTTACGTTTTGAAGAGACGCCATCTTACTTGGAGTTGTCCTTTGTGCTGCATGGAGGAGGTCCATTAAAGCGAAACGCCTACTCTCCCGACCAGCTCCTGTTCAGCTCCAACGGTGATGGTTATCTCTTCAGTGACGCAAGCGACTACCTCTCCCCGGTGTTCAGTGGGCGTGCAAAGGAATCAGACAAAAATTAGTACACACAAAATCCAAAAGATCAGTCAAGGGGGAATATTAATTACCAATATTTATGCAAATATCAATAATTAATATTCATAATTAGGCGTAGTTGTCTGATAACTCCGCCTATTTATACCTTAAATAAAGACAAATACCTCCTTTTGCCTTTTTCAACCCTTCCTCAACATATACATTTTAGAAAAACATATATATATATATATATATATATATATGTTTAAATTAAGTTTTGCCTTTATTTCTGAAAAAGTTTGTGACAGGATTTGAACTAGGGATCGACCGATATTGATTTTTTAGAGCCGATACAGACAATCTGTGAACTTTCAGGCCGATAGCCGATAATTTATACCGATATTCTGTGCATTTTCATTTTAGAAAAAAAAAATTCCTACACAAATCTGCTGTTAAATGAGGAGATGCCATGATATATATAGCTATATATATATATATATATATATATATATAATTAGATTAAATATTTATACTTAATATTTTGGTGTTTTATTTTTATTTTTTTTTATTTTTTATTTAATAACTATTCCCCCCCCCCCCCCTTAGGGGCTAGAACCTGGGATCTTTTAATCCGTTGTCCTCTTCACCCTAATAGAGCTCTATTAGGCCTCATGCACACGACAGTATTTTTTTGCAGTCTGTAAATCGGGGTTCTGTTGTTCTGTGACCCGTGTCCGTTTTTGCTTCCGTTGTGTTTCCGTGTGTCTTCCGTGTTTTTTTTTAGCGGACATGACCCAAAAGATATTACTAAAAGACAGGCTGACAATTTGCCAAATGCTTACCAAGGGATCCGCAAAAAAATGCGGACGCGGAACGTGGATGACACACGGATGGCCATCTGCAGTTTTTTACGGTCCCATTGACTTGAATGGGTTCGCAAACCATTTTTCACGGACAAGAATAGGACAGGTTATATTTTTTTGACGGCCAGTAATCACGGACCACGGACGCCGAGGACAAACGGTGTGTTTGACGAGTTTTCCACGGACCCATTGAAAACCAATGGGTCCGCAGAAAAGCACGTAAAAATGGCTCAACGGACACGGAATCAAACAACGGTCGTGTGCATGAGGCCTTAGGGTGAATAGAATCTTACACTCTCCCTGCTGCCCTGTGTCAGCCGGGAGCTGACTAGGGCAGCCAGGGCTTCAGCATCATCCTGGCTGCCATGGTAACCAATCAGAGCCCCGGGATTACACTGCTGGGGCTCCGATCAGAAGCTGCCACTGTCACCAATGAAGAGGAGGGAGAGGGGACCCTGTGGCTACTGCCACTAATGTTTTTAATACTGGGTGGGGAGGGCGCACTGCGCCACCAATGTTTTCAATGCTGGGGGTGTGGGGAGGGCGCCTGCGCCACCAATGAAGATAACTCACCCATTAATTCAAATACAGCCACACCCGACCTCTATGAGAGGTAGTTGCGATCCGCGACAGCTAACCCCTGCCGCAGTTGAGGGGTTAACTGCCGCGGATCGCAGCTACTTCTCATAGAGGTTGGGTGTGGCTATATGATTCACCCACCTCCTGTTGAATTTGAATGAATGAGTGAGTTAACATCATTGGTTGTGCAGTGGCCGTAGCCCCACCCCTCCTCTTCTCCTCTCATCAGTGGCAGTGGCAGAAGCGGCACAGGGAGGGAGACACTGTTTCCTTCTCCCTGTGCTTCTGAGCGAACATGCAGCACGGTCCATGTTCGCGATTCATTTTTGGCATATCGGCAAGGTAGATGGCGATACCGATAACTTTGAAAATCCTGAATATCGGCCGATAATATTTGTAAATCCGATAATCGGTCGATCCCTAATTTGAACTCACAGTTTCTGCATCACAGCCCCACAGCCCCACAGCCCAGAACTTTAACCACTACACTACAGTGGAGGAAATAATTATTTGACCCCTCACTGATTTTGTAAGTTTGTCCAATGACAAAGAAATGAAAAGTCTCAGAACAGTATCATTTCAATGGTAGGTTTATTGTAACAGTGGCAGATAGCACATCAAAAGGAAAATCGAAAAAATAACTTTAAATAAAAGATAGCAACTGATTTGCATTTCATTGAGTGAAATAAGTATTTGAACCCTCTAACAAAAAAGACTTAATACTTGGTGGAAAAACCCTTGTTTGCAAGCACAGAGGTCAAACGTTTCTTGTAATTGATGACCAAGTTTGCGCACATTTTAGGAGGAATGTTGGTCCACTCCTCTTTGCAGATCATCTCTAAATCCCTAAGGTTTCGAGGCTGTCTCTGTGCAACTCTGAGCTTGAGCTCCCTCCATAGGTTTTCGATTGGATTAAGGTCCGGAGACTGACTAGGCCACTCCATGACCTTAATGTGCTTCTTCTTGAGCCACTCCTTTGTTGCCTTTGCTGTATGTTTTGGGTCATTGTCGTGCTGGAACACCCATCCACGACCCATTTTCAGTTTCCTGGCAGAGGAAGGAGGTTGTCGCTCAGGATTTCACGATACATGGCTCCGTCCATTTTCCCGTTAATGCGAATAAGTTGTCCTGTGCCCTTAGCAGAAAAACACCCCCAAAGCAAAATGTTTCCACCCCCATGCTTGACGGTGGGGACGGTGTTTTGGGGGTCATAGGCAGCATTTTTCTTCCTCCAAACACAGCGAGTTGAGTTAATGCCAAAGAGCTCTATTTTGGTCTCATCAGACCACAGCACCTTCTCCCAGTCACTCTCTGAATCATTCAGGTGTTCATTGGCAAACTTCAGACGGGCCTGCACATGTGCCTTCCTGAGCAGGGGGACCTTGCGAGCCCTGCAGGATTTTAATCCATTGCGGTGTAATGTGTTTCCAATGGTTTTCTTGGTGACTGTGGTCCCTGCTAATTTGAGGTCATTAACTAACTCCTCCCGTGTAGTTCTAGGATGCTTTTTCACCTTTCTCAGAACCATTGACACCCCACGAGGTGAGATCTTGCGTGGAGCCCCAGAGCGAGGTCGATTGATGGTCATTTTGTGCTCCTTCCATTTTCGAACAATCGCACCAACAGTTGTCACCTTCTCTCCCAGCTTCTTGCTAATGGTTTTGTAGCCCATTCCAGCCTTGTGCAGGTCTACAATTTTGTCTCTGACATCCTTGGACAGCTCTTTGGTCTTTCCCATGTTGGAGAGTTTGGAGTCTGCTTGATTGATTGATTCTGTGGACAGGTGTCTTTTATACAGGTGACTAGTTAAGACAGGTGTCCTTAATGAGGGTGACTAATTGAGTAGAAGTGTCTAACCACTCTGTGGGAGCCAGAACTCTTAATGGTTGGTAGGGGTTCAAATACTTATTTCACTCAATGAAATGCAAATCAGTTGCTATCTTTTATTTAAAGTTATTTTTTCGATTTTCCTTTTGATGTGCTATCTGCCACTGTTACAATAAACCTACCATTGAAATGATACTGTTCTGAGACTTTTCATTTCTTTGTCATTGGACAAACTTACAAAATCAGTGAGGGGTCAAATAATTATTTCCTCCACTGTATATAGCTGCATAGCCAGTCACAAAAAAAAAAAGACTTTTTTTTAAGTGACTGGCTATGCAGCTATTATAGCTGAGTGGTTAAGTGCCTTGCTTCTAATGCAAAAGGTCATGAGTTCATAGAGGCTAAATTAGATTTAACTACACTGACTCGAGCAACGCGCTCGAGTACACGCGGTGTCCGGCCGAACTCTGTGATGTGCCGAGCATAGCGATGCTCGAGCCGAACTGATGTTCGGTCGAGCATGCTCGCTCAACACCAATTGAAATGCCTATACCAAAATGCCGTGTGACGATTGTCTGCTGTATAAAATGCAGGTTTTGCTCAAATTAATAAAAAAAGAAAAAACAAATTTTGTTGGCACTGCACTAAATAAATAATTCGCAGTCACTTAATTGTCAGTTTTAATTTGCACAGATAGATTGTGTGCGTAGAGTGTAAATGACTCCCTCCCTGAACACACTATATTTTCACTATCCCTAAATCTATCCAGCTATTACTTAAATAAATATTTGCTTGCATTCACACACTAAATTGCTCACACTATCAACACTACTCACTTGGCTTGTGGGTAAAATTTGAGGATGAACCTAAAATGCACATGTCCAACTGTTTAGTGTTTAAGGACTTTTTGCACAACTTGCCGTTCTCTAAAAAGGAACTTAAATTCATAACAGGTGTTTCATCCATGAATCATGCAATAAATTTCCTGGTTCAATAAGAATTGGTATATAAACAGTCCTCCTCATCATGCTGTTCACATTTTACTGTCATGAGACCAAGACGACACCTAACAATTGATCAGAAGTACCTCGCCATTGCGAGGCTTCAAGCAGGATGTTCTCAGATGGAAGTGGCCACTGAGCTTAGAGTGTCACAGAGAGTCATCAGCAGGTTGTATCAGAGAGACTGGAAGAGTCCTTTGGCCACATCCCATACTGATGAACACTTTATTGTGAGCAATGTCCTGTGGAACAGGATGAAGAATATCACACCACTCCAGGCACAAGGGAGGTGAGAGTCACCCAAGTGTCATGTCAGACCATTGGAAACCATTTACATAAATAGAGGTGAGAGGCACCGAAGTGTCACGTCGGACTACTGGAAACCGTTGACATCAGCCCGGTCTGCGTGCTAGACGAACTGCAAGGGTACCTGACCACACCACCAGGCACTGGCGTCATCATCTTGCATGGGCCAGGGAGCATCTATGCTGGACGAGGGACCAGTGGGCCTCAGCGCTGTTCACTAATGAAAGTTGATTCAAGCTGAGCAGAAATGATGGCCGCCAACGATGTTGGAGATGTCAAGTAGAGCGCTATGCATCAGCCACTGTTGTCACCAGACGAGCCTTTGGTGGTGGTGGTGGTGTTACAGTGTGGGCAGATCTCTAGTCAATACAGAACCTCCCTACACTTTGTGAATGTCCCATACTACTTGAAGAACATGATTAACCCAGGCATTGTGCCTCTGCAGGAACAACACAGGCCTAATGTCATCATCATGGAGGACAATGTGCCAGCTCATCGAGGTCCATCATTAGGGAACGGCTGCTTGAGACTGCCTCGTCGTGTAGAGGCTCATACCCCGGAACCTCAATGGCCTGAGGGCCACCTTTTAAGAAGAGTGGGATGCCATGCCTCAGCAGACAATAAGTCGACTTGTGAACAGCAGGAGACGTCGTTGTCAAGCCACATGACAAGTTCTGGAGACACTGACATTTTGTGGGGGTATACCGACCACTAGTGTTGGCTTTTGTTTCAATAAATTGTTTGAGATGAGGAAATCACCATTGCATGCTTCTACTTAACCCTGCCATTTTTCACCTTAAGGACCAGGCCATTTTTCGCAAATCTGACATGTTTCACTTTATGTGGGGATAACTTTAAAATGCTTTTACTTATCCAAGCCATTCTGAGACTGTTTTCTTAGAATGGCTTGGATAAGTCATGACAGTGGTAAAGATGAGTCAAAATATTTAATTTTTATTTATAAAATAAAAACCAAACTTTCAATTTCTAAACTTTTAAAATAAATAGTAATACCTCCTAAAATAGTTGTTACTTTACATTTACCATATGTCTACTTTATGTTTGGATCATTTTGTAAATGACATTTTTTTTTTTGGGATGTTAGAAGGCTTAGAACTTTAGAAGCAAATCTTTTGTTCCCCCTTTCCTCCCGAATATGGCAACACCCCATTTGTGCTCAAAACTGATATATGGGCGTACAGGAGGGCTCTAGAGGCAAACAGCAAAATATGGATTTTGCTGGCCTTAATTGACAGACATGGATTTTAGGTGCCATGTCGCATTAAAAAAATTCCTGAGGCCCCCAGAAATTAAAAACCCAAGAAGTGACCATTTTGGAAAGTTCACCCCCGTTTGAACATTTTAAGGGGTGAAAAGGGTACTTTTCAGAAAACAGGTGTCTCAAACAAGGCAGAAACACTTGTCAAAGGATTTAAAAACACACGGCTGTTAAAATGAAAAATTACTAGCAAAACCCAATTTTTAACTTTCACAAGGGGTTAAAGGATAAAATGCACCCTTAATTTTGTTCCCCATTTTCTCCCCATTCAGGAAACACCCCATACGTGCTTGCAGCTTATTGTATGGGCGTACAGCAGGCAAACAGCAAAATATGGATTTTGCTGGCCTGAATTGGCAGACATGGATTTTAGGTGCCATGTCGCATTTAAAATATTCCTGAGGTCCCCAGAAATAAAAAAAAAAAAAAAAAAGAGGTGACCCTATTTTGGAAAGTGCACCCACGTACGAACCTTTTAAGGGGTGGAAAGGAGAATTTGCAGCAAACAGGTGTCTCACAGAGGGCAGAAACACTTGTCAAGGGATTTAAAAGCACACAGCTGTGAAAAGGAAAAATGACTAGCGGACCCCAATTTTTCATTTTCACAAGGGTTTCACAAGGGTTTAAAGGAGAAAATGCACCCCGCATTTTGTTCCCCATTTTCTATCCCCATATGTGCTTGTATCATAAGTCTATTGGCCGTTTTAAGCTAAACTGATATTCTGATAGGTTGATTGTCTAAGGCCCCTTTCACATCAGCGTTTTTTGGTTTCCATCCTAGAGTTCTGTCCTCGGGGCTCTAGGACGGAAAGATACTGATCAGGATTAGGCCTCATGCACACGACCGTTGTTTGATTCCGTGTCCGTTGCTCCGTTTTTCGTGATTTTCTGCGGACCCATTGGTTTTCAATGGGTCCGTGGAAAACTCGTCAAATGCACCGTTTGTCCTCCGCGTCCGTGATTCCTGTCCGTCAAAAAAATATAACCTGTCCTATTCTTTTCCGCGAAAAAAGGTTTGCGGACCCATTCAAGTCAATGGGACCGTGAAAAAATGCGGATGGCCATCCGTGTGTCATCCTCGTTCCGTGTCCGCATTTTTTGGCGGATCCCTTGGCAAGCATTTGGCAACTTGTCAGCCTGTCTTTTGGCAATATCTGGAAAATAATACAGGAAGTGGAGAGCCAGCAGGCTTGGCAAATAGATTACAGATCCCTCTCCACCGTGTGGCAAGTTGTGTGTGTCTGTGCAGACAAGAGAACTTGCTAACCATGCCAAGGTGGAATGTGGAAAAATTAATTTTCTTGGTCCAGGAGCGGCCAGAACTGTGGGACAGCAGGAGTAGTGGGTACCAGGATCGTGTACGGAAGGAAGTAGCCTGGGAGCAAGTGGCACGCCGCATGCGGCGTGCCGAATGGGAGAAAGGCGACAGTCGATCTCGAGCGGATTTGGGTAAGTGCCAGCTATGTTTTAACATAAGTCCTACCCTTGTGTTGTCGCTTTACTTTATCTTCAACTTCAAGTAGGCCATGCTACTGTCTCATTTGTTGTTCGCCTTGTAGTTTACATTTGTCTTTTTTTTGGGGGGTTTGGCCTCATTTTAAAATAACAGCCTCATTTACATTGAAATATGGATGTCCATGCCTTTTGAGTATAGCATATATGATATATGTCTCCCCTAGCATATTGGCTGTTTATTTTATTTGCCATCTTTGAGCCTGTAATAATAGTGCATGCAATAGTTGTCACCATCCTCTATGGGGAAAAGTGTGTGTTCTCACAACTGGACTCCTCAAATATTCACCTTCTTCCTCCTGCCATGCTTGGACATTCCTCTCGCCACTCTTTTTCCAATTGTACCATACAGATGTTTTTTTGGGTGATTTTATTCCCCTTTTTTGGGGGGTTTTACGTGGAGAGTGGGTTTGGCTATAAAATTTGTTGTTTATGCTTCTTCCTTACCTTTGTGGGGGTTTTTTTGCCTTCCATTTTTGGTGTGTTTTTGAATATTGTCTTTTTTTAATCACTATACAGTGAAACAAACCAAAACCCGTTGGAATAGCTGCCGGGATCAATTCAGGCGAGAGATGAACGAGCGGGGACAAAGTGGCCAAGGTGGATCCAAGAAGAGGCCATATCTATATTCGGCCCAGCTGCAGTTTCTTAGGCCAGTCATGGATCTGAGGCCGTAAGTACTCTTTCCAACCCACCTTTTTAGGAATTACACATTTCTCGTTATATGTCATGTTATCCATTTCCTGCTGTAAACTTTGTATTTTGTTTTTTTGGGCCCTGCTATCTGATTAGCTGTATGATGCGATGGGGCATGTTTTGCGCATATGGCGGCTCCATTCTCTCTTTCATGTGGGGCCCTCCCTTCTATGCCACAGACCTGTGCTATCTACATGCAGAGCCAGAAGAGAGCGGGTGGCTGACACGTGTGCCCTGCATGTCTCATCTCTTCATACAGTGGATCCTCTGGGGTGCACGGTGTTGTCACCCTGGCAATCCAAAATTGGTCAACTTGCCCGCTAATCGGTGAACAAGCTTCTAAAGGAGTCACTGATTGTTGTTGGTGTGCCCCAGCCTTCTTTTGGTTTGGTTTTTGTTGTGGGCGTCTTTTTTCAAAATTCATTTCTTCTTTTCTTTGTAGCGGTCCGCTTATTCTTTTGGGCATACTGTATATGATCATACTTTAATGTGTGACTCCTATCCACTTCTTCTCCTTGTCTTAATGTCAAATTGTCGGTCTATTTATTTTTTGCCCTGTATAATAACTACTTCTCATAGCATGTGCATGTGATGGCTTCTTCCTGTTTTTTTTTGGATTTAAAAATTACACTTTTCTAATTCTCAATGGATTTGTGGAGTGTGATTGTGGGTGAAACTGCCCTGGGTAAGTACGGATCGAACATCAGCATTTTGTTAGCTTCTTGACTTTGTAGTGATATGTTTGTGCTGGACCCTCCAAACACTCAGTAATGTCTCCTAAAGTGTTTGTCCATTTGACAGTTGCCCATCATTTCTCTCGTCATTTCCGGCCATTTTAGAGTGGCGTTATTTCAGTCCTAACTTATCTTATTCATTATAATAACTGGATAATTCATTATGTGGGGCCTGTCGTTTTTATGTAATTGACCTACCGCTGCATTCCATGTGTTTTTGAAACTTTTAAAAAGTTCGTAAAAAGACCCAGAATGTAATTTTGTTTTTTTACCTTTTCAATACAGTACCGTGGATAGCCTGGATGATCCTGAGGACTCGGATGTGGGGTTAGTGATTCAGCGGCTGCCTTTTCCACAGCCAACAGCCCAGCAACACCCCCTGCAGAGGAGTCGCCACAAGCTCAACCAGAGATGACATCACCGCACAGGCCGGAACAGGGGACACAACCTCTGCCCAGGCGGAGGCGTCAGGCCCATCCCTCTTCCTCTGGGCCCCAAACTCGGGAAATGATTGATTCCCGCGTTATAGAGTTTCTGGCCCAGAGGAGGAGTGATGGCCAAGAAGAGGCCATGTTGAGGGGTTTGGCTCCGCTACTTAGGAGGGTTCCCTTGAAAGATATAACCAGTGTATGGCCTCCATATCATTGGTTTTGGACATGTATGCCTCCTCCTATCAGGGAGACATACTGACCGAAATCAATGATATGCGCCGGCGTGTCATGAGGCAACCACCGGCAACGCATGTTCCACCCTGTCCGCCGCCTCCTCAACCCACTCATGGCCCCTCGTTCACACAACCACCACCGTATCAGGGGTCCCATGTGCCACATTTCCCCCTGTGGCCCTCCACTTCCCGGATCCAGTTTTGCAAGCGGGTCCCAAGATTCAGGCCATGTGCCTGGCGCAAGTTCCTATGGGCCAGGCTCTTTTACTCGTGACCTGTACGAATTGTAAAAGGATTTGTTATCTACTTTTTATTCGTTATGTGATTTAAATATGTTTGAGTTATAACTCTATGGAGTTGGTCATTATTTTCTTGGTTTTGTTGACTAAAATTTAGTCCTAAACAGTGTCCTTTGTCGTCTATTCTTGTTCCTATCATCCATCACACACATTTACATGTCAAACACATTTACCATATAGAAACAGAGACACACACATGATTTCAAGGGCAAAACTTTATTATCTTTAAAAACAGGGTTTATAGGTCGGTCTACATGAGGTATTAGAAGATTTTGGGGACCATACCATTCACAAAATAGAGATTGTAGTCACCACACAATACGGGGTGAATCAATCTTTATGCTCATAGGATTTACTAAGAAAGGTATTCTGTCCGAAAAACCTCAGCCCGCAAGCCCACGTCAAGGGTCCTCATTCTCTTGCGAGTCCCTACACTCAACTAAAAACAACAAAGTTTGATAATCTACCTTAAAACAAAAAAAAACTAACGAGAACAGAAGATATCAAACACTGCCACGAATAGCGTCTCTCTGCCATGGCAAGGACCCCTCTGGGCTCAAAAAGTAGTCTGCATAGAGTTCCCGAACTGCAATACCTGCAGTACCAGGTCGTCTATGCAGGGTCCGATCCAAGCCCAAAACTGTTGTCGTTGGAAAATCATCCAAGTCAACCGAAGAGGAAGCCTCGTGAATACGGGTGAAGTTGTGTAAAACTACACAAGCTTGGATCACCCGGGTAGCATTCTCCGGATCCATCTGTATGGATGACAGAAACACCCTCCACTTGCTAGAGAGTATTCCGAAAGCGCACTCAACATACCGACGGGCGCGAGTCAATCGGTAGTTGTAAATACGCCTCCTGACATCCAAACCCCGCTTTGGGAAGGGCCGCATAACATGGTTAGTCAATGCAAACCCTTCATCCGCCACGAAGACAAATGGAGCCGGCGGACCTGCTGATCCGGGCAGTCTTCTGGACTCGGGAATGGCAAGCTGGTTGGCACGAAGCCGCTCACCCATTCTAGAAGCACTAAAGATGCGAGCATCCGCTGTGCTTCCATAGGCCCCGATATCAACCATTATAAACTTATAGTTACTGTCAGCAACAGCCATCAGCACTATAGAAAAAAATGCTTATAATTGAAGAATCTGGACCCTGAGTGAGGCGGCTTCTTCACACGAATGTGCTTGCCATCCATTGCCCCCAGACAGTTTGGAAACTGCGCAGATAAATTAAAGCCTGCAGCGATCCGCAACCAATCGTCCACCTTGGGCTGTGGCATCACCGTCTCTCGGAGTTGTTCCCAAATGACCTGGCAAGTGTGACGCACAATCCGAGAAATAGTTGAGGTTCCCAAAAGAAACTCAAAATGCAGTGATGCAAACGAGTTCCCTGTAGCAAGGAATCTGTGAGGAAATGAAGAAAAAATTACATTAAAGTAGGCCAGGAAAGGGGACAGCATACACATATATTTCCTATAATGCAGGGATCGGGAACCTCCCACTCGCAAGCTGCAGTGCAAGTGCAATTTTCAATATGTATAAAGCACTATGGATATTAAAGGGAGACTGCTGGGGTACACTCAGCATGATGCTGACATTAATCTAAATTTGCAGGGAAAGCAAATTCTAAGACACACAAACAGCTTAAAACCATCACATGTTATATGCCCTGGATACACAAAAACCAACAGACTTTAAACGGTACAAACATATTAAAGCCCAAAAAAAGGTATCTGACAATAACACACCCACATATCTTCGAACATACATTTTTGGGCCCCAAAAACACAGCAACAAAGTCCTGCACATTAAACTGTGATCACCATTACTAAAATCTGGCTTACCTCAACGTGACGATGAGCCGTTCCTCAGTAGTAATGCTGCGCCTCATATTGGTGTCCATGAAGGTAAGGACAGTACGTAGAGACGACAGCAAGCAATCAAAGGTACCCAATGACATCCGACAGAACGCAAAGAACTTCTCAGGATGCAGACGAAGATCTTTGTAAAGGCTATGGAAGTGTCCTTTCCGGTAGCGTTGAGACACAATGGGATGGACCCAAAAACGCCGCCTTCTAGTCGGTTCCTCATCCAAAATGGAGCGCTGGCCCCAGCGACGAGAGACAAGCCAGTGCAGTACAACTTCTTCCTCAGAATCATCCGCCATGGTGAGACCCAAGATGAAAAAAAGGAGAATACAGCAACAGCAAAACCAAGCAGCCAACACACACTCTGTACCCCTCTGGAGACTACAGAAAATGGCCAAACAAACTCTCAGGTGCCAAGCATATATACCTATATTGGTGGGTGTGTATATTAAAATGACATTTTTTTTTTTTTTTTTTGGTAAGGTCATGTCCGAAGCAAAAACGGACACGGATCACGGAACAACGGAACCATGTTTTGCAGACCGCTAAAAAAAACTGCCGTGTGCATGTGGCCTTATCCTAATGCATCCTGAATGGAGAGAAATACGTTCAGGATGCATCAGGATGTCTTCCGTTCAGTATGTGAATATTTTTTGGACATTGACAAAACCGCAGCATGCTGCGGATTTGTCTCCGTCCAATAATCCAGAAAACATGCCGTAACGCCGGATCCGGAATTAATGCCTGTTGAAGTGCATTAATCCAGATCCGGAATTAAGCTAAACGCCGCTTCGATCCATCGCTTAGCGCTGCGCATGCGCAGCAGTTCCTATGGGGGCCCCAGTGTAAGCGATCGGTTACCATGGCAGCCAGACGCTACTGAAGTCCTGGCTGCCATGGTAGTACTCGTAGCAGTGTACTTACCTGCTCTGCGCCTCCGGGCGCCTCCTTCATGACGCCACAGGTCCGGGCGGCACATTGATCTATACACCACGGGGACCTGTGACATCATGAAGGGGCACTCGGCAGCCGCAGCGCAGGTAAGTACACTGCTGCGGTAGCTGACATGGCAGCCAGGACTTCAGTAGCGTCCTGGCTGCCATGGTAACTCTAAAGCATTTCAAGACTGATCAGGAACCAGACTCAGTCTTCAAATGTTTTCAGAGCGACTTATGTTCTGACGGATCCGGCGGGCCTGGAAGTGCCTGCCGGATCCTCAGAACGTAGGTGTGAAATAGAGATGTCGCGAACATAAAATTTTCTGTTCGCGAACGGCGAGCGAACTTCCGCAACTGTTCGCAAACGGGCGAGCCGGGCAAACCGCCATAGACTTTAATAGGCAGGCGAATTTTAAAACCCACAGGGACACATTCTGGCCACAGTAGTGATGGAAAAGTTGTTTCAAGGGGACTAACACCTGGACTGTGGCATGCCGGGAGGGGGATCCATGGCAAAACTCCCATGGAAAATTACGTAGTGGACGCAGAGTCGGGTTTTAATCCATAAAGGGCATGAATCACCTAACATTCCTAAATTCTTTGGAATAACGTGCTTTAAAACATCCAGTGTGGTGTATACGATCAGGTATGATGTTGTATCGATCAAGCAGTGTAAGGCTTACGCCCGCTTGTCCTCACTGACGTCATTGAAGGTCTCTTCCTCGCGCAATGTACTGTGCAACCCTATATGAGTGGTGTGTTAACTAGTACTATTCTTATCAGTTAAACCCCTGTTACGTCCCATATCGGGGGACGTGTATCGAATAGATTTTAGGAACCGGGAGATGGAAAAAGAAGCTTGGTCGGTCCTCTTACTTCCAATTTGGGGCACTGCGCGTGAGCCGTACAATGTACTGTGCCACGCTATATGAGTGGTGTGTTAAGTACTACTATTCCTATCAGTTTAATCACTGTTACGTCCCCTATCAGGGGACGTGTATCGAATAGATTTTAGACAACCGCAAAGAGTTGTCAATAGTTGACACACTCATGACATAAATTTTATTACTCTATGCGTCAATCTTGGTGTAGTGATGACTGTGCTCGTGCGCACGTTTGGGAGATTGTAGACTATGGTGGTTTTTCAAAGCCTATGGTCGTGCTGAAGTAGTTTAGTGACAGTTAAGTGACCCGGAAAACAATGATTCTGCAGTGTGGGCCCATTGTTGGCCTAGTAGGCTTTAATGATCACCTTAGATGATCACAATGAAAATTAATGTTTTTTTGTATGAAAAATTATCCAGCCGATCGCTTTTGGTCTGTTCACAATGAAGCAACGACCTTATTATCTGGGGTGTGCCAACATTGCCAACACACTCATAGAGGTGATCGCTTCATTGTGATATGCAAGCCCCTTCACCACAACAAGGTAACAATCAATAAGGGGAATTGACACATGTATGTGCCTTTTTTTTTGTTTTGTTTTTGCAGCCACAGTGCAGCACCAGAGGCCAGAAAAACTAGGCATGTACACATGGCTGAAAAATTATTGTATTGTTGCAGCCTCTGCTGTAGCAGCGGCCGGAAATAATTGATGTTTTCCAGGCAGAAAGTGTAGTAAAACATTGCGGCTTGAACCCTAGTTGGTGGCGGAGAACTCACGCAAGTTATCTGGCATGCAGAGATTAAATACAGCAGCGTGGGGACCATTTTTAGCCCAAGGCATCTCATCAGGCCTTTTTTAGTCAAATGCATTCCCCACTGTCAGTCCCTTCGGTATCCACGCCTCATTCATCTTAATAAAGGTGAGGTAATCTAGACTTTTTTGACCTAGGCGACTTCTCTTGTCAGTGACAATACCTCCTGCTGCGCTGAAGGTCCTTTCTGACAGGACACTTAAAGCGGGGCAGGCCAGAAGTTCTATCGCAAATTCGGATAGCTCAGGCCACAGGTCAAGCCTGCACACCCAGTAGTCAAGGGGTTCATTGCTCCTCAGAGTGTCGATATCTGCAGTTAAGGCGAGGTAGTCTGCTACCCGTCGGTCGAGTCGTTCTCTGAGGGTGGACCCCAAAGGGCTGTGGCGATGCGTAGGACTTATAAAGCTCCGCATGACCTCCATCAACAACACGTCTGTAAAGCGTCCTGTCCTTGCAGGCGTGGTCGTGGTAGGAGGAGGATTACTTTCACCTCTTCCCCTGTTAGATTCCCGTTGTGCTCTGACATCACCCTTATACGCTGTGTAAAGCATACTTTTTAACTTGTTTTGGAACTGCTGCATCCTTTCCGACTTCCGGTAATTCGGTAACATTTCAGCCACTTTCTGCTTATACCGGGGGTCTAGGTAGCGTGGCCACCCAGTACAGGTCGTTCTCCTTTAGCCTTTTTATACGAGGGTCCCTCAACAGGCATGAATGGATGCCGAGCTACTCATCTCCCGTTCCTCGTCCTCACTCATCTCATTGAAGGTCTGTTGTTCCCCCCAGCCACGTACAACACCACGGGTCCCAGATAGTTGACAACAACGAGCACCCTGGGATGCCTGCTGTGGTTGGTCTTCCTCCTCCTCAAAGCCACATTCCTCCTCTGACTCCTCTTCCTCAGACTCCTCTTCCAGCGTTGCCGCAGGTCCAGCAAGCGATGATAAGGCTGTTTCTGGTGGTGATGGTGACCACAACTTTTCCTCTTCCTCTTCACGCTCATCTACGGCTTTGAGTTTGTGTGTTGCTTGTACTCATGTGTTGATCCCATAGGCGCTTGTGATGTGAGATCATGTGCCTTCGCAAAGCAGTTGTACCTAGGTGGGTGTTGGACTTCCCACGGCTTTCTTTTGGCACAGGTTGCAAATGGCACACACAAAAATGCCACACTACTGAGCTTTGCAATGACGGCATTCTGGTGGTGGCAACAGCATGCGTTGATTGGTGTGCTGTCTGGCTGACCCCGGGTGTCGATACATGCTGTCTGACTGTGCAACTAGCTCCTTGCGACAACATCCCCTGCTTCCTACTCGCCTCCTCCTCCTCTCTGTCTCCCCATCTGAACTTTCACCCGTTCTTCTTCTCTTCGAGCGGCACCCACGTGACATCCACGGACACATTTTCATTATCAACCGCTTCACTTGTATCTGACAACTCAGCAAAGGAAGCAGCAGCGGGTACAACATCATCATCATCATCACACCGTACGTCCATGTGTGTAATGCTGCCTGACTGAGACATATCCCTTTTATCTACATCCTCTGGCAATAATGGTTGCGCATAACTCATTTCTTCCAACTGATGTGTAAATAAATCTTCTAACAGATCAAATGAAGCGGCTGTGATGCTAGTGTTGATGGTGGCGGCGGGCGGGCGAGTGGTAACTTGAGAGGTAACCTTAGATTAGAGGGTAAAAATTGAATGCCTTATTTATCGGCAAGCTAATGTGCCACCTGGTATAAATGGTGGGCACTGGCAGTGGGCACACTACAGTCTGTGGAAGTGGGCCTGACACACACTGGCAGGCAACTAACCTAAGATTAAAGGATAAAAATTAAATGCCTTATTTATCGGCAAGCTACTGTGCCACCGGTATGAGTGGTGGGCACTGGCAGTGGGCACACTATAGTCAGTGGAAGTGGGCCTGACACACACTGGCAGCAGGCAGGCAACTGAAATTAGTTTAAAGTGCAAAAATGAAATGCCTTTTTTTTTTATACAAAGTCCTGTGCCACACTGTATGAGTGGTGGGCACTGGCAGTGGGCACACTACAGTCAGTCGAAGTGGGCCTGACACACACTGGCAGGCAACTAACCTTGGATTAAAGGGTAAAAATGAAATGCCTTATTTATCAGCAAGCTACTGTGCCACCGGTATGAGTGGTGGGCACTGGCAGTGGGCACACTACAGTCAGTGGAAGTGGGCCTTGCACACATTGACAGCAGGCAGGCAACTGAAATTAAAGTGTAAAAATTAATTGCCATTTTTTAATGCAGAGTCCTGTGCCACACAGTATGAGTGGTGGGCACTGGCAGTGGGCACACTACAGTCTGTGGAAGTGGGCCAGACACACAATGGCAGGCAACTAATCTTAGATTAAAGGGTAAAAATGTAATGCCTTATTTATCAGCAAGCTACTGTGCCACCCGGTATGAGTGATTGGCACTGGCAGTGGGCACACTACAGTCAATGGAAGTGGGCCTGACACACACTGGCAGCAGGCAGGCCAGACAACTGAAATTAGATTAAAGTGTAAATATTAAATGCCTTTTTTTTCTGCAAAGTCCTGTGCCACACAGTATGAGTGGTGGGCACTGGCAGTGGGCACACTACAGTCAGTGGAAGTGGGCCTGACACACACTGGCAGCAGGCAGGCCAGACAACTGAAATTAGATTAAAGTGTAAAAATTAAATGCCTTTTTTAATGCAAAGTCCTGTGCCACACGGTATGAGTGGTGGGCACTGGCAGTAGGCACACTAAAGTCTGTGGGCCTGCAGCCTCTCACACACGGGCAGGCCAGGCAACTGCAATAATTATATAGAGAAAATAAAATAAAAGCAGACTAATGTAGCAGCCCTACAAAGGGCTTTTTGGGGTGCTGTGACGCTGTCCTTACAGCAGATGAGTCTGTGGACACAGAACACTGGACTAGCTAACGCTTTCCTATGAATTCAGAATCATCAGCACAGCAGCAGCTGCAGTCTCCCTGCTCTCACTAACATGCAGCTTCAGACTGAATCTAAAATGGCTGCCGTTTTTATAGGAGGTGGGAAGGTGTGGGAGGGAGGGTGCTGATTGGCTGGAATGTGTCTGCTGACTGTGAGGTACAGGGTCAAAGTTTGCTCAATGATGATGTATAGGGCGGACCGAACATGCGGCGAATAGTTCGGGACATCACTAGTGTGAAAGAGGCCTCATCCTGTTTTACTGGGAGGCAGTTGTATAACTTAAAATGCAAAGGGAAGATTCTTGTCCGGGCACTTCTTGTGCAGACCTAGATGACAGATAATAGTCACCTTTACCATATACAGAAACTGCTCTGGACAGTAAATGTTATCCATTGTTCTCCCAGCCACATAGTCTCCGCTGGCCTAGAAAACCCTTAGGTCTATATTTTTGCATTTGATTGAAACAAAAGCATCTTTATCCTTCCAATCTACTATCTAGACATCAGCGAGGAGCGGTGAATAGCTTCTGATTGTAATTGATTGTAACCTGATTAAATGTCCTCCAATGTTAGATCAATATGCCATGTGTGAATATCATATATAATATATATGAAAATATGTAATATACCAATACTCCCCTACTTGAATCATTTCAGATCTGAATTGATTTGAAAAAAAAAAACATACATATTCTGGTTCATGTTAAATTATCGCTGCTAGATCACTTCCCACAGGGTATGTCAAAACAGCATACTCAACGTCAAGATAATGTTTTGGTATGGTAATATTGCATTGCACAATTATCCATCCTCCGATTATGCTCTTCACCACCTCTTCATCTATGATAACCCCATCTGATTTTTCATTGACTTTCAGATTGACTTCAACAGTCCCCTCAATCTCAGTCTTTTTCCTATTCCTGTAATGTTTCCCACTTCTGGACTTTGTGGACTAATTTCTAAACTATTGTGAATGAAATATTAATGTCAGCGCCACTAAATATGTTTTCTCTTGAGCTCTTTGTGTTGGTTGTGGGAAATTCATCCTTTAATCTGGTTCTTCTTCTGCTAAAATCTTGACTTCTGTACTTGAAAAACAAACTTAGAAAGCATGTGAGGTCATGTTTTCATTTATCATTCATCATATTCATTTTTTCCTTTGAATGCCTTTACAGAATCTGACATGCATGACTCCATCTTGAGACATTGTTCCCCAAATCCCCAAAGTACACAGAAGGTCCAATTTTGTCTATTACGATGTATGGACCCTTCAATTTTGCTTTTGGGAATGGGTGGAACCATCTGATATTCTTTGTTATCTCCCATTGCATTTTTGTGTGTTTTTGCATGTACCTTCATCTTTAGCACACACAGCTTTGTGTACTGTTAGTATATGAGATTTTAGAGTCTCTACCCATGTTTCTGATAAAGCAACAGTGTGTAATGCTGCTGGGACTGGGTTTATCAAATGTTCCCATGTCCTCATTAATCTCCCTAAGAGAGCTTCGTATGGTGTAAATCCAATGGATCTACATATTCCAGATCGAATTGTGGCCAGTACAAAGGGCAGTACCCAATCGGTACCCTTTTTCAGTGACTCCTTTATGGCTCAATTCATTCTTTCAACCTGTCCTGCAGTCTCGGGGTGGGTAAAAGATGTGAAACTTTTGATTAATGCTCAGAACGCATTAAAAAAATACCAAATTTACCCAAAATTTGGAAAAATTCTCAAGTTTCAAAATTTCAATTTGTAACAGTGGCTGCGATACGTCGCTGTTCTCCCACTTATCGCCACGGTCCTGGTGCCGCATTCAGAGTCAAAGGTCCTTGTGTTTGCTGGTTCCTGATACTCACGTGTGCTCCTGATCAATACTTCGTTCCTGGACTCTGCTTATCGTCTGATTCCTGCCTGCTTGCTTTGACTCTCCTGTTGTCGATCCAGATTGCCTGACCTGTACTTGTGCCGCCTGCCATGACCTATTGCCTGTCTGACCACATCTCTGCCTCATCCTTTGGTCCTGCACCGTTGCTCCTGGTAACGTCTCTGCTTGGCTGACCACGCTTGTAATTCAGGTACCTACCCAGGTACCTCCGGTCAGCTGCCACTGACTCAGGGATTGCTCTGGAGTATCCCCTGGCAACTACCCTAACGGCTCAATTCTATCCTCACCATCAGAGGCTCTAGTGAAAACCAGGTAGTTGCTCAGACACACCACTCCAGAGTATAGCCAGTCAGTGGCACAGTGTGTTCACACCCGCTGGTCCGTGGCACAATTTCTCTGCTTTTAAAACAGATAGTGATACCTCCTAAAATAGTTTTTACTTTACATTTCCTATATGTCTACTTCATGTCTGGATCATTTTGTAAATGTCATTTTCTTTTTTTGGGACGTTACAAGGCTTAGAAGTTTAGAAGCAAATCTTGAAATCTTTCCGAAAATTTCCAAAACCCACTTTTTAAGGACCAGTTCAGGTCTGAAGTCACTTTGTGAGGCTTACATAGTAGAAACCACCCATAAATGGCCCCAGTTTAGAAACTACACCCCTCAAGGTATTCAAAACTGATTTTACAAACTTTGTTCCACAGGAATAAAGGAAAATGTAGATGAAATTTCAGAATTTAACTTTTTTGGCAGATTTTCCATTTTAATACATGTTTTTCCAGTAACAAAGCAAGGGTTAACAGCCAAACAAAACTCATTATTTATTACCCCGATTCTGTAGTTTACAGAAACACCCCATATGTGGTCATAAACTGCTGTAGGCGCACACGGCAGGGCGCAGGAGGAAAGGAATGCCATATGGTTTTTGGAGAGCAGATTTCAGTGGGATAATTTTAAGTTGCCATGTCACATTTAAAGACCCCCTGATGCACCCCCAGAGTAGAAATTCCAAGAAAATTACCTCATTTTGGAAACTACGGGATAAGGTCGTAGTTTTGTTGGTACTATTTTAGGGTACATATGATTTTCAGCTGCTCTATATTACACTTTTTGTGAGGTAAGGTAACAAAAAATAGCTGTTTTGGCACCGTTTTTATTTTTGTTATTTACAATGTTCATCTGACAGGTTAGATCATGTGGTATTTTTATAGAGCAGGTTGTTACGGACACGACAATACCAAATATGACAAATTTTTTTGTTTGTTTTAGTTTTACATAATAAAGCATTTTTGAAAAAATGATTTTTTTAAGTGTCTCTATATTCTGAAAACCATATTTTTTTATTTTTTGGGCGACTTTCTTATGTAAGGGCTTTTTTTTTTAGCATGAGATGACAGTTTGGTACTATTTTAGGGTGCATATGACTTTTTGATCGCTTGGTATTACACTTTTTGTGATGTAAGGTGACAAAAAATAGATTTTTTGACACACTTTTTATTTTATTTTTTATCTCGGTGTTCACCTGAGGGGTTAGGTCATGTGATATTTTTATACAGCAGGTTCGTACGGACACGGCGATATCTAATATATATACTTTTTTATTTAAGTTTTACACAATAATATTTTTAAACAAAAAAATCATGTTTTAGTGTCTCCATAGTCTGAGAGCTATAGTTTTTTTATTTTTTGGGGCTATTGTCTTTGGTAGGGTATTATTTTTCCGGGATGAGATGTCGGTTGGATTGGCACTATTTTGATGTGCATATGACTTTTGATCACTTGTTATTACACTTTTTGTGATGTGAGGTGACAAAAATGGCTTTTTACACCGTTTTTATTTTATTTTTTCACAGTGTTCACCTTAGGGGTTAGTTCATGTGATATTTTTATAGAGCAGGTCCTTCCGGACGTGGCAATACCTAATATGTATCCTTTTTATTAAGTTATTTAAGTTTTACACAATAATATCATTTTTAAACTAAAAATCATGTTTTAGTGTCACCATAGTCTGAGAGCCATAGTTTATTTTTTTATTTTTGGGCGATTGTCTTAGGTAGGGACTCATTTTTTGCAAGATGAGGTGACGGTTAGATTGGTACTATTTTGGGGGCATACGCATTGTTGATCGCTTGGTGTTGCACTTTTGGGGATATAAGGTGACAAAAATTTTTTTCGCAGTTTTTAGTTTCTTTTTTGGCGGTGTTCAACTGAGGGGATAGGTCATGTGATATTTTTATGGAGTCGGTCGATACAGACACTGTGATACCTAATATGTCTACTTTTTCTTTTCTTCCCTATTTAAAAAAAATATTTACTTTATTTTGGGAAAAGGATGCTTTTGTTTTTGCTTGAAACTTAATTTTTTGTTAAACTTTTTTTCCTTTTAGTTTTAATTTTAAACAATAATCTTCAACATACATACAGCATTATAAATTTCTTAATCAAAATAATACCCTCCTTAGTCCCTTCCTCCCTTCCCTCACCGTAAATAAACGGGGAGGGATTGTGGAGTACTAGAGGCAGAAAACCTTATGATTTCCAGTCTTCCCAAATCTCAATCTATTTATTCTCAGAATTTCTTTGTTTAAACAAAATATTCTCGTATCTCTTGACCATATTAACAAGGTTTATATTTGGAGCATTTCGAGTAAAACCAGTTTTGAGCTATCAACAATCTGGCTAAAAACATAATTTTAATCAAAAGAATTTTCTTATATTTATGACATCCCACCTAAGAGAGATCCCCAAAACCCATCATTCCACCGTATATGGAATCCACACTTTCAATTTGCTGGTAATAACTTTATAAATTACCTCCTAATATTGTTGTATCTCTCCACACGACCAGATCATATGAAAATAATCTGCATCTAAAACATCACATCGTGGACAGGTGGAAGTTTTCCTCAAACCACATCTCTTAAGCCGAACAGGGCTAATATATAATCTATGTAAAATATTAAACTGAACCATTACGTAATTAAAATTAAAAGAAACTAAACCTAAATTAAGCAAAATATTATCCCAATCTTCTGGCTGAATCACTGGACAACCAGTTTGCCAAGCCATTTGACCCGGAGAGCAAGTATAAGTAAATCGTGCTCTGATTAATCCTTTCTAAAGTAAAGAACTCCTATATTTTTGGCCTAAATTACCAATCAAAGTGTTTAAATGTGTAGTAGTGTCAATCTCAAGAATATCCTTTTTTCTAACACTCCTGCAGACCTCAACTGTAGATACCTAAACCAAGATAATTTCGATAAATTTTCTCTTTGTGCTAAATCAAAAAAGAAAGAATATCCACATTCCTTACCACTTGTGCAACATATAAAATATTACTTCTTTGCCAATACTGGTCCCATCCAACTTCATCCACAACTTGTAGATGAGAATTGTGCCATAAAGGAGTGCAATCAAATGAACCCTTTATACCCAACCAAAATTTCAATGTGCCCCAGGATTTCATGACCAACTGCCTTGCTGATTTTAAATCCATATAGGAATTAACCAACTGACTACATTCCAATAAGGTACAAAAATGATTGTATAGAGAGCTCCTCACCAAAGTTCTAAACAGTGGGCTATCATTCCATTCACGAAACCAACACAACTGTGTAGCTAGAAAATAGCCTTTGAAGCAGGGAAGGTTGAGGCCTCTCAGCTCCAATGGCCTATAAAAATGCTCCAATTTAAGCCTCACACGTTTTCTCCCCATAGTAAATGATCCTCTCAAGTAATTTAAAGAGCTTATCTTCTATCCACAATGGAGAGTTCCTGAGAATATAAAGTATCTGGGGAGAACCACCATCTTCACTAGAGATACTCTATCGGCTCTCGATAACGGCAACCAAAGCCATATCGTTATTTTGGATCTAAGTTTATGTATCAAAGGCACAAGGTTTAGCAATGGAAAATCTTCAACCTTCGGAGTTATTATAATACCCAGATATTCAAAAGAATCCAAGATGTTCAAAATACTTAAAGGCCCTCCTTAGGGAGTTCTAAATTATTCAGAGGCATAAGCGTAGTTTTATTCCAATTTATATCTAATCCCGAAGCCTCCCCAAAAGTATTAATCGCATAAATGATTTTTAGAAGTGTAGTATTTGATCTTTGCAAATAAAATAAAATATAATCTATGTACAGGGAAATACAATCTTCTATACCCAGAACTCCAAATCCTAGAATCTGGGGTCCTGCCTCACCGTAGCAGCTAGGGGCTCAATATAGATGTCAAACAACAAAGGTGAGAGAGGACAACCCTGCCTCGTACCTCTAGACATGGAGATAATCCCTTGAGGACCCCATGTATATTTAGTCTTGCAATAGGGATTTATATAAAAGCTTGACCATATTAACAAACCTAGGTTCAAATCCCATCTTATGCAGCACTTTCCATAGGAATCCCCACTCCACCCTGTCAAAGGCCTTAGAGGCATCCAAAGACAGGATGGAGCGGGAACCCCTGTCCCCCACCCCCTCCGGAAGACTGCAAATTGGCAAAGAGTCGGTGTAAATTATGATGGGTACCCTTGTTAGAAATAAATCCATTCTGATCAGGATGTATAATTGATGGAGTAACCTTGGAAAGCCTTGTAGCAAGAATCCTGGAAAAAGCTTAAAATCAGTATTAAGAAGAGAGATAAGTCTATATGAACCCAAATCCAGAGGATCCTTGCCATTCTTCAATATAATTACAATCATTGCTTCAGTCATAGAGTCAAGAAGAACACCATTTTCAACTGAATCCTTAAGTACCTTCAATAAACAAGGGAGAGTAACCTCCCCATACTTACGATAAAATTCATATGGGAGTCCAATCCCGTGGATGAATTTCCTGAACAAACCTTAATTGCATCTTCAAGTTCCTGGATAGAAAGGTTAGCTTCAAGAGCTTCTCTTTGACTACCTGTAAGAACTGGGAGAGAGATGGACTCCAAATATGCAACATCTGAATAGCAATTATCTGATTTATACAATTCAGTGGTGTAGGAATCACCATAGCAGCCATAGCAATGGCTATGGGGCCCTATGCCACTGGGGGCCCGCCTGCGGCTGAGTATTTTTTCATATTCATGGCCACCTGGCCGCTTCTGGACCCCTGCTGCCCTGCAGTAATGCTCACTGGCGGATCCTGGGGGAGGGGGGCCCCAGAGGCAGCAAGCACTTCAATGCCTCTGGCTCCCTTCCCCTCCGGCACTAGAATGGAGTGGCTCTAGGTATGATAGGAAGGGGTGGAGCCTCGTTGTGCAGGGGGCGGAGCTTCACGATGTGCGGGAGATACAGACCAAGGAGAGAAGAGCAGAAGCTGCAGGTCAGTATGTGGACAGTGGAGAAGATTCACTGTTATGTTTACTTGGGCTCTGAAGGGACTGTATGCTGGAGGGGGGTGATATTTACATAAGACAATGCTGGAGGAGCTGGGGGGGAGATATTATTTACATAAAACTATGATGGGGATTATTTACATGGTATTGTATGCTGGAGGGGCTGAAGAGGGGGGTCATATTATTTACACATATCTGGCCATAACTACTGTGAGGGGGCACATATGCGGGCATAACTACAGTGAGGGAGCACATATCCGGGCATAACTACTGTGGGGGGCACATATCTGGGCATAACTACTGTGGGGGGCACATATCTGGGCATAACTACTGTGAGGGGGCACATATCTGGGCATACCTACTGTGAGGGGGCACATATCCGGGCATAACTACTGTGAGGGGGCACATATCTGGGCATAACTACTGGGAGGGGGCACATATCTGGGCATAACCACTGTGAGGGGCACATATCTGGGCATAACCACTGTGAGGGGCACATATCTGGGCATAACCACTGTGAGAGGGCACATATCTGGGGACAACTACTGTGAGGGGCACATATCCGGGCATAACTACTGTAAGGGGCACATATGCGGGAATAACTACTGTGAGCAGGCAAATATCTGGGCATAACTACTGTTGGGGCACAAAGAGGACATAACTATTTTGAAGGGACCACAAGGTAGGAATTAGTAGTGTGTGGTAACACTTAGGGAAATGTCCTAGATTACCCGCTATACATTGCCATGGCTCAGTCTTACAGGCCAGCACATAGCCCCCTGCTGGTAGTTTCACAGGTGCAGTCACCATCCCTTCCTTATGTAATTATTCTTTTTTCTCTATCACCATAGGGACCTTGTTCTGGATCCAGTGGACATCACACCGACACCAGCGACACCCTGGATGAGGTAGGACCAGATTTTATTAGGACTGGGTGAGTGTAGCCATGCATTGGGCTTGGGGCTCTTTCACACAAGCGGATCCCGTGTGGCTAATCTGCTGAGTGAAAGAGAGCCAAGCCCCGCTCTGGACAGCAGAGACATTGATAACGCTCTGTGCCTCTGTGTGATCTATTTGATCCAAAATCAGGGTTAAAACTTTATCTTACTGTGATTTTGTATTGAAAAGATCACAGAGAGGCACGGAGCATTATCAATCACGATCCAGGGACCCAAGTAAATTCTTGCCCAGGGTCCACTAAATATCAAAGACAGCCCTGCCTGCAGTAGTGCTGTATACCCGTCCCTGGGCCCAGTGCTCTTCCACTCGTTTCCGGCGGGCCGTCCGCCCTTTATACTTACCCTCCCTGGCCGGTGCATTACTGTCCTGAGCGCGTACAGCGTCAGGACGTAGTGCGCACACTATGACCTGATGCTGCACGCTGTCAGGTGACAGTGCAGTGCCGGCCGGGAAGGCAGAGAGGAGCGAGACTTGTGGCGAGGAATAGTAGCTGCGGTGGCGGTGCAGAACAGGTAAGTATGTTGGTGCCTGGCCTGGGCCCTGAGCCGATGGGGACAGAGTGGGGGTCTGATGGGGGTTGACTGTCTTTGGGCTGATCTGAGGTCTGATGGGGGCGACGACGGGGAGGGGGCCCCATGGATCAGTTGTGTACGCCTCTGTAAGTAAGTACCATACTAACTACCCTGGGTTGCCGCTACTTTTACAGATTTAATTACATGAATGTGGTATAGGAGCGGGGCCGGTGTATTAGAGGAAGCAGCAGAGTCACAGCACCGGCCCGCCACAAGTGTTCCCTCCTCCTCCCTCCCCACTGCAATGTCAGCATAGTTTCTGTGGGAGATCTGTGGATGTTACATATAGCATAAGATGCTATATAAGTGTCATCCACAGGTTCCTCATAAGTGTCATCCACAGCTCCCCATAAGTATCATCCACAGGTTCCCCATAAGTGTCACCCACAGGTCCCCACAAGTGTCACCCACAGGTCCCCCATAAGTGTCATACACAGGTCCCCATAAGTGTCACCCACAGGTCCACAGGTAGGGTATTAAAAAAACTCGCCCCAGAAACCCCAAACCAGCCGTGAACACCCACTTGGTATCGGTAATTGGTATCAGTGAGTACTTAAATAAGTGTATCGGTACAAAAGGCCTCCTCGCTGGCAGCAGAGGCAGCCGGTGAGGGGACTTATTTATTTCGCAATAGGTTATACCTCTTCTTGGTCGGACCCGGCAATTAATCTGTAGTTCCGGAACCTCCGGCCAGGGAGGAAGGAGGAGTGGCTGACTGACTCTCAGACCTGCTACACGACTCGAGTGTGACGTGACGTTCCAGCTGCAGCTGCCTCTCTGCCAGCATCCATCCCTGCATCGAGGGTGCAGCCAGGAGGAACAGAAAGGTAAGTATGAGGGAGGCAGTGAGTGGAGTAAAAATTTGCTATGGGGCCCAGTCATTTCTAGCTACGCCCTGATACAATTCAGAGAAATATTTCCTAAAAACCTGTTGTATTTGCTCCTGTTCTTCAATAATAACACACTCTAAGGATCGAATACTACATATATATTTTTGGATCCTGATTAGAGATCACTCTAGCCAGCATTTTCCCTGGTCGACCCGATTAGCAAAAATATTTTTCATCTCTAAAAAGAGCCTTTGTTGAGCTTTATCCAGAAGAAAGTCAAAATAAGCTTGACCTGTCTTCTGCATAACTTGCCTATTCCCTTCCGTTTCATTCCTGACAAATTCAGACATTCCAACAACTGCCGTTTCCTCCAGTTCCTTCTTTCTCAATGCATATAATTTTCTCAAGCTAGAGATATCACTAATAAAAATCCCCTCATGAAAGCTTTAAGAGAATCCCATACAAACTGGGACTTCGTTGTTTCATAGTTTCTCTCCCAGAAATCCACAATCTCATTTATTTTATGAAATCATGATTATCCATAATTGAAATCCAGTGAGGGTTCAATTTAAATGGAGGTTTAAGCTTACCACTCTTGTCAGATAGTTCCACTAAAAGAAGCGAATGGTCTGACACAGACCTAGCCTCATACTTTATCCGTCTCACACAATTCAGATAGTCTTTATTTATCAGAGCCAAATCTATCCTCAAGAAAAAGTATGTGAACCCTTTGGAATGATATGGATTTCTGCACAAATTGGTTATAAAATGTGATCTGATTTTTATCTAAGTCACAACAATAGACAATCACAGTCTGCTTAAACTGATAACACACAAATAATTAAATGTTACCATGTTTTTATTGAACACACCATGTAAACATTCACAGTGCAGGTGGAAAAAGTATATGAACCCTTGGATTTAATAACTGGTTGAACCTCCTTTGGCAGCAATAACTTCAAGCAAACGTTTCCTGTAGATCAGACGTGCACAACAGTCAAGAGTAATTCTTGACCATTCCTCTTTACAGAACTGTTTCAGTTCAGCAATATTCTTGGGATGTCTGGTGTGAATCGCTTTCTTGAGGTTATGCCACAGCATCTCAATCGGGTTGAGGTCAGGACTCTGACTGGGCCACTCCAGAAGGCGTATTTTCTTCTGTTTAAGCCATTCTGTTGTTGATCTACTTCTATGCTTTGGGTCGTTGTCCTGTTGCAACACCCTCTTTTGTTGAGCTTTAGCGGGTGGACAGGGGCCTTAAGTTCTCCTGTAAAATGTCTTGATAAACTTGGGAATTCATTTTTCCTTCGATGTTAGCAATCCATCCAGGCCCTGATACAGCAAAGCAGCCCAGAACCATGATGCCCCCACCACCATACTTCACAGTTGGAATGAGGTTTTAATGTTGGTGTGCTGTACCTCTTTTTCTCCACACATAGTGTTGTGCGTTTCTTCCAAACAACTCAAATTTGGTTTCATCTGTCCACAAAATATTTTGCCAGTACTGCTGTGGAACATCCAAGTGCTCTTGTGCAAACTGTAAACATGCAGCAATGTTTTTTTGGACAGCAGTGGCTTCTCTGTGGTATCCTCCCATGAAATCCATTCTTGTTTAGTGTTTACGTATCGTAGATTTACTAACAGGGATGTTAGCATATGCCAGAGACTTTTGTAAGTCTTTAGCTGACACTCTAGGCTTCTTCTTCACTTCATTGCGCAGTCTGCGCTGTGCTGTTGCAGTTATCTTCACAGGATGGCCACTCCTAGGGAGAGTAGCAGCAGTGCTGAACTTTCTCCATTTATAGACAATTTGTCTTACCGTGGACTGATGGACAGCAAGGCTTTTGGAGATACTTTATAACCCTTTCTAGCTTTATGCAAGTCGATAATTCTTAATCGTAGGTCTTCTGAGAGCTCTTTGTGTGAGGCATCATTCACATCAGTCAATGCTTCTTGGGAAAAGCAAACCCAGAACTGGTGTGTGTTTTTATAGGGCAGGGCAGCTGTAACCAACACCTCCAAACTCATTTCATTGATTGGACTCCAGCTGGTTGACACCTCACTCCAATTAGCTCTTGGAGATGTCATTAGTCTAGGGGTTCACATACTTTTTCACCTGCACTGTGATAGTTTACAGTGTGTGTTTAATAAAAACATGGTAACATTTAATTCTTTGTGTTATTAGTTTAAGCAGACTGTGATTTTCTATTGTTGTGACTTAGATGAAGATCAGATCACATTTTATGACCAATTTGTGCAGAAATCCATATTATTCCAAAGGGTTCACATTCTTTTCTTGCAACTGTAAAGCTACCCGACTTACTTACACAAGAGTAAGCGCTTTTCCCTTTGCTAAACATCCCCATATATCCACAAAACCAGATTCCTGGCAAAAACGTGCCAATGGAGACCCCTGCAAAGGGGTTTGCTCATTCCCGCCAGAGCATACCCTGTCCACCTCCGGATTAATCACGCAATTAAAATCCCCATTCACTATAGTAAGACACTCCGGCCACTGATCAGCAAACGTTAACAATGAGTTTAATACATGCATAGAAAAAGGAGACGGGATATAGATAAAGGCAAGAATACATAATTTCCCCTAACCTTCCATAAAGAAAAACATATCTTCCCTGTTTATCAATAGAAGATGCCAAACACAGAAAATAAATCTGCTTATGAATCAGGACTGTCACTCCTCTGGAGTGAATAATAAAAGTAGAGTGATAGACCTGTATAGCCCAGGCCCCTCCCAGTCAAGGGATCTTACCCTGAACAAAGTGAATCTCCAGAAGAGCGACAATCGCAGGTAGATGTCTCCGGATCAAATTGGAGACAATCTGCCTTTTTAACTTATCCCCAAGGCCACGAACATTCCAAGTTAATATCCTAACCATCTTTAATCATCCCATATAATACCCAGATAAAAGGTTATAAGCACAGCGCCTGCACAGCCCGTCTCCCCTTTTCTAATAGGAGACGGATGGCCCTTAGCAACTCTCATTTCAGAGAGTGCTGCTAAGGGCCATTTTAGCCCCAGTTTTTTACCAAAAATAAACATTTTGTCTAAATAAAGTCTATTGCAAAAATGTTACCTATCACTAGCCACAAGTCACTTTAGCAAAAAAAAATAATTTTTACAGTTATCCTTTAAGTCAAGGCCATATACAGTATGACGTATATGTACGTCATGGGTCCTTAAGGGGTAAGGGACCTATTTCCTCATCCTGATTTTTTTTCTCCTATTTTCCACAAAGATGCATACTTTATTTCACTGCCATCAGTTCCTTTACCCTAGGTACACACCTAAGCGTTTTACAGCACGTTCAAACGCGCTGTAAAACGCACAATATGTGAAAAGCCATGCTTCCCTATGGCATGGTTCACATTTGGGCGTTTTACAGCGAGTTTGAACGCGCTGTAAAACGCCCCAAGCCCAAACAAGTACATGAGCTTCTTTGGGGCGTTTTAACGCGCCTATGGACAATGATGCCATAGGGGAGAATCACTGAATCGCGCGTATGACGCGCGTTTCTTAGTTACAAAAACGCGCATCCAAAAACGCGCGTAAAACTCGCGATTCAGAAACGCCTAGGTGTGTTCCCAGCCTTAAAGCCCATGACACTCCACCATGACCATCAATGTACCAGAACTCAGTTCCAGAGTCAAAACGCATAGAAACGGCTGTGAAAACTTAATGGTGTAAACTGTCTCCTTGCACTTGACATATGAGGCTCTCCTTCAATTGCTAAACCACCAATAAAAACACTAGGTTCTTTCAACATCAACCCCTGTATGTTTTCTGACAACAATGCTGTAGTCCATCTAGCAAGTCTTTTATAGCAGCGGTCCCCAACCGCCAGGCCGAACCCTGGAAGATTGTTTTTCCGGGCCGCGGCAATACAGAGGAGCGCAGACGCCAGGAGGCCTAACACGCACATTACACACAGCGCACGGCCGTACAGCGGGAAGGATGATGCCGCCAGCCACTGTCACCAATGAAAATGCTTGAAAAGGACTAGTGAGGCAGGGATTGGTAAGGTCCCACTGCCCCACCAATAAAAATGGTGAAAAGGGCTTGTGAGGAAGGAATTGGTTATGTCTCACTGCCCCACCAATGGAAATAAACATGACGGCCTGAGGGGGTTGTCGGCATCCAGTTTCAGCTAGTATCTGAGGGAGTTAGTGGGAGAATGACTCGCAGTTCCTCTTCCATGTCACCTTGAAAATATCAGCAGCGCAGCAGAGATCAGTGACCACTAGACCCTAGTCAGTTTTGTGCAGCCAATTCAGGTATAGTTACCAGGCATAGTGCCCAGTGCTCGCACTGATTCTGCATTATGGTGAGTTGAGTCACATTTAAATAATAATTGTAATTGTTATATAGTTTTATATATTTTAATATGCACCTTGTGTTTTGTAATGCACGTGAAACAGTCAGTGCCGACCAGCACCCCTTAAGCCCTGCCCCAGAACCACCCCACCCCAGCTGGTCCCTGGGAAAATTGTCTTGCATGAAACTGGTCCTTGGTGCAAAAAGGTTGGGGACCACTGTTTTATAGTTAACATCTGTCTCTTTCCACTTTCCATTTGCCAATAATACAATAAGAGTGTGATGACTAGCAATGACAGCTGTCTGTGTTCCAGTTAAATACCTGAACTGAATTGCCCAGTAGCAACATAAAACCATTTGTGTACACAAAGGATCCTTCTGCTCTACTGCGGACAATAATCTTGATCCATAGGCTATAGGCCTCTGTTTCCCAAAACAAACTTGTGTTAGCCAACAGACAAGGTAGTTGGGCCTACATGAGGGTAAAGCCTGAATTATTTGTTAGGGTCTGGAAATGCTAATGCAGGAGCACTTCCTAACTTCAAAGTTTCTTCAGCTTGTGTGTGCTCCAAACTCCATTTCCATTCATCCTGTTTAAATAGCTCATACAGGCACTCAGTGATCGCAGCATAGTGAGAGACAGACTCCCTACAAAATCCCGTCATTCCCAAAAATTGCCTGAGACTTCTGTTATCTGTGAGTAAAGGCATGTTACTGATAAACTCTACCCTTTGTTCATTGATGCTTCTTCCTGATTGTCCTACAGCCACACCCAAAAATTGAACTTGCTCCTTCACTACCTGTATCTTTCTCAGGTTAATTTTTAAACCTGCTTCTCTCAATGGCTGCAGCATTTCTCTCACATCTTCTGCATGTTCTTCCAAAAATGGAGACCCAATCAGAATATCATCAATATACGAGATAACTCTTTTAGATTTTGAAAATGTATTGATTACATCTTTCTTATGCAAATTACATATGGCTGCGCTATCTTTTTCCCCTGTGGCAAGACTGCCCAAAAATATTGAACACCATCCCAAGTGAAAGCAGTTTTGTATTAACATTTTGGATCAAGAGTAGGGTTGAGCATGGATGTTCGGGTTCGACCAAACTTTGGGTCAAAGTTCGGTTCGGGATCCGAACTTGACCCGAACTCAACCCAAACCCCATTGAAGTCAATGGGGACCCGAACTTTGGTGCACTAAAATGGCTGTAAAATAGTCATAGTGAGGGCTAAAGGGCTGGAAAAGGAAGCAAAATGGGGGTAAGAGCAGGACAATTGCCCTGCAAACAAATATGGATAGGGAAATGATGTAAAATAACATAGAATATTAAAAACAATTATCTTGAACTAGGACGCCGAGGTCAAAGTGGAGTAGGAGGTTAAGGAGGTGGTGGACGTGGCGGTGTAGGTGGAAGCGGAGGTGGAGGAGGAGGTGGTAGCCAGCACTGTTTTTGTTGTTTTTTTATTTTTATTTTTTTCCATTTATTTATTTATTTTTCATATAAATTTGGGAAGACCCCAAAACATTGAAACTAGAAAAGACAATGCAAAGAGAAGTGCGCTGGAGTCTAATAATGGCTGGGTGCGGCTGATATACTTGTCTATTCAGCACAAGGTAACATAGTAACATAGTATATAAGACCGAAAAAGACATTTGTCCATCCAGTTCGGCCTGTTTCCTACAAGTTGATCCAGAGGAAGGCAAAAAAACATGTGAGGCAGAAGCCAATTTTCCCCACTTAAGGGAAAAAAATTCCTTCCCGACTCCAATCAGGCAATCAGAATAACTCCCTGGATCAACGACCCTCTCTAGTAACTATAGCCTGTAATATTATTACACTCCAGAAATACATCTAGGCCCCTCTTGAATTATTGTACTAACCATTACCACCTCCTCAGGCAGAGAGTTCCATAGTCTCACTGCTCTTACCGTGAAGAAGTAAGTCCTGTGGGATCACTGCCTGGTTCATTTTAATGAACATGAGCTTGTCCACGTTGGATGTGGACAGACAGCTGCGCTTGTCTGTGATCACCCCCTGCCGTGCTAAACACACGTTTGGACAATACACTGGCCGCTGGGCAGGCCAGCACCTCCAAGGCGTAAAGGGCAAGCTCAGGCCATGTGCCCAATTTGGAGACCCAGAAGTTGAATGGAGCAGACCCATCAGTCAGTAGGGTTAGGCGTGTGCACATGTACTCTTCCACCATGTTGCTGAAATGTTGCCTCCTGCTAAGATGTTCCGTATCAGCTGGTGGTGCTGGCTGTTGAGATGTGCTGACATAGCTTTTCCACATTTCAGCCATGTTAACCCTCCCTTCTGAGGTGCTGGTGGTGCCCCAGCTGCGTTAGCGACTTCTTCCTCCTCCTCTGCCTTCGCCTTGTGCTTCCACTGAGCCGCCTTTGTCAGGTGGGAATGCCATCAGCAGCATGTCTACCAGCGTGCGCTTGTACTTGCGCATCTTCCGATCACGCTTAAGTTACAGAATTAAGGACAACACATTGTTCTTACAGCGGGGGATCCAGCAGGGTGGCAACCCAATAATCAGCATGGGTTAGAATGTGGTCAACTCAGCAGTAGTTGCGCAGGCACTGCAGCATGTAGTCGCTCATGTGTGCCCGGCTGCCCAGAGGCAATGACAGGCTGTCCTCTGTGGGAGGTGTATTGTCTGTGTCCTCTGTATCCCCCCAGCCACGCTCCAGTGATGGCCATGAGCTGCTTTGGGTGCCATCCTGCTGTGAACACGGTTCCTCCTCATCATCATCCTGAACTGTGTCCTGGTTGGACAGTTGTGTACCTGGCCTCTGTTGGTGCAGGTGTCACGATCCTTGGTGAGGTCGTGACTCGGTTGCTTCGCACGCTGTTGCCAGCGGCAAGGTTTCGCGTTTGGCGCATGTGTGGACAGTGACATGGTAGCCTCACGTGCCGTTGCCGCTGGCAACATGGTGGTTTTGCATGCAAGTCACTTTCCCTTTTATTTGGTGGTTTCCCCTTTCTGGTTTGCACGGGGTTAACGATGTGTGTGCTAGGTGAGCTGGGTGTGGCCTCAGGGCTCTTTATATTTTGGTGTGGTTGAGCCTGAGGTCAGTTTGTATGTTATTCGGCTAGGCGTAGTAGCTCTGCTCCTTGGCTGTTTTCCCTTGGTGTGGGTTTGTGTGGAGGTATGTATGGTGGTTGTTCCGTGTAGGTGTTCTCTTGCCTGCATGGAACATTAACGTCCACACGTGTGGTTGTCTCTTCCGGAAGGGGGTTGCTTTCCGGAGGGGATTAAGCAAATACTAGACATTGTAGCTTCTGTCCGAGCCTCCATGCATCTGGTGTCTGCATGGAGGTCCGGGTAGATCTTGGCATCTCTTGTTCATCTCGGCGGCGGCAGGTAAGTGTTGATAACTTTAGGTGTTTGTTGCTGTGTTATACTTACCTGCCGTTCAGGTGTATACTACGTCTATTAATTGGTTAGCTGCTGGGCCTCTGGAGACACCTTTCATCCGTGATGTAGGATGAATAGGTGGTCTCTGCCCTGTCACCATCCTTCAGGGCAATACAGGGATGCCAGGGCTCCAGGTTCGTGGTTATGGGCCTCCTTACCATAGAAGGCGGCTCATACAGTCAGGAGTCTAGGGGCAGCTATAGGGACGCTATAGGATGGTGACCAGCTCCCTGTTCCCTGCATCTTGGCCTAGTAGCCGTGGACATTGTATGGTGGGGAGCTTTCCCGCACTCCCCGCCATGACAGCAGGAACCCACCCTCTGAGCCACTTGTGAATGACTGGCCTGATAACCGTGGAAATGACCCCTCTTCCTCCCGTGCCACATCCTCTTCCATCATCGCCCAAAGCGTTTTTTTCAAGGAGACATAGAAGTGGCATAGTAATGCTGAGGATAACGTCATTGGCACTGGCCATGTTGGTGGAGTACTCGAAACAACATGGCACACACGTCCCGCATGGAGGCCCACTCGTTGGTGGTAAAGTGGTGGTGTTACGCAGAGTGACTCACCCGTGCCTGCTGCAGCTGAAACTCCACTATCGCCTGCTGCTGCTCGCACAGCATGTGCAAGGTGGAGTTCCATCTTGTGGGTACGTCACATATGAGGCGGTGAGCGGGAAGGCCGAAGTTACGCTGCAGCGCAGACATGCGAGCAGCAGCAGGGTGAGAACGCCGAAAGCGTGCACAGACGGACCGCACTTTCTGCAGCAGCTCTGACATATCAGGGTAATTTTTCAGGAACCTCTGCACCACCAGATTCAGCACATGCACCAGGCAAGGGATGTGCATCAAACCGGCTAGGCCCAGAGCTGCTACGAGATTTCGCCCAATATCGCACACCACCAGGCCGGGCTTGAGGCTCAGTGGCACTAACCACTCATCGGTCTGTTGTTCCATGGCTGTCCACAGCTCGTGGTGCAGGTGTTATGCTGACCAGATGAGGAGGCAGTAGAAGAGGAAGTGGAGGAGGTGGAGGAGGAGGAGGAGGAGACGAGAAACATCCTGCAATTCTCTGTGGTGGAAGGACATGAGCCAAACTGCTATCCGCCTCAGGCCCAGCCGCCACTGCATTTACCCAGTGTGCAGTTATGGAGATATAATGTCCCTGCCCATGCTTACTAGTCCACGTATTGGTGGTTATGTGGACATTGCCACATATGGCGTTACGCAGTGCACACCTGAGTTTGTCTGCCACTTGGTTGTGCAGTGCATGGATGGATCGCCTGGAAAAGTAGTGGGGGCTGGGAACCACGTACTCTGGGACAGCCACCGCCATAAGGTTTTTAAAAGTCTCCATCTCCACCAGACAGAATGACAGCATTTTAAAGGCCAGGAATTTTGAAATGCTGGCATTCAGGGCCAGGGATCGCTGGTGGGTAGGGGGGTACTTCCTCTTTCTCTCCAGTTTTTGGCGGATGGACAGCTGAACGCTTCCATGGGGCAGTGTGGACATGCTGGGTGACAGGGGTGGTGTTGCTGCCACATCCTCTGTTTGCGGGGTGGCAGGTGCCACTGTCACTCCAGAGGGGGAGGAAGAGGCCAAGACTGCAGCAGAAGAGGGAGCAGGAGGAGCCTGAGGTCTTTCGTGGTTTTTGAGGTGTGTACTCCACTGAAGCTCGTGCTTTGCATTTATAAGCCTGGTCATACAGGTGGCGCTCAGGTTTAGAACATTTATGCCTCGCTTCAGGCTCTGATTGCACAGCGTGGAGACCACTCGCGTCTTTATTTATATATATATATATATATATATATATATATATATATATATATATATATTTATATTTTTTTATGTTCATTTCCATTCTTATTTATAGTTTCATTTATAATATATTGATGTAAATAAAATTAAAATATTTGCACCACATTCATTTCTCCACCACTGTTCCCCACATTGCTCTGGATTCCCTCATCCCAGATACATCCACATCTCTTCCCCACCAGTTCTCAAAACAGCACCACCTTTCTATTATATCTACATATCTCCCCCACACCCCCCCGTCATGCCGACTTGCTGCTCCCATTCATGCTAGCTGCTCGGCCCTAGTCCACAGAGAATCAATAATACCAGTATCACTCCCTTCTATTCCTTCCCTTCCTCTACAGGCCTATCCTACACTAGCGCATTCCGCACCCGCCCTCTCACAGCGCTCGGCCGGGATGCAGGCACACGTCACCAACCCCGCTCCCTGCGCCTCATTTCTAGCAGCGCACGCTCCAGCACGTGTTGAGCCACACTGCCAGCGTCCCGAAGCCCTAGGTGAGCATCATACTATCGTGCCGATCTGTCACAAAGATCGCAGCTTTTATTCTACCAAGGCTGGTCTTTCCTCCATTACACCACCACCATATTATACCAATATTAACATTATGTTTTGCCACCATCCATACATGTCGGCAAGTGTTATCCTATCGTCTAAAACTTCCCTTCTCATCCTCACAGCCAACCCTGTGGCCCAAGGTATAATCTAGCAGTACGGCGATCCAGGTAACCACCTCCAGTAATTATGCCTTATGACAAATGAACTTGCCTGTTACTTATTTATTTTATCCATATGCTATATTTATTAATCATGTCACAACTTAACCACCTCAGCCCCCCTAGCTTACACACCCTTAATGACCAGGCCACTTTTTACAATTCTGCACTACACTACTTTCACCGTTTATTGCTCGGCCATACAACTTACCACCCAAATGAATTTTACCTCCTTTTCTTCTCACTAACAGAGCTTTCATTTGGTGCTATGTCATTCTTGCTGACATTTTTACTTTTTATGATATTTTACTTTTTTTGACGAATTTTTTGCAAAAAAATGTCATTTTTCACTTTCTGTATGAAAATTTGTCACATAAAACTACATTTCTCTATAAATTTTTCTCTAAATTTATTGTTCTACATGTCTGATAAAAAAAAAAATGCAATAATTGTATATTTATTGGTTTGGGTAAAAGTTATAGCGTTTACAAAAAAGTGAATTTCCGCACTTTGACTTTCTGAGCACCTGTCCTGTTTCCTGACGTACTACAATGCCCAGACAGTAGAAAAACCCCCCAAATGACCCCATTTCGGAAAGTAGACACCCTAAGGTATTCGCTGATGGGCATAGTGAGTTCATGGAAGTTTTTATTTTTGTCACAAGTTAGCAGAAATGGAATTTTTTTTTTTCTTACAAAGTCTCATATTTCACTAACTTGTGACAAAAATAAAATTTTACATGAACTCACCATACCCCTCACGGAATACCTTGGGGTGTCTACTTTCTAAAATGGGGTCACTTGTGTGGTATTTTTACTGCCCTGGCATTTTAGGGGCCCCTAAACGGGAGAAGTGGTTTGGAATACCAATGCGTAAGAATGTCCTGTGAAATCCTAAAGGTACTCATTGGATTTAGGGCCCCTTTGCGCATCTTGGCTGCAAAAAGTGTCACACATGTGGTATCGCCGTACTCGGGAGAAGTAGAGCAATGTGTTTTGGGGTGTATTTTTACATATACCCATACTGTGTGTGAAAAATATCTCTGTAAATTACAACTTTTTCAATTTTTTTATACAAAGTTGTCAATTTACAGAGATATTTCTCTCACCCAGCATGGGTATATGTAAAACTACATCCCGAAACACATTGCCCTACTTCTCCTGAGTACGGCGATACCACATGTGTACCATTTTTTTGCAGCCAAGATGCGCAAAGGGGCCCTAATTCCAATGAGTACCTTTTAGGATGGTATTTTTCTTCTCAGGCTTTAGGGCCCCTTAAATGCCAGGGCAGTAAAAATACCACAAATGTGACCCCATTTTAGAAAGAACTCACCCCAAGGTATTCTATGAGAGGCATGGTGAGTTCATAGAAGATTTTTTTTTTTTGCACAAGTTAGCGGAATTAGATTTTTTTAGTTTTTTCTCACAAAGTCTCCCTTTCCGCTAACTTGTGACAAAAAGTTCAATCTTTCATGGACTCAATATGCCCCTCACCTTGGGGTGTCTTCTTTCCAAAATGGGGTCACATGTGAGGTTTTTGTACTGCTCTGGCATTTCAGGGTCTCCGCAATCATTAACTGTATGGCCAGCATTAGGAGTTTCTGCTATTCCCCTTATATTGAGCATACAGTTAATGAGATTTTTTTTCCGTTCAGCCTCTGGGCTGAAAGAAAAAATGAACGGCACAGATTTCCTCATTCGCATCGATCGATGTGGATGAAAAGATCTCTGCCCAAAAATATGCAAGAAAAAAAGAGGGCCTGGCGATTGCCAGGACATAGGAGCTCCGCCCAAACATCTATACCCACTTCAGCTCCTATGTCCTGGCAAACGTGATTTCTCCATTCACATCGATCAATCGATCGTTGTGGAGGAAGACATCTTTGCCGGATTTTTGATACAAAGTGTTTGCCAAAGCATATGAACTCCAACACCTCTCCTCAGCTCATATGCCTGGGCAAACGTACCTGTACTGCAGAGGAGAAATCTCGTCTTGCAGCGCCGCATACACCGACTTCACATGTCTTCCGACAGCAGCGCAATGCTTCTCTCAGAATGCACATCAGTGCTGCAGCGTTTTGTCGGTTGGTCCGTTGGTCTACCTGGAAAATAAAGGGTGGTTAGGGAAAAGAAGAAAAACAGGCAGCAGGCTCATAAACTTAAACGTTACAAACTTTATAAAACCTGAACATCAAAACTTTTAAAACCTGAACTAACTCAAGATTTCTTTTTCTTGCTACCTGTTTAATATTTTTATTTTTTATTTTCACTCTTTATTTTCCTTGCAGAAACCTCTCCTCTCCCATAGGACAATGTGTATGAAATTTAACCTCTTAAGGACGAAGGGCGTACATGTACGCCCTTCGTCCGCACTTTAAAGATGGCGCCCGCTCCCGCACGAAGAGGGCGCATGAGCTGCGCGTAAACGCTTGATTCATCAAGCTGACACCCGCAGCTCATTTCCGTGACCGGCAGCGATGCTGATCGCGGACATTTAACCCCTCAGATGCCGTGGTCAATCCTGACCACGGCATCTGATCGCGCAAAAACCGAAAGTTTTACTTTCGGTTTGTGCTCCGGCTCCCCTGATGGCCACAAGGGGGAGCCGGAGCATGCATGTAGTAGCCTAGGACTCTGTGAATGAAACCTAGGTTACTACATAGTATTCCTGTGGAGCCTATGACTGTAATAGGCTCCATAGGAAATATAGTGATTTTTCATATATTCCAATGCTATTGCATTGGAATATATGAGAATAGCAATCTGATGATGGTATCTTATAGTTCCCTATGGGAACTATAAGAAAGTGGTAAAAAAAAAAAAAAAGTTTAAAAAATAAAAATAAAATAAAAAAATATAAAAATTCAAATCACCCCTTTTCCCAAAATGAAAATAAAATAAATAAAAAATTAAAAAATTACACATAATGGTGTCGCAATGTGCGAAAACGCCCATACTATAATAATATTAAAAATATTCACCATACGGTAAACATAAAAATGGAAAAAGCGTCCAAATGGCTAATTCGCCATTTTTGGACGCTTCATTTCCTAAAAAAAATGAATAAAAGTGATCAAAACATCATACGCACCCCATAATGGTATCAATTAAAAGTTCAGATTGCCCTCAAAAAATGAGCCCCTACACTGCTCCGCACGCATAATTACAAAAAAGTTATAGGGGTCAAAACATGGCGATAATAAAATAAAATAAAAAATTCCCACTTTAAATTTTTTTTCACTATCAAAACGCAAGAAAAACTATACATATTAGGTATTTCCGGATTCGTACTGACCTGAAGAATAAAATTAACCAGTCAATTTTATCGCAAATCGAACGTTGTAATTTAAAAACCCAGAAACTGTGGTGAAATTGCTTTTTTGCAATTTCACCCCATTTGGAATTTTTTCCCGCTTCCCACTACATCACATGCAAAATAAATGGTAGCGTTAAAGTACAACTTATCCCGCAAAAACAAGCCATCATATGGCTATGTGAGCGGAAATATAAAAATGTTATGGCTTTTGGAAGGCAGGGAGCGCAAAACAAAACGCAAAAATCCCAAAACCCCGGTCCTTAAGGGGTTAAGGAAGGATCCTGTTCTCCCAGCCTTACTGTAGAGAACAACACTATTATACATAGCCAATTGAAATAAATAAACAGACACCTTCTTATACCAGCGTCTGGTGCGGCGGGAAATCAAATACGGGGCCAACATCTGGTCATTGAAGTCCACCCCTCCCATGTGGAGGTTATAGTCGTGGACTGAGAGGGGCTTTTCAACGACACTGGTTGCCCGCTCAATTTGGATTGTCGTGTCTGCGTGAATGGAGGAGAGCATGTAAACGTCACGCTTGTCTCTCCATTTCACCGCGAGCAGTTCTTGGTTACACAAGGCAGCCCTCTCCCCTTGCAAGACGGGTGGTAACGAGCCGTTGGGGAAGCCCCGGCGACTAGGTCGCACGGTGCCACAGCAGCCAATCTGTTCTAAGAACAAATGCCTGAAGAGGGCACACTTGTGTAAAAATTCTCCACATAAAGATGGTACCCTTGCCGAATAAGGGTGACACCAAATCCCAGACTATCTTACCACTGCTCCCCAGGTAGTCAGGGCAACCGACCGGCTCCAGGGTCTGATTTTTTCCCTCATAGATCCGAAATTTGTGTATATAGCCTGTGGCCCTTTCACAGAGCTTATACAATTTGACCTCATACCGGGCGCTTGCTTGGGATGTACTATTTGAAGCCAAGGCGCCCGGTAAAATGTATTAGGGACTCGTCTACGCAGATGTTTTGTGCGGGGATATACAAATCTGCAAATTTCAGGTTGAAGTGGTCTATGATGGGCCGAACTTTGTGGAGCCGGTCAAAAGCTGGGTGGTGGTGTTGTCGCTAAAGTGCAGGAAATGCAGGATGGTCTCAAATCGTGTCCTGGACATGGCAGCAGAGTACATGGGCATGTGATGAATTGGGTTCGTGGACCAATATGACCGCAATTCATGTTTTTTTGTCAGGCCCATGTTGAGGAGAAGGCCCAGAAAAGTATTACATTCGGAAACTTGGAGTGGTTTCCACCGGAAAGGCTGGGCATAGAAGCTTTCCGGGTTGGTGGTTATAAATTGAGTGGCATATCGATTTGTTTCTGCCACGACTAAGTCATAGAGCTCCGCAGTGAAGAACAGCTCAAAAAACCCCAGTGCCGATCCGATCCGATCTGAGCTGTCTCCACCCGAACTCCTGACTGGGCGGTGAAAGGGGGAACTAATGGTGCGGCTGAAGATGGGGGCTGCCAATCAGGGTTTGCCAGCGCCTCAGGGATTCTAGGGGCTCTACGGGCCTGTCTGCGCGGTGGCTGCGACGGGGGAATTACTGCGCGTGCCACCGTACCAGCTTCAACTGCCCTTCTGGTGCTCGCCACTTCACCATGTTGTACGGCAGTGCTAGTAGAAGGTTCAGGAGTGGCTGAGCTGCTGGTGTATGCCTCATCACGTAATCCGGCAGCGCCAGCCGCACTCTGCTGCCCTTGAAACGGATCCTGCGCTACCTGTGGTCTAGCGACACGGGGCCGGGTACTCCTGGTGGTATCCGGGACCTCAACCTCCTCGTCCGAACTTTGGGTCAGACTGCCACTGCTTTCTACAGGTTCATATTCTGACCTGCTAGATTCGTCAGATGAGGGTTCCCATTCCTCATCCGACTAGGTCAGAACCCTGTAGGCCTCTTCAGGAGAATACCCCTTATTTGACATTTGGAAAACTAAATTTAGGGGGTATTCCCTGAGACTACCCAAGAAAAAGAGCAAGCCTGTCTTACAAATGGGAGGGTAGCGAAGTACAGAGGCCGCTGCGATTGATAAAAAAGATCAAAACATTTTTTTTTATCGCTGCAGCGCTTGTGCAGCAATTGTAAAAAAAAAAATTTTTTGTCACTGCGGCGGGGCGGGCGTGGGTGAACGCACGTGGGGGCGAACTAAGGTGACACTAATACTATTATAGATCTGACCGTGATCAGTTCTGATCACTTACAGATACTATAAAAGTACCAACGCTGATTAGCGCTACGCTAATCAGCGAATCAGTGACTGCGGTGCGGTGTGGTGACCTGGGCGCTAACGCTAACTACCTACCAAAGGGGGCCTAAACTAATTTAAACCTAAAAGTCAATCCTGGTGAAAAAAAAGTGACAGTTTACACTGATCACTTTTTTCCCTTTCGCTAGATGATTGACAGGTGACTGATAGGGGTGATCAAGGGGTTAATTAGGGTGATGCGGGGTGATCAGGGCCTGGAAGTGTGGTGCTTGGTGTACTCACTGTAGAGATGTGCTCTCTCCTGGGTCCGAATGACGAAAAGGACCCAGGACAGGGCACAGAAGCCATTTAATGCATTATATTTATAAATATAATGCATTACATGGCTCTTGATTCGTTTTTTTTAAAAATCACCAGCCTGCCAGCGCAGATCATTGGCTGGCAGGCTGGTGACGAACTTGTCCTGTGCCGGTCCCGACATCACCCATTTATTTATATATTTATTTATTCATCAATCACGTTATACTTATCAATTACGTTACATTTTATTATAGGACAGTCTTGTACCATCTCATATGCCCATTCTAATATGTACTTTTTAGGAATTTTGATGAATTTTATGAACACAAACCCATCATCTTTTATCTATGAAATGTAAGGTTTCTTTTATCCATGGAATATTTTTATAGAGCCTATGGGTCCAAAACGTTTTGTTGCTCTCTCTGTTTTAGACTTGAAAAAGGGGTCGATTTAACTTCCTGGTTTCCTGCTTCTGAGGCTGGGCTTAGGCCAGGGTGCACAACCTGCGGCCCTCGATACCATTCTGTGCGGCCCCCAAACATCTGGTAAAAGACATGTAGGTCTATGTCTTATGGCTTCTTACATGTATCTTTCATGTATTCTCCTACTAGATGGGAGTCATACAACTGCAACCAAACATTTATAGTATATACTGTATGTTCAATATGCCAAAATACAGTATTTCAGTTGGTAATACTCACTTAAGTTTTATTTCCGGCCCTTGGAATTGGTTCAGGCTGAGAATGTGGCCCCAACCAGAAAATGTTGTGCACCCTTGGCTTAGGCAGCTAGAGTGAAGCTGGCCACGCCTCCTTATTACCTCACATGAGGAATGTATGAGTCATCAGGCTGATTGGCTCCTGGCAGTGTCTGTGAAGCTCATCTCTCCTGCTGTGGATTGATATCACTCAGCAAGCAATGGTAAGTGATCTTCGAGAGTTGCATTTAGATGTCCTGAATACTATCCTCAAATAAAACTTTCCAAATCTATTCAACACTGTATCTGTGCATCAAAAACTGTAATTCACTACAGCACAAATGCATGACACCTAGTATCAATATGATTTGTGTTTTTACTCCCCTAAAACAACCACTGAACAGCACAGATGCTGTATTGTTACCATTATAGCTGTACTTTATTGTGTAATAACATTCATATACAACTTTGCTATATATCAGTCTGTTCCCCTCCCCCTTTGTACTGTATTTCCACCTTTCTATCTCTGTCATACTGCTCTAATCCACTACCCTGCTGTCACTGTGCATGCTAGCAACACATCACTAGCTCTGCTACATCAGTCTGTTCCCTCCCCATGTCATCTACATTTCCACCTTTCTATCTCTGTCATACTGCTCTAAGGCCTCTTTCACACTTGCATTGTGAAGATCCGGCGTGCACTTCCGTCGCCGGCACAACGCAGGTGAACTGAAAGCATTTGAAAACTGATCAGTCTTCAAAATTCTTTCAGTGTTACTATGGTAGCCAGGACGCTACTAGCGTCCTGGTTGCCATAGTAGCAGTGAGGAGCGGGGAGTGGCATGCTACATTCCGTGCGGCTCCGGGCGCTCTAAATGACGTCAGAGCGCCCGGGCGCATGGATCACGTGATCCATGCGATCACGTGATCTATGCACTGGGGCGCCTGACGTCATCCTGAGCGTCCCGGGAGCCGCACGGAATGTAAGTATGCCGCTCCCCCTACTCTTTACTATGGCAACCAGGACTTTAGCTTCCTGACTGCCTTAGTAACCATTGACAAAAAGCTAAACGTCGGATCTGGCGATGCGCGGAAACGACGTTTAGCTAAAGGCCGGATCCGGACTAATGCCTTTCAATGGGCATTAATTCCGGATCCGTCCTTCCGGCATGCTTTCAGGATTTTTGGCCGGAGCAAAATCCGCAGCATGCTGCGGATTTTGCTGCGGCCAAAAAACGTGTCAGTACTGAACTGAGGACATCCTGATGCATCCTGAACGGATTTCTCTCTATTCAGGATGCATGGGGATAATCCTGATCAGTAGCTTTCCGTCCTAGAGACCCGAGGACGGATCTCTAGGACAGAAAGCTAAAACGCTAGTGTGAAAGAGGCCTAATCTACTACCCTGCTGTCACTGTGCATGCTAGCAACACATCACTAGCTCTGCTACATCTGTCTATTCCTCAAATCTACTGTAAAAAAATTTTTCATAGATGTGACTAATTCTGATTTATATTTTTTCAGGCTGCTAGTAAAGAGATTATTTTTACTGTCTGCTATTGTCGGCGGCCCCATAGAAATTAATGAAGGGCAGCTGCGCATGCGCGGTACGCCCTCCTTCACTTACAGGGCCCTGTTTTCCATATAGGTGCGGGTCCTAGGCTTTGGATCCTGCACCTAGCGATATGCCCCCATTGACTGAAATGAGAATACCAATTAGTGAGCATATTATCTTCTTGGTAACAAAAATTCACATAGTGTAAGTGACGATAGTATTCCTAATAGCCTGCAATTTAGATAAAATCATATTTTATTACATATTATATATTTTTTTTTTTTTTTTTTACAGTTCTTCGACTTAAAGCACATCGGCAGTTTACAACCTGGATCTATGGATTCCTTGGAAAACATGTACGGATACCTATTCCCTCTTGTGTAACAAGAAGAATAAGGGAGACATTTCCAGACCCAGAAGGACGATATACTGGTTTCCGATACTATCAGGATGTTCCCCTTGCGTCTGCAGATTTTGATTTTAATTTTTCAAATTTAGCATAAACAATGTTGTATTTTTTGTTTTTAAAAAAGTTAATTGATAAAACTTTATTGTATTGATATTTTGGTAGATTTTTCTATTGTTATATATTCACATTATTTATAATAATTTATTTCTAAATAAATTGATTAAAAATAATTGTTTTAAGGTTTTTTAATTGTCACAGTTTTTGATGAAAAAATAACTATCTGCATTATACAGCGCTCCATTTGGTTATGTGCATTGTTCTTGCTATTGAAAATAAATAGAAGCCCAAGAAGAAGCATTTCCTTATAGTATTGAGATCATATGACGGATTTCAATTACCTCAGAGCGGCCCACACACATGGATCACATGATCGCATGGATCAGGTGACCAATGCGACGTAGGGGGCTGTGACGTCACTGTGGAGCCCCCTGGAGCCACACCAACGGTTAGTATATTCTCCCCACTCCCCACTACTTACTATGTCAACCAGGAGTTTTCTAGCATCCTGGCTGCCATGGTAACACTAAAGCATTTTGAGAACTGATCAGTCTTCAAATGCTTTTAGGTGTGTGGCGTTGTGACGGATCCGGCGGGCTGTTCAATCGCCAGAAAATCCTGCCGGACAAGCCTGCCGCAAGTGTGAAAGTATCCTATGGTTTAAAATTTTTAGATCCGGCATTCATGAAATTCATGGCATAAACCAGCAGCATAAATCGGATTACTCCCGATTCACACTGCATTAGAATAGACTAATTTTATCTACATTTTTCTATTATTGATCACAATTGATCCCAACAAGTACATATAAAAAAAATTGAAACCAAAAACAATTATATTCAAAATTATTTATTAATAAAGTACCAAACTTTTATTTTTGAACAGTCACTTGCTAAAATAAACTCAAATTTAACAATAATGGAAACATTTTTATAACAATAAATCAATTTTGTAATTTATGTAATTTTTATTTTCTGAACAAATGTCTACGAATCAAGTCCTCTTTTGGTGGCCTTTCAATAGGAGCAATATTTTTTGGTAAACCAAGCATGGCAAATTGCCATGTCGATTCAGTTTTTCCTTCAGCAAAGTTCAAAACTCTAGAGAGTATTGGCTTTAAAAATTCATTTGATCTTGGTTCATAGAGTATCTTCACGACCCATGCTTTCCAGGCCTAACTATACTCGAATCTATATCTTTTCTGTGCCTCATCACCCTCTGTGTCAACAAATTCTTTTAGAACAGCCTGAACTCTACCCACATTAGAATTATGGTCCAAAACGGCTAGCGTGGTTCTAGCAACCATGGCATCATAATAGAAATGTTTGGTCGATACTTTAGCACACTGGAATGGAAAACTTCCAATTTACCAGTGTGGCAAAAAAAAACAAAGATGTTCTATGTCCATGAGAAGTGACTGATTTACAACTATACATTTTAGTTTATCATATGCTGCTGAGTTGTTGGAGAGCCACTTTTTATCCTGGAGACCGGTTTCATGATGGCACCTGCAGTAGTTTTCTTCAGATTAACATTCATGGATGTTTATTACATGTTTTAAAACAGACTTCCATCTGACTAACAGTTCTGCTGGGTCTCCATCACAATTCCTTGAGCACCACCAAAGATGATTTTTTATTGAAGGTATCCATGGTGACAGTGAGGCACAATTTTTGTTTTTCGATGCAGCTAGCAGCTTCTGTCCAACCGACTTTGCCAGGTGCCATACATCAAATTGATAACGAATCCGGGGATATCCTTCTCGTGTCAGTTTTCTTATGCCTACATGCCGATCTGTTGCCACTATTCGCACGTTGACATTGCTAGCAATAACACGGTCTATAGTTTCTTGAAAGGCTTTTTTCTCCAGGCTTACAGAATTGGCCAGTGGAATTAGTTGTTTAACACTAAAGTCAACAATCTTCCCAAGATCTGTATCCGTCACTGTATAAATACAATATTTTGCTGAAAATCCAGGGCTGTCGGATTGACCATCCCCTGCCAAGCAAAATGGTCTACTTCCCAGTGTGGATATTATGTTTTTCCGTTCGTTTTGCCATTCTTCGCTTATCATTGGAAAAATAAATTTTGGCTGGTACCTGTAATGTATTGTTTTTGATATAATAGGCACGTTCATCTGCTGAGAATTTTTTTTTACTTTGTTGAAATGGCTACCACTTAGGACAATAGCACTATATAATATAAGGTTGCCAGCAGGAATTCGATTGACTCTTGGCTGACTGGTCCACAGTTGTTGTATGTGTACTCTTGCACATTTTACATCCAGATTTATCGATGATCCTTTCTCTCTGATCTTTATATAGGTTATTTTAGATCCACAGGTTTTTCTATACTGGCACGGTATCATCGAGACCAAACTTTTAATACAACTTTGAAACACAATATATTTTTTTTCTAATACAGGATCTTTTCTATCACCACTTATAATTTCCATTTGATAAGGATCAGTAGTAATTTCCTCCAGTGGTTCTACCTCATCATCCAAGTCATCAATATAGGCTGATAAAGCTTCATCCTCCTCTTCTTCTGATTTCGAAAGGTCACCCAGAGCAAACTGTGGGTCGTCTTCTCCTTCAAGCGTAATTTCCTGTCTTTGTACCAGCTTAATTTCATTACAAATTCGGGTATTTTGTTTTTTCAAAGGTGACAAATTAGTGATTTCAAATCTTTTAGAATTTTTTCTGGCACACAATGGGGTCGACGGAAAAATACCAGGCGATTGGTCTATGGATTCAGGGAGGGAATCATTATTGCTAGTGTCTGATTGGTTTGACTGATCCACTTCTTCTAATGTAGTGAGTTCACTGTCCTCATTTTCAGAACTGTCAGTTTCCTCCAAGCGTGGTTTATCAATTTCTGTTGATTTTTGTTTTTCTGGTAATTTATTATGTTTTCTATTACTCAATGAAGAGACAGGTGCCTTTCGAAATTTGATCGTGTCCACCAATAAACGGCACTGTGTTCCTCGTTGGCGTTAAATTAATTTTTTCGTTTGTGTACCGATATGCGCTTTTTTAAACAAACTATTATCCAAAATAAATGTATTATGATATTTGGACCAATACAAATCTGTATTGGTCAATTTGTCCTTTTTGGGGCTGACTGGGAGGAGCAATTTGTACATCCATATCAGTTACAGTAGCAGTCAACGGAAGATGCAATTGTATAGTGCTTCCCAGCAAATTCATTTCACCCGTAAATATTATGTTACCAGTAGATGTTACTGCATCAGAACTAACTTGAATTGGAGGCATATTTGCCACCTTTCTTTTCTTAGGCCTCCTTTTCACTGATGGCATAGTCTGTAACATGGGCACTGTTACATCTTTATCTTGAGTTTCAGAAATATTTGCAGAAGGGGTAGAAGAACATGAGACTGAACTCGGGAATGATTCAGAGGTAGACTGCCTTTCTTCTGCTGTCCCTGCATATGTATCAGAAGATTCTTGGGTCCTGTCAGTTATTGGTGGAAAAATGGTGGGAATCGCGTCTCGACGTAATTTTTTTCGTAAAACACCCACTTCGTAAGCAGAAAAATGAAAGTGCTTAGAGCACAATCGGTAATTGTCATGTTTTTTTTTATTCCACTATTTTTTCTACCCATTCTTCAACATTTGGAAAATGATCCGGTGACTGTTCAATCCATTTCCGGACAATTCCACGATCTTTAGGAAAAACATGCATGATTATATTTTTCCCTTTGTCCCTCCAGGTGTTTGTACAACCCTTTATTATACACGAAGGCATGGTTTTGATTTTAGAATTTATCTATAACGGAAAAAGAGGAAAAAAATTCAAATTTTTAAATATTCTTATACAATTGTTCAACATATGATTATGTATATCAGTTTAAAGTAATGAGGGCATATTGATAGCATATATACCCGCTTGACAATGGATGGGCAAAGTGTGCCCCTATACCTTTGGCAAAAGCTCTGTTCTGCTCTGTTCCATGTTGTAAAATATAACCTATTAGGCCCCAGTTCACACGTCCCCAATTGTCCTCCGCATTTAGCGGAAGACAATTGCAGACCCATTCATTTGTATGGGGCCACATGATGTGCAGCCCGGAGACGCAGTTGTGGACCTTCAATTCCTTGTCCGCAATTTATTTCCCCGAAGCAAATAACGCTTTACCTACATTTGTCGGCAATTGCGGACCGCAAATGTTCTACTCATTTTGGAAAGTTTTGGACTGCACATTGCCAATGTCAGTGTTTTGCTGATCCGTGGATCCCTAAAACACAAATGGACTTGTTAATGGGGCCTTAGGCCACATTCACACGTCCGTAACTATTTTGCCGATCCATGGGTCCGTGGATCCACAAAACACTGACATCGGTAATGTGCGATCCTCAGGTTGTGGACCGCACATTGAACACTGCATAGAATATGCCTATTCCTGTTGACAAAGTTGCGGTAAAGAGTAGGACATGATTTTTATTGTGGGGGGGGGGGGGCTGAAATGCGTAACCGGAAGTGCGGGTGTGCAAATCCGTGTCGGGGCTGCACATGATGTGGCCCCATAGAAACGAATGGGTACGCTATTCAGTTATGAAAAATGCAGAACAGAATTGCAGACGTCTGAATGGGGTTTTATTGTCTGCTATCATGTAGGTAGCTATATCATAATTTAAACGCAAACATACACCTTGATTTGCCAATACGCAAATTGCCAAATCAAATACAAACAATGGTAATTTGTTTTTCGACTAAGGCTGCATACACACTACTGCTGTGCAATTTGCAGTCCGTAAATTCTAGATCTGCAAAACACAGAAGTCGTCCGTGTGTTCCTCAATTTGCAAAATGGCACGGACAGCTATATATATATATATATATATATTCCTATATTTTTAGCAACCAATAATATAAATTTATAATTTTTAGAAGGAACATGAAATGGAGCAAAGGATGCGGACAGCACAAACAGTGTTGTGTGCATCTTTTGTGCCCCCATTGAAGTGAATGGGTCCGCCGCCAAGATGCAAAAACTGCAGCTCGGATGTATACCAAACACAACTGTAGTGTGCATGAAGCCTAAGGGCGGCTTCAAACGTGCCTATGTCGCCCGTGCCGTGCCCTGCAAATTGCGGGCCGCAGGGCACGGGCACATACCGTGTGGAAGCCGCAAGGTGATCACAGCCCCATTCATTTGAATGGGTCCGCGATCCCTTTATTCTGCAAAAAGTTAGTGGATGTTCTATCTTTTTGCGGTACGGTAGGACGTAACGGAACCTAAGAAAGCACTCCGTAGTGCTTGAGTAGTGTTCCTTTTGTCCTACCGTTCCGCATATCAGGATTTGCCGTCCAATTGAAATGAATGGGTCCGCATCTGTGATGCGGAAGGGCTACCGACCCCTACACGTATATTGCAGATCCGCAATACGCACACGGGAGCCTTACGCTTACTAAGTAGGAATCGCTGGTATGTGGTACTGTATTAGATAAATACAATAAATAGGTAAATTTTTAGTTACCAAACAATTTTCAGTGTACTAACACACAGTATATAATACATATAATTGTCGCAAGAGACACTCCATACACTTGAATAGTCCACATTGTCTATTTTACTTCAGAATTTTGTCCCGTTGTCCATCCATATCATACAGTGTACCCCTTTGTCCATCCAGATCCTACAGTGGTCCCCTTTGTCCATACATATCATACAATGGTCCCCTGAGGCCAGGGGCGTAACTAGAAGTGACTGGGCCCCACAGCAAATTTTTGTAAGGGCCCCTCCCAGCGCGCTCGCACCTCCCTCCTCCTGTGTAAACCCCACTCCTTTGGCAAGTCACGATCTAGACCAGAGCTGACTGCCACGCCATTCTTTTCCTATATATATATATATATATATATATATATATATATATATATATACATATACAGCAGCAGCAGGTTGTAAGACGCCTACACTCACGACACAACGTCGGACATCCTATTCACTCAGTTTAGGTATGCCTCTTAGTGCCCCCAAACAGTAGTTATGCTCCCTTATTGCCCCCCACACCCACACGGTAAAATGTTGTTAGTGCACCAGAGTAATTATTCCCTTTCCCCATTAGTGTCCACACACTAGTTATGTCCCTTTATTGCCCCACAGAGTAGACATCACATTTTTCATTAGTACCTCACAAGTCACACTATACACATGTAGCAGTGCCAGCTCTGTACACTATACACATGTAGCAGTGCCAGCTCTGTACACTATATACACATGTAGCAGTGCCAGCTCTGTACACTATACACATGTAGCAGTGCCAGCTCTGTACACTATACACATGTAGCAGTGCCAGCTCTGTACACTATACACATGTAGCAGTGCCAGCTCTGTACACTATACACATGTAGCAGTGCCAGCTCTGTACACTATACACATGTAGCAGTGCCAGCTCTGTACACTATACACATGTAGCAGTGCCAGCTCTGTACACTATATACACATGTAGCAGTGCCAGCTCTGTACACTATACACATGTAGCAGTGCCAGCTCTGTACACTATACACATGTAGTAGTGCCAGCTCTGTACACTATACACATGTAGCAGTGCCAGCTCTGTACACTATATACACATGTAGCAGTGCCAGCTCTGTACACTATATACACATGTAGCAGTGCCAGCTCTGTACACTATACACATGTAGTAGTGCCAGCTCTGTACACTATACACATGTAGTAGTGCCAGCTCTGTACACTATACACATATAGTAGTGACAGCTCTGTACACTATACACATGTAGTAGTGCCAGCTCTGTACACTATACACATGTAGCAGTGAGTGAGAGCTCTCTATGCCCCTTTATTGCCACACAGAGTAGACATCATATTTTTTATTAGTACCTCACAAGCTGAACCGCTGGTGCTGGACCTGACGTGCTGCTCTCAGTGCTCTGCCTCTTTTCTACTCACTCTGCTGCCCCCTGCCTGCAGCTCCTCCTGTCCTCCTGGTCTTGGCTGTTTTGTCCCTCCTCCTGCCTGTCACGTACTCCTGCTCTGAATGAGATAGTGTATGTGGGCGGGCTTAATACAGCCTGCGCGCTGTACTCACAGTTAGGTCAGAAGACACAGAACAAATCAGGTTAGCGAGGACTGCAGATTGAAGGGGAGGGGGGCCCGGTCCCCGGCGCTGCCGCTACTGCGCCTGCTGTGAAGGGGCCAGGGGCCCTGAATTGATCATGATTGATTAACTTAACTTGCGATTGCGAATGAACTGAACTAGTAAACTGTCACACATGCTGCTGGGCGCCGGGCCCTTGGCAGCCCGGGCCCCGAAGCAGCCGCTTCCCCTGCTTCCCCAGTAGTTACGCCACTGCCTGAGGCCCTACATATCATACAGTGGTCCCCTGAGGCCCTACATATCATACAGTGGTCCCCTGAGTCCCTACATCCCATACAGTGGTCCCCTGAGTCCATACATCCCATACAGTGGTCCCCTGAGCCCCTACATCCCATACAGTGGTCATCTTAGTCCATACATATCATACAGTGGTCCCCTTTGTCCATACATATCATACAGTGGTCCCCTGAGTCCCTACATCCCATACAGTGGTCCCCTTAGTCCATACATCCCATACAGTGGTCCCCTGAGTCCATACATATCATACAGTGGTCCCCTGAGTCCATACATCCCATACAGTGGTCCCCTGAGTCCATACATCCCATACAGTGGTCCCCTGAGTCCCTACATCCCATACAGTGGTCCCCTTAGTCCATACATATCATACAGTGGTCCCCTGTGTCCATACATCCCATACAGTGGTCCCTGAGTCCCTACATCCCATACGGTGGTCCCCTGTGTCCATACATCCCATACAGTGGTCCCCTGAGTCCCTACATCCCATACGGTGGTCCCCTGTGTCCATACATCCCATACAGTGGTCCTGAGTCACTAAATCCCATACAGTGGTCCCCTTAGTCCATACATATCATACAGTGGTCCCTGAGTCCATACATCCCATACAGTGGTCCCCATAGTCACTAAATCCCATACAGTGGTCCCCTTAGTCCATACATATCATACAGTGGTCCCCTGAGTCCATACATCCCATACAGTTGTCCCCTTTTTCCATACATATCATACAGTGGTCCCCTGAGTCCATACATCCCATACAATGGTCCCCTGAGTCCCTACATCCCATACGGTGGTCCCCTGTGTCCATACATCCCAAACAGTGGTCCCCTGAGTCCATACATCCCATACAGTGGTCCCCTGAGTCCCTACATCCCATACAGTGGTCCCCTTAGTCCATACATATCATACAGTGGTCCCCTTTGTCCATCCATATCATACAGTGGTCCCCTGAGTCCATACATCCCATACGGTGGTCCCCTGTGTCCATACATCCCCTACAGTGGTCCCCTGAGTCCATACATCCCATACAGTGGTCCCCTGAGTCCCTACATCCCATACGGTGGTCCCCTTTGTCCATACATATCATACAGTGGTCCCCTGAGTCCATACATCCCATACAGTGGTCCCTGAGTCACTAAATCCCATACAGTGGTCCCTTAGTCCATACATATCATACAGTGGTCCCCTGAGTCCATACATCCCATACAGTGGTCCCCTGAGTCACTAAATCCCATACAGTGGTCCCCTTAGTCCATACATATCATACAGTGGTCCCCTGAGTCCATACATCCCATACAGTGGTCCCATGAGTCCATACATCCCATACAGTGGTCCCCTGTGTCCATACATCCTATACAGTGGTCCCCTGAGTCCCTACATCCCATACAGTGGTCCCCTTAGTCCATCCATATCATACAGTGTTCCCTTGAGTCCATACATATCATACAGTGGTCCCCTGAGTCCATACATCCCATACAGTGGTCCCCTGAGTCCCTACATCCCATACAGTGGTCCCCTTAGTCCATACATATCATACAGTGGTCCCCTTTGTCCATCCATATCATACAGTGGTCCCCTGAGTCCATACATCCCATACGGTGGTCCCCTGTGTCCATACATCCCTACAGTGGTCCCCTGAGTCCATACATCCCATACAGTGGTCCCCTGAGTCCCTACATCCCATACGGTGGTCCCCTTTGTCCATACATATCATACAGTGGTCCTCTGAGTCCATACATCCCATACAGTGGTCCTCTGAGTCCTTACATCCCATACAGTTGTCTCCTGTGTCCCTACATCCCATACAGTGGTGCCCTTTGTCCCTCTATTCTATATTGATGTCCAAATTACTGTCCCCTGTGCACCACCTATTGAAATTGTTACCACCCCTCTGTGTCCGTAAATTAGGTAAATGTGTCCCCTTTGTGTCCAAAAATAAAGTTGCGCTTTCAATGCCCCTTACACTCATATTGTCAGCCAATCTGTGTGCCGAAATTAGCTACATTTGTCCCATTTATATACATAAAGTTACCTTGTCTAGATATCGTTGTTTCTCATTGTCCCCTCTGTAAGTTCATATATAAAGTTCTTTGTCATCTATACATACATTGTCCCCTCTGTAAGTTCATATATAAAGTTCTTTGTCGTCTATACATACATTGTCCCCTCTGTAAATTCATAGATAAAGTTGTTTGTCATATATACATAAATCGTTGGTGTATTATGTGGTGCATGTAGAAGAAATACTTACCTATTAGGAAATAGTCCTCTCTTCCTCCGACCCCTCCGCTCACTCGTTTTCCGGAGGCTGCCCATGCGCGGCTCTATCTCTGAGCAAGAGAAAGGTCCTGCGCATGCGCGGCCTGTTGGAGACGTGCGCGTTCACATTTCTTTGGGGCCGGCCACTGAATCGCAGAGGATATGGTGCGCAGGCGCGGCCCATGGATGCGGCTGGCGAGATGTGGCCGTATCCATGGGATACCAGGATAAATACAGGGAAAGCAGGATTTTAATGGCCAACGGTAGTTTTTTGATGAGAAGTATACCAACAAATGTTCAATGGGGGCAATGATTTAAACTAACCCTATTTATGCCTAGCAGGCATATTGGGACGGCCACTCTGCCTTTGCACCCTGCTCCCTCTTTTGCTGTATGGCTGGCGCTGTGTGACCAACAACTCTTTCTCCGAACTGCACACGTCGCTCGCATGACCTTGATTCCATGTGGGGTCTAGGACCTCATCATCCTCCACATCATCTTCCACCCACTCCTCACCCCTGCCCTCCTTGCCGGTCTGCACACAGAAAGCTGCAGCATTTGGCACCTGTGTTTCGTCATCATCAGAGATGTGCTGCGGTGTTCCTCCCATGTCCACATCCTGAAATATAAGTGGTTGGGCATCAGTGCACTCAATCTCTTCCACCTCTGGGGCAGGGCTAGGTGGATGGCCGTTGGAAACCCTGCCAGCAGGGTCATCAAAAAGCATAAGAGACTGCTGCATTACTTGGGTCTCAGACTGCTTGCCTGATTTGAAAGGGGTGAGGTGAAAGACAGATGCCCATGGGCTGCAGGTGCCAACTCTGCAATTTCAGCAGGAGACCAGGTGGGAGATAATGTGAAGGAATGGAGGCACTGTCAGCCACCCAATCTACTACCGCCTCTACTTGTTCTGGCCTCACCATTCGTACACCGGTATTCGGGCCTACAAAATAACGCTAAACGTTCTGTTGCCTACCTGCACTTGAGGAAGGTGTTTCATTTAGGCGTGTAGCTGGCACAGATCAACCACATCCTCCCTGCAACAGGATCTCCACCAACACCAGCAGCACCACGACCAGGTACACTACTCATTCTTTGAGGTCACCCACCGAACTAACAGGTGGATTAGACTAACAGACTAGATTTATTTCCATAGTGGAAATCAGTCGGCACTCCGATACTCAGTGGCGTGATCCTCCGGATCCGGCAGTGACTATGCACCTGGTACTCGCCATTCTGCTCCTTTTTAGGGAAAAGAGGGCACAGCCAAGAAAAACACAAGACACGCCGGACGCCATTATAGGAGGAGTCGATGCGCCACGGACAACGAGATCTCAGGTACTGATAAATCCTTAGTACTTAATATATCATCTAAGACTTTGAGTCCCCTTCAATTGCAAGTTTTGGGTAAAGGATTGTCTTTTTGCCCCACTGGATCGATACTTTTGAACTTGAAATGGATCTTCAGCGCTTCTACCGCAACACACGGTTGAAAGCACACTTCTCTAAGACTGAGCAATCAATAGTACCCATGCAGACTGATACTAATTTGGGTCTTTCACTTAAACAGTTGGGATTTAGGATTAAAAGTAATTTTTCACCACCAAAACTTATCATCCCATAGAGACTTTTGTGTCTCTGGTCCAACGCGATATATCGCATGCTTTGGAGGAATATAAAAAGGCAGAGCTTATATTACACATAATTTGTCAAACCTTGAGAAGCAGGCACTTGATTCATTGTTGCAGGATGATACGCTAATTATTAAACCAGCTGACAAGGGGCGCCCTGGTGGTCTTGGACAGGGACTATTACGTACAGTACAAGATATTTTACAACAACTGTCTGATGGTGCCACATACCAATGTCTTTCTTCCGATCCAGTTTTTCCATTAAGCATAAGTTACAAGAAATTGTTAGAAGACATTTGGGTACTGGCACTATCGACAGTAAATTGTCTGAATTTTTGATAAATTCATACCCGATAACTCCGGTTTTTATACCTTACCTAAGGTACATAAGTCCCTCTCCAGACCACCAGGACGCCCAATCGTAGCCCTAACTGATTCTGTATTGTCTCCACCTGCCATTGTCCTAGACAAGGTCTTGACGCCTCTTACCAAGATTATGCCGTCTTATCTATTAGACACCAATCAATTTTTGGAGGACATTGTCGGGACATGCATGACAGGTGAAGATATATTGGTTACATTTGATGTATGTAGCCTATATACTTCTATAGAACATTGTAAGGGTATACAAGCTGTACAGTGGGTTTTGTCATCATCTACTTATAACAATCAAGAAAGAGAATTCTTGTTGGAATTATTACATATTATTTTGCATGAGAATTATTTTTATTTCAGGATACATACTACCAGCAGAGATGCGGGACCGCGATGGGTTTGAATGCCGCACCGCCTTACGCAAATTGTTATATGTCGTGGTTTGAGGATCAATTTGTATACAAGAATGAACTGTTTATTCATCATTGCATATTTTGGAGAAGATTTATTGACGATGTATTTTGCGATTGGCGGGGCTGCATTCGAACCCTTGAGGTCTTTGCAGAGTTTTTGAATTCAGTTTGGGAAGAGTTAAAATTCACGATGCATTATGACTGCTATAAAATGAATTTTTTGATGTGTGGGTACTTAAGGATGATGTAGGGGTAGTACACACTGATTTGTATGTAAAAGAGACGGACAGAAATAGTCTCTTGCATTATACTAGCAATCATCCACAATCAGTTAAGAAATCTTTGCCATATTCGCAATTCCGTCGTGTTTGTAAAATAGTTTCTGAGGGTAATGACAGAGAGAAAACATTAGACGATATTACGTTAAGATTCACGGAAAGAGGTTATCCCCCATTGCTATTACAGACTGAGCGACAGAGAATTTATACCATCAAGCCATTGGATACTCCAAAAGCACCCGGATTCCTTTTGTCACCCAATATCATCCTTGGATCAATAAATGCTCCGGTGTTATTAATAAACACTGGAAAATTTTGACTAAAGCGTATCCCTCTATTGAGGCTTTTCAACAATGCCCTATGATTTGCTACAAACGCCCACGTAACATTAGGGATATTACAGTCAAAGCTGATATAGGCGGCAGTAAGTCCCAGTTAAGACAGATGACTCTATCCACTCCCAGGAAGGGCACTTTCCCTTGCTTGCAATGTATAAACTGCTCTAAGCGTGATAAAGGGGAATCTTTTGCCCATCCACAGACGGGTCAATAATTTCCCATAAAAGGCTTTTTCACTTGTAACAGTAATTTTGTCATTTATTTGCTTAAATGCCCTTGTGGACTTGTGTATGTGGGCGAGACTTCAATGCGTATGAAGGATCGCTTCTGCAAACACAAGTCCACGATACGCAATCGGAATTTACTACTACCTATTCCCTTTCATTTTGACCGGTGCCGTCACAATGTCTCACAGTTACGGTTCCAAATTGTGGAACAGGTAGCTATGCCGAGACGAGGAGGTTATAGGATGAAAATCCTCAAGAAACGTGAATCCTTTTGGATTCATAAATTACAAACGTTACATCCGAAAGGTTTAAATAGGGACTATGACTTACATAGTTTCCTTTGAGCACTCCATGCAGTCAGTTCCCTGATACTCTTTATACTCGGTTTTTTTGCATTTTTTTGCATTACATAGATTTTGCTTGGGATATTTTTTGATTTGCAATGTATATTGATTATTGTATTTATTTATTTTTTTGTATTATAGAAACCGTGAAGGTGATATGGTCCCAACACTCCTATTTGGACACTCCTATTTGGAAGGTCAATTTAGCTAATTTCATATGTTTACATGTTGCTATGGTATTTTGCCGTCATGTCCGCTTAGGCGGGGTATTTAAATGTGTAGTACATGTCTGTGTTTTATGTTGGAGGAAGGCTCATTGTATTGAGCCGAAACGCCGCGTCACATTGTCTTGCTCTACGTGACCAATAAACAGCAATAATTTGAATTTGGTGAGTACCGATCCATTTGTTCTAGATTTATTTCCATGTCAGGTATGCAGTGCAGGTGTACCTCACACAAACAATTGGTATATGTCCCCCACCAAACTAACAGACAGAATATCTATTATATTTTTGTGCCAGGAGTACAAAGATGGTGCATTGCACCCACAAAAAAATCGCTATAGGTCACCTATAGAATTAACAGCCAGATTAACTATTACATTTCTCTGTCAGGGGTGCCAAGATGGTGTATTGCACCCACAAAAAATTTTTTTTTTATAGGTCACCACAGTATAAATAGCCAGATGAAATTTCCAACACTTTCCCTCACTTCAGCTGCCTGCTTCCTGTCCCTGTAATACTGAGAGCTGATGGGCAGTGCTACACGTGATCCAGCTTTTATTGAGGCTGGGTCACATGATGCACGGGCCAATCACAGCCATGCCATTAGTAGGCATGGCTGTGATGGCTTCTAATTGCCCACAGCCTAAAAGGTTATTGCAGCCTTTCAATAAGCTTTATTAAAAGCCCGAACACCGAACTACAGGTACCCAAACTCGCAAAGTTCGGTACGGTCTAGACTAGCTCAACACTAATAAAGAGGCAAATTCCAATAGCGATTACTTATGTCTAGAGATGAGCGAACACCTGGATTTTCGGGTTCGAGAAGTTCGGCCGAACTTCCCGAAAATGTTCGGGTTCGGGATCCGAACTCGACCCGAACCTGAACCCTATTGAAGTCAATGGGGACCCGAACTTTTAGGCACTAAAAAGGCTGTAAAATAGTCCAGGAACGGGCTAGAGGGCTGCCAAAGGCAGCAAAATGTAGGTAAATCTCCTGCAAACAAATGTGGACAGGGAAATGAATTAAAATAAAATAAATAAAATTTAACCAATATCAATTGGAGAGAGGTCCCACTGCAAGGAATCATGCGTCATATCACTCACAACCGGAGAAGGCCACTCTCAGTTATTTCGGCCCCACCACCCAGACAGAGGAGGGAGGTCCCACAGCAAGGAATCATGCGTCATATCAACCACCACCGGAGAAGGCCACTCTCAGTTATTTCGGCCCCACCACCCAGACAGAGAGAGAGGTCCCACAGCAAGGAATCATGCGTCATATCAACCACCACCGGAGAAGGCCACTCAGTTATTTCGGCCCAGCACCCAGACAGAGGAGAGAGGTCCCACAGCAAGGAATCATGCGTCATATCAACCACCACCGGAGAAGGCCACTCTCAGTTATTTCGGCCCCACCACCCAGACAGAGGAGAGGTCCCACAGCAAGGAATCATGCGTCATATCACCCACCACCGGAAAAAGGCCACTCAATTATTTCGGCCCCACCACCCAGACAGAGGAGAGGTCCCACAGCAAGGAATCATGCGTCATATCAACCACCACCGGAGAAGGCCACTCTCAGTTATTTCGGCCCAGCACCCAAACAGAGGAGAGGGTCCCACAGCAAGGAATCATGCGTCATATCAACCACCACCGGATGAGGCCACTCAGTTATTTCGGCCCAGCACCCAGACAGAGGAGAGAGGTCCCACAGCAAGGAATCATGCGTCATATCAACCACCACCGTAAGAAGGCCACTCAGTTATTTCGGCCTAGCACCCAGACAGAGGAGAGAGGTCCCACAGCAAGGAATCATGCGTCATATCAACCACCACCAGAGAAAGCCACTCTCAGTTATTTCGGCCCCACCACCCAGACAGAGGAGAGGTTCATTCAACTTTGGGTTTCACCGCAAGATCATGGTAAAGTTAAAAAAAATGAGGATTCAATAAAGAATACATGGTTGAGGGGGAGGCAGTTATAAATGTCTATTCTGCACAAGGGAGGGACAGGTCCTGTGTGATCCATGCCTGGTTCATTTTTATGAACGTCAGCTAGTCCACGTTGGCTGTGGACAGGCGGCTGCGTTTGTCAGTAATGACGCCCCCTGCCGTGCTGAATACACGTTCAGACAAAACGCTGGCCGCCGGGCAGGCCAGCACCTCCAAGGCATAGAATGCTAACTCTGGCCACGTGGACAATTTGGAGACCCAGAAGTTGAATGGGGCCGAACCATCAGTCAGTACGTGGAGGGGTGTGCAGACGTACTGTTCAACCATGTTAGTGAAATGCTGCCTCCTGCTAACACGTTCCGTATCAGGTGGTGGTGCAGTTAGCTGTGGCATGGAGACAAAAATTTTCCACATTTCTGCCATGCTAACCCTGCCCTCAAAGGAGCTGGCCGTGACACAGCTGCGTTGGCGACCTCTTGCTCCTCCCCTGCCTTCGCCTTGGGCTTCCACCTGTTCCCCTGTGACATTTGGGAATGCTCTCAGGAGCGCCTCTACCAGCGTGCGCTTGTACTCGCGCATCTTCCTTTCATGCTCCAGTGCAGGAAGTAAGGTGGGCACATTGTCTTTGTACCAGGGATCCAGCAGGGTGGCAACCCAGTAGTCCGCACACGTTAAAATGTGGGCAACTCTGCTGTCGTTGCGCAGGCACTGCAGCATGTAGTCGCGCATGTGTGCCATGCTCCCCAGAGGTAAGGACAAGCTGTCCTCTGTGGGAGGCGTATCGCCATCGTCCTCAGTATCCCCCCAGCCACGCACCAGTGATGGGCCTGAGCTGTGTCGGGTGCCACCCTGCTGTGAACCTGCTTCATCCTCATCCTCCTCCACCTCCTCCTCATCCTCCAGTAGTGGGCCCTGGCTTGCCACATTTGTACCTGGCCTCTGCTGTTGCAAAAAACCTCCCTCTGAGCCACTTCTAACAGACTGGCCTGAAAGTGCTAAAAATGACCCCCATCCTCCTCCTCCTGGGCCACCTCCTCTTCCATCATCGCCCTAAGCGTTTTCTCAAGGAGACATAGAAGTGGTATTGTAACGCTGATAACGGTGTCATCGCCACTGGCCATGTTGGTGGAGTACTCGAAACAGCGCAACAGGGCACACAGGTCTCGCATGGAGGCCCAATCATTGGTGGTGAAGTGGTGCTGTTCCGCAGTGCGACTGACGCGTGCGTGCTGCAGATGAAACTCCACTATGGCCTGCTGCTGCTCGCACAGTCTCTCCAGCATGTGCAAGGTGGAGTTCCACCTGGTGGGCACGTCGCATATGAGGCGTTGAGCGGGAAGGCCGAAGTTCCGCTGTAGCGCAGATAGGCGAGCAGCGGCAGGATGTGAACGCCGGAAGAGCGCAGAGACGGCCCTCACTTTATGCAGCAGATCTGACATGTCGGGGTAGTTGTGAATGAACTTCTGCACCACCAAATTCAGCACATGCGCCAGGCAAGGGATGTGCGTCAAACTGGCTAGTCCCAGAGCTGCGACGAGATTTCGCCCATTATCGCACACCACCAGGCCGGGCTTGAGGCCCACCGGCAGCAACCACTGGTCGGTCTGTTGTTCAATACCCCGCCACAACTCCTGCGCGGTGTGGGGCCTGTCCCCCAAACATATGAGTTTCAGAATGGCCTGCTGACGTTTACCTCGGGCTGCGCTGAAGTTGGTGGTGAAGGTGTGTGGCTGACTGGATGAGCTGGTGGAAGCAGAGGAGGAGGAAGCCGAGTAGGAGGAGGAGGCTACAGGAGGCAAAGAATGATGCCCTGCGATCCTTGGCGTTGGAAGGACGTGCGCCAAGGAACTCTCCGCCTGCGGCCCAGCCGCCACTACATTTACCCAGTGTGCAGTTAGGGAGATATAGCATCCTAGCCGTGCTTACTGGTCCACGTATCTGTGGTTAGGTGGACCTTGCCACAGATGGCGTTGCGCAGTGCACACTTGATTTTATCGGATACTTGGTTGTGCAGGGAAGGCACGGCTGTCTTGGAGAAGTAGTGGCGGCTGGGAACAACATACTGTGGGACAGCCATGGACATCAGCTGTTTGAAGGCGTCTGTGTCCACCAGCCTGAATGACAGCATTTCAAAGGCCAGTAGTTTAGAAATGCTGGCATTCAGGCCCAGGGCTCGAGGGTGGCTAGGTGGGAATTTACGCATTCTCTCCAAGGTTTGTGAGATGGAGAGCTGAACGCTGCCGTGTGACATGGTGGAGATGCTTGGTGACGCAGGTGGTGGTGTCGGTGGCACATCCTCTGTTTGGTGGGCGGCAGGTGCCAACGTTCCTCCCGAGGCGGAGGAAGAGGCCGAGGCAGCAGCAGAAGAGGGAGCAGGGGCGCCAGAGTGAGTTCCTTGCTTTTAAGGTGTTTACTCCACTGCAGTTCATGCTTTGCATGTAGATGCCTGGTCATGCAGGTTGTGCTAAGGTTCAGAACGTTAATGCCTCGCTTCAGGATCTGATGGCACAGCGTGCAAACCACTCGGTCTTGTCGTCAGCACATTGTTTAAAGAAGTGCCATGCCAGGGAACTCCTTGAAGCTGCCTTTGGGGTGCTCGGTCCCTGGTGGCGGCGGCGGGTCTACTTTGCCCCCTGCTCCCTCTTTTGCTACGCTGTTGGCTCGGTCTCACCACTGCCTCTTCCTCTGAACTATGAAAATCAGTGGCATGACCTTCATTCCATGTGGGGTCTAGGACCTCATCGTCCCCTGCATCGTCTTCCACACCGTCTTCCTCCCTGACCTCCTGTTCGGTCTGCACACTGCAGAAAGACGCAGCAGTTGGCACCTGTGTTTCGTCATCATCAGAGACGTGCGGACTCCGATGAGGTGGTATTCCCATGTCCTCATCATCAGGAAACATCAGTGGTTGTGCATCAGTGCATTCTATGTCTTCCACCACTGGGGAAGGGCTAGGTGGATTCCCTTAGGAAACCACCTAGCCAGCAGAGTCTTCAAACAGCAAAAGAGACTGCTGCATAACTTGAGGCTCTGACAGTTTCCCTGATATGCATGGGGGTGATGGGACAGACTGATGGGCTTGGTTTTCAGCTGCCACCTGTGCGCTTCCAGCAGAAGACTGGGTGGGAGATAATGTTGTGAACATGCTGGATCCACTGTCGGCCAACCAATTGACTAGCGCCTGTACCTGCTCAGGCCTTACCATCCTTAGAACGGCATTGGGCCCCACCAAATATCGCTGTAAATTCTGGCGGATACTGGAACCTGAGGTAGTTGGTTCACTAGGACGTGTGGCTGTGGCAGAATGGCCACGTCCTCTCCCAGCACCAGAGGGTACACTAACACCACCACGACCGCGTCCACGTCTCCTACTAGATGTTTTCCTCATTGTTACCGTTCACGAAGCACCACAATAAGGAAAAAAATATTTGGCCCAATGTATTGATTTCAAATTCAGGCCTTTTTTACAGGTACCTAACACTATCTGCCTATTTGTTTATGTAGCGTATTACACTAATCCAGGCACAGCAGTAACCACTGATTTAGGGGAATATCTCTTTTAGGGCTAGTATTTAGGCCCTGGATGAAAGGTATCCTTTTATGGACAGATTTACACTTGGCCTGCAACAGCTGGGACACCAGATTCAGGGTATTGCTATTTTGGCAAATTAATTTCACCCCAGCACAAAATATATGTTTTGGTGGACACTATGAAACCTGGCCTGCAACAGCTGGGACACCAGATTCAGGGTATTGCTATTTTGGCAAATTAATTTCACCCCAGAACAAAATATATGTTTTGGCGGACACTATGAAACCTGGCCTGGAAAAGCTGGGACAACAGATTCAGGGTATTGCTATTTTGGCAGATTAATTTCACCCCAGAACAAAATATATGTTTTGGCGGACACTATGAAACCTGGCCTGCAACAGCTGGGACACCAGATTCAGGGTATTGCTATTTTGGCAGATAAATTTCACCCCAGAACAAAATATATGTTTTGGCGGACACCATGAAACCTGGCCAGCAACAGCTGGGACACCAGATTCAGGGTATTGCTATTTTGGCAGATTAATTTCACCCCAGAACAAAATATATGTTTTGGCGGACACTATGAAACCTGGCCTGCAACAGCTGGGACACCAGATTCAGGGTATTGCTATTTTGGCAAATTAATTTCACCCCAGAACAAAATATATGTTTTGGCGGACACTATGAAACCTGGCCTGCAACAGCTGGGACACCAGATTCAGGGTATTGCTATTTTGGCAGATTAATTTCACCCCAGAACAAAATATATGTTTTGGCGGACACTATGAAACCTGGCCTGCAACAGCTGAGACACCATATTCAGGGTATTGCTATTTTGGCAGATTAATTTCACCCCGGAACAAAATATATGTTTTGGCGGACACTATGAAACCTGGCCTGCAACAGCTGGGACACCAGATTCAGGGTATTGCTATTTTGGCAAATTAATTTCACCCCAGAGCAAAATATATGTTTTGGCGGACACTATGAAACCTGGCCTGCAACAGCTGGGACACCAGATTCAGGGTATTGCTATTTTGGCAAATTAATTTCACCCCAGAACAAAATATATGTTTTGGCGGACACTATGAAACCTGGCCTGCAACAGCTGGGACACCAGATTCAGGGTATTGCTATTTTGGCAAATTAATTTCACCCCAGAACAAAATATATGTTTGGGAGGACACTATGAAACCTGGCCTGCAACAGCTGGGACACCAGATTCAGGGTATTGCTATTTTGGCAAATTAATTTCACCCCAGAACAAAATATATGTTTTGGCGGACACTATGAAACCTGGCCTGCAACAGCTGGGACACCAGATTCAGGGTATTGCCATTTTGGCAAGTGAATTACACCCCAGAACAAAATATGTTTTGGAGGACACTATGAAACCTGGCGTGCAACAGCTGGGACACCAGATTCAGGGTATTGCTATTTTGGCAAATTAATTTCACTCCAGAACAAAATATATGTTTTGGCGGACAATATGAAACCTGGCCTGCAACAGCTGGGACACCAGATTCAGGGTATTGCTATTTTGGCAGATTAATTTCACCCCAGAACAAAATATATGTTTTGGCGGACACTATGAAACCTGGCCTGCAACAGCTGGGACACCAGATTCAGGGTATTGCTATTTTGGCAAATTAATTTCACCCCAGAAAATAATCTATCCTTTGCCAGACAGCAGACAGTATTATACTTGTCCAGCCAAAGCTGGAACACCAGATTCATGGGATTGGTATTTGGGCAATTGTATTTAACCCCTTAATAAAATATAGAAATTGCTATCCTGAGTTTCTAGGGGTGACAATTAGCACAGCCAATCCCCTGATGTAGGATATAGCAAAAACAACTAGTATTGATGGATTGATGGACTTGGTGGCAGCTTGTTCTGGTGCACCACAAGTCACAAAATGGCCGCCGATCAACCCAGAAAATTAGTGACAGAAAAACGCTCTGTGCAGCCTAAAAACCAGTTAGCAAGTAACTAGCAGAAGTTCAATCATTCACAGCTGTAGATCGATCCGTTCATTTGGAGCTGTTGCTGACTTTACCCTGCCTAATCTCGCCCTGACAGAAGCTGCGTCCTCTCCCTACACTAATCAGAGCAGTGTGACGTGCGGCGCTACGTGACTCCAGCTTAAATAGAGGCTGGGTCACATGCTGCACTTGGCCAATCACAGCCATGCCATTAGTAGGCATGGCTGTGATGGGCTCTTAGGGCAAGAAGTAAAACGCTAGCTGATTGGCTGCTGTGCAGCCCTTCAGAAAGCGGGAAGTAATCGACGAACAATGAACCCGAACTTTTTTGAAAATGTTCGAACAGTTCGCTCAACACTACTTATGTCAATGACTGTAAAGACTTTCACATCTGGTAATAATTTTGCAATCATTTCTGGGTATGCTGCAACAACAGGAGCCATACTTTTTGCACATTTGTGCAAAACACGGTAATCAATAGTTAATTTGAAAGATCCGTCTGGTTTGATAATTGGCCAGGCCGGGGAATTACAAACAGATGCACCCCGTTTTATTGTTCCTTGTGCCTCTAATTGTTTTATTATTTCTGTAATAGGCTTCACAGCCTCTTTTGGCACAGGGTACTATTTTTGAGATGGGGGATCGCTTCCTTCCAACAAAATCATTGTATTCATTCGCCCACAATCTTGTTTATGCTTTGCCATTATATCATCAAATTCTTTCATCAAATTTTCCTATCAAGGGTCCCAATGTCCTGTCACCTCACCGACCTCTATCGGGGGATGCCACACATGGCTCACATTGCAAGTTCCAGACATTTTCCATAGTTTCATATTTGCAAGATCTACCAAAAGACCTTGTTCAAAACAAACATTAGCACCAATTATATCCTGATCCTGACAAACTGTCACACCTCCATTTCTCCTCTCCAATTTGCATTTCCACACCATGCACTAAAGGAGCCTCAATGGAATGTTTCAGTATCTTGCATTGTGTATTGGTATGCTCCTCTCTTCTCTCCCCCCCCCCCCCTGTTTCAACTTTCTAGTTAGTTCAGCCCAGCCACTCCCTGTTTTCCCAGTCATGCATTGCTGTAAATTTTGCTTAGCTTTCTGAGGAGAATCCCTATCTTCTTAGCACGCAGATATTGTTGGCATAATTCTTTTACCATCTGGATTTCCTGCACATTTTGTAATACAATCTCCGGATTAAAAGCTAATTGATTAAATCCTGGATGTCTGATGCATAAACTGTATGTGAAGAATGTCTGATTCAACAAGTCACCTCAGTACGCATAGAGGCTGCTCTCTCACAGATGCGTGATTGTATAAAGCTGACATTTCGAAACGCCACAGTAAAAGAATTGCCTTAGTACTCTCCTTCTCTCGCTAAGAAAGAATATCCTCTTCCTCCAAGTAATAAGCCATCATCATTAGTATCCTGCTTGCTGCAGTGGCGGGTAATAGCATCACTTGTGAAAGACCTTATCTTATTCTGCTCAGTACTGCATTTACTAGAATCGCAGAAGATTCTAGCAATTGCAGTTTCATACAGGCTAGGAACTGCATTCAGCCTGTTTTCTGAGGTAAATATCCCTGCTGTAAGCTATTAAATGACTGAACCACCACTAGTGGTCACTGCTGTGTCACAAATGGAATTGCAAAATACAGCTAAAAGAATCTCCACACCTTCATTAAAAATGCAAGAGGCCCTCTTATCTAACAAAATTTAGTTATGTAATAATTTATCCAGTTTGTGGGAAAAGATTGAACAATGTATCGATGCAGCACATGGATCAGGCTATAATGAAGACCAATTTAAGGCCATGTGTACAAAATTGAATAAGACCTATGAAAGTTATTAGGGACTGTCTGAAAAATATTCTTTTCTGTTATCAAGTCTCAACTCAGAGGAATTCATCCTAGAATTAAAGACCCACACTGCACTTAATGATAAAAGATATAGCAAATTTATGGCAGTCAAGTCAATGCTAGAGGACAACAACAATATGAAACTGCGTCCCGCCATTCTAACTTTTCAAGGCACTCCAAGGCTTTATCCCGTTCCTCGAAATCTATTGCTCAGTCCTCATCACTAAGGTCTCACTCACAGCACTCTTCGCTGAGTACCTCATTGGTGTTGGCACGCGCAAAAGCCGAAGCAGCAAAGGTACAAGCTCACTGCATTAGAAAGGAAGCAGCCAATAAGGCGCAAGTCGCAGAGGCACAAGCCCAATCTCAAGCTAATCAAGCAGCTATACAGGCTCAAGCGCAAGCTATACAAGCCCAATCTCAAGCTAATCAAGCAGCTATACAGGCTCAAGTGCAAGCTATACAGGCTCAGGCGCAAACGACCAAAGCCAAGGCTGAAGCTAAGTTGGAGGTCCTTCAGAAGGCAAGGGAAGAAGCAGCAGCCATGGCTGAACTCGGAGTTCTTAAAGAAGCTGCTGAAAAAGAAGAAGCTTATCATCCTATGTCCAAGATATCTAATGACTCAGAAGGGCGTACCCTGCAATTCGCCCTAGAACAAAGCAAAGTAAATGCATTTGCACCAGAAGATTTGGCCTCTGCACGCCAGCCTGCTGAAGTCATGCGAGTAGAAAAAGAGGCAGCTGATAACTATACAGTTGACCCCAGTCCAGTGGACATTTCTCTTTCTTTCAAACCTCTGGCACCTTACACAGTATTTTAGGCGCCATTAAAGACCAAGCCGCTTCAAACTCAAAAAATCACATTAAAACCTGTGACTAGTTGCATAGCGACTAAGACACTGGCGCCAACATTACCAGATGTGAAGCCTTTACTTATGCTCAACCCAGCTGCCACTCAGTTCCATCTTCCAACCCCCAAACATAGGGTATCAGATGGTGACAACAAGACCAGTGAGGGAGGTTTCCGTTGCCATGATGCAGGAAAGAAATGACGCATCAGAAATCGCTAAGTACCTCACCCTCAGGGACCTCATCAGTACTAGCCTTACGAACTTTGATGATTGCCAAAAAAACTACAGAAGTTGGAAGGCCACCTTCAAGACCGTTCAAACCCTTGATGTTTCGCCTATACAAGAACTTGATTTACTAATTAGATGGCTAGGTCCATGGTCGTCAAACTTTAAGAGACTCAAAACCGTTCATATCTACAAACCAGTCAAAGGCCTTCGTTTTGCATGGGAAAGATTACAGAAGACATACGGCGGCTCTGAAGAAGTTGAACGTGCCTTATTTAAACGACTATACGACTTTCCTGGATTATCCAATATAGACCGCCAAGGGTTCCAGGAATTAAGCGACCTTCTTGAGTTTGAAATCGTCAAGGGAGACCCGTAGCTACCAGGTCTCGGCTTTCCTGATACCTCCCATGGTGTGGGCCTGATCATGGAGAAATTACCCCTCAATATTCAAGACCAATGGGGAACAACAGGTTCAAAATACAAGGAGAAACATTGTGTTCCCTTTCCACCATTTTCATTCTTCTGTAAGTTCATCAAGGACTTCGCTAGTTCTAAAAACAATCCGAGCTTCAACATCTTGGGGACCAACATCTTTGGCTCTACTAAACAGAGACACGACACTTTAATACCCAGAAAGAGAAACCCTAAAGGTCTAACAGGGGTTGTGCCCACTACTAACGCAGCCGCTTCCAATGGAAATAAAATCCCTAAGGAACCCGATCATCATTGCCCTATCTATGATGAACCACATCCTTTAAGGAAATGCCGTGTCTTCATAGCAAAGCCCTTTGAGGAACGTAAGGAGTTCCTAAGGAGTCATGATATCTGCTTCAGATGCTGTGCATCCACTGAGCATTTTGCCAGAGAAGGTCAGGTTCCAGTCAAGTGTTCTGAATGTAACAGTGATGTACATGTGTCCGCTGTTCACCCGGGACCAATCAGGCGGAACCTAGAACCAGTTAGCTGGCACAAGCCCGATTCCAATGAAGGCGAGAGAGTCATGGCGGGAAGAGTGCCAACCAGCCACTACTGTCACACCCAGATGCACAAAGGTATGCAGAGAAGGACTTGTGTGCGGAAAGTCTTGTTTCAAGATTTGCCTTGTGGATGTGTTTCCTACTGCACAACCAGAGAAGCAATCTTTATTCTTCTATGCCAAGACAGCATCACATACAGGGTTGGGGGGCGGACAACTGATCACAGCAGGTCTGCAGCAACGGCTATTTCGCACGTAGAACTGCGCTTCGTCAGGCCGTACTGACATCCTGGCGTGTGTCCACGCATTATAAAAGGAGCTTGACTCAGCCATCATGAAGGCAACAACTGGACGCTGATTAATACAGAGAAGCCTAACACCAATTCTAGAGAGAGATACAATTTGTGCTACTCCGCCACAAACATGTTACTTATACAGCTGATAACAAATGACAATTAACCCATATAGCAGGAGAGAACAAGAGTATGGCCCACTGTGAGGTAAATGTTGAAAATGACAACATCTAACACGACAACTGCCAGTATTTAACCCCTTAAGGACACAGCTATATTTCACCTTAAGGACCAGGCCATTTTTTGCAAATCTGACCAGTGTCACTTTATGTGGTGATAACTTTTAAACGCTTTTACTTATGCAGGCCATTCTGAGATTGTTTTTTCGTCACATATTGTACTTCATGACACTGGTAAAATGAAGTAAAAAAAAATCATTTTTATTTATAAAAAAAATACCAAATTTACCAAAAAGTTTCAATTTCTCTATTTCTATAATACATGGTAATACCGCCAAAAAAAGGTATTATTTCACATTCTCCATATGTCTACTTCATGTATGGATCATTTTGGGAATGTCATTTTATTTTTTGGGGATGTTACAAAGCTTAGAAGTTTAGACGCAAATCTTGAAAATTTTCAGAAATCACTTTATTAGGGACCAGTTCAGGTTTGAAGTCACTTTGTGTGGCTTACATAATAGAAACCACCCAAAATTCTAGAAACTACACCCCTCAAGGTATTCAAAACTGATTTTACAAACATCGTTAGCCCTTTAGGTGGTCCACAAGTATTAATGGCAAATGAGGCTAAAATTTCAGAATTTAGATTATTTAGCAAATTTTCCATTTTAATCCATTTTTTCCAGTATCTAAGCACGGGTTAACAGCCAAATAAAACCCTGATTCTCTAGTTTGCATAAACACCCCATATGTGGTCGTAAACTACTCTATGCCCACGCGGCAGGGCGGAGAGGGAAAGGAGCACCGTGTGGTTTTTGGAAGGCAGATTTTGATGAACTGGTTTATCTACACCCCCCTGATGCCCCCCCAGAGTAGAAACTCCCTAAAAGTGACCCCATTTTGGAAACTATGGGATAAGGAGGCTGTTTTGTTGGGACTATTTTTAGGGTACATATGATTTTTGGTTGTTCTATATTACATTCTTGTGACACAAGCTCACCAAAAATAGAAATTCTGAAATTTAATGTCCATTTGCCATAAACTCTTGAAGAACACCTAAAGGGTTAACAAAGTTTGTAAAACAAGTCTTGAATACCTTGAGGGGTGTAGTTTATTAGATGGGGGTCACTTTTATTGAGTTTCTACTCTAGGAGTGCATCAGGGGTTCTTCAAATGGGACATGGTGTAAAAAAAAAAAAGCCATCAAACATATGGGGTGTTTCTGTAAACTGCAGAATCAGGGCAATACATTTTAAGTTTTATTTGGCTGTTAACCCTTGCTTTGTAACTGGAAAAATGGATTAAAATAGAAAATTTGCCAAAAATAGCTGTTTTAGCACTGTTTTTATTTCATTTTTTTTTCCGTATTATTCTAAGAGGTTAGGTCATGGGGTATTTTTATAGGGCAGTGTATTACGGATGCGGCGATAGATAATTTGTCTACTTTTTTATATTACTTTAGTTTTACAAGCTATCATTCTTGATAGCTTGTAAAACTAAAGGTGATCCACAAGTATTAATGGCAAATGAGGCTAAAATTTTAGAATTTAGATTATTTTGCACATTTTCCATTTTAATCCATTCTTCCAGTATCTAAGCACAGGTTAACAGCCAAATAAAACCCTGATTCTCTAGTTTGCAGAAACACCCCATATGAAACACCCCATATGTCCCTTGTGGTACTCCCTGAAGCAACCAATAACGCAGAGGCCCGGATGATCGGGGCACGTGTCACACTGAGTGGTGGTGGCCTTCCGTATCCCCCTCCTGTGACACACTCTGCATTTTTGGGGGGTTCGTCCCTTCTTTCCAGTATGCGGGACCAAACCTGGAAAGTGTTGGCCAGGGACGGTCCAGGCACCTCCAGTTCCCAAGGTACTCCGGCCTGCTCTTTACTAGTCAGAAAAGATCAGGTCCTTGAGGACTGCCTCATAGAACTGAAGGAATTTCCCTGTGTTGCCAGCACTCCGGAACAGGACACAAGAGTTGTACTTGGCAACCTGCACCAAGTAGACCGCAACTTTTTTGTACCATGTCCGGGTTTTGCGCATAGCATTATATGGCTTGAGGACTTGATCAGAGATCAACTCCTCCCATATACCGATTGTAGTCGACGATACAGTCGGGCTTGAGGACCGTTGCCATGGTACCTCGCACAGGGACAGGAGAGATGCCGTTACCGTGAATTGTGGTCAGTACCAGGACATCCCTCTTGTCCTTATATCTGACCAGCAACAGGGTTTCACTGGTAAGGGCACGGGTCTCACCGTGGGGATAGGTACCTGGAGGGGGTAGGTGGGGAGGCCGCGCTGATTTTTTCGCACGGTCCCACAAGCGGACGTGGGTCTGGCAGCGAGGGACTGAAACAAGGGAATGCTAGTATAAAAGTTATCCACGCACAGTTGGTAACCCTTATCTAGCAGTGGGTGCATAAGGTCCCACACAAGTTTTCCGCTAACACCCAGAGCAAGGGGACATTCTGGGGGTTCAATACAGGAATCTCGTCCCTTGTATACACGAAACTTGTAAGTGTACCCTGAGGTACTCTCACAAAGTTTGTACAGCTTCACGCCATACCTCGCCCGCTTTGAGGGAACATACTGGCGGAAAATGAGTCTCCCCTTGAAAGCAATGAGAGAATCATCAACCGCGACCTCACTTCCAGGTATATAGGCCTCCACAATTGTGGCCCCAAAGTGATCGATGACCAGCCTGCTTTTGTACAGGCGGTCATAGGCAGGATCACCTTGGGGAGGACATGCTGCATTATCTGCATAATGCAGGCATTTCCGGATGGCCTCAAACCGGGAACGTGTCATGGCTGTACTGTAAAGTGGGGTCTGGTAGAGGACGTCCCCACTCCAGTACAGCCTGACACTGGGTTTCTTGACTAGGCCCATATGCAGCACGAGGCCATAAAACGTCCTCATCTCGGATGCACTGACCGGCGTCCAGCCACTGGGCCTAGCCAAAAAAGAGCCCAGATGTTGAGCAAGAACTGTTGGGCATATAGATTCGTTTGCTCCACCATCAGATTCACAAGAGGGTCACTGAAAAAAAGACTGAAATAGTCAAATTCAGTGAAGCCCACTGTGGGAATCTGGATTCCTGGTTGGCCTACAAGATCAGGAATCACGGGCTGAAAATTCTCTGGGGTACACCATCCAAGTTCACCGGTTGGGGGCTCAGGTGAACCTATTTGGTGGGCCGGAAAACTAGTACTAGCTCCAGAGCTGCTCCTAGCATGGAGGTCCCCTTGCTCCGCCTAGAGGCGTCTCTGCCGCCTTGGGGGCTAATCATCGCTAGATGATGAGGACGCGGATGACAAAAGGAACGTGGGGTCATCCTTGTCCTAACTGGGGCTCTCGGACTCGGAGGCAAGCTGGGCGTATGCCTCCTCAGCCGAGAACGTCCGGCGGGCCATAGCGGAGTGTGTGTGTGTGTGCGTGTGTATGTGCGTGCGTGGAAAACTTTATTCAACGTGCGTGTGTGTGTGGGCACGGATGTTCCCGACTTTTTACTAAAGCTAACAGGGAAAAAATAAATAAATAATAAAAAAAAAAAGAGCCAAAGGGTTAAAAAAAAATGTAATTCGCTGATCAGCCGTCCGGCAGTGATCAGCGGTGGGGTGGGCGATGCGCTAGCAGTGGCCGAAAGCTAAAGAGTGCCGGCCACTGTCAGCGGACACAAAAAAAAATGCTTGCCCCCCCAAAAAAGCTGTGCTGTGGACCCCAGACACCCTAAGAGGGTGATGCAATACCCAACAAAAAAAGTTAGCTCTAAACTATCCCTAACTCTCCCTGCCTGAACTAAACCTTGCCCTTAGCTGTCCCTAACCTACCTGATAGTGCTAGATGGCACTCTGGATGGGCACAGGACAGTGCTGGGGGGTGAAGGCTGGGTGCTGGCCTCTCTGCATCTGCAGCAGGCTCTTCTCTCCTCGCTCCTCGGACACAAAATGGAGGAGGAGAGCAGGGGGAGTTAATCCCCACCCACCCGCGCAGCCAATAGGAATCGATCCTGTAAGGTGATGTCACCATCACCTCACAGGATCGAAGGATGGTGATTGGTGGTGTGTTATCACACCACTGATCACTATCCTATTCCGGGTTATCGGGTCACCAGGGACCCGAATAACCCAGAAACGCAGGAAACCGCAGGTCTGAATTGACCTGCGGTTTTCTGCAATTGCCGATACGGGGTGGGGGGGGGGTCACAGGACCCCCCTAGGCATTGGGACAGAGTGCCTGACGAATGATTTCGGCAGGCACTCTGTTCCGATCACCACGTGCTGCGCGGCAGTAATCGGAAGTAGTCAGGACATACCATTACGTCCTGTGTCCTTAAGAGGTTAAAGAAACACCGCCATATCATTTTTGTCATTTAACCCATTTGTCCTCGTGGCCACATTTGTAATTACCCACTGGTTTTGTTACAGTGTTCCTTGTTCCTGGCGGTGTTCATTTAAATACTGGCAGTTGTCAAGTTAGATGTTGTCATTTTTAACATTTACCTCATAATGTGCCATACTCTTGTTCTCCCCTGCTATATGGATTAATTGTCATTTGTTATCAGCTGCATAAGTAACATGTTTATGGCGGAGTTGCACAAATTGTATCTCTCCCTAGTATTGGTGTTAGACGTCTCTGTATTAATCAGCGCCCAGCCGTTGCCTTCATGATGGCTGAGAGACTCTCCCTTTATAATGCGTGGACACACGCCAGGACGTCAGTGCGGACTGACGAAGTGTGGTTCCACGCGCAAAACGGCCGTTGCCGCTGACCTGCTGTGATCAGTTGTCCGCCCCCTAACCCTGTATGTGATGCTGTCTTGGCATAGAAGAATAAAGATTGCTACTTTACAGCTCGGGTGAGTGCCGCAACCTTTCTTTCACCTCTATTGGATTGACTTGCTTTTGCTGGTTTGCTGAGCACCAGAGCACGGGCTCTTTTTGGCTGGTCTGTAGACACCGACCGCGGCTATTACATCAGAGGGGAATGTAAAGGAAGGCGTAAAGAGGCAGTGCCACTGTTCTTGTGTTTCTATTGTTTGCATGTCAGAATGACTACTGTGCCGGTAGAGCACGCCAAAGTTTCCCTAGCATCCTCATCCGCACGAGGGTCTGAAGACACAGTTCCCAGCCTGAGTAAGGGAAGAGAGGGGATGAAAACTTTTTTTACAGTTTGTGATGAGAGGGACTATGTGCACGCTATAAGTACTAAAGTGCTGGAGACTAAAATCTTCCAGCTTGCTGATAAAGTAGTAAGACTGTTTTGGACAATTAAGTCCCTTAAATCATATAGGGATTGTAAGAGAGTCCCCAGAGGGTTGCGCCTTTACAAGGACATTCTGCAGTATGAAGAGGATGCTGCTTTGTGGAGGCGTGGTAGTAGCTGCATCTACAGTTCTCACGACAAATCATGGAATTAGTGCTAGCTCGGGATGAGAAAGAGTATGACCTGGTGACTCAGGAATTGAATAGGGCATGTGATGAATTGAAAAACAGGTTGATGGAGTCTCAACTCACCAATTTTGAAAAAAGATTAAATAAAAAATTATTAACACAAATGGAGATCAAGGAAAGGAAGCGGGATAAATTCCTAAGAGATAAGAACGATTATGAAAATTATAGAGAATTTTACTGGGCCAAAAAGAAGATTCGTCCTAAGCGAGTGTTACGACGTGGGCATAGTGATTTTTGGACAACGGATTCGGACTCTAGCCTTTCAGAGGGGGGAGGAGCGAACTTGACTAGTGGCCCACCCACTTTAGAAAAAGAACGAGAAGGGTAAGAGGCAGACACAAAAGAAAGGTCAAAAGAGGTCCGGAAATCCACGCGGAGGAGGAGGCAGGTTTCTTAGAGGCAGTAAAGACTATCGAAGATGTTTCTCCTGCCTCTCCAAACATTGTTGTCAACCTCACTGGGCTAGAGCTGACCCAAGGCTGTGTCTCACTCCTCAATCAAGGTTTGGGGTTCAGCCTGGTAGAACAGTTCAGCCAAGTGGATTTTGAGATTGATTTGTTCAAGTCTATTCGGAAATTATTCTTGAGAAAAATGTGTAATGAATCCTCATTTGTTAATCAACCACCTTTACCGGGTGACGTTCCTGTTGCAATGTCTGGCACAGACTTTCATTTGAAGCAGCGATACGATCAGGAGGAGATAGAATGTGTTAGATTATTGGCTAATGTTGTACAGAGGATGAGGGTAATAATGGTAGTTTTAAAAAGTTCATGGGTGGCATCAGGTCCACCTTCCTTCCTCCCATGCCGGCCGATCGGCTCAGCCAATGATCTGTTCCACAAAAGGGTATTGAGGGATGTAAGTGTGCTGATATATCCAGCAGCACCCCCCAATACCACTAGAGAAGAGTCGCAGGCTTTGGAGTGGCTTAGACAACAGGATAATTTTATAATAAAGCCGGCTGACAAGGGAGGGAATGTGGTCCTGATTAGAGATTCAGAAGGGCTGCACAGCAGCCAATCAGCTAGCGATTTACTTCTTTCCCTAAGAAGCCATCACAGCCATGCCTACTAATGGCATGGCTGTGATTGGCCAAGTGCAGCATATGACCCAGCCTCTATTTAAGCTGGAGTCACGTAGCACCGCACGTCACTCTGCTCTGATTAGTGTAGGGATAGGATGCAGCTGCTGTGAGGGTGAGATAAAGCAGGAAAACTCAGCAAAAACACCTACAGTAATGAAGTGATCGATCTACAGCTGTGAATCATTCAACTTCTGCTAGTTAATTGCTCACTGGTTTTTAGGCTGCCCAGATCGATTTTCTGTCACTTTTTTCTGGGGTGATCGGAGGCCATTTTGTGTCTTGTGATGCACCAGCACAAGCTGCCACCAAGTCCATCAATCCATCAATAGTAGGTTTTTTTTTTTGCTATATCCTACATCAGGGGCTTGGCTGTGCTTATTGTCACCCCTAGAAACTCAGGATAGAAATTGCTATATTTTATTGAGGGGTGAAATTCAATTGCCAAAATAGCAATCCCCTAAATCTGGTGTTCCAGCTGTGGCTAGCCAAGTGTAATACTGTCTGCTGTCTGGCAAAGGATATATTTTTTCCTGGGGTGAAATTCAGTTGCCAAAATAGCAATCCCCTAAATCTGGTGTCCCAGCAGTGGCTGGCCAAGTTTAATAGTGTCCGGCAAAGGATATATTTTGTTCTGCAGTGAAATTCAATTGCCAAAATGGCAATACCGTAAATCAGTAGTTTCAGCTGTGGCTGGCCAAGTTTAAAAGTGTCCGGAAAAGGATAGATTTTGTTCTGAGGTAAAATTCAATTGTCAAAATAGCAATACTGTAAATCTGGTGTTCTGGCTGTGGCTGGCCAAGTTTAATAGTGTCCGGAAAAGGATATATTTCGTTCTGGGGTGAAATTCAATTGCCAAAATAGCAATACGATAAATCTGGTGTTCCAGCTGTGGCTGGCCAAGTTTAATAGTGTCCGGCAAAGGATAAATTTTGTTCTGGGGTGAAATTCAATTGACACAATAGCAATACCATAAATCAGTGGTTTCAGCTGTGGCTGGCCAAGTTTAATAGTGTCCGGAAAAGGATATATTTTGTTCTGGGGTGAAATTCAATTGCCAAAATAGCAATACCGTAAATCTGGTGTTCCAGCTGTGGCTGGCCAAGTTTAATAGTGTCCGGCAAAGGATATATTTCGTTCTGGGGTGAAATTCAATTGACACAATAGCAATACCATAAAATCAGTGGTTTCAGCTGTGGCTGGCCAAGTTTAATAGTGTCCGGAAAAGGATATATTTTGTTCTGGGGTGAAATGCAATTGCCAAAATAGCAATCCCCTAAATCAGTGGTTTCAGCTGTGGCTGGCCAAGTTTAATACTGTCCGGCAATGGATATATTTTGTTCTGGGGTGAAATTCAATTGCCACAATAGCAATACCATAAATCAGTGGTTTCAGCTGTGGCTGGCCAAGTTTAATAGTGTCCGGCAAAGGAGATCTTTTGTTCTGGGGTGAAATTCAATTGCTAAAATAGCAATCCCCTAAATCTGGTGTCCCACCAGTGGCTGGTAAAGTTTAAGGCTGGGAACACACTTAGGCGTTTCTGAATCGAGCGTATGAAGCGGGTTTTACGCGCGTTTTTGGATGCGCGTTTTTGTAACTAAGAAACGCGCGTCATACGCGCGATTCAGTGATTCTCCCCTATGGCAACATTGTCCATAGGCGCGTTAAAACGCCCCAAAGAAGCTCATGTACTTGTTTGGGCGTTGGGCGTTTACAGCGCGTTCAAACGCGCTTTAAAACGCCCAAATGTGAACCATGCCCATAGGGATGCATGGCTTTTCACATGTTGAGCGTTTTTCAGCGCGTTTGAACGCGCTGAAAAACGCTCAGGTGTGTTCCCAGGGTCATAGTGTCCGGCAAAGGATATATTCCGTTCTGGGGTGAAATTCAATTGCCAAAATAGCAATACCGTAAATCTGGTGTTCCAGCTGTGGCTGGCCAAGTTTAATAGTGTCCGGCAAAGGATATATTTTTTTCTGGGGTGAAATTGAATTGCCAAAATAGTAATCCCCTAAATCAGTGGTTTCAACTGTGGCTGGCCAAGTTTAATAGTGTCCGGCAAAGGATATATTTCGTTCTGGGGTGAAATTCAATTGCCAAAATAGCAATACCGTAAATCTGGTGTTCCAGCTGTGGCTGGCCAAGTTTTTTTTTTTTTTTTTTTTTTTTTAAATCAGATCCTTTTTATTAATAAACCATAAGCAAAGCATCATGTACAATCTTGTACAAAGATACGAGAAAAAAAAAAAAAAAAAAGACAGCATTCTGATGTAAACGCAAAAATTACCATTGCACAAAAGCGAAGTAATGTTAATATACTCCATATGCCAGCATTTAGAACAATAAAGAAATACTGTGCAACATGTCTTAGTGTTTTCATTATTTTAACGCAATGAAATGTATATAGTTTACACCCATCCCCCCTTCCCTATCCCACCCCCGAGAGGACACTCACCCATTCCCTCCATCAGACGCAATCATAGAATAATAGGATTATTCTGGCCAAGTTTAATAGTGTCCGGCAAAGGATAGATTTTGTTCTGTGGTGAAGTTCAATTGCCAAAATAGCAATACCGTAAATCAGTGGTTTCAGCTGTGGCTGGCCAAGTTTAATAGTGTCCGGCAAAGGATATTTTTTTTTCTGGGGTGAAATTCAATTGCCAAAATAGCAATACCGTAAATCAGTGGTTTCAGCTGTGGCTGGCCAAGTTTAATAGTGTCTGGCAAAGGATATATATTTTTCTGGGGTGAAATTCAATTGCCAAAATAGCAATACCGTATATCTGGTGTTCCAGCTGTGGCTGGCCAAGTTTAATACTGTCCGGCAAAGGATAGATTTTGTTCTCTGGTGAAATTCAATTGCCAAAATAGCAATACCGTAAATCAGTGGTTTCAGCTGTGGCTGTCCAAGTTTAATAGTGTCCGGCAAAGGATATATATTTTTCTGGGGTGAAATTCATTTGCCAAAATAGCAATACCGTAAATCAGTGCTTTCAGCTGTGGCTGACCAAGTATAAAACTGTCTGTAAAAGGGTATGTTACACTCAGTGTGTTAGCGTCTAAATACAAGGCCTGATAAATAAATCCTCTATATTTGCACACGCTACCGTGCATCTCAAAGTGTATTTTTTTTCGTAAAAGAGTAAATTACACTAAGTATTAAATTCAAGTGCTTAGAGCATAATCCTCTACATTTGCACACACTATTGCGCATTTCATAGTGTATTTATGTCCGTAAAAGGGTATATTACACTCAAGGTGTAAATACAAGTGCTGATAGGGTCATCCTCAATAACTGCACACGCTACCGTGCATCTCCAAGTGTATTTCTTTCTGTAAAAGGGTATATTACACTAAGTGTTAAATTACAAGTGCTGAAAGCATAATTCTCTACATTTGCACACACTATTGTGCATCTCCAAGTGTAATTCTGTCCGTAAAAGGATACCTTTCATCCAGGGCCTAAATACTAGGCCTACAATTGATATTTCCCTAAATCTGTGGTTACTACTGTGCCTGTATTAGTGTAATACGGTACATAAAGAGATAGCCAGATAGTATTAGGTGCCTGTAAAAAAAATAGGCCTGAATTTGAACTCAATACATTGGGCAAAATATTTTTTATCTTATTGTGGTGAACGGTAACAATGAGTAAAACAGAGTGGACCCTCTGGTGCTGGAAGAGGATGTGGCAATTTTGCCACAGCCACATAAACTAGTGAGCCAACCACCTCAGGTGCAAGTACCCACCAGCGATATTTGGTGGGGCACAATTTCCTTTCTAAGGATAGTAAGGCCTGAGCAAGTACAGGCGCTAGTCAATTGGGTGGCCGACAGTGAATCCAGCACGTTCACAACATTATCTTCCACCCAGTCTTCTGCAGAAAGCGCACAGGTGGCACCTGAAAACCAAGCCCATCAGTCTGTCACAACACCCCCATGCATATCAGGGAAACTGTCTGAGCCTCAAGTTATGCAGCAGTCTCTTATGCTGTTTGATGACTCTGATGGCATGGTTTCCTAAGGGAATCCACGTAGCCCTTCCCCAGTGGTGGAAGACATAGAATGCACTGACACACAACCACTTATGTTTCCTGATGATGAGGACATGGGAATACCATCTCATCGCAGTCCGCACGTCTCTGATGATGACAAAACACAGGTGCCGACTGCTGCGTCTTTCTGCAGTGTGCAGACCGAACAGGAGGTCAGGGAGGAAGACTGTGTGGAAGACGATACAGGGGACGATGATGTCCTAGACCCCATATGGAATGAAGGTCATGCCACTGACTTTCATAGTTCAGAGGAAGAGGCAGTGGTGAGACCGAGCTAACATCGTAGCAAAAGAGGGAGCAGGGGGCAAAAGCAGAACAGCCGCCGCCAAGAGAGTTCGCCTGCTACTGGCCACCGAGACCAGGGGCCCGAGCACCCCAAAGGCAGCTTCAAAGAGTTTACTGGCATGGCACTTTTTCAAAAAATGTGCTGACAACAAGACCCGATTGGTTTGCTCGCTGTGCCATCAGAACCTGAAGCGAGGCATTAACGTTGTGAACCTTAGCACAACCTGCATGACCAGGCATCTACATGCAGAGCATGAACTGCAGTGGAGTAAACACCTTAAAAACAAGGAACTTACTCATGCTCCTCCTGCTCCCTTTTCTGCTGCTGCCTCGGCCTCTTCCTCCGCCTCGGGAGGAACGTTGGCACCTGCCGCCCAGCAGACAGAGGATGTGCCACCAACACCACCACCTCCGTCACCAAGCACCTCCACCATGTCACGGCAGCGTTCAACTCTTCATCTCACAAACCTTGGAGAGAAAGCGTAAATTACCACCTAGCCATCCTCTAGTCCTGGGCCTGAATGCCAGCATTTCTAAACTACTGGCCTTTGAAATGCTGTCATTCAGGCTGTTGGACAGCTTCAAACAGCTGATGGTGGTGGCTGTCCCACAGTACGTTGTTCCCAGCCGCCATTACTTCTCCAAGAGAGCCATGCCTTCCCTGCACAAACAAGTATCCGATAAAATCAAGTGTGCACTGCACAACGCCATCAGTGGCAAGGTCCACCTAACCACAGATACGTGGACCAGAAAGCACGGCCAAGGACGCTATATCTCCCTAACTGCACACTGGGTAAATGTAGTGGCGGCTGGGCCCCAGGCAGAGAGTTCTTTGGTGCACGTCCTTCCGCCGCCAAGGATCGCAGGGCATCATTCTTTGCCTTCTGTTGCCTCCTCCTCCTACTCGGCTTCCTCCTCCTCTTCTTCCACCTGCTCATCCAGTCAGCTACACACCTTCACCACCAACTTCAGCACAGCCCAGGGTAAACATCAGCAGGCCATTCTGAAACTCATATGTTTTGGGGGACAGGCCCCACACCACGCAGGAGTTGTGGCGGCGTATACCACAACAGACCAGCGAGTGGTTGCTGTCGGTGAGCCTTAAGCCCGGCCTGGTGGTGTGCGATAATGGGTGAAATCTCGTCACAGCTTGGGACTAGCCGGCACATCTCTTGGCTGGTGCATGTGCTGGATTTGGTGGTGCAGATGTTCATTCACAACTACCCCGACATGTCAGAGCTGCTGCATAAAGTGCGGGCCGTCTGTGCGCGCTTCCGGCGTTCACATCCTGCCGATGCTCGCCTGTCTGCGCTACAGCGGAACTTCGGCCTTCCCGCTCACCGCCTCATATGCGATTTTCCCACCAGGTGGAACTCCACCTTGCACATGCTGGAGAGACTGTGCGAGCAGCAGCAGGCCATAGTGGAGTTTCAGCTGCAGCATGCACGGGTGAGTCGCACTGCGGAACAGCACCACTTTGCCACCAATGACTGGGCCTCCATGCAAGACCTGTGTGCCCTGTTTCGAGTACTCCACCAACATGGCTAGTGACGATGACACCGTTATCATCGTTACAATACCACTTCTATGTCTCCTTGAGAAAACACTTAGGGCAATGATGGAAGAAGCTGTGTCCCAGGATGAGGAGGAGGAGGAGGAAGAAGAGGGGTCATTTTTAGACGTCCTCCCGAGAGCATTCCCAAATGTCACAGGGGAACAAGTGGAAGCCCAAGGCGAAGGCAGAGGAGGAGCAAGAGGTCGCCAAAGCAGCTGTGTCACGGACAGCTCCTCTGAGGGCAGGGTTAGCATGGCAGAGATGTGGAAAAGTTTTGTCACCACGCCACAGCTAACTGCACCACCATCTGATACGGAACGTGTTAGCAGGAGGCAGCATTTTTAATAACATTGTGGAACAGTACGTGTGCACACCCCTCCACGTACTGACTGATGGTTCGGCTCCATTCAACTTCTGGGTCTCCAAATTGTCCACATGGCCAGAGCTAGCCTTTTATGCCTTGAAGGTGCCAGCGTTTTGTCTGAACGTGTATTCAGCACGGCAGGTGGCGTCATTACTAACAAATGCAGCCGCCTGTCTACAGCCAACGTGGACAAGCTGACGTTCATAAAAATGAACCAGGCATGGATCCCACAGGACCTGTCCATCCCTTGTGCAGAATAGACATTTATAACTACCTCCCCTTAACCATATATTCTTGTACTCCAGGGCACTTCTTTATTGAATCCTCTTTTTTTAATTGTACCATTATTTTGCGGGGCAACCCAAAGTTGAATGAACCTCTCCTCCGTCTGGGTGGCAGGAGCATAAATATCTGAAAGTGGCCTTCTCCATTGGTGGGTGACATGAAGCCTAATTCTCTGCTATGGGACCTCTCTCCTCTGTCTGGGTGCCGGGGCCTAAATAACTGAAAGTGGCCTTCTCCGTTGGTGGGCGACATGATGCCTCTTATGCTGATATGGGACCTCTCTCCTCTGTCTGGGTGTCAGGGGCCTAAATTTCACGTACTTGCTTGCTGTCTTGGTGGCAGACATTTAACTATATTTACTGTCTAATTACCGCCCCATTGTCTGGGTGTCAGCGGCCTAAATTTCGTTTAATTGCTTGCTGTTTTGGTGGCAGACATTTAACTCTTTGCTGTCTAATGACCGCCCCATTGTGTGGGTATCAGGGGCCTAAATTTCACATACTTGCTTGCAGTCTTGGTGGCAGACATTTATATTGAAATAATACAAAAATAACAATTTTCCCCCATCTCTCATCTTCATCTTGCTAAAGTCCCCCTTTAATCATCACCCAGCCCTAACTCTCCATCACCCTCCTTCCAATTACCATTTCATTCACTCATTTAAAACCCCCGCCGCAACTTTTCACACGAGCGTCCTTCAACCACATATAGCCCCATCACACTCACACCTGTCAGTTAAGCACTCCACTTTACATCAACCCGATCACACAGCACAGCATCCCTGTTCCTATGTATGATCGGGTACAGCGCTCCAGCCTCTGAATAATCCCGGTGATAGACGTCATTCTGACGTCATGTGACACACCTCCCCACCGCAGCCATTTAAACCAGGGCGCGCTCAGACACGAGGCAAGCCGCGCTACACATCGCAACCATGTTCAAGAAGGTAAGCTCCACAAACGTCGCTGCATTCTTCAACCTTCCCATTTACTTTCGCCAGCGCATCTAACTCATCTCCCGTATCAGCTACATTCCCACGAATACAGAATCTCCTTTCCCCCAGGCTACCCAGTCATCAAGTCCAATCAGCTGCTGTACACGCTATATGCTCATCTTGCTCATCCATAATAATATCGAATGGGCAGTTTGCCACAATCTGACAGTCATTAATATAATTAATATACATAATTACATTATAACTTATCCACACTCTCTAAACATTTTGTGTTTTATGCTTTATGCTGTATATTTTTTATCAGGCCCACGGGCCCCAAGGTCACTGAAATACCTGTTTTTTAGACTTGAAAAAGGAGTGTATGAACTCCGAAACACGTAGTCATCCAATAAAAGAACATACATCTAACCATCCGCCTCAAGGTCGTTTTTGTGCGCCATACATTATCAAGACAGTGTACCTAACTAGTACATTCAGTATGCATTTCCTATTCATCAGTACCCTGGGGGTCTCCATGGCAACCACCTATGAGGACTGAGTGGATACTGGCAGCACCGACCACCCTCACTCTCAGAAGTGTTGTGCTTTCCAATACACAACACACTAAGGTGAGCTGAACCACATCTCTAAATTAAACCGGTTGTGAATACACATTGTCCTATAAGCGCCTTCTCCTTATCTTTTGCCAATTTGCCATTGTGTGGGTGTCAGGGGCCTAAATTTCACATACTTGCTTGCTGTCTTGGTGGCAGACATTTAACTCGTTTTGCTGTCTAATGACTGCCCCATTGTGTGGGTGTCAGTGGCCTATATTTCGTTTACTTGCTTGCTGTCTTGGTGGGAGACATTTAACTCTTTTTACTGTCAAATGACTGGCCCATTGTGTGGGTGTCAGGGGCTTATATGTCGTTTAATCATTTGTTGTCTTGGTGGAAGATATTAAACTCTTTTTACTGTCTAATGACCGCCCAATTGTGAGGGTGTCAGTGGCCTATATTTCGTTTAATTGCTTGTTGTCTTGGTGGGAGACAAACACTTTTTACTGTCAAATGACCTTTCCTCTGTCCGGGTGTCAGGGTCTACATAAATGATAATGGCCTGTTCCATTGCAGGTTGACCTGAGGCTGTTACGGGACCGCTGTCCTCTTTGCGGGTGCCATGGCCCTGAGTCTGTGAATGAGGCATGTGGCACTGCAGGCAGACATGAATCCTTTTTGGCTGTGATGAGAACTTCAACTCCCATAGCATTCCCACCTGACGCCACCCCAACCTCCTATTCCACCTCCTCCTCCTCCAAGTTGCCAATTGATATTGGTTAATTTTTATTTATTTTATTTTAAGTCATTTCCCTATCCACATTGGTTTGCAGGGGATTTATCTACATTTTGCTGCCTTTTGAAGCCCTCTAGCCCTTTCCTGGGCTATTTTACAGCCTTGTTAGTGCCCAAAAGTTCGGGTCCCCATTGACTTCAATGGGGTTCGGGGTGAAGTTTGTATTTTTACCCAGGGGAATACTCAGCAAGTTGATCCAAGCCTTTACAAAAGCACCAACCTGATACTTCATTCCCAGAATTCACAAATCACTGACCCGACCCGCAGGCTGCCCCATTGTGGCCGGGATTGGGTCAGTGATGGAACAGATTTTGCACTATGTTGACTGGCTGCCCAGGCCCCTGCTCTTGAGCACTCCGACATACCTAAAGGACACAGGCGATTTCTTCTCCGTGCTCAATGCTTTTGAGTGGCGGGAGAAGTATCGCCTGGTGTCCTTGGACGTCGAGAGCTTATATACAAGAATTCCTCATAATCTGGGCCAACAGGCCATTGATTTAATACTTGTCAAATCGGAAAAAGGTAATATTTTTTGCAGCTTCATACGTGAGTCGCTTGACTTAATATTGACGAGCAATGTGTTCCAGTTCAACAAGTGTCACGGGTATATGCGAACAACAGGAGTACAATCAGTGCACAAGGTACTGAGCGGACCCAAACTAGGGGAGCATAAAAGGTAACCCCTGTCAGACCCTAAGAGCTCTCCCTGCGCTGCTATGCACATGCCCAGACCCTGATGGTGGGTCGAGGCATGCCCGCGTACCTAAAGCTGAGTGACACCTGAAACCCCTATGATAAAGGGGTGGGGGGGTACGGCCACCGGCTCCCTGCTCGATATACGGATGGAACCGGGGTCACCTCGGATCCAGTCAGCAAATAAACAAAAACCAACAATGTCTGCAAATTTATCTGTAGGGGCTGCTGCAGCAGCAGTGAAGACAGATCCAATCTCAGCAGACAATATCCGATGTTGCTTGCTTCAGCAAAACAGACGTCCAGTGTATAGAGATCACAGCAGTGTAGATACTCCAGCGGCTGACACAACTCAAGATGAGAAATATAACCCGCCAGGTGAAACAGGAAGAGGGGTGAAGAGGAATCAGAGAAGGAACAGCTGGGAAGAGGGAAAGGAGTGAAAATGAAAGTAAAGACCTCATCACAGGGGCGGAGAAACAGAGCTGTGAGAACTCCTCAAAACTCTGGTAGGGACAGTACCACTCCCTCTACGGGTGGACTCCGGACACCCAGGACCCACCTTCTCAGGATGAGCCCTCTGAAAAGCCCTGATGAGGCGGGTGGCTTTAATGTCCGACACCGGAACCCACATCCTCTCCTCAGGACCATAACCCTCCCAATGAGCGAGGTACTGAAGAGAACCGCGGACAATGCGAGAGTCCACAATTCTGGAAACCTCAAACTCCAGATTGCCATCAACCAAAATCGGAGGAGGAGGCAAAGGGGAGGGTATCGTGGGCTGGACATATGGTTTTAAGAGAGACCTGTGAAAAACATTATGTATCTTCCAAACCTGTGGAAGATCAAGACAGAAGGCAACAGGATTGACGATGGACAAGATGTTATAAGGCCCAATAAAACTTAGGACCCAACTTCCAGGAGGGAACCTTCAGTTTAATATTTCTTGTAGACAACCACACCAGATCGCCCACATTCAAGTCCGGACCAGACACACGTCTCTTATCAGCCACACGCTTATAGTTCTCACTCATCTTTCTTAGATTACTCTGAATCTTTTGCCAAATAGTAGACAAAGAGGAGGAAAATCTCTCCTCCTCAGGCAAACCAGAAGGGCCCTCTCCCGAGAATGTCCCAAACTGCAGATGAAACCCATATGCACCAAAGAATGGTGACTTATCAGCAGAGTCATGACGACGGTTATTCAAGGCAAACTCAGCAAGAGACAGAAACGAACACCAATCCTCCTGATTCTCTGCCACAAAACAGCGCAAATATGTCTCCAGATTCTGATTGACGCGTTCAGTCTGACCATTCGACTGCGGGTAAAAAGCAGAAGAGAAGGACAGCCGAACCCCCAGGCGAGAACAGAAAGCCCTCCAGAATCTGGACACAAACTGCGTGCCTCTATCGGAAACAATGTCAGAAGGGATGCCATGCAATTTAACAATGTGGTCGACAAAAGCTTGCGCCAGCGTCTTAGCATTGGGCAATCCAGGGAAAGGTATGAAATGTGCCATCTTGCTAAAATGGTCCACCACCACCAGGATCACAGACTTCCCTGAGGAACGAGGAAGATCCGTGATAAAGTCCATGGACAGGTGTGTCCAAGGACGGGAAGGTATGGGTAAGGGGAGGAGGGGACCTGAAGGCCGTGAACGAGGGACCTTAGCACGAGCGCAAGTCTCACAAGCTGCCACAAAACCCTCCACTGACTTACGAAGAGCCGGCCACCTAAATCTCAGAGTAATGAGATCAACAGTGGCTCTACTCCCGGGGTGACCAGCAAGGACAGTATCGTGATGCTCCTTAAAAAGCTTGTGACATAACTTAAGAGGCACAAATAACTTCCCAGAAGGACAACGAGCAAGTGCCTCTGCCTGGGCAGCCTGGACCTCGGCCTCCAAATCAGGATACAGAGCAGAAACGACTACCCCCTCAGCCAAAATGGGACCCGGGTCCTTGGAGTTCCCCCCTCCCAGAAAACAGCGAGAGAGGGCATCCGCCTTCACATTTTTAATCCCAGGGCGGAATGTGACCACAAAATTGAATCTGGAGAAGAACAGAGACCATCTGGCCTGTCTTACGCTTGGCCGACTCCAAGTACGCCAGATTCTTATGGTCGGTAAAAACGGTGATAGGGTGCCTGGCCCCCTCTAATCAATGGCACCATTCCTCAAAAGCCAATTTGATTGCCAATAACTCCCTATCTCCCACATTATAGTTTCTCTCTGCAGGGGAGAGTTTTTTTTTTAGAGAAGAAGGCACAGGGTCGCATTTGGCAGGAGAGGGGCCCTGGGACAAAATCGCACCCACACCCACCTCGGAAGCATCCACCTCAACAATAAAAAGGTAAAGAGACATCGGGGTGCAGACGCAAAACTTTCTTTAATCTTAGAAAAAGCTGTAAGCGCCTCCTCCGACCAAGAGGAAAAATCTGCCCCCTTTTTTGTCGTATCAGTGAGCGGCTTGACAACAGAGGAATAATTCAAAATGAACTTTCTGTAATAGTTGGCAAAACCCAGAAATCGCATCAGTGCATTCTGATTCTCAGGAAGCTCCCATTCAAGCACAGCACGGACCTTCTCCGGGTCCATGCGAAAACCATAAGCAGAGAGGAGAAAACCCAGAAATTGAATCTCCGATACCATAAAAACACATTTCTCCAGCTTGGCGTATAATTTATTTTCCCGCAGAATCCGCAAAACCTGACAAAGGTGATCCTGATGGGTCTTGACATCAGGGGAAAAAAAATCTAAATATCATCAAGATACACCAACACAAATTTCCCCATTAAATGGTAAAAAATACTGTTAACAAAATGCTGAAAGACAGCCGGAGCATTCATCAAGCCAAAAGGCATAACGAGATTCTTGAAATGCCCCTCAGGGGTATTAAAGGCCGTTTTCCATTCGTCCCCCTCTCTGACCGTGACCAGGTTGTATGCGCCTCTCAAATCCAATTTGGAAAAAACCTTGGCCCCAACAATTTGATTGAAGAGGTCCGGGATGAGAGGAAGCGGATAGGGATCACGAATCGTGATACGGTTTAGCTCCCTAAAATCTAGGCAAGGTCTTAAAGAGCCATCTTTTTTCTAACAAAAAAAAAAAACTGCGGCAACAGGTGATTTTGAGGGACGGATATGCCCCTTACCCAGACTCTCAGAAATATAGGTACGCATAGTGATTCTTTCTGGTTGGGAGAGATTGTACAGGCGTGACTTGGGTAGCTTCGCTCCGGGAATGAGATTAATGGGACAGTCATACTCCCGGTGAGGAGGTAGCTCCTGAACACCACTCTCGGAAAATACGTCCGAAAATTCAGAGAGAAATGATGGCACAGTCTTTAGTAGTAACCTCTGCAAAAGTCGCCGTGAGACAATTCTCTCTACAAAACTCACTCCATTCAATTATTTGCCTTGCTTGCCAATCAATAGTGGGGTTATGTCTAGTGAGCCAGGGTAACCCCAACACTAGAGGAGTAGGCAATCCGCTAAGGACAAAACAAGATATATCCTCCACATGAGCATCACCCACAGTCAATCGGATATTGTAAGTTATGCCCTTTAGGGATCTTTGCGAGAGTGGTGCAGAGTCAATAGCAAAAACAGGTATATCCTTTTCTAATGTGCAAACCTGAAAACCATGCATGGCTACAAATTGATTGTCAAAAAGAGTGACGGCCGCTCCACTATCAACAAAAATTTCACAAGAAATTACTTTGCTCCTTAGCGCCACCCTGGCAGATAGGAGAAAACTGGAAATGCAGGCCAAGGGAAAAGCATCTATCCCCACATCAACTTTGCCCAGAGTAGCAGATGGAGCAAACCTTGGTTTTTTTTTTTACCCTTTTACCTTTTGAGGTTTTTCTTTTATTATCACCCTCAGCAAAATTCAAGAATCTCCTAGAGGGGCAAACATTTGCCAAATGACCAATGCCCCCACAACAGAAACACATCATTCTGAGGACTAAATCCTCCTTTATCAGGGGCAAGTCGACCCAGCTGCATAGCCTCCTCCTCAGAGGGGACCGAGGCAGGATGAGGCCCCTGCACATTGAATGAGTCCACCCCACTGCCCCTAGGCTGTAAATGGCAGGGAAGAGAAGTCTCCTCTCTTTCTCTAAGGCACCTGTCCAGGTGTACCGCTAGTGACATGGCAGACTCTAAGGACGTTGGTCTCTCATGGAAAGCAAAAGCATCTTTTAATCTCTCTGAGAGACTCATCAAAGAAGATAAGAAAATCTCTCTTCCAACCCTTATTGAGTGTGACCAATTTCCGGACGCAAGCGATGAGATTCCTACACCTGAAGCCGCACAGCATTACCCTCATCTCAGGAACATAGCCAGAGAGATTCCTCCCCTTAATAGCCATGCCGATATTTTACTCTTGCTAGGTAGAGACATTCTTGAGGATCATAAGGTCCTTGAACTTCGCAATGGCCCTTTCAGCGCTCCATATGCCCACAAACTTACAGTGGGTTGGGTCATCGTGGGGAATGTATGTCTCGACAGAGCCCGCAGACCCTGCCAAGTGCACGCCTTCAGAACTGAAGTATTAAGAGGGGGACAGACTTCTTACTTTAGACAGTGTCATAACCACTACTGTGTGCAAGAGGTTCCTTGCCCAAATATTATAAAAACTTGTTCATCAGAAAGCAGCTTAATTCCCAAGGAGTCAGCTGCAGAAGAATGTTCCTGGACAGAAGGGCAGCTTGTAGAAAGGCCTCCAGGATCTCAATTGGAGTCCTCTTCAAGCCTTTCCCGGCATTGCAGTCCTCACACAGTTTATCATAATGAATCCTATATCATCACTGACAACAAGCCTTCTGATTCATGTAGTTCTGATGAGACACCGCAGAAATGTGAGCCTTCCAGTCAACTGTTTGATAATGAGTTTAATTCTGTAAAGGAAGTATCTTCTGAACATTCTATAAAGGAGGTTCTTTTAGCAGAGGAAGAGTTTATTTCAGATACTTTGCAACAACCTTAAGTTCCATCTGCAGTTGTTGATTGCACCCAAGAGGATCATAGTTCTTCCCAGTCAACTGATGAGCACCTTCATATTGATCAGCCTTTTCTGGAAACCACAGGGAAAAGTTCACGGCCAATGTCCATGACAAATACTGCATGTCAACAACCCAAGTCTGTACGTACAAAGACAGATCCCATTTGAGAAGCGAAAAGCAGACATGAGCATTTGCGTTCGCGATACATAGACAGAAAGCGATCTACATCTAAATCAGCCTTACAAAATAAGCACTCTCGCTCTAAATCGGTGACACAGACAGAGAAGTCACATTCTAAATCTTTGGCAAGATCAAGGAGAACTAAGTCTCGCTCAGCTTCTAATGAAAGCAACAGACAATCTCCTTTAGTAAAAAAAAGAAGAAATCCACATCTGGGGTGCATAAAAGATCACTCAAGAATAAACCAGAAAAGATAGGAAATATTCCTGTGCCATCTGGTGTTTTTAAAGAGCACAACCTTTATAGGTTTCGGGGGAAGCAGGTACAACATCTAGCCAGTCAGTTCTGGAAAAGGTGGAGAAGAAACTTCGTCTGACTCTTGCAAGAACGCAGAAGGTGGCAAGAACCAAGGCCTAATTTAAAGGAAGGAGATTTTGTTCTGATAAGAGACAGCCAAGTTGATCATCTCGACTGGCCTACTAGACTTATTACTAAAGTCGTTTCCAGTTCGGATGGGTAGGTTCGTAGGGTGGAAGTAAGAACTGCGAGAGGTAGAGTAATCAAGACTTTCTTCCGCCCCGTTACAGAAGTTGTGGTACTCATGCCGGCAGAATTTCCAGGTTGAGATCTCTTCTACCAAAGATGCTCATCATCTTCTAAGACTGTTTATAGTACCAGCTCTATGACCTAAACTGAAGACATATCCTTTTTTGGTTTGAATAAATGTTCATTGCATGTTTCCTTTTCAGGTTTATGGACATTATTCATTGTTATTTTATACAATTCCATTGTATGCATATAAATAGTGGTATCTTCTACCGATACCAGACAGGGAGTGTTCTGTTTCAGTATTTTGCATTGTGTATTGGTATGCTCCTCTCTTCCCCCTCATGAAAGGGCACCCATGAACGTCTATTAGGTCTTTCTCTCTTTTCCAGGTCATGTCTCCCTCTTGCGCTACGTTTATAAAAAAAAAAAAAAGGCTCTATCTGTGGTCTTTTAAAATTAAACGTGTCTATACTTCCTTTACTCCGCCGTCCTTCAACTCTAAATATTTTGGCTGCATCTACTGCAAAGCTACCCTCTCTGTTCCTCTTCTGCCATAAATACCAATACTTGTAGCCTGCTGTATGGGCGCACATCAGGCAAACAGCAAAATATGGATTTTGCTGGCCTGAATTGGCAGACATGGATTTTAGGTGCCATGTCGCATTAAAAAAATTGTGCCCAGAAATTAAAAACCCCAAGAAGTGACCCCATTTTGGAAAGTGCACCCCCGTACAAACATTTTAAGGTGTGAAAAGGGTACTTTTCAGCAAACAGGTGTCTCACAGAAGGCAGAAACACTTGTCAAAGGATTTAAAAGCACACGGCTGTGAAAATTTAAAATGACTGGCAGACCCCCATTTTTCACTTTCAAAAGGGGTTAAAGGAGAAAATGCACCCCACATTTATTTTGTTCCCCATTTTCTCCCCATTCAGGAAACACCCCATATGTGCTTGTAGCCTGTTGTAGATTTTGCTGGCACGCCTGAATTGGCAGACATGGATTTTAGGTGCCATGTCGCATTTACAAAAATTCCTGAGTTCACCAGAAATTAAAAACCCCAAGAAGTGATTTCCATTTTGGAAAGTGCACCCCAGTACGAAAATTTTTTTGTTCCACATTTTTGTTTTTTGTATGGCACTGCAGGGCTTCAGTGCCTGTTGTAATCAAGGATGCAAACACTGGTTTGGGGTAGTGGTTGTGGTACCTTGTACAGCGGCAGAGAAGCTGGTGTTAGTGTGAATGGTGGTCAGTAAAAGGACATCCCTCTTGTCCTTGTACATAACCGCCAGCATGTTCTCATGGAGGAGAGCCCTGCTTTCATCCTTTCTCAGTGGTTGCCCCATCAGGGATCTAGGGAGACCTCTCTGATTTTTGCGCTCTGTGCCACAAGCCACAGTACCTCTGGCAGTTAGGGACCTGAATAGGGGTATGCTGGTATAATAGTTATCCACATAGAGGTGGTAACCCTTATCCACTAAGTCCCACACTATCTTCCTACTAACTCCTAGGAAGGTGGGGGGGGGGGGGCAATTCTGGGGGTTCTATCCTGGAATCTCCCTTCGTAAATACAGAACTTGTGGGTGTACCCGGAGCTACTCTCACAAAGTTTGCAAATTTTAATGCCATACTTTGCCCGTTTGCTAGGCAGGTACTGGCAGAATCTAATCCTCCCTTTGAAAAGTAATAGGGACTTATCTACACACACACATTTTTATCTGGGTTGTACACCTCAGCAAACCTGGTTGTAAAGTGGTCGGGAACAGGCCTAATCTTGCACAGACAGTCAAATGTCGGGTCGTTATGAGGTGGGCACTGTGCATTGTCGTAGTGTAGGAATTTCCGAATTGACTCAAATTCGCTTCCGGGTCATGGTGTTACTGTAAATTGGAGTCTGGTAGAAAATGTCCGAACTCCAATTTTGTCTAACGTTTGTTTTTTTTACAACGCCCATATGCAGCACGAGTCCACAAAACTTCATCATCTCTGCTAATGCAGAGGGGTCTAGCGTAAGGCGATGTAGGGTTCTGTACAATAAATTGTTGGGCGTATAAATTAGTTTGGGCCACCATTAAATTTACAAAATCTTCAGAGAAGAAGATTTTGAAAAAATGTAGTTCAGTAAAGCCCGCACAGTCTATCTGTATTCCGGAACTGCCCTCAAAATCCGGAATTTGGGGCGGATAGGGGGTGCGGTCCATAAGGGTTCACTCTGGGGGGCTGCCTCTGCTGCTACCCTGGGGTGAATTCTAGAGGGTTCCTCATCACTGGGTGACATCCTCTTCTCCCTCAATGGCAGACTCAGTATAGGAGGCAAGGATGGCATATGCCTCTTCAGCTGAATATACTCGTTGGGACGAACGGGCCATTTTTATTTTATTGGGGTGAGACATGTGAAATGTGTAAACTTTTATTTATTCTGAGGGGTGTGTATGTTGTGTTTTCACATGTGAAGGGGCTTGTAATAAATTTGAAATATAGAGAAAAGGAGTGGAGAAAAAAAAAATAAAAAAATTCAGGATGCACGCAAAATCCTACACTAACATGTCGGAATATTAATAATTCAATTAAGAATTATTAATTATGATCATAAAAATAATTAATCATGAATTTTTCATAACTTCTCGAAATTATGACCTGGTGAATTGTAGATAACCCAATCGATACAATTCACATCTGAGGCCGACTATTTCCTCAGATAATAAGTTCTTTTCATGTGAGATGACATTAATGCTAAAGATGTAATTTTGACATTAAATAATAATACGCAGGTATTATAAAAACTTATTGGTTACAAGGTTCTAAACATAAATAAGTAAATAAACACAATGATATATGCAAATGACTATATACGGTGTTGATATAAAGCGTTACAAGCTTAAAATAAGTAAACACAATTATACAATCGATATAAAGCAATATAAGCTCAGCAATACATGTGGGTAGAAACAACTTGTCACATTATAACAAAGCTATTATTTGGTTAGGATATCAAAACAAGAAGTTAAATTATATATTTCACTTCTGTTCAGAGGAAACCTCATAATATCAGGATGGGCATGTCTAATCCTAGACATCAATATCGAATGCTAACTACATTCTGCCCCCCTCTAACCAACTACACCTCACATGGCTTCAGGAATGGGCAAATCCATCCAAGGATATAACTTATAAGAGATAACTGTATCCTTCCGCCCCATCCTGGACTATTTTCACATGTATGACTTGGTAAGACTATTAAGACACACAACAGAAATGGGAAGAACTTGGAACAAGTCTTTCCAGTGGGAATTTATCACCTAGCTTGGCGAAGAATGCTACTATCAATATATATATATATATATATATATATATATATATATATACATAAACCCTTTAATACTTTGCTAGTTTATGAGTCTTGATTCTTCTGCAGGTAGAATGAAGCCTCACAATATCCTAAGACTACATCTCAATATGGAGATGATCAATTAATTAATGTGTTTATGTATTCGCCAATCTGGGTGATATGATTTCACCCACATTATCCAATTAGTCTTAATAAAATGAAATATCATTTTTCATGTCTCTTACCAAGTCCTAGCAGGAATCACACTTCTGCTCCTAGGAAAGCTGGGTGGTCCATCATCATGGCTTTCATCTTGGGTGTTGGCTCCTGGAATCTTGGAATGCTATGCTTCCTCCTTTGTTCCTTGCTTTCCTCCTTCTTCCTCTCTCCTGATGCTGATCTATCTAGGGTAATTATCTCCCTTGTAATCTAACATTACCACCCCCTGGATTAGTATTCTCCAATCAATTGAGGGGGTGTAAACATATGTAATAAGATCCTATGAGATCATGTTTACCCATAATGCAACTATGGAGGATGGTGTAGCGATATCCATCTGTCTCCGGATGGCACTGTTGCATAAACTATTAACACCATACCATGAAGAGTTAACTAGGGTATTTTTGCATCATATACATTTGACCCTCGTCGTCGTAAATCAGAGATAAGGATTAGTTTAGAAAACTTTGAAACAACTAAAGACAGACCTCTAGGCGTCTCTCTGAATGTTTCTCACACTGTTGATCTATGGACCATAATGATATGAATGGGCCTTGTTCTCTTCAGACGGACATGTCTGGAGAATCCAGTGTACTCCCAACAGATAAGACCACATTTGTGGCAATAACTCTTAAGACACAATACTCTCTGTATTTTTACACAGACTGAGCTTGGCATGACCTCATCTTGGCCTGTCTCAGTCACATAGCAAAACTTTGGCTCAAACTGTTTCTTAAAGACAATGAGTGTCTATTTTGAATATAATATGATTAGGTATCAATATATATACCTATGAAAATGCCTGACAAACACTACCTAACTAAAATTGATATATATATATATATATATATTAGCAGCACCGTATCAATGTCCAAAGTCGGGGGCAACGCCTTTCAGGGACCAGCTAGTCCCAAATATAAATCAGAAAAATAAGGCAGCACTCCATATATAAAAAAAATATTCTACTTTATTCACCCATGTGGGCAGTGCGACGTTCCGGCTCCAAACAATCATAAAAATTCATGTGATGACAGTGAAATGAAATATAAATGATTTAATAAGATGAATATATGTGCATAAAAATATCATAATATATTAAAAAGTGACAATTCATCTAATACATAATCAATGAAGATTATAAACACCCGTCAAAAAAGTGCTGCAGTGCATAGTGTAATCAATTACATACGGTGTATTCAGCTCGGGGAGGTGAAACATCATGGGATGTATTAGCAGCTTGTTACATTGGAGAAATGGCGTCCAATTGAACCAGTGCTCGCGTCCTGTGATCCTCTTTGCGCATGTCCGGAACATACACAACATCAGTAACAAGAGTAACATAATGCGCATGTCTAAGAAAGCTCCGTCTGCCATCTTACTTAAGGGCTTCCTGCCAGCTCTTTTGTGAAGCATAGACCGCATATCTTAATAATGATACGACATAAGAATCGTATCACTAGTAACCATTGTTCATAAGAGAAGGAGGAAAAGAATTGCCCAAGGATGTGTGATAGTGACTAAAACCGGCAATTGCTGTAACGGGTCCCGATATCCATGCTCCAGGCGGAGCTAAAGTACGGACCCGGAGGGACTAGGGTCACAAATGGTCACCATATTACTGAAGACCAGATGTCCAACCCCACTTTCAACCAAAAACCCACAGCTGAATGCCGCAGGAGGGATCTCCTCCAATACGCCATGTTAATCACAACACCCCCAATAGGGCAAATGGTTTTAACAAAGAACTTATCCAGGACATAAAAGTTAATTCACAGGAGCTTTATTGTAACATAGACATCCTCCAGGCCACTATATCATCTCCAAGCTTCCACCTCCCACTTCTGACACACCAAAATCTGTAAAAAAGTAATGATAATAATAATGAGTAAGAATTAAAATCATTGTCCAGTATAAACTACCATATACACAATTGTCGGAAGAGCACAGTAAACTAGAGGAGTCAAGGGAAAGCCATTTCTTATACCCTCACACCCAGATTATATTCTACATTCACACCATGTGGTTTGAGGAATCCCAATGTATGTATCCACGCGAGTTCCCTCCTTCTCAACAATATTGATCTGTCCCCCCCTCTCCTGGGCATAGGAACATGATCAATTATACAGAATTTCAAATCTTTCTCTGAATGCTTGAGCTCAACAAAATGTCTAGAAACTGGTAAATCCGTTCTCTTTTTTCTAATCGAAAAACCATGGTTGTTTAATCGGATTTTAAAATCGGTGGATGTTTCACCCACATATAACTTGTGGTAAGGACATAAACAATATAATTGCTGTCACACGTTAGATGAAACTTTATAGGAAAATTCACACCCGTGCCCGGATGTACAAAGGATCTCCCCCTGATGATATATCGTCAGTTCACACAATGGAGGCAGGGATAACATCCTGCTCCTGTACGCATTATTGTGGACTGTCTACTCACAGTGGTAGGTCCAACGTCTGCCCTGACCAATCTGTCACGCAGACTCCTGGACCTGCGGTAGGATATCAGAGGTGGCATATTGAATTCTGGAATTGTACTATGGCATCTTTTTAGTATTTTCCAATGGCGTTTCGTTATCTGAACAATCTCCACACTTAAATCAGTATAAGTGGAAATAAATGCAATCCCTAGGTTTTCTCTCAGCAGCATTAGAATCACTTAATAGTATTTTTCTGTCAATCTTGGACACCCTGTCAATTTGGGTCCTCAACAGATCCCTGGGATAACCTTGTTCCAGAAATCTGTTGGTGAACTCCTCCAAGGTCTCATTTAATGTACCGGGATCAGTTGTGATACGCTTTACCCTCATAAATTGTGAGTATGGGAGACTCCTGACCATAGATCTGGGGTGGCTACTATTGTAAGCTAGAATAGTGTTCCTATCTGTCGGTTTTGTGAACACGCGTGTACTTAGTTTACCATCACCAAACATTACATTAGTATCCAAAAACTGTACTTCAGTGTTTGAATATACCAATGTAAATTGAAGTCTCTCATCAATGCTGTTAAGGTATCCATGAAAATCCAACAGTTGTTTCTCTGTCCCTGTCCAGATGAGGAAGACGTCGTTGATGTAACACCACCACTCCAGCACATGGCTGAAGTGGTGTGAAACAGACAACGTCCTCCTCAAATACATGCATAAAAATGTTGGCATAAGTAGGGGCCACATGGGACCCTATGGCCACGCCCTGTTTTTGTATGTAGTAGTTATCCCGAAATAGGAAATAACTATGATCTAGTACAATCCTAAGTAACGCCAATATAAAGCTACTAGCCTCTATCGTCAGTGTGGACATTTCTAGCATACGGGAAACTGCCTCTATTCCCCTGTTGTGTTAAATGGACGTATATAATGAAGTTACATCAATTGATGCTAGAATAACATTTCCTGTGTCAGATACATTAATTTCTCCCAACTTCCTCAGGAAATCAGACGTGTCAATAATGTGTGATTTACTGCCTGCTGCAAAATTATGTAATGTTTTATCCCAAAAAATTGAAATGCGACTGAAGATAGTCAGAACCCGAGACAATTGGCCAGCCAGGCAATATATATATTACTGGGGTTATAGGATGCTGAACTGTGAGAAATTCTCTCAGCTCATCATCTATGACTCCAGCTGAAACCGCATTAATTAACTCGTGTTTAACCCCTTAAGGACACGGCCCTATTTCACCTTAAGGACCAGGCCATTTTTTCAAAATCTGACCACTGTCACTTTAAGTATGAATAACTTTAAAACGCTTTTACTTACCCAGGCCGTTCTAAGATTGTTTTTTCGTCACATATTGTAATTTACGACACTACTAAAATTGGGTCAAAAAAGTTAATTTTTTTGCATACAAAAATACTAATTTTACAAAAAATTTGGAAAATTTAGCAAATTTTAAAGTTTCAGTTTCTCTACTTCTATAATACATAGTAATACCCCCCAAAAAAGGGATGATTTTACATTTCCCATATGTCTCCTTCACGTTTGGAGCATTTGGGGAATGCCATTTTATTTTTTGGGGATGTTACATAGCTTAGAAGTTTAGAAGCAAATTTTGAAATTTTTCAGAAATTTTCCAAAGTCCACTTTTTAGGGACCAGTTCAGGTCTGAAGTCACTTTGTGAGGCTTACATAATAGAAACCACCCATAAATGACCCCAAGTACACCCCTCAAGGTATTCAAAACTGATTGTACAAACATTGTTAACCCTTTAGGTGTTGCACAACAGTTCATGGAAATATATATTTGCCATTAAGTTTTGTGGAACACCTAAAGGGTTAACAAAGTTTGTAAAGTAATTTTTGAATACCTTGAGGGGTGTAATTTTTTAGATGGGGTCACTTTTTTGGAGTTTCTAGTCTAGGCTACATCTAATGGGCAATGGTGTAAATAAACCAGTCCATCAAAATCTGCTTTCCAGAAACCATATGGCGTTCCCTTCGTTCTATGCCTTGCCTTGTGGCTGTATAGCCATTTACGACCAAATATGGGGTGTTTCTGCAAACTACAGAATCGGGGCAATAAATATATATTTTTTTGACTGTTAACCCTTGCTTTATTACTGGAAAATATGGATTAAAACTGAAATTTTGCCCAAAAATTGGTGTTTTGGCACCGTTTTTATTTTATTTTTTTAACACCGTTCATTTGAGGGGTTGGGTCTAATGTTATTTTTATAGGGCAGATTATTACGGACGCGCCGATACCTAATATGTCAACTTTTTTTGATTTATTCAGATTTTACACTAGATTATAATTTTAGGAACAAAAAAATAGATCATTTTACTATCTCCATAGCCTGGCAGCTGCAGTTTTTTTTTTTTGGGGGGGGGGGGGGGACTATATAATGTAGGGGCTCATTTTTTGCAGGATGAGATGGCGGTTTTATTGGCACTATTTGGGGGTGCATACGACTTTTTGATCGCTCGCTATTACACTTTTTTTGATGTTAGGTGACAATAAAAATGGCTTTTTGGACAGTTTTTATTTTATTTTTTTTTTTAAGTTGTTTTTCCAAGGGGTTGGGTCAAATTTTATTTTTATAGAGCAGATTTTTACGAACGCGGCGATACCCAATATGTATGGCTCTCAGACTTAGGAGACACTAAAACAGGCATCCTCAAACTGTGGCCCTCCAGATGTTGTAAAACTACAATTCCCACTATGCCCTGCTGATAGCTGTAGCTGGGCATGCTGGGAGTTGCAGTTTTACAACATCTGGAAGGCCGCATTTTGAGGATGCCTGCACTAAAACTAATATCATTTTTGGAAAAAAAAATATTTGTTTCTGTGCCTCCAAAGTCTGAGAGCCAGGGGACTGTCGGGAATTATAAAAATTTAGTACTCCATGGAAGTGTGATACTCCCTGAAGCAATTGATAACGCAGAGGCCCGGATGATCGGGACACGTGTCGCATTGAGTGGTGGTGTCCTTCCGTATCCCCCTCTTGCGACACACTCTGCACTTTTTTTGGGATCGTCCCTTCTTTCCAGTATGGGGGACTGGACCTGGAAAGTGTTGGCCTCCAATTCCCGAGGTACTCCGACCTGCTCTTTCCCGGTCAGAAAAGATCAGGTCCTTGAGGACTGCCTCATAGAACTGGAGGAAAGTCTCTGTGCTGCCAGCGCTTCGGAATAGTACAAAAGCGTTGTACAAGGCAACCTGTACCATGTAGACCGCAACTTTTTTGTGCCATGTCCGTGTTTTGCGCATGGCATTATATGGTTTGAGGACTTGATCAGACAGATCAACTCCACCCATATACCGATTGTAGTCCACGATACAATCGGGCTTGAGGACCGTTGCCGTGGTACCTCGCACAGAGACTGGGGTGGTGCCGTTACCATGGATTGTGGTCAGCATAAGGACATCCCTCTTGTCCTTATATCTGACCAGCAACAGGTTGTCACTGGTAAGGACACGGGTCTCACCCCTGGGGATAGGTACCTGGAGGGGGTAGGTAGGGAGGCCGCGCTGATTTTTCCGCACGGTCCCACAAGCGAACGTGGATCTGGCGGCAAGGGACCTGAACAAGGGTATACTGGTATTAAAGTTATCCACGTACAGGTGGTAACCCTTATCCAGCAGTGGGTGCAAAACGTCCCACACGATTTTCCCGCTAACACCCAGAGTGGGGGGACATTCTGGGGGTTCAATACGGGAATCTTGTCCCTCATAAACACGAAATTTGTAAGTGTACCCTGAGGTACTCTCACAAATTTTGTACAGCTTCATGCATACCTCGCTCGCTTAGTGGGAATATATTGGCGGAAACTGAGTCTCCCTTTGAAAGCAACAAGAGACTCAATCGCCACCTCCCTTCCAGGTATGTAGGCCTGAACAAATTTGGCCCCAAAGTGATCGATGATCGGCCGTATCTTGTACAGCCGGTCATAGGCAGGATCAGTTTGGGGGGGGACATGCTGCCTTATTTGCATAATGCAGGCATTTCCGTATGGCCTCAAACCGTGAGCATGTCATGGCCATACTGTACAGTGGGGTCTGGTAGAGGACGTCCCCACTCCAGTATTGCCTGACACTTGGTTTTTGCACTAGACCCATGTGCAGCACGAGGCCCCAAAACGTCCTCATCTCGGCTGCACTGACTGGCGTCCAGCCACCGGGTCTAGCCAAAAAGGAGCCTGGGTGCTGAGCGACGAACTGTTGGGCGTACAGATTAGTCTTCTCCACCATCAGATTCACCAGTGGGTCACTGAAAAAAACTAAAAATGTCAATTTCAGCGAACCCCACTGTGGGAATCTGGATTCCAGGACTGCCAACGAAATCTGGAATCGCAGGCTCATAGTCCACTGGGATGCACCAGGCTCGTTCACCTGCAGGGGGCTCAGGTGCACTTTCCTGGTGGGCCGGAAAACTAGTACGAGTCCCAGGGCTGCTCGTACTAGTGCTGGCCACGGGGTCCCTAGCATGTGGGGACCCTGGCTCTGCCTGGCGGTGGGTGGCAGAGAGGGGTGGCGGGTAGCGGAGTTGGGGGGGGGGGGGTCAGCTGGTGCTAAAGTGCTGCGGACGCCAACCACCACAGGCAGCACAGAAATAAATGTTTTTTTTGTTTTTTTTTCCCCCTAACACTAACTGTCCCTTCTAGCCCTGCCTAAAATACCTCTCCCTCACTGACCCTAACCTACCTGATGGGTGCAGGAGGGTGATGGGAGCCGAAGGGTCACTGGAGCGGTGCGACGCGATCTTCACTGGGCGGCAGCAGCAGCAGGAAGAGGAGTGGAGAGAAGACCGCCGTGAGTTTGAATCCCCCGCCTAACTCCCCGGACCAATCAGATCCCAGCACCGCCACCACCGCCCCCAATTCAAGAACGGTGATTGGTGGTGTGATATCACACCACTGATCACCGTTCCTTTCCGGTTCATCGGGTCACCGGAGACCCGAATGGACCGGAAACGTAACAAATCGCAGGTCTGAATCGATCGCCGATGCGGGGGGGGGGGTTTACACGACCCCCCTCGGCATGTGAACATGGTTCCTGCTGCACGATCGCAGCAGGAACCATGTTTCTAGCGCGATTTTTTTTTTTTTAACATGCGATTTAATATAGGGCGTATGGGTACGCCCTGTGTCCTTAAGTACTCGGACATTAGGGCGTACCCATACGCCCTATGTCCTTAAGAGGTTAATAACCTCCGCAATACGAAATCGTGGATCGTAATCAAGGCATTCGTAAACACTATTGTCACTGAGCTGTCTCATTATCTCATTAAGATATTTATTAGTATCCAAAATAACCACAGCCCCACCCTTATCCGCTGGTTTTACCGTGAGGCTGTGGTCCTGCAACTATTCCTCACTAGTTACATTAGGGCAGCGTTTCTCAAATAGTGGGGTGCGCCCCCCGTAAAGGGGGCCTCAGGTGACAGGAGATGAACGCTTCCACTGTGGAAGCGTTCATCTCCATAGTGATCTGTATCGCCGTCCTCTGGAGAGCGATACAGATCGCTGTGCTGTGCGGCAGGGGAGGGAGAGGCGTCTCCCTCCCCTGCTCCTCTGATAGGCTGCCGGCACAAGGCCCGCAGCCTATCAGAGCTGATTCAGGCGGCGCGATGACGTCATCGCGCCGCCTGAGCAGAGTGCAGAGCGGGACACAGGCCGGAAGAGGCCTGCATCCAGCGCTTCCAGGGAGGTAAGTATTGGGTGGGTGGGGGGACCCTGGACCCTATTGGGGGGGGGGGGTGAGAGAGCCTGCACATGATTTGGGGGGAGAGGGGAAGCCTGGACCCTGCACATGATTTGGGGGGGAGGGGGGGGGGGTTAATGGAGCCTGCACATGATTTGGGGGGGGGGGGTTAATGGAGCCTGCACATGATTTGGGGGGGGTAGGGGGGGGTTAATGGCCCTCACCTGTGGGGAGATTGGTGTACTTATAACAATGTTCCCTTATTTATAACAATGTTATTGGTGTACTTATAACAATGTTATAGACAAATTATACTATTTACAGTCACGCGGGGGGAGCGAAATGTTTTCTTCTTCCTAGGGGGGGGGGGGGGCATGACAGAAAATAATTAAGAAGCACTGCATTAGGGTGTCGCAGTGGTTGACCAGAACATGCAGTTTTGAGTGCAGAAATCTCAGATTTAACAGCTGTCATATAAGCTTCAATAGCTGGATCATTTATATTAGGACAAAAATTACTTTTCAAATGCAAGTCAAACTGCTTCAAGGTCAATTCACTGCTTTTAGGCAAATTCCTACGTACACATTCTGCAAACCACACTTTAAGTTTAATAGCACGAAAAAAAGAAAAAAGATCAGATTCAATATCAAACCAACTAGTGCATGCATCTGAACAGAAGGAAAGTCCTTTTGATAATACACAAATAGAGAAAAGCTGATGGCACCAGTCCTCTCACCTGAATGTTCGCAATATGAAAATCGCTGTGATTATTGCATCCATGTGAGTCTTACCCCCCACCCATGTTATTTTTTGCCCTGGGCTTCGCAGCACTGAAGATTTGATTAATAAAGTGACATTTCTTATACGGATGGTGAGTGCGTCTCATCTCTACTCTCTGCTCATTATTTTTTTCCTTTTGATAATACACTCACTTGATGTTCAGTCAGCACCTTAGAAGACAAGTTGATAACAGTCATTTTCTCCTGGGAGGTTGAGTTCTGCTTCCTTGAGATCGCGTTTTGTTGTTACGTTGCTTTTTGTCCTCTCCTATGCCTACGGCCTCCACGTCTGGTGTAATTCCTGGTTCTTTTTCTAGAAGTCCATTCTGTGACAAAAAAGAATCATCAGGGGTAGCCGCCTTCCTTCTCTTCCTAGTATCATGTATATTTAATTTCACTGTCATCACATGAATTTTTATTCGATTATGTAAAATTTTTGGACTGTTTTGATTTGATAAATTTGTAATCACGGTTTAATTGATTTACCTATAAATCCTTTACACATGGTCCTGTACATTGCTTGAGAAAAGACTCAGTTGTTTGGAGCTGAAACGTCGCACTGCCCACATGGGTGAATAAAGTAGAATTTTTTTTATATATAGAGTGCTGCCTTATTTTTCTGAATATTATATATATATATATATTATATAGAGAGAGAGAGAGAACTACACGAAAAAAAATGTGCACAGTAAACAGAATGGTGAGAAAATACTGGTTTAGTTTACCGGTAAAGCCTTTTCCAAGAGTCCGACATGACAGCACCCATGGAGGTTGTCCTATTGGTCTCTGTAGGGATAGGAAGCAAGAGAGATTAAAAGGCCCCTCCCCACCCCACTCTCCAGTGTTTTACAAATTACTACACCGGATAGGATCCAACCACCTTTATTTATAACTATGTTATTTTCACACTGTCATCCGATGTCGGATACCATATATACTACGGGGGGGTAATACAGGGTGCTGTCATGTCGGACTCCTGGAAAAGGCTTTACCGGTAAACTAAACCAGTATTTCCAGTACGTCCCTCCATGACAGCACCCATGGAGAACTAACAACTAAATTCTTCAGGGAGGGACTACTGCCTGCGGGACTTTCTGCCCGAAAGCTAGGTCCTGGCTGGCCATTGTATCTAGTCTGTAATGTTTCGCAAAAGTCAGAAAACTAGACCAGGTTGCAGCTCTGCAAATCTGATCAATTGTGGCATCTGCTTTCTCCGCCCATGAAGTCGCCACTGCTCGGGTAGAATGGGCTTTTAATACTAGAGGACAGGTCTTCTGCATTCTGTATGCTTCCTTAATGGTCTCCTTTATCCATCTTGCCAGTGTCTGTTTTGAGGCTTTCTTGCCTCTATTTTTCCCTCCAAATTGGATGAAAATATTATTAAACTGTCTCCAGGATTTCGTTCGGTTGAGAAAAATCAGTATAGATCTTCTTACGTCCAGGCACTGGAACCTCTCTTCCTGCATATTCTTTGGAGAGGTAAAAAATAAAGGAAGAGTTAGAATCTGTTCCCTATGGAACGTCGAGACAACTTTCGGCAGGAATGCTGGATCTAGTTTTAAAATTATGTGGTCGTCCAGGATCCTTAAGTATGGCTCTTTAATGGACAATGCCTGGATCTCTCCTATCCTACGGGCTGTGGTTATAGCTAAAAGGAATACAGCTTTAAAAGGAGAGAAATTTTTCATCTATAAGTTCAATAGGTTCAAAGGGGGGATCGCAGAGACCTTCTAAAACTATATTTAGGCTCCAAGGAGGAATAGACTGCCTGAAGGTGGGTCTCATCTTAGTTACTGCTCTGAGGAACCCCTTGATCCACCTATGTTCCGCCAAGGGGGTATCTAAGCACAACTGAGCGCCGATACCTGGACCCTAAGCGTGCTAGGCTTAAGGCCTGCATCAAATCCATCCTGAAGGAAATCTAGAATACATCCCACTGAAGGATACCCTGAATTTCGCTGGTTTTGAGATAACCAGGTTGAGAATCTCTTCCAAATCTTATATCGCTTTTGTGACCGATTTCCGGGAACCCTGAAGCGTTGAGATTACCTTGTCGGACAGCCCCTTGATTCTCAAGGTCTGCCTCTCAGGATCCAGGCTGTTAAGTTCAGTCGGTCTAGGTTGGGATGAAACAGCGGGCCCTGTGACAGGAGGTCCTGTCTCTTGGGAAGCGATATTGGGTCTCTGATGGACATTATCTTCAGGATTGAGTACCAAGCTCTTTTGGGCCAGGATGGAGCCACTAAAATCAGGGTTGTTGAGCTCGACCTCAGCTTCTTTAGGATTAACGGGATGAGGGGAAGAGGAGGAAAAGCATAGGCTAGGTCCATGTCCCATTTCTGGGAAAAAGCGTCCACTGCCAGCTGTCTCCCTCCTGGGTCTAGTGAGAAAAAAAAACAGTCCAGCTGAGTATTTCGGCTTGATGCGAACAGATCCACTTGTGGATTGCCGCATTCCAGACAGATCTGTTGAAATACTTCCTTGTTTAATTCCCACTTCCCCGGCTGGATCCTGTGTTGGCTGAGGAAGTCCGCTGTGGCATTGAGTTTGCCTTTTAGATGCGTTGCCGTGATAGACAGTATTCTCTCCTCTGCCCACCTGAAGATCATATCTGCAAGACTTTGGAGCTGAGGGTTCTTTGTCCCCCCCCTGCTGTTTTAAATAACAAACCGCCGTCACATTGTCTGATAGGACTCTGACGTGATATCCTATGAGGAGATGTTCGGCCGCTTTCAGGGATTCCCACACCGCCATCAGCTCCCTGCCCTGGAATAACTGGTCGTCTAAATGAGCCCCCCACCCCTTGCTGCTTGCATCCGTGGTTGTCCTGATTGGAGTCGTGTTCCAAGAGACTCCTCTGGACAGGTTCTCTGCTATTAACCACCAGGAGAGGGAATCCACTGCTTCTTTTGAGAGCTCTATTCTGGAGTTTAGGGAACGGTGGTCCCTGTCCCAGGCCGAGAGGGTTTCCTTCTGGAGGATTCTCGAATGAAACTGAGCCCAAGGAACCGTTGGGATGCATGAGATCATTAGGCCCAGAATCTGCATGTCTTCTCTTGAGGATCTTTTTTGCTTTAGTCTGAAGGCATTTATTTTCCTTCTTACGTTGATCTGTTTGTCGTGGGGCAGGAATGAACGTTGAAGTACTGAATCCAGTAAAGTTACCAAGAACTTCTTCCTCGTCTCGGGTTCCAGATCCGATTTCTCGAGATTTATTTTCCATCCCAGGTCTTTGAGCAATGACAGCGTCTTTTGCCTGTGATTCTCCAATTCCTGTGGTGACTCCGTCACCAGCAGAAAATCGTCCAGGTATGGCACTAGGATTAAGCAGCTCTGTCTTAGATAGGCCACTATCTCTGCCACTACCTTGGTAAAGATATGCGGGGCTGACGATATCCCAAACGGCAGGCACTGAAACTGATAATGCCTTATCCTTCCTTCTCTTCTTATTGCAAATCTTAGATATTGCTGGTATTGATGATGTATGGGAATGTGGTAATATGCATCCTTTAGATCCAGGGTGCACAGCCAGGCCCCGGGTTTTATCAACGGGATTGTCGATCTTATTGACTCCATCTTGAAGTGATTGTGCGCTATCCACTTGTTTAGGAACTTGAGGTTTATAATGGTTCTTACTGAGCCGTCTGGTTTCTTTATGAAAAAAAGTTTTGAATAATGACCCCTGAACTCCTGTGTAGGTGGAACTGGTATTATCGCCCCTAGATCTACTAATTTCTGGATATCCGCAAAAAGTTGAGTCTGCAGCGTCACTGCTTGAAAGTCTGTGGTCTGGAATCTCTGAGGTGGGGGACTTCGAAACTTTATTTTGAATCTGTAGCGGATGGAATCTAGGATCCACTGATTTCTGTTTATTTTGGCCCAATTCTCCCAGAAAAACTGTAGTCTGCCCCCTACAGGCCTGGCGTCATTGTTTTTCTGACTTAGGACTGGGATTAAAGAGGAACCCCCCCTGCCTCTTCCCCCTTTGGGGTAGCTCCACCTTCCAGACTTCCCTTTACCCCTAGAAGTATTCTGGAGCCCACTCTCCAGCCTGCGAAAGGGTAAAGGTTTTTTACTTTTTTCCTCTGGAAACCCCTTCTTTTTGTCCGCTGTACTTTCTAGAATTGCGTCTAAAACCGGACCGAAGAGGTGGGATCCCTTTAGGGGTATCGCGCATAGTTTATTTTTGGTGGCTACATCACCGGACCAGGATTTTAGCCATAGGGCCCTTCTGGCTATATTCGTTAAGGCATCTGTTTTTGCCACGAATCTTATTGATTCGGCTGAAGCGTCTGCTACAAAAGACGCTGCCATTCTGAATAAGGGCAGAGAATCTAAAATCTCCTCTTTCGGGGTATCTCGTTTTAGATGATCTTCCAACTGATTAACCCACAAACACATCGATATGGCCACCGAAGTTGCTGCGATATTTGTGTTAATCGTGTTTGCGGAAACCTCCCAGGCTTTTTTAAGCAGACCGTCTATCTTGCGATCCATCGGATCTTTTAATTGTGCCGAGTCTTCAAAGGGTATAGTGGTTCGCTTAACCATCTGAATGTCCACTTTAGGGACTACATCCCACAATTTCGTATCATCAGGGTAAAAGAGCAGTCTATTTTTAAATTCACGTGGAACGTATAGCCTCTTCTCTGCATCTGTCCACTACTAAATCCTTTAAATTTTCATTCACAGGAAATAGTTTCCTCTTCTTTGCTTTTAACCCCCCGAACATTTCGTCCTGCACTGAATGGGACTGTTCCTCCTCCTCCAACGCCATTGTCTGTCTGACTGCCGACAAGAGGGGGTCTAGGTCCTCTAGCGCAAACATATCTTTTTTGCTCATCGGTACTGAAGGTCGACCCCTGTTCCTCCTCCATGTCTTCTGAAAGACATAACCCTTCTTCATCCGAGTCTGACTGCATCAGAACTCTGGGTCTCTTAGCAGGAGGGGAAACGGAGCAGGGCTTCTGAACCTGACTGGATGAAGCCGCCTAGATCTCCTCTTTCACAATTGCCCTTAGGTCTGACAAGAAGGAGGGTTGCTCCTCTTTCAGAATCTTTGCTAAACAATCACACAAAGCTTTTTTGTAAGCGTCTGGTAATTTCTTTGTACAGGTGGCACATCTTTTTGATTTTTTCTTAGAGTCCCCCCTAGGCGGAGCGTCCTTTGCTCCCTATAAAATAGAAAATAGCCCCATTAGATGCCATCCACATACCTTATGGGTCTACCCCCCTCAGGGAACTTACATGCGCCAGGACGGGGATGTCCATAGTGGACATCTGGACCTCCATGAGACAGAGTAACAGTGTGTCTGGGCTCATTTTTATTCCTACCTGGTCCACTCCCGTCGCCGCTTGGCTCCGCCTCCTCCCCCAGGTGGGGCTTCAGTCGGGCAGCGCCAGTTTGCTAGACCGCGTTCCGGTCTCTTGCGATGCCTGGGCACCGCCATCTTCTTCCGGTCATGTGACCTCTTCATCCGGTCACATGACCCGCGCGCGCCCGCGTGAGGAGAAGGACCCGGAGACGCTGCCGTGCCGAGAGCTCCCCCAGAGAGAAGCGGCTCCAGCTGCTCCGATGCTGCGGCCAGGTACGAGGTGCAACGGGGCAGAAACGCTAAGGGACCCCTACCCAGAGGGGTATTAGCTCCGGCCTTCAGAACCTGAAGAGGAGAGGCAGGACCCCCCGACCAGATTCGGCCCCTTGGGTATTCCCTAGAGCAGGGAAGCTACTCTCTCTGCACCTATCCCTGTGGGGACAGGAAGAACATTGGAGAGTGGGGTGGGGAGGGGCCTTTTAATCTCTCTCGCTTCCTGTCCCTACAGAGACCAATAGGACAACCTCCATGGGTGCTGTCATGGAGGGACGTACTGGAAAAGGGATGTTTCTGATCAGCGCTCAGCAGGTACAGGACGCACGCTCACAGATATTATGTGCGTGTAAAAATCTACACTAACACTACCTAAAAATGATAACACTAAATATATTTTTTTTCACAAAAAAAAAAAAAAACAGCAAAAAGGCGACCAGTAAAGAAAATTGTACTTATTGGTGCTCAGGGCTGCAAAACGAACGCAAGTTGATGTTTGGTGTTTCCGTGCAGAAACTGCAGTATAAAAATGTACTGCAGATACAAAAAAAAGAACACTAGCTAAAAAAACAAATTATATATATATATATATATATATATATATATATATATATATATATATAGAGAGAGAGAAAAAGATCGGACTGCACTCCAATTCGTAATCCAAAAAGTATAAAAACTTTTATTGACCCATCGGGTGGCACAAGTGCGACGTTTCGGCTCACATGAGCCTTCCTCAAGCATGAACAATAGTGAAATAACAAAGTATATATAGTGTTCTTTGAAAAACACACACCCAATCACAACATGTGATCAATTGAGTGATACAAATCATGTGATACTTCAAATAGACATGTGACAAATGCCGATAAGCAATACTGTGATTAAGTTAATAAATAACAAGTAAAGTGACTGGTGCAGACAATAATATTTCAATAAAAATACCTATAAGTGAAACATAATAGTCATATGTTAAAATTAAACGAGGAATGAAGCGGATCGCTACTCACTTCCCAATGGCGCCCACACATACCATCACGTTAAAAAAGAGCGTCCCATGGATAGTACTGCGCATGCCCAGACTGGCCCTGGCATTTCCTCCGGACCAACTGGCGCATGCGCTTCAATAGAACCTAACTGCAAACGCCATCTTTATTAAAGGCAAAGAGCATGAAGCCTGGACATACCAAAATCCATATGGGTATTTGTCACGGCTGTATGTGAACAACAAGAGCATACACAGTGAATTAGCTACTGACCGGACCCAAACTAGGGAACATAAAGGGTGACCCCTGTCAGACCCTAAAAGCTCTCCCTATGCTGCTAAGCCCATGTCCAGATCCAGATGGTGGATCGAGACATGCCCGCGTACCTAAGGCTGATGACCACTGTAACCCCTACAATAGTGGAAGGGGCACAGCCACCGGTGCCCTGCTCAGTATATGGACGGAACCGGGGTCGCCTCGGATCCAGTCAGCAAACAAACAGAAACACACAATGTCTGCACACTTAACTGAAGGAGCTGCAGCAGCAGTGAAAACAGAGCCAAAGTCAGCAGACAATATCCGAAGTACTTGCTTCAGCAGAACACAGGTCCAGTGAAAAGATATCACACGAGTGAAGATACTCAAGCGAGAGATACAGGTCAAATGAAAAGTATAATCCGCACGATTAAACAGGAAGAGGGGTATTTTATAGGAAGAGGAATCAATCACAGGAGGGACAGCTGGGAGGAGGGAAACTGAAAGTAAAGACCTCATCACAGGGGCGGAGAAACAGAGCAGAGAGAACTCCTCCAAGCTCTAGTAGTGACATCATCACAGGGTTGGAGAAAGAGCTGTGAGAACGTCTCAAAGCTCTGGTAGTGACAGTACCCCCCCCCCTCTACGGGTGGACTCCGGACACCCAGGACCCACCTTCTCAGGATGAGCCCTATGAAAAGCCCTGATGAGGCGAGTGGCTTTAATGTCCGACACTGGAACCCACATCCTCTCCTCAGGACCATAACCCTTCCAATGAACGAGGTACTGAAGAGAACCGCGGACAATGCGAGAGTCCACAATTCTGGAAACCTCAAACTCCAGATTGCCATCAACCAAAATCGGAGGAGGAGGCAAAGAGGAGGGTACCGTGGGCTGGACATATGGTTTGAAGAGAGATCTGTGAAATACATTATGTATCTTCCAAACCCGTGGAAGATCAAGACGGAAGGCAACAGGATTGATGATGGACAGGATCTTATAAGGCCCAATAAACTTGGGACCCAATTTCCAGGAGGGAACCTTCAGTTTAATATTTCTTGTAGACAAACACACCAGATCACCCACATTCAGGTCCGGACCAGGCACACGTCTCTTATCAGCCACACGCTTATATTTCTCACTCATCTTTCTTAGATTACTCTGAATCTTTTGCCAAATGGTAGACAAAGAGGAGGAAAATCTCTCCTCCTCAGGCAAACCAGAAGGAGCCCCTCCCGAGAATGTCCCAAACTGCGGATGGAACCCATATGCACCAAAGAATGGTGACTTATAAGAAGATTCCCGACGACGGTTGTTCAGAGCAAACTCAGCAAGAGGGAGAAACAAACACCAATCCTCCTGGTTCTCTGCCACAAAACAGCGCAAATATGTCTCCAGATTCTGATTGGTGCGTTCAGTCTGACCATTCGACTGCGGGTGAAAAGCAGAAGAGAAGGACAGCCGAACCCCCAGGCGAGAACAGAAAGCCTTCCAGAATCTGGACACAAACTGCGTGCCTCTATCGGAAACTATATCAGAGGGAATGCCATGCAATTTAACAATATGGTCGACAAAAGCTTGCGCCAACGCTTTAGCATTGGGTAAACCAGGGAAGGGTACAAAATGAGCCATCTTGCTAAAATGGTCCACCACCACCAGGATCACCGACTTCCCTGAGGAACAAGGAAGATCCGTGATAAAGTCCATGGACAGGTGTGTCCAAGGACGGGAAGGTATGGGTAACGGGAGAAAGGGACCTGAAGGCCGTGAACGAGGGACCTTAGCGTGAGCGCACGTCTCACAAGCAGCCACAAAACCCTCCACCGACTTACGAAGAGCCGGCCACCAAAATCTCCGAGCAATGAGATCTACCGTGGCTCTAATCCCGGGGTGACCAGCAAGAACAGTATCATGATGCTCCTTGAAGAGTTTGTGACGTAACTCAGGAGGCACAAACAACTTCCCAGAAGGACAACGGGCAGGTGCCTCAGTCTGGGCAGCCTGGACCTCGGCCTCCAAATCAGAATACAGAGCAGAAACAACTACCCCCTCTGCCAAAATGGGACCCGGGTCCTCGGAGTTTCCTCCTCCCGGAAAACAGCGAGAGAGCATCAGCCTTCACATTTTTGATCCCAGGGCGGAATGTAACGACAAAATTGAATCTGAAGAACAGAGACCATCTGGCCTGTCTCGGATTCATACGCTTGGCCGACTCCAAGTACGCCAGATTCTTATGGTCGGTAAAAACGGTGATAGGGTGCCTGGCCCCCTCCAACCAATGGCGCCATTCCTCGAAAGCCGACTTGATGGCCAACAACTCCCTATCTCCAACATCATAGTTCTTCTCTGTCGGGGAGAGTTTTTTTTAGAGAAAAAGGCACAGGGTCGCCATTTGGCAGGAGAAGGGCCCTGGGACGAAACCACACCCACACCCACCTCGGAAGCATCCACCTCAACAATAAAAGGTAAGGAAACATCGGGATGCACCAAGATGGGAGCAGACGCAAAACTCTCTTTAATCTTAGAAAAAGCTGCAAGCGCCTCCTCCGACCAAGAGGAAAAATCCGCCCCCTTTTTTGTCAAGTCAGTGAGGGGTTTGACAACAGAGGAATAATTCAAAATGAACTTTCTGTAATAGTTTGCAAAACCCAGAAAGCGCATCAATGCCTTCTGATTCTCAGGGAGCTCCCACTCAAGCACAGCACAGGCCTTCTCCGGATCCATGCGAAAACCAGAAGCAGAGAGGAGAAAACACAGAAATTGAATCTCCGATACCATAAAAACACATTTCTCCAGCTTGGCGTACAATTTATTTTCCCGCAGAATCTGCAGAACCTGAAAAAGATGATCCTGATGGGTCTGAACATCAGGGGAAAAAAAAATCAAAATATCATCAAGATACACCAAAACAAATTTCCCCATTAAATGGTAGAAAATACTGTTAACAAAATGCTGAAAGACAGCCGGAGCATTCATCAAGCCAAAAGGCATAACGAGATTCTCGAAATGCCCCTCAGGGGTATTAACCCCTTTAGGACACATGACGTACCGGTACGGCATGTTTCCCAAGTCCTTAAGGACACATGACGTACCGGTACGTCATGAGTTGTTCCGATCACTGCTGCTCAGCTGGCAGTGATCGGAACAAGGTACCTGCTGAAATCATTCAGCAGGTACCTTGTTACCTGCTGTTTGCAGCGCTTTGTGCGATCTCTGATCCCCGCGGTCTGTGACCGCAAAGTCTTGATTTTTAACCCCCCCTGCAGCCCCCAATCATATTGTGGCTGCGGTTGCGGACGGCAGGAGGCGGTGCGGGAGGCGGGCGGTACGGCGGGCGGGATCGCGATTGCGATCCCCCGCCCGCCTCCTCTGTAATGTATCCCTGGTGTCTAGTGGGTCTATCAGAGTGTCAGCACATTGCTGACACTCTGATAGAAACGGCTGGCATCTGTGCTTGATCAGATGCCAGCCGTTTAACCCCTTCTATACCGCGGTCCGTACGGACCGCGGTATGGAAGGGTTAACAGGGAGGGAGCTCCCTCCCTCATCGGGGGCTGCTGTGCCATTGCAGCCCCCAACAGGATGGAATCACAGAGGAGGGAGCTCCACTCCTCCCCATCACCCCTGCTCAGTTCTGGCAGCGGGTGATGGTTGCCATGGAGACAGGACGCTTTCAGAAGCGTCCTGTCTCCAAGGTGCTGAAAGTCTGAATAGACCTGCTAAAGGTCTATTCAGACTTTGTAAAGTACAAAATACAGCACAGTGCACTATATAGTGCACTGTACTGTATTATACAGACACCAGATCCACTGGATCTTTCAGAACCAAGTGGGTCTGGGTCAAAAAAAAAAATGTAAAAAAAAAGAAAAAAAAAAACACATCACTGAATAAAAATTAAAAAAAATAAAATACACTACACATTAGGTATCGCCGCGTCCGTAAAAACCTGCTCTATAAAAATATCACATGACTGAACTCCTCAGGTGAACGCCATAGAAAAAATAAAAAAATGGTGTAAATAAGCAATTTTTTGGCACCTTACATCACTAAAAGTGTAATTCAAAGCGATCAAAAAGGCGTTTGCCTCCCAAAATAGTACCAATCAAACCGCCATCTCATCCCGCAAAAAATGAGCCCCTAACTAAAATAATTGGCCAAAAAATAAAAAAACTATGCCTCTCTGACTAAAACATGATTTTTTTTGTTTCAAAAATGCTTTTTAGTGTTAAATGTAAAAATTTTTTTTTAAAGTAGACATATTGGGTATCTCCACGTCCGTAAGAATCTGCTCTATAAAAATATCACATGACCTAACCCCTCAAGTAAACACTAAAAATAATAAAAACTGTCAAAAAGCCATTTTTTTGCCACCTTACATCACAAAAAGTGTAATAGCAAGCGATCAAAAAGTCATATGACCCCCCAAATAGTGCCAATCTAACCATCACCTCATCCCGCAAAAATGATACCCAACCTGAGACAATTGCCTAAAAACTGAAAAATATATGGCTCTCAGACTATGGAGATACTAAAACATGTTTTTTTTAATTCAAAAGGGATATTATTGTATAAAACCAAAATAAATAAAAAAAAGGTATACATATTATGTATCGCCGCGTCCGTAAGGACCTGCTCTATAAAAATATAACATGACCTAACCCCTCAGATGAACGCCGTAAACAAAAAATAAAAACGTTGTCAAACAAGCCATTTTTTTGTCACCTGACATCACAAAAAGTGTAATAGTAAGCGATCAAAAAGTCATATGCACTACATAGGACAATCGCCCAAAAATAAAAAAAAATATGGCTCTCAAACTATGGAGACACTAAAACATGATTTTTTTTTGTTTTAAAAAATGATATTATTGTGTAAAACTTATATAAATAAATAAAAAGTATACATATTATGTATCGCCACGTCCGTCACAACCTGATCTATAAAAATAACACATGATCTAACCCCTCAGCTGAACACAGCAAAAAAAAAAAACGGTGTCAAAAGCCATTTTTGTCACCTTACATCACAAAAAGTGTAATAGCAAGCGACCAAAATGTCATATGCACCCCAAGATAGTGCCAATCAAACCGCCATCTCATCCCGCAAAAAATGAGCCCCTACATAAGACAGTCCCCCAAAAAAATAAAATAAAACTATGGCTTTCAGAATGTGGAGACACTAAAAAAATATTTTTTGCAAAAATGCTTTATTATGTAAAACTGAAACAAATACCCCAAAAAGTAGTCATATTTGGTATTGTCGCGTCCGTAACGACCTGCTCTATAGAAATAGTACACAATCTAACCTGTCAGTTCAACTAGGAAAACAAAAAATTAAAAAGAGTCCCAAAACAGCTATTTTTTAGCAAATTTTCCATTTTAATCCATTTTTCCAGTAACAAAGCAAGGGTTAAAAGCCAAACAATACTCAATATTTATTGCCCTGATTCTCTTGTTTGCACAAACACCCCATATGTGGTCGTAAACTGCTGTATGGCCAAACGGCAGGGCACAGAAGGAAGGGAACGCCATATGGTTTTTGGAAGGCAGATTTTGCTGGACTGGTTTTTTGACACTATGTCCCATTTGAAGCCCCCCTGATGCACCCCTACAGTAGAAACTCCAAAAAAGTGACCCCATTTTGGAAACTATGGTATAAGGTGTCAGTTTTGTTGGTACTATTCTAGGGTAAACATGATTTTTGGTTGCTCTATATTACACTTTTTTTGAGACAAGGTAACAAAAAATAGAAATTCGGAAATTTCATCTCCATTTGCCAATAACTCTTGTGGAACACCTAAAGGGTTAACAAAGTTTGTAAAACTGGTTTTGAATACCTTGAGGGGTGTAGTTTCTCAGATGGAGTCACTTTTATGGAGTTTCTACTCTAGGGGTGCTTCAAATGGGACATGGTGTCAAAAATCCAGTCCAGCAAAATCTGCCTTCCAAAAACCATATGGCGTTCCTTTCCTTCTGCGCCCTGCCGTTTGGCCATACAGCAGTTTACGACCACATATTTGGTGTTCGTGCAAACTGCAGAATCGGGGGAATAAATATTAAGTTTTGTTTGGCTATTAACCCTTGCTTTGTTAATGGAAAAAATGGATTAAAATGGAAAATTTTACAAAAAATTGAAATTCTGAAATTTTATCTCCATTTGCCATTAACTCTTGTGGGAAAACCTAAAGGGTTAATGACGTTTGTAAAATCAGTTTTGAATACCTTGAGGGGTGTAGTTTCTAGAATGGGGTCATTTTTGGGTGGTTTTATTATGTAAGCCTCACAAAGTGACTTCAGACCTGAACTGGTCCCTAAAAAGTGGGTTTTTGAAAATTTCTGAAAAATTTCAAGATTTGCTTCTAAACTTCTAAGCCTTGTAACGTCCCCAAAAAATAAAATGGCGTTCACAAAATGATCGATACATGAAGTAGACATATGGGGAATGTAAATCAATAACTTTTTTGGGCAGTATTGCTATACATTATAGAAGTAGAGTAATTGAAACTTGGAAAATTGCAAGTTTTTTCAAAATTTTTGGTAAATTTGGTATTTTTTTATAAATAAAAATGAAATTTTTCGACTTCATTTTACCAGTGTCATGAAGTACAATATGTGACGAAAAAACCATCTCAGAGTGGCCTGGATAAGAAAAAGTGTTTTAAAGTTCACCACATAAAGTGACAATGGTCAGATTTTGAAAAAATGGCCTGGTCCTTAAGGTGAAATAGGGCCGTGTCCTTAAAGGGTTAAAGGCAGTTTTCCATTCATCCCCCTCTCTGACCCTGACCAGGTTGTACGCGCCTCTCAAATCCAGTTTAGAAAAAAACTTGGCCCCAACAATTTGGTTGTAGAGGTCCGGGATCATAGAAAGGGGATAGGGATCGCGAATCGTGATACGGTTCAGCTCCCTAAAATCTAGGCAAGGTCTCAGAGAGCCATCTTTTTTTTTAACAAAAAAAAAAACCTGCGGCAACAGGTGATTTTGAGGGACGAATATGCCCCTTATCGAGACTCTTAGAGATATAGGTTCGCATTGCGATTATTTCCGGTTGTGAGAGATTGTACAGGCGTGCTTTTGGCAGCTTGGCGCCGGGAATGAGGTTAATGGGACAGTCAAACTCCCGGTGAGGAGGTAGCTCCTGAACCCCGCTCTCGGAAAACACGCCCGAGTAATCGGAGAGAAATGATGGCACAGTTTTAGTAGATACCTCTGCAAAAGTAGCTGTGAGACAATTCTCTCTACAAAAATCACTCCACTCATTTATTTGCCTTCCTTGCCATTTAATAGTGGGGTTATGTCTAGTAAGCCAGGGTAACCCCAAAACTAGAGGAGTAGGCAATCCATTAAGGACAAAACAAGATATATCCTCCACATGAGTGTCACCTACAGCTAACCGGATATTGTGAACAATGCCCTTCAGGGATCTCTGTGAGAGTGGAGCAGAGTCAATAGCAAAAACAGGTATATCCTTTTCTAATGTGCAAACCTGAAAACCATGCATGGCTACAAAATGAGTGTCAATAAGATTGACGGCCGCTCCACCATCGACAAAAATTTCACAAGAAATGACTTTGCTCTCTAGCGCCACCCTGGCAGAAAGGAGAAAACGGGAACTGCAGGTCAGAGGAAAAGCATCAATTCCTACATCAACTTTGCCCAAGGTAGCAGATGAAGCAGAGTTTGACGATTTACCTTTTGAGGTTTTTCTCTTATTATCACTCTTAGTACAGTTCATGAATTTCCTAGACGGACAAACATTTGCCAAATGACCAATGCCCCCACAACAAAAACACACCATTCTCTGAGGACTAAATCCTCCTTTATCAGGGGCAAGTCGACCTAGCTGCATAGGCTACTCCTCAGAGGGGACCGAGGCAGGATGAGGCCCCTGCACACTGAATGAGTCCGCACGCCTGCCCCTAGACTGACAATGGCTGGACAGAGGTCTCGTTTCTTTCTCTTAGACGCCTGTCAAGGCGTACAGCCAATGACATCGCAGACTCTAAGGACGTTGGTCTCTCATGGAAAGCAAACGCATCTTTCAATCTCTGAGAGACCATGACAGAACTGTCTCCGGAGTGCAGCATCATTCCAACCTGAATCAGCTGCCCATCTCCGAAATTCAGAACAATACAGCTGCGCAGACAGTTTGCTCTGGCATAAAAAAAGGAAGTTAGATTCAGCCAGAGCAACACGATCCGGATCATCATATATCTGCCCCAGGGCCACAAAAAATCTTTCCACGGATCGAAGGGAGGGATCCCCCGATGGCAGCGAAAAAGCCCAAGTCTGAGCATTACCCCTGAGCAGGGAGATGACAATCCTCACCCTCTGCTCCTCATTACCAGAGGAATGGGGACACAAGCAAAAATGGAGTTTGCATGCCTCTCTGAAGTGAACAAAATTCTCACTGCCCCCGGAGAACGTTTCCGGAAGTGAGACCTTTGGCTCGCAACAGACTCCATGGGCCGGAGCCGAGCCCAATGCTTGAAGCTGAGTCATAGATTGACGGAGATCCGCTACCTCCAAAGAAAGACCCTGCATGCGGTCAACCAGGTTAGAAAGCGGATCCATGTCAAAAAAGGACGGTTTCGGCGGATTATAATGTCACGGCTGTATGTGAGCAACAAGAGCATACACAGTGAATTAGCTACTGACCGGACCCAAACTAGGGAACATAAAGGGTGACCCCTGTCAGACCCTAAAAGCTCTCCCTATGCTGCTAAGCCCATGTCCAGATCCAGATGGTGGATCGAGACATGCCCACGTACCTAAGGCTGATGACCACTGTAACCCCTACAATAGTGGAAGGGGCACGGCCACCGGTGCCCTGCTCAGTATATGGACGGAATCGGGGTCGCCTCGGATCCAGTCAGCAAACAAACAGAAACACACAATGTCTGCACACTTAACTGAAGGAGCTGCAGCAGCAGTGAAAACAGATCCAAAGTCAGCAGACAATATCCGAAGTACTTGCTTCAGCAGAACACAGGTCCAGTGAAAAGATATCACACAAGTGAAGATACTCAAGCGAGAGATACAGGTCAAATGAAAAGTATAATCCACACGATTAAACAGGAAGAGGGATATTTTATAGGAAGAGGAATCAATCACAGGAGGGACAGCTGGGAGGAGGGAAACTGAAAGTAAAGACCTCATCACAGGGGCGGAGAAACAGAGCAGAGAGAACTCCTCCAAGCTCTAGTAGTGACATCATCACAAGGGTGGAGAAACAGAGCTGTGAGAACGTCTTAAAGCTCTGGTAGTGACAGTATTATAATCACTGTCTTCTCAAGCCATATATAATGGTCACCGTGAAGAATCTCACATGTACTGACAGAGAGGAGTAAGTTTCAAACTTGCCGGAATAAAACACGCCCCCTTAGATGACCGCCTACCTGCGAAGACACGTTAATGCCTTTAACAGGCAGCGGTACAACTATCTGTCAAAATCGGAGGAGGGGTACTCCTCCCTAAAAACAGCATAAGACAGTGTAATCAAGCAATTAGTGGTGACATATATTCCAAGCAGCAACATCATAAAGTACGGTTAGTGTGGGTGTCATTTGGAGCGTTGGGGCGCGATCCTCTAACATTCACTCGATTCAATAAATGGTATCTAAAAAGCAAGAGAAAATGGAAGAAAAATTACTAAATCAATATTCACAAATCCATGGCATTAAAATACACACACAGAAGAGGTAACGAATGCCAAATACAGGAAACAGAAGGCAACACCACCCCCCTTCCTCTACTACCTAAATTCCATATTTAAACCATTTGGCGGTAAGCAATTCAAATCATATATCCATTAAAACTCCTTTTTTCTTTAAAAGAGCTACACAATCTCCACCCCCTTCTTGGCATAGCGACATGAACAACCACCCAACATCTCAAATCCCTCTCTGTGTGTCTACAAGATGCAAAAATGTCTTGAGACAGATAGGTCCATGCGGCTTTTAGTAATAGTATTACGATGATTGTTTAATCTCAATTTTAGTTCTGTAAAAACTTAATATTTAGTAAAAAAAAAAGTCAAGGAAATACATATTTGATAAGGCTTCAAAGCGTTTACAGAACAGTTCATTGTTGTAAAACAAATTTGGTCGCAGATTTGACCTCATTCCTCTTGGGATTTTTTCCTTAACCAGTCCCCGACCGCCGTACGCAGGATTGCGTCCTGCGGGCGGCCGGGATCTTCTGTTTGGACGCGCCGGGGCGTCATCTCGCGAGACGCGAGACTTCCTGTGAACGCGCGCGTTCACAGTGAAGCGCGTCTCGGGAGTTGGACTACAGCCTGCCAGCGATGATCAATCGCTGGCAGGCTGTAGATGCGATATAAATCGCATCAAACAGCTATATCAGACGCTGTTTTATGAACAGCGTCTGATATAGCTGCTACCTGGTCCTCTGGTGGTCCCATTTTCTGGGATCGACCACCAGAGGACCAGGTAACTCAGTAAAAGTTGCACCAAACACTACACTAACCCCCCACCCCCTCACCTATTAACCCCTTGATCACCCCATCTAAACCCCTGTCATTGATCACACCCCTTGTAAGGCTCCATTCAGACGTCCATATGTGTTTTGCGGATCCGTGGATTCACGGATCCGTGGATTCGCGGATCCGATCCGCGGATCCGATCCGCGAGATCCTCAAAACATGGACACCGGCAATGTGCTTTCCGCATTTTGCAGATCCGCACATTGCCAGAACTATATAGAAAATGCTTTTCTTGTCCGCAATTGCGGACAAGAATAGGACATGTTCTATATTTTTGCGGAACGGAAGTGCAGACTCGGAGCGCGGATCCGTAATTCCGGATCCGAGCGGGACAAAGTCTGTCCCCATAGAAATCAATGGGTCCGCAATTCCGTTCCGCAAACAGAATTTCGGACGTGTGAATGGGGCATAAGGGTCCCCTATCACCGCCAGTTAGTTAGCTACTTGTTAGGTAGCTAGCGCCCAGCCCACCGCACCGCAGTCACTGATTTTGGCAGAGATTTTTTCATCCACATTGCGAATGAAAAATCTGTGCCGTTCATTTTTTTTTTTCAGCGCAGAGGCTGAACGGAAAAAAATCTCATTACCCGTATGCTCAATATACGGAGAATCGCAGAAACTCCTAATGCTGGCCATACGTGTAATGATTGCGAGACCCTCAAATGCCAGGGCAGTACAAAACCTCACATGTGACCCCATTTTAGAAAGAAGACACCCCAAGGTATTCCGTGAGGGGTATGGTGAGTTCATGTAAAATTTTATTTTTGTCACAAGTTAGTGGAATATGAGACTGGAAAAAAAAAAAAAACAATTTCCGCTAACTTGTGCCAAATTTTTTTTCTGTGAACTCGCCATGCCCCTCACGGAATACCTTGGGGTGTCTTCTTCCACAATGGGGTCACATGTGGGGTATTTATACTGCCCTGGCATTTTAGGGGTCCTAAAGCGTGAGAATCCAAATGCGTAAAAATGGCCTGTGAAATCCTAAAGGTACTCATTGGTTTTAGGGCCCCTTTGCGCATCTAGGCTGCAAAAAAGTGTCACACATGTAGTATCGCCGTACTCAGGAGAAGTAGGGCGATGTGTTTTGGGGTGTATTTTTACATATACCCATGCTGGGTGAGAGAAATATCTCTGTAAATTGACAACTTTGAATAAAAAAATGTAAAAAGTTGTCGTTTACAGCGATATTTCTCACACGCAGCATGGGTATATGTAAAAATACACCCCAAAACACATTGCCCTACTTCTCCTGAGTACGGCGATACCACATGAGTACATATACCCATACACCCCAAGGTATTCACTGAGGGGCATAGTGAGTCCGTCTGAGATTTTTTTTTTTTTTTGCCAGAAGTTATCAGAAATTGAAACTTTTTTTTTTTTTTTCTCAGAAAGTGTCATTTTCCGCTAACTTGTGAAAAAAAATGAAATGATACATGAACTCACCAAGCCCCTCCGCGAATACTTTGGGGTGTCTTCTTTCTAAAATGGTGTAATTTGGGGGATATTTATACTATCCTGGCATTCTAGCACCTGAAGAAACATGACAGGTGCTCAGAAAGTCAGAGCTGCTTCAAAATGCCGAAATTCACTTTTTGCACCATAGTTTGTAAACGCTATAACTTTTACCCAAACCAATAAATATACACTTATTGGATTTTTTTATCAAAGACATGTAGAACAATAAATTTAGAGAAAAATTTATATAGAAATGTAGTTTTTTTTTAAAAAGTTTGCAACAGAAAGTGAAAAATGTCATTTTTTTGCAAAAATTTCGGTAATTTTTGATTAATAGCAAAAAAAGTAAAAATGTCAGCAGCAATGAAATACCACCAAATGAAAGCTCTATTAGTGAGAAGAAAAGGAGGTAAAATTCATTTGGGTGGTAAGTTGTATGACGGAGCAATAAACGGTGAAATTAGTGTAGTGCGGAATTGTAAAAAGTGGCCTGGTCATTAAGGGTGTTTAAGCTAGGGGGGCTGAAGTGGTTAAAATATTGTCCCAGTGTGGTCATATGCAATTTCATAGATAACAGGCGTCTGGATAAGGTATCAAACATTATGAGGTCAAATCTGCGACCAAATTTGTTTTACAACAATGAACTGTTCTGTAAACGCTTTGAAGCCTTATCAAATATGTATTTTATTGACTTTTTTTACTCAATATTGAGTTTTTACATAACTAAAATTGAGATTAAACAATCACCGTAATACTATTAGTAAAAGCCGCATGGACCTACCTGTCTCAAGACATTTTTGCATCTTGTAGACACACAGAGAGGGATTTGAGATGTTGGGTGGTTGTTCATGTCGCTATGCCAAGAAGGGGGTGGAGATTGTGTAGCTCTTTTAAAGAAAAAAGGAGTTTTAATGGATATATGATTTGAATTGCTTACAGCCAAATGGTTTAAATGTGGAATTTAGGTAGTAGAGGAAGGGGGGTGGTGTTGCCTTCTGTTTCCTGTATTTGGCATTCGTTACCTCTTCTGTGTGTGTATTTTAATGCCATGGATTTGTGAATATTGATTTAGTAATTTTTCTTCCATTTTCTTGCTTTTTAGATACCCTTTATTGAATCGAGTGAATGTTAGAGGATCGCTCCCCAACGCTCCAAATGACACCCACACTAACTGTACTTTATGATGTTGCTGCTTGGAATATATGTCACCACTAATTGCTTGATTACACTGTCTTATGCTGTTTTTAGGGAGGAGTACCCCTCCTGGCCACCGATTTTGACAGATAGTTGTACCTCTGCCTGTTAAAGGCATTAACGTGTCTTCGCAGGTAGGCGGTCATCTAAGGGGGTGTATTTCATTCCGGCAAGTTTGAAACTCACTCCTCTCTGTCAGTACATGTGAGATTCTACACGGTGACCATTGTATACGGCTTGAGAAGACAGTGATTATAATACCCATATGGATTTTGGCTTCGGGCTCTTTGCCCTTAATAAAGATGTCGTTTGCAGTTAGGTTCTATTGAAGCGCATGCGCCAGTTGGTCCGGAGGAAATGCCAGGGTCAGTCTGGGCATGCGCAGTACTATCCATGGGACGCTCTTTTTGAGCGTGATGGTATGTGTGGGCGCTATTGGGAAGTGAATAGCGATCCGCTTCATTCCTCGTTTCATTTTAACATATGACTATTATGTCTCACTTATAGGTATTTTTATTGAAATATTATTGTCTGCACCAGTCACTTTACTTGTTATTTATTAACTTAATCACAGTATTGCTTATCGGCATTTGTCACATGATGTCTATATACTTCTAACTATTACTTCTTAAAAAAAATAGAGGCACAGATGAAAAAAAATAACTGCACCAAAAAAATGAGCCCAGATGCTGAACACTGAAGTACTAACTGATCAGCGTGGTTTCTTGAAAAAAAAAAAAAAAAAAAAATCACTGCAGCAGATGTTCCAGATGTTCTTCTTTTCACAGGTACCAGTAAGCAGGGAAAATACATCACAGAGGGGCACAGGTCCACTCTGTATGCAGTCTCCAGCTAGAATGGCTGCATGCAAAGGGACTCTTTCGGTTTCCTCTGCTGCTGTAGCGCTGCCATTGGCTGGAGCGTTGTTCCAATTGCAGTGCTGGCAGGGGACTCCAAACACTGCAGTGCTTGTAGCTGCAGAGAGGGGGAAATGCGCGATGCTGCTTTTACCCGGCATGGATGCCTGCCGGTAAGAGCAGCCTTCGCGCCCCCGATTCCCCTGCGATCCCCTCTCAGAACTCGGCGGACCTTGTGTCGTACATGTATGGCGCTGGCCCTTAAGTCACGTCCAGCTGCGCGGGTCCTTAAGGGGTTAAATGCCCTACTTTCATGATATAATATCACTGGAGCGGAACATTTACATTTTCAATAAATTTCCCACGAAAGCCACCCGTAATATCTCTAACTATTTGTGAGTGGAGTATGTTTGGACCATGTATGTTTTTATTTCTTTTACTACTTGGCTGCCAGATTAGCACATACAGTTGTGTTCAAAATTATTCAACCCCCACTGAAATTGAGTGTTTTGGCCAGTTTGACATTGATCATTTCAGTCATCTTGTTTACAATTAAATCAAAGAGGCACTTGTAAGTCAGACAAATATAACATAACATTTATAATGAAATAACCACAAAGGTCTTTTCTGTGCTCACATCATTATCAGTTTTATTCAACCCCCAAGTGACATTCAATCTTAGTACTTAGTACAACATCCTTTTCCAGTTATAACCGCTTTTAAACGTGAAGCATAGCTTGACACAAGTGTCTTGCAGCGATCTACAGGTATCTTCGCCCATTCTTCATGGGCAAAAGCCTCCAGTTCAGTCACATTCTTAGGCTTGCGCGCTGCAACTGCTTTCTTTAAGTCCCACCAGAGGTTCTCAATTGGATTTAAGTCTGGTGACTGCAGTGGCCACTTCAAAATGTTCCAGGCTTTAATCTGCAACCATGCTCTAGTGGACTTGGAGGTATGCTTGGAATCATTGTCCTGTTGAAGGGTCCAACGTCTCCCAAGCCTCAGGTTTGTGACGGACTGCATCACATTTTCATCCAATATCTCCTGGCACTGAAGAGAATTCATGGTACCTTGCACACGCTGAAGCTTCCCTGTACCTGTAGAATCAAAACAGCCCCTAAGCATGATTGACCCCCCGCCATGCTTCACAGTAGGCAAGGTGTTCTTTTCTTCATAGGCCTTGTTCTTCCTCCTCCAAACATAGTGTTGATCCATGGGCCCAAACTGTTCTAATTTTGTTTCATCAGTCCACAGAACACTATCCCAAAACTTTTGTGGTTTGTCCACATGACTTTTGGCATACTGCAGTCGACTCTTCTTATTCTTTGGAGACAGCAAGGGGGTGCGCCTGGGAGTTCTGGCATGGAGGCCTTCATTATGCAGTGTGCACCCTATTGTCTGAGCTGAAACTTCAGTACCCACATCTGACAAATCTTTTTTCAGTTCCTCAGAAGTCACACAGGGACTTTTCTCCACTTTGCGCTTCAGGTAGCGCACAGCAGTCGAAGTCAGCATCTTCTTTCTGCCACGACCAGGTAGCAATTCTACAGTGCCCTTTGCCTTGAATTTGCAAATGATGCTTCCTATGGTGTCTCTTGGTATGTTTAACATCTTTGCAATCTTCTTATAGCCATTGCCCTTCCTGTAAAGAGAAATCACCTCTTCTCGTGTCTTCCTGGACCATTCTCTTGACTTCACCATGTTTGTAAACACACCAGTAAATGTCTAGAAGGAGCTGAGTATCAGTCATTTTACATCTGCCTAATTGGTGCTTATTATGCTTGATTGCTGCTCCTTGACATCCAAAGGGGTTTTCAATACCTGATGGAAAACACTTGAATGAACCTCTGTTCTTAAGAGTGGTCGTCTTTAACCTCTTGCCGCCACGCTAACGCCGATGGGCGTCAGCTCTCTCAGGTCTCAGTCACACCTATCGGCGTCATCTCGTGAGACCTGAGATTTCACATGAACGCGCGCGCGTCCATGTGATCGGAGCCGGGACAACTGAAACTACAGCCTGCCAGCGCTGATCATGCGCTGGCAGGCTGTAGATGCGGGGAAAAAACGCATTTAAATCGCATATCAGACGCTGTTTTTTAAACAGCGTCTGATATGCCTGCTGTCTGCTCGTCTGGTGGTCCCTTTGTTTAGGACCACCAGAGGAAACATAGGAAAAGTGCACCAATCACTACACACACACCCCCCCCCCACCCCCCATCACTGATTAACCCCTGATCACCCATGTCACCCCCTGATCACCCCCCTGTCACTAATCACCCCCTACAGGCTCATTCAGACGTCCGTATGTGTTTTGCGGATCCATGGATCTGCGGATCCGCAAAATACGGACACCGGCAATGCGCTTTCCGCATTTTGCAGATCCGCACAGAACTATATAGAAAATGCTTTTTCTTGTCCGCAGTGCGGACAAGAATAGGACATGTTCTATATTTTTGCGGAACGGAAGTGCAGACTCGGAGCGCGGATCCGTAATTCCGGATCCGAGCGGGACAAAGTCTGTCCCCATAGAAATGAATGGGTCCGCAATTCCGTTCCGCAAACAGAATTGCGGACGTGTGAATGGGGCATAAGGGTCCCTTATCACCGCCAGTTAGTTAGCTACTTGTTAGGTAGCTAGCGCCCAGCCCACCGCCCCGCAGTCACTGATTTTGGCAGAGATTTTTTCATCCACATTGATCGATGCGAATGAAAAAATCTCTGCCGTTCATTTTTTTTTTTTTTTTTCAGCGCAGCGGCTGAACGGAAAAAAAAAAATCTCATTACCCGTATGCTCAATATACGGAGAATCGCAGAAACTCCTAATGCTGGCCATACGTGTAATGATTGCGGAGACCCTTAAAATGCCAGGGCAGTATAAATACCCCACATGTGACCCCATTTTAGAAAGAAGACACCCCAAGGTATTCCGTGAGGGGTATGGCGAGTTCATGCAAAATTTTATTTTTTGTCACAAGTTAGTGGAATATGAGACTTTGTAAAAAAAAATATATATATTTGTGGTCGGATCAGCTATCAGAAAGGTGTACCTAACCTATCTAACCCTATCTACAACAATTGTGCCATAACTGCTGCGGTAGGGGAGCCTAAAGGGGGCCACCCTAATATGAAGTGACTGTATGATGGTGTGGGTGGGTGGGTGAAAACAGCTGAATCGGCGTCAGCCTGGGCCCACAGGTGCATATAACTAGCCTTGTAATCAGCCTCCCCTCCCACAAATACAGCAAAGGTCTTTGCTTAATACTTGTGGTCGGATCAGCTATCAGAAAGGTGTACCTAACCTATCTAACCCTATCTACAACAAGCAGTAGAATTGTGCCATAACTGCTGCGGTAGGGCAGCCTAAAGGGGCCAAAAAGAGTAGACCTTAATTTAGAGCAAAACATATACATACCATTATGACACCCACTTTAAACGCAAAGACTACACGATGAAGGTCCGGAATATACCGTACATATCACAGAGACTTCTATGTACCTTACCTCTTTGTCACGTGCGCAGGCACGTCGTTCTTGGAGGTAGCTAAACGTTGATGCTTTGGAAGAGTGGTTGGTAATCAGAAACGATTTACTCCTATGTTGACCAACATATGAACATATTACGAGACGGTCTGAATCCTGAGAGCTGCAGACTGAAACAACAATGGTGAATCTGATGGAAGGGCCTAAATGAAGTCCAACCATTCGCCAAGGGCCCTGTTAATGGTAGCAAAATACTTCACCTATACTTATTCCCCAGGCCACCGCTTTAAATTATTATTTTTATAAAGGACCCAAAAATTAGAAGTTGGCGGATGCCGTCTAACTCTAGTAATGGATTAAGTAAAATGTGTAGACTCACCAGGCCTGGGGAACCATAAGCACGAGTACATGGCTGTTCCAATTAAAGAGCTAATGTTGCCTGTAATGAGGACAAAACATACCCACCACACTAGCAGTTGTGACAGGAAATAAGCTTAAGGTCGTGATAAACCATGTATGCTGCGCCTACAGTAGTGATAGGACATGTTGAGTCCATAGACGCGACAGACTACATATATCGCGCCTTATTATTGTACCTACTACTGGAAGATGGACCGGTACCCAGGAACTAGGTGCGACACCAACACCCTCAGCCCGAGTTTAACGATGAAGTAAGCATGTCTGTAATAAAGACATAATGTACACCCAATGCCTGCCGCTATGGCAGGACAAGCTAAAGGTCATGATAGACTACGTATGCTGCGCCTGTAGTCGCGCTAGGATTTATCGTGTCTGTAGTCGTGACAGACTTCGTAAATCGCCTGTAGTGGTGAGACAGGAGTTATTAGTCTGTAGACGTGACAGACTTCGTAAATCACCTGTAGTGGTGAGAGGACTCCCTGTGGACGAAACTGATGCCATAGTATTATATATATATTTTTTTTTTTCCTGAAAAACCCTTTGAGAGCCGAAATTTGAGAAACTTGAAAAAATGAGACCACAGGGTCAGCTTCCTGGGAGAATGGGTCTATAATGCGAGGACGGGCAAGAGAAAAGTAACAGCGGGGAGCGAGGAAAGCAAGAACCTAGAGAGGGTAAATGGGAGAAAAGATGCGAACCCAGGAGAAGGTGATGTCTGAAAAGGAAGACTTGGAAGCGTGAGAGACTAATGGCGGGGCCATGCGCGAGAGACTAATGGCGGGGCCATGCGCGAGAGACACACTAATGGCGGGGCCATGCGCGAGAGACACACTAATGGCGGGGCCATGCGCGAGAGACACACTAATGGCGGGGCCATGCGCGAGAGACACACTAATGGCGGGGCCATGCGCGAGAGACACACTAATGGCGGGGCCATGCGCGAGAGACACACTAATGGCGGGGCCATGCGCGAGAGACACACTAATGGCGGGGCCATGCGCGAGAGACACACTAATGGCGGGGCCATGCGCGAGAGACACACTAATGGCGGGGCCATGCGCGAGAGACACACTAACAGCAGAGCCCTGAGTAAGATACACTAATGGTGGAGCCATGCGTGTCAAACTTAAATGGAGAAGCCATGCGTGAGAGACTAATGGCGGTGCCATGCGTGAGAGACTCTAATGGCGGACGCTTAATTGGAGAAGCCATGCATGAGAGACTCCAATGGCAGTGCCACGCGTGAGAGACTCTAATGGCGGACATTTAATTGGAAAAGCCATGCGCGAGAGACTCTAATGGCGGAGTCATATGTGTAACACTAAATCGGAGAAGCCATGCGTGATAGACTCTAATGGGGGAGTCATGCGTGTAAAACAGAGAAGCCATGCGTGAGAGACTGATGGCGGAGTCAAATGTGTAACACTTAATCGGAGAAGCATTGCTTGAGACTATAATGGCAGAGTCATGAGTGTAAAACATAAAACGGAGAGGCCATGCGTGAGAGACTATTGGCGGTGCCATGCGTGAGAGACTCTAATGGCGGAGTCATATGTGTAACACCTAATTGGAGAAGCCATGCGTGATAGACTCTAATGGCGTAGCCATGAATGCAAACCCTTTTTTTTAAATTTTTTTGAAGTTTTTTTATTTTTTTGAATTTTTTTATAATTTTTTTTTTTTTTTAAACCACTTAAGCAGCACCCGTATGACTTGGGGACTCCCATAACCATGACCCCCTTCGACAGTAACCTAGGACACTAACCAGCTTACAACCATATTGTACCCCTAACGAATAACGTGAAGAACGGTCTTCGACCCCGCAGAGCCATGAGGCTAAAGCGGTCATCGGGCCCCCGAAGCCGAGACTGAACTAGATGACATTACAGTGACGATAAGTAATTAAATGTGAGCCAGACCTGATGGGATATGCATAGACAATAGTGAACCGAACCCCGTGCCTAAGTAAAACATAAAGCCAACCGTGAAATTGAACTGATGGGAGAAAAAGAGCCAGAGGCATTACCGTTCGCTAAGAGAAAACCCTAATCGTGACAACGGTTGAACAGCTTGTGAAACATAGCAGGAAACTTACTCCTATTAGCCCACTGACCGCTGAGGGACTGTATGGTGAGCTGGGGCAGGAGACCAGTCTGAGTGAATGCGAACCAGGAATAAAGAACAGCACCCATTTTTTTTTTTTTTTTTTTACCAAAGTGAAACAGAAAGTAGGCCTATGGAATGTAACCACCAGCGAGGAAAGAAACGTAAACCTGAAGAAAAGCGGTATCAGAGCGGTGTGCTGACTGCCCTAGTGAAAATACTGAGTAACCATGATGTAGCAATGAAAGGAAAAATGCAGCCTTAAGTGGAAGCAGAATATAACATCTGATGTGAGAACAGGTGGGTGAATGCAGCTCTGGATGTGAGTGGAGCCCAACAACATGGTATGGCCCTAGCTCTGAGCATGAAGAGCAAGGTATAACGCAGCTGTATGAATGCAATCTGAAACTAGCAGAGTATTAATGTGATGCAACAGCAACGCATGAACGCAGCTCTAGTAGTGAATGGAGTATAGGACAAAATGTAAATGCAGACACATGGATGTAGCTTTCCAAGGTAACGAACCTAACCATGATCCTTCGACCATAAGCGCCTAACCTCCTTCGCCCCAGAGCGCTACAAGTCACTAACCGTGTAACCAAGTCCGATCCTACCGTGAATGCCAGCACTCGCCTGGCACCTTCTTCCATTACTCAGGCGCGAATGAACCTCCACATAATGCTGCAGGGTTTTTTTTTTTTTTTTTTTTTATTATAAATGGGTCACCACAACACCACCTAAGAAAATATAAACGTGTTTGAATATAGCCCTTGATGCAACGTTAATTAATCAACATATAGTGCACTTATAAACCTAGCACAGAACCGCTGACACCTGCGTGCCTATAACATACAGTTTATAGATTAAACACAATTATATACAAGAGCATCAGAACTGAAATACCGGCGCCTTGACCGATCTGCTTGTGTCCCCATATACAGACCACTGATATACATCCAACAACACCTTACATGTCTGGCTTTAACTGCGGACGTGCGCCCCACATGTACAACAGGTAACAAAAACCATGCACTTTTTTATTTTTTTCTTATAAAACCGATAACAGAAAACATGCGACCATACCTACTCTAGGCGCATGCTACACCAATAACTATATGCAATAGCCCCTAACAAGCCCCTAAACAGCTAGACAAAATACTAACAACAGTCATTTGACTGTTAACACCCAACTCTGCTTTGACCCAGAGAACTGCGAATCGCATACCGCACTGTAGATCCCAGGCCAATACGTGCAATCCTACAGTGAGTGCCAGCATTCGCCTGGCCCTTTTTGCCGATGGGCAGGTGTGAACGAGCCTCCACAAGATTCTGCTGCGTTTTTTTGTTTTTTTTTAAACAACCATTGATACACAAACACAGCGTGCATAGCTTGAGCCCACTAACAACCAACGCTCAGCCCTTTAGCGCCCAAACTCTGCTTAATCCCAGAGCGCTACATGTTGCAGACCACAGTGTGGGTCCCATGCAAACCACTCCAATCCTACCATGAATACCAGCGCCCTCCTGAGACATTCTGCCATCGCCCAGCCGTAAGGAGCCTCCACACCATGCTGCTGTATCCTAGAGCTTACCCAGAGGTAATGAAAACAGCTGAATCAGCGTCAGCCTGGGCCCACAGGTGCCTATAAATAGCCTAGTAACCAGCCAGCCTGGGCCCACAGGTGCATATAACTAGCCTTGTAATCAGCCTCCCCTCCCACAAATACAGCAAAGGTCTTTGCTTAATACATATCAATTTCCGCTAACTGGTGTCAAAATTTTTTTTTTTATGTGAACTCGCCATGCCCCTCACGGAATACCTTGGGGTGTCTTCTTTCCAAAATGGGGTCACATGTGGGGTATTTATACTGCCCTGGCATTTTAGGGGTCCTAAAGCGTGAGAATCCAAATACGTAAAAATGCCCTGTGAAATCCTAAAGGTACTCATTGGTTTTAGGGCCCCTTTGCGCATCTTGGCTGCAAAAAAGTGTCACACATGTGGTATCGCCGAACTCAGGAGAAGTAGGGCAATGTGTTTTGGGGTGTATTTTTACATATACCCATGCTGCGTGTGAGAAATATCTCTGTAAATGACAACTTTTTAAATTTTTTTATTCAAAGTTGGCAATTTACAGAGATATTTCTCACACGCAGCATGGGTATATGTAAAAATACACGCCAAAACACATTGCCCCACTTCTCCTGAGTACGGCGATACCACATGTGTGACACTTTTTTGCAGCCAAGATGCGCAAAGGGGCCCAAATTCCAATGAGTACCTTTTAGGAGGGCATTTTTACGCATTTTTCTTCTCACGCTTTAGGGCCCCTAAAATGCGAGGGCAGTATACATACCCCACATGTGACCCCATTTTAGAAAGAAGACACCCCAAGGTATTCGCTGAGGGGCATAGTGAGTCCATGAAAAATTAAACTTTTTGTCAAAAGTTAGCGGAAAGGGAGACTTTGTGAGAAAAAACAATAAAAAATCAATTTCCACTAACTTGTGCCCAAAAATTTTTTTTTCTATGAACTCGCCATGCCCCTCATGGAATACCTTGGGGTGTCTTCTCTCCAAAATGGGGTCACATGTGGGGTATTTATACTGCCCTCGCATTTTAGGGGCCCTAAAGCATGAGAAGAAAAATGCGTAAAAATGCCCTCCTAAAAGGTACTCATGGGAATTTGGGCCCCTTTGCGCATCTTGGCTGCGAAAAAGTGTCACTCATGTGGTATCGCCGTACTCAGGAGAAGTAGGGCAATGTGTTTTGGGGTGTATTTTTACATATACCCATGTTGGGTGAGAGAAATATCTCTGTAAACTGACAACTTTGTATAAAAATTTATAAAGTTGTCAGTTTACAGCGATATTTCTCACACACAGTATGGGTATATATAAAAATACACCCCAAAACACATTGCCCTACTTCTCCTGAGTACGGCGATACCACATGAGTGACACTTTTTGCAGCCAAGATGCGCAAAGGGCCCTAAAACCAATGAGTACCTTTAGGATTTCACAGGGCATTTTTACGCATTTGATTCTCACGCTTTAGGTTCCCTAAAATGCCAGGTGAGTATAAATACCCCACATGTGACCCCATTTTGGAAAGAAGACACCCCAAGGTATTCCGTGAGGGGCATGGTGAGTTCACGAGAATTTAATTTTTGGGCACAAGTAAGCGGAAAGTGAGATATATATATTTTTTATTTAGTTTTTACAAAGTCTCATATTCCACTAACTTGTGACCAAAAATAAAATTTTACATGAACTCACCATACCCCTCACGGAATACCTTGGGGTGTCTTCTTTCTAAAATGGGGTCACATGTGGGGTATTTATACTGCCCTGGCATTTTAGGGGCCCTAAAGCGTGAGAAGAAGTCTGGAATCCAAATGCGTAAAAATGCCCTGTGAAATCCTAAAGGTACTCATTGGTTTAGGGCCTTTGCGCATCTAGGCTGCAAAAGTGTCACATGTGGTATCGCCGTACTCAGAGAAGTAGGGCAATGTGTTTGGGGTGTATTTTTACATATACCCATGTTGGGTGAGAGAAATATCTCTGTAAACTGACAACTTTGTATAAATAATTTATACAAAGTTGTCAGTTTACAGCGATATTTCTCTCACACAACATGGGTATATATAAAAATACACCCCAAAACACATTGCCCTACTTCTCCTGAGTACGGCGATACCACATGAGTGACACTTTTTGCAGACAAGATGCGCAAAGGGCCCTAAAACCAATGAGTACCTTTAGATTTCACAGGGCATTTTACGCATTTGGCTCTCACGCTTTAGGTTCCCTAAAATGCCAGGTGAGTATAAATACCCCACATGTGACCCCATTTTGGAAAGAAGACACCCCAAGGTATTCCGTGAGGGGCATGGTGAGTTCACATGAGATTTTTTTTTTTGGGCACAAGTAAGCGGAAATGTGAGATATATATATTATTTTATTTAGTTTTTACAAAGTCTCATATTCCACTAACTTGTGACAAAAATAAAATTATACATGAACTCACCATACCCCTCACGGAATACCTTGGGGTGTCTTCTTTCTAAAATGGGGTCACATGTGGGGTATTTATACTGCCCTGGCATTTTAGGGGCCCCTAAAGCGTGAGAAGAAGTCTGGAATCCAAATGCGTAAAAATGCCCTGTGAAATCCTAAAGGTACTCATTGGTTTTAGGGCCTTTGCTACTCAGGCTGCAAAAGTGTCACACATGTGGTATCGCCGTACTCAGGAGAAGTGGGGCAATGTGTTTTGGGGTGTATTTTTATATATACCCCTGCTGGGTGTGAGAAATATCTCTGTAAACGACAATTTTTAAATTTTTTTATACAAAGTTGTCAGTTTACAGAGATATTTCTCTCACCCAACATGGGTATATTTAAAAATACACCCCAAAACACATTGCCCTACTTCTCCTGAGTACGGCGATACCACATGAGTGACACTTTTTTGCAGACTGGGTGCGCAAAGGGGCCCTAAAACCAATGAGTACCTTTAGCTTTTACATGGCTGCTCACAATTTAGCCCCGCCCAAAATGCCAGAACAGTACAAACACCCCACAAATGACCCCATTTCGGAAAGTAGACACCCCAAGGTATTCACTGAGGGGCATAATGAGCCCGTATGAGATTTTTTTTTTTTGCCAGAAGTTAGCAGAAATGGAAACTTTATTATTATTTTTTTCCTCAGAAAGTGTCATTTTCCGCTAACTTGTGAAAAATGAAATGATACATGAACTCACCATGCCCCTCCGCGAATACTTTGGGGTGTCTTCTTTCTAAAATGGTGTGATTTGGGGGTATTTATACTATCCTGACATTCTAGCACCTGAAGAAACATGACAGGTGCTCAGAAAGTCAGAGCTGCTTCAAAATGCCCAAATTCACTTTTTGCACCATAGTTTGTAAACGCTATAACTTTTACCCAAACCAATAAATATACACTTATTGGACTTTTTTTATCAAAGACATGTAGAGCAATACATTTAGAGAAAAATTTATATAGAAATGTAGTTTTAAAAAAAAAAAAATTACAACAGAAAGTGAAAAATGTCATTTTTTTTGCAAAAATGTCGTTAAATTTTTATTAATAGCAAAAAAAGTAAAAATGTCAGCAACAATGAAATACCACCAAATGAAAGCTCTATTAGTGAGAAGAAAAGGAGGTAAAATTCATTTGGGTGGTAAGTTGTATGACCGAGCAATAAACGGTGAAAGTAGTGTAGTGCGGATTTGTAAAAAAGGGCCTGGTCACTAGGGGGGTATAAACCTGTGGTCTTCAAGTGGTTAAGGGGTTGAATAATTGTGTCAATGAAGAAATCACAAAAAAAAATTTAATACTGTATTACAAAAACAATGGATGTCATTTTAGTTGCAGTTGGTTCTTTAAAAAGTCCTTGTAAGATTTCATTCTGAACACAATTACAAATGTACACTAAATTCCCTAAAAACCTTTACAGGATTGGGGGTTGAATAATTTTGAACACAACTGTATATGATGTTGTCTGGTCTCTTTTTTTCTTACCCAGAACGGTGCCATTTTGTGGGGATCACTGATCCCACCAGGAAACGCATTCAATGCTGCAACCAAACATGATTAACACGGGGTTCAGACCTGAGCGTTTTTGAAACGCGCGTTTTACACGCGATTTTGTCACGTGTATATTAGCGCGTTTTTGCAATTAGGAAACGCTCGTCAAACGCGGGTTCGTGATTCTGGAGACCAATAGAAAAAGGCATATCTACACCTTAACGCGCGTTTTACGCACGTTTTACGCGCGTTTCCATTGAAGTCTATGGGAGGAAAAGCGCGACAAACGCCAAAAAAACGCTCCTGAACGAGCTTATGCGTTGGGCGTTTTACAGCGCGTTTTTACGCGCTGTAAAACGCTCAAGTGTGAACCACTCCCATAGGGATGTATTGGTTTTCATGTCTTGAGCGTTTTACAGCGCGTTTGAACGCACTGTAAAACGCTCAGGTATGAACCTAGGGTAAAGGAGTTATCCGAGAACAAAACAGTCCCGCACTGGTAATGATACTCACCTGGGTCCCCGCCGCTGTATTCGGTCTGTGTGATGTCACACATGACATAAGGGGAAGAGGTCACTGCCAATACCTGTGATTTGCAATGACATGTGTTGATGCCGATGCAGAAGTGCCATTCCGAGCCACACAGGCCGAATTCAGCAGAGGGGACAAGCTGAGTATAATCGTTAATTTCTAACGATAATTTGTTTTCCCTTAGTCCTAACAGCAGCACAGATGGGGTTAACCACCCCCCGTGGACTGGCAGGACCGGCGGAATGTTTAATGAGCCCAAGACTAATAACTCAATTTAACAATTAAGTATCTCCTTAAAAGGAGGAAGTCAACCCCCAGCCCACTGTGTTTATAGCAAGAATAAAACTAGACTTACTAGGGTGGGAAATTTGTGTGCTGCTGTTAGGACTAAGGGAAAACAAATTATCGTTAGAAATTAACGATTCCCTTATGTCCTACCAGCAGCACAGATGGGGAGATAGCAAGAAGAAACCCCTAGGGAGGGCCTTCCTGCCTGGCAGAACTAAGAAAAGTCTGCCCAAAGGCCGAAACTCAGCTAGACTGGCATCTAGTCTATAATGGGAGATGAATGTCGATTCAGAGCTCCAGGAGGCAGCTTTGCAAATCATGTTGAGAGGCAGAAGATTCCTCTCGGCAAAAGAAATAGCCACAGCTCTAGTAGAGTGGGCCTTCACGAATCCTGGAGGTCCAGATTGTGGAGACAAAGGATTCCTTAATAGCCTCCTCAATCCACCGACTGATGGAAGGTTTGGATGCCTTATAGCCTTTAAACTTACCGGCAACAGGATTAGCAGATTCTCATCTTTCCTGAACTCCTTGATCTATCCACATAGATCCGGAGACATCTCGACGTCCAGAGGATGTCTAGCAGGTTCCTAGGAGGAGGTGGTAGATGTCGACAGAACCGGGAGGAATCTCACCTGGTTGATGTTCTGGAAGGAAGGAACTTTAGGCCTACAATACGGGAGGAATCTAAGAAGGTCCCGGTCATGTAAGAATAGGGCTCATGTGCTGAGAGAGCTTGAAGCTCAGAGACCCTCTTGGCCAAAGTCACTGCAAGGAGAAACACAAACTTCCAAGTGACGAACTTGATGTCCACCTCCTCTAACGGTTCAAAGGGGAGATGCTAACCCCTGAGAACTACTGAAAAACCCATTGAAGAAAGGGGTCTCAGTACTGTAGGCTTTTATCTTTCAGCTCCTTTAAGGAACCGTTTGATCAGCGGGTCCTGAGAAAAAGCCTGTTCAAGGCAAGCTGAGATGGCTGAAACTTGAACCTTCAGAGTAGTAGCCTCTATCAAGGCCGTCTTGCAGGAACTGAAGGATAGCGGAGAGGGGCGGATCTGCAGACGCCACCTCAGTTGAGGTACAACAGGATGAGAGTAGGCTCTCTTGGTAGAGTCCGCTCTAGAATGAGACAGCGTTCTCAGGACCGACTCTAAAAGCCCTTCTATTCTGGGAAGGGACTGATCAACCTCCAGGCTGTCAGGTTGAATCTGTGCAGATCTGAGCAGAGGTGAGTGTCCCACGACACCAGGGTCTGCTGTGGGGGAGCCTCCAATATTGTCCTCGACTCAACTGGGTGAGCTAGGTAAACCAGGATCTCTTCGGCCAAAACAGTATGATGGCTATCACTGAGGCCTGATCCTGACGGATTTTCATCAATACCCTCGGTATCATGGAAAAGGGAGGGAAGATGTAAGCCAGCCTGAACCTCCAGGATATTGACAGAGCGTCTAACGCCAGAGGGTTGTCCTCCCTGTAGAGGAGCAGAACCTCTCCACCTTGGCATTGAACCTTGTTGCCATGAGATCCACCTCTGGCATACCCACTTGAGGACTATCTGCTTAATTCTCCGGATGTAAAGACCACTCCACCGACGGAAGACCGCGGCTCAGCCGCTATCATATTGAGGGAGCCTTGGATGTGGATTGCAGATAAGTGGGAAGGTACAACTCTGCCTAATCCAGAATCACCCGATCTCTGACAAGAGGGAAGTGATCTCGTGCCTCCCTGCTGGTTGATGTGAAGTACCGCAGTCACATTGTCTGACTGGACTTTCACCGCTTTGCCCCTGATCTGAGGGGCTAAGTGAAGGAGGAGCTAGCCGGATAGCTTGAATCTCGCGGAGATTGGATGAAAAAGCCACTCCTGAGAAACCAGGTCCCGTGAACTGGAGAGTCGTCTAGGTGAGCGTCCCAGCCTACTTAGGACGCATCCGTAGTCAATATGACCCAGACTGGCTGGGTCATAGACTTCCGTCTAAAAGATGGCACCACCATCTGAGGGAATACAGAGTTTGCCAAGTCAGGGAGCACAGGAGTTTAGCCCAGCAGGGCTGCCATTCCATTAGGAGAGGACCTCCGACTGTTTAGAGGCGGAGGTGCCATAGAGCCAAGGGACTGCTTCCGCAGACGCTGACATGAGCCCTAACATCTTCATGAGAGTCCAGATTGGAACTCGCCGGGAAAGGAACTTGCCGTGTTCTGAACCCGGAATCTTCTTTCTGGAATCAACTGGAGCGACATCCCAGTGGAGTCGATTATGAAGCCTAGATATCTTACTGAAGTCGACGGGCTCACGTTCGACTTCTACCAGCTGATGATCCAACCTAGGTGGAACAGAAAGGAGATTATTACCTGAAGACGTTGGGTTAGGACCGCTAGAGCAGAGGCTTTCAAAGCCAGTCGTCCAGATAAGGAATGATGGTCAGTCCTTGAAGCCTCAAAGCCGCCACCACAGAACCACCACCTTGGTAAAGTGTGAGCGGCAGAAGAAATGCCAAAGGGAAGGGCAACAAACAGAAAATGCCTGACAACACCGGACACCTGGACCGTGATCCTGATATACTTCCTGGAACCAGGATGGATCAGGATGTGCAGATATGCATTATTGAGGTCCAGGGTTGCCATCACGTCTCCAGGATTGACGACGTGAACTACTGACCTGATGGTTTCTACACGAAACCTCACCTTCCTTATAAATCGATTGAAATATCTCAGATCGATAATCATCCGGAGATCTCCTGAAACCTTGGGAACCAGAAAAACTGGTGAATAGATCCCTAGGCCCCGTTCTCCTCCAGAGCCCCTTTGCAAATGTAGTCCTGAATGTAGGCCTCTAGGATCGCCTCCTTGGCAGCTTGTAGAAGGTTGATCTTGACAAACCTGTCCAGAGGAATAGAGGTGAGGCTGACTAAATAACCGTTGTAAATGATATTCAGGACCCAGGGATCCAAGATCTCTTGGATCCATTCTTCTCAGAAGTGGGAGAGACAACTCCCGATGGGTACTTGAAGCTTAGGAATGGAGAAGCTTATTGGCAGGACGGCAGGAGTAACAGGCATTAACCAAGAGCCTCGCAGAGGCCGGCAGTCAGGAGGTGGATTTTCCATCTTGGCTCCTCCACGAGAGCACCTCAGACCCTTTCGCTGTGCTCTCCAGCCACTACAAGAACTTGTTTGCTGGCCAGACCCCAGGGCCATGTTATATATAGGCCCCTGACACTATTTGATAGTATTGTTACAGGGTGCCAAAGGCGCACTTGGTCTCCCATGAGCCACAGACCTGCTGCTTAGCTTCAAGAGCAAGGATCTGTGCTTGGCCTCGTTCCCAGGACTTGCTTTGCTAACGGGGAACTTCTTCGCTAGCTTCAACTGGAGCTGTGCGGTATCGCACAAGAAGTCCGTAGCCAGGTTGATGGTCTTGAAAGCAGCCAGTATGTCGTCCTGGAAAAAACCTCTGGTTCACATCAACTTGAATTTGATCCATACGAGATCGGAGGAGCGTAGAGACTTCAAAGCCGCTATGGCTATGGCTGTGGAAGCGGAAGCCGCAGCTGCCGTAACACCCCGTCTTAGTGTGCACTCTGCAAGGGGTCCTGCAGCTAGACCCATCGTCTGCAGGAACCAGAGTGCGCTTGGACAACTTAGCGATAGCCATGTCCACCTTGGGAATGGATCCCCACGAATCCACCAAGGGTTAAGCCATCAGAAACATGGATTTAAACTTCTTTGTTAAAACCGGACCTTTTCAGGTTTTTCCCTCTATATCATGACAGAGGAGGGTCTCATCCGCTTTAAAGACACAAGGTGCCCGAGCGGGAGCGGAGGCTCCCCACAGTCAACATCATGGTCCCCCGACCTGATGGACTTAAGCAACTTCTGTGTTTTCCAGGGAGAAAACACAGCGTCAGCTCCTCCTCGTCCGAGGAGGAAGAAACTAAGGAGACCAAGAAGGTCTCTACTGGGACAGAGGTCTCCATAGGGGCCTGGGCACAAATAGGAAGCCTTTCCATCCAGCAGGCCTATGACTCCTTTAACAAAGCCATTGATACATATCCTGCAACGTAGGTTCACTAGAGGGCAGAACCCTCTAACGGCAGCTGTAACACCTGGTGTAGGTTAAGTCAACATACCCAGGGATTCCCAACCGGTCTCCCAAGCTGGTCTTAGCCCAGCCTTAAGCTGCTTAGCTTCTGCTGTTCTCACGAGTGCAGGTATGATCAGCTTACAATAACCGTTGACTGCTGCAATGGTAGCAGGATAGATGCTTCCTCTTGGATCCACTTTCCTGCCTTCCGAATCCAGCGGCATCACTGCGGGAAAAAAACAAACAAAGGGACAAATAAAACATTTGTACACCACCTATCTACACAGGAAAGGTAGAAAAACAGACCGGAGGCAGCTGAGGAAAAAAACACCACAAGAGGAACAACACCAATTTTAGGACTCTGGGATCTAGCTGAAAAAGCATATGTAGCCAGAGACTGAACTGGAGCACACAGCCTCCCAAAATAGGGAAAGGGAGGGATAGCCAATCCACCTCCCCCAGCAAATCCTCCACAGGAAGATGCATAAAAAAAATCGCATCTATGAAAAAAATCGTGCCCGTGAAAAAAATCACAGCAGGATTACCCGGAGGTGATGCAAAGGAGAGTCCCGCATCACCTCCGGAAGATGGCGGCGCACAGGACCGGGAATCCTGGCCAGGGCGCCGCCAAAATACCCAGCCAGGCGCAACTGCACGGGGCCGGCAGCAAATAAGCTGCCGGCCAAACTGACAAGGTAGAAAAAATAACGAAAAGAAGGCTCCCCGCACTTTCCATAAGAAAGGGGGGAACAAAACCGCCTAGTCCACCTGTCCAGGAGGACAGAAAAAAAAACACAGTGGGCTGGGGGTTGACTTCCTCCTTTTAAGGAGATACTTAATTGTTAAATTGAGTTATTAGTCTTGGGCTCATTAAACATTCCGCCGGTCCTGCCAGTCCACGGGGGGGTGGTTAACCCCATCTGTGCTGCTGGTAGGACGTAAGGGAATCATCAGTGCAGGTATGCCAGATCTAGGAGGTCTGTTTTTGTCTTGGATAATCCCTTTAACCCATTCAGGACAGGGCCATTTTAGTTTTTTACTGCCAGCCTTAACTTTTTTTTTAATTTTTCCTTTCACATAGCCATGTGAGGGTTTCTTTTTGTGGGACGAATTGTACTTTCTAGTAATTTTATATTGCATATCATGTAGTGGAAAGCTAATAATAAATTCCAAATGGGGTGGAATTGGAAAACAAAAGTCATATCCACCACAGTTTTATGGGTTTTGTTTTTACAGCGTTCCCTATGAGATAAAACTGACCTCTTCTCTTTATTCTTCGGGTCAGTACGATTTCAGCGATACCGTTTTATGGGTTTTGTTTTTACAGCGTTCCCTATGAGATAAAACTTTCTCGATTTTTAATATAAATTTTTTTTTTTTTTACATCGCCATTATTTTTATATGTACAGAGCTGTTTTTACTGATACTATATTATTTTTTGATTGCCTTTTATAAAAAAATGTTGGGGAGGTAAAATGACAAAATAATGACACACAGCGATTTTGAATTTTTTTTCCCATTACACCATTTGCCGTGTATGTTTTTATATTTTATTAGTACAGGCGGTTTCACATGCTTCAATACCTATGCTGTTTATTTTTAATTTTTTGTTACAATTTTTAATAGTTCCCCCAGGTAACCTGAACCAGCATTCATTAGACTGTGTCTCTCATAGAATCCATTGCACAGGCAGGGTCGTCATAGGAACATAGCTGTGGCAGCCTTGGATCATTCCAGAGGACTGAGGTTCTCATGGTGGGGAGCATGTGTTTTTCAGCTCCCAGATGCCTTGGTCACATTTGACCACAGCATCTGAGGGGTTAAACGTGTGCAATCGATGTTATTATCAATTGTATACATTAGTCCTGGGTGCCTGTCATTAAGGCTACATGCACACGACCGTTGCCTGCCTCCGCGTCCGCTCCTCCTGCAAATTTTGCGTCCGTCAAAAAAAACGGACGACGGACCGTTTTTTTTGACGGATCCGATTTTTATGGCAGATCCATTGTAAAAATGCCTATCCTTGTCCGCAAACGTGAAAAAAATAGGACATGCACTATTTTTTTGACGGACTGAAAACACGGATCACGGATGCGGAACAAAAACGGTTGACCATCCGCATTTTTTGACGGACCCATTGAAATGAATGGGGAAGCATCCTATCCGTGAAAAAAAACGGAACGGATGCGGAAACAAACAACGGTCGTGTGCATGAGGCCTTAAAGAGGACCTTTCATAGGTCCAAACATTTAAAGATAACTATCTGTAAATGTAGCACGGTGCCCAAGGATCCTTATCCCTGGCTGTAGCGCTGTCCAATCGCAGCGCAGAGCTCACAGCCAGGAAGAAAAAACCCTCCCAGCCTGTGAGCTCTGCACTGCGATTGGACAGCCAGGGAGAAGGAACGCCCAGAAAGAGAAGCTAATATCTCCTCCCTGGTGCGAAGTTAGTAGTAATTAGCATACGGCCCGAGAAAAGGTAATGGGGGCCACAGCGGGCAAACGGAGCGGCGCCCAGGGATAATAGTAAGTGCAGTGAGATCCCTGGGCGCCGCTCTGCATATACAGATAGCCATCCCTGACCTTCCTACTCTACAGTCAGCTAGTGCCTGTGACAGAAGAGCGTGCCGGTGAGGGAGGTGTTTTGCGCAGCGGGCCACCTGATAGGCTAAAAGGGAGGTGTGTTTGCGACTGCGCACAATCGCTCAGGGTAGAAGAATTTTACAGCCGATGGATGTGAACGCGCCAGGGCAGCTGAACTTAACCGCTTGCCGACCGCCGAACGCACGGATGCGTCCAGGCAGCGGCAAGTTTGTTCCTCCTGGACGCATCCATGCGTCATCTCGCGAGAGCCGAGATCTGCTGTGAACGCGCGCACGCGCGTTCACAGCAAGCGCGGCTCTGCAGTTGTACTACAGCCTGCCAGCGATGATCAATCGCTGGCAGGCTGTAAATGTAAAATAAATGAGATCAAAGTGGTATATCAGGCGCTGTGTTGCTAACAGCGTCTGATATACCTAATACCTGGTCCTCTGGTGGTCCCATTTACTGGGATCGACCACCAGAGGACCAGGTAACTAATGTAAAGTTGCACCAAACACTACACTAACCCCACCCCACCCCCTCACTTTATAACCACTATTAACCCCTTGTTAACCCCTGATCACCCCATATAGACTCCCTGATCACCCCCTGTCACTGATCACCCCCTGTAAGGCTCTATTCACATGTCCATATGTGTTTTGCGGTTCAGCGGATCCACAGATCCGTGCCACGGATCCGCGGCGCGGATCCGCAAAACACGGACACCGTCAATGTGCTTTCCGCATTTTGCAGATCCGCACATTGCCAGAACTATATAGAAAATGCTTTTTCTTGTCCGCAGTGCGGACAAAGAAAGAGCATGTTCTATATTTTTGCTTGAGCGGAAATGCAGACCCGTAAGTGCGGATCCGTAATTCCGGATCCGAGCGGGACAAAGTCTGTCCCCATAGAAATGAATGGGTCCGCAATTCCGTTCCGCAAACAGAATTTCGGACGTGTGAATGGGGCATAAGGGTCCCTTATCACCGCCAGTTAGTTAGCTACTTGTTAGGTAGCTAGCGCCCAGCCCACCGCACCGCAGTCACTGATTTTGGCAGAGATTCTTTCATCCACATTGATCGATGCGAATGAAAAAATCTGTGCTGTTCATTTTTTTTTTTTTTTTTCAGCCCAGAGGCTGAACGGAAAAAAAAAATCTCATTACCCGTATGCTCAATATACGGAGAATCGCAGAAACTCCTAATGCTGGCCATACGTGTAATGATTGCGGAGACCCTCAAATGCCAGGGCAGTACAAAAACCCCACATGTGACCCCATTTTGGAAAGAAGACACCCCAAGGTATTCCGTGAGGGGTATGGGGAGTTCATGTAAAATTTTATTTTTGTCACAAGTTAGTGGAATATGAGACTTTGTAAAAAAAAAAAAAAAATCAATTTCCGCTAACTTGTGCCAAAATTTTTTTTCTGTGAACTCACCATGCCCCTCACGGAATACCTTAGGGTGTCTTCTTTCCACAATGGGGTCACTTGTGGGTATTTATACTGCCCTGGCATTTTAGGAGTCCTAAAGCGTGAGAATCCAAATGCGTAAAAATGCCCTGTGAAATCCTAAAGGTACTCATTGGTTTTAGGGCCCCTTTGCGCATCTTGGCTGCAAAAAGTGGCACACATGTGGTATCGCCGTACTCAGGAGAAGTAGGGCAATGTGTTTTGGGGTGTATTTTTACATATACCCATGCTGGGTGAGAGAAATATCTCTGTAAATGACAACTTTTAAATTTTTTATACAATGTTGTCAATTTACAGCGATATTTCTCACACAAAGTATGGGTATATGTAAACACACCCCAAGCACTGCCTACTCTCTGATCTGGCGATACCACATGGTGACTTTTTCGCAGCCTGGAGTGCACAAAGGGGCCCAAATTCCAACGAGTACCTTTAGCTTTACATGGCTGCTCACAATTAGCCCGCCCAAAATGCCAGAACAGTACAAACACCCCACATGTGACCCCATTTTGGAAAGAAGACACCCCAAGGTATTCGCTGAGGGGCATAGTGAGTCCATGAAAAATTTAACTTTTTGTCAAAAGTTAGCAGAAAGGGAGACTTTATGAGAAAAAACAATAAAAAATCAATTTCCGCTAACTTGTGCCAAAAAAATAAATCTTCTGTGAACTCGCCATGCCCCTCATGGAATACCTTGGGGTGTCTTCTTTCCAAAATGGGGTCACATGTGGGGTATTTATACTGCCCTGGCAATTTAGGGGACCTAAAGCGTGAGAAGAAAAATGCATAAAAATGCCCTCCTAAAAGGTACTCATTGGTTTTAGGGCCCCTTTGCACATCTTGGCTGCAAAAAGTGTCACTCATGTGGTATCGCCGTACTCAGGAGAAGTAGGGCAATGTGTTTTGGGGTGTATTTTTACATATACCCATGCTGGGTGAGAGAAATATCTCTGTAAATTGACAACTTTGTATAATTTTTTTTTAAAGTTGTCATTTACAGAAGATATTTCTCACACCAGTATGAGAATATGTAAAATACACCCAAACACATTGCCTACTTCTCCTAGTACGGCATTGCACATGTGTGCACTTTGCAGCAAATGCAAAGGCCCTAAAACCAATGAGTACCTTTAGAATTTCACAGGGCATTTTTACTCATTTTGAGTTCTCACGCTTTAGAGCCTAAATGCCAGGGCAGTATAAATACCCACATGTGAGCCCATTTTGGAAGAAGACACCCAAGGTATTCTGTGAGGGCATGGCAAGTTCACAGAATTTATTTTTGGCACAAGTTAGCGGAAATTGATATTTTTTTTTTACAAAGTCTCATATTTCACTAACTTGTGACAAAAATAAAATTTTACATAAACTCACCATACCCCTCACAGAATACCTTGGGGTGTCTTCTTTCTAAAATGGGGTCACATGTGGGGTATTTATACTGTCCTGGCATTTTAGGGGCCCCTAAAGCGTGAGAAGAAGTCTGGAATCCAAATGCGTAAAAATGCCCTGTGAAATCCTAAAGGTACTCATTGGAATTTGGGCCCCTTTGCGCACCAGGCTGCAAAAAGTGTCACTCATGTGGTATCGCCGTACTCAGGAGAAGTAGGGCAATGTGTTTTGGGGTGTATTTTTATATATACCCATACTTTGTGTGAGAAATATCGCTGTAATCGACAACTTTTTAAATTTTTTTAAACAAAGTTTCAGTTTACATAGATATTTCTCTCACCCAACATGGGTATATGTAAAAATACACCCCAAAACACATTGCCCTACTTCTCCTGAGTACAGCTACTCATGGTGATACTTTGCAGCCTGAGTAACGCAAAGCCTAACAGTACCTGCTAGCTTTATGGCTGCTCACAATTTAGCCCCGCCCAAAATGCCAGAACAGTAAACACACCCCACAAGTGACCCTATTTCGGAAAGTAGACACCCCAAGGTATTCACTGAGGGGCATAGTGAGTCCGTGGGAGATTTCATTTTTTTTTGCCAGAAGTTAGCAGAAATGGAAACTTTATTATTTTTTTTTTTTCCTCAGAAAGTGTCATTTTCCGCTAACTTGTGAAAAAAAATGAAATGATACATGAACTCGCCATGCCCCTCCATGAATACTTTGGGGTGTCTTCTTTCTAAAATGGTGTTATTTGGGGGGTATTTATACTTTCCTGGCATTCTAGCACCTGAAGAAACATGACAGGTGCTCAGAAAGTCAGAGCTGCTTCAAAATGCAGAAATTCACTTTTTTGCACTATAGTTTGTAAACGCTATAACTTTTACCCAAACCAATAAATATACACTTATTGTATTTTTTTTTATCAAAGACATGTAGAACAATAAATTTTGCGAAAAATTAATATAGAAATGTAGTTTTAAAAAAAAAAAATTACAACAGAAAGTGAAAAATGTCATTTTTTTGCAAAAATTTCGGTAATTTTTGATTAATAGCAAAAAAAGTAAAAACGTCAGCAACAATGAAATACCACCAAATGAAAGCTCTATTAGTGAGAAGAAAAGGAGGTAAAATTCATTTGGGTGGTAAGTTGCATGACGGAGCAATAAACGGGTAAAGTAGTGTAGTGCGGAATTGTAAAAAGTGGCCTGGTCATTAAGGGTGTTTAAGCTAGGGGGGCTGATGTGGTTAATGGGCTAGCGCGCATGCGCGCTATGTGAACACGCCCAGAGTGCTAGGAACGCACCAGGGCAGCTTACATTTACGGGCTATCAAGCATGCGCGATATGTAATCGCGCCCAGGGAGTGCCAGGAACGCACCAGGGAAGCTCATATTTACGGGCCAGCGCAGCTTATATTTACAGTCCAGCACACATGCGCGCTGCCCAGGAACAATAGGTTGTTTTTACAAGGACACTGCACCAGGGTAGCTGAAATTTACGGGCCAGCGCGCATGCGCTGAGGGTAGGGAAAAATTACAGCAGTGCCCCATAACTTTCTCCTACCTCGGCGCATGCGCAGTGGCCCGTAATGTTTAACTACCCTCGGCGCATTCACACACAGCAACTCTAAGTGTGAAATTTGCCTACCCGTATGCTCTCAGGAGGAGATAGTGGTCAGGTAGAGCGCCCTCCCATATACTAGGGATGAGAGCAGTGGGACAAGGGAAGCTTTAGATAGTGGTCAGGTGGAGCACCCCCCATGTACCAAGGATGAGAGCAGTACTGCAAGCAGGCATAGCAATGACTGTACTTCTCTCATGAGCAGTACTGCTCTCATCCTTGGTATATGGGGGGGGACGCTCTACCTGACCACTATCTCCTCCTGAGAGCATACCGTAGGCAAATTTCACATTTAGAGTTGCTGTGTGTGAAGGCCCCGAGGTTAGTTAAACATTACGGGCCACTGCGCATGTGCCGCGCCGAGGATAGGAAAAAGTTATGGGACTCCGGTGCAGCGTGAGATGATCCTACCTTGTGAGTTTTCCCTACCGCACCAACTGAGCATGCTCAGTACAAGTAAAGTCCCGCCCACAGCCTAATTCTCCCTTTAGTAAAAACCCCAAATCTATATTAAGTTGTACGCTCGCCACGCATCGGGCTCGGCCTTGCTGCGCTCGGCTCTTATAAAAACTAACTCCATGCCGCTGCAGCGTGAATTGTCCCTACCCTGTGAGTTTTCCCTACCCCACCAACTGAGCATGCTCAGTACAAGTAAAGTCCCCGCCCACAGCCTAATTCTCCCTTTAGTAAAAACCTCAAATCTACATTAAGTTGTACCCTCGCGGGCTCGCTTCGCTCGCCACGCATCGGGCTCGGCCTCGCTGCGCTCGGCTCTTATAAAAACTAACTCCATGCCGCCATTGATGGTAAAGAATGAACTGGATAGTAAAGAAAAGGGAGAATAGGCTGTGGGCGGGGCTTCACTTCCACTGAGCATGCTCAGTTCGGCGGTAGGGAAAACTCACAGGGTAGGGACTATTCACGCTGCACCGCCATTGATAGTAAAGAATGAACTGGATAGTAAAGAAAAGGGAGAATAGGCTGTGGGCGGGGCTTCACTTGTACTGAGCATGCTCAGTTCGGCGGTAGGAAAAACTCACAAGGTAGGGACTATTCACGCTGCACCGGCTACTGACCCACGTGACCTAGGGATGTCACGCGATTTTGTGACGTAAGGAGGTCCTTACGGAGTATAGTATTTAGCCTTTACCCTTATACATTTACTTGGTACAGCCGCCGCCCCCCTTCCACTCCCTGGTCTCTTTCTTTCCAGAGTAGCTCCTGCTATGGGAGGAGTAACGGCGAAGCCGCCCAGTTCGGGAGGCGTGCCTGCGCTGTGAGTGAGATCTGTCGGCTGCTTGTGTCCTCGCCCTCCTCGGACCACCCGATTATTTTTGGTAAGTGTGACACGTGTGGCGTCTTCACTGTGGAATGAAGAGCCCGAACCGTAAGCGGCGTTTACTGTGAACTGGAAGAGGGGTTCTCTGCTTTTCGACTGGAACTCTGGCGCCACACAGGAAGCGCTGAGCCACTGTGGGCTCCTGTGTTCCGGAATTTTTTGCTACCTAGGGTAGGATAGCAAATTTTTTCAGGTCAGTAGGCAAGCGTGAGTATAAAATCTCGGGAGGCGTGCCTGCGCTGTGAGTGAGATCTGTCGGCTGCTTGTGTCCTCGCCCTCCTCGGACCACCCGATTATTTTTGGTAAGTGTGACACGTGTGGCGTCTTCACTGTGGAATGAAGAGCCCGAACCGTAAGCGGCGTTTACTGTGAACTGGAAGAGGGGTTCTCTGCTTTTCGACTGGAACTCTGGCGCCACACAGGAAGCGCTGAGCCACTGTGGGCTCCTGTGTTCCGGAATTTTTTGCTACCTAGGGTAGGATAGCAAATTTTTTCAGGTCAGTAGGCAAGCGTGAGTATAAAATAACGGGCTGCGTTGCTTGCGCGCCTAGGGTAGTTTATATCTTATTGGCTCTGGGGAAGTTTACATTTTATTGGCCAGTGTGCAATCTTAAATTAACCGCCTGTTGCGCTTGTGCACTGACCTGTAAAAATTTGCTACCCTTTATTGTTAACTGGACTCAGCACATTTTCCTACTAAGCCGAGCCGTCTTTTTTCGCGCATGCATAGTGGGCCGGAATGTTCTGCTACCTTCGGCGCATTCACGCTCTCATCCTTGGTATATGGTGGGGCGCTCTACCTGACCACTATCTCCTCCTGAGGGCATACGGGTAGGCAAATTTCACACTTAGAGTTGCCACTAGGGTAGGGAAAGATTACGTGACACTGCGCTGTAATTTTTCCCCTACCCTCTGCGCATGCGCAGTGGCCCATAAATGTAAGCTGCCCTGGCACGTTCACATAGCACTCATGCATGCTAGCCCGTTAATTTCAGCTGCCCTGTCAGGACCGGAAATGACGAGGGCAGCAGATTTTGACAGAACACCGGCAAACAGGGCTGTTGTGTGACATCACAACTAATTACAGGAGTTCACATCCGCTTGTCATGACTGGGCTGTGATATCACAGAAGTGCCCCGCCATTAATGTCATGCTGGTTCATGTCATTCTTTATGCTCGAAATCAGGAGTTTTCAGGAAGAAGTGGTTTGGGAGGAGCTGTTTCTCTTCAGCTGGAGTCTTTTATTAAAGAGGACCTTTCACTTTGGATTGAGGTAGTGAAATACTTGCACTACCTTCCTGGGCGGCCCCCGCTGCGGTCCAAGCAGCAGTTTTTTTTTTCAAAATATCCCCCTGTTCATCCGCTCCGGTCCCCGTTAGTTTTCACATGCAGCGATTCTTTGTATGAGGCGGGAACTCTACTTTTGCCTGGGGAGTGGTTTTTCGAGCCGAGCGCTATGATTGGCTGCGCTCGCGCCCAGAGAAAGGAAAACCACTCCCCAGGCAAAAGACGACGACTCGCCTCATACAAAGAGTCGCAGCATGTGAGAACAAACGGGGACTGGAGCTGATGAACCGGGGGATATTTTGGGAAAAAAAACTGTTGCCTGTTACCCAGGAAGGTAGTGCTTGTATTTCACTACCTCAATCCGAAGTAAAGGTCCTCTTTAATCTGTTGGTTTATAAGGATTGTGGTCAGAAGACGGGCAAGTAACCTCCTGACCGCTAGGTGGGGTTGACTAGTTGACTCCTCTCTTACAGCTGCAGAGATCTGTTACCACTCTTGACATGTCCCTTTTAGTAAATACCTTGAATTTAACCATTCTGCATCATCTTCTTTCACACAGTCAGGCCTTGTTCACACTTCAGTGTTGTGGTCAGCCATGTCCATCAGTGATTGTGGGCCAAAAGCACCGTTTGTCTGTGTAGCTCCACTCCTGGCTTTGGGCTCACAATCACTGATGGAAATCACTGCCCCGTTCTGAAGTGTGAAATAGGCCTCAGTGTTTGGTCAGTAGTGATTTTGAGCCCAAACCAGGTGTGGAAGCTACACAGACAGGAGGTATAATGGTACTTTGAAACGGGTGGCGATTTTTCCATACGCCTCCCCAACGGCACTAAGCAGGAGGTTACCCCGCCTCCCAGGGACCGGAAACAACGTGGAGAAAAACATTTAAAAGCCTCTTCCCCCTTTACCTTCTCCAGTTATTTCCTGTCCCTCGTGATGAAGTGGAGAACAGAGTGGGGGTTCATTCCTGCTCCGGACATATTAGCGCAGCCTGTTCCTCCAGTTTCTTTCTCATCTCCCTGGCCCCTGAGTCAGGAGGGCTGCAGCTGGATGCCTGTATCCGGGGCGAGATACGGGCCCTTCCTGCATCTAGGTGTAAGCCCTGCGAGTCGCAGGCAACCCCTGGTAAGTTGGCTTCCTGTTTCAGGGCTGAGACGGCGGAAGCCCGGCATTGTGAGTCTCTGGGGCTGGAGTCTCGCGAGATGTGGTCACGTGGGTGCAGGCACGCAGCGTCCAGCATGCGTGCGTACCACATGACCCGTAAGTATACATAAAAATGTCGGCCGGACATGGAGATGTCGTCCTCATTGGTTTGGGAACCTTTGTACTGTGCTGCAACCATGTCCTTACCTGCCGAGATGTCCGCAGGCCCTCAGCCCGGTAAGCCTCATCCTCCTAATCCAGCAAAAGTGGGGAACCTTCATTAAAGCAAAGGTGTGCCATTTGTAAAAAACAACTTGCTGGCCATACAAAGAAACCTCTTTGCCAGAAATGCACTGAGAGGATTATGGCGGAATAAACCCCCATCTCTAGTAGACAGCTTAAAGTCTATCATTAACCCCTTAAGGTCTTATGACGTAGCGGTACGGCATGATTCCCGAGTCCTTAAGGACCCATGCTGTACGGGTACGTCATAAGTATTTCCGATCACTGCTACTCAGCCGGCAGTGATCGGAACAAGGTACCTGTTGAAATCATTCAGCAGGTACCTTGTTACAATGCCCAGGGGGGTCCTATGACCCCCCCCCCCTCCCCCCGTATCGGCGATCGCTGCAAACCACAGGTCAATTCAGGGGATCAGAGACTAAATGTTCCCAAAGTGTTAGATTTTAACCCCCCCCCCCCCTGCAGCCCCCAATTATATTGTGGCAGGGGGGGTGGTTGCGTTCGGTGCGGCAGGCGGGATCGCAATAGCGATCCCCCGCCTGCCTCATCTGTAATGTTTCCCTGGTGGCTAGTAGTTTTAGCAGAGTGTCAGCACATTGCTGACACTCTGCTAAAAACTGCTGACATTTGTGCTGCAGATGTCAGCAGTGTTAACCCCTTCCATGCCGCTGTCCATACAGATCGCTGTATGGAAGGGGTTAACAGGGAGGGAGCTCTCTCCCTCTCCCATCGGGGGGCTGCTGTGCCTTTGCAGCCCCCTGACAGGATGGGATCACAGAGGGAGGGAGCTCCCCTCCCTCCCCATGGCAGTGGGTGATGGTTACCGTAGCAGCAGGACGCCTTCAGAGGCGTCCTGCTCTCCATGGTACTGAAAGTCTAATTAGACTTTTGCGAAAGGCAGAAGTCTGATTAGACTATGGAAAGTAAAAAAAATACAGTACAGTACACTATATAGTGTATTGCACTATATTATATAGACACCAAATCCACTGGATCTAAGAGAACCAAGTGGGTCTGGGTAAATAAAAAATAAAAAAAAGCATATCACTGAATAAAAATAAAATATACTATACATATTATGTATCACTGCGTCCGTAAAAACCTGCTCTATAATAATATCACATGATCTAACCCCTCAGGTTAGATAAAAAAAAACTATGTAAAAAAAAATTTATCACCTCACATCTCAAAAACTGTAATAGCAAGCGATCAAAATTATATGCACCCAAAAATTGTGCCAATCAAACCGTCATCTCATCCAGTAAAAAATGATACCCTACATAGGACAATCGGCCCCAAAAAAACATGAAAATATTATTGTGTAAAACTTTAATAAATGAAAAAAATATATATAATATACATATTGTGTATCGCTGCGTCTGTAATAACCTGCTCTATAAAAATAACACATGGCCTAACCCCTCAGGTAAACACAGAATTTTTTTTTATATAAATACAGGGGTGTGGAATTCCTATCGCCCGACGCCCGGGACATGCAGTTCCGGGCGCCGGGCAGGTAGTTTGTGCAGGTAGCTTAGCCCTGCGGGCAAGTAGCAGGGCTAGGGTGGCGCCGGATTCTCCTCTTATACACAGCCCGGCAGCACGTCCAGGCTGCTTACCGCAGTGTGAACATCGCTCCTGTGCAGGCCGGAAGTCGTGATCAGAGGAGTGCGCCGCGGGACGGAAGTCAGCGGGCAGAAGCGCGAGTCAGGCAGTCAGCGGCTGAACCAGTAGTGGGAGCTCCTGTCTCCTCACATGGTGGCAGCCAGTGTCCTGGTAGCCCAGCAGGTAGTGTGTGTGTGGTGACTCCCCTGGGTGAGCTGTCAGGCTTCAGCTCTGCTCCTTCTCCCTGGTGCTGAAGCTAGGAGTGCTGCCAGGTTCCAGCCACTTGCCCTCCATGACTGGGGGGGGGGGGGGGGAACTGCCCCATTATGGCATATACATTAAAGGGATTCACTGCCCCAGTATGCAATATAGTATATACTATACTGGGGTAGTGAATCCCTTTAATGTACATGACATACTGGGGTAGTGAATCCCTTTAATGTACATGACATACTGGGGTAGTGAATCCCTTTAATGTACATGACATACTGGGGTAGTGAATCCCTTTAATGTACATGCCATACTGAGGCAGTGAATCCCTTTAATGTATATTATACATTAAAGGGATTCACTGCCCCAGTATGGCGTGGCTGCCCCCATACAGTAGAACGTCTCCTTGTGGCCTCCGCCCCCATACAGTAGAACGTCTCCTTGTGGCCTCCGCCCCCATACAGTAGAACATCTCCTTGTGGCCCCGCCCCCATACAGTAGAACGTCTCCTTGTGGCCCCCGCCCCCATACAGTAGAACGTCTCCTTGTGGCCCCCGCCCCCATACAGTAGAACGTCTCCTTGTGGCCCCCGCCCCCATACAGTAGAACGTCTCCTTGTGGCCCCCCGCCCCCATACAGTAGAACGTCTCCTTGTGGCCCCCCGCCCCCATACAGTAGAAGTTCAGGACAAGTAGATTGTCATGAGGGACAAGTAGATTGAGCCCCCAAGTAGTTTTTTTTTTTTTTTTTTTTTTTAATTTCCACACCCCTGAAATACTGTGTCAAGTCATTTTTGTCACCGCACATCTCAAAAACTGTAATAACAAGCGATCAAAAAGTTATATGCACCCAAAAATAGTGCCAATCAAACCATCATCTTGAGCCCCTACATAAGACAGTCGCCCAAAAAATTTAAATTAAAAATATGACTTTCAGAATGTGGAGACAAAAAATATTTTTTTTCAAAAATGCTTTATGAAAAACTGAAAAAAAAAAAAAAAAAAAAAGTAGTCCTATTTGGTATTGTCGCGTCCGTAACAACCTGCTCTATAGAACTGGCACACAATTTAACCTGTCAGATCAACAATGTAAATAACAAAAAATAAAAACGGTCCCAAAACAGCTATCTTTTTGCAAATTTTCCATTTTAATCCATTTTTCCAGTAACAAAACAAGGGTTAACAGCCAAACAAATGCACAAGCCAACTGAAAGGTGGCTTGAAGCAGGATGTGCTCAACCCAAAAATGCAGTTGTGTGTGTGTGTGTGTGTGTATATAATATATATATATATATATATATATATATATATATATACTCACATACACACACAGGGGAGCAGATCCTGCACTTGTGGCCCGTTGCTAAGGGCGATCCCCAGCAAAAATGCATACGGTGGAGGATGCCCGCAGCGGACCACAAGTACTACAATAAACATCCTACACAAGATGGCAATAGTGTGGATGTAATAAATAATATAACAATATAGCAATAACAAATGACAAAACGGGTGCACACTGCGGTCTTACTAAGCCCTCAAACTGATGTCAATATTGAGAGGTTAGTCAACATTTCCTACAGTGGAGGACATGTCTTAAGCCTGAGCACCGCGCCAAGGTCTCTCAAGTAGCTCGGGACCTAACACTCGCCTATCTGTGCCATATGGGCAATACCAGGGGCCAGTGGGTAAAATTACAGGAATGTATTAGGCCGACTCACAGCAGACTCCTCAGTTAGCTCCAGCATGTGACCATGCCTGCAATGGGAGGGGGAGAGGGCTGTGAGCCCCACCCAAGACTGGATGGGTGAGTGTTAGGTCCCGAGCTACTTGAGAGACCTTGGCGCGGTGCTCGGGCTTAAGACATGTCCTCCACTGTAGGACATGTTGACTAACCTCTCAATTTTAACATCAGTTTGAGGGTTTAGTAAGACCGCAGTGTGCACCTGTTTTGTCATTTGTTATTGCTATATTGTTAACAGCCAAACAAAACTCAATATTTATTGCCCTGATTCTGTAGTTTGCAGAAACACCCCATTTGTGGTCGTAAACTGCTGTATGGCCAAACGGCAGGGCGTAGTAGGAAGGGAACGCCATATGGTTTTTGGAAGTCAGGTTTTGCTGGACTGTTTTTTTTTGACACTGTCCCATTTGAAGCCCCTCTGATGCACCCCTACAGTAGAAACTCCAAAAAAGTGACCCCATTTTGGAAACTATGGGATGAGATGGCAGTTTTGTTTGTACTATTTTAGGGTAAATATGATTTTTTTTTTTGAGGCAAGGTAACAAAAAATAGAAATTCAAAAATTTCATCTCTATTTACCAATAACTCTTGTGGAACACCTAAAGGGTTAACAAAGTTTGTAAAATCGGTTTTGAATACCTTGAGAAGTGTAGTTTCTTAGATGGAGTCAGTTTTATGGAGTTTCTACTCTAGGGGTGCATCAGGGGGGCTTCAAATGGGACATGGTGTCAAAAAACCAGTCCAGCAAAATCCGCCTTCCAAAAACCATATGGTCTTCCCTTCATTCTGTGCCCTGCCGTTTGGCCATACAGCAGTTTACGACCACATATGGGGTGTTTCTGCAAACTACAGAATCAGGGCAAAAAATATGAGTTTTGTTTGACTGTTAACCCTTGCTTTGTTACTGGAAAAAATGGATTAAAATGGAAAATTTTCCAAAAATCGAAATTCTGAAATTTTATCTCCATTTGCCATTAACTCTTGTGGAAAACCTTAAGGGTTAACAACGTTTGTAAAATCAGTTTTGAATACCTTGAGGGGTGTCGTTTCTAGAATGGGGTCATTTTTTGGGTGGTTTCTATTATGTAAGCCTCACAAAGTTACTTCAGACCTGAACTGGTCCCTAAAAGGTGTTTTTTTTTAAATTTCTGAAAAACTTCAAGATTTGCTTCTAAACTTCCAAGCCTTGTAACATCAATAACTGAATGTAAATCAATAACAATTTTTGGCAGTATTACTATGTATTATAGAAGTAGTAGAGAAATTGAAACTTGGAAAATTGCAATTTTTTTAAAAAAAATTTGAGTAAATTTGGTATTTTTTTTATAAATAAAAATGAAATGTTTCGACTCCATTTTACCAGTGTCATGAAGTAGAATGGCCTGGATAAGAAAAAACGTTTTAAAGTTATCACCACATAAAGTGACACTGGTCAAATCTGACGATTTGCAAAAAATGGTCGGGTCCTTAAAGTATAACTGTCATATATTATTTATTTTCAATATATTAATAGAGACCACCTTCATGACATTAGTGGCCATCTTAATTTTTTTTTAATTTTCCCTGAACCCCTATAAAACTCTCATTTTGCTCCCCCTCAGCACCTATTTTTACCTTAGCCTAAAAACAGGTTGCTATGTGAGGTCTGTCTATCTCCTGCAGGACGGGAGACGCACAGTAAGGCCTCTTTCACACTAGCGTTTTAGCTTTCCGTCCTAGAGATCCGTCCTCGGGTCTCTAGGACGGAAAGCTACTGATCAGGATTATCCCCATGCATCCCGAATGGAAAGAAATCCGTTCAGGATGCATCAGGATGTATTCCGTTAAGTATGTCAACGTTTTTTGGACGTTGACAAAAGCGCAGCATGCTGCGGATTTGTCTCCGTCCAAAAATCCGGAAGACATGCCGTAACGCCGGATCCGGAATTAATGCCCATTGAAGGGCATTAGTCCGGATCCGGCCTTTAGCTAAACGTCGTTTCCGCACATCGCCGGATCCGACGTTTAGCTTTTTGTCAATGGTTACTAAGGCAGCCAGGACGCTAAAGTCCTGGTTGCCATAGTGAAGAGTAGGGGGAGCGGCATACTTACATTCCGTGCGGCTCCTGGGACGCTCCAGGATGACGTCAGGGCGCCCCAGTGCATAGATCACGTGATCCATGCGCGCGAGGCGCTCTGACGTCATTCAGGAGCGCCCCGGGAGCCGCACGGAATGTAAGTATGCCGCTCCCCACTGCTACTATGGCAACCAGGATGCTAGTAGCGTCCTGGCTGCCATAGTAACACTGAAAGCATTTTGAAGACTGATCAGTCTTCAAATGCTTTCAGTTCACTTGCGTTGTGCCGGATCCGGCGTGCATTCCGGCGACGGAAGTGCACGCCGGATCTTCACAACGCAAGTGTGAAAGAGGCCTAACTTGTGCGTGCGCGCTCACATCCATTCCCGGAAGTGAGAGCTCTCTAAAATGCTGGTTTCAGGCTGCGATCTCCACTCTGGAGACTGCAGTCTGAAATCGCGTTATTGCCCCAGTCTGCTGCCGTGCCCCCAGAATCTTTTTATAAATAAATGCCCCCAACATGCGGCCATCATTGCCCCCATATGCCTCAGTATGTCCGCCGGTGCCCCCTCCGTTCCTCCTCCTCCTCCGTGCTGCGCTGTAATGGCAGGGCTCAGGAACGGAGCCACTTGCTGCTACACCCCAGATCGGTGCTGACACCGATCTGAGGCGTTTAACCCCATAGATGCCGCGGTCAGAAGCCGCCTGCCGCATCCATGGGTTTAAGAGGGGGGAGCTCCCTCTCTCTTCTATTGGGTTGCTGCTGCTGCGCGATGGTTGCCATGGCAACCGGACGCCTTACAAAGGCGTCCTGGTTGCCAAGTTACCTAAGGCTGATGAGACCCTGAGGGTCTCATCAGCCTTAGTGTAAATGTAGCACTGACTATACAGTGCATTGCAATAGATGACTATTGCAATGCACTGTACAGTGATCAGGCCCACTGGATATTCAGGATCCAGATGGGTCTTGATAAATTTGAATGAAAATAAAATAATGGTCTTTTCTCAAATCTGTTTGTCATAAAAAAAATAATAATAAATAAATATATATATAATTGGTATCGCCACGTCCGTAAAAAACAGCTCTATAAAATATCACATGACCTAACCCCTTAGCTGAACACAATAAAAAAATAAAAACGATGTAAAAAAAGCCATTTTTTTTTTTTTGTCACCTTATGACAAAAATTCTAACACAAAGCGATCCATTGCCGCCCAAAATAGTACCAATAAAACAGTCACCTCATCCTGCAAAAATGAAACCCAACCTAAGACAATCGCTTAAAAACTGAAAAAAACTATGTCTCTCAGACTATGGAGACACTAAAACATGATTTTTTTTTTTTTTTTTTTGTTTCAAAAATGATTGTGTAAAACCTAAATAAATAAAAAAAGTATACATATTAAGTATCGCCGCGTCCGTAAGGACCTGCTCTATAAAAATATCACATCACCTAACCCCTCAGCTGAACACCGTAAAAAAATAAAAATAAAAACTGCCAAAAAAAGCCATTTTTGTCAACTTACATCACGAAAATTGCAACACCAAGCGATGAAAAAGGCGTATGCCCCCCAACATAGTACCAATCAAACCGACACCTCTTCCCGTAAAGAATGAGAATATAACTAAAACAGTCAAAAAATAAAAAAAGCTATAGCTCTCAGAATATGGAGACACTAAAACATAATTTTTTTTTAAAAATGCTATTATTGTGTAAAACTTAAATAAATAAGAAAAAGTATACATATTGGGTATTGCCACGTCCCTAACGATCCGCTCTATAAAAATAACACATGATCTACCCTGTCAGATGAATCTTGTAAAAAATAAAAACAGTGCCAAAACAGCCCTTTTTTGGTTACCTTGCCTCACTATAAGGCCCCATGCACACGACCGTTGTTCGGGTCCGCGTCCGAGCCGCATATTTCGCGGCTCGGCCGCGGACCCATTCATTTCAATGGGGCCGCAAAAGATGCGGACAGCACTCCGTGTGCTGTCCGCATCCGTTGCTCCGTTCCGTGCCCCCGCAAAAAAAATATAGCATGTCCTATTCTTGTCCGTTTTGCGGACAAGAATAGGCATTTCTATAATAGGCCGCGTTCCGTTTCGCAAAATGCGGAACGGAACGCGGAACAGCTTCCGTGTTTTGCGGATCCGCGATTTGCGGACCGCAAAACACCAACGGTCGTGTGCATGTAGCCTACAACGTAATATAGAGCAATTAAAAATCATATTTACCCCAAAATAGTGCCAATAAAACTGGCACCTTATACCCTAGTTTCCAAAATGGGGTCAATTTTTTGGAGTTTCTTCTGTAAAGGTGCATCAGGGGTCTTCAAATGGGACACGGCATCTAAAAATCAGTCCAGCAAAATCTGCCTTCCAAAAACCATATGGCGCTCCTTTCCTTCTGTGCCTTGCCGCCTGTCCTTACATCAGTTTACGACCACATGTGGGGTGTTCCTGTAAACCCCAGAATCAGGGCAATAAATATAGAGTTCGTGCAAGTTTTTATTTTTTGTCACAAGTTAGCGGAAATTGAATTTTTTTTATATATATATTTTTTTTTTCTTGCAAAGTCTCAGATTCCACTAACTTGTGAGAAAAAATAAAATTTTACATGAACTCACCATACCCCTCACAGAATACCTTGGGGTGTCTACTTTTTAAAATGGGGTCACTTGTGGGGTTACTTATACTGTTCTGCCATTTTAGGTGCCCTTAAAGCGTGAGAAGAAGTCTGGAATCCAAATGCGTAAAAATGCCCTGTGAAATCCTGAAGGTACTCATTGGAATTAGGGCCCCTTTGTGCATCTTGGCTGCAAAAAAGTGTCACTCGTGTGGTATCGCCGTACTCAGGAGAAGTAGGGCAATGTGTTTTGGGGTGTATTTTTACATATACCCATGTTGGGTGAGAGAAATATCTCTGTAAATGACAACTTTTTCCATTTTTTTTTTTATACAAAGTTGTCAATTTACAGAGATATTTCTCTCATCTAGCATGGGTATATGTAAAAACACACCCCAAAACACATTGCCCTACTTCTCCTGAGTACGGCGATACCACATGTGTGACACTTTTTTGCAGCCAAGATGCGCAAAGGGGCCATAATTCCAATGAGTACCTTTAGGATTTCACAGGGCATTTTTACGCATTTGGATTCCAGACTTCTTCTCACACTTTAGGGGCCCCCTAAAATGCCAGGGCAGTATAAATACCCCACATGTGACCTCATTTTAGAAAGAAGACACCCCAAGGTATTCCGTGAGGGGCATGGCGTGTTCATAGAAGTTTTTTTTTTTTTTTTTTTTTTTTGCACAAGTTAGCAGAATTAGATTTTTATTTTTATTTTATTTTTTCTCACAAAGGCTCCCTTTCCGCTAACTTGTGACAAAAAGTTCAATCTTTCGTGGACTCAATATGCCCCTCAGCGAATAGCTTGGGGTGTCTTCTTTCCAAAATGGGGTCACATGTGAGGTTTTTGTGCTGCCCTGGCATTTGAGGGTCTCCGCAATCATTACACGTATGGCCAGCATTAGGAGTTTCTGCTATTCTCCTTATATGGAGCATACGGGTAATGAGATTTTATTTTTATTTTTTTTCTGTTCAGCCTCTGGGCTGAAAGAAAAAATGAACAACACAGATTTCTTCATTCGCATTGATCGATGTGGATAAAAAAATCTCTGCCAAAAAATATGCAAAAAAAAAAAAGGGGCCTGGCGATTGCCAGGACATAGGGGCTCCGCCCAAACATCCATACCCACTTCAGCTCCTATGTCCTGGCAAACGTGATTTCTTCATTCACATCGATCAATCGATCGTTGTGGAGGAAGACAATTTTGCCAGATTTTTGATACAAAGTGTTTGCCAAAGCATATGAACTCCAACACCTCTCCTCAGCTCATATGCCTGGGCAAACGTACCTGTACTGCGGAGAAGAAATTTCGTGTCTGTGACAATTTGACCCCATACCAGGCGCGCTTGCTTGGGATGTATTGTTTGAAGCCAAGGCGCCCGGTAAAATGTATTAGGGACTCGTCTACGCAGGGGTATACAAATCTGCAAATTTGGTGTTGAAGTGGTCTATGAGGGGCCGAATCTTGTGGAGCCGTTCAAAAGCTGGGTGGCCTCTTGGACGAGAGGTGCTGTTATCACTAAAGTGCAGGAAATGCAGGATGGTCTCAAATCGTGTCCTGGACATGGCAGCAGAGAACATGGGCATGTGATGAATTGGGTTCGTGGACCAATATGACCGCAATTCATGCTTTTTTGTTAGGCCCATGTTAAGGAGAAGGCCCAGAAAAGTTTTAAATTCGGAAACTTGGACTGGTTTCCACCGGAAAGACTGGGCATAAGAGCTTCCCGAGTTGGCGGTTATAAATTGAGTGGCATACCGATTTGTTTCTGCCACGACTAGGTCAAAGAGCTCCGCAGTGAAGAACAGCTCAAAAAACCCCAGTGCCGATCCGATCTGAGCTGTCTCCACCCGAACTCCTGACTGGGCGGTGAAAGGGGGAACTAATGGTGCGGCTGAAGACGGGGGCTGCCAATCAGGGTTTGCTAGCACCTCAGGGATTCTGCTGGTGTATGCCTCACCACGTAATCCGACAGCGCCAGCCCTACTCTCCTGCCCTTGAAGCGGATCCTGCGTAACCTGTGGTCTAGCGACATGGGGCTGGGTACGCCTCGTGGTATCAGGGACCTCAACCTCCTCGTCCGAACTTTGGGTCAGACTGCCACTGCTTTCTACAGGTTCATATTCTGACCAGCTAGATTCGTCAGATGAGGGTTCCCATTCCTCATTCGACTGGGTCAGAATCCTGTAGGCCTCTTCAGACGAATACCCCTTATTTGACATTTGGACAACTAAATTTAGGAGGTATTCCCTGAGACTACCCAAATATAAAGAGCAAGCCTGTCTTACAAATGGGAGGCTAGCGAAGTACAGGAAGCCGCTGCGATTGATAAAAAAAAAAATGAAAACAGATTTTTTTTTATCGCTGCGACGGGGTGGGCGTGGGTGAACGTACGTGTGGGCGACCGATCAGGCCTGATCGGGCGAACACTGCATTTTGGGTGGGGGGCGAACTAAGGTGACACTAATACTATTATAGATCTGACTGTGATCAGTTACTATAAAAGTACAAGTGCTGATTAGCGCTACGCTAATCAGCAAATCAGTGAGTGCGGTGGGCTGGGCGCTAATGGAAGCTAACTACCTACCAAAGGGGCCTAAACTAAACCTAATACTAGTGAAAAAAAAAAGTGACAGTTTACACTGATCACTTTTTTCCCTTTCACTAGTGATTGACAGGTGATTGAAAGGGGTGATCAAGGGGTTAATTGGGGTGATGGGGGGGGGGGTGATCTGGGGCTAAGTATGTAGTGCTTGGTGTACTTGCAGTCGCGTGCTCTCTCCTGGGTACAACTGATGAAAAGGACCCAGCAGAGAGCACAGAAGCCATTTAACACATTAGATTTATAAATATAATGTGTTGGATGGCTTGTGATTCGTTTTTTTTTAAAAGTCATCAGCCTGCCAGCGCTAATCATTGGCTGGCAGGCTGATGACAAACTCCTTCTCAAACTTCTGAGAAAGGAGACCGCCAGCCGAATGCATCCGTGCGTTAAGCGGTCCAGAGAAGGTTAAAGCAATGATCCCAGCCCGATGAAGCAGTGCGCAGGCACGGGATCTCGGCCGGACTGTAGGTTAAAACAAGCGAATAGAAGGGCAGGTATAAGCACAGGCTGGGCGGGGAAATGTTTAAAAAAGGCAGCGCAGCCTGGGCTCCCATACAGTAAGCGCTGCCCCTGGGCACCTTCAAGAGTTCATTTGCATAAGGATTAAACTTCGTTTTTACACCTACTTCAAGTATGAAGATAAAGGCACCCTTACATTCTTCTATATCTGTGCTATTGGGCGGAGTAAACACTCTATATGGCCATATGGGGGGGAAAGACTCCCTTTAATTAGACGTTTTTTTTAAAGGTGCCCATAGATTAAGACCAGCAATTAGATCTACGGTTCCTCCATGGGATTTAATCTGGTTCTTTCAGTACTAATGGATCCTCCTTTTGAGTCCCTTTCTGAGATCCCTCTCAGCTTACTGTTCCTGAAAACCGCCATCTTAATTTCAATCACCTCTGCAAGGAGAGTAGGTGAGATCCCAGCTTTGTCTTGCCGCCCACAATATTTAACAGTCCTGGATGATAGGATAATTCTGAAACATAAACTTCTTACCTAAGGTATTTTTAAAATTCCATTGTGAACAGGATATTTCTTTACCTACCTTCTATCCACGGGCCAAGTCTGAAAGGGAAGTTAAATACCATAATCTGGGTGTTAGAAGATGTGTCTTGGCCTACCTAGAAGCTACCAAGGACATAAGAAAATCCAATCGCCTGTTGATCCAGTATGCGGGGAAAAAACGAAAAATAACCATTTCACGCTGGATTAAGATGACTATTTCCAGGGCATATAAGGAAAGGGATACTCCTCCATTGCAGTTGATCTCTACCTCCTGGGCAGAAGGTGACTCTGCCTCCTTGACCTAGATATGTCAGGCGACTAAACACTATAGACTGGATGTTATCTCCAACAGGGACCTCTCCTTTGGGCGTAAAGTACTGTCTGCCGTGGTCCCTCCCTAATATCTTTGTTTTCTCTGTTAATCCTCCTGCTTAGTGCGTATGGGGAGGTGTATGGAAAAGATGCTAATTACATTTACCAGTAATTTGATTTACTATTAAGCCTCCACAATGGCACTGGTATTTCCCACCCTCAAGTCTTTGCAAGTTTTTTTCAGTTGTTTTCTTTGTTCGGTTGGATTAGCTTTGTTTGCTGTGTGATATGCTCTGCCTTTTCCTTTTCTCTTGTTAAAGGAGACATTAAAAGATTGTATTATTCAGCATCATCTTCGGGTTTCTCGGATACTTACTGGAGAAGGTAAGGGGAAAGAGGCTTTTAAATGTTTGTTCTCCACGTTGTTTCCTGTCCCTGGGAGGCGGGTAACCAACTGTTTAGTGCCGTTGTGGAGGCTAAATGGAAAATACACTTACTGGTAGAATTATCATCTTTCATGCACCAAAATCCGCAGTTGTGTTGTTTTTTTGTCGGAGATTTGATGCATCTCACTACTTGCATTTCAAAGGGTGAAATCTGCACAAACAATTGATAAGCTGCAGGTCCCGAAATCTGCACGGAAGACAAAAGCAAAGTGTGAGATTTGTCAGATCTCATTCACTTTGCTGTTACTGTATTATGCCGCGTTTTCTGCACGAAAATCACGCATATTGAGGAATTTATACAAACTGGTGTAAACTGGCTAAGTTACCCATAGTAACCAACCAGAGTCCACCTATGATTTATTAGAACTCCTTTGGGAAATGAAAGGTGGAATCTGACTAGTGGCTATAAGCAACTAAGCCAGTCTTAATAAACTTCCCCCCGTACTCCAAATCATGTGCAGTTAGGCCTCATGCACATGGCCATATGTATTTTCCGGTCCCCAAAAAAATGATCCGCAAAAAATACAGATGACGTCTGTGTGCATTCTGTATTTTGCGAAACGGAACAGCTGGCCCCTAAAAGAACAGTACTTTCCTTGTCCATAATGTGGACAATAATAGATGTTCTATTTGTTTGCGGAATGGAAATACAGACATACGGAAACTGAATGCACGCGGAGTACCTTCCGTTTTCTTTGCAGACCCATTTAAATGAATGGTTCCGTATACAGTCTGCAAAAAAAAAAAAAAAAACGGAACGGACACGGAAAGGAAATACGGTCGTGTGCATGAGGCCTTACCGTTAAGGCTCATGCACCCGACCATATGGCTTTTTCAGTATTTTGTGGTCCCCAAAAAAATGCAGCTCGCATGTTTGCTGTGATCATGACACATAAATTGTAACACGTCCAGCAGTGTTGGGTTTTGGGGATTCGCATATCGCGGTCAGAGAAAACACGCAAGTCTATGTGAGCCCCACTACACTGCGATACTTGGGCGCGCGACAAGTGTTTTTTTTTTCTGTTACAGCGTTCACCGCACAGAAGAGATTTTTTTTTAATATTTTAGACTTTTCGGACATGGCGATATGTAATATGTTTATATCTTGTATGTAAAATTGGGAAAGGGGGTTATTTAAACTTTTTTTTTTACTTTTTTATTTAACCCCTTAAAGACGCAGCCTTATTTCACCTTAAGGACCCGGCCATTTTTTGCAAATCAGACCAGTGTCACTTTATGTGGTGATAACTTTAAAACTCTTTTACTTATCCAGGCCATTCTGAGATTGTTTTTTCGTCACATATTGTACTTCATGACATTGGTAAAATAAAAAAAATACCAAACTTACCTAAAGTTTTCAAAAATTAGCAATTTTCCAAGTTTCAATTTCTTTATTTCTATAATAGATAGTAACACCGCCAAAAACGTTATTAATTTACATTCCCCATATGTCTACTTCATGTATGGATCATTTTGGGAATGCAATTTTATTTTTTGGGGACCTTACAAGGCTTAAAAGTTTAGAAGCAAATCTTGAAAATTTTCTGAAATTTTCAAAAATCCACTTTTTAGGGACCCGTTCAGGTCTGAAGTCACTTTGTGAGGATTACATAATAGAAACCATCTAAAAATGACCCCATTCTAGAAACTACACCCCTCAAGGGGTACCTTGTTCCGATCACCGCTGGCTAATAACCTGGGATCTTTTAATCCCTTGTCTGATCACAACTGCCACTGCACCACCAATGAAGAGGGGACTCTGTGGCCACTGCAACCAATGACTTTAATACTGAGGGGGATGGGGGGGCACACTGCACCACCAATCTTCCTTGGTGGCGCAGTGGCCACAGCCCCTCCCCTCCTCCGACCCTCTCTCCTCTCATTGATGGCAGCGGCACAGGGGGAGGGAGAGACTCCTTCTCCACTGTGCTGCTGAGGAGAACATGGCGCATGCTGCTGTCAGCACGCACCATGTTCTCTGATACTAGGTAGTGCAGCCTAGTATCGGTAAATGGCAAATCCCGGTATCGAATCGATCCGGGTACAAAAGCATTGGTGTAACCCTAGTTGAGCAGTGTTAATGGCAGCACGCACACAAGGCGAACAGGCTCCAGACGGCTAAGAGCCACCACTAGTAGAAAGGAGTGTTTGATCTGCCAGCAAGCACAAACACATCCTATGCTTTCACTGTGCACCATCCGCATACAGTGTCTCTGCATGGACAATTTTCAGGTGCTTAGCAGAAGGAAATTTGGTGTTACAGCACCCATTTTGTGTTCTTCCATTGACAGCCAGTCACCATCACCTTTTAATTGCAGTGGGGTTGTGAACAAGAAACCTTGACTGCTGTAGGCTGATACCTTATCGTCTTTAGAGATGAATCCAGGTTCTGTTTGTGATCCCACAATGTTTGGGTTTGAGTATGGAGGACTCTGGAGCACTTCACTGCTGCCTTGGCTGTGAGGCAACACACTGCGTTAACTGCTGTATGATGGCCGGGGGGCCATCACGTGTGACAGTCACCCCTAGTAGTGAAACAAGGGATAAGGCCAAATTCACAGAAACCTATTCAGTGCGAGAAATGCACTCCGTGGGGGTAATTTGCCAAGCAATTTGCAACTATTTATGGAATAAAATACTCTTTTTGACCAGCTGTGCAACAATATAAAGTTTTCGACAGGTGGGATACAGGTGGAGAGGGGGCTGTCCTGGAAATCGGCGTACATGCTGATGGAAAACGATGCCAGCCTGGGACTGGCGTAGCTTTTCCTCCAGGCGCACGGACTGCTTCAGATTAGCCTAATATGGCCAAATGCACTCCTTGGCATAATTTAAGCTTATACTCCAGCCGCACAAGGGGAAATAAAGGAGGTAATTTACTATGCTGAAATTAGGTGTATTTCAGGTGCAGAGAGCAGCGCGACAGCTAGTTCGTCCCGATCACGCCAGTTCTAATATTGTGGGCGGGGAAGAGGAGAGGCCTGCAGGCCTGTCTCATTTATCATTTTCTATGCCTGTTTTAGGCGTAGAAACATGTCTAATGTAAGACCACTCAGAAGCTGTCTTACATTTAGAACTGCGCTGGTTGCTCCAAAGTTATGGAGAGGCCGGCGCCTCTACATAACTGGCTGATCCAACGCCAGTGCAGGGCTTTATTAAGACCGGCGTCTAAAACGCCAGTCTTAATAAATGTGCCCCTAATCTTAATTAATGTGCCCTAAAGATCGGGGTGGAAATGGCAGTCTTTGTAAATGTGTCCCCGTGTGTCAGATATATTTCCAATCCTGAATACTGCTCGTATGCCATCGATCCACAGCGTTATGAGTATTTATAATTCTGGGTGTTCCTGCTCGATGCCAACTGTGATGATTCCTACTGACCGTATTATGTGAGAGGTCAGGCAGGAACACGCAGCATTATAAATCCTCATAATGCCCTGACTTCATGTCATGGGAGCAGCATTCAGGATGGGAAATACCTCTGTTATGCACATACAAAGAAATAATGCAAGTCACCAGTACATACTAAAACACTGGGTAACGCTGACATGGAAAAGGATCTAGGAATTTTAGTGAACAGCAATCTAAGCTGTAGAAATCAGTGTCAGGCAGCTGCTGCCAAGGCCAATAGGATAATGGGTTGCATCAAAAGGGGCATAGATGACCGTGATGAGAACATAGTCCTGCCACTTTACAAATCGCTAGTCAGACCACACATGGAGTACTGTGTACAGTTCTGGGCTCCTGTGAACAAGGCAGGAATAGCAGAGCTGGAGAGGGTTCAGAGAAGGGCAACTAAAGTCATAACTGGAATGGGGCAACTACAGTACCCTGAAAGGTTATCAAAATTAGGGTTATTCACTTTAGAAAAAAGACGGCTGAGGGGAGATCTAATAACTATGTATAAATATATCAGGGGTCAGTACAGAGATCTCTCCCATCATCTATTTATCCCCAGGACTGTAACGAGGGGACATCCTCTGCGTCTGGAGAAAAAAAGGTTTGTACACAAACCTAGAAAAGGATTCTTCACTGTAAGAGCAGTGAGACTATGGAACTCTCTGCCTGAGGAGGTGGTGATGGTGAGTACAATAAAGGAATTCAAGAGGGGACTGGATGTATTTCTGGACTGTAATAATATTACAGTTTATAGTTATTAGATAAATGCCAAAGTGCTGTTAATCCAGTGAGATATTATGATTGGATTTGGGAGGGAACTTTTTTTCCTCTAAAATGAGAAAAATTGGCTTCTACCTCATGGTGTTTTTTCTTTTGCCTTCTTCTGGATCAACGTGTAGGACAACAGGATTGGTGTTTCTCTTTTTATCCAAACTGTATAAATATGGACCCTTTACAATTTAAATATGAATTACTCCAAGTCAGAAGCCCTTAATATTTTAGCCCCACATACTCTGATCCCTATTTTAACCCCTTAAGGACCGGGCTCATTTTCACCTTGGGACCAGGCCATTTTTTGCAAATCTGACCAGTGTCACTTTATGTGGTGATAACTTTAAAACGCTTTTTCTTATCCAGGCCATTCTGAGGTTGTTTTTTCGTCACATATTGTACATTATGACACTGGTAAAATTAAGTCGAAAAATTTCATTTTTATTTATAAGAAAATATAAAATTTACCAAAAATTTGGAAAAATTTGCAATTTTCCAAGTTTCAATTTTTCTACTTCTATAATACATAGTAATACCGCCCAAAAAAGTTATTGATTTGCATTCCCCAGATGTCTACTTCATGTATCGATCATTTTGGGAATGCCATTTTATTTTTTGGGGACGTTACAAGGCTTAGAAGTTTAGAAGCAAATCTTGAAATTTTTCAGAAATTTTCAAAAACCCACTTTTTAGGGACCAGTTCAGGTCTGAAGTCACTTTGTGAGGCTTACATAATAGAAACCATCCAAAAATGACCCCATTCTAGAAACTACACCCCTCAAGGTATTCAGAACTGATTTTAGAAACGTCATTAACCCTTTAGGTTTTCCACAAGAGTTAGTGGCAAATGGAGATAACGTTTCAGAATTTCGATTTTATTGGGAAAATTTTCCGTTTGAATCCATTTTTTCCAGTAACAAAGCAAGGGTTAACAGCCAAACAAAACTCAATATTTATTGCCCCGATTCTGTAGTTTGCAGAAACACCCCATATGTGGGCGTAAACTGCTGTATGGCCAAACGGCAGGGCGTAGAAGAAAAGGAACGCCATATGGTTTTTGGAAGGCGGATTTTGCTGGACTGAATTTTTGACACCATGTCCCATTCTAAGCCCCCCGATGCACCCCTAGAGTAGAATCTCCAAAAAAGTGCCTCCATCTAAGAAACTACACCCCTGAAGGTATTCAAAACTGATTTTACAAACTTTGTTAACCCTTTAGGTGTTCCACAAGAGTTATTGGCAAATGGAGATTAAATTTCAGAATTTCTATTTTTTGTTACCTTGCCTCAAAAAAAGTGTAATATAGAGCAACCAAAAATCATATTTACCTTAAAATAATAAAACAAAACTGCCACCTTATCCCGTAGTTTCCAAAATGGGGTCACTTTTTTGAAGTTTCTACTGTAGGGGTGCATCAGGGGGGCTTCAAATGGGACATGGTGTCAAATAACCAGTCCAGCAAAATCTGCCTTCCAAAAACCATATGGCGTTCCCTTCCTTCTACGCAGGGCTGTGGAGTCGGAGTCGAGGAGTCGGAGGCAATTTTGGGTACCTGGAGTCAGAGTCGGCAAAAAATGGACCGACTCCGACTCCTACTAGATTTAAATTGGAATAAAAAAAAAATTGGAATAAAAAAAAAGCAAGTTTAAATGTCCCAATTCAGATAAAGTTATAATTAATTACTTCTCTACTGTAAGAATAAAGGCCAATGCATGCAGTGCGTCACGTTACCGCTAAACAAAGACGTTAAGTGACCGTGAAGAAGCACGCTTTTCATATGCTTTACTATGCAGTTAAAGGGACACTGACAGGCTGATATATCTGCTGGTATTCATCAGAGGATTAGGAATACAACTAGACGACTGTTACCCCCAGTTGAGGTTTACTTGTGTTTAAAAACGTTTTAATCAATATGCAAATTCTCTACCTTTGTGCCCAAGGGGGCAGGCGCACATGTAGAGTACTGGCAGCACTAGACAGGACTAGGTAGCGAGGAGGAAGAGAGAAAGCTGGCACAGCCTCAGCATAGCCAGACGAGTCTGCTGCCAGCACTCTACACGTGCGCCTGCGCAGGAATTCAGCGTTCGGCTAGCCTGAAAAAAAAGGCCAGTGCAGTCAGGGCTGTGGAGTCGGAGTCGAGGAGTCGGAGTCGGAGGCAATTTTGGGTACCTGGAGTCGGAGTCGGCAAAAAATGGACCGACTCCGACTCCGACTCCTACTAGATTTAAATTGGAATAAAAAAAAAGCAAGTTTAAATGTCCCAATTCAGATAAAGTTATAATTAATTACTTCTCTACTGTAAGAATAAAGGCCAATGCATGCAGTGCGTCACATTACCGCTAAACAAAGACGTTAAGTGACCGTGAAGAAGCATGCTTTTCATATGCTTTACTATGCAGTTAAAGGGACACTGACAGGCTGATATATCTGCTGGTATTCATCAGAGGATTAGGAATACAACTAGACGACTGTTACCCCCAGTTGAGGTTTACTTGTGTTTAAAAATGTTTTAATCAATATGCAAATTCTCTACCTTTGTGCCCAAGGGGGCAGGCGCACATGTAGAGTACTGGCAGCACTAGACAGGACTAGGTAGCGAGGAGGAAGAGAGAAAGCTGGCACAGCCTCAGCATAGCCAGACGAGGCTGCTGCCAGCACTCTACACGTGCGCCTGCGCAGGAATTCAGCGTTCGGCTAGCCTGAAAAAAAAGGCCAGTGCAGTGAATAATAACGAGGGGAACAGCGCTGGGAAGCTGTACTTCGGGCGCGGCTGGGCACAAAGCTGCAGGAGACGCTGCCCCATTGGGCACAAAGATAGTGAATTTGCATACAGATTAAAATGTTTTTTAAACACAAGTACAGCTTAACTGGGGGTAACATTAGTATAGTTTTATTCCTAATTCTCTGATGAATACCAGTATATATATATCTTTAGCTGGAAAATCAGCCTGTCGGTGTCCCTTTAAGGAGCGGCAATACTTACACTTTCCATTCTCTTGTGGTCTGCTGTTACAGGGAACCCATGGTTATCCTAGCCTCTCACTGATAACTGGTTAAGGACTGGAGACACTTGTATAAGTGAAGGGAATGGATAGTCAATAGTTCAAGACTGAAGCTGTAAACCATTTGAAAAACTGCTATCATTCAGCTAAGGCTATAAAACATGTAAACTCAGATTGTTAGCTTAAATTTTAAACATGACTATGGGATTCTACTAGGAAAATCATGTTTTAAAATAAATGCCCCTTCCCCTGCCCCTTCCTGGATCCTCCCACTGCTCTATCTTCAGCAGAAGATCAGCACACAAAGGAGAAGGCAGCAGCTTCTGCTCAACTACCTCTCTGTGCTAGAGGAGATTAGAAGAACTTGGTGGAACAGCTTCGTATTTGCATATTAAATACAGAGGAGTCGGAGTCTCGGAGTCGGAAGTTTCAAAATCTGAGGAGTCGGAGTCGGACAATTTATCTACCGACTCCACAGCCCTGCTTCTACGCCCTGCCGTTTGGCCATACAGCAGTTTACGACCACATATGGGGTGTTTCTGCAAACTAGAGAATCAGGGCAATATATATTGAGTTTTGTTGGCTGTTAACCCTTGCTTTGTTACTGGAAAAATTGATTAAAATGGAAAATTTGCAAAAAAATAGCTATTTTCGGACCGTTTTTATTTTTTGTTATTTACATCGTTGAACTGACAGGTTAGATTGTGTGCTATTTCTATAGAGCAGGTTGCTACGGACGCGGCAATACCAAATATGGCTACTTTTTGGGGGGTTTTGTTTCAGTTTTACATAATACAGCATTTTTGAAAAAAATGATTTTTTAGTGTCTTCACATTCTGAAAGCCATATATTAATTTTTTTATTTTTTGGGCGACTGTCTTATGTAGGGGCTCAATTTTTGCGGGATGAGATGTCGGTTTGATTGGAACTATCTTGGGGTACATATGCCATTTTGGTCGCTTGCTATTACACTTTTTGTGATGTAAGGTGACAAAAATGGCTTTTGACACCGTATTTTATTTTTATTTTTTTGTGTTCACCTGAGGGGTTTGGTCATGTGTGTTTTTTTTTTTTTTTTTTTTTTTTTTTTTTTTTTTATTTTTTTTTTATAGAGCAGGTTGCGACGGACGCGCCAATACCAAATATGTATACTATTTATTTATTTAAGTTTTACACAATATCATTTTTTTAAACAAAACAAATCATGTTTTAGTGTCTCCATAGTCTGAGAGCCATATTTTTTAATTCTTTTGGGCGATTGTCCTATATAAGGACTCATTTATTGCGGGATGAGATGGCGGTTTTATTGGTACTATTTTGGGAGGCATACGCCTTTTTGATCACTTGGTATTAAACTTTTTGTGATGCAAGGTGACAAAAAATGGCTTTTTTACACCATTTTTTTTTTTTTTTTTTTTTACGGTATTTGCGTGAGGGGTTAGGTCATGTGATATTTTTATAGAGGAGATTTTTACGGACGCGGTGATACCTAATATGTGTAGTGTATTTGGTTTTTTTTATTTTTATTCAGTGATATGTATTTTTCTTATTTTTACTTTTTTTTTTCACTTTTTTTGACTTTTTTTTTTTTGACCCAGACCCACTTGGTTCTTGTAGATCCAGTGGATCTGGTGTCTATATAATACAGTAAGTACACTATATAGTGTACTTACTGTATTTTTTTACTTTACAAAGTCTGAATAGGCTTTTGCCTTTATCAAAAGCCTATTCAGAGTTTCAGTGCCATGGAGAACAGGACGCTTCTGAAAGCGTCCTGCTGCCATTACAGAGCAGCGGGTGATGGGAAGGGAGGGGAGCTCCCTCCCTCTGCTATCCTATCCCGTCGGGGCTGCAAGGTACAGCAGCCCCCCGATGGGAGAGGGAGTGAGCTCCCTCCATGTTAACACCTTCTATACCGCGGTCCGTACGGACCGCGGTATAGAAGGGGTTAAACTGCTGACATCTGCAGCACAGATGTCAGCAGTTTATAGCAGGGGGTCAGCAATGTGCTGACCCCCTGCTATTCCCACTAGACACCAGGGAAAGCGTTTGAAAGGAGGCAATTGCGATCCAGCCTGCCGCACCGCCCGCAATCCCCCCCCCCCCTCTGCACCGCCCGGGGGGACACTAATATGGCGGGGTTAAAATTTATAGGTTTGGGGCATATTTTAGTCTCTGATCTTTGTGGGGATCAGAGACTACAGAAAGCGCAGCAAACCGCGGGTCTGAATTGACCTGCGGTTTGCTGCGATCGCTGACATGGGGGGGTCACAGGAGCCCCCTGGGCATTGTGCCAAGGTGCCTGCTGATTGATTTCAGCAGGCATCTTGTTCCGATCACCGCCACGCGCGCAGCGGTGATCGGATATTCGCAGGGTGTACATGTACGCCCTTAGTCCTTAAGGAGTTAAAGACTAAAAGAAACCCTGCTTAGGTTATGGTAGATTGGTGTTGAGGAAGGAACAAGGGGGTTTTGGGATCCCAGATGTCTTCACGTATTATAGAGCTGTCCACTTGAAGAGATGGTTTCAGCTTAATGTGCCATCCTACCATGTCCTCGGCACCGGATTTGGGTACTTTCACACTTGCGTTAAAGTTTTCCGGTATTAAGTTCCGTCCTAGGGGCTCAATACCGGAAAAAAACTGATCCGTGTTATCCTAATGCATTCTGAATGGAGAGCAATCTGTTCAGTATGCATCTGGATGTCTTGTTCCGTCCAAAATTCCGAAACAATTGCCGGAATGCCGGATCCAGCATTATTTTCCATTGAAAGACATTAATGCCGGATCCGGCACCAAGTGTTCTGGCAAAACGCATCCGGATTTCCGGTCTGCGCATGCGCAGACCTTTAAAAATGCCAAAAAATAAATAGCGGATCCATTTTTCCGGATGACACCGGAGAGACTAATCCGGTAGGCAGTTCCGGCGACATGCCTGCCGGATGCTCACAACGCAAGTGTGAAAGTACCCTTAGGCTACTTTCACACCAGCGTTTTCAATTTCCGCTATTGAGATCCGTCATTGATTTTCAATAGCGAAGGAAAACGCTTCAGTTTTGTCCCATTCATTGTCAATGGGGACAAAACTGAACGAAACAGAGTGCATCAGAATGCATTCTGTTCCTTTTGTTTGTTTTCCCATGACTCACAAGCACAGCAAGCAGTATTTTTCAGTGCGTCCTGAGATGCGGAGAAAGACTGTTCAGTCATGACTCACAATGTAAATCAATGGGGACGGATCCGTTTTTTCGGACACAATAGAAAACGGAACCATTCCCCATTAACTTTCAGTGGTGTTCATGATGGATCCGTCTTGGCTATTTTAGAGATAATACAACTGGATCCGTTCATAATGGATGCAGACGGTTGTATTGTCATGACGGAAGCATTTTTGCTGATCCATGATGGATCCAGTACAAACGCTGGTGTGAAAGTAACCTTAGAGCTAGCCTCTCTGCCTTCTGAGCAATTGGTGGGCTTCTGGTGCATGGTTAAATCAGCAGTGACACACAGTTCCCTCATTAAAGGCACTATTGGGGTGATTTATTAACTACCTAAGTTATGTAGAGGCTGGTGGTGCATCTACTAATAACAAAAAAAGTTGTTCTGATTCTAGCAACTTATAAGGGGACATGAATGCAAGAAGTATTGGTGGTGAAAAGACTCTGGTCCTTTGCCAGCCGTCAATATGGTCTCCCTGATCCCCAAAAAGCTATATAGCGAGATGCAGCCTCAAATCCTGTGATGTTGAGTCCAAAGGGTTATTCATAGGTGTCTCAATGAGTGTAACATTGGTATCCTGATAACTAACAGATGGGGGAAGCAACAGGCTATAGCACTGGAAGGAGACTTTTGGCAGAATCCATTTTTTATCTTCAGAATAGGCCATCAATATCAGTTAAGTGGGGATCTGACACTCGACATCCCCACTGATCAGCCGTTGTCAGTTGCCTGCTAATTTGTTGTAGGCAAGAATGGCCACTACACTTTTAAGCAGCCATTGGCGCTAAATATTCCTTCAAACCAGCTTTTAAGTGGGGGTGCAGGGTGTTTGACCATCACCAGTATGATATTGTTGACCTATACTGAGAATAGGTAATCAATATCTAAAGAGTGGAAACCCCTTTAACCCCTACACTACAAATGCTGCTGCACATATGTTGTGCGATGCAGAAACTCGCTTCCTGCTGTGCTGTACATGTACTTGACAGCAAGCCATGTTAGCTAAAGGCTATCTCCCCCCTGCAGCCCTGATCGCTGCAACTGGCCAGTCACTGCTGACCAGCAAGTGAGGGGTCTGCGGGTGGGTTCAGATGGTGTTGATTGATGCTGTCCTGTACAGCACTAATCGTCTCCAAGAGTACAAGTAATAAGTGCTGAGCGTCTATTACTGATATTACGTATGTGTGTTTAGTTTTTAACGCACAAAGAAAAAAAGACAATGCAACAGCACTCTGCAAACATAATAAAGTACAATGATGCCATAATTATAAAAAACATTCTGGTGCTAATGCTGTGCTTATTTTGCAAATTTGAGATTCTTGACATACATTTTGTTCAAATGTCTGCCAAATGTCAAGGCGATCTCTCTAAGACGGGAACCTAACACTAAATACTACCTTTTATGTGCCAAAATGGCCACCATAAAATTAAGGGAGTGCAGGTTCCACATGCATGCTGGGTCCACTCTGCTTTTTACCATTTTTGGTGCCATAACTGCCTCCATTAAATCCAGGGATGCAGGTACCAACATGCATGCTGAGCCCCCTCTATACTTCTGGTGCCAAATGGCTTCCAATAAATACGAGAGCAGTCTAGAGCTTTATATTTAGGCCCCTTTCACTCGAGCCAGTATTCCGTGCGGGTGCAATGAGGGATGCGAACGCATTGCGTCCGTGCGGAATCCGGACCCATTCATTTCAATGGGTCTGTGTACATGAGCGTTGGTTTTCACGCATCAATTGTGCGTTGCGTGAAAATCGCAGCATGTTCTATATTCTGCGTTTTCACGCAACGCTGGCCCCGTAGAAGTGAATGGGGCTGCGTGAAAATCGCATCCGCAAGCAAGTGTGGATGCAATGCATTTTTCACAGATGGTTGCTAAGAGATGTTGTTTGTAAACATTCATTTTTTTTTATCACGTGCGTGGAAAACGCATTAAATCGCATTGCACCCACGCAACTGAATGCGATCGCAGACAAAACTGAATGGACTTGCTTGGAAATCGTGCAGTTTTCACTGAACGCATCCGGACCTAATCCGCTCACGCTCATCTGCAAGGGGCCTTGCTCTAAAATCAGCATATGGGGCAGATAGGCTAGTCAGGGGTCCAAGACCAACTGGAGTCTGCCACACCTCCAGCTCCAGTGCAACTGCAAAAATAGGGGGTCGGTCAGCACATCCCAATGTGCAGGTGCACGCTGCCATGGCTAGAAACACAAATTAAAAAATACAATGGAACAGTACTCTGCAAACACAAATAAAGTACAATGATGCCATAATTATAGAAAACATTCTGGTGCTAATGCTACGCTTATTTAGCAAATTTGAGATTCTTGGCAAATGCATTTTGTACAAAAGTATTTGGGCCCGTCTACCGAACGTCAAGGCGATCTCTATAAGACGGGAACCTAACACTAAATACTACCTGTTATGTGCCAAAATGGCCACCATAAAATTCTGCCAAACGCCAATGCAACATGTGACCTACTGCGACAGTCACATAAAAAAACATCTTGACTGTTGTGTCGCAGCATGTCGCAGTGCGGCACCATAGCTTAACTTTATAAAAATTGTTGAGACAAAATGTTGTGCGACATGTCGTCGTGTAGCCCTAGCATTAAAGGGGCGGACACTGTGGAGGTCACTTGTAAGGGGGCAGGGATCACTATTTAAGGATATCAAAAGCAACAAGACAAAGAGCAACATGCAAAGGTATTGAAAAATTATCCAAAAACTTTATTAGTCATATACTAAAAATTACAAATCATAGAAGGAGGTGACAGGAGAACACAGACGCCACCCTAGACCCTATAGCGAGATGTACAAAACATATCTAGCACCGCTGGAATAATGTTATAAAAAAGCCAATCGCTACACTGTTGTATTATCAATATAATATATCTAGGCATTGCTGAGGCCTTCAAAACATTCGCAGGTAAAGCCGTAGTGGATACAAGTGCCTTTATACATTGGCAATGCGGATAGTGTAAGGCAACAGAGAATGAAATCAGCAGTGCTAACACAAAACCCAAAGGGGTACTTGCCAATAAGTAAATAGAAGTAAGGGACCAGGATGGCGTCAATAAGTGTATATTTATTGGTTTGGGTAAAAGTTATAGCGTTTACAAACTATGGTGCAAAAAAGTGAATTTCCGCATTTTGAAGCAGCTCTGACTTTCTGAGCACCTGTCATGTTTCTTCAGGTGCTAGAATGCCAGGATAGTATAAATACCCCCCAAATGACACCATTTTAGAAAGAAGACACCCCAAAGTATTCACGCAGGGGCATGGTGAGTTCATATATGATTTCATTTTTTTTCACAAGTTAGCGGAAAATGACACTTTCTGAGGAAAAATTAATAATAAAGTTTCCATTTCTGCAAACTTCTGGCAAAAAATAAAATAAAATCTCCCACGGACTCACTATGCCCCTCAGTGAATACCTTGGGGTGTCTACTTTCCGAAATGGGGTCATTTGTGGGGTGTGTTTACTGTTTTGGCATTTTGGGCGGGGCTAAATTGTGAGCAACCCTGTAAAGCCTAAAGGTACTCGTTGGACTTTATGCCCCTTTGCGCACCTAGGCTGCAAAAAAGTGGCACATGTGGTATCGCCGTACTCAGAAGATGTAGGGCAATGTGTTTTGGGGTGTATTTTTACATATACCCATGCTGGGTGAGAGAAATATCCCTGTAAATTGTCAACTTTGTATAAAATTTTTTTAAAAAGTTGTCATTTAGAGAGATATTTCTCACACCCAGCATGGGTATATGCAAAAATACACCCCAAAACACATTGTCCTACTTCTCCTGAGTACGGCGATACCACATGTGTGACACTTTTTTTGCAGCCAAGATGCGCAAAGGGGCCCAAATTCCAATTTCACAGGGCATTTTTACGCATTTGGATTCCAAACTACTTCACACTTTAGGGCCCCTAAAATGCCAGGGCAGTATAAATACCCCACATGTGACCCTATTTTGGAAAGAAGACACACCAAGGTATTCTGTGAGGGGCATGGCGAGTTCATAGAAGATTTTTTTTTTTTTTTTTTTTTTTTTTTTTTTGGGCATAAGTTAGCAGAAAGTAACTTTTTTTTTTTTTTTCTCACAAAGTCTCCCTTTCCACTAACTTGTGGACTCACTATGCCCCTCAACGAATACCTTAGGGTGTCTTTTCAAAATGGGGTCATTTGTGGGGTGTTTGTACGGCCCTGGCATTTGAGGGTCTCCGCAATCATTACATGTATGGCCAGCATTAGGAGTTTCTGCTATTCTCCTTATATTGAGCATACGGGTAATGAGATTTTTTTTTTTTTTCCCGTTCAGCCTCTGGGCTGAAAAGAAAAAAAATTTAACGGCACAGATTTCTTCATTCGTATCGATCAATGTGGATGAAAAAATCTCTGCCAAAAAGTGTGCAAAAAAAAAAGAGGGGAAAGGACATAGGAGTGCTTGCGAAGTAAAGCTGCGATCGCTAATAAAGATCCAAAAAGCTCAAAAGTGTTTTTGCAGTAATAAACAAATAAATTTGTCACTGGGGCGGGTAAACGCACGTGTGGGCGACCGATCAGGCCTGATCGGGCAAACACTGTGTTTTGGGTGGAGGGCGAGCTAAAGTGACACTAATACTATTATAGATCTGAGTGTGATCAGTTCTGATCACTTACAGATACTATAAAGTACCAACGCTGATTAGCGATACGCTAATCAGCGAATCAGTGAGTGCGGTGGGCTGGGCGCTAACGGAAGCCAACTACCTACCAAAGGGGGCCTAAACTAAGCTAAACCTAAAAGTCAATACTGGTGGAAAAAAAAGACAGTTTACACTGATGACTTTTTTCCCCTTTCACTAGTGATTGACGGGTGATCAAGGGGTTAATTGGGGTGATGGGGGGTGCTCTGGGGCTAAATATGTGGTGCTTGGTGTACTCACTGTGACATGTGCTCTGTGCTGGGTTCAACCGATGTAAAGGACCCAGCACAGAGCACAGAAGCCATTAAATGCATTATATTTATGAATATAATGCATTATATGGCTGATGATTCGTTTTTTTAAGTCACCAGCCTGCCAGCACTGATCATTGGGGGGGGGGTCAGTGTTAAGGGGTGGGGGACTGTGGAGTTCACTGTTAAGGGGGCGGGGTGCTGTAGAGGTCACTCTTATAGGGGATAGTGTCGATATCTTTCAACGACACACAGAAGCATTAAATGAAATAGATTAGATATTCCTCCTGCTAGTGTGTGTGTATATGTATGTGTGTGTGTGTATATGTGTATATATATATATGTGTGTGTATATATATATATATATATATATATATATATATATATATATAACCAACAAATTGGCGCAGCACTCCTTTGGTAAAAGTGAACAAAAATGTGTTTATTAACACATGTTACCACAGCAACGTTTCAGCTCTCTCACAGAGCCATTTTCAAGCCAAGTGAATAATACATATCAACATCGTGTTTTTATACATAGTTCATTATTAATTTCACATGTGTGTCATTAAATTCACGTGATAAATAACATAGAAAAAAGTCCTTGTGCCAACAATTCATTCTGTGCAAAGTTCATCCAGGAAGCACCTCATCCTCCTCCATTGTACAAACTATATGTGTATAATAAGGTATATAGTACAAAAAGTGAAAGTGCTCTTGTGCATATATATAAAAACAGAAAAAAGCCTGGCTTGCATCGTACCCAGGACATGCTAGAAGATAGAATAGGAGAACAATGATTATACAGATTAAAATTACCTTGGCACCAATCACATGTAACCCAGGACACAGGAAAAATACTAAATCCATCAGTATTTGACTTGTAGTTCAGCATGGGTTGTGTATGTACTATGGTGCCCGTGTAAATTACTATATGTTGGGGAAACAACTACAGAGATGAAAGTAAGGTTAAATAACCATCGACAAAGTATTAGGGACGGGAGGAAGGATCTCCCGGTCTCTAAACATTTTTTTTGAAAAAAAACACAGAGAACAGGATCTGCGCTTTATGATCCTTGAACATATAGCTGTGTCAAAAAGAGGAGGAGATAGGGAGGCTCACCTCAAAAAATGTGAATTAAAGTGGATCTTTGGTCTCCACACGCTGAAGCCTATGGGGCTCAACGTGGATTTTAGGGTTACCACTGGTATGTTCAGTTAAAGATCTATCTGTGGCACCCGTGAAGCTTAGGCTCATGATTGCCTTTTGGTCTTCGGATGGGTGTAATAGGTGAATTATGCAATTTGGTTATATAACTTTTGTCATCAAATATGTGTGTAGATTGCATTGCTACAGAGAATTAAGAAAGTCTAGGAGGAGATAGAAACTTAAGGTTGGAGTGTATATGGTTTGTAATAAGGATAATATATAGGCACAATCAATGTTTAGGGAGATGTGACTTCATTAATAATAGCTGACCCAGAAGGGGCGTGTATACATATACAGGATTGAACCCATGAGTGGTGAAATATATATATACATTTATATAGATACATGCATATAATACTATAGATGGGTTGTTATGCTATTGTGAGATCACATATGGGGGCATTTGCCCGATCTCCTGCCCTTTAATAGCATGGACTTGTTCGCATAGGAATGAGTATGCGCAGGCGCAAGGATTTCGTCATCGCGTGCGCAGCTCATCCCGCGATACAAGCCGTGGGTATAAGGAAGTAAGTTACGGGAGGAATTTAGGGCATGCGCACTAGAAAGAGAGGTACGCCGAGTACGTTGAAGTCTCCATCTTCCTTAGTTTCATGTGATTGGTGCCAAGGTAATTTTAATCTGTATAATCATTGTTCTCCTATTCTATCTTCTAGCATGTCCTGGGTACGATGCAAGCCAGGCTTTTTTCTGTTTTTATATATATGCACAAGAGCACTTTCACTTTTTGTACTATATACCTTATTATACACAGTCAGTTTGTACAATGGAGGAGGATGAGGTGCTTCCTGGATGAACTTTGCACAGAATGAATTGTTGGCACAAGGACTTTTTTCTATGTTATTTATCACGTGAATTTAATGACACACATGTGAAATTAATAATGAACTATGTATAAAAACACGATGTTGATATGTATTATTCACTTGGCTTGAAAATGGCTCTGTGAGAGAGCTGAAACGTTGCTGTGTTAACATGTGTTAAACACATTTTTGTTCACTTTTACCAAAGGAGTGCTGCGCCAATTTGTTGGTTTTGTAGAGAGACCCCATGACCAGGGGTGGACGCGTGCACCATTGAAACACATTGAAGGAGTGCTGCCGGATTTTTGCTTTTGTGTGTATGTGTGTATATATATATATATATATATATATATATATATATATATATAAAATCTGAGGGTGTGTTAAGGCAGTGTAGAAGGGAAGAAGTTAAAGGAGGAGCTGAACAAGACAAGTCCAGTATGTAGCTGCCATTTTAGCCTATTGGCCGTGGCCAAGCTGAGGGAGTATGGGGAACCGCCTTACAGCTACCTAGCACAGACCAGAGTGAATGATTGATATAGAGAAAGTCTAGTGGAGATAGAGCACCAGTGACCGGGAGAAGCCCAAAAGCGCCTGGACACAACCTGACGACTATACGCGTGGTTGTCCATTACCACATTCCTCTATGGATATTGTGGACCAGAGTTTATGAAAACAACCTGTACAAATAATGGAGCAGACATTTTTCCCTGCCATTAGGGAGACCACCCTGTGTTTTGCTAATTCCAAGTAAGAAGTTATTATATCCAGGAGTACCTGGCTGCTATAGTGTGGATAAAGTCTAGACAGATATAAAAAGGAGAACTCCTCCAGTTACAATTGCCAAGTATGTTAAAAGGATTGCAGCTGAGCTAATATTTGGATTATTCTATATAAATGAACTGTGCTGACTACCCTGAGACAATTGATCAAGTAAAAGTTCAGTTGTTTACAACCATTGACTACTCATCCTTTCTACCGCCTTCCTTTGCACCTAACAGTGCTGGCGTCACAAACAACAGGGACCCTACCTTAAACCATTTCACCAAGGGCACCTCAACCACCATCTGGCAGGAGTCCCTGTACAACAGTGTGCCCCGAAGAAATTGGTGCTGTCCTTCCATTCACTGCACGCCGGCCCAAGGAGCGCTGCTAACTGTTAGTAAAACTACTACTACCCCCATCGGCCCACCGTTGCTCACATGTTGCCCCTGCGGCCCGGTCGCTGCAGTATGCGCTGCAGACGGGCCACAGTGTAGGTAGGTCTGAACCTGGGTGTTGAGGCGGGAGGTTTCAGCTTGTTGATTGGATTCAGCCTGGCTTGGCATGTGGAAAAACTGCTCCATGATGTTGAGGAGATTGATCCTGCTGCTGCTTGTGGGGATGGAGAGGATGGGGGGTGACACTGTGGGGGGGCGGAAAGTAGCCTCTCTTTCAGACATGCTGACGGCAGATGTCTGCTCATAGCAAGCTGATTACACAGTGTTTCCTGGTAATAATGTAATCTTTTCTCATCTGCGGTAGGAAAACATTCCTCCGTTTTGCTTTGATAGCGAGAGCGTGGCTATCCAGTAATCATTAGACTATGTCAATGATACACCTTTCACTGCATAAGCAAGCGAACATACAAGTCGCCATTTTGGCCAGTGTGTCCTAGGAGCCAGTTCTTTCTTGCTCCGCCTTACATTAAGGCGATTGGGTGTTCTGACCGTTGCTATCGTTGTCATCATCTTCTTGCTCCTCCAACACTTCCTCTTGCAGTGGCAGCTCCTATTCCTCCTTCTCCATTGCAGTTTCTCCTTGACTGACAGCAAGATGGGTTAGCTGCTATTCTTTCGCCGTCATCCCCTGCTGCATGACCATCAGAGTCTGTTCTAAGATAATTATGAGGGTCATGACATCATTCATGCTGCAGTTGTCCCTGCTGACAAACTTTATGGCCTCTTCCAAGGACTTCAGCACCCGACAGGTGTCTCGAATGAGCTGCCACTGCCTGACCTCTAAACAACACATGCTGCCTGCTCCTGAGGCGGTCTGATGCATTAAATATGTAATCGTTCACAGCTTTCTGCTGTGCACATTTGCAATGTTGAATTCCAGTGAGTTGGAACATCATGGATTAAGAAGTGTGGTGGCAGGCTGTTGTGTTGCTGCAAGTCCAGGAGAGCGTTCGTTGTCATGGAATAATGCCTGAAATGCGAGGACCGGTGTGCCAGCGTACTTTAAAAATCTCTGCATAACTAGATTGATATGTGCCATGTGCTATTTCCCCCAGGTTCAAGGCGGCCTCAATGTTGCGGCCATTGTCGCTGACCACCTTACCACGTTGGAGTTGTTGGGCTGGCAGACAGCAGGATATTTTGCTGCTTGATGTACTTTAGCAACTGATCGCCTGAGTGGCTTCCCTCGCCCAGACCAATCAACTCCAACATGTCATTCTGCTGTGACTGAGAGGAAAAGTGAGGCATCCAATCCACAATCTTATCCTCTTTCTCCTCAATTATAATGTGGCTTTCCGAACCCATGGGCCAGATAGCTGGACCTGCTACAACCCACATTATGGACCTGGGTCTTTTTATTTGGAACCCTTCTGTATCCCTGCTATTTTTGGACCTAAATGTACACAATCACACAAAGTATGGAATGGCTTACTTTGGAGATTTATCAAACCGGCGTAAAGTAGAACTGACTTAGTTACCCATCGCAACCAGTCAGATTCCACCTTTCATTTCAGCTGTAAAAAATGAAAGGAGGAATCTGATGGGTTTCTATGGGCAACTAAGCCAGTTCTACTTTATACCAGTTTTAGAAGTCTCCCCCATTGTCTTGCTCTTTCCACAAACACACTGAAGACACCGCTACTGACACTTGACTTTGCAAATAATGCCACATCAGGACCGATTAAATATTTGGGCCTAATGTCTTTTGAGCGTTAAAATAAGCATCAAGAATTTTTTCTACTATGCAAATATTTTACCCTACCACACCAACACTTGTAGTGCCTGGAGATGCACCAACACTGAATTCAGCCTAGTTTGTCAAACTATCACTTGGAGATATAATCTTCCGCTACCCTTGTGTATTGTGAAACACACATGCACTACTCACAAAATTTAGGGATATTTGGCTTGTGGGTGAAATTTCAGGATAAACCTAAAATGCACTCTAACGTTTACAGGTGAACTTACTGTGACCTTCTATAAACTTTTTAATCCACATGTCCAACTGTTAAATGTTTAAAGAGAACCTGTCACCAGGAAATTCACTGGTAAGCCAGGCACACTGCCTTGTAGGGCTCACCCTGCTGAATATAATTATACCTTTCACTTGGTGATCTGTTGCTTTATTGTCGAGAAATAGTACTTTTAATCCATATGCTAATGAGCTAAGTACTATTTCTCCACAATAAAGCAACAGATCACCAAGTAAAAGGTATCATTATATTCAGCAGAGTGAGTCCTACAAGGCAGCATGCCTGCTTTATCAGTGAATTTCCTGGTGACAGGTTCCCTTTAAGTACTTTTTGCACAATTTGCCGTGTTCTTACAAGGAGTTTAACAACAACTTTAACTACAGGTGTTTGATCCATGAATCACCCAATAAATTTCCTGGTTCAATTAGAATTGGGATTTAAACTGTCCTCCTCATTATGCTGTTCACATTTTGACATCATGAGACCAAGATGACGCCTAACAATTGATCAACAGTACCTCTACATTGCAAAGCTTCAAGCAGAATATTCTCAGATGGATGTGGCCACTGAGCTTAGAGTGTCATCAGCAGGTTGCAACAAAGTTACAGAGAGACTGGAAGAGTCACAGAAAGGCATAGAAGTGGACGTCTTTGGCCACATCCCACACTGATGACTGCTTCAGTGTGAACAATGTTCTGCGGAACTGGATAATGAATGCCACACCACTCCAGGCACATTTAAGGGAGGTGAAAGGCACCCAAGTGTCACGTCAGACTATTCGAAACAATTTACATCAGTGTGGTCTGTGTGCTAGACGACCTGCAAGGGTACCTGATGACACCACCAGGCACAGGCGTCATTGTCTTGCATGGGCTAGGGAGCATCTATGCTGGACGATGGACCAGTGGGCCTCGTTGCTGTTCACTGAAGAAAGTCTATTCAGTCTGAGCAGAAATGATGGCCCCCAACGATGTTGGAGACGTCAAGGGGAACGCTATGCATCAGCCACTGTTGTCATCAGCCGAGCCTTTGGTGGTGTTAGTGTGGGCAGGTGTGTCTAGTCAATACAGAACTGCCCTACACTTTGTGAATGGTACAGTGACAAGACCATACTACTTGAATAACATCATTAATCCAGTCATTGTGCCTTTGCATGAATAATACAGGCCTAATTAAATTTTCATGGACGACAAGGCGCCAGCTCATCGAGGTCGCATCATTAGGGAACGGCTGCTGGAGATTGGGGTACCTCAAATGGAGTGGCCTGCCCTTTCTCCAGACCTGAAATCCTCAATCCCATTGAAAACCTATGGGATCAGCTGAGGCTTGTGTAGAGGCTTGTAACTCTGTACCAAAGAACCTCAATGACCTAAGGGCTGCCCTTCAAAACCAGTGGGATGCCATGTCTTAGCAAACAATAAATAGACTTGTGAGCAGCATGAGGCGTCGTTGTCAAGCTGTAATTGATGCTCAAGGCCACATGACAAGTTTTTGAGACATTTGACATTTTTGTGGGGGTATGGCTTTTGTTTCAATAAATTGTTTGAGATGAGGAAATCACCATTGCATGTTTCTACTTAAATGCCCTACTTTCATGATTTATCATTGTAGTGAGAACGTTTTACATTTTCCATAAATTTCACACGAAAACCAAATATCCCAAATTTTTTGTGAGTAGTGTTGTATGCCATTTCTGTAAACTAAAACAAAAAAACAAAAAACTGTGTAGAGATGCCCTGACGGAGTTCACACTTAGATTTCAAATGATATATTAGTCCTCTGGATGGTAAAACAGACATCATATAATATATGACAATCTCTTTGTAACAAAGCGAGAAAAAGCCCTATGCCTCACATGGAACCAGAAATCTCTCCATTCATTGCTATAAGGCCCCTTTCACACGAGCGAGTTTTCCGTGCGGGTGCAATGCGTGATGAGAACGGATTGCGCCCGCACTGAATCTGAATCCATTCATTTCAATGGGTCTGTGTACATGAGCAATGTTTTTCATGCATTACTTGTGCGTTGCGTGAAAATCGCAGCATGTTCCATATTCGCAAAGCTGACCCCATAGAAGTGAATGGGGCTGCGTGAAAATCGCATCTGCAAGCAAGTGCGGCTGCAATGCGTTTTTCACTGATGGTTGCTAAGAGATGTTTATAAACCTTCAGTTTTTTTATTATCTTCAATGCACATTGCACCCGCACGAAAAAAAACGCAATCGCAGACAAAACTGAATGAACCTGCTTGCGAAATTGCGCATTTTCAACTAAACGCATCCGGACATAATCGGTGACGCTTGTCTGCAAGGGGCCTGATTGTTCTGCTAGATTTATTTCAAGCTTGCAGCTCAGGCGAGTGTCCTTTTTGCTACAATTTGGTCTGTAAGGCCCATTCACACAACTGTATATTTCTCTATGCATATGTGCTGCAGTTTTGCAGAACGGATGCGACAGACGCAATCATTTCAATGGGACAGTAAAAGATGCACATGGGCCGTTCCGTGGCCCTGCAAAAAAAGATAGAACAGGTTCTATCCTTGTCCATAACTGTGGACAAGAATAGGCATCTCTACACAGGAGAAAGATTATCCGATCCATAAAATGCAGAATGCACATGACAGGTATCCGTGTTTTGTGGATTCGCAATTTGTGAATGAGCCCTAACTGCGACAGAAGAAAAGGCTGGTGGCAGTTGAAGAGTTAAATTGATTGTGTGCGCCCACCTCAGTCTGGTAGGAGAACTAAAAGAATAAAATGCTGGTGGCACTATACAAATTAATTTTACTGAATAGCTCAGTGGCCGTTCCAAATTTTTATTTACATGCTATTATAAAAGTATTCAGATCCAGTTGATGGTTTGAAAAATGTACAATATTTGTTGTGGCACAGCTACATTAAAGGGCATGAACATACTTAAAAACAATAATTTCTGAAATTATTTTCATTGCTTCCATCCTCCGTTCTGGGTGGGAGATGCTATAAACTAGTTAGGAGTTGTTAGTAGAGATGAGCGAACCTGCCTTTTGGCAGATTCAAGTTGGGGGTTTAAGTGAATTATGTAATGGATTCCGTTCTCACGTAATTCAATGCCGGCATGGCCAGCAGAACGGAGCCCTCTGAGCTGGCCATACACTTGTATTATGTGGCATGACTGCATTGAATTATGTGATGGATTCTGTGAGAACGGAATCCATTATGTAATTCACTTAAACCCCAAACTCGAACCTGCCAACTCTAGTTGGATGCAGGAAGCGCTAAATACGGGACGTAGTCAAACCAGAGGGATTTATTTACATGGTAATAACGGCCAGGAGAGTCCAAACTGAAAAAATAAAGCATGGGGAAGAAGTACATAAGGTAAGCAACTACATGACCATACTGTTTAAAAACATGGCTATCCTAGAAAACACCTTTAAGGAGTTAAAGTTGAATGTATGCATTTTTTACATGCACTTACTGTATTGACGTTGTGTGCATATTTTTTAAAGGGGTTGGTCACTTTCTGGTTACTGTTGACCAATGTGTGAGATAATGTGTTTGTGAGATGATTATATGGCACTTACCTTTGTTGAAATTCTGCACCGGTCTATATTTCATAAGTTCTTCCTCCTTGTTTGCCAAGTCTTTTGTGCTGTCCACATAGAGGTCTTGTCCATTAAATGGCTGCTGCTGGAGGGTCATGTGACCAGGCAAATTACCTCCATGTGATGTCTCCATTCAAATACACTGTCTACACTAAACACAGGTGCAGTTTATTTGAATGGAGGAGACCTCACATGGAAGTGATTTGCCTGGTCACATGGCCTTCCATCAGCAGCCATTTTATGGACAAGAGCTCTGTGTTGACAGTACAAAAGACTTGGCAAACAAGAAGGAATAACTTATGAAATATAGAAAATGGTGCCATACAGACATCTTGTATGCACATTGGTCACGTAGTAGCCAGAGAGTAGCAAACCCCTTTTAAGCTGGATTTGAATACATGCAGGCTTGTTTTGTGATTTCTGAAATATGTAGATTTTTGAAGCAATTTGGTGTGTGCAGTATTTCTGTAGATGTTGCATGACCTCTGTTCCAGGTTATTCGAGAGTTATGCAGATGTTTGTGGTATGTAGGAATTTTTGCATGCATGCAGGCGTTTGGTCAAGAAAACACACTTCACATGTGGAGTATTTCACCATGACCTGAACTCGCAGCATGATGATTTATACTGCTGTGATTTCTTCCCTGACTGGGTTTAGCATACTGTACACATAGCATTAGACCTCATGCACACAAACGTATTTTCTTTCCGTGTCAGTTCCATGTGTTTTTTTTTTTTTTTTTTTTTTTTTGCAGACTGTACCTTAGGGTACACTTACACGTTACAAGTTTCGTGTGTACGAGGGGCGAGCTTCCCGTATTCAACCCCCAGAATGTCCCCCCACTCTGGGTGTTAGCGGAAAACGTGTGCGGGACCTTATGCACCCACTGCTAGATAAGGGTTACCACCTGTACGTGGATCATTTTTATACTAGTATCCCCTTGTTCCAGTCCCTCGCCGCCAGATCCACATCCGCTTGTGGGACCGTGCGGAAAAATCAACACTGCCTCCCTACCCACACCCTCCAGTTACCTATCCCCAGGGGTGAGACCCGTGCCCTTACCAGTGGAAACCTGTTGCTGGTCCGATATAAGGACAAGAGGGATGTCGTTGTAATGTCGACAATTCACGGTAACGCCATCACCCCATCTCTATGCGAGGTACCTCTGTAAAGGTTCTCAAGCCCGATTGTATCGTCGACTACAATCGATGTATAGGAGGAGTTGATCTCTCTGATCAAGTCCTCAAGCCATATAATGCCATGCGCAAAACTCGGGCATGGTACAAAAAAGTTGCGGTCTACTTGGTGCAGGTTGCCAGCAGCACAGGGAAATTCCTTCAGTTCTATGAGGCAGACCTCAAGGCCCTGATCTTTTCTGTTTGGGAAAGAGTAGGCCGGTGTACCTCGGGAACTGGAGGCTCCTGAATCGGATGGACCCAAAAAAGGAGCAGAGTGTGTCACAGGAGAGGGATACGGAAGGAGACCACCACTCAGTGTGCCCCGATCATCCGGGCCTCTGCATTATTGGTTACTTCAGGGAGTACCACACTTCCAAGGAGTACTACATTTATAATCCCCTTCCCCAATTTTAATTTCATTTAGCCACTGACAATAGAAAAAAAACTATGGTTCTCAGACTTGAGACACCAAATAAAGTTTTTTTTCCAAAAATGATATTTTGTAAAACTAAAATAAAAAAGTAGACATATTGGGTATAGCCGCACCCGTAAGAATCTGCTCTATAAAAATACCCCATGACCTAACCCCTCAGATTAACACGGTAAAAAAACTGTGCAAAAAAGGTATTTTTTGTCATGTTACATCACAAAAAGTGTAATAGCAAGCAATCAAAAAGTCATATGGCCCCCAAAATAGTGCCAATAAAACCATCCTCTCATCCCGTAAAAAATGAGGCCCTTTCTAAGACATTCGTCTAAAAACTTAAAAAATTGCCGCGTCCGTAACAATCTGCTCTAAAAAAAATACGTCATGACCTAACACGGTCAAAAAAAATGTCCCAAAACAGCTATTTTTTTGGCAAATTTCCATTTTAATCCATTTTTTTCCAGTAAGAAAGCAAGGGTTAACAGCCCAAAAACACTTAATATTTATTACACTAAATCTGCAGTTTATAGAAACACCCCAGATGTGGTCGTAAACTGCTGTATTACCAAACAGCGGGCGCAGAAGGAAAGGAACGGCATATGGTTTCTGGAAGGCAGTGTCACCGCCGGTTCTGGGAGACGGTCGGTCAGAGGTTCCTCCCTGTCTTGACGTTCTTTGTTTTGGTTTCACTTTGCTCAGTTCCTTTCTCTCCCTCAGCTGCCTCTTATCTTTGATTAATTGGTTTGCTTTATATTCTCTCCCTTACTGCTCCTCCTTGCGGTTTATATTACTTCCTGGATGAAGTGTGTGCTGCTGGATGCTGCAGTTGTTTTGCTCTAAGATAAGTGCATACCGTTTACTTTGTGTTTTGTTTGCTGGCTTGATTCTAGGTGACCCTGACTCCCTCCGTATTCGGTGCAGGGAGCCGGTATTCAGTGCAGGGAGCCGGTGGCCGTTCCCCTCACTACTATAGGGAATTCAGGTGTCACTCAGTTATAGGTACGAGGGCATGTATCTGTCTACCACCGGGACTTGTATATGTGCACAGTAGTTTGGGAGAGTTCTTAGGGATTTATAGGGCCCTCCTATGTTTTCCTTAGTTTGGGATCAAGCCAGTCTGTTGTTATTTATCAGTTCCTGCTTTTTTTTTTTTTTTTTTTTTTTTTTTTTTTTTTGGCACCATGTCCCATTTGAAGAACCCCTGATGTACCCCTAGAGTAGAAACTCCATAAAACTGACTCCATCTAAGAAACTACACCCCTTAAGGTATTCAAAACTGATTTTACAAACTTTATTAACCCTTTAGGTGTTCCTCAACCGTTTTTGGCAAATGGAGATGAAATTCTAGAATTTCTATTTTTGGTAACCTTGCCTCACAAAAATGTAATACAGAGCAACCAAAAATCATATATACCCTAAAAATAGTCCCAACAAAACTGCCACCTTATCCCGTATTTTCCAAAATGGGGTCACTTTTATGGAGTTTGTTACTGGAAAAAATAGATTAAAATGGAAAATTTGCCCAAAAATCTAAATTCTTAAATTTTATCTCCATTTGCCAATAACTCTTGTGAAACACCTGAAGGGTTAACAACGTTTGTAAAATCAGTATTTAATACCTTGAGGGGTGTAGTTTCTTAGATGGGGTCACTTTTTTATGGAGTTTCTACTCCAGGGGGGGCATCAAATGGGACATGGTGTAAATAAACCAGTCCAGCAAAATCTGCCTTCCAAAAACCACACGGCGCTCCTTTCCCTCTTTGCCCTGCCGTGTGGCGGTACAGTAGTTTACGACCACTTATGGGGTGTTTCTGCAAACTACAGAATCGGGGCAATAAATAGTTTTGTTTGACTGTTAATCTTTGCTTTGTTACTGGAAAAAAATGGATTAAAATAGAAAATTTGCCCCAAAAAATTTGAATTCTTCAATTCCATCTCAATTTTTCCAATAACTCTTGGGGAACACCTAAAGGGTTAACGACGTTTTTAAAATCAGTTTTGAATACCTTGAGGGGTTTAGTTTCTAGAATGGGGTCATTTTTGGGTGGTTTCTATTATGTAAGCCTCACAAATGGACTTCAGACCTAAACTGGCCCCTAAAAAGTGGGTTTTTGAAAATTTCTGAAAAATTTCAAGATTTGCTTCTAAACTTCTAAGCCTTGTAACGTCTCTAAAAAATAAAATGGCATTCCCAAAATGATCCAAACATGAAGTAGACATATGGGGAATGTAAATTAATAACTTTTTTGGGTGGTATTACTATGTATTATAGAAGTAGAGAAATTGAAACTTGGAAATTTGCAAATATTTACAAATTTTTGGTACATTTGGTAATTTTTTTTTATAAATAAAAATGATCTTTTTTTTAACTCCATTTTACCAGTGTCATGAAGTACAATATTTGACAAAAAAACTGTCTTAGAATGGCCTGGATAAGTAAAAACGTTTTAAAGTTATTCACACATAAAGTCACTAAAATGGCTTTGTCCTTAACTACTACAGGACCGCCTAACGCAGGGATGCGTCCTGCGGGCGGTCCTGTAGCTCTGAGTTGACGCGTCATCTCGTGAGAGCCGAGATTTCCTGTGAACGTGCGTGCGTTCACAGAGAAGCACGGCAGCTTGAGTACAGCCTGCCAGCGATGATCCATCGCTGGCAGGCTGTAGATGCGAATAAACAGCATCAAACAGCTATATCAGACGCTGTTTTATGAACAGCGTCTGATATAGCTGCTACCTGGTCCTCTGGTGGTCCCATTTTCTGGGATCGACCACCAGAGGACCAGGTAACTATGTAAAGTTGCACCAAACACTACACTAACCCCCCTCACCTATTAACCCCTTGATCACCCCATCTAGACCCCCTGATCACCCCCCTGTCATTGATCACACCCCTTGTAAGGCTCCATTCAGACGTCCATATGTGTTTTGCGGATCCGCGGATTCACGGATCCGCGGATCCGATCTGCAGATCCTCAAAACACGGACACCGGCAATGTGCTTTCCGCATTTTGCAGATCCGCACATTGCCAGAACTATATAGAAAATGCTTTTTCTTGTCCGCAATTGCGGACAAGAATAGGACATGTTCTATATTTTTGCGGAACGGAAGTGCAGACCCGGAAGTGCGGATCCGTAATTCCGGATCCGAGCGGGACAAAGTCTGTCCCCATAGAAATGAATGGGTCCGCAATTCCGTTCCGCAAACAGAATTTCGGACGTGTGAATGGGGCATAAGGGTCCCTATCACCGCCAGTTAGTTAGCTACTTGTTAGGTAGCTAGCGCCCAGCCCACCGAACCACAGTCACTGATTTTGGCAGAGATTTTTTCATCCACATTGCGAATGAAAAAATCTGTGCTGTTCATTTTTATTTTTTTTTTCAGCGCAGAGGCTGAACGGAAAAAAAAAAATCTCATTACCCGTATGCTCAATATACGGAGAATCGCAGAAACTCCTAATGCTGGCCATACGTGTAATGATTGCGGAGACCCTCAAATGCCAGGGCAGTACAAAAACCCCACATGTGACCCCATTTTAGAAAGAAGACACCCCAAGGTATTCCGTAAGGGGTATGGTGAGTTCATGTAAAATTTTATTTTTTGTCACAAGTTAGTGGAATATGAGACTGTAAAAAAAAAAAAAAAAAAAACAATTTCCGCTAACTTGTGCCAAATTTTTTTTTTTTCTGTGAACTCGCCATACCCCTCACAGAACACCTTGGGGTGGCTGACCTGGCATTTTAGGGGTGCTAAAGCGTGAGAATCCAAATGCGTAAAAATGGCCTGTGAAATCCTAAAGGTACTCATTGGTTTTAGGGCCCCTTTGCGCATCTTGGCTGCAAAAAAGTGCCACACATGTGGCATCGCCGTACTCAGGAGAAGTAGGGCAATGTGTTTTGGGGTGTATTTTTACATATACCCATGCTGGGTGTGAGAAATATCGCTGTAAACGACAACTTTTTACATTTTTTTTTTCAAAGTTGTCAGTTTACAGAGATATTTCTCTCACCCAGCATGGGTATATGTAAAAATACACCCCAAAACACATTGCCCTACTTCTCCTGAGTACGGCGATGCCACATGTGTGACACTTTTTGCAGCCAAGATGCGCAAAGGGCCCAAATTCCAACGAGTACCTTTTAGGAGGGCATTTTACGCATTTTCTTCTCACGCTTTAGGGCCCCTAAAATGCCAGGGCAGTATAAATACCCCACATGTGACCCCATTTTGGAAAGAAGACACCCCAAGGTATTCGCTGAGGGGCATAATGAGTCCATGAAAAATTAAACTTTTTGTCAAAAGTTAGCGGAAAGGAGACTTTGTGAGAAAAAACAATAAAAATCAATTTCCACTAACTTGTGCCAAAAAAAAATCTTCTATGAACTCGCCATGCCCCTCATGGAATACCTTGGGGTGTCTTCTTTCCAAAATGGGGTCACTTGTGTGGTATTTATACTGCCCTGGCATTTTAGGGGCGCTAAAGCGTGAGAAGAAAAATGCGTAAAAATGCCCTCCTAAAAGGTACTCATTGGAATTTGGGCCTTACGCATCTTGGCTGCAAAAAAGTGTCACACATGTGGTATCGCCGTACTCAGGAGAAGTAGGGCAATGTGTTTTGGGGTGTATTTTTACATATACCCATGCTGGGTGAGAGAAATATCTCTGTAAACTGACAACTTTGAATAAAAAAATGTAAAAAGTTGTCGTTTACAGTGATATTTCTCACATGCAGCATGGGTATATGTAAAAATACACCCCAAAACACATTGCCCTACTTCTCCTGAGTACGGCGATACCACATGAGTGACACTTTTTTGCAGCCAAGATGCGCAAAGGGGCCCTAAAACCAATGAGTACCTTTAGGATTTCACAGGCCATTTTTTTATGCATTTGGATTCTCACACTTTAGGGGCCCCTAAAATGTCAGGTGAGTATAAATACCCCACATGTGACCCCATTTTGGAAAGAAGACACCCCAAGGTATTCCGTGAGGGGCATGGTGAGTCCACAGAATTTTTATTTTTTGGCACAAGTCAGCGGAAATAGTTTTTGTAAAAAAAAAAAAGTCTCATATTCCACTAACTTGTGACAAAAAATAAAATTTTACATGAACTCACCATACCCCTCACAGAATACCTTGGGGTGTCTTCTTTCCAAAATTGGGTCACATGTGGGGTATTTATACTGTCCTGGCATTTTAGGGGACCCTAAAGCGTGAGAAGAAGTCTGGAATCCAAATGCGTAAAAATGCCCTGTGAAATCCTAAAGGTACTCATTGTTTAGGGCTCCTTTAGCTCCAGGCTGCAAAAAGTGGCACACATGTGGTATCGCCAGTACTCAGGAGAAGTAGGGCAATGTGTTTGGGGTGTATTTTATATATACCCATACTTTGTGTGAAAATATCTCTGTAAACGACAACTTTTAAAAAAATTTATACAAAGTTGACAATTTACAGAGATATTTCTCTCACCCAACATGGGTATATGTAAAAATACACCCCAAAACACATTGCCCTACTTCTCCTGAGTACGGCGATACCACATAAGTGCCGCTTTTTTGCAGCCTGGGTGCACAAAGGGGCCCAAATTCCAACGAGTACCTTTACGTTTTACATGGCGGCTCACAATTTAGCTCCGCCCAAAATGCCAGAACAGTAAACACACCCCACAAATGACCCCATTTCGGAAAGTAGACACCCCAAGGTATTCACTGAGGGGCATAGTGAGTCCGTCTGAGATTTTTATTTTTTTTTGCCAGAAGTTATCAGAAATTGAAACTTTTTTTTTTGTTTTCTCAGAAAGTGTCATTTTCCGCTAACTTGTGAAAAAAAATGAAATGATACATGAACTCACCAAGCCCCTCCGCGAATACTTTGGGGTGTCTTCTTTCTAAAATGGTGTGATTTGGGGGGTATTTATACTATCCTGGCATTCTAGCACCTGAAGAAACATGACAGGTGCTCAGAAAGTCAGAGCTGCTTCAAAATGCCGAAATTCACTTTTTTGCACCATAGTTTGTAAACGCTACAACTTTTACCCAAACCAATAAATATACACTTATTGGACTTTTTTTTATCAAAGACATGTAGATCAATAAATTTAGAGAAAAAATTTTTTTGGAAAAATTTTACAACAGAAAGTGAAAAATGTCATTTTTTTGCTAAAATGTCGGTAATTTTTGATTAATAGCAAAAAAAGTAAAAATGTCAGCAGCAATGAAATACCACCAAATGAAAGCTCTATTAGTGAGAAGAAAAGGAGGTAAAATTCATTTGGGTGGTAAGTTGCATGACGGAGCAATAAACGGGTAAAGTAGTGTAGTGCGGAATTGTAAAAAGTGGCCTGGTCATTAAGGGTGTTTAAGCTAGGGGGGCTGATGTGGTTAAGGTAAAATATGGCCATGTCCTTAACCACGTCCCGACCGCCGCACGCAGGATTGAGTCCTGGCGGCGGTCGGTTTATTCCTCCTGGACGCGCGGGCGCGTCCTCTCGCAAGATTCGAGAATTCGCGCTCCATGCGTCAGGTGGAACGCACCGCCGGACGCAGGAGAAGTGAGTCACCAGCCTGCCAGCCAATGATCAGCGCTGGCAGGCTGGTGATTTTTTAAAATCACCTATGGAAAAGGACAATATAAGTTTAATTTATAAATATAATGATTTTATAAGGGCTCTGTGCCATGTGCTGGGTCCTTTTCATCGGTTGGACAGAGCACAGATCCCAAATAAGTGCACCAAACACCACATATTAGGCCCTGATCACCACCCATCACCCCAATTAACCCCTTGATCACCCCCTGTCAATACACAGTTTTTTTTTTCACTAGGTTTGACTGTTAGTCTTAGTTTAGTTTAGGCCTCTTTGGTAGGTAGTTAGCATTAGCGCCCAGCCCACCGCACCGCAGTCACTGATTCGCTGATTAGCGTAGCGCTAATCAGCGTTTGTACTTTTATAGTATCTTTAAGTGATCAGAACTGATCACGGTCAGATCTATATTAGTATTACTGTCACCTTAGTTCGCCTTCCACCCCAAACGCAGTGTTTGCCCAATCGCGCCCGCCCCGCCGCAGTGACAAAATTTTTTTTTTTTTTTAGATCACTGCACAATCACTACACAAGCGCTGCGGCATTAAAAAAATCAATTTTGATATTTTTTATTAATCGCAGCAGCTTCTGTACTTCCCTAGCCCCCCATTTGTAAGACAGGCTTGCTTTTTTTCTTGGGTAGTCTCCGGGAATACCCCCTAAATTTAGTCGTCCAAATGTCAAATAAGGGGTATTCTCCTGAAGAGGCCTACAGGGTTCTGACCCAGTCGGATGAGGAATGGGAACCCTCATCTGACAAATCTAGCGGGTCAGAATACGAACCTGTAGAAAGCAGTGGCAGTCTGACCCAAAGTTCGGACGAGGAGGTTGAGGTCCCTGATACCACCAGGCGTACCCGGCCCCGTGTCGCTAGACCGCAGGTAGCGCAGGATCCGTTTCAAGGGCAGCAGAGTGGGGCTGGCGCTGCCAGATTACGTGGTGAGGCATACACCAGCAGCGCAGCCCATCCTGGATCTTCTACCAGCACTGCCGTACAACATGGTGAAGTGGCGAGCACCAGAAGGGCAGTTGAAGCTGGTACGGTGGCACGTGCAGTAATTTCCCCGTTGCAGCCACCGCGCAGACAGGCCCGTAGAGTCCCTGAGGTGCTGGCAAATCCTGGTTGGCAGCCCCCATCTTCAGCCGCACCATTAGTTCCCCCTTTCACCGCCCAGTCAGGAGTTCGGGTGGAGACGGCTCAGATCGGATCGGCACTGGGGTTTTTTGAGCTGTTCTTCACTGCGGAGCTCTAGGACTTAGTCGTGGCAGAAACAAATCAGTATGCCACTCAATTTATAACCGCCAACCCGGAAAGCTTCTATGCCCAGCCTTTCCGGTGGAAACCAGTCCAAGTTTCCGAATTTAGAAATTTTCTGGGCCTTCTCCTCAACATGGGCCTTACAAAAAAGCATGAATTGTGGTCATATTGGTCCACGAACCCAATTCATCACATGCCCATGTACTTTGCTGCCATGTCCAGGACACGTTTTGAGACCATCCTGCGTTTCCTGCACTTTAGCGACAACACCACCTCTTGTCCCAGAGGCCACCCAGCTTTTGACCGGCTCCATAAAATTCGGCTCCTCCTAGACCACTTCAACCAGAAACTTGCAGATTTCTATACCCCCTCACAAAACATCTGCGTAGACGAGTCCCTAGTAAATTTTACCGGGCGCCTTGGCTTCAAACAGTACACCCCAAGCAAGCGCGCCCGGTATGGGGTCAAATTGTATAAGTTCTCTAAAAGGGCCACAGGCTATACACACAAATTTCGGATCTATGAGGAAAAACATTAGACCCTGGAGCCGGTCGGTTGCCCTGACTACCTGGGGAGCAGTGGGAAGATAGTCTGAGACTTGGTGTCACCCTTATTCGGCAAGGGGTACCATCTTTATGTGGACAATTTTTACACAAGTGTGGCCCTCTTCAGGCATTTGTTCCTAAAACAGATTGGCTGCTATGGCACCGTGCGACCTAGTTGCCGGCGCTTCGCCCAACGGCTCGTTACCACCCGTCTTGCAAAGGGGGAGAGGGCTGCATTGTGTAACGAAGAACTGCTTGAGGTGAAAGGGAGAGACAAGCGTGACGTTTACATGCTCTCCTCCATTCACGCAGACACGACAATACAAATTGAACGGGCAACCAGTGTCGTTGAAAAGCCCCTCTCAGTCCACAACTATAACCTCCACATGGGAGGGGTGGACTTCAATGACCAGATGTTGGCCCCGTATTTGATTTCCCGACGCACCAGACGCTGGTATAAGAAGGTGTCTGTATATTTAATTCAATTGGCTCTATATAATAGTTTTGTTCTCTACAGTTAGGCTGGGAGAACAGGATCCTTCCTCAAATTTCATGAAGAGATAATCGAGAACCTCCTGTATCCAGGAGGTTCCGTGGCCCCAACCACCAGTGTACTGAGCCATCTACACGAGCGACACTTCCCCAGTGTCGTTACTGGTACCTCAACCCAACCGCCACCCCTTGGCTGCAAAAAAGTGGCACACAGGTGGTATCGCCGTACTCAGGAGAAGTAGGGCAATGTGTTTTGGGGTGTATTTTTACATATACCCATGCTAGGTGAGAGAAATATCTCTGTAAATGGACAACTTTGTATAAAAAAAATGGAAAAAGTTGTCATTTACAGAGATATTTTCCACACCCAGTATGGGTATATGTAAAAATACACCCCAAAACACATTGCCCTACTTCTGTTGAGTACGGCAATACCACATGTGTGCCACTTTTTTGCAGCCAAGATGCGCAAAGGGGCCATAAATCTAATGAGTACCTTCAGGATTTCACAGGAAATTTTTACGCATTTGGATTCTAAACTGCTTCTGATGTTTAGGGGCCCCTAAAATGCCAGGGCAGGAAAAATACCCCACACTAACCCCATTTTAGAAAGTAGACACCCCAAGGTATTCTGTGAGGGGTATGGTGAGTTCATGTAAAAAATTTTATTTTTTTGTCACAATTTAGTGGAATATGAGACTGTAGGAAAAAAATAAAAATAAAAAATCCATTTCCGCTAACTTGTGACAAAAAGAGATAATTACTCTTACCGGTAATTGTTTTTTCCAATAGCCTCCACAACAGCACTCATAGGAGGGTGTCTCCGCCCTAGGACAGGAAACAACTACGCAGAAGCAGAAGATTTAAGGGCCTCCTCCCCCTTACCTAATCAGTCAATAAGAGAGTATACGGAAATGATGCAAAAAAAAATCAAAATGTATTAGTATTTAGAATAACAAAAAAAATATCAATGTATCCAAGAACCAAACATCATCATAATGCAACAGGGAGGGAATCCCTGTGCCGTTGTGGAGGCTATTGGAAAAACCAATTTCCGGTAAGAGTAATTATCTCTTTTCCCCGGCGCCTCCACAACGGCACTCATAGGAGGATTAACAGAGTAACAGTTTAGGGAGGGACTACAGCAGAGAGAACCTTGCGTCCGAAGGACAAGTCCTGATTTTTTTATGACTTCCAGTCTGTAATGGTTGAAGAAGGTCATAGGACTGGCCCAGGTAGCCGCCTTACAGATGCTTTCTAGTGGCACAGAAGCGGATTCTGCCCATGAGGAAGCGACGGCTCTCGTGGAGTGGGCCCTCAACCCTACGGGCGGTTGGATGTTCTTTTGTAGATAAGCCATCCTAATCAAATCCTTAATCCATCTTGAAATTGTAGATTTACTGGCTGCACGGCCACTGTTAGGGCCTTGATACTGTAGAAAGAGTTGGTCAGAAGTCCTGAAGGAGGTGGTTCTATCCAAGTAACAAAGGATACTTCTTCTAACGTCCATGTTATGGAAGTTTCTTTCGCCTTCAGAAGCTGGTGACGGACAAAAGGATGGTAGAGATACTTCCTGCTCACAGTGAAACCTAGACACTACTTTAGGCAGAAAGGCGGGGCAGTGCTTAAGAATAATACGGTCATTCTGAATGGTTAGATAGGGGGGCTTACAGGAAAAGGCTTGTATCTCCCCGACTCGTCTGGCAGTAGTAATCGCCGTGAGAAATACTGCTTTTAAGGTTAGTAGTTTAATAGGAATTTCTTCAATAGGCTCGAAGGGAGGTGACATTGGGACCGAGAGTACCAAGCTAAGATCCCAAGGGGCGATAGTGGGCCGAGCTATAGGAACACTTCTGATGGCGCCTTTAAGGAAATGTTTTACCATAGGGGATTCTGACAGCTTGGTGTCTAGAAAGGTGCTTAAAGCTGCCACCTGCACTCTAAGGGTGGCAGGCTTAAGCCCCTTGTCAAGTCCAGCATGAAGAAAAAGCAAGATTTGTGGGATGTCAGGAGACGTGGCATTGTGAGAGAACTTTTGAAAGGCTTTCCAAGTTCTCAGGTAAATTTTGGAGGTTATAGTCTTCCTGCTGAGCATAAGGGTGGAAATGACAGCGTCAGAGAACCCTTTGTTCTTTAGGATTTTGCGTTCAGCCTCCAGGCCGTCAGGCTCAACTGCTTTACATTCGGGTGATTTACCGGCCCTTGATGAAGAAGATTGGGAATGGACGGGAGTACCCAGAATTCCCCTGCAGAGAGGTGGAGCAGCAGGGGAAACCAAGATCTTCGTGGCCAGTGGGGAGCTATGAAAATGACCTTGGCCCTTTCCTCTAGGATCTATCAGACTGAATGGAGGAAAGGCGTACAGACGACGTCTTGGCCAAGGACGTGACAGGGCGTCCACCCATAATGGTAGATCTTTCTGGGACAGGGAGCAGAACTGTTCTGTCTGCCTGTTTTTCCTTGTTGCAAACAAATCTAGATACGGTTCTCCCCACCTGAGGCACAACTGGTGAAATACATGGGAATTTAGACACCATTCCCCTTCTTTTAGGGTCTGTCGGCTGAGAAAATCCGCCAATGAGTTTTCTTCTCCTTTGACATGCAGGGCTGTAAGGGAGACTAAGTTTCTTTCTGCCCAGGAAATTTTTTTTTCGCTTACTGCTGATAGTGAGCGGTTTCTGGTTCCTCCTTGCTTGTTTAGGTATGCCACTGTCGTGATTTTTACGTTTTTTGGAGAAGTGGGGGTGAAAAGGGAAGTCATCACATGGAACACCGCTGTTAGTTCTTGCAGATTTGAAGAGGCCTGCTGTCGCTGTTTTCCCCAAGACCCTTGAACCACTCTTCCACCGGAGTGGCCGCCCCATCCCCAACTGCTGGCATCCGTAGTAATTATCATCTGATTTTCTTGTCTCCAAGAAACTCCTGTCTGTAGATGCTTCTTGATTCTTCACCACATTAGGGATCTTTTTACAGAACTTGGTATGATCACTTTATTTTCTAAGGACAGGGAGGAGCCGTCCCAAACCGACAGGAGGAACGCTTGCAGGGGTCTTGTATGATGTTGTGCCCATCTGACAGATTGGATGGTAGATGTTAAGAGACCTAGGAAGGTCATCACATTTCTTACTGTCATGGCCTTTCGACTGCAGAATTGAGCTACTTTCCCTTGAAGTTCTTCCTGCTTGTTTTGGGGAAGAAAAGACATTAATTGGTGCGAGTCTAGAAGGACCCCTAGAAAGGGTTTTTCTTTGTTCCGGAATCAAATCTGACTTCTTGTAATTTATTATCTACACCAGGGAGGAAAAACATTCTTTGATGATTACAAGATGAGATAGGAGGACTTCTTCTGAAGGGGCAGCAATTAGGAAGTCGTCCAAGTAAGGTATTATTTGGATTCCTTTTAGGTGGAGGAATTTGACTACTTCCACCATTATTTTTGAGAAGACTCTTGGGGCCGAGGAAAGCCCGAACGGAAGGGCTGTGAACTGGAAGTGGCATAGTTGATTTTTGAGAAAAACCGCTATTCTTAGGTATCTTTGATCTGCAGAGATTGGGACGTGATGGTAGGCGTCCTGTAGTCCATAGTTGCCATGAAACAATCTTGTGGAAGAACATTTATAGCTGTCTTTATTGACTCCATTTTGAAACGTTTGTACACTACATATTTGTTGAGGTTTTTTAGATTTAGAATTAAGCGATGGGACCCGTTTGGTTTTTGAACTAAGAAGACGGGGGAGTAAAAACCCCTGCCCTGTTCTTCCATAGGAACCTTTCGAATCACTCCTTTCTGGATTAGGGACAAGATTTCTGTCTCTAAACAAGATTGTTTCTCCTGTACAGGTAACCTTTGAATGGTTAGAAATCTTTCTGTGGAAAGGGAAAGGAATTCTAATTTTTACCCGTATTTTAGAGTGTCTACCACCTAGGGAGATGCTCTTAGGGTTTCCCATGCCTGGACGAAATCTGTTAGTCTGCCCCCCACTGGACTTCTGGCGTCATTGCTTAGAAGAGGACGCATTTTCGGAGTTAAGCAGGAACCCTTTACCTCTACCCTTTGGGGGCTGCCATCTTTTAGAGGAGTCCTTTTTCTTTGGATCACCTTTGAATTGTCTTTGGTTTTGAAAGGACCTACGCTGATGAAAAAAACGGTTCTCAGTAGGAAAACCTTTCTTTTTATCAGCAGCTTTATCTAGAATGTCGTCCAGGGTGGAACCGAACAGTCTGTCCCCTTCACAGGGAATAGCGCATAGGTGGTTTTTAGAACTAGCATCCCCAGACCATGTTCTGAGCCACACTGCTCTTCTGGTGGCATTAGATCTGGCCGACAGCCTTACAAGGTCCGCAGAGGCATCCGCTAGGAAATTGGCTGCTTTTTTCAAGGTGGGCAGAGAGGCTAAAATTTCTTCACGAGGGGTACCGGCCGCCAAGTGATCTTCAAGTTTGTTTAGCCAAACTGAAAGGGTCCTGGAAGTGCATGTGGACGCAATGCTAGGTCTAAGCATGGCCGTGTTAGTCTCCCAAGCTTTCTTAAGGAGACTTTCACAATTTTTGTCCATAGGGTCCCTCAGTAGGCCAGTGTCCTCAAAGGGTAGCGAGGTTCTCTTTGAAATTCTGGCCACAGGTGCGTCCACTTTCGGGGTTTTATCCCACAAATTTGAATCTGAATCAGTGAAGGGGTATTTCCGCTTAAATGATCCAGAAATGACTGATTTTTTCTCCGGATCCTTCCATTCTCTGGCGATAAGAGATTTGACATTATTATGTATAGGATCTCTTTTTCTTTTCGCCTAGGCCATGGAACATTTGGTCTTGAATTGAATGAGTCTCCTTCACTTCTTTAATGTTCATTGTAGCTCTAATTATTTTAAGGAGCCCATCCGTTTCCTCTGGCAAAAAGAGAGGTCTTCCTGATCCATCATCCGAGGAGGAAACAGACTCAGAAAGTAGTTCTCCCTCATCCAAATCAAACTCTTTTTCAGGGGAAAAGGACCGCTGGGAGGTGAATGGAATTGGGGAAGACTGAATCCTGGAGTCTACGGCCGCACTCACTTCTTTCCTAATGATTGATCTCATAGATTCAAGCAGAGAAGGAGACTCTTCAGTAACCACTTTTTCAGTACATTTGGTATATAAAGCTTTTTTGGATTTTGAGGAGAGAGCTTTACGGCATATCGCACACTTTTTCTTAACCCTTTCTCCACCAGGCGGTTTTTGGGTTGTGGTCTAGGATGAAAAAAAAAAAAAAAAAAACAGACCAGTAGAGCACAGAATTTTTAAAAAGGGGGCCAAACCCAGCACCGGTGGAGGAAGAAATACAAAATATGCACCCAGTGTAAGATACAATTTGCACAGTATACATTACTGAAGCATCTCTCCTCCTAGGGAGGAGGCTTACCGGGCTCAGGGCTACACCAGAGGGATCCGTGGGCCTTTTTGACTCCATGTCACCGGAGGCTTGCATCTGCAGAGCGCTGCACGAGGACGCCGATCCAATGCTGGATTGAAATATCCTGCTCCGCTAGGCTCCGCCCCCTTGCGAGATTCTCTTGCCCAAGGAGAATCTCGCCCCGCTGACGTCACGCGCCGGATCCTTTTGCGATAATACGCGCCTCATTGAGGGGGATTATAGCGCGTATGCCCGGGGATGCCTGCGGCGCAGGGCTTACTCGCAGGAGCGGGAAGGGAGGCAACCGCATCCCCGGGACCCCGCTCCCTGCACCAGCCCTCCCACGGCAGTGGGGAAGAATCCCAGGAGTGGAACCAGGCTGGGCAATAGAATTCAGCTTCTTCTGCCCCTGGAACATCAGGAGCTGCTTCCACGCGACTCTTCCGTAGGACAGGAAACAACGACTGATTAGGTAAGGGGGAGGAGGCCCTTAAATCTTCTGCTTCTGCGTCGTTGTTTCCTGTCCTAGGGCAGAGACACCCTCCTATGAGTGCCGTTGTGGAGGCGCCGGGGAAAAATAGAAACTTCCATGAACTCACTATGCCCGTCAGCGAATACCTTAGGGTGTCTACTTTCCGGAATGGGGTCACTTGTGTGGTATTTTTACTGTCCCGGCATTTTAGGGGCCCCTAAAGCATGAGAAGTAGTTTGGAATCCAAATGCGTAAAATTGCCCTGTGAAATCCTAGAGGTACTCATTGGTTTTAGGACCCCTTTGCGCATCTTGGCTGCAAAAAAGTAGCACATGTGTGGTATCGCCGTACTCAGGAGAAGTAGGGCAATGAGTTTTGGGGTGTATTTTTATATATACCCATACTTTGTGTGAGAAATATCGCTGTAAATAACAACTTTTTAAATTTCTTTATACAAAGTTGTCAATTTACAGAGATATTTCTCTCTCACCCAACATGGGTATATGTAAAAATACACCTCAAAACACATTGCCCTACTTCTCCTGAGTACGGCGATACCACATGTGTGTAACTTTTTTGCAGCCAAGATGCGCAAAGGGGCCCTAATTCCAATGAGTACCTTTAGGATTTCACAGGGCATTTTTACGCATTTGAATTCTCACGCTTTAGGGGCCCCTAAAATGCCAGGGCAGTAAAAATACCCCACAAGTGACCCCATTTCAGAAAGTAGACACCCTAAGGTATTCGCTGATGGGCATAGTGAGTTCATGGAAGTTTTTATTTTTTGTCACAAGTTTGCGGAAAATGAAATTTTTTGAAAAAAAAAAAAATCTATTTCCGCTAACTTGTGACAAAAAATAAAAACTTCCATGAACTTACTATGCCCCTCAGTGAATACATAAGGTGTATACTTTCCGAAATGGGGTCATTTATGGGGTGTTTCTACTGTCTGGGCATTGTAGTACGTCAGGAAACAGGACAGGTGCTCAGAAAGTCAAAGTGCGGAAATTTACTTTTTTGCACCATAGTTTGTAAAAGCTATAACTTTTACCCAAACCATTAAATATACACTTATTGCATTTTTTTTTTATCAAAGACATGTAGAACAATAAATTTTAGAGAAAATTTTATAGAGAAATTTAGTTTTATTTGACAAATTTTCCAACAAAGTGAAAAATTTCATTTATTTGCAAAAATTTCGGTCATTTTTGATAGCAAAAAAAGTAAAAATGTCAGCAAGAATGAAATGGCACCAAATGAAAGCTCTATTAGTGAGAAGAAAAGGAGGTAAAATTCATTTGGGTGGTAAGTTGCATGACGGAGCAATAAACGGTGAAAGTAGTGTAGTGCAGAATTGTAAAAAGTGGCCTGGTCATTAAGGGTGTTTAGGCTAGGGGGGCTGAAGTGGTTAACCCCTTAAGGACACGGCCCTATTTCACCTTAAGGACCAGGCCATTTTTTGGAAATCTGACCAGTGTCACTTTATGTGGTGATAACTTTAAAACGCTTTTACTTATCCAGGCCATTCTGAGATTGTTTTTTCGTCACATATTGTATTTCATGACAGTGGTAAAATAAAGTCGAAAAATTTCATTTTTAATTATAAAAAAAATACCAAATTTACCAAAAATTTTGAAAAATTTACAATTTTCCAAGTTTCAATTTCTCTACTTCTAGAATACATAGTAATACTGCCAAAAAAAGTTATTGATTTACATTCCCCATATGTCTACTCCATGTATCGATTATTTTGGGAATGCCATTTCATTTTTTGGGGACATTACAAGGCTTAGAAGTTTAGAAGCAAATCTTGACATTTTTCAGAAATTTTCAAAAACCCACTTTTTAGGGACCAGTTCAGGTCTGAAGTCACTTTGCGAGGCTTACATAATAGAAACCACCCAAAAATGACCCCATTCTAGAAACTACACCCCTGAAGGTACTCAAAACTGATTTTACAAACGTCATTAAACCTTTAGGTTTTCCACAAGAGTTAATGGCAAATAAAGATAAAATTTCTGAATTTCGATTTTTGGGAAAATTTTTGATTTTAATACATTTTTTCCAGTAACAAAGCAAGGGTTAACAGCCAAACAAAAGTCAATATTTATTGCCCCGATTCTGTAGTTTGCAGAAACACCCCATATGTGGTCCTAAACTGCTGTATGGCCAAACGGCAGGGCACAGAAGTAAGGGAACGCCATGCGGATTTTGCTGGACTGGATTTTTGACACCATGTACCATTTGAAGCCCCCAGATGCACCCCTAGAATAGAAACTCCATAAAAGTGACTCCATCTAAGAAACTACACCCCTCAATGTATTCAAAACTAGTTTTACAAACTTTGTTAACCCTTTAGGTGTTCCACAAGAGTTATTGGCAAATGGAGATGAAATTTCAGAATTTCAATTTTTTGTTACCTTGCCTCAAAAAAAGTGTAATATAGAGCAACCAAAAATCATATTTACCCTAAAATAGTACCAACAAAACTGACACCTTATCCCGTAGTTTCAAAAATGGGGTCACTTTTTTGGAGTTTCTACTGTAGGGGTGCATCGGGGGCTTCAAATGGGACATAGTCTCAAAAAACAGTCCAGCAAAATCCGCCTTCCAAAAACCATATGGCGTTCCCTTCCTTCTGTGCCCTGCCGTTTGGCCATACAGCAGTTTACAACCACATATGGGTTGTTTCTGCAAACTACAGAATCAGGGCAATAAATATTGAGTTTTGTTTGGCTGTTAACCCTTGCTTTGTTACTGGAAAAATGGATTAAAATGGATAATTTGCAAAAAAATAGCTGTTTTGGGACAGTTTTGTATTTTTTGTTATTTACATCGTTGAACTGACAGGTTAGATTGTGTGCTATTTCTATAGAGCAGGTTGTTACTGACGCGACAATACCAAATATGACTACTTTTTGGGGTTTTTTGTTTCAGTTTTACATAATAAAGCATTTTTGAAAAAAATGATTTTTTAGTGTCTCCACAAACTGAAAGCCATAGTTTTTTTTTTTTATTTTTTTTTTTTTTTTTTTGCGATTGTCCTATGTAGGGGCTCAATTTTTGCGGGATGAGATGGCGGTTTGAATGGTATTATCTTGGGGTGCATATGACTTTTTGATCAATTGCTATTACAATTTTTGTGATGTAAGGTGACAAAAAAATGACTTTTTTTACAACGTTTTTATTTTTTATGTTTACGGCGTTCACCTGAGGGGTTAGGTCATGTGATATTTTTATAGAGCAGGTTGTTACGAACGCGACGATACCCAATATGTATACTTTTTTTATTTATTTTGGTGTTACACAATAATATCCTTTTTGAAACAAAAAAAAAACATGTTTTAGTGTCTCCATAGTCTGAGAGCCATATTTGTTTCAGTTTTTAGGCGATCGTCTCAGGTTGGGTATAATTTTTGCGGGATGAGGTGGCGGTTAGATTGGCACTATTTGGGTGGTCATATGACTTTTTGATCGCTTGCTATTACACTTTTTGTGATGTAAGGTGACAAAAAAATGTCTTTTTGACAAAGTTTTTTTTTTTTTTTTTTTTTTACAGTGTTTACTTGAGGGGTTAGGTCATGTGATATTTTTATAGAGCAGATTCTTACGGACGTGGAGATACCCAATATGTCTACTTTTTTAAAAAATTTTTACATTTAACAATAAAAAGCATTTTTGAAACAAAAAAAATCATGTTTTAGTCTGAGAGGCATAGTTTTTTTATTTTTTGGGCAATTGTTTTATGAAGGGGCTCATTTTTTGCGGGATGAGATGGCGGTTAGATTGGTACTATTTTGGGAGGCATACGCCTTTTTGATCGCTTTGTATTACACTTTTAGTGATGTAAGGTGCCCAAAAATGACTTATTTACACCATTTTTGGGTTTTTTTTTTATGGCGTTCACCTGAGGGGTTCAGTCATGTGATATTTTTATAGAGCTGTTTTTTACGGACGCGGCGATACCTAATATGTGTAGTGTATTTATTTTTTTTTACTTTTTATTCAGTGATTTGTGTTTTTTTTATTTTTACTTTTTTTTCACTTTTTTACATTTTTTTTTTGACCCAGACCCACTTGGTTCTTGTAGATCCAGTGGATCTGGTGTCTATATAATACAGTACAGTACACTATATAGTGTACTGCACTGTATTTTTTACTTTTCACAGTCTGGTCAGACTTCTGCCTTTAGCAGAAGTCTGACCAGAGTTACTATACCATGGCAAGCAGGACGCTTCTGAAAGCGTCCTGCTGCCATGGTAGCTCATCACCCACTGCCATTAGAGAGCAGTGGGTGATGGATAGGAGGAGGGAGCTCCCTCCTCTGCGATCCCATCCTGGGGGGCTGCATAGGCACAGCAGCCCCCCGATGGGAGAGGGAGCTCCCTCCCTGTTAACACCTTCCATACCGCGGTCCGTCCGGACCGCGGTAAGGAAGGGGTTAAACGGCTGGCATCTGCAGCACAGATGCCAGCCGTTTTTCTATCAGAGTGCCAGCAATGTGCTGGCACTCTGATAGAACCACTAGACACCAGGGAATTATTACAAGCCGCCGCAACCACCCCCCCTGCACCCCCGCCGCCATAACAAGATCGGGGGATGCAGGGGGGGATTAATATGATTATCTTTGGGGCAATTAACTCTCTGATCCCCGCGGTCACAGACTGCGGGGATCAGAGATCCCTAAAACCGCTGCAAACCGCAGGTCTGAATTGACCTGCGGTTTGCAGCGATCGCCGATACGGGGGGGTCACATGACCCCCCTCGGCATTAGAACATGGTTCCTGCTGATCTACATCAGCAGGAACCATGTTGCTACGGCGCCCACATCGGGCGCAGTAGCAGTTTAAACACAGGGCGTACAGGTACGCCCTGTGTCCTTAAGAGGTTAAAGGGTTGAACAGGACCCTGTGTTTTTTTGTTTTTGTTTTTTTTTTCTCCCTGTTCTGACTGATTAGAAGAAAAGAAAAATAACGGCCTTAGGGCTCATTCACACGACCGTGGCTTGGTTCCGCATCCGAGCTGCATTTTTTTGTGGCTCAGGTGCCCACCCGTTCACTTCAATGGGGCCGCAAAAGATGCGGACAGGACTCCATGTGCTGTCCGCATCCATTGCTCTGTTCCGTGGCCCTCAAAAATGATAAGTTATGTCCTATTCTTGTCCGTTTTGCGGACAAGATTAGGCATTTCTATAAAGGGCCGTCAGTTCCGCAAATAGCGGAAGGCCCACGGCGGCATCCTTGTTTTGCGGATCTGCAATTTGCAGACTGCAAAACACAGCACGTTCTTGTGAACAAGCCCTTAAGGTCCCTTTCACATGGGCATCGCGGGTGAGGGCCGGATGCATTGCAGGAAACCCGCTCGAGAAAATACATCTTAGCCCACCTACTGGCGACAAGGGGGGGCCTTAGACTTACAGAGGTCTTAACCCCTTAAGGACACGGCCAACTTTTACCTTAAGGACCAGGCCATTTTTTGCAAATCTGACCAGTGTCACTTTATGTGGTGATAACTTTAAAACGCTTTTACTAATCCAAGCCATTCTGAGATAGTTTTTTCGTCACATATTGTACTTCATAACACTGGTAAAATAGAGTAAAAAAAAAATCATTTTTATTCATTAAAAAAAGCAAATTTCCAAGTTTCAATTTCTCTACTTCTATAATACATAGTAATACCTCCAAAAAAAGTTATTAATTTACATTCCCCATATATCTACTTCATATTTGGATCATTTTGGGAATGCCATTTCATTTTTACAAGGTTTAGAAGCAAATCGTGAACATTTTCAGAAATTTTCAAAAACCCACTTTTTAGGGACCAGTTCAGGTCTGAAGTCACTTTGTGAGGCTTACATAATAGAAACCACCCAAAAATGACCCCATTCTAGAAATTACAGCCCTCAAGGTATTCAAAACTGATTTTACAAGCTTTATTAACCCTTTAGGCGTTCCATACGATAAAATGGAGATAAAATTTCAGAATTTCACTTTTTTGGAAGATTTTCCATTTTTACCACCTCAGCCCCCCTAGCTTAAACACCCTTAATGACCAGGCCACTTTTTACAATTCTGCACTACACTATTTTCACCGTTTATTGCTCGGCCATACAACTTACCACCCAAATTAATTTTACCTCCTTTTCTTCTCACTAATAGAGCTTTCATTTGGTGCTATTTCATTCTTGCTGACATTTTTTCTTTTTTTGATATTTTACTTTTTTTTTGCCGAAATTTTTGCAATAAATGACATTTTTTACTTTCTGTTGGAAAATTTGTCAAATAAAACTACATTTCTCTATAAATTTTTCTCTAAATTTATTGTTCTACATGTCTTTGATAAAAAAAATGCAATAAGTGTATATTTATTGGTTTGGGTAAAAGTTATAGCGTTTACAAACTATGGTGCAAAAAAGTGAATTTCCGCACTTTGACTTTCTGAGCACCTGTCCTGTTTCCTGACGTACTACAATGCCCAGTCAGTAGAAAAACCCCACAAGTGACCCCATTTCGGAAAGTAGACACCCTAAGGTATTCGCTGAGGGGCATAGTGAGTTCATGGAAGTTTTTATTTTTTTGTCACAAGTTAGCGGAAATGGATTTTTTTTTTTTTTCTTACAAAGTCTCATATTCCACTAACTTGTGACAAAAAATAAAATTTTACATGAACTCACCATACCCCTCACGGAATACCTTGGGGTGTCTACTTTCTAAAATGGGGTCACTTGTGTGGTATTTTTACTGCCCTGGCATTCTCGAGGCACCTAAATGTGAGAAGTGGTTTGGAATCCAAATGCGTAAAAATGTCCTGTGAAATCGTAAAGGTACTCCATTGGATTTAGGGCCCCTTTGCGCATCTTGGCTGCAAAAAAGTGGCACACATGTGGTATCGCCGTACTCAAGAGAAGTAGGGCAATGTGTTTTGGGGTGTATTTTTACATATACCCATGCTGGGTGTGAAAAATATCTCTGTAAATGACAACTTTTTCAAAATTTTTTTTTTATACAAAGTTGTCAATTTACAGAGATATTTCTCTCACCCAGCATGGGTATACGTAAAAATACACCCCAAAACACATTGCCCTACTTCTCTTGAGTACGGTGATACCACATGAGTGACACTTTTTTGCAGCCAAGATGCACAAAGGGGCCCTAATTCCAATGAGTACCTTTTAGGATGGCATTTTTGCGCATTTATCTTCTCACGCTTTAGGGCCCCTAAAATGCCAGGGCAGTATAAATACCCCAAATGTGACCCCATTTTAGAAAGAAGACACCCCAAGGTATTCTGTGAGGGGCATGGCGAGTTCATAGAAGATTTTTTTTTTTTTTGGCACGTTAGCGGAATTTGATTTTTATTTTGTTTTTTCTCAGTCTCCTTTTCCGCTAACTTGTGACAAAAAGTTCAATCTTTCATGGACTCAATATGCCCCTTTAGCGAATACCTTGGGGTGTCTTCTTTCCAAAATGGGGTCACATGTGAGGTTTTTGTACTGCTCTGGCATTTCAGGGTCTCCGCAATCATTACACGTATGGCCAGCATTAGGAGTTTCTGCTATTCTCCTTATATTGAGCATACAGGTAATGAGATCTTTTTTTCCGTTCAGCCTCTGGGCTGAAAGAAAAAATGAACGGCACAGATTTCCTCATTCGCGTCGATCGATGTGGATGAAAAAATCTCTGCCCAAAAATATGCAAGAAAAAAAAGAGGGGCCTGGCGATTGCCAGGACATAGGGGCTCCGCCCAAACATCTATACCCACTTCAGCTCCTATGTCCTGGCAAACGTGATTTCTCCATTCACATCGATCAATCGATCGTTGTGGAGGAAGACATCTTTGCCGGATTTTTGATACAAAGTGTTTGCCAAAGCATATGAACTCCAACACCTCTCCTCAGCTCATATGCCTGGGCAAACGTACCTGTACTGCAGAGGAGAAATCTCGTCTTGCAGCGCCGCATACACCGACTTCACATGTCTTCCGACAGCAGCGCAATGCTTCTCTCAGAATGCACATCAGTGCTGCAGCGTTTTCGTCGGTTGGTCCGTTGGTCTACCTGGAAAATAAAGGGTGGTTAGGGGAAAAGAAGAAAAAACAGGCAGCAGGCTCATAAACTTGAACGTTACAAACTTTATAAAACCTGAACATCAAAACTTTTAAAACCTGAACTAACTCAAGATTTCTTTTTCTTGCTACCTGTTTCATATTTTTTTTTCTTTTCACTCTTTATTTTCCTTGCAGAAACCTCTCCTCCCATAGGACAATGTGTAAAGTGTAAATCACACAGAGATGGTGCGAAGTACATTATGCACTTTATCCCAAGTGAAAGGAGACGTTTCTACCGTTTCACATTTTTGCTGTAGCACACCAGCACCCCTATGTGTTAGGGTCTCTCAAAACCTAGTATCCTGAGAGACCCTAGAGCCTGATTGTAAAAACTACCTGTGTTGTGCTGTCCCTACGTCCCTAAGTGTACCTGAGTGTGGTACTTCCGGAAACACTCCACTAGGCATAGGGCAGGGTGGTCAGGACAGTCAGAACAGAAATAACGGGTGTCACGCCTTATTCCACTCCTGCTACAGACACGACATCTTTTTCGGGGTGGCAGTTGGGTTGAGGTAACAGCAACGACATTGGGGAAATGTCGCTCGTTTAGACGGCTCACTACACTGGTGGTTGAGGCCACGGAACCTTAGGATACAGGAGGTTCTCGATGATCTCTTCCTGAAATTTGAGTAAGGATCCTGTTCTCCCAGCCTTACTGTAGAGAACAAAACTATTGTACATAGCCAATTGAAATAACTATACAGACACCTTCTTATACCAGCGTCTGGTGCGGTGGAAAATCAAATACGGGGCCAACATCTGGTCATTGAAGTCCACCCCTCCCATGTGTAGTCGTGGACTGAGAGGGGCTTTTCAACAACACTGGTTGCCCGTTCAATTTGTATTGTCGTGTCTGCGTGAATGGAGGAGAGCATGTAAACGTCACGCTTGTCTCTCCATTTCACCTCAAGCAGTTCTTGGTTACACAAGGAAGCCCTCTCCCCCCTTACAAGACGGGTGGTAACGAGCCGCTGGGGGAAGCCCCGGCGACTAGGTCGCACGGTGCCACAGCAGCCAATCTGTTCTAAGAACAAATGCCTGAAGAGGGCCACACTTGTGTAGTAATTGTCCACATAAAGATGGTATCCCTTGCCGAATAAGGGTGACACCAAGTCCCAGACTCTTCCTACTGCTCCCCAGGTAGTCAGGGCAACCGACCGGCTCCAGGGTCTGATCTTTTCCCTCATAGATCCGAAATTTGTGTGTATAGCCTGTGGCCCTTTCACAGAGCTTATACAATTTGACCCCATACCAGGCGCGCTTGCTTGGGATGAACTGTTTGAAGCCAAGACGCCCGGTAAAATGTATCAGGGACTCTTCTACGCAGATGTTTTGTGCAGGGGTATACAAATCTGCAAATTTAAGGTTGAAGTGGTCTATGAGTGGCCAACGTTTGTGGAGCCGGTCAAAAGCTAGCCCGTCAGATGAGGGTTCCCATTCCTCATCCGACTGGGTCAGAATCCTGTAGGCCTCTTCAGGAGAATACCCCTTATTTGACATTTGGACGACTAAATTTAGGGGGTATTCCCCGAGACTATCCAAGAAAATGAGCAAGTCTGTCTTACAAATGGGAAGGTAGCGAAGTACAGAAGCCGCTGCGATTGATAACAAAGATCAAAACTGATTTGTTTTATCGCCGCAGCGCTTGTGAAGTGATTGTGCAGTGATTTAAAAAAAAAAAAAATTTGTCACTGCGGCGGGGCGGGCGTGGATGAACGCACGTGTGGGCGACCGATCAGGCCTGAACGGGCAAACACTGCGTTTTGGGTTGGGGGCGAACTAAGTTGACACTAATACTATTATTGATCTGACAGTGATCAGTTCTGATCACTTACAGATACTATAAAAGTACAAATGCTGATTAGCGCTACGCTAATCAGCGAATCAGTGACTGCGGTGCGGTGGGCTGGGCGGTAACGCTAATTACCTACCAAAGGGGGCCTAAACTAATCTAAATGTCAATCCTGGTGAAAAAAAACAAGTGACAGTTTACACTGATCACTTTTTTCCTTTTCACTAGATGATTGACAGGTGACTGAGAGTGGTGATCAAGGGGTTAATTGGGGTGATGGGGGGTGATCAGGGCCTGGAAGTGTGGTGCTTGGTGTTCTCACTGTAGAGATGTGCTCTCTCCTGGGTCCAACTGACAAAAAGGACCCAGGACAGAGCACAGAAGCCATTTAATGCATTATATTTATAAATATAATGCATTACATGGCTCTTGATTCGTTTTTTTTTTAAATCACCAGCCTGCCAGCGACTATCATTGGCTGGCAGGCTGGTGACGAACTTCCCCTGTGTCGATCCCAATAGTCTGTGCGCCCGCGCGTCAACAAGGAACAGAAGGACCGCCAAGATCACGCATATCTGCGTGCGGCGGTCCTAAAGAGGTTAATAATTTTTTTTCCAGTATCAAAGCAAGGGTTAACAGCCAAACAAAACTCAATATTTATTGCCCTGATTCTGTAGTTTACAGAAACACCACATATGTGGTCGGATACTACTGTATGGCCAAACAGCAGGGCGCGGAAGGAAGGGAACGCCATATGGGTTTTGGAAGGCTGATTTTGCTGGACTTTTTTTTTTTTTTTTTTTTTTTTTTGACACCATGTCCCATTTGAAGCCCCGCTGATGCACCCCTAGAGTAGAAACTCCAAAAAAGTGACCCCATTTTGGAAACTATGGGATAATGTGGCTTTATTTTGTACAATTTTAGGGTACATATGATGTTTGGTTGCTCTATATTACACTTTTTGTGATGTAAAGTGACAAATGGAGATGAAATTGCCCGAATTTCTATTTTTTGTCATTAACTCTTGTGGAACACTTAAAGGGTTAACAAAGTTTGTAAAATCAGTTTTGAATGCCTTGAGGGGTGTAGTTTCCTAAATGGGATCACTTTTTGGAGTTTCTACTCTAGGCGTGCATCAGGGGGGCTTCAAATGGGACATGGTGTCAAAAACCCAGTCCAGCAAAATCTGCCTTCCAAAAACGATATGGCGTTCCATTCTTTCTGTGCCCTGCCATGTGACCATACAGTAGTTTACGACCACATATGTGGTGTTTCTGTACAATCGGGGCAGTAAATATTGAGTTTTGTTTAGCTGTTTACCCTTGCTTTTGTTACGGGAAAAAATGGATTAAGATGGAAAATTTGCCCAAAAATACCTGTTTTGGCACCTTTTTTTTATTATTTACAACGTTTATCTGACGGATTAGATCATGTGCTATTTTTATAGAGCATGTTTTACCGACACAGGGATACCTAATATGTATACCTTTTTTTAGTTATTTAGGTTTTACACAATAATATCATTTTTGAAACAAAAAAAATCATGTTTTAGTGTTTCTATAATCTGAGAGCCACAGTTTTTTCAGCTTTTGGGCAATTGCGGGATGAGATGACGATTAGATTGTCACTATTTTGGAGGGCATATGCCTTTTTGATCGCTTGCAGTTACACTTTTTGTGATGTAAGGTGACAAAAAATAGCTTTTTTTAAATCGTTTTTTTTTTTATTTTTTTGACAGTGTTCATCTGAGGGGTTAGGTCATATGATATTTTTATAGAGCCGGTCGTTACGGACATGATGATACCTAATATGTATACTTTCTTTTAATTTTTTTAAGTTTTACACAATATTATTTTTGAAACAAAAAAAAACTGTTTTAGTGTCTCCATAGTCTGAGAGCCATAGTTTTTTCAGTTTTTAGGCAATAGTCTCAGGCTGGGTACCATTTTTGCAGGATGAGATAGCGGTTAGATTGGCTCTATTTTGGGGGGCATACGACTTTTTTGATCACTTTTATTACCTTTTTTGGGAAGTAAGGTGGTCAAAATCTCTATTTCATCATAGTTTTTACTTTATTTATTTTTTATGGCGTTCACAGTGCGGTGAATATAACATGACTGTTTTATAGATCAGGTCGTTGCGGACGCGGTGATATATAACATGTGTAGGGAATTAATTTTTTTTTATTTTTAATCAGTTATAAATGTGTTTTTTAAATTTTTTCTTTTTTTCACTTTTTTTTTGACCCAGACCCTCTTGGTTCTTGAAGACCCAGTGGGTCTGATGTCTGTATAATACAGTACACTATATAGTGTACTGTATTTCACTTACACTTCTGTCTGAACAGATCTCTGCCTTTAGTACAGATCTGTTCAGTACCATGGACAGCAGGATGAATGAGAAGGCGTCCTGTTGCCATGGGAACCTTCCCTGTCTGCCACAACTTAGCAAAGGGGGAAGGCGAAGGAGGGGGCTCCCTCCCTCTGTGCTCCCTTTTAAGAATCAGGGGCTGCAAAGCCACAACAGCCCCGCGATGGGAGAGGCAGGGAGCTCCCTTCCTGTTAACCCCTACCATACAGCGGTCCCTACGGACCACGGTATGGAAGGGGTTAAAACGGCTGACATCTGCACAGATGTCAGCCGTTTGAATCAGAGTGTCAGCAATGAGCTGACACTCTGATTCAACCGCACGGCCATCCTGAGAATGAACGGGGGGCGTTCGGGTATATATATATATATATATATATATATATATATATATATATATATATATATAGCACTGTAGATCTGATGGGCAGCAATATGTAACTCAGTCTACTTTCACACTCGCGTTATGGCTTTTCGTTTGAGATTCATTGACTTTGAATGGTGTTTAAGATCCGTCTTGGCTATGTTAAAGATAATACAAACGGATCCGTTCTGAACAGATTCAGACAGTTGTATTATCTTAACGGATCCATCCATTGCGAATCCGCACAAAATGCGAGTGTGAAAGTAGCCTAAGCTAAGCAAGTTTTAGGCAAAAAAAAAATCATATTTACTCATTTCCCTGGTTCTCTTCTGTCCTTTTGTTTACCTGCAATAACAATCTCTGCCCCTCCTCCTGCTCTGCAAAGGGAATTAATACAAGTGCTGCCCTGAGTGACATGTCTGCCTGCTGGGAGACTCAGCAGCATGTTGTATGTTTAGGACTACAAGTCCCAGCCTTGCAATTACACTGCTGATACAGACAGGATCTTCCCCTACCTGTTCTTGTGTAATGCTCTGCCTGATCAGTCAGAAAAATGCATTGCAATGTCGGATCCGTTTTTCCGGTGTCATCCTGCAAAACAATAATAAAATACTAATAGGAGTGTATTATAAACCACCTAATATACCAGAGTCCACAGAAAATCTATTACGAAACGAGATAGACGAGGCGGCAAATCATAATGAAGTCGTTATCATGGGGGACTTCAACTACCCAGATATAGACTGGGAAACCGAAAGCTGTACATCCCAAAAAGGAAACAGGTTCTTGGCAATAACCAAAGACAATTTCCTTTCCCAACTGGTTCAGGAGCCCACTAGAGGGACGGCCATACTGGACTTAGTATTAACCAATAGACCTGATGGAACAACAGATGTGCAGGTTGGGGGACACCTGGGAAATAGTGACCATAAAGTTATAACCTTCCAATTATCCTTCAAACGAGAGTTTCTAAAGGGAGGAACAAAAATACCAAACTTCAAAAAAGCAAAATTTAGCCAACTAAGCGAGGCCATAGGCCTAACTGGGACAAAGTCCTCAAAAATAAAAATACAACTATAAAATGGGAGATTTTTAAAAGCATTGTAACATCTAATTGTGAGAGGTACATACCTTTTATAGGAATAAAAGGCTAAGGAACAATAAGAAACCAATGTGGATAAATGGAACCATAAAGAAAGCAATAAATGACAAAAAGAAAGCATATAAATCACTAAAACAGGAGGGGAGTCAGGAAGCACTGATAAACTATAAGGAAAAAAATAGAATATGTAAAAAACTAATAAAATTTGCCAAACTAGAGACCGAGAGATTAATTACCAAAGAGAGTAAAACTAACCCTAAAATTATATAAATAGTAAAAAATATAAATCTGAAGGAGTCAGCCCTCTACATAGCAATGAGGGGGGTGTTGCAGAGAGCGACGAGGATAAAGCAAAACTATTAAATATTTTTTTCTCCACAATATTCACTGAGGAAAATAAACTGTCAGATGAAATGCAGAATGTAAAAGTAAATTCGCCATTAAAAGTGCCCTGTTTGACCCAGGAAGAAGTACAACAGCGACTTAAAAAGATTAAAATAGACAAATCGTCAAGACCAGATGGCATACACCCCCATATCCTAAGGGAATTAAGTGATGTCATAGCCAGACCTTTAGTTCTGATATTTACGGACTCTATAATAACAGGGAATGTTCCACAGGATTGGCACATAGCAAATGTGGTGCCAATATTCAAAAAGGGTCCAAAAACAGAGCCTGGAAATTATAGGCCGGTAAGTTTAACATCTATTGTTGGTAAACTGTTTGAAGGTTTTCTAAGAGATGCTATTTTGGAGTATCTCACTGAAAATAAGCAAATAACGCCATATCAGCATGGCTTCATGAGGGATCGGTCATGCCAAACGAATTTAATCAGCTTCTATGAGGAGGTAAGTTCTAGACTTGACAGCGGCGAATCAATGGATGTCATATATCTGGACTTCTCCAAAGCATTTGACATTTTACCTCATAAAAGGTTAGTATATAAAATGAGGATGCTCGGACTGGGAGAAAATGTCTGTATGTGGGTAAGTAACTGGCTAAGTGACAGAAAACAGAAGGTGGTTATTAACGGTAGATACTCAGATTGGGTAACTGTAACTAGTGGGGTACCTCAGGGGTCAGTATTGGGCCCTATTCTCTTCAATATATTTATTAATGATCTTGTAGAAGGCCTGCACAGTAAAATATCTATTTTTGCAGATGACACTAAACTGTGTAAAGTAATTAACACTGAAGAGGACAGTTTTCTGCTACAGAGGGATCTGGATAGATTGGATGCTTGGGCAGAAAAATGGCAGATGAGGTTTAACATTGGCAAATGTAAAGTTATTCACATGGGAAGGAATAATGCAAGTCACCCGTACATATTAAATGGTAAAACACTCAGTAACACTGACATGGAAAAGGATCTAGGAATTTTAATAAACAGCAAATTAAGCTGCAAAAACCAGTGTCAGGCAGCTACTGGCAAGGCCAATAAGATAATGGGTTGCATCAAAAGGGGCATAGACGCTTGTGATGAGAACATAGTCCTACCACTTTACAAATCACTAGTCAGACCACACATGGAGTACAGTGTACAGTTCTGGGCTCCTGTGAACAAGACAGAGAGGGTTCAGAGGAGGGCAACTAAAGTAATAACTGGAATGAGGGATCTACAGTACCCTGAAAGGTTATCAAAATTAGGGTTATTCACTTTAGAAAAAAAAGACGACTGAGGGGAGATCTAATAACTATGTATAAATATATCAGGGGTCAGTACAGAGATCTCTCCCATCATCTATTTATCCCCAGGACTGTGACTGTGACAAGGGGACATCCTCTGCGTCTGGAGGAAAGAAGGTTTGTACACAAACATAGAAAAGGATTCTTCACTGTAAGAGCAGTGAGACTATGGAACTCTCTGCCTGACGAGATGGTGATGGTGAGTACAATAAAGGAATTCAAGAGGGGCCTGGATGTATTTCTGAAGTGTAATAATATTACAGGCTACAGCTACTAGATATGGGTCGTTGATCCAGGGAGTTATTCTGATTGCCTGATTGGAGTCGGGAAGGAATTATTTTTTTTCCTCTTAAGTGGGGAAAATTGGCTTCTGCCTCACAGGGGTTTTTTGCCTTCCTCTGGATCAACTTGTAGGAAACAGGCCGAACTGAATGGACAAATGTCTTTTTTCGGTCTTATATACTATGTTACTATGTAACTGATCCGGCATTTATTTTTTTCAAATTTTTAGAGGTCTGCCCATGCGCAGAACGGAATGCCGGATCAGTCGTTGTGGTATTTTTATTGCCGGATCCGGCACTAATGCAAGTCAATGGGAATGCATGCCGGATCCGGCATTCCAGCATGTGTTCCTGCATTTTGGATGGAGATAAAACCGCAGCATGCTGCGGTATTTCCTCCGTCCAAAACAACTGACAGTGTCTGAACTGATGCATCCTGGTCCTGAATGGATTTCTCTCCATTCAGAATGCGTGGGGGTGTGAGTGATCAGCTTTTTTCTGGCATAGAGCCCGACGACGGAACTCTATACCGGAAAAGAATAACGCTAGTGTGAAAGTACCCTTAGTCTTTGCTTGGTCATACTTTTAGTTGATTGTTTGGGAGTTTTGTTTTTTGTTTTGCATTTTTAATGAAAAACTACATTGTGGAAAAGCTAATGTCTCATGGCAATAGTGTGTGAATGGATATTATCTAGTGTGCACATGTTCTTATGCAGACCGATCTAACTGCATCTCATCTGCTTGTCATGCAGACTATTACAAGTGAAGAAAGAGATAAAATTGATTGTCCTTTAATCACATTCATGGAAAATACTTCTGTTAAAAAAAAAAAAAAAGTTTTTTCCATTCACATAAAAATTGTACTTTCTGATGGCTTCATTTATGGTTGCAAACAATGTAATGGGAAGTGGAAAAAAAAAATCACTATTCTGACAAAGGTTTTTTTTTTTTTTCACCGTTCACTATGGGGTAAAATTGACCTGTTACCTTCATTCTCCAAGTCAGTACGGTTACAACGATACCACACTTGTATAATTTTTCTTGCGTTTTATTACTGAAAAAAAAATGTAAACCCTTTGTAGTTGTGTATGGGGATGTGTGAGGGCTAATTTTGTTTTTCTGTTGCTCCATTTGCCTTATGCCATTAATATTGTTATATTTCAATTGTATGCGCATTTTCGCACATGGCAATGCCCATGATGTTTTTTTGTTTTTTTTTATTGGTTAAGTATTTGTATTTTAAGGAAAAGGGGGGTGATTTGAACTTTTTATATTTTTTTTATATTTGTAAAAACTTTTTTTAACTTTATTTTTTTTTTACTTTTTTTGTCACCCTGGGTGACAAAAACTGGCAATCATTAGATTGCCCATTGTGTTCATTGGTGGCTATATAGCCATCATTGGACACTTAATTTTCAATATAACAATACAGTGCTGCCACCTAGTGGCCTCTATTGGTATAATTATCTAAGACTCTGAAGCCTGCTTAAGGCTTCGGTCTATTAGTGTACTATAACAGGTTCCCCGATCTCAGCCTGGGAACGCTGTTACAGGAGCGGAAGTGCACGGCTTCCGCTTCCGGACTGTTCAGATGCCATGGTCACGTTTGACCACGGCATCTGAAGTGGAAAATGTATGCGATCAGCCTTATGGCTGATCACATACATGTGCCGCGGGTCTCTGCTATTTTAAACAGCAGAAATATGGCCATGTTTAAAGACCGGACTTCCACATTACATGTACGGCGGAGGTCCTGAAGGGGTTAAAACGGCAGAAACCCAACAGCTATGGTGCCTGCTGTGCTACCGAGTAGGTGCCATTTTTAAAGACTGGGCTTCTGCCATACATGTCTGGCCAAGGTCCAGAAAGGATTAAATAGGACTGAGACCCATGAAGGTTGTGTCAACAATGGACGCGACATCACAGGTCGGGGGAGAGGCCACAGCACTCTCCTGAGAGCTGGGGGCCCTTTCCAGAAGCTGATCAGCAACGGTGCTGGGAGTTAGACCCACTGCAATCTGATACCGAAGACCTGTCTGGAGGACAGGACATTTAATATTTTAGATCCAGAAAAGCCCTTTAATTTTAATTAGTTATAATAAAAATATTTGGTATGGTAGTAACTCAGAGGAGGTACTTATATCACCTGTATCTTGAGGGAGTGAAACAATCGCTATTTAATTTTTCACAAATACGGTATAACAACTTTTAGATTGTAAAATTGACATTAGTTTTAGTGCTCTCACCTTATAATGATAAATTTCCTGTGTCTTATTTTGACAGTGTACTGGACAGTCAGAAAGATGTCTAAAATCCTCAAAGAGTTGTTATGTGCTTCTGAGAAGGCGGCATGCATTGCTCGAGCATGTCGGCAAGAAGAAGCCCTATTCCAGCTCTTAATTGAAGAAAAAAAAGAAGAGGAGAAAAATAAGAAGTTCCTTACAGATTTTAAAACATTGGCTGATGTCTTGGTCCAAGAGGTCATTAAACATGACCTTGGAATAAAGGTGAGGAGTCTCAAGACATGCATCAAGTGCTTTTGATTACAGTATTTTTAAATGAAAAATACATTTTGCAGACCTGCAGGAAAATTCATTTAAAATTCCTACAGATGTACAAAATGTTTTTTTATACATATGACTAATCTAGGATTGTTGTGTTGTGTTGGAGTAATTGTGCATGTTTGGCAGAAAAGCTTATCTTGAGTTTATCATTACCTTATTTTTCGCTTTATAATACTGACTGTGGCATGTACGGGATTTGCAGAGGAAGGGGGCTCCCTCTCTGACCCCATCAAAATTCCTTGTGGGGTAACATAGTATATAAGACCGAAAAAAGACATTTGTCCATCCAGTTCGGCCTGTTTCCTACAAGTTGATCCAGAGGAAGGCAAAAAACCCCTGTGAAGCAGAATCCAATTTTCCCCACTTAAGGGGAAAAAAATCCTTCCCGACTCCAATCAGGCAATCAGAATAACTCCCTGGATCAACGACCCCTCTCTAGTAGCTATAGCCTGTAATATTATTAGTTATTACACTCCAGAAATACATCCAGTCCCCTCTTAAATTCCTTTATTGTACTCGCCATCACCACCTCCTCAGGCAGAGTGTTCCAGTCTCACTGCTCTTACCATGAAGAATCCTTTTCTATGTTTGTGTACAAACCTTCTTTCCTCCAGACGCAGAGGATGTCCCCTCGTCACAGTCACTGTTCTGGGGATAAATAGATGATGGGAGAGATCTCTGTACTGACCCCTGATATATTTATACATAGTTATTAGATCTCCCCTCAGTCGTCTTTTTTCTAAAGTGAATAACCTTAATTTTGATAACCTTTCAGGGTACTGTAGTTGCCCCATTTCAGTTATTACTTTAGTTGCCCTCCTCTGAACCCTCCCCAGCTCTGCTATGTCTGCCTTGTTCAGGAGCCCAGAACTGTACACAGTACTCCATGTGTGGTCTGACTAGTGATTTGTAAAGTGGTAGGACTATGTTCTCATCATGGGCATCTATGCCCCTTTTGATGCAACCCATTATCTTATTGGCCTTGGCAGCAGCTGCCTGACACTGGTTTTTACAGCTTAGTTTGTCGTTTATTAAAATTCCTAGATCCTTTTCCATGTCACTGTTACCGAGTTTTACCATTTAGTATGTACGGGTGACTTGCATTATTCCTTCCCATGTGCATAACTTTACATTTGTCAGTGTTAAACCTCATCTGCCATTTTTCTGCCCAAGCCTCCAATCTATCCAGATCCCTCTGTAGCAGAAAACTGTCCTCTTCAGTGTTAATTTACTTTACACAGTTTAGTGTCACCTGCAAAAATTGATATTTTACTGTGCAAGCCTTCTACAAGATCATTAATAAATATATTGAAGAGAATTGGGCCCAATACTGACCCCTGATGTACCCCACCAGTGACAGTGACCCAATCTGAGTGTGTACCGTTAATAACCACCCTCTGTTTTCTATTACTCAGCCAGTTACTTACCCATGGTCACTTTTGGGGGTTTCCATACTAGGGGTACCTCATAGTCTACAAATGCAACATGGCGCTTGAAAATTATTCTAGTGAAATCTGTGCTCCAAAAGCCATATGGTTCTCCCTTCTGTCTGAGTTCTGCCGTGTGCACATACAGCAAATTATTACCACATATACAGTAGGGTGTTGCTGTGTTCAGGAAGAAATACTTTGTGGGGTACTCTTTTGGCCAAGTGTTTCTAAATTTTATGAAACGCCAAAGTGTTTACTACACTCCTACTTGTTGGGTGTTTCTGCTGCATCAGGGTGTCTTCAAATGAGACATGATGTTTGAAAATTATTCCAGTGAAATCTGCCCTCCAAGAACCATATAGTGCCCCTTCTCTTCTGAGTACTTCTGTGTGCCCAGTCAGCAGTTTATGACTGCATATGGATTGTTGCCGTATTCTTTAACCCCTTAAGGACCCATGACGTATTGGTACGTCATGGGTCCGGTGCCTAACAATGGCGCCCGCTGCGGGCGCGATCACTGTATCATTTAACCCCGCAGATGCCGTGGTGAATCCTGACCCTGGCATCTGCGCGCGCTAAAACCGAAAGTAAAACTTTCAGGAGCTCTCCTGCTCACCCTAGTGGTGATCGGGGGAATCGCAGAGCTGGATGTAATAGCCTTGAACTCAAAGAATTATTTGAGGTTACTACTTACTATTTCCTATGCAGCCCTTGTTAGCAATAGGGCTTCATGGGAAAGTAGTAAAATCCTCATAAACTCCAATACAAGTGTATTGGAGTTTATGTTAGAAGCAATCAGATGACTGATAATGGGACCTATATAAAAGTGTAAAAGAAAAAAAATAAAATAAATAAAAAAAACTAAAAATTCTAATCACCCCCCCTTTCCCCAAAATTAAAATAAAAAAATAAAAAAAAACACATCATCGGTGTTGCAATGTGCGAAAACGCCTGTAGTATAAAAATATATTCCCCATACGGTAAACAGAAAAACAGAAAAAAAGCGCCCAAATGGCCGATTCGCCGTTTTTGGACGCTTCATTTCCTAAAAAAAATTTAAATAAAAAGTGATCAAAAAGCCCTACACACCCCATAATGGTATCACCTAAAAGTTCAGATTGCCCCGCAAAAAATAAGCCCCCATACAATGCCATACACTTAATTACAAAAAAGTTATAGGGGTCAAAATATGGCGACAAAAAAAATAAAGAATTTCCCACTTTTGAATTTTTTTTCACTATCAAAACACAAGAAAAACTATACATATTGGGTATCGCCGAATTCGTACTGACCTGTAGAATAAAACTAAATGGTCAGTTTTATCGCACATCAAATGTCGCAATTTAAAAACCCGTAAAATTGTGGTGGAATTGTTCTTTTTGCAATTTCACCCCATTTGGAATTTTTTTTCTGCTTCCCACTACATCGTATGCAATATTAAATGGTGGCGTTGGAAAGTACAACTTGTCCCGCAAAAAAAAAAAGCCTTATATGGCCATGTGAACGGAAAAATAAAAAAAGTTATGGCTCTCGGAAGGCACTTACTAATGTATTGTGATTGTCTATATTGACTTCTTTGCTGGTTCAATTCATGTTTCACTACTCCTTTCCAGGGGTTGCGACCACCCTGCAGTCCATCAGCAGTGTTCGTGCTTGCACACTAAAAAACCTAGGCCTCTCTGGTGGCTGTGAGCGCACACAGGCGAATGCTTTTTCCTATAGGCCCCTTTCACACGGGCGAGTTTTCCGCGCGGGTGCAATGCGTGAGGAGGACGCATTGCACCCGCACTGAATCCGGACCCATTCATTTCTATGGGGCTGTGCACATGAGCGGTGATTTTCACGCATCACTTCTGCGTTGCGTGAAAATCGCAGCATGTTCTATATTCTGCGTTTTTTCACGCAACGCAGGCCCCATAGAAGTGAATGGGGCTGCGGGAAAATCGCAAGCATCCGCAAGCAAGTGCGGATGCGTTGCGATTTTCCCGCATTGTTGCTTAGCAACGGGACCCAATCTCTATTATTTTCCCTTATAACATGGTTATAAGGGGAAATGGCATTCTTAATAAAGAATGCATTGTTAAATGAAGTGGAGGGGGTTAAAAATAATAAAAGTTAACTTACTTTAGCCACTTGATCGCGTAGTCGCGATCTCTCCTCTCTTTCCCTGCTGCATCTAAGATCTACAGGACCTGTGATGACGTCAGATCACATGGTCCAATCACATGGTCCATCTTACCATGGTGATGGACCATGTGATGTGACGTCATCACAGGTCCTGTAGATCTTAGATGCTGCAGGAAAAGAGAGGAGAGATCGCGACTACGCGATCAAGTGGCTAAGGTAAGTTAACTTTTATTATTTTTAACCCCCTCCACTTCATTTAACAATGCATTCTTTATTAAGAATGCTGTTATTTCCCCTTATAACCATGTTATAAGGGAAAATAATCAATTCTCCAGAAGACCCGAAACCGGACTTCAGTGATGAAGTCTGGCTTTGGGTCTGGGTACCAAACATGGCGTTTTTTCTCACGCGCGTGCAAAACGCGTTCCAAACGTTTGCACCCGTGCGGGAAAAACGCGCATATTCCCGCAACGCACCCGCCTCTTATCCGGGCATCAAACATGACGCCCGTGTGAAAGAGGCCATAGTGTGCAAGCATGGCCACCTCTGCTGGATTGCAGGGTAGTCAGTGAATCCAGCCAGCAGAGAAAGCAATATAATAACAATACATTAGTAAGTGGCTTGTGTGCCTTAGATATAGTGATGCAAAGAAAAAAAATATATTTTTGATTTAAGAAGCGATTTTATGGTAAAAAAAACATGAAATTTATATATAAAAATTTGATGTATCGCTATATTTGTATCGACCAGTATAATAAAGTTATCATATCATATATGCCACATGATGAACCCCAGAAAAATAATAAACACTGACAGAATTTCAAAGTGTTCAAAAGTCACATGTACCTCAAAATGGTACCAATAAAGACTACAGCTTGTCCCGCAAAAAATAAGCCCACACAGAGCTATGTTGAAAGAAAAATGTAAATGTTATGGATGTTATTATATGGCGATGCAAAATACTGATTTTTTTAAAAAGAAATTTTATGATGGAAAAAGTAGTAAAATCTGAGAAAAACTATATACCCAATAAGATGCAGGAAAAGAAAAAATATTTTTCCTCAGATCTGACCCCCATGTTAATCAGACCTCAGCTCAGATACCCAGTTTATTAGACCCCATTGCTAATTAGACAGCAGTTCAGACCCTGAATCTGACCTAAATGACCCTAGTTCTGATTAGACTGTGGCTCAGACCCCCAATGCTGATTAGACCACAGCTCAGACCCCTTTTAAAATCTCCCCTCCATGTTTCATTAATTCCTGTGAAACAACTGAGGGGTTAACAAACTTTCTAAATGTCATAATGAATATTTTGAGGGGTGCAGTTTTTAAAATGGGGTCATTTATCAGTGGGCTTCAAATATATAGGCCTTTCAAAGCCACTTCAGAACTAAATTGGTCCCTAAAAAATTTGGAAATGTCCTTAAAAATGTTTTAAATTGCTGCTAACGTTTCTCCAACATTAAAGTAGACATTAATTATTAGCTCTTTTTGTGAGCTATGACTATCTGTTTTAAAAGCAGAGGAATTTGGATTTGGGAAAACTACAAATTTTGATAAATTTTCATTGCATTTTAGATTATTTAATAAAAACAAAATATATCGACCAAACTTTACCGCTACCATGAAATACAATGTTTCACAAAAAACTTGCTCAGGTAAGTAAAAGCATTCCAAAGTTATTACTATATAAAGTGACACATTCTAAATACCAGACAAATTTGGCATTCTAGTTCCCAGTTAAAGTAATTTGTCCAATATAAATATTAAAAAATACAGTTATAAGGTGAAAGAAACACTAAATAATGACGATTACTTACCGGTAATTGGATTTTCATGAACCCACGACAGCACCACGAGAGAGAGGATCCGCCTCCAAAGACAGGAAACCTGAAGTACAAAAAGGCGGAGACTCTTCTCCCACTTCAGTATGCGTCTTCCAAGACTTTGAGGAACTCCGCCGATTAGTTTAGTATGAGATAGATATATTTATATATCTAATTTATTATATTATTTTTTTATTTTTTTTGCAACACCCGTGAACTAACACACACACACACAGAAATAGGGAGGGAATTAGGGTGCTGTCATGGGTTCGTGAAAATCCAATTACCGGTAAGTAATCATCATTTTACCCCTCACCCACGACGGCACCACGAGAGCGAAAAGCAAGGAATTTTTTTAGAGTGGGAGAACAGCAGAAAGCACCTTAGTACCAAAAGATAAGTCTGAAGAAGGATTCAATTGCAGCTTATAGTGAGCAAAAAAGGTTGGAGGAGAAGACCAGACCGCTGCTTTGCAGATATCTTCAATAGATACAACCGCCCTCTCTGCCCAAGAAGTGGATATGGCTCTAGTAGAATGAGCATGCAGACTCTCCGGAGGATTCTCCCCGGATGAAGAATAAGCCTCTGAAATAGCCGAAGTAATCCACCTGGCCAAAGTATTTTTGGAGGCTTGTCGTCCTTTATTCTTCCCCTGGAAAAGAATAAATAAAGAGGAGGATTTCCTCCAGTCTTTACTTACATTAAGGTATTGAAGAAGACAACTTTTGACATCCAGGCAGTGAAAAGAGCTTTCCTCTTCAGACCGAGGATCAGAAAAGAAAGAGGGCAATATTGTCTCCTGAGATCTGTGGAATGTGGATACTACCTTTGGAAGAAAGGCTGGGTCTGGCCTGATTAATACTCTATGTTCTAAAATGGTAGTATATGGCCTTTCTATAGAAATAGCCTGAAGCTCACTGATCCTACGTGCTGAAGTTAGGGCTACTAGCAGACTTAACTTATGGGACAGAAATTTAACAGAAATCTGATCTATAGGCTCAAAAGGAGGTTTTGTAAGGGCGCCTAGAACCAAATTCAAGTCCCATGGAGCTATCCTAGGTGAAACGTTCAAAGCTGACCTAGAGATGGATCTAATGAAACGTAGAACCCATGGATTTAATGCTATCTGATCCTCAAACAGAACTGAGAGGGCAGAAGTCTGAACCTTCAAGGTACTGGGTGACAAGCCTAACTGCAATCCTCTCTGAAGAAATTCCATTATCTTTACTAGGGAATAGGGCATGGAAGATCTTCAAAGAGAATACCAGAAAAAGAAAGGAATTTCTTCCAAACTCTAGCATATATGTTAATAGTGACTTCTTTCCTGCTCTCCAAAAGTGTACTAATTAGATCTTTAGAAAATCCCCTTCTGGCTAAGAACTGCCTCTCAAATTCCATGCCGCTAGATGGAGGTTCTGCACTTCTGGATGGACTAACGGTCCCTGAACAAGAAGGTCCCTGGTCACCGGAAGGATCCATGGATCCATTATCGATAGCTTCCTGAGCCAAGTGAACCACGGCCTTTTTGGCCAAAAGGGTGCTATTAGAATGACTCTTGCCCAATCCTCCCTTATCTTCTTTAGGACTCGAGGGATCAGAGGTAATGGAGGAAAAGCATCAGCCAAGGGGAAATCCCACTTGTGGAGAAGAGTCCAGCCCATATGGGGATCCCTCTCGAGACAGGGAGAAGAACTTCTTAACTTTCTTGTTCCGATATGTAGCAAATAGGTCTACGGATGGAAGGCCCCAGCTGTCTGTAATTAACCTGAACACTTCTGAATCTAGGCTCCATTCCTTCTGAGAAACTAAGTGCCTGCTTAAGTAATCTGCTTTGGTATTGTCTACTCCCCTTATGTGGACTGCTGATATTGAGCTGCAATTCCCTTCCACTGAATGAAGAATGCTGCCTAGAACTGACATTAATGTCTCGCTCCTGGTCCCCCCGTCTGTTTATATATGAGACAACAGACCTGTTGTCTGACATGATTCTCAGGTTTCTTCCCTGAATCATTGGCAGGATTTTTAGCATTGCATACTTCACTGCCAACAGTTCTTTGACATGGGAGGAGAGGGACCTTACCTCTAGGTTCCAACGACCCTGAAGGGATAGCTCGTAAATATATGAGCCCCCCCCCCCCCCCCAACCCCAAGGACTCGCATCCGTAGTTAGGCACAGAAGGTTGTCCAATATCCAAGGAGAACCCTGGTTCAGGTTGTCTGAGGTCAGCCACTATTCTAACTCCTTTAGTGTTACATTCCCAATCTCTAACATAGTGTTCAAAGGATGACGACCCCCTTCCCACTTTGACAAAATTTCCCATTGCAGATGTCTTGAATGGAACTGTGCCCAAACTACTGTCGGGATGCAGGATGTGAGGGTCCCTAGAATGGACATACCTTCCCTTATAGTGATTCCTGGATGTTGTCTCAGTCTCTGAATCTTTTCTTTTATTCCCAGAATTTTCTCCTCTGGCAGAAATCATCTTTGGCATGTCGAATCGAGTATGAAACCCAGAAAAAGCTGATGTTGTAGAGGCAGTGGTCTTGACTTTCCTAAGTTCAGGATCCAACCCAGATTTTCTAGGATTTTTGACACTTCCTGGACCGCTCTGTCGCAGCCCTCTTCGGAGTCTGACACAATTAGAAAATCGTCCAGATATGGAATGAACATTATCTCCTTCTCTCTGATGTGGGCTGACATTTCTGCAACAATCTTTGTAAAGATTCTTGGAACCATTGCTAACCCGAAGGGCATTGCCTGAAATTGCAAATGATAAATTGTCCCCTCTACTTCTACCGCTACCCTGAAATAATTCTGATGATTCTGATGAATGGCTACATGGAAGTAGGCATCTTTTAAATCAAGGACAGCCATAAAGCAATCGGGGGAAAACAGATTTATTTCTGACCTCATTGTTTCCATCCTGAATCTCTTTTCGACAAGATAAAGATTTAACTTTTTCAGATTTATGATGGTTCTGAAAGAACCATCTGTTTTTTTGACTAGAAAAAGAGGGGAATAGAACCCCTCTCCCTCTTGTCCTCCTGGAACAGGAACTAGAACCCTTTTTTCTATCAAAGATTGAATCTCCAATAGAATGCTCTTCTTTCCCTTTGTGTGAACGAATCTCTCCGAAATTCTAGTTTTAGTCCCTGACCTACAGTGTCCAAGATCCAGGAACTGCTTGAAATTAAAGAGGACCTTTCACTGATCCACAGTTTATTAGGTAAAGCTATGTACATGGAGAGCGGAACCCTGATTATGAGCTGAGCGCTGTGATTGGCTAGCGCTCCAGCCCTGGGAGGAGACGCCCAGGGCAAAAGAAAAAGTCTCCGCCCCAGGCAAAATTGGAGAAGCAGGAGCGCCGTTACCGGGGGCTACAGAGGACGAGCGGAGCGGCACCCAGGGATACAAGTAAGTGCAGGGACATCCCTGGGTGCCGCTCTCCATGTACATAGCTTTACCTAATAAACTGTGGACCAGTGAAAGGTCCTCTTTAAACTCCATGCAGGCAGAAAATTTCTCAACCTTCCCCCCACATGGTGTCTGGTGTCATTACTGACCAGAGCTTTTGTCCTCCTTGGAGGTCTTGTTAAAGAAAAAACCTCTACCTCCCTTTTTCTGGGCACTGTGTCTAAACTGACTCTTTTCTCTCCTTGCCTCTGTCTGGAAGTAACGAAAGGAGCGGTTGAATCTGCCCCTGGAAGGAAAACTATTAAACACAGGAAACTTCTTCTTTCTATCCGCTGCTCTTGCCAAAAGCTTGTCTAGTGAAGACCCAAAAAGATACTCTCCCTCACAGGGCACTGCACACAACCTCTTTTTAGACTGTAAGTCTCCATTCCAGCTTTTAAGCCACAAGGCTCTTTTGGCTGAATTTGCTAGAGCGGAGGAGCGAGCTGTCAGTCTGACGGCATCAACGGATGCATTGGCTAGAAAATCCGCTGCCTTTCTAATGGTGGGTAAACTTGACAATATCTATTCCCTAGGACATTTATTCCTAAGTTGCCTCTATAACTCAGAAAGCCAAAATATAAGGAAACGTGAGGTAGCAGCCGAGGCTATGGAAGGCCTAAAGGAAGAGGTAGCGGCTTCCCAGGCCCCTTTGAGGAAACCGTCAGTTTTTTTATCTAGAGGGTCTTTTAAGGCGCCCATATCACCAAAAGGAAGGGAGGACTTTTTAGACTCTTTAGAAATAGCGACATCTATTCTAGGTGCCTTATTCCAATTCATTGCCACATCATCAGAGAACGGATACTTCCTTTTGATAGTCCTGGAAATATACACTCTCTTATTAGGTCTCTTCCATTCATTTTTAATTAACACTATAATATTTTTATGAACCGGGAAGGATCTTTGATGTTTAGATTCAAGACCCCCATCATGTCCTGCACAGATTTTTCTTCTATAGTATCTTCAATCCCCATTGAAGCTCTCACTGCTTTTAACAATTTTAGCAAGATGAATCATCAGATAATAAACAATCAAGCGACTGTGATTCCCCCCTCTCTTCTGCACCTGATGAGTCTAATCTAGCCGGCTTCCTAGATTTTCTTTCTTTTTTAGATGCCCAAGAAGAATCAATTTCTGAGCGGACCAGAGACTGTAAACCTTTATAAAAAGACGGGGATTCTTCTGCTATAGTTCTGTCAATGCAGACTTGACACAGCCTCTTTTCATATTCAGAGGGAAGGGAACACCTGCATATGCCACACTCTTTACGTCTTTTCTTAGTGACCGCTTTCTTAGGCTTCCCCTGTAATACATATATACATAGCCCAATGAGTGGTGATTAATAACAAAAATGTGGCCCAAAAGCCTCTCACCCCTTAAAGGTACCGGGGCCGGGTTGGAAACTGGATCATCAGCCAGTTCCCTCTTGTCCTCCTCCATAGCTGCCAGCCAGCGCTTCCCTCAGTACACCAGACTAGTGCTCAACGTGCAGAGGGACGCCAGGCCGCCGCTTCCGGGTTCCTGTGCTTAATGCACCTCCCCGATCACGTGATGCGCCGCACATGCGCGCGCATATGTCTGCTCCAAGCCTCGTTCTTGTTACAGAGCGGAACTTCCGGTAGCTCCTCCCCCCCCCCCCCCAGGCCCGGCACGGATCTTCTCCCGCGTGCCCCTCGTATAACCAATTTTGCAGGTTACACCGGAGCATGAAGCCCCAGCGCTCAGGACTTCATCGCCTTGCGCCTCTGCCGATCCACGCGCATAAATGCCGCCCTAAATACTCCAGGACCGCAGGTAAAAAGGGGCACCCCGAGAGAGAAGACGTACTTCCAGGCTTCCCTCTTTCAAAGACAGGAAACCATACTGAAGTGGGAGAGGAGTCTACGCCTTTTTGTACTTCAGGTTTCCTGTCTTTGGAGGCGGATCCTCTCTCTCATGGTGCTGTCGTGTGTGAGGGGTAAAAAATTATAGCCTCCAGACTGACTGTTAAAAGCCCAATTCACTATCATTATCAGCCTGACCCTAGTCCTAGTGGTATATTGCTAAATGTAACCTAAACGTAGTGGAGGTCATTTATTAAGACTGGTCTTTTAGATGCCGGTATTAATAAGCCCTTTTGCTGGCAGTATCCACCGCTGGTCTAAATTTAAGCTAGCTTCCTTACTGTTTTACATTTAGACCATTTTCTATGCCTAAAACAGGCGTAGAAAATGATGAATGAGATGGGCCTGCCAGCCAGTCCTCTTCCCCAGTGATGCCACTCCCACTAATTTAGACCTGGCGTGAGTGGGGAAAAGTCGCAGATTGTGGCAAATAACCTTTGTGCTGCAATCTGCACCAGAAATACCCTAGTATTTCTGATGATAAATGACCCCCAGAATGTTTAATCCCATAACAGCAGTATATGCTCACCCCTAGGCTTGTTGATCCAAATACCCAGGCACCTCGAAACTTAATTTGTGTGTTTCTTCGTCAGGAGGTGTTACCCATAGAGGTGGCTCATATAATGCAGACAACCTATCGACACGCAGGAAGTCACGTGTGTGTCGTCAGTAAAACTCGCTAGCAGAGGTATCATTTTGCACATACTCAATGTTCCATGCTCCATACAGATGCTTCCTTCCCAACGTATAGAGTTTCCTACTTGCCTGCTGCATCCCACACTTGCCCACTCCTGTAGTTCGAGCGACATAAGTCCCAACAGCATTCACATCTGTGTGTCATGAGCACTACCCGCTCCTTAAAAATAAATACCTGGAGGGGTGTAGTTTATGAAATGGGGTAATTTTGGGGTTTCCATGTATTATTTCACCCCTGAGCTTAATTTATTATTGCACACCAGAGCCTCTATCGTTTTCAGCACAAGCTGTGTAAGTCTCCTATTGGGCCTCAAATGCTCATACTGCTCTTTTACCCTCAGTTCACACTTGCGCGTTTTACAGCTCGTTCGAACGCGCTGTAAAACGCATAACCGATGCAAACCAATGCTTCCCTATGGGACTGGTTCACATTTTCGCGTTTTACAGCGCGTTCGAACGCGCTGAAAAACGCCCGACACATAAACAAGTACTTGAGCTTTTTTGGGGGCGTTTGTCGCGTGTTTTGGCCCATAGACTTCAATGAGAATGCGCAACGCTTGTATTTTGCGCGTTTTTGACACTGAAAACGCGCGTTCGAACGCGTGTTTATGAATTTGCAACATGCTAGAAAGGCCAAACTTCATATAGACAGGGATATTTGGTCATTGGACAACACTGCAGTCAATCAGACAAACGCGCGTACTATTGCCAAAAACGTGCGGAAAACGCGCGTCTCAGAGACGCTCAGGTCTGAACCCAGCGTTACTCCTGAGCCTGGTTGAATGTTCAGGCAAAAGACCAGGACCATATCTGTGGAAAAATTGCAGTTTTCACTTTGCACCATCTGCTGTGCATTAATTTTTGTAAAACACTTGTGGTGTTAAAATGTTCATTACACCCCTTGTTAAATTCTGTGAGGCATGTGGGTTCTAAAATCAGGTTACTTATTCGGAAGTTCAATATATTTTGTTTTTTACTTTACTGCAGAGCCTCTGCAGTTGTCAGTCAGTGCTGTATAAATCAAGAATCACAGAAATATAGTGGCCAATATAGGGGAACTGCTCAGACCCCAAACACTGTAGCGTGTTTCTCATTGGGGGAGCAGTCCCACCGCATGTGGACTGCAGCAAACGGCCATCCCCAGCAAAAATTGCGTACAATGGAGGATGCCGGCGCGGACCACATGGACCACAAAGGCATCCTACACAAAACGGAGCATTTTGCGGATGAAATACATAAATATAAAAATCACAAAAAAAAATGCACCAAACGGATATGCCACTGACTATACTAGCTAGTCAAACAAGCAGATATTAAAAGCTGAGACTGTTTGCCAATATATTCCTGTCAGAAACACATCGGAGCCCCTCATACACCACGTCACGGTCACTCAGCATGGCATGGGGTCCTACCACTACGCTAACTATGGTGTGAACACGGTCTGAAGGTGATGGAATACTGCTCACAGCCAAGCTTCCACACAACCGCAAAGCAGGACAACTAATGCAATGTGAATAAAGCAAGCCACACCCAAATCAGACCGTGTGATGGAGGCTACCAGCTGCAAAAGAATGTTAAATCCAGATGAAGGCACATTCAATACATATGGAACAAGAATCACAGAAATATAGTGGCCAATATGGGGGAACTGCTCAGACCCCAAACACTGTAGCGTGTTTCTCATTGGGGGAGCAGTCCCACCGCATGTGGACCGCAGCAAACAGCCATCCCCAGCAAAAGTGCTGTATAAATCACCAAACTAGGCCTCAAATGCACATGGTGTTTCTTCTCTAATGAACCCTGCAGTGTGCCCAAACAGTGAAAGTGACGTTTCGGCAAAAGCCTTCATCAGGAAACTGGATGTGCCGCACTTAATGATTCTGGAAAGGCCGGATTGGCACTGTAGGGGGCTTCTGTGGCGGTGATGCTGCGTATGAGGCAAGAGTGCCATGGCGCCCACAGGGCCATAGAGCCCCCTACAGCGCCAATCCGGCCTTTCCAGAATCATTAAGTGCGGCACATCCAGTTTCCTGATGAAGGCTTTTGCCGAAACGTCACTTTATTTGAAACTGGCATTCCGCATATTGTATGTCAAACTTTAATAAACGCACCGAAGCATTACAGTGGTGTCCAGGAACCTTATTTCTCTACAATGCTTAACAAGGTTCACCAGGATTCTCATGTGGGCCTACTTAGAGGAACAGCGTCACCATCTCCAGCGGTTGATCAGGCGCACTGGAAATAACAAATGCACGTTCCTTTCGTATATCGTTCTTGTAACATGCATACACACCAAGCCAATAAATCCACTCTTTGGGCGGGCGGCCCCAGCCGGCGTCTACTCATTCACCAAGAAAACTCTGCTTGCTCTGCAGCGCATCAGTCTCCCCCGGCCCACAGCCCAGCGCATAGCACATAGACTGTTTGCCAGTATAGACCTCTGCGCCCAGCAGCTGATTGTTCTCGATATCCACTCCAATGGTTTACACACTGAGAGACATAATGACATATTAGAAAACGCATCCTAATAAAATTTCCACAACAATAGTTATTGCTGTCAGAAAATGCTGATGCACAGAAAATTTAGATTTTTTTTTTTTTTTAAAGGTTTGTATTTTTTTTTAAAGTAAATACAATACAAGTTTGTTATCTCTGTAATCAGATTGAGCTGCAGAATAAGGACATCCTGTCATTTTTAGTGCACATTTCACACAGCAATGTCAAAACCCCATAAATCTTGACGGAATTGTGTTTTGTTTTTGTTTTGTTTTTTCAATTTTACCCAACAAAGAATTTTCCTCCCTGTTCCCAATACAAGACATATTAAATTAAAAAATAGGATGCATGGCAATGTATTTACTGTTCATATTTTAGTTTCCAGGTTTAGAGAAAAGTATAAGGGGAGAAGAATCCAATGAATTCACAAATGAGCTTGGTAAGTAATGTTAAATGTATTCTTAGGATAGGCCATCAGTATTGGTTTGGCAGAGATCCAGCATCCTGAACCCACTCTGTTCAGCTGTTTAGGAGTAGCTCTTAGACCGGAATTACACAGTTTTGTCCACTGCGTAGTGGTTGCAGTTGGTATTGCAGTGCTGCTTCCACTGAAGTGAACAGAGCTTTGTAGTGCTGGCGCTACTTCTAAGTAGCTGATCATTTGTGGTGTGGGGTGTTGAACCTTCATCGATCTGGTGTTCTTGGCCTATCCTCTGGGTAGACCATCAATATAAAAATCCAAGAGAACCCCTTTAAATTGCAATTTAAAACAGAAACTATTTAGTCATTTGTGAAGGAAAAATTATTTAGCTGAAATATCTGTCGGCTCCAAAACACCCCATCCCCATGAGTAATCAGTATATATGGTGAGTAATGCAAAGTCTGGTTATGTAATTGCTATCCTCATAGTCCATTGCATTCCAATGCTGTGCTCCTACAAAGCAGTAGTAAGATGCGTTGTGAGTACTCCTGTACTGATACACATAATGGAAAGGACTCAAAGAGAAGTCCTCTCAGTGCATTTAACAGCTGGATTGTGTCAGGTTACAAGTAAACAGATAAAAATGATATAATTGGACTTAGTGTCACATACACTATGCACTGCCTACTCTTGTTTTTGGGGAGTTTTGATGCTGGCAGATTCCCTTTACTAGACAAAAGAAAAAAACATATATAAAGAACGAAATAAGAGGGGGGGGGGGGGGGGAAATTGCTTGCCTGGTTAGTGTGTCAAATTCATGATGTTTACCAGCAATTGTGTTTGACATCAGTGTTTTCTTCAGAGGTATAGTAAGTTTGTACTGTGGAAATCTTCATGTTTTTACAACTCTTCAGCCCACCATGCCATCTCCACCATGTCTGGGGTTAACAGGATGTTCTCAGCAGGAAACAGATACACTTCACTCTTAGATGAATACTCCCTTTGCTCTAATCTTGATGTGCACAATTATAAACATTTGTAATGTTCTTTTGTCGCACAAGGGACAAAAAGCTGAGTTAGACTTGCCGTTAATTCATTTTTTCATGAATCCATCATGACGGCAAGATATAGGAGATTGACGCCTGACCTCTGTAGGGGTAGGAAAACAGAGAAAGATTAAATTTCCCCGCCCCCACCCACTTCAGTGTTTAACAGATTACTATAGTACCCATTAGGGGTGGGCGATATTAACAATATACGATATGAACGATATAAATTCGGGGAGAGATATAGATTTATTCTATATTGCCATATCGCGATAGATGACCACGGAGCGGTAGTGAATTGAAGAAGCTTCTCTCTTACTGCTCCGTGGCCTCCCGACTAAGCACCACGCTGCATCGCCCAGAGCCTTGCGTGCACGCATTGCCAGCGCGCTGGCTGACGTTGTTTGTGACGTCAGGTTCCTCCCAGTGCATGCGGACTCCATCAGCCAGCTGCGCACCTTGCAGGGAAGGTAAGTATATTAGCAGGGGCCCAAATCTACTGGGGGGTGGGGGGTGGATGGCTATTACCACATTACACATCTTAAAAATTTCTTGAAAAGTTTTGTAATTTGTATACATACAGAAGAAAATAATATATCTCCATATATCGTTATATCGCACATGCTTCAAATTATATCGCGATATAGATTTTGGGCCATAGTACCCATGTACCTTATTCATATATTATTATTTTTTATTTTTTTTTGTATTTCTTCATACTAACTTGATTTAAGCACAACACTCAGGCAGTGACTTTTTTTTTGTTCATACTAACAATTTCAAAAACAATTTTTTATTTTTTTTGGTGGGAATTCCGTGCCGTCATGGTGGATTCATGGAAAAGGAATTACCAGTAAGTCTAATTCATCTTTTCCCATTTCAACACCATGACGGCAAGATAGGGGACCTACCAGATTACTTAAAGTGGGGCTATGGTTTGAAGGACCTTCCTACCAAAGGATAGATCTGAAGATCGTGACAAGTCGAGCCTATAATGCTTAATGAAGGGTATGCACATTGGACCAGGTCGCAGCTTTGCATATCTGCTCCAAAGATGCACCCGCTTTTTCTGCATAGGATGAAGAAACTGTCCTGGTGGAATGCGCCTTAACTTTAACCAGGCATCAAAGGTTCTGAACCCAGTAACAATCATAGATCGTTTGCTTTATCCACCTAGCAATGGAGGCCTTAGAGGCAGCCTTCCATCTGTTTTTCCTTCCAAACTGGACTAACAGATTGTCAACCTTCCTAAATTCTTTGGACACATTAAGGTATCTCAGTACTACACGTCTGACATCTAAGGAATGAAATTCCTACTCCTTTAGATTTTTTGGGTTATTACAGAAAGAAGAAGGAAGCGCTATCTCCTGGTTTCTATGGAAATCAGAAACTACCTTTGGAAGGAACCCTGGATCTGGTTTAAATATTATTCTGTTGTCCAAAATAGTTAAATATGAATGTCTGATAGAGAGGGCCTGAATTTTCCCTAATCTCCTAGACCAGTGTTTCCCAACCAGTGTGCCTCCAGCTATTGCAAAACTACAACTCCCAGCATGCCCGCACAGCAAAAGGCTGTCCGGGCATGCTGGGAGTTGTAGTTTTGCAACAGCTGGAGGCACACTGGTTGGGAAACACTGTCCTAGACAATGTAATTGCAATAAGGAAGGCTGTCTTGAGTGAGAGTATTTTAACTGAAGCCTCTGTCAAGGGTTCAAAGGAGCTTCTTGTTAGACCCTGTAGGACTATGTTTAAGGCCTCATGCACACGAACGTACTTTCTTTCCGTGTCCGTCCCGTTTTTTTTTGCGGACCATATGCAGAACCATTCATTTCAATGGGTCCGCAAAAAAACGGAAGGTACTCCGTGTGCATTCCGTTTCCGTATGTCCGTTTTTCCGTTCCGCAAAAAAAATAAAACGTGTCCTATTTTTTTCTAGTTTGCGGACAATGATAGGTACTATTACAATGGATCCGCAAAAATAACGGATCCGCAAAAAAAAAACGGATGCCATACGGAACGTCATCCGTTTTTTTTGCGGACCGCAAAACACATACGGTCGTGTGCATGAGGCCTAAGTCTCAGGTTGGGATTCTAGGTCTGACGAAGAGTCTCAACCAGCAAGCTGTTCTGAAGAACCTTTTGATCCATCTGTACTCGGCTAAATCTGAGTTAAAAAAAAACTCTTAGGGCTGCAATCTGCACCTTCAGGGTTGAAAGACGGAGACCTAAGTCCAGCCCTTGTTGCAGGAAGTCCAGAATTCTCTGTATATTTGGAACTGACTCCCCCAGGAGCAGAATTTCTTCCAGATTTTTAAGTAAATTGCGGATGTGACTTTTTATCTACAGGCCTTAAGTGTGGAGATGACTTTATCTGACAACCCTTGACTTCTTAAGATTTTCTACTCAGGATCCATGCTGTCAGCCTGAATAACTCTGGACGTGGGTGTATTAATGGATTATTAATTATTATTTCCATTGCTAGACAATGTGAACAGTGTCCTATATAGGAAAGGGAGTTTTCTCCCTCTACCAGTTTCCCATCCCCCACCCTTTCTAATTGAGGGTGGAGTTGGTTACCTGGGCTCAGTATTTAATCTCTCAGTGAGACACTGTTCACAGTTAAGAATTACCCTCAGTTCACACTTGCGCGTTTTACAGCACGTTTGAACGCCCTACGCTCAAAGAAGTTCTTGAGCTTCTTTGGGGCGTTTTGTCGCGCGTTTGCACCCATAGACTTCAATGGGAACGCGTGTAAAACGCGCATTTAACACAGGTTAAAGTGTAGATATGCCTTTTTCAATTGGTCTCCAGAGTCACGAACGCGTGTATGACGCGCGTTTCCTATTTGCAAAAACGCACTGTAATACGTGCGACTAAAACGCGCGTCTCAGAAACGCTCAGGTGTGAACCCAGGGTAAGAACTTTGTTCGAAACGCGTCAATGCAACACTTGTGGGTGTGTGTCCTGTACATTGTTTTCTACTGCCTGAATAAAGACGATGATTTTAGCTACCAAAGAAACGTGAGTGCTGGAACCTTTTTGTGTTGAATTGTATGCTGAGGCTGACCTGCCTGTTCTGTGCACACAGGTGATCCAAGTGAATTGGTGAGCTGGAGGTTTTTCTGTTACTTTTCGTGTATTAATGGACCTTGAGTCAGGATGTCCTTCCTGAAGGAAAGGACCCAAGGATCCAGTACCGTCAGTTTTTTGAGAATCGAAAACCAGCTTCGCTTTGGGTAAAATGGTGTTATTAGGATAAGATTTGGTCTTTCCTGAATAATTTTCTGGATTACCTTTCGGATCAGTGAAATGGAGGGAACGCGTAAACCAAGGTCCAATCCCAAATTTGGGAGAAAGCATCTATTGCCCAAGGGTTGTCGCTTGGATTTAGGGAGTAGAATTTTTTCACTTTTGCGTTTTACCTTTAACCTCTTTCCGACCGCCTCACGCAGGATTGCGTCCTGCGGGCGGTCGGTTCAGTCCTCCTTGACGCGCTCCTGAGCCCGGTGGAACGCAAATGGAACGCACCGCCGGGCTCAGGACAAGTTCGTCACCAGCCTGCCAGCCAATGATCAGCGCTGGCAGGCTGGTGATTTTCAAAATCGCCTATGGAAATAGGCGATATAAGTCATATTTACAAATATATGGCTTTTATAAGGGATCTGTGCCATGTGCTGGGTCCTTTTCATCGGTTGGACCCAGCACAGAGCACAGATCCCAAGTAAGTGCACCAATCACTACATATCAGGCCCTGATCACCCCCTATCACCCTAATTAACCCCTTGATCACCTGTCAATACATAGTGAAAGGAAAAAAGTGATCAGTGTCACTTTTGTGAACTGTCACTTTTTTTTTCACCAGTATTGACTGTTAGGTTTAGGTTAGTTTAGGTCCCTTTGGTAGGTAGTTAGCGTTAGCACCCAGCCCACCGCACCGCAGTCACTGATTCGCTGATTAGCGTAGCGCTAATCAGCGTTTGTACTTTATAGTATCTGTAAGTGATCAGAACTGATCACGGTCAGATCTATAATGGTATTACTGTCACTTTAGTTCGCCCTCCACCCCAAGCGCAGTGTTTGCCCGATCAGACCTGATCGGTCGCCCACACCTGCGTTCACCCACGCCGCCCGCCGCAGTGACAAAAAAATTTTTTTGTATCACTGCACAATCACTTCATAAGCGCTGCGGCGATAAAAAAATCAGTTTTGATATTTTTTATCAATCGCAGCGGCTTCTGTACTTCGCTACACTCCCATTTGTAAGACAGGCTTGCTTTTTTTCTTGGGTAGTCTCAGGGAATACCCCCCAAATTTAGACGCCCAAATGTCAAACAAGGGGTATTCCTCTGAAGAGGCCTACAGGATTCTGACCCAGTCGGATGAGGAATGGGAACCCTCATCTGACGAATCTAGCGGGTCAGAATACGAACCTGTAGAGAGCAGTGGCAGTCTGACCCAAAAATCTGACGAGGAGCTGGAGGTCCCTGATAGAACCAGGCGTACCTGGCCCCGTGTTGCTAGACCGCAGGTTGCGCAGGATCCGCTTCAAGGGCAGCAGAGTGGGGCGCAGCCCGTCCTGGACCTAGTACCAACACTGCCGTACAACATGGTGAAGTGGCGAGCACCAGAAGGGCAGTTGAAGCTGGTACGGTGGCACGTGCAGTAGTTTCCCCGTCGCAGCCACCGCAAAGACAGGCCCGTAGAGCCCCTAGAGTCCCTGAGGTGCTGGCAAATCCTGATTGGCAGCCCCCAACTTCAGCCGCACCAGTAGTTCCCCCTTTCACCGCCCAGTCAGGAGTTCGGGTGGAAACAGCTCAGATAGGATCGGCGCTGGGGTTTTTTGAGCTGTTTTTCACTGCGGAGCTCTATGACTTAGTCGTGGCAGAAACAAATCGGAAAGCCACTCAATTTATCGCCGACAACCCGGGAAGCTTCTATGCCCAGCCTTTCCGGTGGAAACCAGTCCAAGTTTCCGAATTTAGAACTTTTCTGGGCCTTCTCCTCAACATGGGCATTACAAAAAAACATGAATTGCGGTCATATTGGTCCACGAACCCAATTCATCACATGCCCATGTACTCTGCTGCCATGTCCAGGACACGTTTTGAGACCATCCTGCGTTTCCTGCACTTTAGTGACAACACCACCTCCCGTCCCAGAGGCCACCCAGCTTTTGACCGGCTCCACAAAATTCGGCCCCTCATAGACCATTTCAACCTGAAATTTGCAGATTTGTATACCCCTGCACAAAACATCTGCGTAGACGAGTCCCTAATACATTTTACCGGGCGCCTTGGCTTCAAGCAGTACATCCCAAGCAAGCGCGCCCGGTATGGGGTCAAATTGTATAAGCTCTGTGAAAGGGCCACAGGCTATACGCACAAATTTCGGATCTATGAGGGAAAAGATCAGACCCTGGAGCCGGTCGGTTGCCCTGACTACCTGGGGAGCAGTGGGAAGATAGTCTGGGACTTGGTGTTACCCTTATTCGGCAAGGGGTACCATCTTTACGTGGACAACTTTTACACAAGTGTGGCCCTCTTCAAGCATTTGTTCCTAGAACAGATTGGCTGCTGTGGCACCGCGCGACTTAGTCGCCGGGGCTTCCCCCAACGGCTCATTACCACCAGACTTGCAAGGGGGCAGAGGGCTGCATTGTGTAACGAAGAACTGCTCGCGGTGAAATGGAGAGACAAGCGTGACGTTTACATGCTCTCCTCCATTCACGCAGACACGACAGTCCAAATTGAACGGGCAACCAGTGTGGTTGAAAAGCCCCTCTCGGTCCACGACTATAACCTCCACATGGGAGGGGTGGACTTCAACGACCAGATGTTGGCCCCGTATTTGATTTCCCGACGCACCAGACGCTGGTATAAGAAGGTGTCTGTATATTTATTTCAATTGGCTGCCTATAATAGTTACGTTCTCTACAGTAAGGCTGGGAGAACAGGATCCTTCCTCAAATTTCAGGAAGAGATCATTTCGGAACTCCTGTATCCAGGAGGTTCCGTGGCCCCATCCACCAGTGTAGTTAGCCGTCTACACGAGCGGCACTTCCCTAGCGTTGTGCCTGGTACCTCAACCCAACCGCCACCCCGAAAAAGATGTCGTGTCTGTAGCAGGAGTGGAATAAGGCGTGACGCCCGTTATTTCTGTCCTGACTGTCCTGACCACCCTGCCCTATGCCTAGGGGAGTGTTTCCGGAAGTACCACACTCAGGTACACTTAGGGACCTAGGGATTGCAGGACACAGGTAGTTTTTACAATCAGGCTCAAGGGTCTCTCAGGATACTAGGTTTTGAGAGACACTAACACATAGGGGACGGTGCTGCTGTGCTACTGCAGAAGTGTGAAACGGTAGAAACCTCTCCTTTCACTTGGGATAACATGTATAGTGTACTTCTCACCATCTCCATCACCATCTTTCCAAAATGGGGTCACATGTGGGGTATTTCTACTGCCCTGGCATTTTAGGGGCCCTAAAGCGTGAGAAGAAAAATGCGTAAAAATGCCCTCCTTAGAGGTACTCATTGGAATTGGGGTCCCTTTGTGCATCTTGGCTGCAAAAAAGTGCCACACATGTGGTATCGCCATACTCAGGAGAAGTAGGGCAATGTGTTTTGGGGTGTATTTTTACATATACCCATGCTGGGTGAGAGAAATATCTCTGTAAATTGACAACTTTGTATAAAAAATGGAAAAAGTTGTCATTTACAGGGATATTTTTCACACCCAGTATGGGTATATGTAAAAATACACCACAAGGTGTTCTGTGAGGGGCAAAGTGAGTTCATGTAAAATTTTATTTTTTGTCACAAGTTAGTGGAATATGAGACTTTGTAAGAAAAAAGAAAAAAAAAAACATTTCCGCTAACTTGTGACAAAAAATAAAAACTTCCATGAATTCACTATGCCCATTAGCGAATACCTTAGGGTGTCTACTTTCCAGAATGGGGTCACTTGTGGGGTATTTTTATTGTCCCGGCATTTTAGGGGCCCCTAAAGTGTGAGAAGGAGTTTGGAATCCAAATGCGTAAAAATGCCCTGTGAAATCCTAAAGGTACTCATTGGATTTAGGGCCCCTTTGCACGTCTTGGCTGCAAAAAAGTGGCACACATGTGGTATCGCCGTACTCAGGAGAAGTAGGGCAATGACTTTTGGGGTGTATTTTTATATATACCCATACTTTGTCTGATAAATACCGCTGTAAACGACAACTTTTTAAAAAAATGTATACAAAGTTGTCAATTTACAGTGATATTTCTCTCACCCAGCATGGGTATATGTATAAATACACCCCAAAACACATTGCCCTACTTCTCCTGAGTACAGCGATACCACATGTGTGCCACTTTTTGCAGCCAAGATGCGCAAAGGGCCCTAATTCCAATGAGTACCTTTAGGATTTCACAGGGCATTTTTACGCATTTGGATTCTCACGCTTTAGGGGCCCCTAAAATGCCAGGGCAGTAAAAATACCCCACAAGTGACCCCATTTCGGAAAGTAGACACCCTAAGGTATTCGCTGATGGGCATAGTGAGTTCATGGAAGTTTTTATTTTTTGTCACAAGTTTGCGGAAAATGAAATTTTTTGAAAAAAACTAAAAACATTTCCGCTAACTTGTGACAAAAAATAAAAACTTCCATGAACTTACTATGCCCCTCAGTGAATACCTTAGGGTGTCTACTTTCCGAAATGGGGTCATTTATGGGGTGTTTCTACTGTCTGGGCATTGTAGTACGTCAGGAAACAGGACAGGTGCTCAGAAAGTCAAAGTGCGGAAATTCACTTTTTTGCACCATTGTTTGTAAACGCTATAACTTTTACCCAAACCAATAAATATACACTTATTGCATTTTTTTTTTATCAAAGACATGTAGAACAATAAATTTTGAGAAAAATTTGTGGAGAAATGTAGTTTTATTTGACAAATTTTCAAACAAAGTGAAAAATGTCATTTTTTTGCAAAAATTTCGGTAATTTTTGATTAATAGCAAAAAGAATAAAAATGTCAGCAGCAATGAAATAGCACCAAATGAAAGCTCTATTAGTGAGAAGAAAAGGAGGTAAAATTCATTTGGGTGGTAAGTTGTATGGCCGAGCAATAAACGGTGAAAGTAGTGTAGTGCAGAATTGTAAAAAGTGGCCTGGTCATTAAGGGTGTTTAAGCTAGGGGGGCTTAAGTGGTTAAAGCAAACAGATCTATGACTAGAGAGTCCCATCTTTCTTCTATCGGGCTAAATGTTTCCAGATTTAGCGACCATTCGCCATGGGCCAGAGTTTTTCTGCTCAAAGAATCTGCCACTTAATTCTGGGAGAGTTTTAGATGCACCGCCGATATGGATTTTACGTTTTCTTCGGTCCATGAGAATATCCTTTCTGACAGTTTTATCAGTTTCTTTGATCTTGTTCCCCCTTGGTGTCTCAGATAAGATACCGTTGTTACATTGTCGGATAGAATTTTTATGTGATGACCTATTAAATCCGATTTTAGCGTCTCCCATACAGCCCTTAATTCTCTGTAATTTGATGAATGATCTGACATGGCTCTTGGCCAAAGACCATGAAAAAAATGTCCTATGTTTTCTCCCCAGCCTGTTTTGCTGGCATCTGTTTGAATTTGGATAAACGGAGTCTTCCGCCAACCCACTCATTTTTTTGAGATTTGTGGACTGGGTCCACCATGTGAGTGATGACTTTACATGCTGTGGGATCAGAACTTTTCGGTCCAAGTACACCTGTCTCCTGCACCTCAGTAGCCATAATTGAAGAGTTCTGAAGTGGTTCTGGGACAAAGGGACCGAAGTTATGTATGATGTTAGTACTCCCAAGAGGCTCATTGCCTCCCTGATAGAACATGAATTTCTTTTTTGGAAGTTTTGCACCTTCCCTCGTAGGCCCGCAGCTTTTTATTTTGGAAGGAACAAGGACTGTGTCTCTGAGTCCAGTAAGATTCCCAAAAATGTTATACTTGTCTGAGGAAGAAGACATGATTTTTTAAAAATTACTATCCATCCAAGATCTTCTAGTAAGGCTAGGAAGGAAAATAGGTTGCTTTCCATCAGTTTTTTTGAATCTGCCAGTATCAGAAAGTCGTCTAAGGTATTAGACCTTGTTTCCTTAGAGGAGCTACCATTTCCCCTACTTTTCTGGTAAAAGCCCTGGGGGACGGAGAAATGCAGAATGGGAGGGCCGTAAACTGGAAATGACAAATTTTCCCTTTTTAATCTCTTAGCACAAATCTTAGGAACTTCTGAGACTGTTCTCGAATCGGAACGTGGTAATATGCGTCCTTTAGATCGATTGTGCACATTAGCGCGTTCTGTTTTATTAACGGGATTTTGGATGCCAGAGACTCCATCTTGAACTTCCTGTATAGGATATTTTTGTTTAGTCGTTTTAGATTTATTATTGTTCTAAACGACCCGTCTGGTTTGGCCGCTAAGAAAAGTTGAACCCCTCCTTTTCTTGAGATGGGGGAACCTGTGTAATTGCCCCCTGTTTTAACATCTCTAGGATGCCATTCCAGAGTCTTTCTCTCAGCCATTTTGACGATAGGGATGTGATGACATATTTGTTTGGGGGAAGAGAGGAGAACTCTATCTTGTATCCATTCTTCACTATGTCTAGTACCCAGGGATTTGATGTAATTCCCCTCGCCTGAGAGGAGAACTTCCTCAGTCTTCCCCCAATCCTGGCATCATTGCTTGTTACTAGCTTTGTTCTGGTGATTAGGGAGGGACCCCCTACCGCCTTTTGGGTAGCTCCACCGCCCTGATTTCCCTTTGCCTCTAAAGGATCTATCTCAATCTCCATAGGGCTGAAAGGAAAAATTCCTCCTCTGAGGTTTCTTATCAGTCGCTTTTTCCAGGATTTTATGCAAAACCGGACCAAAGACATACTCTCCCGAAAAAGCAACGGAACAGAGTTTCATTTTTTAAGCCTTGTCACCCGACCATGACTTCATTCATAAAGCCCTCCTAGCAGTATTTGAGAGTGCTGCGTCTTTGGCAGAAAATATAAGGGTGCTTTCACACTGGCGTTTTTACTTTCCGTCCTAGAGTTCCGTCCTCGGGGCTCTAGGACGGAAAGATACTGATCAGGATTATCCCAATGCATTCTGAATGGAGAGAAATCCGTTCTGGGTGCATCAGGATGTCTTTAGTTCAGTCTTTTTGACTTTTCAGGACGGAGATAAAACCGCAGCATGCTGCGGTTTTATCTCCGTCCTGAAAAGCCTGAACACATGACTGAACGCCTGATCAGGCCTTAAGTCCCATTGACTTACATTGGGGCCGGATCCGGCATTAAAAAAAGACTGAAGGACGGATCCGTCCTTCAAGTGTGCGTATGCGCAGACCTTTAAAACAGTGAAAAAAATACAAGACGGATACGTCTCTCCGCATGGCAAACGGAGAGACGGATCTGCACTTGCAATGCATTTGTAGACGGATCTGCAATCCGGATCCATCTACAAATGCTTTCAGTTGTCATGCGTTGTGACGGATCCGGCGGGACGGAAGTGCACGCCGGATCCACACAACGCAAGTGTGAAAGGGGCCTAACTGTTTCCAGTGAAGTGTCAGCCAGGAAGGCAGTGGCTGATTTAAGAAGGGATAACAAATCAATGATTTCCTCTCGTGTTTTGTTTTTTTTAGTTCCTCAAGTTCGTTGAGCCACAAGTACATTTATCTCGCCACAGACATCGCAGCTATGTTGGTTTTAATGCTGTACATGGCAGCTTCCCAGGATTTAAACAAGAGACTATCTGCTCTCCTTTCCACTGTATCTCGCAACTGGGAAGAGTCTTTAAATGGAAGGGAGGTTTTTTGTTTACCTTAGCTACCTGTACATTTATTTTAGGTATATCAAACAATTGGGATTCGGAGGGATCAACAAGAGCCGGTTTTTAAACTCTCTTGGTATACCGAGACGTTTCTCTGGATTAGACCACTCATCGAGGACTGTCTCTTTAATATTTTTGTTTATAGGGAACACCTTTGACTGTTTGGTTCTTAAACCCCCAAACATCTCTTCCTTTATGGAATGTGGTTTCTGGACCTCTTCAATGCCCATAGTGGTCTGAACCGCTTTTAATAGATCCCCCATATCCTCAGAGTAAAAATTGTTTTTTTGCATCCTCAATAATCTCCCCTTCCGAAAGGAACGTCCTATTCCCATTGCCTAGGAGGCGCTGCTTCATCCATTACGTCCTCAGAGTCGGAGGAGTAGAGGACCGCCATCTTTTGTCTTTTAAGGGGAAGAGGACCTGGACTGGTTTATTTTAGTGAAGCCAGGGAGGATTTAACTTTGTCACGAATTATAGTTTTTAATTCCTCCATCATAGACGGTTGTTCTCTGCATAATATTTATAGTTCTTTTTTGGCCTTTTTTGCGCCTCCTTAGAAACCTATTGACAAGAGAGGAACAATCATAGTTTATTCCTCATTTGGGACAGTGTGTGTGTGTGTGTGTGTGTGTATATATATGTGTGTGTTTATATGTATGTATATATATATATATATATATATATATATATATATATATATATATATATATATATTTTGTGACAGGGTGTCACAATGTTTGGCAGAGAAGGTGCTGGATGGTGTGTACATTGAACCAAGTATCCGGCACTTTGTGTTTAAAAGGCTCCAGGAAGGTTTGCTTTTCTTTGTTTCTAGAAGCTTCCTGGGAAAAAGAAAGCCAGTTTAGGGTCCTGGAGCTGGTCAGGGAAGAGTTGGGTGGGTTCCCTGACCACCCGGAGCCAGTCCGGGTTTTACCTGCCTGTGGGGACTGCTCACACAGAGGTATTAATCAGGTCAGCAGGCCTGACACAGGGGCTCTCTCTGAGTGTGTGTGCAGTCTGTTTGAGAAGCTGCAAGCCTAGGAGCTCTGAGAGTGGTCGCTTTTTTGATCTAACTGCTGAACTGTAAGTTGCTCTGTTTTTCCCCTGTGGGGAGTCGCTCTGGTAGACAGCGGTGCGGGTGCAGTTTAGAGGCAAAACAAGGAGTCCAGATTGTGCATCAAACAGTGTTTTATTCACACTTGCACACCAGAAATGAAAACAGTCTCTTGGTGACAGTTCACACAAAACAGAAATCATGTGGCAAAACCAAAAACAGGCCAACACAGGGTCCAGTCACCTTGGGTGGTTCAAGTGCGGTTCACACCTAGCAGTCGATTCAGCCGCAGGCGATTCCTCCTTCAGTTTGCAGGGAAACACCACCTTGCTGAGCTCCGTCCTCCAGCACAGAGAACTCCTCAGCCCTGTTAGCAGGCTCCAGGATAATCACCACCCAGACACAGCTGATGGCTGTGTTTTATACCCAGCCCAAAACTCGGACTGGACCGTGGGGAGCAGCCACCCACCCTACTCTTTAGCTGCTCCCAGTAAGAGCCGGCCCGGATCGGCTTTGCAGCCATGCTATTTAAAAGAGTCAAACAGCACTAGCTGCTGCAGACAAAAACCCGGCTCTCACCTCACCGAGGCCAGCAACCTCGGTGACACGTACCTGCCATCGCATATGACCCCTTGCACCTTACCACACCCCCTTGAAAATGCTCTTTGTGTTTTGTGTTATGAGTTTAGCTAGTGCTGCCGAGTGAGATAGGCAGGAGCCAGACGGCTATTGTTTGTTTTGGTTTTGTTTGTTATTTTGAGCAACTTACAAAATAAGTCAGTATTCCTGTTTCTACACAAGACAATCCCCACAAGAGGACGTAACAGTTCACAATATATATATATATATATATATATATATATATATATATATATATATATATATATATATATAATCTCTCCAACAAATTGGCGCAGCACTCCTTTGGTAAAAAGTGACCAAAGTGTGTTTATTAACACATTGTGAAAGAGATGAAACTTTGCTGTGTAACAGAGGCATTTTCAAGCCAAGTGAATTATACATATCAACATCGTGTTTTTATACAAAATTGATTATTAGTCCCACACGTGCATCATTAAGCCACGTGATAAATAACATAGAAAAAAATCATTGTGCAAACAATTCATTCTGTGCAAAGTTCATCCGGAGAGCACCTCATCCTCCTCCACTGTACAAACTATGTGTATGATCAGGTACTTGGTACATAAAGTGAAAGTGCTCTTGTGCATATATATAAAAACAGAGGGAGGCCTGGCTTGCATTATATCCAGAACATACTAGAAAATAGAATAGGAGAACAATGGTTATACAGATTAAAATTACCTTGGCTACAATCACATGTAACTGGGGAAGATGGAGACTTCAACGCACTCGGCGTACATCTCATTCTAGTGCGCATGCACTAAATTCATCCCATCTTGGAACTTAACTTCCTTCCTTGTACCCGCAACTTGAATCGCGGGATGCAATGCGCACGCAATGACAAACTCCTCGCGCCTGCGCATACTAATTTCTGTGCAAACAAATCCATACTGTTGAAGGGCAGGAGATCGGGCAACTGTCCACATGAGTGACCCCACACTAAAGTAGCGTCCAGTCAATCATATTTTGTATATGTATCTATAGAAGTATATGGTGTGTGTGTGTGTGTATATATATATATGTGTATATATGTGTGTATATATATATATATATATATATATATATATATATATATATATATATATATATTTTAACCCCTCATGGGTCCGATACTATATATATATATATAAGTACTATATATATATATATATATATATATATATATATATATATATATATATATAGTACTATATATATATATACCCCTCCTGGATCGGCTATTATTTAATATATAAAGTACCATCTTCCCTGTACATGGATTATACCTATGTGTCATCATTATTGTTAAAGCATGGCGCAGGCACGAGGATTTTGTCATCGCGTGCGCATCGCATCCTGCAATTCAAGTTGTGGGGACAAGGAAGGAAGTTGCGTTCCATGATAGGATGAATTTAGGGCATGCGCACTAGAATGAGATGTACGCCCAGTGCGTTGAAGTCTCCATCTTCCCCAGTTACATGTGATTGTAGCCAAGGTAATTTTAATCTGTATAACCATTGTTCTCCTATTCTATTTTCTAGTATGTTCTGGATATAATGCAAGCCAGGCCTCCCTCTGTGTGTGTGTGTGTGTGTGTGTGTATGTATATATATGTATGTGTGTGTGTGTGTGTGTGTATGTATATATATGTGTGTATATATATATATATATATATATATATATATAAGGGCTGCACGATATGGGAATTTTGTGCGATTGCGATTAGGGCCCTAAAAATTGCGATAACGATATGCGATGCGATATTTTAAGGGAATTGTGCTAGGGGTCTATCTGCTTGGATTTTCACGGTAAAAGCGCACACAGATGACTGATAATGTGAAATGTAGTTTTGCTGAACTCAAGAACTGAAAAATAAAATACATATTTGCATTACTGCAAAAGTACAAAATACAAAACTTGCCATTTTCTTTGATAGCGCTGCACAGAACAGATAAATAAAATAGATATAAGAACATGTGTTCATTAAGAGGACCTTTCACTGGTCCACAGTTTATCAGTTAAAGCTATGTACATTGAGAGCGGCACCCAGGGATGTCCCTGCACTTACTTGTATCCCTGGGTGCCGCTCCGTTCGTCCTCTGTAGCCCCCGGTATCATATCCTGAATATGAGCTGAGCGCTGCGATTGGCCAGCGCTCCAGCCCTGGGAGAAGGAGACGCCCAGGGCAAAAGAAGAAGTCTCCGCCCCAGGCAAAATTGGAGAAGCGCGCGCGCCGGTACCGGGGGCTACAGAGGACAAACGGAGCTGCACCCAGGGATACAAGTAAGTGCAGGGTCATCCCTGGGTGCCGCTCTCCATGTACATACCTTTGCCTAATAAACTGTGGACCAGTGAAAGGTCCTCTTTAAAATAACGACTTTCCACCAGCCCCTCCTCCCTCCCTGCACTGTGACTGATGTATCGCCGGGCGCGCTGTGCAGCATAGCGGCCGGAGATACAGTGTCAGTGTCACGTAGAAAGTCAACCATCGCTTTATAAGACGCACTGCCATTCCCCCCCACACTTTTGGGGGGGAAAAAAGTGTGTCTTATAAAGCGAAAAATACGGTAATATAATTGCAGCATTTTTGGGTCAGCAAATTGCGATTGCGATATGGCGATTAATTGCGATTACGATTGCTTTCGCGATATATTGTGCAGGCCTAATTATATATATATATATATATATATATATATATGCACAAGAGCTCTTTCACTTTATGTACTAAGTACCTCATCATACACATATAGTTTGTACAGCGGAGGAGGATGAGGTGCTCTCCGGATGAACTTTGCACAGAATGAATTGTTTGCACAATTACTTTTTTCTATGTTATTTATCACGTGGACTTAATGATGCACATGTGGGACTAATAATGAATTTTGTATAAAAACACGATGTTGATATGTATAGTTCACTTGGCTTGAAAATGCCTCTGTGAGAGAGCTGAAACGTTGCTGTTTAAACATGTGTTAATAAACACACTTTGTTCACTTTTTTACCAAAGGAGTGCTGCGCCAATTTGTTGGATATATAGTGAGACCCCATGACCAGGGGTGGACGTGTGCACCACTGAACGATATTTAAGGAGTGCTGCCTGATTTCTTCTTTTGTGTGTGTGTAAATTTTATATATATATCATACACTCTTGTGTCCGTATTACCCCAAGGCTATGACACATAATTTTACTCCGATAGGATTTCCCCATGGGGGACTTACGATCACTGGTGCTGGAGCATCAAGTTCTCTAGGCTGTTCAGGGGCTGACATGCTTGTGGATGTGATCATCACACCTCAGATCAGGATCCTCCATGGCTTCCCTGCCGTTTTATACCTATGGTATCATTCCAGTGTATCGTACATCCGGGATGCCACTGCGTCCTTCCACCACCGGAAGTGACGTCAAATGCTGACGCAACCACGTGGGATCTCCGGCCTGCATCTGCTTATCCCACCAGGGGAAAGGAAGGTGCGCGGGCGCCTGTAGCGCCAGGCAGGAGCGTAGCTAACGGCTCATGGGCCCTAGTTCAAGAGTTCATCTTGGGCCCCCTTCCTTCAGTGCTTTGTGTATCTTCTTATGCGGCACAAGGGTCTTTGGGCCCCTTCAGGATCCTGGGACCGGTAGCGACTGCTACCTCTGCACCCCCTATAGCTACGCCCATGGCGCCGGGGAACAGGCATCTGCTCTACAGATGCAAGGCCCGCATTCTCCCCCTGCTCAGCTTTGGTAAGTTACCGCTGGCAAGCAGGGGAATCGTCACAGGGGATTTTTAACCCAAGGGAGGTCCCAGCCCCCGATGAGCTTACCCTACAGTCAAATAAAATAACCCATTCTTATAGATCCATCTTCACCTCCTGACAGGCAGAGAGGCCTTTCTCTGTCCTGGCCACTATAGGGGTAGGAAAACACTGAAGTGGGTGGGGGGCAGTGGCAATTTAATCTTTCTCTGTTTTCCTGCCTCTACAGAGGTCAGGGGTCAATCTTCTATATCTTGCCGTCATGGTGGTGAAATGGGAAAGTAGAGTTCAGGAATGTATGTGGAGCAGGAGAGTTGGTGGCTGCCATATTGCTTCTCATCCCCAACACATTCTAGGGTCGTTTTCATTGGAAGCCAACTTACTTGTTAGAATATTTTTTACAGTCTGTTGCGAAAGTCATCGGAAGCAGCAATGTTCAACCCTAAGTCTAACATCGCAGCAACATCATCTGGCCAGATCTTTGTTCCTCTGGCTAAATGAGCTGGAGGATCATATTAGAAATAAGACGTCTAGAGAGGAAATTCTAAATTCTGTATCCCTTCTTGATTTAAGAAGGGATACAGAATTTAGAATTTCCTCTCTAGACGTCTTATTTCTAATATGATCCTCCAGCTCATTTAGCCAGATGAACATAGATCTGGCCAGAGATGTTGCTGCGATGTTAGACTTAGGGTTGAACATTGCTGCTTCCGATGACTTTCGCAACAGACTGTAAGCCTTCCTATCCATACAATCCGTAACTGGGAAGCATCCTCGAAGGGCAATGATGTTTTTTTATTAACTTTAGCCAGCTGTACGTATATCTTAGGAATTTCATTGAAAATCTTAGATTCCACAGGATCAAAAAGTAGACGGTTTTTGAAGGCGTTGGATACCCCCAAGCGCTTCTTGGGGTCCAACCACTCCTCTAAAACCATATCCTTTATATACTTGTTAATAGGGAATACACAAGTTTGTTTACCCCTAGACCCCTGAACATTTCTTCCTGGATGAAGTGCGATTTTTGGCACCTCCTCTACCCCCATCGTAGATCTGACCGCCATAGAAAAATAAAGCCACAGCCTTTCTAGTTGACGCCTTGGCCGAATCAGTGAGGTTCTCAGCCAGAGACGCAGGTCTTACTAACGCGGCCCGTAGAGCACTTTGGATGAAGTGTTGTTCAGGAGATAAAACATCAAAGATGAAACTGTGTTCCATTCTCGGCGGATATGTCTTTGACCCAGTACTAGACAAGATCTTACCCTAGGTTCACACCTGAGCGTTTTACAGCGCGTTCAAACGCGCTGTAAAACGCTCAACACATGAAAACCAATGCATCCCTATGGGAGTGGTTCACACTTGCGCGTTTTACAGCGCGTAAAAACGCGCTGTAAAACGCCCGATGCATAAGCTCGTTCAGGAGCGTTTTTTTGGGCGTTTGTCGCGCTTTTCCTCCCATAGACTTCAATGGGAACGCAGCGCTTAACGCGCGTTAAGTGTAGAGATGCCCTTTTTTAATTGGTCTCCAGACCAATTAAAAAGTCTCCAGAGTCACGAACGCGCGTAAAACGCGCGTTTACTATTGCCAAAAACGCGCATAAAAACGCGCGACTAAAACGCGCGTAAAACGCGCGTCTTAGAAACGCTCAGGTCTGAACCCAGTGTTAGAGAAGGCCTCCGACAAAAAGAAAGGTTTTCCCGAGGACAGAACCTAGAAGCGTAGGTATCCTTTTTGTTCCTCCACAAATTAGGACAGGTTGTATAGGGGAAAAGGAAAGTCGGGGTGCTGGAGTTACCCCAAAGGGGGTAGAGGAAGGGGCTTTCTCCCCACTTCTCATACCAAACCTGGTGAAAAACAATGACGCGGGGGTGGGGGAAAGACTGATAAATTTCCTTACGTCCTGGGAATTAATCTCCCAAAATCCGTGGACCAAAGAAACTATAGAATTGGGATACAAGATCGAATGCTCTTCAAAAACCCCAAACAAGTACATAGCAACCCGATTCCAGAAAAGGATTTGGCAGGGAGTGCAGGACCTTTTAAAGATGAATGTCATAGCCCAAGTTCCTCCCCCAGAGCAGGAGAAAGGTTTCTACTCAAATCTTTTTCTGGTAAAAAAGAGGGAAGGCTCTTTCCGTACAATAATAAACCTAAAACCTCTAAACAATTTCATCGCTTACAGCAAAATCAGGATGGAGTCCCTAGCGTCCACAGTACCTTTCATAGGAAAGGACACTTTGATGTGTACGGTGGACTTGAGGGACGCCTATTATCACGTCCCAATCCATGTCAGATCCCAGAGATTTCTGCGGTTTGCCACCATAGACAACAGGGGCATAGTTCATCATTATCAGTTCAGGGCCCTTCCATTTGGAATTTCCTTCGTTCCGAGGATTTTCACAAAGTTGATAGTGGAACTGGTAGCGTTCTTGAGGAGGGAAGGGTTGACCTTAATCCCCTACCTGGACAATTTTCTCCTGATCGGCGACAACTCTCACCAGATCACGAATGACTTAAACACCTTACTATCGGCGCTGAGCAGATTAAGGTGGATAGTAAACATAAACAAATCAAACTTCAAACCTTCCACAAGAACACTGTTTCTGGGGGTAATCCTAGACTCCCATGTTCAATCTACGTACCTTCCCCGGGACAAGATAGTATCTCTACAGCAGAGAATCGGGGTTTTCCAGAGGAAGAAGACGTGCTCCAAGAGAAGCCATGAGTCTTTTGGGCCTGCTAACTTCTTGCATACCATCGGTACCCTGGAGTCAGAGCCATTTCCGACCCTTACAGGCTTGGATCCTTAGAGTCTGGAACAGACAGCAGATCTCTGGCCCCAATCAATAAGGTCTCAGTCGTCGAACTTTAGAGAACTGAGGGCAGTCTGGGAAACCCTAAAAGGAGCAAGAAAGACACTACAGGGTTCCACATAAAGGTCTTCTCAGACAATGCGACGGCCATCACTTACCTCTCGCATCAGGGAGGGACATCGTCATCCAAAATCTTCAATTGGGCAGAAGAGAATGTGAGTTCCATTTCGGCAGTCCATCTCAAGTGGGCTATGAACCGAGAGGCGGACTTCCTCAGTTGGCAGAAATTAGACCAGACAGCATGGTCCCTGAACATCGAGGTTTTTCTGATGATAGCAGACAGATGGGGAGTAGCCGAGGTTGATCTCTTCGCCTCCAACGCAAATTCGAAGGTGGGATGATTCTGTTCCGTAGACCCCAGGGACAATCCCTGGGCATTAGATGCATTCGCTCTGAGATGGAATTGGAGTCTCTACTATGCTTTTCATCTACTCCCACTAATCCCAAGGGTGATTCAAAAGTTACATCAGGACAAGACGACGTTGATTTTGATAGCCCCTTTTTGGCCAAAGAGAAGCTGGTTCTCCTCCCTCAAAAAGCTCTCCATCTCGGAACCTTGGCCTCTTCCTCTCAGAAAAGATCTTCTGCATCAGGGACCAGTGCTATATCCCAATCCTCAGGTTTGAAGTTTGATTTGTTTGTTTACTATCCACCCTAATCTGATAGTAAGGTGTTTAAGTCGTTCTTGATCTGGTAAGAGTTGTCGCTGATCAGGACTAGATCGTGAGGTCCAGATACTGAAGTACCAGGGTCTCTCAGACAAGGTGATAAATACTTAGAGCCTCCAGGAAGAAGGTAACCTCGGCAGTCTACCTGAAAATATGGAAGAGATTCTGTTCCTGATCAGGAAATACATCCCTGAATCTAAAAAGACCTAACATTCAAAAAATACTAGATTTCTTACAAGGGCTTGATCTGGGACTAAGACCGTCCACTCCTAAAGGGAACCTGTCAGCAAAAAATAGCATCTAAATGTGTTAACAGTACCTCCTAGTGCCCGCAAAGTGTCTCCACATGGACCTTTTCTTCCTCTTTTCACTGTTGGTTTCACTGAGAAAATGCACTTTTATTCTGCCGCTGCCCCGTGCTTCAAGTCAGGCTTGAAGTCATGGGGGCAGCGGCCTCGGCGTCTTCCACGGTCCTCTCCCCACCCCCTGCCTCCTTGACTGACAGCCTAGATGCATTGCCGGGACCGCGCTCTAAGGCCCGGCTGCCGCGCGTACTACGCGCCGTCTTTCTTTCTTCGCCGCACAGCGCATGCGCCCGACAGCCTGTAGTAAGCGCGCACAGATGCCGGGCGTGTTTACTACAGGCTGACGGGCGCATTCTCTGTGCGGCGAAAGAAAGACGGCGCGTAGTACGCGCGGCAGCCGGCAATGCATCTCGGCTGTCAGTCAAGGAGGCAAGGGGCGGGGAGAGGACCGTGGAAGACTGCCAGGCGCTGCCCCATGACTTCAAGCCTGACTTGAAGCACGGGGCAGCGGCAGAATAAAAGTGCATTTTCTCAGTGAAACCAACAGTGAAAAGAGGAAGAAAAGGTCCATGTGGAGACACTTTGCGGGCACTAGGAGGTACTGTTAACACATTTAGATGCTATTTTTTGCTGACAGGTTCCCTTTAAGGTCCAGGTGTCAGCACTTGGCTGTTTCTTTGATCAGGATATCGCAAACCACCGTTGAATAAGATTTATGAGAGCAGCTTCCAGACTTCGGCCAATTATAAGATCTAGAGTCCCCTCCTGGTATCTTAATATTGTACTCTTAGGACTGACACTACGTCCCTTTGAGCCTATTGAGAATTGTTCTATAAAGTTATTATCGCTGAAAACAGCTTTTCTAATAGCGATCACATCTGCCCGTAGACTAAGTGAGATACAGGCAATTTCCATCAAAGAACCTTACCTACGTGTTATGGACGATAGAATAATCCTCAACTTAGATCCGTGCTTCCTTTCAAAGGTAGTATCCGATTTTCATCGTAGCCAAGAAATCATCCTGCCTTCATTCTGTGAAAATCCCTCAAATAATAAAGAATTAGTTTTACATTCCTTGGATGTCAGACTTTCTGTCATGAATTCCATTGAATCAACCAAGGATTTCAGGAAATCCGACAGTCTGCTGATTCAGTTTGTAGGGAAAAACAAGGGACAAAAAAATTTCCAAATCTTCTTTAGCCAGATGGATCAAGAATACTATTTCTCTTTGTTATGAGGTTCAGAACCATCCTTGTCCTGACAACTTGATGGCCCATTCAACCAGGGCCATGTTTCCAAAAATTCAGACTTTTGGATGTAAGGTCCTTCAGGCAGTTGCCCCCCCTTGATTTAGATATATTTTGTATATATCCTTGTATGCCGTCGTGATGATGCTATGGAAAAAACTGAATTAGTCTTACCGGTAATTCAGTTTCCATAAGATCATCACGATGGTACATTATTCCCTCCTATTTATTAGTTGTATGTTACTTTCGGGATGTCTTCCGGTGGGTATAAAGTAATACCTTCCCTTTTTCTGTTATTTGATGTCTTTCTTTTCGTGACTTACCATCTTTTTTGCTCTGTGTGATTTTGGAAACACTGGTCTTGGTGGTGGGAGGAGGGGATTTAAACCTTTCTCTGTTCCTGCCACTACAGAGGTCAGTGGTCAATCTCCTTGTATGCCGTCGTGATGATCTCATGGAAACTGAATTACCGGTAAGACTAATTCCAGTTTTTCCTACAGATGAGGTAGATCGGTTGTGGAAAGGGTTACTATGAATATTGAGGAACCTAATGAAGTATGAACTGAACAGGATATTATGTTTGAGGGGTTAGAAGATAAAAAGGAAGTCTCTTTATTCATAAGAATTTGGCTACTCCTTTTTCTAGGGAATGGAAGCGGTTGGTAGCTTTCTTTTGGGTTGGTAAAACGTAGATATCCCTTTTGAGTTCAATTCTGTAATTTGGGATGGTGCTCTAAAAATTGATGTCTATTTTAAAGGTATCTCATCGTTCCTCCCTTTTCTTTGTTGATTTGGGTCAGTTAAAGGGAATCTGTCACCAGCGACCTCCCTATTTAACTATTTGCATAGAAACATAGCATTTGTTCATCTGATTGAAACAGTTTTTCTTTTATTTTCCCAAATTATAATAGTTTTTTAGAATACAAATTAGGCCTTTGGTGTAATGAGGGTGTCACCATTGCTCGTGTTGCATCCAAGCTTCACTTCTTTCTATGGTCAGCCCCTCCCTGGCTGCTTTGACAAGGGCAGGCAGAGGCAAAGCAGCCAGAGAGGGGCTGGTCACAGAAAGGTGTGGAGCTTGGGTGCAAGCATAGCAGTAGTGACATCCTCATTGCACCAAAGGCCTAATTTGTATATTAAGAAAAATTATCATAACTCAGGAACGTACCCTTGGATCAACAAAGTGGAGAACAGCGTTTTAACCACAGCTATGTATCTGCAAGCAGTTTGATAGGGAGGTCGCTGGTGACGGATTCCATTTAAAGGATCCCATGGATAGAAAGGCAGACAGCATTTTTAAGAGAACTTAGGAGTCAGTAGGTGCCTCTTTTAAACCTAAAATTGCTGCTACCTGTGCCGCTAGGGCTCTTATTCGGAGTCAGAAATTTATTGGGGAAAAAAGTCCCAGAGAGAAAGAGAATAAGTTAAGATTTTCCAAGAACATAGGGTTCCTTTCTACAGGCTATGAATACCTTTGGGGGCATTTTTTTTATTATTGCATTGTACTCATTTTGAGCTAAAGAATTTTAAAAATTGGTCTTTATTAACCACGTCCCGACCACCATACGCAGGATCGCGTCCTGGCGGCGGTCGGTTTATTCCTCCTGGACGCGCGGGCGCATCCTCTCGCGAGATGCGAGAATTTGCGCTCCATGCGTCCGGTGGAACGCACCGCCGGATGCAGGAGAAGTGAGTCACCAGCCTGCCAGCCAATGATCAGCGCTGGCAGGCTGGTGATTTTTAAAATCACCTATGGAAAAAGTTATATTTATAAATATCATGATGTTATAAGGGCTCTGTGCCATGTGCTGGGTCCTTTTCATCGGTTGGACCCAGCACAGAGCACAGATCCCAAGTAAGTGCACCAAACACCACATATTAGGTCCTGATCACCCCCCATCACCCCAATTAACCCCTTGATCACCCCCTGTCAATACATAGTGAAAGGGGAAAAAAGTGATCAGTGTCACTTTTGTGAACTGTCACTTTTTTTTTTTTCCTCACTAGGATTGACTGTTAGTCTTAGTTTAGTTTAGGCCCCTTCGGTAGGTAGTTAGCGTTAGCGCCCAGGCCACCGCACCGCAGTCACTGATTAGCGTAGCGTTAATCAGCGTTTGTACTTTTATAGTATCTGTAAGTGATCAGAACTGATCACGGTCAGATCTATAATAGTATTACTGTCACCTTAGTTCGCCTTCCACCCCAAACGCAGTGTTTGCCCGATCAGGCCTGATCGGTCGCCCACACGTGCGTTCACCCACGCCCGCCCCGCCGCAGTGACAAAAAAAAATTTTTTTTTTGTATCACTGCACAATCACTACACAAGCGCTGCGGCGATAAAAAAATCAGTTTTGATATTTTTTATCAATCGCAGCAGCTTCTGTACTTCGCTAGCCTCCCATTTGTAAGACAGGCTTGCTTTTTTCTTGCATATATTTTGGCAGAGATTTTTTCATCCACATCGATGGGTGCGAATGGAGAAATCTGCGCCGTTCATTTTTTCTTTCAGCCCAGAGGCTGAACGGAAAAAAAATCTCATTACCCGTATGCTCAATATAAGGAGAATAGCAGCTACATTAACCAATTGTTAATGTAGGAGATACTCTTTTGGGGCACATTAATCTGGGCATTGAGGCTGGGTTACCATCTATTTATTGCATCTTGTCAGTATTGAGTACATGCTTTGTGTATACCTTTTATGTGGAGGCGGAGTTGCTTCCTTGCTGTCATATTGGATCCCATTTCTTACCGCTGTAATTTGCTGAGAATTATTATTGATTTTTAATATGAATATTTATTGCGATTCTAATAAAGATATTGTTATTTAATTGATACCGGGTTGTCATTTTTTGGTGGTTGTACTATGCGACATCCGGGGTTTTTTGTGAGGTGGTTTATAGGTTTGGTGGTGGTGAGAATCCAAATGCGTAAAAATGCCATCCTAAAGGTACTCATTGGAATTGGGGCCCCTTTGCGCATCTTGGCTGCAAAAAAGTGTCACACATGTGGCAATTTTGCGTTACATGCATATAGATAGAGCAAACAAAGAGCTCTAGTGAATTCAGAATAGATGGGGTTAGAGAACAGGCTGGATGCATTGCAAGTCTTATAATAGTGTTCACTGTATCCAAGTCTAACCATACAATAGCCACACTCATATTTATAGCAGGAGAGGATGTGTATTCATTAGGTGGACTGTTACACAGTTTAAAGGGAGCCTTTCACCTCAAAAAAACATTTTTCAACACTCACATCTTTGCAAAATTGCCCCCACATTAAAAAGCTTCTTACTCTATTGCTGTACCTCCTACCGACCTCAAAAAATCACTTTAATTGCAGATGTCAATCACAGTTGAAGTTATGAAGATGAGCGTGCGGCCTGGGCACCGGTCGTTATGACGCCGCCACTGGGCACCTTCAACTGTCATTCACATCTGCAATTAAAGTGATTTTCTGAAGATCGGTAAGAGGTACAGCAATAGGGTAAGAAGCTTTTTAATCTGGGGGCAATTTTGCAGAGAAAGATGTGAGTGTTGAAAAATGGTTTTTTGGGGTGAAAGACTCCCTTTAATGACCAGGCCACTTTTTACAATTCTGCACTACACTACTTTCACCGTTTATTGCTCCGTCATACAACTTACCACCCAAATGGATTTTACCTCCTTTTCTTCTCACTAATAGAGCTTTGATTTGGTGGTATTTCATTGCTGCTGACATTTTTACTTTTTTTGCCATTAATAGAAATTTAACGACATTTTTGCAAAAAAATGACATTTTTCACTTTCTGTTGTAAATTTTTTTTAAAAAAAACTACATTTCTATATAAATTTTTCTCTAAATTTATTGTTCTACATGTCTTTGATAAAAAAAAAGTCCAATAAGTGTATATTTATTGGTTTGGGTAAAAGTTGTAGCGTTTACAAACTATGGTGCAAAAAAGTGAATTTCGGCATTTTGAAGCAGCTCTGACTTTCTGAGCGCCTGTCATGTTTCTTCAGATGCTAGAATGCCAGGAAAGTATAAATACGCCCCAAATGACACCATTTTAGAAAGAAGACACCCCAAAGTATTCGCGGAGGGGCATGGTGAGTTCATGTATCATTTCATTTTTTTTTCACAAGTTAGCGGAAAATGACACTTTCTGAAAAAAAAAAAAAGTTTCAATTTCTGCTAACTTCTGGCAAAAAAAAAAAAATCTCAGACGGACTCACTATGCCCCTCAGTAAATACCTCGGGGTGTCTACTTTCCGAAATGGGGTCATTTGTGGGGTGTGTTTACTGTTCTGGCATTTTGGGCGGGGCTAAATTGTGAGCCGCCATGTAAAACCTAAAGGTACTCGTTGGAATTTGAGTCCTTTAGCACCCAGGCTGCAAAAAAGTGTTACTTATGTGGTATCGCCGTACTCAGGAGAAGTAGGGCAATGTGTTTTGGGGTGTATTTTTACATATACCCATGTTGGGTGAGAGAAATATCTCTGTAAATTGTCAACTTTGTATAAAAAATTTTAAAAGTTGTCGTTTACAGAGATATTTTTCACACAAAGTATGGGTATATATAAAAATACACCCCAAAACACATTGCCCTACTTCTCCTGAGTACGGCGATACCACATGTGTGCCACTTTTTTGCAGCCTGGGTGCGCAAAGCCCTAAAACCAATTAGTACCTTTAGGATTTCACAGGGCATTTTTACGCATTTGGATTCCAGACTTCTTCTCACGCTTTAGGGGCCCCTAAAATGCCAGGACAGTATAAATACCCCACATGTAACATAGTAACATAGTATATAAGACCGAAAAAAGACATTTGTCCATCCAGTTCGGCCTGTTTCCTACAAGTTGATCCAGAGGAAGGCAAAAAACCCCTGTGAGGCAGAAGCCAATTTTCCTCACTTAAGGGGAAAAAAATTCCTTCCCGACTCCAATCAGGCAATCAGAATAACTCCCTGGATCAACGACCCCTCTCTAGTAGCTGTAGCCTGTAATATTATTACACTCCAGAAATAAATCCAGTCCCCTCTTGAATTCCTTTATTGTACTTACCATCACCACCTCCTCAGGCAGAGAGTTCCATAGTCTCACTGCTCTTACAGTGAAGAATCCTTTTCTATGTTTGTGTACAAACCTTCTTTCCTCCAGACGCAGAGGATGTCCCCTTGTCACAGTCACAGTCCTGGGGATAAATAGATGATGGGACAGATCTCTGTACTGACCCCTGATATATTTATACATGTATATAGTTTGTGACCCCATTTTGGAAGAAGACACCCCAAGGTATTCCGTGAGGGGTATGGTGAGTTCATGTAAAATTTTATTTTTGTCACAAGTTAGTGGAATATGAGACTTTGTAAAAACAAAATAAAATAAAAAATCAATTTCCGCTAACTTGTGCCAAAAATTAAAATTCTGTGAACTCGCCATGCCCCTCACGGAATACCTTAGGGTGTCTTCTTTCCAAAATGGGGTCACATGTGGGGTATTTATACTGACCTGGCATTTTAGGGGCCCCTAAAGCGTGAGAATCCAAATGCGTAAAAATGGCCTGTGAAATCCTAAAGGTACTCATTGGTTTTAGGGCCTCTTGCGCATCTAGGCTGCAAAAAGTGTCACTCATGTGGTATCGCCGTACTCAGGAGAAGTAGGGCAATGTGTTTTGGGGTGTATTTTACATATACCCATGCTGCGTGTGAGAAATATCGCTGTAGCGACAACTTTTACATTTTTATTCAAAGTTGTCAATTTACAGAGATATTTTCTCACCCAGCATGGGTATATGTAAAATACACCCCAAAACACATTGCCCTACTTCTGCTGAGTACGGCGATACCACATGAGTGACACTTTTTGCAGCCAAGATGCGCAAGGGGCCCAAATTCCAATGAGTACCTTTTAGGAGGGCATTTTTACGCATTTTCTTCTCGCGCTTTAGGTGCCCTAAAATGCCAGGGCAGTAGAAATACCCCACATGTGACCCCATTTTGGAAGAAGACACCCCAAGGTATTCCATGAGGGGCATGGCGAGTTCATAGAAGATTTTTTTGGCACAAGTTAGTGGAAATTGATTTTTATTGTTTTTCTCACAAAGTCTCCCTTTCCGCTAACTTTTGACAAAAAGTTTAATTTTTCATGGACTCATTATGCCCCTCAGCGAATACCTTGGGGTGTCTTCTTTCCAAAATGGGGTCACATGTGGGGTATTTATACTGCCCTGGCATTTTAGGGGCCCTAAAGTGTGAGAAGAAAAATGTGTAAAAATGCCCTCCTAAAAGGTACTCATTGGAATTTGGGCCCCTTTGCGCATCTTGGCTGCAAAAAAGTGTCACTCATGTGGTATCGCCGTAGTCAGGAGAAGTAGGGCAATGTGTTTTGGGGTGTATTTTTACATATACCCATGCTGGGTGAGACAAATATCTCTGTAAATTGACAACTTTGAATAAAGAAATTTAAAAAGTTGCCGTTTACAGCGATATTTCTCACACACAGTATGGGTATATGTAAAAATACACCCCAAAACACATTGCCCTACTTCTCCTGAGTACGGCGATACCACATGTGTGACACTTTTTTGCAGCCAAGATGCGCAAAGGGGCCCTAAAACCAATGAGTACCTTTAGGATTTCACAGGCCATTTTTACGTATTTGGATTCTCACGCTTTAGGGCCCCTAAAATGCCAGGACAGTATAAAAACCCCACAAGTGACCCCATTGTGGAAAGAAGACACCCCAAGGTATTCTGTGAGGGGTATGGAGAGTTCACAGAAAAAAAAAAATTTGGCACAAGTTAGCGGAAATTGATTATTTTTTTTATTTTTTTACAGTCTCATATTCCACTAACTTGTGACAAAAAATAAAATTTTGCATGAACTCACCATACCCCTCACGGAATACCTTGGGGTGTCTTCTTTCTAAAATGGGGTCACATGTGAGGTTTTTGTACTGCCCTGGCATTTGAGGGTCTCTGCAATCATTACACGTATGGCCAGTGTTCTGCCTCTCCATTCTAAGCACTACAATGTGATCTCTGAACTTACAGTTGTGATGAGATGGCTATAACTGCAGTCTTAGGTGAATTGGCTGACAGTGACTCGATCCAAAGGACACCTTGTAGATCCTGAAGAAGTTTATTTCAAACTGTGCAGATCATACACCGATGAACAGATGGATAGGTCAAAAAATCATGCTGTGAGCAGCTAACAAGAGCATGTAGCTGAGATGAGGGTTGAAGCCAGAATGAAGAAGGGAGGAGACAAGAGAGAGAGCAAAGCTAGGGGAAGACAGAAGGGACACACATAATGAAAAAGCAAATCATGCATGTGTAACATGACACTCCCCGTCGAAATCTATGATTTCAAATAACATTTAACAATAATAACTTGTTCAAGTCCATGAAATAATAGATGTTTTCCTACTGGAACACCTGCAACAAAAAAGAACAAAAAATAGCATCGACAAGAAAAACATTGCAATACTTGCAGATGTGCCTTTTAGAATAGTATATAACAGTAGGAAGGATATAGTTCCATGGGTCATCTTCAGAGGGGAAGGCAGCAACAGCACAAGTCCTTCTTACCTCCCTTTAACAAGTTGCTTTGAAGGTCAGTCTTCAGAGGGGAAGGCAGCAACAGCACCAGTCCTTCTTACCTCCCTTTGTGTCAGGCCGAGGTACGGAGTTCATCTTCCTGTTTAGGCAGAAGCAGTACTAGTTCGTTTATGGGTCTGAAGTAGTGTCTAGCAGAACCTTCTTTTATTACTTTGACTTCTGCTTTCCGTACCTTGCCAACGTTACTTGGTATAGTCTTTGTGATAAGACCTATAGGCCAATTGTTACGATGAGCGTGCTTATCTTTGAGGAGAACGATGTCTCCAACTTGCAGGTTGGGTTTGCTTACTTGCCATTTTCTACGACTTTGAAGGTCGCAAAGGTACTCCATCTTCCAGCGACTCCAAAATGCATTAGCAAGATTTTGAACCCGTTTCCATTGAAGTCCTGAGGAGGAATACTAGCTATCCCGATCTTTTGAGTTAGAAGGGTGGCCTTCTTCAAGGACACAGGAGTGTAAGAGCGTGGTATCTTAAACTGTTCCAATGCCTGGAGAGACTGTTGTTTCTCCTTGGGTAACTCTGTATCCCAGTCAGTGTTCTCTGTAGTGAGTTGTCTGAGTAATATCTTACCCTGAATAGTAAAGGGTGCAATGAATCCCAAGGGGTCGTAGATACTGTTCACTGCGGACAGTACTCCTCTTTTTGTGAAGGGCTTGTCGCAGGCTGATGTTTGAAATGTGAACGTGTCTTGTTTAACATCCCATAGCAATCCAAGGCTGCGTTGTGTGAGGGAAAGGTCAGACTCTGGTTGGAATTCCTTGGCACTGACAGCATGATCATCGGAAGGAAATGCTCCCATTACCTTATTGCTGTTGGAGATGATTTTGTGTAGTCTGAGTTTGGCAGTGGCAAGCATGTCCTGGGTTCTGGTGAGAAGGTCAATGGCCTCTTCTTCCGTAGGTAGGGACTTAAGACCGTCATCCACGTAGAAGTTCCTCTCTACAAACTGACGTGCATCCGTCCCGAACTCCTATTCACCTTCTTGGGCAGTTTTTCTCAGTCCATAAATGGCAACTGCGGGGGAAGGGCTATTGCCGAACACGTGAACTTTCATCCGATAGTCTATGACCTCGTTGTTGACATCATTATTGCGATACCATTGGAACCTGAGAAAGTTTCTGTTATCTTCACGGACGATGAAACAATTAAACATTTGTTGAATGTCGGCCATAATGGCAATTGGCTCTTGTCTAAAGCGGAGTAGGACTCCTAAGAGGTTGTTGTTCAGATTGGGTCCAGAGAGAAGATGGTCATTGAGAGAAACGCCTTCATGACGAGCGCTTGAGTCAAAGACCACTCTAATCTGGTCAGGCTTACGAGGATGGTAGACACCAAAACATGGAAGGTACCAGCATTCTTCTCCTTGTGTAAGAGGGGGTGCAGGTTCAGCATGGTCTCTCTCAAACACCTTCTGCATAAAGTCGACAAAATGTTTCTTCATCTCCGGTTTCCGGTTCAGGTTGCGCTCTAAAGAGATGAACCATGAATCTGCATGTTGTCTATTTGGAATTCTCTTCCTTGGAGTGCGGAATGGTAGCGGCGCCACCCAGCTGTTAGAATCATCTTGATAGAACTCTTTACTCATGGTTCTCAAAAATTCCTAGTCTTCCATTGTGGTTGCTAACTCATTGTCTTCTGTGGTTACTTCAAACACTGTTACCAATGTTGTCATCCCGAAAGATAAATGCTTTCTTTTCATTGAGTATGATGCGCTCTGGCGTACCTTTGCCACACAGCCTTTCTTTCACACTATAGTGATGTTGTCTTGGAAAGCAAGTAGTGCGTCCATTGGGCAGGACATGTGTTTTAAAGGAAGAAACCGAGAGGGGTTTCCTGGCATTGCTAAGACAGACGTTGCCGATAATGACCCAGCCTAGATCCAGACGCTGGGCGTAAGGTGCATCATGTGGACCGTTGATTTGATGGCGCACCTTGTGCACTCTTAGGATGTCTCTCCCGAGTAGCAACAGGATATCAGCATTTTCCTCAAAGGCTGGTATTTGATCAGCTATGTCCTTCAAATGAGTATGGTGCAAGGCAGCTTCAGGAGTGGGGATCTCATCCTTGTTAGTTGGGATCTGATTACACTCAATGATAGTAGGCAAGGGTATTTCCAAGTTGCCTTTTGAGAGGAGTAACTACAAGGTCACTGGCTCTTCTACCTCAGACTTCTGTAATGCCTGCACAAGTACCCAGGGTGTAAGGTAGAGCACCTCCTGCTATGCCTAAGACATCAACGAACTTTGTACTTGCAAGAGATCGGTTACTCTGGTCGTCAAGAATGGTATACAGTCTTACAGCTCTTTCAGGTTTGCCCTTTTGGTATACACGAACCAAGCATATCTTAGCGCAAGATTTTCCACAAAGTCCTTCCCCACAGACTTCAGTGCACGTTGAGAACACTGGGGTGGAGGTTGCTGTTTGTTCAGCGTTCTCCCCGCCAAGCTTTGCCCTGGGGGGAAAGTCAGTGGATGGAGTGGTGCTGTGTTGGTACAGATGAAGGGCTTGAACGTGGTTGTCACTACCGCATTCTATGCATTTAATGATGGCCTTACAGTCTTTTGCCATGTGTTCTGTGGAAGCACAGCATCTGAAACAAACTCCAAATTCTTTTAAAAGTTCCTTATGCGTTCCTGTAGAGGTTTCTTTCTGAAACCGATGCACTTCTTAAGTGGGTGTGGCTTGTTATGTATGGGACATTGGCGATTTGGATCCTCGAGTTTCTTGTTTTGTCCAGTTTTCGGAAGAACCGTAGCAGGAGCAGGTTGAACATCAGTCCTTTTCACTGACACTGGACCCCTGCGGTCTCTGTGCATTATGCGCGTGTTTGCAAGTCCTGGGGAAGGTGGACTAAGAGGGTTACAGTCACCGTAAAAGAAACTTGGGTCATTCTTAGAGTCCACGATTTCCTTTATGAAGGTACAGAAGTAGGAAAAGGGAGGAAAGGCAACTCCATACCTTTTCTTGTAAGTAGATCCTTGACTAACCCATTTTTCTTGGATGCCATATGGTAGCTTAAGAACAATAGGGTTGATGCCACGAGGGGTGTCAAGGTAACTAAGCCCGGGTAGGCGGGTGTCAGCCTTAGCTAGTTAAAGCTCTAGTAGAAGATCACTAAGTTCTTGAAGCTTTAGATTGTCTTTAGCTGTAATCCTTGGGAAGCCTTGCAACCTTTTGAGTAAGGCATCTTCGATGGCCTCAGAGCTGCCAAAGCTACGTTCAAGTCTGTCCCAAGCAGCGTCGAGACCTGCAGCAGGATTGGAAGTGTAAACTGTTTTAAGTCTCTTGATATGTTCAGCTGACTGAGGACCTAGCCATCTGATGAGTAGATCCAATTCTTCTGCAGCAGTGATATCTAGTTCGCTGATTGTGGCCTTAAAGGTGAATTTCCAGCCTCGATAATTTTCAGGTTTGTCATCAAACACGGTGAGGCCGGTCCTAGTGAGTTCTCTGCGAAGGATGTACTTGGCAAACTGCGACATGTCTGTTTTCAGACTTTGGATATACAATTGCAGGCGTGACTGAGTTAGTTGCATTGACGTTGAGTGACTTGGGAACATAAGATGGTGCTAAGGCGTTTAACACTGGAGCTGGTGTGCGGTCCAAAGGTGTGTTGGTTTGTAGCCGTATAATGGATTGGTTAGAAGATGGCAGGTTAGTGTGATAGTGTGATGGGTCATTTCTATCCATACCTGTTTCTGCCACTTGAGAAGGTGTAGTAGATGTAGAGAAAATACCTTGGTTGAGTTCTTTGGCTGCTATGACAGATTGATTGAGTTTTGATGAGGTCTGTGATGACACTGATGCATAAGATGTAACAGAGTGATTGCTACTGACACCTCTTTCATTGTCACTTACATCCTGCTCTAAGACTCTGTCTTGCCATGTCTCCGGCGTGCTCACGTTTTTCAAAAACTTCCATTTCTGCTCTCTTCTGTGCAGCCTCAGCTTCCATTTCTGCTTTCTTCTGTGCGGCCTCAGCTTGCATCCGTGCAGCCTCAGCTTCTATCCTTGCAGCTTCAGCTTCCATCTTTGCAGCTTCAGCTTCCATCTTAGCCTTCTCTTGGACGAAAGCTGCCTGAATTTTAGAAGCTTCTGCGTCAGCGCGGGCTTTAATGAGTTGTTGGCTGAGAGTAGAAGATGTTGATCTTAAGGATTTGGAAGATCGTGTGGAGCGCTTAGAAGTTGTGGAGAGATGGGATCTGGATTCATGGAGATGTGCAATTTTTACATCAGTTTTTGCCCTTGTTTGTATTACTAGATTGTCTCTTTCAAGATAGAGCTCATTAAATTCCTGTAATTCTTTTAAGGAATTTTCTGTGTTGTACCGCTTTAAGAGATCAGCAAATTTAGCAGACAGTCTTTGGTAGTTCTCATAGGCAGCATTCAATTGCTTAACAGCGCCCTCTAGGTGCAATACCTCATAAGTTGGTTGAGACAGAGCTGACATGCATTCAATAGTGTTAGACCATGAGTGGCTGAGGTTCTGCAGCAGTTCTTCCCTGTCAGCCTCATAGTTCTGTTGGACTTTCCAGGTTGGTTTCACTGAACGTTTTTGTTTTATGTGGCTTTGAGGATCTGACTCCTGATCTGTAGGAAGTTCAGGTTCTTTCTGTGCATTAGGTTCCTCAGATTATACATTGCCTTGCTGGTGCATTGTGACAACAAGCAGAGGGTTAAATCACAAGGTATGTGTTTGCATAGAAATGGATCAATCTTCTGGCTCTGGGATAGGGTTTCCTAGGCAACCAGTGGGAGGGGGAGTCAGAGAGAAGTTTAGCAATGGCTGCTGCAATGTTAGTGTGGATTGCATACAGAGCTTAGATTGACTTGCAGGCAGAATGCATGTGACAATAGTCTAGGAGCTGATTATGTGATAGTTGCATGAACAGTTTCCTCAATAATCTGTGCAGAAAACTGATGAATCTTATGCTGAGATTTACTTGCTGGCTGGAGTATACAGGCTTGTACGTATATCCTGCTATATTCCAGTGTCCTTATACATCTCACTATACATGCATAGCTAGCAAGGATCCCTTGAAAGATATTTGGCAGATCTTGTAGGATCCCTTCACTGATTTTTTTGACTGTTCTGCCTCTCCAGTCTAAGCACTACAATGTGATCTCTGAACTTACAGTTGTGATGAGATGGCTATAACTGCAGTCTTAGGTGAATTGGCTGACAGTGACTCGATCCAAAGGACACCTTGTAGATCCTGAAGAAGTTTATTTCAAACTGTGCAGATCATACACCGATGAACAGATGGATAGGTCAAAAAATCATGCTGTGAGCAGCTAACAGGAGCATGTAGCTGAGATGAGGGTTGAAGCCAGAATGAAGAAGAAGGGAGGAGACAAGAGAGAGAGCAAAGCTAGGGGAAGACAGAAGGGACACACATAATGAAAAAGCAAATCATGCATGTGTAACATGACAGCCAGCATTAGGAGTTTCTGCGATTCTCCTTATATTGAGCATACGGGTAATGAGATTTTTTTTTCCGTTCAGCCTCTGCGCTGAAAAAAAAAAAAAAAAATGAACGGCACAGATTTTTTCATTCGCATCGATCAATGTGGATGAAAAAATCTCTGCTAAAATCAGTGAGTGCGGTGGGCTGGGCGCTAGCTACCTAACAAGTAGCTAACTAACTGGCGGTGATAAGGGACCCTTATGTCCCATTCACACGTCCGACATTCTGTTTGCGGAACGGAATTGTGGACCCATTCATTTCTATGGGGACAGACTTTGTCCCGCTCGGATCCGGAATTACGGATCCGCGCTTCCGGGTCTGCACTTCCGTTCCGCAAAAATATAGAACATGTCCTATTCTTGTCCGCAATTGCGGACAAGAAAAAGCATTTTCTATATAGTTCTGGCAATGTGCGGATCTGCAAAATGCGGAAAGCACATTGCCGGTGTCCGTGTTTTGAGGATCCGTGAATCCACGGATCTGCAAAACACATATGGACGTCTGAATGGAGCCTTACAAGGGGTGTGATCAATGACAGGGGGGTGATCAGGGGGTCTAGATGGGGTGATCAAGGGGTTAATAGGTGAGGGGGGGGTTAGTGTAGTATTTGGTGCAACTTTACAGTGTTACCTGGTCCTCTGGTGGTCGATCCCAGCAAATGGGACCACCAGAGGACCAGGTAGCAGCTATATCAGACGCTGTTCACAAAACATCGTCTGATATAGCTGTTTGATGCGATTTAATTCGCATCTACAGCCTGCCAGTGATGGATCATCGCTGGCAGGCTGTAGCAGAACTGCCGAGACGCGCTTCACTGTGAACGCTCGCGCGCGCGTTCACAGGAAGTCACGGCTCTCGCGAGATGACGCGCCGATGCATCGTCTCGGATATACAGGACCGCCCGCAGGACGCATCCCTGCGTTAGGCGATCCTGTAGCGGTTAAGCTAGGGGGGCTGAAGTGGTTAAAAAATATGGCGTCCTTTTTTCTGTATTCAGCTGACATGCTCTGGTAGCATCCTTTGGATTTTTTGTCTTTTCTGTCAGACCAGGAGCAGATGAACTTCTCTGCTCTCTGCCCTTATAACAGTAGGAGAAAAAAACAACAGCAAGTGTGTATATCTATATGTAAATGGCGCTATATATATATATATATATATATATATATATATATATATATATACATATATACCTGCACTGATGTCTACCAACATACATCCACATATAAAGACACTCAGCGCCAACCCCTCTAGAGTTACATGAATTGATGGGTATATAGGAGTTTAAAATCCAATTAGAACCCATGTCATTTATAAATGGTACTAATTTTAAAAAACAATTCTGTAAATCCAAATATTCGTATCAGGGTCAATATTAAATAAATAAGTGTCGGAATCTGCCCCAATGGTAGCTTTCAGATAAGAACACAGCAGCCTTTTAGCTGTGAAAGCAAAGCAATGGTTGTCTTTTATTCTTGACAAAACAATAAGGCCCCTTGCAGGGGCTATGTGACCCCGTCAATGCTGGGAGGTCTGGCCGGGAGCTGCGCTGCGGATTTGCAGCGTGACAAACACTCTGCAAGGGGCCTAAGGCAGTAATCAGCAGTGACCGTCTTTCTCCAGCCGGCACTAAAGAAACAATAAAGTCCCGTATCTATAGCACAACACAGGTATGGTTTTGCACAGTAGCGCAACCCTACGGGCTGTATGTGGACCTCGCTTTGTCCTCAATGTTTCAGGCACAGCAACTCCAGCTCAGACTTTGATCCCACACAGCCCTCTACAGAGCTCCACAGTAAGAGAGATAATCACCCCCCCACCTGACAATGCTGGCTGTTTTTTTTGTAGGCCAGTCAAAACCTGGCTTGGAACGTGGGGAGTAGTCACCCACCCAGCACTATAGCTACTCCTAGTAAGAGTTGTCCCGGATCAGCTATTCACAGCTATACTGAATAACAAAGTTTCAACCAGCTGCTGACGCCTGAAATACTGGCAGGATAAAGCTCAAGACCCTTCCCCACCAAGATCGCTTGTAGAATGTCAGGAATTGATATCAGCCCCACTGCGGTAACTTCTTTGTCAATCACCTTTATTTGGAATAAAAGCTCAATACGTCTTAGGGGTAATTATCCAATTTCCGCCTTTGAAATTAAAAAAACGACATTATTTGGGTCGGAAGTGACATCGGAAGGACGTCACTTCCGATCGGGGTGGAATGCATACAGTACTTCCGGTAATCGTGTTCCAATAGTGGAAAGCATAGTATGTTTCTAAAAGTGGAAGTGACGTCTGGTTGGCCTGACATCATGTCCGGTACCTGTGCTGATGCTATGCGTTCCAAGATGGAATGCACACTGGTTTCCTTCCTACTATCTAAGGGTACTTTCACACTAGCGTTTTGGATTCCGTTTATGAGATCCGTTTCGGGGCTCTTACAAACGGTCCAAAACTAATCAGTTAAGCTCCAATGCATTCTGAATGGATAAGGATCCGTTCAGAATGCAACAGTTAGGCTCCGTTCCGCTTCTATTCTGTTTTGGAAGCGGACACCAAAACTCAGCTTGCAGCATTTTGGTGTCCGTCTGAAGAGGGGGAGCCTAATGGATCCGTTTTGAATTGCAATGTAAGTCAATGGGGACAGATCCGTTTTCAATGACACAATATGGTGCATTTGAAAACTGATCCATTCCCCATTGACTTTCAATGTAATTCAAAACGGATCTGTTTTGGACTTTGTCATTTTTCTTTAAAACTAATGCAAACGGATCAGTTCTGAACGGATACAAACGTTTGCATTATAGGTGCGGATCCGTCTGTGCAAATAGACAGACAGATCCGCACCAACGCAAGTGTGAAAATACCCTAAGATGGAAAATTCGGAACATAACATTGTAACATATTATCAACATGGGTGGGGGAATTTAAGGATTTGTGTATTTTTAGGAGGAAACAGAATCGGGGGATAGATGGGTGGAGAATTTTGAGGAATTTTCTCTGCTCTCTTGTTAAAGGGGTTCTGCAGTTTGTTACAACTGATGATCTATCCTCAGGATAGATCATCAGCATCTGATCGGCCGGGGTCTGACACCTGGGACCCCCGTTGATCATCAGTTTGAGAAGGCAGTGGCTATGCAGGAGCGCCGCGGCCTTCTTGCTGTTTACCACTATTCAGTGAACAGAGCTTAGCCTCGCCCACGCCACTTGATACTCCTGCAGCGCCACTGCCTTCTCAAACAGCTGATCGGTGGGGGTCCCTGGTGTCAGACCCCGGCCGATCAGATGCTGATGATCTATCCTGAGGATAGATCATCAGTTGTAACAAACTGCAAAACCCCTTTACTAATTCTATTTTCTAAAGCCCAAATCTACTAGATCAAACAGTGATTTCTTACATTCTTTGGAGGGATCTTGTTTCTAGGGCCCATAATACTCCTCATGAGTACTCAAATAGCTAAAAAGACTTTCCTGTCAAAAGGAGAAAAATGAGGTTCCTATAGATGCGGAATAAAAAGATGTAAGGGTTGTAAGATTATCTCCAATGGAGTACAAGAGTTGACCATCTCCACCACAAAAGAAAAAATTCTATTACAACAATATATGAACTGTGGAACATGTAATATTATCTATCTATTACAATGCCCCTGTAATTTACAATATATAGGTCGTACGACACAAACCCTACATGAATGAAACATCATTCTAAGATTAAAGGGGTTTTCCCATCTCAGTGATCCTAGTTTATTTAAATATACATATGCTATTCATCATTTCCCTAAATATATCTCATTAAAAAAAGTACTATTTTCCCCCAAATTAGATTTTCATACCGCTTTGTTTATCTTGGTATCCCATGGATACGGCCACCTATCGCCTGCCGCATCCATGGGCCACGCTTGCACACAAGAACTTGTGCGATGCAGTGTCCGGCCTCTCATTGTATGCGCTGATCTGTATTCCTTTGAGCCGCTCATGCACGGATCTATAGTAAACACTGCACAAAAGAATATAGATCAGCGCATATCCAGAAATGTCCTCCTTTAAGATTAAATTCATCTTTGGAATATACAAATGACTAAATATTATTCACTATTTATTATTTTTTGTAATTAATATACTACAGCAGGCTTCCTCAAACTGCGGCCCTCCAGCTGTTGCAAAACTACAACTCCCACAATGCCCTGCTGTAGGCTGATATCTGTAGGCTGCTCGGGCATGCTGGGAGTTGTAGTTTTGCAACAGCTGGAGGGCCGCAGGTTGAGGATGCCTGCACTACAGGAATCATCAGGTTTTTTTGATTATTTATTATGATTCATTTATTTATTATAATTTTTCTCTTTATTTTACTTCTCTCCATTTATTGATTCCTCATGGATTAATTAATACATTTTTTTAAGTGTTTTGTTAATCTCATCCGATTATGTACCAAAATTCAAAATTAAGTATTATGATTATTTAATGACCTAGATTTAATGGACTCATTTGAACCTTTTTTCAATTACTACCCTTTTTTTATACATATTTTTATTTATTGTCACACTAATTGTAAGTTTGTAATCTATTTAGACTCATGCATTTTTTATATTTATATCTACATGTAGATCTTTATCCTAGTCTTATTAACTGATTCATTGAACCATTTGATATGTTAATTTATTTAGAGCCCTCTAGTTGGGCCAGGCATTGAAGAAATGTGGCCGATAGATGGTGGAATCTAACTATTATGGATAATAGGCATGAAACCAGTGTGTGTTTCATCTTGGAACGCATAGCTTCAGCACAGGTACCTGACATGATGTCAGACCATCCAGATGTAACTTCCACTTTTAGGAACATACTATGCGTTCCACTACTGGAATATGATTACCGGAATTACTGTATGTGTTCCACCCCAATCAGAAGTGACATCACTTGCGACCCAAATAATGCGTTTTTTCATTAACAAAACATATTGCTCCTGAGGAAGAGAGGAAGATAATTACCCCCAAAACGCGTTGAGCTTTTATGCCAAATAAAGGTGATTGATAAAGAAGCTGTCATGAACCAGCAGGAGTGAACCTACTGTGCCACGTGTCCTACCTCCTCTAAGCGCGTTGTCTAAGTGAACCCCTCGATCTTCACAGTATCCCTGATGGTAGGGATAGACTTTCCCCAGGGGAACACCAGGACGCTACCTCTTGAGGAGGATTGGCAAGGTACCAGAGGTAAAGACGTAGTCAGCAGGCCGAGTCGTGACCAGGAACAATAATGCAGGACCAAAGGATGAGGCAGAGGTGAAGTCAAACAAGCAGTAGGTCAGGGCAGGCGGCAAAGGTACAGATCAGGCAGTCCGGGTCGGCAACAAGAGAGTCAAGACAAGCAGGCATGGATCAAACAGGTAGCAGAGTCGAGAAACACAAGCACGAGTCACGTACACAAGCAGAGATCATAGCAACCTTAGCAAGACACATGGACCTTGAAGAAAGATTAGAAAACTTCCTCCTAGCCTAGAGAAAAATATAAAACTATTATTGGATTCCAGATTCCCTAGAGGAGGCGTTGTTACGACCAGAGGAAGTGGATCCTCTGTGTCAGCTGATAGAGGACTAGGAGTTTGCCCAATATTGCTGACTGCTGACTCACAGAGTCAGGACACTGGTGTTTGCACCAGTCACCCAGAATGCAGCTAACTGCAGCAATGTGAACAACAAATGCGGAATAAAGGAACAGAAGGTCTTTACTGGCAGACGGTTATACAAAAGTCACTTGAGATAAAGGCAAAACAAAGTTCAGAGTAATGCAGTGTGCAGATTAAAGCTGTCTCGTTGTCGGGCAGTGCAGGGTCAGGAATCCAGGCAGACTTACAGGGGACGATGGACAGAAGCGAAGACAGAAGATGCAGTGTTCGATAATCCAGGTGATTCAACAAACAGATGGCAGGCAGATACGTAGTCAAACCGAGCTGGGGTCAATAGTCCAGGCAATCCCGCAAGTAGACGGTAGGCAGAGTCAGGGTCCAGCAAAGCAGGGGTCAGAATCCAGAAAATCCAACAAACAGACACGGAGGGATGCTTCAGCAGGAGTCAAGAGGTACAACAACCACGCTTGGGCACCTCCTCCAGAGTGAAGCTGCCCTAAATACTCAAAGCCCCACCTATGGGTGGGGAGGATAATCAGGACCAGCTGCTTATCCCCTATAAGACAGGGAGAGGTGCACGCGCATGCTCTATAGCGCCTCAGATGACACCTGGTAGTGAGGACGCCTGCGTCTCTTATAAGATAAGCCAGCCCTGGAATCCATGGTGCTGAGCTGTGCAGACAGGGATCTGACAGTACCCCCGCTCTTACACCCCCTCCTCCGCACGGTCGACCTGGAGTGAAATTTCTTCAACAACAGGGGGGCATGGATATTGGCTGCGGCCTCCCATGACCTCTCTTCAGGACCATAGCCCTTCCAGTCCACCAAATAGAAGGTCTTACCTCGGATAACCTTCCTATCTAGAATGTCCTTGACCTCAAATTCGTCATTTGTAGTGACAGGAGGAGGGTTCTGTGAGGTACCTTTGCAAAACCTGTTTACAGACAGCTGGTTTAAGTAACGACACATGAAAAGAATTGGGAATCCGCAAGGTAGCTGGTAATTTGAGTTTGTAAGCAACAGGATTCATTTTTCTTATCACAGGAAAAGGTCCCAGGAATCGCGGAGCCAGTTTGTAGGAGGGCAGTCTGAGACGGATATTCTTAGAAGAAAGCCATACCTGGTCTCCAATGGCAAACTGAGGAGAAGGTCTACGCCTCTTATCTGCGGACCTTTTCATCCGGTCAGCCGTTCTCTGAAGAAATTCCTTTGTGTCAGACCAGACACGAGAAAACTGCTCCACACAAGAATCTGCTGCAGGAACCCCTGAAGAAGGTTGTACAGGGAGAGGAATACTCGGATGTCGGCCGTAGATTACAAAAAATGGAGAGTTACCTGTGGCTTGACTGACTTGGTTATTATGGGCAAACTCCGCCCAGGGAAGATGCTTCACCCAGTCGTCCTGATGGGCATTAGAGAAATGTCGCAGGAAGTTGACCAATATTTGATTCATCGTTCCACCTGACCATTAGACTGTGGATGGTAAGCAGAAGAAAAATCCAGAGATACATTCAGAGACTTACATAAAGATCTCCAGAACCGGGAGGTGAATTGTACTCCTCTATCTGAGACGATGTGGAGAGGAAATCCATGAAGACGGAAAATATGTAAGATGAATAGCTCAGCCAGCCGAGGAGCAGATGGTAGACCTGGAAGCGGAATAAAGTGTGACATCTTGAAAAAACGGTCAACGACAACCCAAATGACTGTACAACCCTCGGAGACAGGTAAATCGGTTATAAAGTCCATACCAATATGCTGCCAGGGGACCTCCGGTACTGGCAGTGGCAATAATAAACCTGCAGGTTTCATCCTGGGAGATTTATTCTGGGCGCACGAGGTACAGGATGCCACGAAGTCCCCAATATCCGCTGTCATGGAAGGTCACCAGTAATGTCTGGAAATGAGATTCAAGGTCCCCCGTTGACCTGGATGGCCAGCAATCTTGGACGCATGTCCCCACCATAGGACTTCCCTACGTTTTGGATTCTGGAACAAAGATCTTACCTGGGGGAACCTTGGATAGGTTGACTGGAGCCACTGGGACTACTTTAGTCGGTTCAATAATGAACTGGAGTTCCTCCTCAGTATCTGTGGTTTCAAAAGACCTAGAGAGCGTGTCCGCTTTGGTATTTTTATCAGCAGGCCGGAAGTGAAGTTGAAAATTAAATCGAGCAAAGAAGTGAGACCAACGAGCCTGACAAGGATTGAGCCGCTGAGCTGTCTGCAGGTACGTCAGGTTTTTGTGATCGGTGTAAATTATGACTGGTAGACAGGAACCCTCCAGAAGGTATCTCCATTCCTCTAGAGCCATCTTGATTGCTAGGAGTTCCCTGTCTCCAATAGAATAGTTCTTTTCTGCAACAGAAAATAACTTAGAAAAGAAACCACAAGGATACATACGACCCGAGTCATTCTTCTGTGACAGGACCGCCCCGGCTCCTACAGAGGATGCGTCCACCTCCAAGAAGAACTGTTTGTGAAGTTCCGGGCGTCTAAGGACTGGAGCTGAAGAAAAGGCCTGCTTGAGGGAGGAGAATGCCGTCTCTGCTTCAGAGGACCACTGTTTGGGATTGGCACCCTTCCTGGTGAGACTGGAAATAGGAGCTGTCAAGGTAGAAAAATTACGAATGAACTGACGATAATAATTAGCAAAGCCTAAGAACCTCTGTATTGCCTTCAGGCTGGAAGGACGGGGCCAGTTGAGCACTGCAGCCACCTTTCCAGGATCCATTTCGAGACCCTGATCAGAGATGATATATCCCAGGAAGGGCAGGGATGATTTTTCAAAGACACACTTCTCCAGTTTAGCGATAGACGATTTTCCCGTAAGCGTTGTAAGACCAGCTGCACATGCCTACGATGAGTTTTGATGTCTCTGGAAAAAATAAAAATATCATCCAAATAGACTACAACACAAGAATAGAGCAGATCACGAAAAATGTCATTTACAAACTCCTGAAAGACAGCAGGGGCATTACAGAGACCAAATGGCATAACGAGGTATTCATAGTGGCCATCCCTGGTGTTAAAGGCTGTCTTCCATTCGTCACCCTTACGAATACGTATTAAATTGTAAGCCCCCCGCAAGTCTAACTTAGAGAAGATCCGAGCCCCACGGAGTCTATCAAATAGCTCGGAAATTAATGGTAACGGATACTTATTCTTGATGGTGATCTTATTTAGACCACGGTAGTCTATACAGGGGCGAAGAAAAAGAATCCTGCCCCTGCAGGTGATGAAGACCTCCTAATGAAACCCCTTTCAAGATTCTCCTTGATATAATCTGCTGTAGCTAGCATTTCAGCAGGAGACAGTGGGTACACACGACCTCGAGGAGGAGATGTACCAGGTAGCAGATCGATAGGACAGTCATAGGGGCGATGGGGTGGTAGTACCTCAGCCTTCTTTTTATCAAATACGTCAGCAAAGGAATGATAGACAACTGGCAAAGCCTTTAGGAGAAGGAGTAGAAACCCTTTGTTGGCAAGAACGTAGGCACCTGTCTTGGCACTGCGGTCCCCATCGAAGAACCTCTCCAGAAGTCCACTCGATTATGGGATTGTGCATTCTAAGCCAGGGTATCCCCAGCAAGAGAGAATGGGACAGTTCAGGGAGCACATACAGAGAAATCCTTTCTACATGTAACACCCCTACCTGCAGTTCCAACGGCTCAGTGACAAACCGGACTGGATCCGTCAGCACTTGCCCCCTGACAGCCGTCACCAGTAGGGGATTCTTTAGCAGGCGTACAGGGATGTGATATTGATTCACTATATGCTGGTGTATAAAGTTCCCCGCCGATCCGGAATCCAATGAAGCAGGTATGGAGACTTTGATGCCCCCAAGAAACAGAGTTACAGGAATCTGGAGAGTGGAATACTTTTCGCCTAGGGCCGCCTCCCCAGAGACTCTAAGCGCTGGAGTTTCCCGACTTTTGAGGACACTATGGACACGGTGGCCCGGGCCACCACAGTAGAGGCAGAGTCCAGAAGACATGCGGAGACGACGTCCTCATTCGAAAGCCGAGTGGAATTCACCTGCATGGGTTCAGGATCCGAAAAGAGGGGCGTAATGGAGGCTGAGACAAATTAGACTTAAACTGGAGTTTTGGAAGTCTTTTTTCCGGCTGACCTCCCGAGCTCGCTCCGAAAACCGTATGTCGATTCTTATTGCCAGAGAGATCAGTGACTCAAGGGAGGTAGGCACATCACGACCTGCGAATTCATCCTTAATATGTCCAGACAAACCCTCCCAAAAGCCGCCACCAGAGCCTCCTCATTCCAGGAAACCTCAGACGCTAAGGTAGCGGAACTGAATCGCATATTGGCCCACCGACCGGCCTCCTTGATGGACGTGCAGCAGCGAGGAAACCGCAGAAGAAGCTCGACCTGGCTCCTCAAACACCCTCTTAAAAGAGTCCATAAATAATGCCACATTACTGGTGATAGGTCCAGATCTCTCCCATATTGGATTCGCCCAGGCCAGAGCCTCACCCTCAAGATGAGAGATAATGAACGCCACTTTAGCCCGGTCAGATTGAAAGTGATGAGGAAGCAGTTCAAAGTGAATTGTACACTGGTTAAGAAACCCACGACAGGTTTTTGGGTTGCCGCTGTAGCGGGGCGGAGCAGATAATCGCGGTCCGGAAAAGCTTGGCTGCGCTGCAGCCGCAACAGGAACAGCCTGAGCAGTAGGGCCCTGTGCAGACGGTGCTGGAGAAAGGGAGTCCAGGCGAGCTGCTACATGCTGCAGGTAATTTATCACTTGTTTCTGGGTGGTACGCTGTTGTTCGAGTTCCTGTAGAAGTTCAGACATTCCTGGTTTAGCGCCAGCGGTATTCATGGCCCAAGCGTACTGTTACGACCAGAGGAAGTTTGCCCAATATTGCTGACTGCTGACTCACAGAGTCAGGACACTGGTGTTTGCACCAGTCACCCAGAATGCAGCTAACTGCAGCAATGTGAACAGAGTCCAACAAATGCGGAATAAAGGAACAGAAGGTCTTTACTGGCAGACGGTTATACAAAAGTCACTTGAGATAAAGGCAAAACAAAGTTCCGAGTAATGCAGTGTGCAGATTAAAGCTGTCTCGTTGTCAGGCAGTGCAGGGTCAGGAATCCAGGCAGATTTACAGGGGACGATGGACAGAAGCGAAGACAGAAGATGCAGTGTTCGATAATCCAGGTGATTCAACAAACAGATGGCAGGCAGATACGTAGTCAAACCGAGCAGGGGTCAATAGTCCAGGCAATCCAGCAAGTAGACGGTAGGCAGAGTCAGGGTCCAGCAAAGCAGGGGTCAGAATCCAGAAAATCCAACAAACAGACACGGAGGGACGCTTCAGCAGGAGTCAAGAGGTACAACAACCACGCTTGGGCACCTCCTCCAGAGTGAAGCTGCCCTAAATACTCAAAGCCCCACCTATGGGTGGGGAGGATAATCAGGACCAGCTGCTTATCCCCTATAAGACAGGGAGAGGTGCACACGCATGCTCTATAGCGCCTCAGATGACACCTGGTAGTGAGGACGCCTGCATCTCTTATAAGGTAAGCCAGCCCTGGAATCCATGGTGCTGAGCTGTGCAGACAGGGATCTGACAGGCGTGCAGGTTGGAGTTCAAAATTTCCCCTCTGGATAGATTTGTGGTTACAAAGGTGGTTGGAAAAGTTCAAGAAGCCCTAGAAAATTAAGTGTTTTCCTTTCTTTTAAAATGGGGTTCTTATTTCAAGTCCAGAATCAGAAGAGGGTACAGGATTTTACTCCATTTTTAGTAATAAAAAAACAAAAGGGGATTTCAGAACTATTATAAACCTAAGAGGATTGAAGAGTTTCTTAATTAACAAAAAGATAGACATTTAAAAGTTCATAGTAGATCTACAATACAAGGATTGTTTCATGGTGGTGCTGGACATGAGATATGCATATTACCATCTTCCCATATGTTTAGCCCATCAGAAATGAGTGGCCCTATGGTTCCAAGGATGGTTAAGCTAGTTTCAGGTATGGCCTTTGGGATCTGGATGTCTCTTCAGATTTCCACAAAGCTGATTTCTGAAATGTGGTCCACATCAGGAAGAAGGACATTCTGTGCTCCTGTGCCCTATATGGACAATTTCCTTGTGGTAGGACCTTCCACACTAGCATGTGCAAATCATGTGAACCAGATCAAACAGATTTTGTGGTCTCTAGTCCAGATATTGAATGTACTGAAATCCAGGATGACAACACAAAAAACGCAGCTGTTTTGGGCCAATTACTAGACTTGGGGGGGCCCAGAGATCCTTTCTTGCTCTAGAGAAGATTCTGAAAGTCAGCTCAGTGATTCAGAATCTCACATCTCACTCTTATGTTTCAGTAAGGCCAAGGATGTCTATATCAGGAACCATAGGATTAAGTGTATTCCTGTGGGGCAGTGGGCCCAGGCTCAATCCAGATGTACGTAGGCCATGCTTCTTCAGAACTAGACAGTGGACGATTTAGACAGAAAGTTTTGGGCGTGCCACTGAGACTTGCAAGGCCCTGAGTTTGTGTTTACCTGTCCTGTGAGTTTCCCTGAATAATTTGAATCTTTAGTGGTGACTACGAATGCCAGTCCAGTAGGATGCAGGGCCCATGTGCAGGAAAGGTTATTTCAGGCAACCTGGGAAGATTCCCTTGTGCAGTTCTAAAAAAATGAAGGAGCTGCTAGCTATATTATGGCTCTTTCAGCAGGCTCGTCCTTTGCTTCTGGAGCATCATATAAGAATATTATCAGACAATGGTACCGCAGTTGCTTATTTAAATCATCAGGGTGTACCAGGTCCCAAGCATTGGGGAATATAGCCTATGTATATATATACAACTGTATATACAACTGGCAAGCAGATCAGATGGAATGGGAGCTCAGTTCTGGTGTGTTTTCCCAGATAGTTCAACTTTGGGGGAAGCCAGAGAGGTTTGTTTGCCTCAAAGTCCAAAAGAAAGGTGGCCAGCTTTTTTTTCCACCCGATTAAAAGGAATTGCCTGGTAGCAGTAAGTGTTTTCCTTCTGTCCTTGGCCTGGGGCCTTTCTTATGTTTTTCTTCCTCTTCAGCTGATTCCCAAAGTTTTGAGGATAAAGGACAGAGGGAGAATTATTCTGTTAGCTCCTTTTTTCAGTTGCGTCAAGCTTGGTATACTTGGCTCCAGGTGCTCTCGGTTGTGGCTCCCTAAATCTGCTGGAAGTACCGGATCTTGTACTGCAGAGTCCTAGAACTCATCCACAAGTAAAGGGTCTACACTTAACAGTATGACTGTTAAATGGAGACTCTAGTTTTTATTTTTTATTTTTTTAAATGGACTGTCTGATTCTGTAGTGTCTTAAATGGTTGAAGAGCAGGAAGCCAGTTACTTCAAAAATATATGCTAGAACTTGTTCTGCTTTCTTTACGTTTTTCGGGGTCTGTCCTTCTTCCTCCCTTCAGCTCAGGTTTTAGACTTTCTATAGAAATGCTTAGATAGCAGTTTAACCTACGGGTTAGTAGCCTGAAAGTGCAGATAGCGGTGCTTAAGTGTTCTATTTCATTTCTGTGTCTAGATTGGTTCCAGTTAAGATTTCTAGATCTTCACCTTGAGATTTGAGTCTTGCGCTACAGGGACCCTTTGAACCTAGAAACTGCATCTCTATTAAACTCCTAATAAAGTGTGCCTTTTTTTTAGTGGCCCTTACACTGGCCACGGGGATATGGGACTTGAAGGCTTTGTCTATTAACCCTCCTACTATCCAGGAGGGCAGGATTGTTCTAAGACCAGACCCAGCTTTTCCTTTCTTTTTTTTCTTTTTCTTTTTTTTTTCTTTTTTTTTTTTTTTTACCTAAGATGGTTTCTGAGTTTTGCTGATCTCAGAGGGTAGTACTTCCCTCATTTTGTAGCAATCTTATGTAACAGAAGGAAAGGCAATTTAATTACCTTGATATTAGAAGATGTGTCTTAGCTTACTTGGAAGCACCTTAAAAACGGGGTTTTATCTTGGTCACAGTAGGGAACAGTGAGCCCTATACTCCTGCCTAGCACTGTCCCTACCTACTTGCACGATCCATTCTAACCAGTGGCCCGCAACTGGACAGGAGTCTCCTCCTGTTTAAGCGCAGCGCCTAAATCAGGGAGGGAACACAAAGAAACAAAATAACAGATAACTATTGACAGAATGGTGCAGTGGACAACCAGAAAACGTACCAAGCTGAGGTCAATACCAGGAGAATCTCTCACGTACAGGGGGTAGGTAAACGTGCACCCCTGATTGCCACCCTTGCTTCTGCCCCTACCTACTTTTACTACCAATCCTAGGTAATGGAGCGCAACTGGACGACAGACCCGCACTTAAGTGCAGGGAGGAACAGACAGGACAGACAAAACACAAAATGAAGTCAATCAAGCCGAAGTTGAAAAACTAGGAAGTCAAGACAGTAGCAAGGAGCAAATGAGAGCGAGTCCAATACAAAGCCAGAGATCAGTACCAGGAGGTCACAACAAGCCACAGGGAATAGACGGGAGCGAGGTCAAAACAGAGCCGAGGTCAAGATGCAGAACATGAATACCAGGAACAAAGGAGCGTATGAAGACCTAATTCACAGGCAACCTGTGGCCTACAGGCTGCCTGTTAAATAGCAAGAACCGGGGGTCATGTTACGCGGCCAGCGTCACATGACCCGCCCACCTGACAACACAACTCAGCCACAGAGTGGTTACCTGGGGAACAGAGGATGCCGGCCACGCTGAGGAGACGTGCGTGGCCGGGTCCTCCCCGCTCCATCATCACCTTGGAGACACGGATGCAGCGTGCGTCTTCGCTCCACTGACAGCGCAGGGTGTCGGTGGCGCTGTAAAGAAGGCACACATCGCCGGCCCCCCTGTTACAGTATCCCCCCCCCCCCCCTTCTACGAGTCACTGGAGAGGGTTTATCAGGATGAGCCTGATGACATTTTTTAATCAATCTGGCAGCATGCATCCTACTCATCTGTACCCAGGATCTCTCCTGCGGTCCGAAACCCTTCCAATGGTACCGATATTGAAATTAATGTAGGACCCTTCTGACATCAAGGATCTTGGAGATTAGAAATTCAATTTGTCCAGCCACCTCCACCGTTGGAGGAGATCCTTGCGAAGGAACTATGGGTGAAATATATTTCTTTTGCAAGGATCTGTGAAACACATTATAAATACCAAACAAATCAGGAAGTTTTAGTCTAAAAGATACAGGATTAATAACATCGACAATTTTGTAAGGTCCAATAAAACACAGTGCAAATTTACCAGAGGGTACTTTTAAAGACAGATTTTTGGTGGACAACCATTCCTTCTCACCAACCCCAAAGTCCACTCATTTAGAGCGCTTCCTATTGGCCTTGGTTTTCTCAACCTCCTGGGCCTTCTTCAGGTTCGACTGAACCTGGGCCCAGACTGTTTACAGTTCTGAACTTCAGTTATCTGCCTCAGGATTTATTGAGGAAGCAGATGACAAACAATTAAATTGAGGATGGAAACTCAAGATTACAGAAAAACTTCCAGTGGATGAGTTCACATGGTTATTAATGGCAAACTCAGCCAAAGGAAGATATCTCACCCACAACTGCTGATTATCAGAGACATTACACCTCAAAAATTGTTCAACAGACTAATTCAATCGTTCCGTTTGTCCGTTGGTCTCGGGATGAAAGGCTGACAAAAAGGAAAATGAGATTTTACATTTATCGCAAAAAGCTCCAAAACCTAGAGACGAACTGAACACCTCTATCAGAGACAATATTCTCAGGAATCCCGTGTAAACGTACTACTTGGTCTATAAATTAATGAGCTTAGCAGTGGAACGAAATGTACCATCTTACTAAATCTATCAACCACTACCCAAACCACTGACTTGCCCTCAGAGAGCATCAAGTCAGTAATAAAATCCATGGAGATATGCGACCAACTAGGAATGGGTAGTGGTCGTAACTTACCAGCCGGGCGTGTTCTGGTAGTTTTGCCTCTGACACATACCTCACATGAAGATGCATATGAGTTGACATACCTCGATAACGTGGGCCACCAGTAGGACCTGGAAATTAGTTCTTTGGTGGCATTAACACTACAGAATTGTGGCACTTACCCAAAAGCCGGAGGCAGAAGTGCCCTGGAACAAACAACTTATCTGTAGGTGTCTTCGCAGGGGCTAGGTGTTGTGATGCCTCAATTTCAGTAGTTAGAGGACACTGACACCACAATAATATTTGCCGACATAATGGGTTCAGGAGGAATGTCAGGAGGTTGAAATGCACAAAAATTTTGAGACAAGTCATTTGCTTTCACTTTCTTACTTCCTGGCCTGAAAGTAATAGAGAAGTTAAAACACCTGAAGAACAATGTCCATTTTGTCTGTCTAGAATTAAGACGTTTAGCGGACTCGAAAAACAATAAATTTTTATGGTCAGTAAGAACAGTGATACAATGTTTAGCCCTTTCCAAAAAATGTCTCCACTCCTCAAAAGCCCATTTAATGGCGAGCAACTCACAATTCCCAATGTCATTATTTGTCTCCGTGGGAGAGAACTTGCGTGAAAAGAACACACAGATCTTAGATTGGTAAGGTTAGAAGATCCCTGAGAGCTCGACCACAAAAGGTTTCTCTTGATCCGACTGAACCAGGACTGGAGCGTTACCAAAACACTTAAGAGTTTCAAAGGCCTCTTCGGCCTCAAATGGCCAGTTAACCAGATCCGCCCCTTTCCTAGTTAGGTCAGTTAAGGGTTTGGCGATCACCGAAAACGTTTTAATAAAATTTCGATAATAATTGGAGAACCCTAAAAAACACTGTAATGCTTTAACCACTTGCCGCCACGCTAACGCCGATGGGCGTCAGCGCGGCGACTCTCTCAGGTCTCACTCACGCCTATCGGCGTCTTCTCATGAGACCCGATATTTCGCATGAACGCACGCGTTCATGCGATCGTAACCGGGAAAACTGAAACTACAGCCTGCCAGCGCTGATCATGCGCTGGCAGGCTGTAGATGCGAAAAAAAACGCATTTAAAACGCACGTCAGACGCTGTTTTGTAAACAGCCTCTGATATGCCTGCTGTCTGCTCCTCTGGTGGTCCATTTGTCTGGGACCACCAGGGCAAACATAAGTAAAGTGCACCAATCACTACACACACCCCCCCCCCCCCCACCCCCCATCACTAATTAACCCCTGATCACCCATGTCACCCCCGCTGTCACTAATCACCCCCTGTAAGGCTCATTCAGACGTCCGCATGTGTTTTGTGGATCCGCAAAATACGGACACCGGCAATGTGCTTTCCGCATTTTGCGGATCCGCACATTGCCAGAACTATATAGAAAATGCCTTTTCTTGTCCGCAATTGCGGACAAGAATAGGACATGTTCTATATTTTTGCGGATCCGGAAGTGCAGATCCGCAATTCCGGATCCGAGCGGGACAAAGTCTGTCCCCATAGAATTGAATGTATCTACAATTCCGTTCCGTAAAATTTTGCGGAACAGAATTGCGGACGTGTGAATGAGGCCTAAGGGTCCCTTAGCGATCGCAGCTTTACAGCTTTCCCCTCCTTTTTTTTTTTTTTTTTTTTGACATTGATCGATGCGAATGAGGAAATCTGTGCCGTTCATTTTTTTCTTTCAGCCCAGCGGCTGAACGGAAAAAAAAATCTCATTACCCGTATGGTCAATATAAGGAGAATAGCAAAAACTCCTAATTCTGGCCATACGGGTAATGATTGCGGAGACCCTCAACTGCCAGGGCAGTGGAAAAACCTCAGAAGTGACCCCATTTTAGAAAGTAGACACCCCAAGGTATTCGCTAAGGGGCATAGTGAGTTCATGGAAGTTTTTATTTTTTGACACAAGTTAGCGGGAAATGAAATTTTTTGAAAAAAAAAACTCCATTTCCGCTAACTTGTGACAAAAAATAAAAAATTCCATGAACACACTATGCCCCTTAGCGAATACCTTAGGGTGTCTACTTTCCAAAATGGGGTCATTTATGGGGTGTTTGTACTGTCTGGGCATTGTAGTGCGTCAGGAAACAGGACAGGTGCTCAGAAAATCAAAGTGCGGAAACTCACTTTTTTGCACCATAGTTTGTAAACGCTATAACTTTTACCCAAACCAATAAATATACACTTATTGCATTTTTTTTTATTAAAGACATGTAGAACAATAAATTCAGAGAAAAATTTAAATTGAAATGTAGTGTTATTTGAAAATTTTTACAACAGAAAGCGAAAAATGTCGTTCTTTTGCAAAAATTGACAAAAAAAGTAAAATATCAAAAAAAGTTAAAATGTCAGCAACAATGAAATACCACCAAATGAAAGATCTATTAGTGAGAAGAAAAGGAGGTAAAATTCATTTGGGTGGCAAGTTGTATGAGGGAGCAATAAACGGTGAAAGTAGTGTAGTGCGGATTTGTAAAAAACGGCCTGGTCACTAGGGGGTATAAACCTGTGGTCTTCAAGTGGTTAAGGGAAGATGGTCTCACCTACTCTTGAATAGCCTGCACTTTTTTGGATCCATCTTAAACGACTGGGGAGTAAGGACATACCCTAAATACAAAATTTCTTGTACTCCAAAAATACACTTCTCCAGTTTGGCAAATAATTGGTTCTTTCTTAGGATTTCGAGTACTTGCTTAATATGTGTGGCATGGGAATCCCAATCAGAAGAAAAGATTAAAATATCATCTAGGTATACAATCATAAATTTACCAATATATTGTCTGAAGATGTCATTAATTAAATTTTGGAATACAGCTGGAGCATTACTGAGACCAAAAGGCATAACTAAATATTCAAATGTCCCTCAGGGGTATTGAAGGCTGTTTTCCATTCGTCCCCTTCCTTAATACGAATCAAATTGTATGCCCCTCTCAGATCAAGTTTAGAAAATCAACAAGCCCCCAAAACTTGGTTGAACAAATCCGGAATCAGTGGTAGAGGGTATTGATTTTTTAATGGTGATTTTATTTAATTCCCTATAATCAATACAGGGTCTTAGACCTCCGTCTTTTTTTTCTACAAAAAAGAAATCTGCCCCCATAGGTGAAACCGAGGGTCTAATATGTCCTTTTGTTAAGCTTTCCTTGATATACTCCTTCATGGAATTACGTTCAGGACCGTACAAACTATAGATACAACCCCTGGGAAACTTAGATCCTGCCACTAAGTCAATAGCACAATCAAATGGCCTATGGGGTGGAAGGCTCTCAACGTCAAATGTGGAAAAAACATCATAGAATTCCTCAATGTACAGAGGTAGAGTTTTAGACTCAGCAGAGATTCCAGATTGAACAATCGGCAAACAGGAGTTACATTTCGGACCCCATTTCTCAAGTGCCCCCGTGGCCCAATTAATGACAGGGCCATGTAGTTTGGAGCCAAGGCATACCCAAAACCACTTCTACAGGCAGAGTTTTAAAAATCAAAAGAGAACAACTACCGGTATGACATGCCCCTACCATCAAGGTTACCTCTGGCGTACAAAACTTGACCGTCCCACCCACCAAAGGAGTGGAATTATTAGCCACAATGTGAATAGTACTAGAAAGGTCTAAAATCGGTATTCCCATACAGACTGCGGAATTAAGATCAATAAAGTTAGAGGCTGAACCTGAGTCGATAGAGGCATTTCCAGATGATGCCAAAGAAATAGTAACAGGTACAAGTAATTTCTTTTTTACCACCTCGGGAAATACCTTATTTTGAGACCCATTAGGTTTAGGTGATCTTCCGGAGGGAGGAACTTTGGGGCATTGTCGAACCCAATGTTTGTAGTCACCACAGTAGAAGCATGTGCCCCGACGGCGACTTTGTTCTCTTCTAGTCATACCGAGCTGCATAGGTTCATCAGGCTGAGTCTCCATCTTGACCCCCGTAGGAAAGGTTTCTAGTTTAGAAACTGCCTGCGGAAAAAACAAATGCGCCTGCTGCCTTTCCCTAATGCGTCTGGTCAAGTCTCACCGCCAGAGTCATGGTCTGTTCCAAGGTGTCAGGACATGTATAACAAACCAACATATCTTGAGGTTTTCAGAACGTCCGGATCTGAACTGACTTTTGAGAACAGGCTCGTTCCAGCCTGAGAGAATGCACCACTTCCGAAACTGGGTACAGTACTCTCCTACCGGTCGGTCTCCCTGAATAAGGGATTTTAACTGGGACTCGGCCACGGTAGCTCTATCAGGTTTGTCGTAAAGAACCCCAAGGGCTTGAAAAAATGCGTCATAAGACACTGGGAGTTGCTAGGCAGAGAAAATGCCCATTCCTGTGGGTCACCTTGTAATAAGGAGATAATAATCCCCACCTTTTGTTGTTCTGAACCAGATGAAGTGGAAGTACGATTTACAACTTTCTTTAAAAGCAAGGAAACCTTTGCGGTCGCCAGAAAACCGATCTGGGAACTTAACATGTGGCTCAGCTTGCAGTACTGACTGAGTCGGGAGAGGTAGGGTCCGAGTAGATTCCTGTAGTTGCAACCTTTCCCCCAATTCCTGTACAATTTGGCCAAGGTTATGGACCTAATCTGTGAGTACTCGCATTGGGTCCATGATGAAGTCAGGCCTCTGAATCTGTCACGTACAGGGGGTAGGGAAACTTGCACCCCTGACTGCCACCCACGCTTCTGACCCTACCTACTTGCACTACCCATCCTAGGTAAAGGAGCGTATGAAGACCTAATTCCCAGGCAACCTGTGGCCAGCAGGCTGCCTGTTAAATAGCCAGGACCTGGGGTCATGTTACCTGGCCAGTGTCACATGACCCGCCCTCCTGACAACACAGCCAAGCGCCGAGTGGTTAACTGGGGAACGGAGGACGCCGGCCAAGCTGAGGAGGCGTGCGCGGCCGGTTCCTCCTCGCCCCATAATCACCTTGGAGACGAGGACGCAGCGTGCGGGTGTCGGCGGCACTGTACAGGAGGCATACGTCGCTGGCCCCCTGTTACAGAATCGGAACCAAATTAGAATTGGAACCAGAAACAAGTCAGAGTCAGGAATACAATATCAACTTCACAGGAACAAATGCTAGTGTGCCAATCCAAAGAATGAAACCAATCACAGGCATCCTGTCGCCAGCAGGCTGCCTGTTTAAGATAGGCAGCACTTTCTGGTCATGTGACCCATCCAGTGTCACATCATGATGACATCAGCGCACTTCTGATTGGCTGATGCTTTCTGAACCAGGAAGCTTTGCCTCGTTGTCCTGACAACTAACTGCCAGCGGCGCTGCCTGCTGAGGAGCGCACCATCTACAGAACGTGACAATGTTCTTCTCTTTTTATACAGTTTGCAGGCCCAAATACAGAAAATTCAGCTAGTAAATACTTCTTAGCTAGATGAATTGATCAGGCTATATATTTAGCTTATCTCTCCATGCAGAAACCTTTGCCAAAGGGACTGACAGCAGACTCGACTAGATTGGCTTCCATATCTTTAGCGGAAAAAGCAGAGGCGACCTTGAGGACATTTGCTCAAGGTCGCCTCTGCTTGGTCATCCTCTTACATCCTTTAGACACTATAACTTGGAGCTGTATTTCTCATCTTGCTTTTGTGCGTAAAGGTCATCAGGCTTTGGTCCCTTCCTGATTTTACACTTACTGGTAAATGGATAGTGGGAGGCTTTGCTCGGTTATTATTTTTGGAGTGTGGGAGGAAACTAGTGGAAAGCCCACTTAAACAAGGAAAGAACATACAAACCCTACACAGATGTTGCTGTTATTCGGATTTGAACCAAGGACCTCAGCTAACATGTGAACCACAATTCTGCCTTAATAACACTAATAGCTTGGGGCCATTGATTAAAATCAGTAATAATGTTCTTTAACTCCTTGAACATACATGTAGGCCCTAATGTACAAGTGGATATCACAGAACCACCATCAGGTCCGTGTACAGGAGCTTGGCTATAACTGATGTTGAGCTAAGGGCTTGTTCAAATGAGTGATCTTTTGTGTTCTGTTCTCTTAAAAAAACGGGCAGATTTCCATCTGTGTGGAATAAAAATAGCCTATGACTTTTGGCTGTTTTTTGTCTGTATGCCGTTTGTATGTCATCCATTTTCTCATATCCATCAAAAATCCAGAAGAATGAAGCAAAAAAACAAAGTATTACTAATTCATTAAATTGAATGCATAAGTCTAGTGTGAAAATCAGACCAAATTGTGCATGCTGTGACCTCTGTGAATTTTGTTAGTATGTTTCTACTATTATATTTCTATTATATACAGTATTTCACAAGAATTTTGTGTGTATAATGGTTTATTCATTTACCATTTCCCCTGGAAATATGTAACACTAGAGTAAGTATGTTTGATAATCTTATGTCAATTTGTTCTTTATTATTAGGAGAGAAAATTATTGTTAAAGTCTGTCCTTCAGAGCAGGAAACTGCGAGTCTGTTGGAGAAGGTACTGGATAACAACAAGGCTGCAGCCAAGACTTTAGCAGGAGCTGTTCACCAGGAAGTGACTCTGACAGACGAGACTTTAGATGCTGTTAATGTGAGCATCCCTCTAGATAACATTGCAGTTTGGGTGGATCCTATTGGTGAGTTAAACACCAGGCTTTAATCTTGATGTACAGATGTAAAGATCTGCATTGTTTGACCTGTACTCCATAGCTACTGTGCATGTATAAGGTTCCTTCTTCCCAGCGCCTCCACAGTCGCACTGACAGGAGAGTTTCCCACCTCCCACAGGGACAAGAATCAGTGTAGACACAACAGATTAAACCCTTCTCCCCGTTAACTGCTTCAGTTGTTTCTTGTACCTGGGGGATGCATAGAAGCTCCTCTCCCTGCTGGTGTCTTTTTTTGACAGCTTTCTCCTTGCCCAGCCTTTCTTCTTCCCCATGGTGCCAGGAGTGCTGGTGCAGAGGGATCTGGGGCAGCTAGGCTTCCCTTCCACCCTCTAGGAATAATACATTCCTGTTAAGGCAGCCCTGGGCTTTCAGCGCCAACTCTGGGTCAGATTTTTTGCGCTGTGGATCTCCATAATGTGGCACTATGACACGGACAGACTAGAGATTTCCTTGGGGCTTGGGAATCCCTTCCCCCGGTGTAGTGGTGATGTATTTCCAGTTCCAAACTTATATATAGTTATTCCTGGCATATTCCACAGCACTTTACAGATATTATCATCACTCGCTGTCCCTAGTGGGGCTCACAATTTAAATTCCCTATCGGTATTGGAGGAAACCAGAGTACCCGGAGGAAACCAACGCAAACACGGGAAGACCATACAAGTCGGTGCACATGTCAGATATCTTTGTCTGATTCGAACCTAGAGCTCTAGCGCTGCAAGGCGACTGAGCCATTGTGCTGCCCTTATGCCTCTATTATTATGTTATAGGACATAATAGTACCCTCTGTATGATCTGCCACTGAATCTTCTCACAAGGAATGTGTTATTTGTAAGAAAGTGATGTCCCAGTTCTATAAAAAGACTCTTATTGTACAGTTTAAAAGTGGTGACTGAAGAGGCTCCCTCTTTTATGGATAATTTAAGAATTGTTAAAGTAAAAGTCAATTTCTCTGAGATTAAACTCGCCATCACCTCAGCCTTTTTTTTCTATAGTCCAGACTCCTGACCCATCTAGTTTTCAGATTGATTTAGATGAGGGGGAGGTTTTTTCAGACAAAGATTCTAGCTCTTCTGAGGTTGGTTCAGGCTGCCCCCTTTTGTTTTCAGGAGGACACAGGGCGTCTATGTAAATTGAGGACATTAAGGAACCCCAATCTATTCAAGACCAGATGTTTCAGGGTCTAGGAGAAAGGAAAAGAAGAGAATGGAAGGAACCTGAAAAGAGATTGTAGGCCTTCAAGAGAAAATATCCTTTTGCTCAGGCAAAAAGATTTATACGGTCGTAGCTTGAATTTCTAAAATATCTGCACTACCCTTTGAAAATTTGGGTCTGCTGTAGTATCCTATAACAAAAATTGTGAAAGTCTCTTGAAGCGTTCCTGGGAAGCCAATACAACTGTTTAGGCCCAGTATTGCAGCCACTCACACTGCTAAGCCTGTCTGTATAACCAAAGCTAATGGGACTTAAAGGTAAAATTATATATCTTTTTATTGGAAAATACTAAAATTCAACATGATTACTAAGTACGTAAATGGAGGAGAGAGTGGCACGTTATAAAAGGGGATAAGGAGAATTCCGCTGGGGGGTGTTGCAAAAATTGCATATGCATAATCTATCTGATAGGGTGTCTACAGGGCAGCCTACTTTCAAGAAATAGTCAATGAAAATATACATATCAATTGAGCATACCCTGTGACATCCTGGGTGTAAGAAGCAGCACTTCCCTAAACACCGAGCACCTCAACGTTCGTTTCACCTCTTTGCCTTTATTGGAATAAGTGTGAACTTGGCCTAAGAGTAACTTCATGTTTACATTTGCCAACAGAGCAGGCACTAATCAAGAATGAGAATTTACATTCTGGAATTTACATGCAGGAATGATTGGTTATGTATGGGGATGTACAGTAACTATGATCCATAGTCCTCATAAAGTTTCCTTGTTTGTGCGCAATACATCCCTCCATCACTTCTCAGTTGATTGGTGGCACCTTTATACATAGCAATTATTGGGAAGGAGCATTCATTCCCAGTGATTGTCGATCTTCTTCAGGCCATGTAAAAGGGCCTCAATCTTTACCACATTAGATAAAGATTGGAAATTTAAGGTGATTATTTTCATGTTCTTTTGAAGGCCAACAGATAATCTGATGATCTTTTGATCTGCCATCTTGGATTATTTATTTGGCCCTTGGTCTGACATTACTGAACAACAATGTGCTTATCACTTGATGTTCAAGAAGAGATTTTTTTTTTTGTTAAACGGGATGCCTAGAATTATTGCGGCAAAAAAAGAAACAATAGTTTTTTTTTTTTTTGTTTGTTTTTTACCTTGGAAGCAGTGATGATTTTCCAGTCAGTCAAATTATTCGACCAAGCAGGCAAGGGCATATTGTAAATGGTTGCAACTTAATGTTGTTTAGTGCTAATCCAGCCTAACTCTTGGTGAACAATATATATATATATTTTTTTGTTCTAATTTCAGACTCCACGTACCAATATATTAAAGGTTCAGGAGATACCCAGCCAGAGAAAGGGATTTATCCTAAAGGTCTTCAGTGTGTAACTGTGCTGATAGGAGTTTTTCTTATGGACACAGGGCATCCAATAATGGGTGTGATTAATCAGCCTTTTGCAGTAAAGGATCCTATAACGCTAAGGTAAGGAAAAACCTTACAGTTCAGTCCATTTAATTTACATTCCTGCAGAATATACACTACATTTTCCACTGCCACCATTCATCTTGTTTAACCAATTAAGGACCAGGTTTTTAATTTTATACTAAGAAAAATGTTTAAAAAGGGTCTTTTTTTTATCTTACATTTTATGCTTCCCATAAGGTCATACAACAGCTTTGGAGGGCATTTAACGTTACATTTTTTACTGCTCCTGCTTCTCCTATAACTCATAGGCCTTCATCGATCACATGACTGCAAGGACTGGAGCAGGAAGTGGCATTGTCGCTTCCTGATCTGTCTATATAGTGCTCAATGCGTGCAAAACAGTCCCTGCCTTCTCTGTGGTAATCTAGGTTGTTACTGACAGTGGACCCCCTACTCTGTGAGCTGCCTTGCAGAGATATATGCTGACCGGACAGATGTTTAAGGTCTGTGAGCAGTTTGCTATTGCCTAATAAGTGTACTGAAGTGGAATTTAGCTGAGTTTTTAAAATCTTGGAATCTTTAAAGGGCTTCTGTCACCCCCCAAAAGCCTTTTTTTTTTTTTTTTGCCTCACTAAAAAGCTTATAGGGCGATTATTCTAAACATATTCTTGTTAACCGTTTTTGTAGGTTAATTTGGCTATAAAACGTTATTTTATAATATGCAAATTACCTTGCTACCAGCAAGTAGGGCGTTTACTTGCTGGTAGCCGCTGCATCCCGCTTGTAAAAAAAACGCCCCTCCTGTGGTTGATTGACAGGTCCAGCGAGCGCTCTCCTCCTCCAGCTGGCCCTGTCTCCGTTTAAAATCTCGCGCCTGCGCCATACCGTTCTTCAGTCGGCGCAGGCGCACTGAGAGGAGTACTCTCGCTCGGCCGCTCCTTCCTCAGTGCGCCAATGACGTCACAGCTGCACCCGGAAGAGAAGACGCAGGCGCACTGAGGAAGGAGCGGCCGAGCGAGAGTACTCTCTCAGTGCGCCTGCGCCGACTGAAGAACTAGTATGGCGCAGGCGCGAGATTTAAACTGAGACAGGGCCAGCTGGAGGAGGAGAGCGCCGCTGGCCCTGTCAATCAACCACAGGAGGCGTTATCAAGCGGATGCAGCGGCTACCAGCAAGTAAACGCCCTACTTGCTGGTAGCAAGGTAATTTGCATATTATAAAATAACGTTTTATAGCAAAATTAACCTACAAAAACGGTTAACTAGAATAATCGCCCTATAAGCTTTTTAGTGAGGCAAAAAAAAAAAAGGCTTTTGGGGGGTGACAGAAGCCCTTTAAGAAATGCCAAGTTACCATTGAATGGATAATACATTCTAGGCAGTACATTGATTATATAAGAACTTTGCAGTCAGTAGTACAACTGGGAAAAAGGAACATACTAGATCTTATAACATTTATTAGTCTCTTCTCCCAATGACCCCAACCTCCTTAAATTATAATTTATTCTGAAGAAAAACTCTTCAGAGTCACTGATTTTCAGCTTAACTAGGGTTGCAGTTGCTACCCGTAAGGGTCTATAGCAGGCATCCTCAAACTGCGGCCCTCCAGCTGTTGTAAAACTACAACTCCCACAATGCCCTGCTGTAGGCTGATACCTGTAGGCTGTTCGAAAATGCTGGGAGTTGTAGTTTTGTAACAGCTGGAGGGCCGCAGTTTGAGGATGCTTGGCCTATAGAGAGGGAGAGGAAGGAGTTCGAGCTGCAGAGAGAGAGGAACAAAGACACAGAGACTGTGTTTTACTGTCTCAAACCATTGCTGGATTCACAGCAACACTGCTGAGTACAGCTGTATAGATAAGTGGACAGGATCTTTGGAGAGATAGAGATAAGTGGACAGAATCTTTGTGTGCTGTGTATGGAAGACATTATACCAGCAATTTTCTGTCCACCTTCAAACTGAGTGGAGGAAAACAGACAATTAAAGATGATGCCTGCATTTGGAACTACTGGTAATGCAGGATACAAGTCATATAATCGTCATAAATAGTTATTCCTCATCCTATTGCAGATTCAGTCATGTGTAACATAAAAATAGTGCTGCACACAGAGCTATTTTTTCTGGTAAAATGATGGACCCCATGATAGTACTCAACATGATAAGCTACGGGGTCCATCTGATGCTCTTGGTGTCTATCAGATGGTGGATGCTTCGCAGCTTGAATTCCATCTTCCTCCTTCTATTAAGCTTTATTTTTAAAATCGCATTGTAACTTTGAAGGTGTTTGACCTTTTATAGCTGTGAGCTTTTAGTATATTTGTGGGAAGTTACAACCCATTACTTTAGTAGCTGTTCTCAGTGTAACTAGCTCATAGGGCTTTCAGTACAGTGTGTTTTTTTTTTTGTTTTTTTTCATTCTTTATTTGTAGTAATTGAACAGAAGCAAAACAGCGTATATTCAAGCATTGTGCATACGCACAAAATAGTAGGTCACAATAGGTAAATCTATACAACACTCAGGAAACAGCAAGATATGCATGAGGTGTACAGACCGGATACCGTAATAATTCTCGTGATCCAATTTCTAAACATCAAGAGAAAAAGTAGAAGCAAATTGCAAACAGAATATGTAAAATACATAAATCGAAGGAAAATTGACTGGAACGTCCGGGGAAGAGCGATGTATTAGACTATGTCTAAGGTTGTTCATCCCTACTTTGAACAGTTTGATGCATCTCTAAACTGTTATAGTATCCAAGCCAGGGTTTCCAAACTTTCCCATATTTATCTTGTGCTTTAATTGTATGAGAGCACATACTCTCCAATTTTGCTATCTGAGCTGTTTTAGTTAATCAATGAGAAAGCGGCAGGGGGCTTGTTTGTTTCCAATACAAAGGAATCATACTCTTTGCAGTAAGGACCATATATCTCCACAAGGTAGCATTGTAGTCATGAGTCAGGTAAGATGTTTAAGAATATCATTAGTGGAGTAAGCTCTGGTGAGCCTTGACATACCTGTCTGAGTACATTCGCAACTCCTGACCAGAAGCCAGCAAGCAACGGGCATTCCCACCATATATGTATGTATGTTCCCTCAGAACTGGAGCATCTCCAGCAGGAATTCGAAATCGTGGAGATCATATTATGAAGAAATGTTGGTGTTTTATACCACCGGCTCACCAGTTTGTAGGATGTCTTGCATTGTGATGCAGCGAGACGGTCCATAAGCTTGTTTAAGTATCTCCGAGATATTTTCTTTAGTGAGTGAAACTTTAAGTTCCCTCTCCCAGGCCTGTATATAAGTTGGAGTTAACGTATCATTGGATGCTCCAATCAGTTTATATAGTGTGGAAATAAGTTTAGGCTGAGTAGAGGATACGGCAGCCAATTTTTCAAAACTGAGTAGTTCCCTGTCTAATTGTGACGGAGACTCAATGTTTTTATATCCCTGCAATAAATTTTGATATGTCAACCGATCTAAACGATAGTCCTTCAGTACAGTGTTTTGACTCCTCAGATATAGGGTATTTTTACCATCAAATAAAGTTTACACCAGTTAAAGGAGTTCTGCCAGCTTTAAAACTTTCCCGCTTTGCTTAGGTTAGGGGATAAGTGTCTGATCCGTGTGGGGTTCAAACTTTGGGACCCCCAATAATCACGAGAAAAGAGGTCCAGTGACTACCTCCATATGAATAGAGCAGTGGTAGAGTATGTGTGCTGCTTTTCATATTTGATACTGTAATAGTCATCCTGGGTATCTAAACATAATGTGTGAAATGGTGCTGTTAAACTGGTGCATCTAAAGCTATCATGTTTGATACTGTGCTGCTGCACACATGTATCTCATCTCATGATAATCGATACTAAACTGATGTACAAAAGTCTACCATTTGTAATGCTGTGTTGCAGAGCCACTGTATCTACATTTTTAAGATGTCTGATGTCATCTGCTGAATGGGTGTATCTAAGGATGTTATGTTTGATGTTAGAATGGCAATGTATCCAAGCTCATGATGTTTTAGACAGCACTCTTTATCCAGTGCGTGATACTGTCTACTAAACCACTTGATCTAGCCCTCTCATATGTGGTGTTGTGCTGGTGTATCTAAACCTATCATAATGGTGGATAAATTCCCTGCAGCATACAGAGCTTTCATCTATTAACTGTACCCTGATCCACAAACAAACTGTATACAGTTCCAAAATCTTTTTAGCATGCCTGACAGCACTAGGCTGTCCAAGTGCAGTAACAGCTGAAGAATAATGCTCTATTAAATTAATATGCTCATATTAAATATATTAAGCTCTGTTCTTATACAGAGTAGTCTCCAATTTACACCTCAGACACCGTTTGTACAGACAATTAATGTAATATAACATCAGTTGTCATTATCTATGTAATCTCCATATGGTACAAAACATATCTATGCTATACAGTTCAATTTTTTTTTTTCCAGATTCAACGTAATCATTTTGTGTAGTTATGACGTTTCGGTAAATATTATTTGACAATCTCATAAATTTTAGTAGCAATTGTACATTTATGCAATTGTTTCAAACTATACTTACACAATCTCACAATTGGGGTACAATTAGTATTGATGGAGCTCCAAAGTGCTCGGGTGCTCAAGTAGAACACCTCGGGAGAACCCAAGTATTAAACCAGGCACCCCCTGCTCTGAAGATCGGAGAGTGTGTGGTTCACATGAAAAGGTCAGAAATTGATGGAAACATCACTGAAATGGTTCAGGAACAGCATGGGGAGGATGTCTGGATGCATCTTGGACTCCCAGGTCACTGCTGGGAACGATGTCCGAGTAGTACGCCAGTTTTACAGACTGACAATAATACGCACAAAACCGAAGATGAAATCCATTTGAGAGGAAAAATTGTTAGGAAACATTCTTTCCTGTTTATTTACTTGTATATAAAGTGCAAGTGCTGCCACAAATTACAAGGAAGCGGCACTCCGATACAACCTGTATATCACATAAAGGAGGGCCTCATTCACATTGGGGTACAATTGTTCAGGTAGTGGGACTCCTACACTCATAAAGCCTATACACTAAGTGAAAGGGCTGCCAAAAATGACAAGGAACCGGCTCTCCAATACACCCTTTATTACACATAAAGGAGGGCATCATACACACCCTTAAAAAATTGATTGATGGCCTGTTGGTGACCCTCAAAAACATTAGGGGCGAGGGCCTGCTGCTGAGCTGACTATCTAAAACACTAGGGGTTAGGATCTACTGCTGAGCTGACTCTCTAAAACATTAGGGGAGAGTGCCTGCTGCTGAGCTGACCATCTAAAACATTAGGGCTGAGGGCCTGCTGCTGATCTGACCATGGAAAAAATTATGAGCGAGTGCCTGCTGCTGTGCTGACCATCTAAAACATTAGAGGTGAGGGTCTGCTGCTGAGCTAACTCTCTAAAACATTAAAAACACCTAAAAATATATTACACAGCTCTTAGTAATGAAGAAAGATTTTTGTTGTATAAATACCAAAATTTGATTTAAAACCTGTATAAGTGGCATAACAGATACAGGAACGAAAGAGGACTACAACACATACACAAATTTAATAGCAATAGCTCCCAATCTCTCCTAAACTAGCTGTGAGAAGAAAGTCTCACTAAAGGACAATAAAGTGCAAAGTGCATGGAGGTCAGAGGAACAATGGGAAAATAAACAGCCAGATATATACAGACCAGTGTAGTCCAGCCCCATGGAGATGAACTGTGTTCTCTGGTCTTATAAACCCACATCATTAGGTAGATGAATGCTGAACACATGTGTAGGGAGGCTGCATACCAATAGAATCGAAGGAGATAACAACTATTCTGAATTGACATTTGACATCACTTCCAGTTTGGCTTTAAGTAATGCCCACCAACCCATACTACCACACAAACTAATCCTAAACACAGATAAATGACATCGCTGCCTACACAAATACTTTAATACTCATAATTAAAGTGCAATCAATTATAAAAATGAAAAAATAGTGGATCAATCCATATATGATCACATGATCAAAGTGAGGCTATCATTGGCTGAAACGTCAAGAGGTGGGTAAGTGTAACAATGGCAGTTGGCAGCCGCCAGAGTGCAGTGCATCTGACTACGTACCTCAGTCGAGCTGCACGCGGGGCTCCTCCTCTTCGCTGCAGGCTCCGGACCCGCTTTCCTGCGCTGTCGCAGGCTACGACAGCTTCTGTTGTATCTTGTAGGAGCCGCAGGCGTCCTGGTACCTTAACCCCTTAAGGACCGGGCTCATTTTCACCTTAGGACCAGGCCATTTTTTGCAAATCTGACCAGTGTCACTTTATGTGGTGATAACTTTAAAACGCTTTTTCTTATCCAGGCCATTCTGAGATTGTTTTTTCGTCACATATTGTACTTCATGACACTGGTAAAATTAAGTCGAAAAATTTCATTTTTATTTATAAAAAAATATCAAATTTACCAAAAATTTGGAAAAATTAGCAATTTTCCAAGTTTCAATTTCTCTACTTCTATAATACATAGTAATACCGCCCAAAAAAGTTATTGATTTACATTCCCCATATGTCTACTTCATGTATCGATCATTTTGGGAATGCCATTTTTTTTTTTGGGGACGTTACAAGGCTTAGAAGTTTAGAAGCAAATCTTGAAATATTTTCAGAAATTTTCAAAAACCCACTTTTTAGGGACCAGTTCAGGTCTGAAGTCACTTTGTGAGGCTTACATAATAGAAACCATCCAAAAATAACCCCATTCTAGAAACTACACCCCTCAAGGTATTCAGAACTGATTTTAGAAACGTCATTAACCCTTTAGGTTTTCCACAAGAGTTAATGGCAAATGGAGATAAAATTTCAGAATTTCGATTTTTTTTTTTTTTGGAAATTTTCCGTTTGAATCCATTTTTTCCAGTAACAAAGCAAGGGTTAACAGCCAAACAAAACTCAATATTTATTGCCCCGATTCTGTAGTTTGCAGAAACACCCCATATGTGGGCCTAAACTTCTGTATGGCCAAACGGCTGGGCGTAGAAGGAAAGGAACGCCATATGGTTTTTGGAAGGCGGATTTTGCTGGACTGGATTTTTGACACCATGTCCCATTCGAAGCCCCCCGATGCACCCCTAGAGTAGAATCTACAAAAAAGTGACTCCATCTAAGAAACTACACCCCTCAAGGTGTTCAAAACTGATTTTACAAACTTTGTTAACCCTTTAGGTGTTCCACAAGAGTTATTGGCAAATGGAGATTAAATTTCAGAATTTCTATTTTTTGTTACCTTGCCTCAAAAAAAAGTGTAATATAGAGCAACCAAAAATCATATTTACCTTAAAATAATACAAACAAAACTGCCACCTTATCCTGTAGTTTCCAAAATGGGGTCACTTTTTTGGAGTTTCTACTGTAGTGGTACATCAGGGGGGCTTCAAATGGGACATGGTGTCAAATAACCAGTCCAGCAAAATCTGCCTTCCAAAAACCATATGGCGTTCCCTTCCTTCTACACCCTGTCGTTTGGCCATACAGCAGTTTACGACCACATATGGGGTGTTTCTGCAAACTAGAGAATCGGGGCAATATATATTGAGTTTTGTTTGGCTTTTAACTCTTGCTTTGTTACTGGAAAAATTGATCAAAATGGAAAATTTGCAAAAAAATTGCTATTTTCGGACCGTTTTTATTTTTTGTTATTTACATCGTTGAACTGACAGGTTAGATTGTGTGCTATTTCTATAGAGCAGGTTGCTACGGACGCAGCAATACCAAATATGGCTACTTTTTGGGGGGTTTTGTTTCAGTTTTACATAATACAGCATTTTTGAAAAAAATGATTTTTTAGTGTCTTCACATTCTGAAAGCCATATATTTTTTTTATTTTTTGGGCGACTGTCTTATGTAGGGGCTCATTTTTTACGGGATGAGATGTTGGTTTGATTGGAACTATCTTGGGGTGCATATGCCATTTTGGTCGCTTGCTATTACACTTTTTGTGATGTAAGGTGACAAAAATGGCTTTTGACACTGTATTTTTTTTTTTTTTTTTTTTTGTGTTCACCTAAGGGGTTTGGTCATGTGTTTTTTTTAAAGAGCAGGTTGTAACGGACGCGCCGATACAAAATATGTATACTTTTTATTTATTTAAGTTTTGCACAATATTATCATTTTTTAAAACAAAACAAATCATGTTTTAGTGTCTCCATAGTCTGAGAGCCATATTTTTATTTTTTTTGGGGGGTGATTGTCTTATGTGGGGTATCATTTTTTGCGGGATGAGATGACTGTTTGATTGGCACTATTTTTGGGTGCATATAACTTTTTGATCGCTTGCTATTACAGTTTTTGAGATGTGAGGTGACAAAAATGTTTTTTTTTTACATTGTTTTTATTTTTTTTAACAGTATTTACCTGAGGGGTTAGATAATGTGATATTTTTATAGAGCAGGTTTGTACGGACGCGGCGATACATATGTATACTTTTATTTATTTTACTTTAACACAATAATAGCATTTTAGAAAAAAAATTTTTTGCTCTGAGATGGCGGTTTTATTGGTACTATTTTGGGAGGCATATGCCTTTTTGATCACTTGGTATTACACTTTTTGTGATGCAAGGTGACAAAAAATGGCTTTTTGACACCTTTTTTTTTTTTTTTTACGGTATTTGCGTGAGGGGTTAGGGCAGGCATCCTCAAACTGCGGCCCTCCAGCTGTTGTAAAACTACAACTCCCACAATGCCCTGCTGTAGGCTGATAGCTGTAGGCTGTTCGGGCATGCTGGGAGTTGTAGTTTTGCAACAGCTGGAGGGCCGCAGTTTGAGGATGCCTGGGTTAGGGCATGGAATATTTTTATAGAGGAGATTTTTACGGACACGGCGATACCTAATATGTGTAGTGTATTTGATTTTTTTTATTTTTTTATTCAGTGATATGTATTTTTCTTATTTTTACTTTTTTTTTCACTTTTTTGACATTTCTTTTTTGACCCAGACCCACTTGGTTCTTGTAGATCCAGTGGATCTGGTGTCTATATAATACAGTAAGTAGACTATATAGTGTACTTACTGTATTTTTTACTTTACAAAGTCTGAATAGGCTTTTGCCTTTAGAAAAAGCCTATTCAGAGTTTCAGTGCCATGGAGAGCAGGACGCTTCTGAAAGCGTCCTGCTGCCATGGTAACCATCACCCGCTGCCATTACAGAGCAGCGGGTGATGGGAACGGAGGGGAGCTCCCTCCCTCTGCTATCCTATCCCGTCGGGGGCTGCAAAGGTACAGCAGCCCCCGATGGGAGAGAGAGGGAGCTCCCTCCATGTTAACACCTTCTATACCGCGGTCCATACGGACCGCGGTATAGAAGGGGGTTAAACTGCTGACATCTGCAGCACAGAAGTCAGCAGTTTATAGCAGGGGGTCAGCAATGTGCTGACCCCCTGCTATACCCACTAGACACCAGGGAAAGATGCCTCCCGCGCCTCCCACCCGTAGCACCGCCCGCAATCCTCCCCCCCTGCACCGCCCGGGGGCACACTAATATGGCGGGGTGCAGGGGGGGGGTTAAAATTTATAGGTTTGGGGCATATTTTAGTCTCTGATCTTCGCGGGGATCAGAGACTACAGATAGCGCAGCAAACTGCAGGTCTGAATTGACCTGCGGTTTGCTGCGATCGCTGACATGGGGGGGTCACAGGACCCCCCTGGGCATTGTGCCAAGGTGCCTGCTGATTGATTTCAGCAGGCATCTTGTTCCGATCACCGCCACGTGCGCAGCGGTGATCGGATATTCGCAGGGTGTACATGTACGCCCTTGGTCCTTAAGTACCAGGACACAAGGGCGTACATGTACGCCCTTCGTTCTTAAGGAGTTAAGGGTTAATGCACGCCCCTGATTCCGCCCTCTCTCCAATCCTGGCCAGGCACCACCTTTATAAGGTTGCTTCCCCCTCGGTCGGGCAGTAGAAAAAACGCTGGGATTGTTTTAATGTTTTTTACAAGAAGATGTTTGTAAGTATATACAAAATAAAACTTATAAAAATACCGGAGCTTCACTATGGTGGGAGCAGCTTGTGTTTACAGAAACCTTTGAGTAAAAGAAGGATTAGAGACAACAATACTTACCATCAGTGCTTGGTGTTGTAAAGTCCGTGGCTGACCCCTGCATGCAAGTGTGGAAGCGATAATATAAACGCCAGGAACAAACAGAGTTGCGGATGATATTTTGATACGCCTGCAATTACCAGATTTGCTGTGAGTACAATCTGTGCAATAGGGGTTTGTGTAGCCCTACGGTATTTCACTATTAGTTTCCTTTTTACAAGTTGCAGGATATCTAGCAGCAGGATATCTGCAGACCTCTGGTCTCTTTCAGAAGGGGAAAGGAAAACTGCTTTTTTGGAATCATCTATTCCTACGCGCGGTCCGAACTTGTGTATGTATAAATTGTGAAAGTGTGTTTGATCCCGCAACACCCATCGGACTCGCAGCGCAATCATTTGTGGACTGGTGATTAAGTGTTTTATATTTTGAATCAGCCAGGACTTCAGTAGCATCTTGGCTGCCATGGTAACTGATCGGAGCCCCAGCTTACACTGGGGCCCCGATCAGAACTGCTGCTGCACATGCGCAGAGCTAAACGTCGGATCCGGCGATGCGCAAAACGACATTTAGCTTAATTCTGGATTAATGCACTACAATGGCCATTAATTCAGGATCCGGCGTTACAGCATGTCTTCTGGATTTTTGGACGGAGACAAATCCGCAGCATGCTGCGGTTTTGTCAACGTCCAAAAAACGTTCACATACTGAACGGAAGACATCCTGATGCATCCTGAACGGATTTCTCTCTATTCAGAATGCATTAGGATAATCCTGATTAGTATCTTTCCGTCCTAGAGCCCTGAGGACGGAACTCTAGGACGGAAAGCAAAAACGCAGATGTGAAAGGGGCCTAAGTGTATGTATCTAAGTACACGATCACATGATAGAAAGGTCCTAAAGGTAAATATACATCGTTGCTCACACATATACTTTAACAATCATAATTAAAGTGCAATCGATTATAAAAATAGTGAATCAATCCAAATATACACAAGAGATGATGAAAAATCATTCATGTAAAATTGAATAACAATTAAGACACACAAGAGTGAACATGCAGAGTGAGAGTGCAAAAAGTGCAACACGAGCACACGTGAGGAGGAGAAACATAATATCAATGTAACAAATAAAAGGGGGAGGGGTGTATGTCAATGAGGGATGGGTTGGTAAATATTTGCGTAGAGTCTGATCCATACGTATAATATTCAAGTGTCTATTCAGGATGGAGGTCAGTTGCTTATGTCCAAAATTGTAGGTAGTAATAAACCGTACAACGTCATATTTTGTGTCGTTATGTTTCGACTTGACTTGTAGTAGGACCTCTCTGATTGTTTGGCTCGTATATACCAGGGCTGGCCAACCTGCGGCTCTCCAGCTGTTGCAAAACTACAACTCCCAGCATGCCCAGTCTGCCTACAGCTATTAGCCTACTGCAGGGCATGGTGGACGTTGTAGTTTTAAAACATCTGGAGAGCCGCAGGTTGGCCAGCCCTGGTATATACCCTCTTCTCAATGTGGGATCACTGTATCCTTGTTCCTTGAGCTGTACCCCTTCCAAAAGGTTTAACGGGACAGGCGATGCCAGTGACCATAAGTTGCAGGTAATTAAAATGTCAAGTAAAACACTAACTGATGGGCAATTGGAGGTCTTAGGGCTTGGTTTGAACTTTCTCCCCAAAACCGGCTTTGATTTGTTTACGGCGATAAAATATCTACATATGTTCGTACTTAATCTCATTTTTAAGAAGTTATATCACAAGGGTGGCATGGATTCATCATTCACGGTGGAGGAACATAGAGCGATACAGATCTTGAATAAACTCGCGGACGAACAGAAGGACACAACAATGGTGAGTAGGATACCTACAGCATTATTACCAAGATCTAGAGAATTTCCATCTACATCTTTGTTTCCAAATATAGACATCTTTGTGAAAGTGGTTACTGAAGATCTTAGAACAATACGGCGGTTCACGCCAGGAGACAACATTACTTAATCGCAACGGCTAGCACTGCGACAATTGAATGAAATGCATGATGTGGTAATCAAACCCTCACACAAAGGGGGCAATGTAGTGGTGTGACCCACTACAATGTACGACAGGGAGGCGTTTAGACAACTTAGAGATTCTAGGTGTTACAAAAAACTCTCCTTCAATCCTCTCAATGCTTTTCAGGGCACTTTAAGTACCACTCTCCAAACAGCAGTGAATGATGGGGTGATAACCCAGAAGGAACAGAAATGACTGTTCATAGACAATCCAACAGTGGCAACATTTTATTTACTGCCAAAAGTCCACAAAAATGAAAAGGTACCACCAGGACTCCCTATCGGTTTAGGTACTAATAATATGTGTGAGGCCATTTGTCGATTAATTGATCACGCGTTGCGACCCCTAGTTGAAAGCCTTCCTTCCTAATTGAAGGATAATGGAGATGTCCTACGGAAATTGAATGTTTTACAACTCGAGGAAGATATGATTATAGTCACCTGCGATGTTGAGTTGCTATACACGTCTGTCCGCCACGAGGATGGTATTCTGGCGGCCATGCACTTCTTTATTGCACCATTTTTCTAGTCCTCTCCACCACAGGAATGAGAGATGAGATGTTCTCTTTCTGGCGGGGGTCAAGAAGGGTGAACAACCAGTAATCGGTGTTGGCCAAAATGCGTATAACGCGTGGGTCATGGAAAAGGCAGCATAACATAAAGTCAGCCATGTGTGCCAGAGTCCCAACAGAGAAGACTTCGCTGTCCTCATCAGGAGACTATCAACTCCTCTTCCTCCTCTTCTGCCCATCCACGCTGAACAGATGGCATAATCCTGCTATGGGTACTACCCTCTGTAGCATAGGCAACCGTCTCCTGCTCCTCCTCCTCATTATCATCCAATTTATGCTGAGAAGATGAAATGAGGGTGGTCTGGCTATCACCCTGTGTACTGTCTTCCCCCATTTCCTCCTCTTCCACATGCAAAGTGTCCGCATTCATTGTGAGCAGCGAGCGTTTCAGTAGACACAGAAGTGGAATGGTTACGCTGATAATAGCGGCATCTCCACTCACCATCTGTGTTGATTCCTCAAAGTTGCGTAAAACCTCACAGAGGTCAGACTTCCATGCCCACTTATCGCTTGTAAAGAGCGGAAGCTGACTGGAAAGGCGAAGACCATGTTGCAGCTGGTATTCCACTACTGCCCCCTGCTGCTTATAAAGCCTTGCTAACATGTGGAACGTGGAGTTCCAGCGCGTGCTCACGTCGCACAACAGTCGGTGAGCTGGAAATTGCAAGCGCTGCTGCAGCATTGCCAGACCGGCGGCAGCTGTAGATGACTTTCGTAAATGGGCACACATGCGGCGCACCTTCACCAGTACCTCAGAAAAATTGGGGTAGGTTTTGAGAAACCGCTGAACCACTAAGTTTAACACATGGGCTAGGCATGGTATGTGTGTGAGCTTGCCGAGCTCCAAAGCCGCCACTAAGTTATGGCCATTATCAGACACAGCCATGCCTGGTTTCAGGTTGAGTGGCGAGATACCTTATACCCTGCCACATCTCTGCGGCGGTGTGCTGTTTGTCACTTAAGCAAATAAGTTTCAGCACGGCCTGTTGCCGCTTCCCCACTGCAGTACTACACTGCTTCCAGCTACTGACTGATGGCTGACTGGTGCTGCAAGATGAGAAGGGGGGTTGCAGCCACTAATGTAGGAGGTGGAAATCCTGATGGAAGTAGGGCCCGCAATCCTTGGTGTCGGTAGCACCTGTGCCATCCCAGGGTACGAATCGCTCCCGGCCTCCACAACGTTCAACCAGTCGGCCGTCAGGGAAATGTAGCGTCCCTGGCCACAAGCACTTATCCATGTGTCAGTCGTTAAGTGGACCTTCCCAATAACTGCGTTGGTCAGGGCACGGGTTATGTTACGGGACACATGATAGTGTAAAGCAGGGACGGCACATCAGGCAAAATAGTGGTGGCTGGGGACTGAGTACCGAGGGACGGCCACCACCATCAGGCTGCGGAAAGCCTCAGCGTCCACAAGCCTAAATGGCAACATTTCCAGGTCCAGCAATTTGGAAAGGTGCACATTTAGTGCTATGGCCTGTGGGTGGGTGGCTGAGTATTTGCACTTTCGTTCAAAGGCCTGGGGTATGGACATCTGTATGCTGCACTGGAACACAAGTGGATGTGCTAGCTGATGGTGCTTGCGGAAGTCCAGGTGCTGGGCGGGAGGCATCTTGGCCTGCGTCTTGGACAGGGGATTGGCCAGCACATAAAACAGGGGAAGAGGAGGCAGTGGTGTGTGACCCGCAGGAACAGATTGTGGACCCAAGTTTTTGGCCCACCTATTAGGGTGCTTTGATGTCATGTGGCTGATCATGCTGGTGGTGGAGAGGTTGCTAGTGTTCATGCTCCTGCTCATTTTGGTATGGCACAGGTTGCAAATGACAATTCTTTTATCATCCGCACTTTCATTCAAAAAGCGCCAGACTGTGGAACACCTACCCCTTGGCAAGGGAGATTTCCGCAAAGGGGTGCTCCGTGGAGCAGTTGCAGGTCCGTTTGGTGTGGCCCGCCTTCTCCCTTTTGCCACCCCACTGCCTCTTCCAGCCTGTTGCTGTGCTGCAGAACCCTCCCTCTCTGTACTGCGGTCCTCGCTCGGCTTGCCACCATCCCAGGTTGGTTCAGTGATTTCATCGTCCACCAACTCCTCTTCCACTTCCTCACTTTCGTCATCCTGCTGACTTTTTGACCTAACAACAACCTCACTTATTGGCAACTGTGTCTCATCATCATCATTTAATTTGTGAAACACTTAGGGATGTCCCGATACCATTTTTTTAAGACCGAGTACGAGTACCGATACTTTTATTTAAGTACTCGCCGATACCAATTACCGATACCTCGTATAAACAGCGCCGCAGTTACTGATAGCAATGAAAAAAATTAAAGCTGGAATTTGGTTGCTATGGACAACGGCTTTTCTTTTCCTTTGTACAAGTGTTAATAAATTAATAAATGGGAATATAATAGTGTTTTCCAACCAATGTGCCACCAGGGGGATCTGTTATGGGGGATCTGTGGATGACACTGTTATGGGGGCGCTGTAGATGTCACTGTTATCGGGGCGCTGTGGATGTCACTGTTATGGGGGCACTGTGGATGGCACTGTTATGGGAGCGCTGTGGATGGCACTGTTATGGGGGCACTGTGGATGGCACTGTTATGGAGGATCTGCTGTGGATGACACTGTTATGAGGGCACTGTGGATGTCACTGTTATGGGGGCACTGTGGATGGCACTGTTATGGGGGCACTGTGGATGGCACTGTTATGGGGGCACTGTGGATGGCACTGTTATGGGGGCACTGTGGAGGTCACTGTTATGGAGGATCTGCTGTGGATGTCACTGTTATGGGGGCACTGTGGATGGCACTGTTATGGGGGCACTGTGGATGGCACTGTTATGGGGGCACTGTGGAGGTCACTGTTATGGAGGATCTGCTGTGGATGACACTGTTATGGGGGCACTGTGGATGTCACTGTTATGGGGGCACTGTGGATGGCACTGTTATGGGGGCACTGTGGATGGCACTGTTATGGGGGCACTGTGGATGGCACTGTTATGGGGGCACTGTAGAGGTCACTGTTATGGAGGATCTGCTGTGGATGACACTGTTATGGGGGCGCTGTGGATGTCACTGTTATGGGGCGCTGTGGATGTCACTGTTATGGGGGCGCTGTGGATGACACTGTTATGGGGGCACTGTGGATGTCACTGTTATGGGGGCACTGTGGATGGCACTGTTATGGGGGCACTGTGGATGGCACTGTTATGGGGGCACTGTGGATGGCACTGTTATGGGGGCACTGTAGAGGTCACTGTTATGGAGGATCTGCTGTGGATGACACTGTTATGGGGGCGCTGTGGATGTCACTGTTATGGGGGCGCTGTGGATGTCACTGTTATGGGGGCGCTGTGGATGTCACTGTTATGGGGACGCTGTGGATGTCACTGTTATGGGGCGCTGTGGATGTCACTGTTATGGGGCGCTGTGGATGTCACTGTTATGGGGCGCTGTGGATGTCACTGTTATGGGGCGCTGTGGATGTCACTGTTATGGGGCGCTGTGGATGTCACTGTTATGGGGCGCTGTGGATGTCACTGTTATGGGGCGCTGTGGATGTCACTGTTATGGGGGATCTGTGGATGACGCTGTAATGGTGATCTGTGGGTGACACTGTTATGGGGGATCTGTGGATGTCACTGTTATGGGGATCTGTGGATGACGCTGTAATGGGGGATCTGTGGATGACGCTGTAATGGGGATCTCTGGATGACACTAATGGGGGCTCATCTCTGGATGACACTGTTAGGGAGCTATGTGGATGACACATATATAGCATATTATGCTATATAAGTGTCATCCACAGATCTCCCATTAATGTCATCCACAGACCCCCATAAGTGCCATCATAGTGTATGTGTGTGGGGGGCAGTTTACACTGGCAGGGGCCGGTGTAGCTTAACTCTTTCATACACCGGCCCGCAGCTCCTATACACTATTGACTGACATAAACCTAATCTCTATTAATGTGGCCATAATTACTAACTAATTAATGCGCAGTCTCCTGGTTAGGCTCTCAGTCCCTCCATCCTCCTCCTGCCCCGCGCCTTCTACATTCATAAAATGGGCGGGGCGCGCAGGAGTGACGTGAGGTGCTGGGAGGAATCGGGCAGCTTCAGCTCCCAGTTCCTCCATGCGCCTCCTGTCCCGCCTGCCCGCTCCGCCCACTTTTATGAATGAAGAAGGCAGGCGGGGCAGGAGGAGCATGGAGGGACTGAGCGCCGAACCTGAGGGAGACTGCGCATTAATAGTTAGTAATTCTGGCCACGATAATAGATGTTAGGTTTGCTTCAATAGTGTATGGGAGCTGCCGGACCGGAACTTCCGGTATCGGCAGCGGTATCGGCGGCATTTTCACGAGTACAAGTACTCGTGAAAATGCCGGTATCGGTCCCGATACCGATACTGGTATCGGTATCGGGACATCCCTAGAAACACTAATTGGCGTTCCCCACTGCCATATTCTTCTGACTGTGGATACTCAAGAGTTTGGGAATCGGGGCACACGATCTCCTCACATCCCTCTTTAAGCGGGCTTGGCGAGAGGCCCAAATTAAGGAATAGCGATGAAAAGAGCTCCTCGAATATCCGAGTGTGGGATCAGACTCTCCATGTTGGGAGGAGGAGGATCAGGGTGAGGATTCTGTTGACCAGACTCTTGGCTACTGAGACTGGACTTTGTGGAAGACAGGGTGGTGCTTAACCGACTGGAAGAATTATCTGCTGCAATCCAACCGACCACCTGCTCGCACTGGTCTGACTTCAAGAGTGGTGTCCTGTGCCGCCCTTCAAACCGGGACATGAAGCTAGGTGGATGAGTGTGTTTCCTGTGCCCTATTTATGCACAGCATAGAATGTATTACAAATTGGGCTGAGATGCCATGTAATTATGCTAAAGGACAGTCATTATATCAAAAGCATAGTACTGAGGATGTGCGATCCAGATTTACTCTCTTGGGTTATACATTGTTAGAATCTATTTTTTCTTTTTTCATCCTTCTGGTATCAGCAATCCTCCTCGTTTGGACTAGGTGTTTTTAATTGGCCTGAGTCTGCAAAGGGTCTATAAATTCCTGCTATCTTTCAGATGATTTCCTGAGGCTTGTGACTGGGTGAACTCTTTGCACTCGTTCACATAGTGCAGTACTGCGTGTCGGCCATTGCTGCCTCGTTGCTGTGCTGGTGGGGCCAAGGTGGCTTTGCTGCACAGTGGGGGTGCTGTGTGACTACTTGGTCCCGCTGTCTGGTGCGGTGCTGGGGTGCCGTTGGTCGCTGCGCACTGCTGCACCATAAAATTAGAGTAGGTCCCCACTTGTAGAGGCAACCTTGTTGCGGTAAGTGGGCCTATGCTCTTTGTTCAAACTGTATACTAATGCCACATTTATGCACAGCATAGAATGTATTACAAATTGGGCTGAGATGCCATGTAATTATCCTGAAGGACAGTCGTTATATCAAAAGCATAGTACTGAGGATGTGCGATCCAGATTCACTCTCTTGTGTTATATATTGTTTCTTGTGCTCTGCCAGCAGGCACAGTTTCACCGCCCCCAGTGCCATTGCCTCTGCGTGCTCCATCGGCAGCACTGCCACTTTCTCGTCCCTTACTGCTCGCCTTCATCATATTAAATGGTATATATGCTTGCAAGTATGTCACACGTACAGTAGCGCAGTTATTTTTAAGTGTATGCGCAAATAAATTAGTCAATGTGAGATATTTGGGATGCCGAAACGTTATACAGGAGAGGTACCACAGGTAATGGCGCTACTGTCACCAGCAACTAAGAAAAAATTGCAGTCAATGTCACAGATATTTGTGATGTGAAAACATTATAAAGGAGATGTAGTGCAGGTAATGTCACTGTCTGCAGCGTCTACGGAAAAAGTACACTGGATGTCAGATATTTTTAGTATGCGCACACATTAAACAGGAGATGTTGCACAGATAATGTCACTGTCCGCAGCATCCACGGAAAAAGTACACTAGATGTCACAGATATTTTTAGGATGCGCAAACGTTATACCGGAGATATAGCGCAGGTAATGTCACTGTCCGCAGCGGACACAGTCTTTGGAAAAAGTACACTGGATGTCACAGATATTTTTAGGCTGCGCACACGTTACACAGGAGATGTGGCGGAGATAATGTTGCTGTCTGCAGAGGCCAAACAACTGCACGCTATTTAGCGCAGGCTGCGCTAAAAATATATATTCCTGCTAGATACAACAATAGTCCTTAAAAGGACCTTTGGGTCTCTACAATTAGTAACATAGTATATAAAGCTGAAAAAAGACATTTGTCCATCCAGTTCGCCCTGTTAATCCTACAAGTTCATCCAGAGGAAGGCAAAAAAAAAAACTGATGTAGAAGCCAATTTTCCCCTTAAAGGGAACCTGTCACCAGGAAATTCACTGATATACCAGGCATGCTGCCTTGTAGGGATCACTCTGCTAAATATAATGATACTTTTCACATAGTGATCTGTTGCTTCATTGTGGAGAAAAAGTACTTTTAATCCATATGCTAATGAGCTGATTTGAGTCCAGTAGTTGATATGAGTCCAGCATTTATTCTATTCAGAGATGTAGCCACTCCCCTATTCACTTCTATAGATCAATAAATAAACCACGCCCCTTTTACAACTGAAGAAGTGAATAGGTAAAGTAATTAAAATGCTTGACTTAAATCAGCTAATTAGCATATGGATTAAAAGTACTTTTTCTTCACAATAAAGCAACAGATCACTAAGGCCCCTTTCACACGGGCGAGTTTTCCGCGCGGGTGCAATGCGTGAGGAGGACGCGTTGCACCCGCACTGAATCCGGACGCATACATTTCTATGGGGCTGTGCACATGAGCGGTGATTTTCACGCATCACTTCTGCGTTGCGTGAAAATCGCAGCATGCTCTATATTCTGCGTTCTTCACGCAACGCAGGCCCCATAGAAGTGAATGGGGCTGCGGGAAAATCGCAAGCATCCACAAGCAAGTGCGGATGCGTTGCGATTTTCCCGCATGGTTGCCTAGTAACAGGACCCGATCTTTATTATTTTCCCTTATAACATGGTTTTAAGGGGAAATAATAGCATTCTTAATAAAGAATGCATAGTAAAATGAAGAAGGGGTTAAAAATAATAAAAGTTCACTCACCTTAGCCACTTGATCGCGTAGTTGCGATCTGTCCTCTCTTTCCCAGCATCAGCTAACAACTAAAGGACCTGTGATGACATCACATCACATGGTCCAATCACATGGTCCATCTTACCATGGTGATGGACCATGTGATGTGATGTCATCACAGGTCCTTTAGTTGTTAACTGATGCTGGGAAAGAGAGGACAGATCGCAACTAAGCGATCAAGTGGCTAAGGTAAGTTAACTTTTATTATTTTTAACCCCTTCCACTTCATTTTACTATGCATTCTTTATTAAGAATGCTATTATTTCCCCTTATAACCATCTTAAAAGGGAAAATAATAATAAATTCTCCAGAAGACCCGAAACCGGACTTTAGTGATGAAGTTCCGACTTCGGGTCTGGGTACCAAACATGGCGATTTTTCTCAAACATGACGCCCGTGTGAAAGAGGCCTAAGTGAAATATATCATCATATTCAGCAGAGTGAACTCTATAAGGCAGTATGCCTGCTTTATCAGTGAATTTCCTGGTGACAGGTTCCCTTTAAGGAGAAAAAAATTCCTTCCCGTCTTCAATCAGGCAATCTGATACCTCCCGGGATCAACGACCTATCTCTAGTAGCTATAGCCTGTAATATTATTACACTCCAGAAATACATCCAGACCCCTCTTAAACTTTTAGTGAACTAACCATCACCACCTCCTCAGGCAGAGAGTTCCATGGTTTCACTTGTGTACAAACCTTCTTTCCTCCAGACGCAGAGGATGTCCCCTTGTCACAGTCACAGTCCTGGGGATAAATAGATGATGGGAGAGATCTCTGTACTGACCCCTGATATATTTATACATAGTTATTAGATCTCCCCTCAGTCGTCTTTTTTCTAAAGTGAATAACCCTAATTTTGATAATATTTCAGGGTATTGTAGTTCCCGCATTCCAGTTATTAGTTTAGTTGCCCTCCTCTGAATCCTCTCCAGCTCTGTTATGTCTGCCTTGTTCACAGGAGCCCAGAACTGCACACAGTACTCCATGTGTGGTCTGACCAGTGATTTGTAAAGTGGTACGACTATGTTCTCATCACAGGCATCTATGCCCCTTTTGATGCAATCCATTATCTTATTGGCCTTGGCAGCAGCTGCCTGATGCAGTTTTTTACAGCTTAGTTTACTGTTCACTAAAATTCCTAGGTCCTTTTCCATGTCAGTGTTACCCAGTGTTTTACAGTTTAGTATGTACGGATGACTTGCATTATTCCTTCCCATGTGCATAACCTTAGATTTGTCAGTGTTAAACTTAATCTGCCACTTCTCTGCCGAAGCCTCCAATCTATCCAGATCCATCTGTTTGTCAATTATTTTACACAGTTTAGTGTCATCTCTAAAAATTGATATTTTACTGTGCAAGCCTTCTACAAGATCATTAATGAATATATTGAAGAGGATAGGGCCCAGTATTGACCCCTGAGGTACTCCACTAGTGACAGTGACCTGAGTGTGTACCATTAATAACCACCCTCTGTTTTCCATTACTCAGCCAGTTACTTACCCACATACAGACATTTTCTCCCAGTCGAGCACTCTAATTTTATATACTAACATTTTATGCGGTACAGTGTCAAATGCTTTGGAGAAGTCCAGATATACGACAACCGTTGATTCGCCGCTGTCAAGTCTAGAACTTACCTCCTCATAAAAACTGATTAAATTAGTTTGACATGACAGATCCCTCATGAAGCCATGCTGATATGGTGTTATTTGCTTATTTTTATTGTGTTGCTCCAGGATAGCATCTCTTAGAAAACCTTCAAACTGTTTTCCCACGACGGATGTTAAACTTACTGGCCTATAGTTTCCAGGCTCTGTTTTTGGACCCTTTTTGAATAATGGCATCACTTTTGCTATGCGCCAATCCTGTGGAACACTCCCTGTCAGCATAGAGTCCTTAAATATCAGAAATAAGGGTCTGGCTATGACATTAATTAATTCTCTTAGGATACGGGGTTGTATACCATCTGGTCCTGGCAATTTGTCTATTTTAATCTTTTTATGACGCCGCTATACTTCTTCTTGAGACAGGGCATCTTTATTTTTCTTTACCATCCATAAAAAGACAAAAGTAATACAAAAACATACCTACCCACCCCCCACCCCCCCTCCCCAACCCTGCAGGGAAAAAAAAAAAAAAAAAAAACAACAATAGGGAAAGTCGCTTAATCAATCCAATCCTTCCATATAATACTCCACTTTGCATAAGACCCTCTTTGCCCATACAAGACTCTCTCATAACTCTTAACTTTCTTAACTAAACTTAGCCAGTTATTGCAATCTGGAGCGAGGGAGGAACACCATTTTCTGGATATAAGAAGCCTAGCCAAACAGATCACTTTCATCAACAATTGGCATTTCAAAGGCTGACAGTTAACTTCCGATAGATCACCAAGAACCCATAACTTTGGGGATAATGGAATATCCATATTAAGTCTCTGGGCCAAAGTTGTTTGAACCATTCTCCAGTAGTTACTCACCATCGGGCAATCCCAGAACAGATGAAGATGATCTGCCCCGGGGTCCCCGCATCGAGGACAGTCAGAGGAGGCTCTAAATCCCCTCTTATGGAGCCATAGTGGTGTTAAATAAATTTTGTGTATAATATTAAACTGTACAACAGTGTGATTGAAATTGTGAGAAACCCATCTCAGACCGTCACCTATTTTCTCCCAGTCCGGGGGGCCAACCTCAAGCAGTGATTCAGACCAGGATCTCTGTCCTGGAGAAAGACAGTCCGAGAAAAAATGTTTCATCAAGTGTCTGTAACAATGTGAGAGTTTAACTTTCATACATCCTTTCTTACTAATCAAATTGTGCAAAAATTCAGGAGTGTCCTATATAAAGTGAGTGACTAACAGCAGTGCTAAGAAGTGCCGACCTCAATTGAAGGTGGGCATACCAAACCACCTCACCAACATTTAGCTTTTGTTTTAGCTCTGTGAACGACAAAATTTGTCCATCCCCAATCACCTGGTGGAAATATTGAATATTTTTCATCCTCCAATACTGCCGACAATTTGGGTCACCCAAATTCAGAAGCTTATGGTTATGCCATAATGGGGTACAGGTAAGTAGTGCCTCCACTTTAAACCAGCTCCTTATAACCTGCCAAGCTTTCATAGCCATTCTGCAGAAGGGTTTAAACCCAGTCTGTATATTAATTAGGTAATCGGACTCTAATACTGTAAAGAAATCAGAAAAACCTGAGTCCTTTACCAATTTTCTACAGAGATGGCTATTTTCCCAGTCATTAAAAAAGTTGAGTTGAGAGGCCATATAGTAACCCCTAAAATAGGGGAGGTTAAGACCTCCCCGATTGTAGGGCATAGAGAAATAAAGCGCCTTTAGTCTCACACGCTTCCTCCCCCATAGCAGATCGTTGATCATCCGTTCTATCAATCTAATGGGGACTAACAGGGCACTTTTAATGGGGAATTTACTTTAACATTCTGCATTTCATCTGACAGTTTATTTTCTTCAGTGAATACAGTGGAGAAAAAAAATATTAAATAACTTTGCTTTCTCCTCATCGCTCTCTGCAACTCCTCCCTCATAACTCTGTAAAGGGCCGACACCTTCAGATTTATACTCCTGCACGCAATTTAGCGCTGGTTGCGCTCTAAAAATATATATTGCTGCCAGACACAACAGTAGTCCTTAAAAGGACTTTTGGGTCTCTAACACCAAGCCTGCCTAACAAAAAAATGAAGTTAAATTCCCTACACTATGTCTGTCCCTTCTACAGCACAGCTCTCCCTGACTAAGACTGAGCCAAACCACGTGTCCGATGATGCGTTCCGGCCAGCCAATCACTGTAATGCCAGTAACCATCATGGCTACGGCATTACAATGAGTGGCAGTACTTACATGCACGTTTATTTGCTGCGTATTAGCCAACAAACGTGTGGGATGGAGACTCGAGCATCGCGCTCAAGCACACGCGGTATTCGGCCGAACACCACGTTGTTCTGAGCATCGCGAAGCTCGAGCCAAACATGGTCGTTCAACACTAGGTACGATATCAGCTGCTGCAAAAAGACACCCGAAATGGGCTATTTTTTGTGGAGGTATCACTGCCGGGACAGCAGTGAGTGTTCCACTATTTTTAACCTTTGCATTGCATCAATGGAAAAATGCATGACATTGATGGAAAAATGTAAAAGTTACACATCTTGGACTGCAACGATGAAAAAATGGAAAATATTGCTTGGTCAGCTAAGGCCCAAAACAGGCTGGTCACAGAGTCATAAATGTATGGCACTGAGGACAATGACTTGAGTCCCAGCGTCATACATGTACAGCGCACTTTGCAGGTTTGGGCAGTTTCAGGAGCTGTGCTCGCGGCTGTTGGAGCCATACCCCTGAAAAAAACAATGCCAGATTATTAATCCCTTGTATACTGTGGCATGTATAAGGTTTACAGTGGGAGGGGGCACCCTCTCTGACCCAATCGGTATCCGCACTGCAATTACAGGGTTCTGCTGGCTGCTAAGCAGACCGATGCCTTACACAGGCCTCAGGGTCTGTAAGCTACAGAAGTCTAGGCACACTATCAGTATATTACTGACAGTTCAATGCATTGCAATACACTATATATTGTAATGCATTGTGGAGGGGATTAGACCCCAAAAGTTGAAATCCCATAGTGAGACAAAAATAAAAGTAAAAAAACAACAGTAAAAAGAGTGTTTTACAAAATAAAAAAATGTCTCAAATTAAAAAAACTAAATCCCTTTCCCATTTAAAATTGTAAACAATAGAAAATAAATAAGAAAAAATAGACATATTAGGTATTGTGCATTCATAATGACTGGCTCTACAAAAATATCACATGCTCTACTCCCTCAGATGAATGCCGTTAAAAAAAACATTTTTTTGGTTATCTTGCCTCACAAAAAGTATAATATTGAGCAATCAAAAATTCATGGGTACCTCAAGATGCTACTAATGAAAATGTCACCTCATTCTGCAAAAAACAAGCTCTCATACAAGACAATCAACAGAAAAAAAAAATATGGCTCTCAGAAAATGGCGACACAAAAACATTTTTTTCTTATCAAAAATGGTTTCATTGTGTAAAACTGAATATAAAAATGGACATTGGGTATCGCTGCCTCCGTAACTACCTACTCTTCAAAAATTTCACATGCTCTACCCCCTCAAGTGAACGCTGTAAAAAATAAATAAATTATGCCAAAACAGCCATTTTTTGGTCACCTTGCCTCACAAAAGGTATAATATGGAACAATCCAAAAATCCATGTGTACCCCAAAAAGTCCCCAACACATGACCATGGATACAAAAAAGAAATATGTCTCTCAGAAAATGGTGTTGCAAAAACAGAACTAATTTAGTTTTTTGTTTTTTTAAAAAGCTGTGTGTAAAGGTGGTAAAACATAAAAAAAAAAAAAAACGTACAATATTGGTATCTCTGGAATCGTACTGCCTAACAGAATAAAGATAAAGGGGGTCTAAATTTGGTCTATTTCAGGCACAGATGGTGGCACATCTGCGACTTCGCCCCACTCACGGCAGTTCTAAAATGGCAGGCCCAAGTCATTCACTATTTTCTATGTCTGTTTTAGGCATAGAAAATGATCTAAAACGGGCATAGAAAATGCTGTCTTACATTTAGAACTGGCGCTGGATGCGCCGAAGTTATGGAGAAGCCTGAGTCTCTTCATAACTTCAGAGGAACCACCGCCAGTTATGGGACTTTATTAAAACCGGAGTCTAAAACGCTGGTGTTAATAAATGTGCCCCCAAATGTCATTTTTCCTACACTATGCACGCCGCAGTAACAAAATCACAAAAAACTGTTTACCCTACTTCCTAAAAAGTGACCAAAAAGTTTTATGTACACCAAAATAAAACCAATAATGATGGCAACTCACCCAGCAAAAAAAAAAAAAGCCCTCACAGAGCCATAACCATATGGTTGTCAGAAAATGGCTCTGCTAGTACCCCAGAGGTTGTTCAATAGCAACATGGCTCCCGTAAGCCAATCCAACAAACTCTGCTCTGCAAGAGTTAAAAGGTGGTCCTTCCCTCCTGAACACCGCAGCATAACCAAACAGCAGTTTACATCCACATTTATGACATGATTTATTTATTCATGGATAGATACCATACTTTCCATCAAGATGGCAACCACTGCACCACCAATGCTGATATTTTAATCTGCGGCAACCACTGCACCACCAATGCTGATATTTTAATCTGCGGCAATCACTGCACCACCAATGCTGATATTTTAATCTGCGGCAATCACTGCACCACCAATGCTGATATTTTAATCTGCGGCAATCACTGCACCACCAATGCTGATATTTTAATCTGCGGCAACCACTGCACCACCAATGCAGATATTCTTATTTGCAACTATTACTGGACCGTGTCTAAGCCTGGACCTGGCATATATACTACAAGGGAAGTACAAATGTATTTTTTTCTCCCTGGGTATATTATACAGATACTAGACATTAAGCCCGTTACAATAACTGGCGCTCGAACAGTAGTGCTGGCACTGTGATGGGGGATCTGTGGATCACACTGTTATGGGGTATCTGTGAATGGTACTGTTACGGGGGGGATCTGTGGATGGCACTGTTATGGGGGGATCTGTGGATGGCACTGTTATGGGGGGAATCTGTGGATGATACTGTTATGGGGGTATCTGTGAATGGTACTGTTGTGAAAGGATCTGTGGATGGCACTGTTAATGGGGGGGGGGAACCTGTGGATGGCACACTGTTATGGGGGGATCTGTGGATGGCACACTGTTATGGGGGATCTGTGGATGGCACACTGTTATGGGGGGATCTGTGGATGGCACACTGTTATGGGGGATCTGTGGATGGCACACTGTTATGGGGATCTGTGGATGGCACACTGTTATGGGGAATCTGTGGATGGCACACTGTTATGGGGGAATCTGTGGATGGCACACTGTTATGGGGAATCTGTGGATGGCACACTGTTATGGGGAATCTGTGGATGGCACACTGTTATGGGGAATCTGTGGATGGCACACTGTTATGGGGAATCTGTGGATGGCACTGTTATGGGGAATCTGTGGATGGCACTGTTATGGGGAATCTGTGGATGGCACTGTTATGGGGAATCTGTGGATGGCACTGTTATGGGGAATCTGTGGATGGCACTGTTATGGGGAATCTGTGGATGGCACTGTTATGGGGAATCTGTGGATAGCACTGTTATGGGGAATCTGTGGATGGCACTGTTATGGGGCTGGTCTGTGGATGGCACTGTTATGGGGCTGGTCTGTGGATGGCACTCTTATGGGGCTGGTCTGTGGATGGCACTCTTATGGGGCTGGTCTGTGGATGGCACTCTTATGGGGCTGGTCTGTGGATGGCACTCTTATGGGGCTGGTCTGTGGATGGCACTCTTATGGGGCTGGTCTGTGGATGGCACTCTTATGGGGCTGGTCTGTGGCTGACACTTATGGGGCTGGTCTGTGGCTGACACTTATGGGGCTGGTCTGTGGCTGACACTTATGGGGCTGGTCTGTGGCTGACACATATGGGGCTGGTCTGTGGCTGACACTTATGGGGCTGGTCTGTGGCTGACACTTATGGGGCTGTGGGATAAAACCAAAAACAAGAAAGGCGCTCATAGGGTAAAAGGCGTCAAACAGAATAAAGGACGTGGCTCTTATAGCTGGTGGACATGCGCTCACCTGCTAGAAGAGCTTTTAGTCCGTCCGTGAGTCGTGGGCAGTTTGCCCACGGAAGCAGGTTTTTTTGTTGATGGTGAGTGAGTGCTGCCGCATGCGTCCTAAAATCCCGTCGGTGGCTGGCTAGGCCGCCGTTCGGGGTTGCTTGTGGAGTAAGGAGGTTTGCTTTTCACTAATATTAGTGAAAAAAGCTGGTGGACGGCTGGTGGGCGCAAAATCACTCTCCAATATAGGTGTTCAAATTGCTTTATTACGAAGTGACAACGCGTTTCGGGGTCAACTGGCCCCTTTATCAAGTCTAAAGGGAAAGCATTCACAATATAAAATACAATAAATAAATAAATAAGTATTTACAATGAGTACATTTGTCGATTAATATGATTAAAAATTTAGGCTTGTGTATTTTTATCTTTATAACATTTTTTTGTGGTTGAAGATATATACACATATATATATATATATATATATATATATATATACATGAATATATATACATACACATACAATATATATACACATGCCAATGTATACGTACAGTAAGTTGACAATTAGGGTAGAAAGGGTCTAGCTTAAAATATAAGTGATATAAAACGAAAGTCTTCTTCTATAGTTTACAATTTAATATAGACAGTGTTAAATGAGAGATCAAACCTGTTGCTTCTCTAGCGCATGGAACCAAGATGGTGTTTGTAATGGTCTGGAACCCTTGCCTCGATAGTGTATTGAATGGGTCAATTCAATCACTGGGAAGGGGAGAGAAATATATTTTAATATATTTTAAAAAATCTTTTAATAAATTTAATTTAATTTAATTTAATAAATCTGTGTATGTTTATATTTTCCGCTGTGTTTTTAATAATAGTGTTATTTATTTTTGCTGTTTATTATTTTTTATTTTTTATTTATTATTATTATTAAAGGTTTTTAATTTAATTGCGTTTCGTTTCCTTTCCTTTTTCTATTGATCTGTTGTTTGTGCGTCTGGCTTTTACCTTGTCTGACTTTTGAATTGTTTTTTTCCCCCCTTTCTCTTCTATTATCATCTTTTATGTGTGTTTGGTAATCAATAGTGTCGATCTATTTTTGTCTTGCATGTGTGTTTTAAAGTAGTAAGCGTCAGTCCATACGTGTTTTTCTTATATATTCATATATATATACATATATACATATATATATATATATATATAGATACAAATACTTGGTTGTTAGTGTCAGTGGGTTAAAGTTGTTAGATTTTCATTGGTATCGGTGGTAGTTTTGCCCGTTGGGGAGCATGGGCTGTATCCTCTTCTTACCTGGTGCGGGGAGCTGGCGTGCACGGCCGAACGTCCCGCTTCACGAGGGTGGCAGACGCGCAGAGAGAAAGTGCGCGCTTCTCCTCCCGGCTTATTTTGAAAGGACGGGGGGCGGGGTTATGTACGACCGAACGTCCCGCTCCACGAGGCTGGCAGACGCGCAGGGGGAAAGCGCGCGCTTCCCCTCCCGGCTTTTTTGAAAGAACGGGGGGCGGGGTTTTGTCGGAGGATAAGCATTAGCTCGGAGCATTTTCTCCATAACTGTAAATGCAGTGGGTAGAAAATTAATTAGTAAGGCATGATGTTGTATTATTTAGTAGAAACATATTAGATGCTGTGAGTTTAAGACCACTAATATATATATATATATATATATATATAGATATATTAATGTATTTACAATTATTAGCAATAGATAAATGGATGAATGGAATAAATTAAAGAATGGGGGTGGATAAGGAAATATGTTGGTGTGAAATATAGGTGTAAAACTTATTTTGACACTGCATGTATGTGTGTTAAATGGATAATAAACAAATTAAATAATAAAAAAAAAAAAATAAAAAAAAAATGTAGTAGCTAAATGACTTGTTGGTGCTAGAAGCATTTGTTCTCTAATGATTCATTTAGACCTTCAGGTTCCAATGTACGCAACTTAAAGATCCAAAACATTTCCCTCTTTTGTAGGGTGCGGAATCTGTCTTGGCAGGTGATACTGATTTGCTCTATTGGAGTGATTTTTAGTCCTGTCGTTTCTTTATAATGAGTTGTTAGGAAGTGTCGAGATACACTGTGTTTTAGATACCCTTTAGTAATATTGGATCTGTGTTTGTTCAGCCTTTCGCGAAGTGCTTGAATTGTACGGCCCACATATTGTAACCCACATTCACATTCTAGAAGGTATATGACGTATGAAGATCCGCAGTTTATAAAGTTTTTATGGGGAATTCTTCGTGTGAAATGTTGCTTGTGAAAGTTTTTTTGCGATGGGTGATATCTTGACAACACTTGCACAGTGGATGATTGCATCTGTAGCTCCCTACCGGTGTTGGGAGTGTTTTATCCATTACTGAGAGTATGTTTTCTTTTTCTTAGTTTGCTCGAGCGAGTATATTCTTTATAGTTCTTGCTCTCCTAAAAGTGATTGTTGGTTTGTTTGGGATGTTTGGTTTGAGAATGGATCATTGGTCAGAATATGCCAATGTCTTGCTAATATTTTTCTTAACTTCATATGGTTCACGTTGTACGTTGTGATTAGTGAGGTTCCATATTTGTTCAATTCGCACGATTCATCTGGTTTCTTTCGGATTGTTAAACAATCGTTCTGGGATAGATTTTTGCTCTTTTAAAGGCTTCGCCTGATTTTTTCGATATTTTTGCTTTTAAATCTAGATGTTAAAATTTCACTTTGTGTGACAAAGTCTTTGGTAGAGGTACAGTTCGTCGGATTCTTTTATACTGGCTAAATGGGATATTTTGCTTCCATTTTTTGTAGTGTGCACTTGTAAAGTCCAGGTAATTGTTACTGTCTACTTTTTTAAAAATGTCTTTGTATGTACAAAGCCATCTTTCTCTAAAAGTAAGAGGTCTAGATATTCTATAGAAGTGGTGGAACTATTTGAAGTAAACTTCAGGTTCCAATCATTCTTATTAAGATATGTAGTAAAATCAGTCACATCCTTCTCACTGCCTTCCATATAAAAATCAAATCATCAATATATCTTTTGTAGAATATAATATTATTACTCCAATCATGATGGTTGTAGATGTAATCGTCTTCAAAGCTACCCATGTACAGATTCGCAAAGCTTGGCGAATCGCGTCCCCATGCGGTCCCTTTTCGTTGTTTGAAAATTTTGTTTTCAAACATAAACACATTGTGGGTTAAAATAAACCTTATGGCTTCAGTGATAAAGCATTTGTGTTCCAATGACAGGCGAGCGTCCTGGGTAAGATAAAAGTTGGTGGCGTTGATACCTGCTTCGTGGGGGATGTTTGAATAAAGGGATGTCACATCTAGTGTGAGCCAACGGTATGTGGTATCCCACGTTATTTCTTTTAAGAGGGTGATCAGTTGGGCAGAATCGCGGAGGTGAGATTTGAGGTTTATGACTACGTAGATGTGTTTTTACAAGACCATGTCATAAACCTCAAATCTCACCTCCGCGATTCTGCCCAACTGATCACCCTCTTAAAAGAAATAACGTGGGATACCACATACCGTTGGCTCACACTAGATGTGACATCCCTTATTCAAACATCCCCCACGAAGCAGGTATCAACGCCACCAACTTTTATCTTACCCAGGACGCCGCCTGTCATTGGAACACAAATGCTTTATCACTGAAGCCATAAGGTTTATTTTAACTCCATTAATGTGTTTGTTTGAAAACAAAATTTTCAAACAACGAAAAGGGACCGCATTGGGGACGCGATTCGCGCCAAGCTTTGCGAATCTGTACATGGGTCGCTTTGAAGACGATTACATCTACAACCATCATGATTGGAGTAATAATATTATATTCTACAAAAGATATATTGATGATTTGATTTTTATATGGAAAGGCAGTGAGAAGGATGTGACTGATTTTACTACATATCTTAATAAGAATGATTGGAACCTGAAGTTTACTTCAAATAGTTCCACCACTTCTATAGAATATCTAGACCTCTTACTTTTCGAGAAAGATGGCTTTGTACATACAAAGACATTTTTTAAAAAGTAGACAGTAACAATTACCTGGACTTTACAAGTGCACACTACAAAAATGGAAGCAAAATATCCCATTTAGCCAGTATAAAAGAATCCGACGGAACTGTACCTCTACCAAAGACTTTGTCACACAAAGTGAAATTTTAACATCTAGATTTAAAAGCAAAAATATCCGAAAAAATCATAGACGAAGCCTTTAAAAGAGCAAAATCTATCCCAGAACGATTGTTTAACAATCCGAAAGAAACCAGATGAATCGTGACGAATTGAACAAATATGGAACCTCACTAATCACAACGCATAACGTGAACCATATGAAGTTAAGAAAATATTAGCAAGACATTGGCATATTCTGACCAATGATCCATTCCTCAAACCAAACATCCCAAACAAACCAACAATCACTTTTAGAGAGCAAGAACTATAAAGAATATACTCGCCCGAGCAAACTAAGAAAAAGAAAACATACTCTCAGTAATGGA